>JBANMG010000002.1:1403354-2806708 GCA_037126485.1 Daldinia eschscholtzii
GGTAAATCGTCTTCCAGGTCCGTCCGCTCATCCCTCCGTTTGGTAATGGATTTACAAAGCTAGTACATTTCATTGGTCCCATGGAAGCTTTCGAAACATCGAATCTGGTTAAACCCAAGCAGGGAAACAGGGGCAGGGCTCACAGCGGTAATGCGGGCGAGGGAGCAAGGGGGGGGGTGTGTATGCGGTTTGAAGTACCTATAAAGATGCGGGAAACATGGCAACATTGCAGCATGAGCAGCGAAGCCATTGTACAAAGCAGCAAGGGACAGGGCTCACGCGCTCATAAGAAAAAAAAAAAAAAAAAAAGATCCTTCTCTTTTCGATACCTACACGATCCACATGTAACGTCGGACGAGTCTAGGAGTCTGTCTGTTACTAGGAAAGCCCAGCACGGTTGCGCTCCCAGTCGCCGATATCAACTACAACTCCCTCGACAAGTCGCCCCCCAGACTAAAAATTGTGACAGATTTGGCGTCCGTGCAGGTTAGACTCTTGAGCCGCTACGCAATTCATGAATGATGACGCGCAGCCCTTGTTCCCGCCCGGTAACATACCCCAGGACAACCGGCTCGCGCGGTCTCTGTGTAGCCCTTTGAACCGGATATTGTATTGCATGGTCCTGGGGAAGGGTAAATCCTCCCGTCCCTGTTGGTGCCGCTTTCAAGGGAGGGTGTGGTCGGTGATGTGTGTGCATATGATGCATCTGTCCTACCCGTTCCTTACCTTTCGCCGTTGAGAATCTGATTTGACACTTCTCCTCACCACACCTCTACAAATTATCCTTACCCATAAGGCCAGCCGTGATTGTTGCTATGCTGCATCACCCCTACATATCCGCGACGCGCCGGAAGTCACTGATCCTCTTCCACGCACTTCTAGTATAATAATTCGAGCCACTAAATCGCGATCCGACCCCTCTCGTAGCTTAAACGAATTGCACACTCTAAAGCGGGCTTCGAAACGGATCGGTCACATGTGTTTGATATTTTGATTAAAGAAATCTCTGACAGTGATTAGAGATAAAAACGAGTCATATATCACAGGTATACCCACACAGGCGGCCCGGTTATACCCCTAACAGAGCCGATGCCAGGCGCAGGGTTTACTCGGGTGCTGAAGGCGCCAACAACTTGTGGCAGGTCGTCTTAGTTCCCGCCCGTCTGTTGGTATCACTCCGATTTCCTGACCCAATCAATTTTCTTGGCAGGGGAGTTCTTAGATCGTAAACGTGGTAAATTGGGCAGAAGCCCGTGGCCTGCCCGGCCTGCCCGTTTCAATTCTACTTCCGGTGGTTTCCTTCCTTCGGTGAGGCGCGGCGAGTCAGCTTTGAATAGCTGATTTCAGCAATTTCAGCTGTAGTCATCACGTTCCTGTTCGTCTCATCAACATTGTCATTGTCATCATCACGGCCATCACCCTCATCTTCTCCACCATCGCTACTCTCATCACACTCTCACTACGAATGAGTTTACGCCCCTGGGCTTACTGTATCGATAAGTATCTCAAGTGACGCATTGGACATATGCAACCGCCACCTTTTAGGCTCTTCCCGTCCTTCGTACATATCCGCTCCCATCCGCGCAGATCCATGTTCGTTGGAATGGGGGACCCGTCGACCCCACCGCTTGTGCCGTATCTGCAGCTGTGTACCGTGTACCGTCTACCATGTACGATACATTCGGCTCGAGCTGCAGCAAATCCAGCTTCGAAGGCTTGGGCTTTGGCTTGTGAAACCTAACCGAATCAGTAATATCACATTTATTGTTAGGTAGTGCTTATATCCAAGTAACCAATGATGATACAGCGGAGAAATGCCTTATGAGATGCTTGTCATCCTTTTGGCGCACGTGGGTAGCGTAATTCGATTCCTCCACCATGACATATCCTCGTCAACCCGACCCCAGTGTAACTCAAGTTGCCGGCTATACTAAATTTGCTGATTGCCCGTCTTTAACTGCAACTTAGCTGGTCGCTGGCGTTGCTCGTGGGATATTCAAGTAATCAGTAATCATTCGCAACACCGTTTCATTCAACTTCGCTCCTCCAAAAAGCGAAGATTATCCTCAATAAACCGACGAGGCGTCATTTTCAGTCAACGCAAAGCCCCACGTCCTACGCAAAACTCTTCTTCGTTGGCTTGAGAATCTCCAGCTGGTATGAGATGGATTACAATAGTGCGCCACGGCTTTCTGCAGGTGTTAGACGTTGTAACCCAGCCTACAGCATCCAGATCCCAGGGACAAATCAGAGCCGAGGACGATGGTGATCTATGAGGTTGGATTGGTTCGGTGTGCCGAGTACAAACTCGCACGACAAAACCCCGACGCATACTCGATGTTTGCCTGCATAATCTGAAGCCACCAGCTCATCCGTACACCCAACGTGCAAGTTACACAGCAGTGTGAAAAAGAGACAATTTATAGTGTTACGAAGATACAGAACCAGGCGTGATTATAACATGACGCTCTTTATGGTTATTAGGGGTAAGTCAGTAGTTAAAATAACATTTTTCCAATGCTCAGAATAGTTGAAAATAATGTAATTGAGCCATTGTTTGAAATATTTAGTTGATATAGATTAGGTTAGGTAAGGTAGGGAAGAAATACCCAGCCGCATTTACTCAATATATTGCTCAGTGACAACCCCCAACGACGTTATGGTTATGGTATTTTCTTAGTATAAATTTGTTTAAATCTTGAAGTTACATAGTTAATATCCTATCAAGTCTTTTCAGAAATTGATAATCTGGTTACCAAATAAATAAAACTGAAGCATCTTCTATAAAATGCAGATAGTTGACGTATAAGCAAAGAAAGCCGAATAATCTGAACAACTTCTTCATATGCTCGACCACGCAATTCTTCATAGATACATGCGATGTAAACCTCCTAAGACGCAGACGGTAAAGCTAAAAGCAGCCAAATAAATTATGGGGGCATCTATTGAAAACGGCTTACCCTTCAGACCATTTAGACACTGGAATTATTGCTAATGTAGTATCTGGTGGGTCCCAAACTTTCCAACATCACCAAGCTGGGACGTTGTTCCGCGGGCTGATATGAATTAACTTGCGTACCCAAACCAACAAGGTACAGGGCTATAGGAAAGAATCAAAACAATAAATCTCTCCCCTAGGTACCTACCTCTTATGTCTGCATCGATGTAAATAAACAAAACTTCTATATGCCTTTTCACTCTCTCACACCAACTAGAATATCAACACATAGAAAAGGTTGCCGTAATTGCGGGATACCTACCGTTTTCGGAACCTTGCAGCCCAGATCCAATATCTTCAAGGACCTGGGGGATTTGAGAGCCGTCCATCTAGGATCAATATCCCAGGAAAATTTAATCATGGACGCGCCGGAGATTACACATCATTATGGCTCACGGGAATCCCGTCTTCCCAAAGTCGCTACCAAACACTAAATACGCTGATTGACTATTATTCGGACCTAATATACCAGAAAAAAATCCGCCAAGAAACGGAAGTAGGTAGAGTTAACCAAACGGCATGGGATCTACATAGTAAAACGAAGGGTCTCTAACAGGTAATGGAAGCTTGCAAACAAAAAAAAAAAAAAAAAAAAATCCAGTAGTCGCTCCGAAGTCCTGAGAAAAAGGAACGAACACTAACTTCCAACCCACATCACCGGGCTCTACCGAGCGCGATACCCGCATCCCCTGCTAAAATTTTGTAGCGTCCAATTAGCTACATCTACTTAGGAATCAAGAGGTTAGAATCCAGCCCATAGCGGGAATTCTCACTCTACCAACTTAGGATGTATTTCGCGATACCTAAGACCGTCTTTAACTTCGCTCAAGGGGGCTGAATTTGTGGCCCTTTTTTTTTCTATTCCCAGACAGGACTCATTCCCAGATGATACCTACCTAGGTAGCTATGGGCGTATAAATTTTTACAAATTACAGAATCACCTAACGAGGGAATGGCCATCTTGTTAAGAGAGTTTCGTACATAAATCTACAAAAGCATAAAGGGGAGAGATTAGCTCGAACATCTCATCCGGTTTAGGGTTTTGTTATGCTGGTATATACCTTAAGTTAGGATACCATTTTAGGTTAATTTGTATGAGGATCTTGGCCTTTTACATCTGTTAGTAGACATTTGTCTAACCTATGTATCATTACTCCAACCTGAAGTTTAGGTTGGGTAGATTCATCGGAAAATTTGAATAACGATGGCACATTCTTTCAACATCCATCCGCCATAAAAGGAAGCAAGAAAGGTAATTATTCCCTTAAGTACTTCAAGTAGGTACATGTTTAATGACGGTATTCAAAATAGAGAGCTTCAACTGATCTTTACTTAGTTTCTTTATTAAGACGATCTATTTGATTAGTTATTACTTCCCTTACCGAAGATATTATATAATACAACTTTCTGGCATTTACTTATTATATGTCAAACTACCTATCTACCTACCTATATATTAATACTAGAGGGCTATATAGATAGATCGAAGGAAGCATGAACACCTAGTAGCTGTCATTAGTTAGTTAATGTCTTATTCAAACTACAGTGTGTTTTTCTTATAGCTGAGTAGTGGGTAACGCATGGTTAGTTGCCTCCTATAGCTATAATAAGAAACTCGGATATTTGATTTGCTTCACTTAATATTGAATACTTACTTATTAAGCAGGCCCTTTACCTTTGCATGTTAGTACGTCTTTTCAAGGAATAACCCTATTAGCATAGTCTGTGCGCTCAGTCCCTCTAGTTTGGTATACTACCCAGGTAAATCCCGGTGGCATCAAGGTCTAAACTAGTGTTTACAATAGTTAGGTGGTATCGTCAAGAGTTACCTAATCCTAGGCCAAACTCCTTTATGCAAAAATCAACCAGGGGTTAGGTTAAGTGCCTAGGTTATCTATCTCAGACCCGGGATATCCGATAGTCCGTCCATCATTGAATCCGAATCTACATATTCTGCATATCAGGCATACTTTCTGTACGAATTATGAGCGAAATAGGAGTGGCAGCTCTAGGTAGGCTAGCTTTCTTTTTCTTCACAACGCTGAAGGCGGCTTGTACCTGGGAAATTCCGCAGATCAGTGACGATACATCAATAGATAAACATTTCCGGATCGGCCTTGCCCATGTCAACGGGGACGTCAATTGGCCTGTATGTATAATGTACAGCAGGACCCTGTCACAGAAACAAGTCGGATGACCGCATAATGGCTGCCACGTATCTTCATCGCCGTGCCTCAGTCCAGCACCAAGCCTGTTACGCTACCTCTTGCAGTGACGGTAGCACGGGATCAGATAGGAACCAGACCGCATTTCTGACAGGATGCAATCAGGCGGGCCGTGTGCCAAGAGGATGAAATCCTTTGGAGCCGGCTAGGTACTGCGATTGGACCGCCCTAGAATCACAAGTGAGTACCTAACCTAAGATAGTGTACACCGACAATTTGGCCTTGCAGAAGGTAGAGGACCGGAGGACATGCCAACATGGAGGCTAGGTAGTTAGGCAAGATGGACCCAGACTATCGGGCTTGGTGGTTAGCTGTACGTTAGGTTCCTGTTAGAACCTGTAAGAACTTGTAGGTTACAATAACTATCGACAAATTGATTGGATATTGAACAGCACGAGCCAATGAATATACCCTGAAGGGGTATTCACGTGACTGAATATGCATGCAGCGAGCCGCTCCCGTAAATTGAACCCCGTTTTTTTTTTACCTTACTAGTAGACATAGTTAGGTGTTTGCTGGCCCCCGAATCGCTGCCGAGTACGGTGGATACTGAACCAGGCAAGTCCGCACACTTTTCCTTGTTAGTGTTTCCCCCCTCAACTTTGCAACGCACACAAGCATTGATACTCAAAAAAAGGACCCCCGGACGAGCAAGCAGATCCGCACAAGAAGAATTAAAATGCTTATTCACAGATATATATATAGATGTTAAGATTATATCTTGACCTTTTTTCTGACTACCCGCTTTTACCTATACCTAATCTATGACGGGTCGTGGCAGTAGGGGAGTGAGTATCACTGAACGCATTAAAGAACATGGAATAGATCCCCCTGTACTAACTTCGCTGTTACTATGGTACGCGGAGAACCCCTCACCCTCTTCTAGGATGGAGAAAGTAAGGGAGATAGATCAATGCTTTGTCCAGAGTAGGGTTCCAACAGGGAAAACCCCTTATGAGATGGTCGCGCTGAATGTCCGATCACCATTGTCACAAGCCCATCTATCATGCGTTACGGCGGCGCCTAATACAGACTATTCCGTACGTAAGTCAAGACGAGTCAGTTAACAGCCTCTCGCTTACCGAACCATTATCCATCTCTTTGGCTTTGAAGGACCGTCCACCGGCTCTTATTGGCTAGCACGGGTATAGCCGAAACCACTCGGCGCATTCTTGTGAGAATCAGAGGAGTTGGCATGGTCCAATAAAGCAAAGAAAGACGCAGATAATCTGTCGATATTCACGCTAAAATTCGTATCAAGTTCCGAACTACTGGGGAAATTGGCGTTCGCACCCCACCGCGGACGTCTTGCGTCGCACTTCGGTCCACCTCTACTTACTTATCCGTCCACGTACGTAGTGCGGTGTGTTTTCATGTATCATTATGTAGACGGTAGACCAGGGATGCATGTCGCTGATATAATGTGCCCTCTAGAGTTGAAGTTCTAGACTGTTGATCAACACGCTCTCATGAAACTAAACCTTGGCGAGCGTCGCATTCGCTAGCATTCTAGAGAATTGCATAGGCAAATAGGACATGGTAGGCTCACCTTATTAATAGTATGCTATTATTTGAAGTGTCGTGCAATGCAAACCTCGTCTAACAGTCTAACAGTCTAACAGCCTGCCTAATCTCGATCTACGCCACTGAACTAAGCAGGGAATAGCCTACATCATGGAGGGGCAAGAAGGTGTCTCCTTATAGTCCCCATTCATTCACAAGGGCGCATACAGCGGGTTAGCTACCAAGACGTAGTCAGGCGACTTGGCAGAAAATATTGGCTAGTCTAGGCCTTTATAGAAGACCTCGAACCATAGGGAACCCCTCTACAGAG
This sequence comes from Daldinia eschscholtzii, assembly GCA_037126485.1. Classification (NCBI taxonomy): domain Eukaryota; kingdom Fungi; phylum Ascomycota; class Sordariomycetes; order Xylariales; family Hypoxylaceae; genus Daldinia; species Daldinia eschscholtzii. Next base: position 1,410,412 of record JBANMG010000002.1, read on the forward strand.
ACTTCGGTGCAATAGGTAGAAGATTATTGGATGTATAAGGGGTTTACGCGCTGTTTGCGGCTGTAGTCAGGCTCGAAACTACCCGAGTAGTAGGTAGTTCGACGCCACGTTTTCTCCACCACACACATACACCACCAACATAACACTGGCGAAGCCATGAGACCTCGTAAGTGGCTCAGACGTGCATGTGGTGCGGGTGGAAGCCGACTGCAAGCGCATGACGCAGAGTACGATGTTGGTTGTTTAGTTTCCAAAATATCGGACCTTCCCTCTAATAACCGGCTGTACGTAACTATCTAACAGATTAATACTTACTTCAAGGCGGTATAACTAGGGGCACAAAAGGCATAGGTATTGACAGGTAGATATACTTCTGCATAGATACAATCAATATGCTCTCCACGAATTTTGCAAGTGTGACTGTGACTGAACCGAGATGATCCTATACAATACAACGGCGGCTGGGAGAAGCAGCGGTGAGATTCTATCTGAATATCTACCTCATATATTTGAGGCTATCTATGCTAGGTACCGACCGCTAAAGCCTACGGAACGTACAGTAGGTGTCTAATATCTATCTAATATCTATCTCTTATTAAGGCAATAACTGGCACTACATTCCGAGAGTTGTTTCGCATGGTATCTGGATGAGCAACGTAAATAAGCGGCTAACCGAGATTTTCCTGGACTGCAATAGACTTGGTAGGTTCTACGCCTCCTTGACCTTCAATTTGAAGTCTGATCGTACATACATAATAACCTACCTCCCAACATACATACATGTAAAGGGCGGAATTACCCGGTTAAGGTAACGATCCTTTGGGTCCCGCATATCAGATCTTGTTACACCAACCTCTTCCTCTCCTCATCCTCACTCTTACCCTCCCACTCCTAAATACGCGCTTGTCTTACTGTTGCATGGAAACTTACCGACGGCGCTTATAATCACATGTGATGTAGATACTTGATATGGATGCATGAGGGCATCAATAGACACATGTATGTAATCAATACTTTACTTCAATACCATACGTGCCTAAGCTTCTTAAGGCACTGAAATAAGTTACCGAATGCTGCATATACCTAATGTACGAGTCTCTTGCAATAGAATTCTGGACTTCAATTCGAAGTTTTGCTTAATACCTAGGTACCTAGGTACTTAACATTATCTAAATTGCCTTAGGTAATTCATCCAAAACAACCTGGCTCCATCCAGTCTTCGATATTCCAGTTCCATTGCCTGTTTCCACGGGTAATGCCCATATGAAGAAGTTACGAAGAAGTTACGTTGGTAGGAGCTATCTGCTACGTTAAGTGTTACGGGAGTTACCTACATGGGTAAATCAAAGGAAGGTGGAAGGGCAAGTACATATGTAAAAGGTAAGTAAGACGGAAGTTACATTGTACCTAACTTTCCCAATGTAAGGTAACTTCAACAGGAGTTGGGAAGATCTGTCATATCTTTTTCACCTTTTCATCTTCTAGTACCTGAACAAGCCTGGGTAATGGGATGCGGGTTCGGGTACGCAATGTCGCTTTAAACCCGGATATGAGGAAGAAGGAATAGAGGGTTTCATTGTCATTCTCTTACCCATTCATCCATCTCGCGTGTTTCTACCCCGTGTATCCAATCCCTTGCTACCGGTGCGGCAACGAATTGTTACGACTGGTTCCCAACAGGATCCAATGTGGTGGGGGCTACCATACTTTTCCATCTTGCTATACCTATTCCTCGTGCATTTTATCCGACGTGCAGGCTGACAGCATACAGATAATCCTAGGTGGCCAAGCGCTAAGTCGATGCCCAAAGCCCCCATCACACGCAAACGACTCGAACCTTGTAATATAGGTGCGTGTGTGCGTGTGTGCGTGTGTGTGTGTGGATGTATGTGCATGTGTGCGTGCGTGCTACTATTGCTGTCGCTGCCGCTGCCGTGGTAGCAATTGGTTTCGACTACTTACCTACCTACCTACATTACCTATATTTGAGCCTTTCAAAACGTTCAGCCATTTCTTGTCTCTACCACAAATAATTACTACGCATGGCAGTCTAACCAGCTGACGCCATCCTTGTTCATTTTTTTTTCTCAATTCACCCCACCCTTATCGCAGAGGCACTTCCGTTTTCTTCATCTTGCAGACGCCCGTGACGCCGTACAGTACAATCCTACCTCTTGCGTCCTCTCGCCCAAACCGCCTCGTGCTTGGTACGCCCGGTCCCTTGCGGCCAGACCCAACCTAAGGCCGACCCAGACTCGCCTCTGCTTTGGTGCCTTGTCCATGCAACACCAGCTATTACCGTCTTAAAGGCTAAGAAGCGTGCTACAGGCTACAGCAGCAAGCTTTACATATGCACTTCCTCTTGTGACTACGGTCCGCTGCGAAGCTTGCAGGTCCACTTGCATAGCCACAGTACACCAAAAAAAACCACCCCCTAGCCCTTTCTTAGCCTCCAACCCGCCTGGAAATCATGACTCATCGCATAATAAACGCCGTTAGAACGGATAACGTAGCACCACGCATCCTACCGTGAAACCCCAAAGAACCCAGCTGCATCTGCGGGAGGCACTGTCCGAAGCGCACCTGCCAGGGGGGCAGCAGAGAAGAGATCCATTTGAACCATGCAAGGCATGGGTATTATACAACCGCCAAGGGAATCAACTCCACGATTCCGTAGCCCATCGGCTCCATTGTTGCTTTTCGCGGTTACAATGATCGGACCCGTCCTGGCGTGCCGTACTATCCTTCCCGCCTACCGTTTCTCCCGATTTGCCCGTTTCGGTGCATACCGTACCCTACCATGCCCAAAGTAAATTAATGTATATGATACTGAGGCGGTGAATAAGTAGGGATAATTAAGTCTCCCGTGAGAGGTGAAAAGTAAACGATGCGTGAGAATCTACCTGTGCTATAGAAGCATCGGTAACGATCATATGTCATTCGCATTTTCTGTATTGTACATAGAATCCCGCTACTTATTGCACGCCCCGGGGTAAATACAAGGATCTACAATAAAGTTTCTAACGGACGAAAAAAAAAAAAAAAGTCACCGGAATATCAACGATAAACACGCGAGAAGTGTACGATATGTCACCGGGAACGCATATTTTAAGAGAACAGAGCCAAGACTTCAGATAGCAAAGGATCAAGACACCAGATCCGTTTGCAAAAAGACGAAAACGAGAACGAAGAGCAGGCTAGGAAAAGTAACAAGAACGATCAACGCAAAACGACAAAATGGCTGAGGCTAACAGGTTACACTTCAAGTAAGCTGGACCCCATTCTCCTTGAACCCAACTCTCTCAGAATATATCATTCCCTCCCGTTCAAGCATGTATTCCTTGTATATTGAGATGGATAACCCTTTATTCGGGAACTATAGTTCATCCCTGTATGGGAGATCCATTAGGTCCCATGAAGGAAACACCGAAGCCTAGTTGGTTACGATGTAGAGGGAAGAGGGTAGGTAGGGAATGACACTGTACCTGTGCACTACATTGTTCTCCAGCCTCCTGCTATCTGCTTTCTTCTCCGCTTCCTACTGGGGACAGAGGGGACTCATGGGTAAGTTTGGCTTGTAGAATCCATGCAGTGGTCTCTTCTCCCTAGCTTAGCTTCACTTCATCTACATAGTAAGGTCTCTAAATTGGGCTGAGAGATCATTTATGTGGTTCTACCGCCCAGTAGTGCGATCCATCCGAGGAGCATTGACGCACAATCGAACCTTGTGGATCGATATATGCGGCACAGCGCGGCGCGAGCAACACACCAGATGACAATAAAGAATATTGGCTAAAAATGATATCCCTGCAGTGAAGAGGCGTCAACGTACGACGCCAAACACGGCAAGCTTAACGAGCGCCTGACGGAGGAGATCCGATCCCGATTAGACTGGATCGGCGTCGACTGGGCTAGCGACGACGACGATAGCGACGAAGAAGTAGAATCAAAGCCGACAAAACCGCGTAGAGAAGTACGTTTACTTGACTATGCTTGCGGAACAGGCACGATGTCGAGAGTAGGTTTCCTATTTCGTGGAGATACTTCCCCCTTAAGGCTCACTATTCAGTTCTATGGCATCACTTTGAATATGATGAATACTATAGTTAATTCTTTCTAACTTGTCCCGATAGGCTCTCGCTCCTTATACGACTCAAAGCATCGGTGTCGATATTTCAGAAAATATGGTTGCCGCATATAATTCACGTGCTGAGAACCAGGTATGTATACTCAAGGGTACTTTAGCTTAGGTAGCAAGACATATCTAAAACCTTGATAGGGTTTATCCCGCGATGAGATGCATGCCGTAGTGGGAGATCTTGCAGCGGCAGATGGACCACAGCCTTCGGAACTTTTTGCAGACCCGCGTTTCTTCGGGTTTGATATAGCCACTGTCGGCGGTGGGCTCCACCACTTCGCGGAGCCGGAGCTGGCTGCCGAACGCCTCGTCGAACGTCTACGTCCCGGCGGCGTCTTATTGGTCTGGGACTTCCTACCGCACGGGCCTCACCACGGGCTTAATGCGCATGCAGTCATACATCACGGCCTTTCCGAGGAAAGAGTCCGAAAGATGTTCGAGCATGCCGGAGCCGGAAAAGGGTTCTCCCTCGAAGTACTCGGTTCCGGTCTCATGCCCGGCCACTACGCAGAAGAGGGTAAAGAGCTTCCAAAGAGACAAATATTTCTAGCTAGAGGAGAGAAAGCCGCATAAGTACGGCACTTCAATAAGTAACTAGCGAATTATGTAACTATGTAAATATGTCGGGATAGTTACACGCTTGATTATGCGGTTACGAAAGGTTAAAATAACCATTGAATATTGCATATAAAGCTACATTCTATCGATCTATCAATTTAAGACATCTTTTGCGAATCACATAGTTATACTAGGACTTATTATTACGAGCTTTGCGGCGAATCTTAACTATTTTTGAGCCTGAAGGTATAACAGGAGAACCCCCTATAGGCCATCGTCGACTCAGGATTCGATGAGCGTAACTCCATTAGCCACGGTCGCAGACATTGATAGAGAGGAACCTGATGAAAAAATTAAATATAATAATAAGCCATATCCAAACTTCTTTAATATTTTGAGTCTTGGAGCCACGCGAAGCATTGCAGGGGCTTTGCACAAGGGGTGGGTGTTGTTCGGGGATCGAGTGGTCTACATGTCCATTCTTGGCCGTGTCGGGGTAAAGGATGGAATTTTGAAAACATACGACAAGAATATTGCTTGGCAACTAGAGGTCATTATGATACTAGGCTTATAGTCTCATCTAAGATGCGCGTCTCGTTCCTTTGGCTCTTGAGCCAAGCTGCTCTACAACTTATAGCACCGTTGTTGCTATCTGCTATGCTTAATTTTTTTTCCCCTTCATTTCCTAGCTTTCTCAGCTTTAGCATATGAAGCGGAACTGCTAGATGAGAGCTATATAATAATGCTTTGCCTAGAGGCTCCTCGGATGGTGATATGGTTATGTAGCTTATACGAGGCCTAAGGAAAGGTCCCCCCCAGCGCTCTTCTAACCGGCTCTTGGACCGATATACCTATACAGTATATAGCTAAGACGCTAGAATTTCGCAGATAAGTAGCTGTGGAACATATAAATAGGTACCCCAGACTCCTACTATGAAGACTAGGGTGGCTTGATCTCTTGAAAGTCTACCTGTAGTCAGACTGACGGTTCTAAGCGCGCGGAGACCAAGTGATACACGTCAATAGACATGTCGTTCCCAAAGGTGAATACACATACACGAGGATTGTCACGGTATGGTCCTTATAGGTGGAAATAGCAACGTCAACCCCTTGGGTTGACATCGTTCTACCTTTTAGTAGTGCAGCGGTTTGATAACAGGTACCTATCTTCCCCAACCATCGCAAGGATATTCATGTAAGGTACCTTAGTTAAGAAGTCTTTAATAATATAAATAGAAGATGCCGTGCCTATAAGCTCGGAACTCGAAGACTGCCCACCTTGCTTACTTCTGGATTTGCACTTCTCTAGAAGGTTTGGCTTGGGAAAACGAAACCACAAAGGACAAGAGAGCACCCCCAATCTCGGAACAGTATTACATTATTGATTAACTAATCGTTAGGAGCAATCCAAGAGAACTAACTGCCTTTCTTTTCTCATTTCGGGTTATCTTCCCATCCCCAACGTCAGAAAATAAAGTACGCTCTCTTTCTTTCTTTCTTTGATAAGTCTCCCGTCCATACACATTCCCTAGACGGAGGTATTGTCTATGGCATGATTCTCCCAAAGCACATATTGCCCCGTCTCCTCATCCCTCTTAATCTCAAAGCACCTCTCGGCATAGATCCCCTGCTTATTCTTCTCCTGCCACGCCTGGCCCAGCCGGCGCACCATGACAGGCTTCCACCCACCGACGTTGAGCACGATGTCCTGCCACGCGCTCCCGCGCTTGTTGTCGGTCAGGGTCGACAGCGTCTGCACGGCGGCTTTGTAGTCCCGGTCCCCCCCTTGGTCCGCCGCCTCCCAAGCCTGCCAGAGCGTGTGCGTGTGCAAGACGAGCTTGGTCAGACGCGGAAAATTACAGAGTGCCTGGAAGAATAGATCAGGATCGCAAGCACTTGCATCCATACCTAATTCCAGAGAATCGAGATTAACCAGCGTAGTAGAAAGCTGGACGAGGTCTGCTACCCGCATCGTGGGATACTGTTTCGTCTCGTCGTCGAAACCGACATAGTCCCGGAAGCTCAGGACTTGGAGCGAACCGGCATGGCGGAGTAGCGAGTCTATCCGGAAGAAGTTCGTGTGGCACGTTATTTTGATCGTGTGAAGGGCTTTGATATTTTGAATCAGCTTATATAAAATTTCCGACGCCTGTTCGCGTCGATCCGGTGTATGCGTAGTGAAGTCTTCGCAGTGGAATGTTTCAAGATCTCTGAGTTCCGCAAAGGGTACCGACGTCAGGAACCGGTATAGGGGTACGTCGATAAGGGTTAGATGCCGTATCTTGGAGAAATTCCAATGTCTTTTAACCTCCTCGGCGCTATGGTTCCAGTCGTAAGACCGAAGTAATATTCCAATAAAGGGCGGCAGACGTTCATTTTCTTTAAAGGAAAAGCTTGTGCCTTGGCCGCGGCCGTTATAGTTAAGATTTTGCGTACCTTGAGCGCGGACAAGGAATTGTTTTAGCGACTCGATAGTTTTCGTGAGCGTAGGACTCTGCATATTGAGAGAAACGAGGTTGCTCGCTGGGATATCCTGTGCGTAAGTATTATATGAGCCACTATAAGGGTCCTCGAGAGGCAAATCTTCGACATATATCTTGGTTCTGTTAATTTTGATATGATATGGACTTAATATATTAGATGGTGTCGACAAAGTAAAGCTTGAGTTTATAGACGATCGATTCCCAACGTAACGCCATCTTTTAGTGTCAGCCATGTTTGTTTGAGAACAGTTGGAAAGTATGAATTACCTTAAAGAACAGAGTCTTTGTACTCCATCCAACACCCTCCTGGTGCTTCTAGCGTCCAGATTACTCCTGGTTTCGACATGTCTAGTAAATAAATATAGGTTTCTAAAATAGCCTGGGAAACATAGCTCGGCGATGGGGTCCACTATATGCTCATTGAGACATATGCTTTCAAAGTAGATAGGTGCGATAATTGCTTCAAATCGTCTTGATAATTGGCGAGCATCAGCCAACGCATGGGGATCAACGTCTCGCAACTAGAGAGATATGATGTCAATTCCCAGTCTTTGGGTAAAGGAGGCAATGAAAATATATGGGTAGCATGGTACATGTTTGAATATAATGTTTAATATTTCCGTACTGAGGTTATCAAGGAGGGGTAGCGGCCTAGGATTATCTGTCATAGTCTCTGTTGTCTTGAATCGATAGTGATGAGTCTTCTTTCTCTTAGAATGAGTAGAGACTAAGCTAACGGAATAGGTCATAATGAAGAGTGATAGGTACTAAAAGAGGCGTAGTGAATACAGCAGCTCAATTCTTTATTAGAGTAATGAGATGGGATGAACTGTTACCGAGGGGTAAACAATTCTACTAACAAAGCAGCGTCAAACGTAGTATATATTGTGAAACAATATGACAGGTGACATGAAAAAAACGCTAATAGTCAGGCAGAGCTTGGGTCAACATGGGACGAAGAAGGTATATCAGACGGAAGAGCTAATAAGAAGAGCGGTATAAACGATTTTGAGCTTGAGCTAGGCTTTGACAGATCGAAGAAGCCGCTAAACCGGCCGTGGGAAAGATAGCGAGGGTAGACCGTGTGGACTTGAGTAAATTTCCGAAAATAGCATATAAATTGTATCTCATGAACCGTATCTCATATCACTTACCGGCACTATAGACGGAATTTAGCGGTGCTATGTATGCAGGTATGTAGGTATGTAGGTATGTAAGTCGAGAGACGTGGGCATCTGTATTAGACCTTTTGCCTCAGCCCTGGACCGAAGTACCGGTGTCACATAAGAGTCTATTGGCGGAGATGAGACGGAAGCTGAGTTAACGAAATTAAAGACTAGACTTGGCGGGAATATCGTCATTCTCGTAAGATTTTTTGTAGTCTCTACTAGGTAAGCTTGCTGTTTTAAAGGTGGAAAGTTAGAAAAGTAAGGTATCCGACTTATAAAAAAGTACCTACGTACCCTACTTTTTAACTCACATGCGAATTCGCAAGTTTCGCCAAAAAGAGGCGACCCCACATGGCGCTAACGCAGTTCATGCTCCGTTTCTTTGCTGGTTAACTCTCTGGCCGCCACGCGCAAGCCACGGCGCTCCGGAGCTGAACCGAACCCCGCCGCCTTCACACGTGGGCAAGCTTAGGCAAGATTTGAATAAAGGGTTTCACATTTCTACTTGGTAGTGATCTAATGTAGAAGTATAATTATAATTATGCTTAAGTAGCGATCGTAGATTAGACGAATAAGTAAAAGTAATGACGGTACTATGCATAAAGAGGACGTTAGAACAATAGACTGAATTATGCTGCCGAAGAATAAATTACTTCCGCTCCTGTGTCACTTACCCCATTAGGAAATACTAAAAATGGGGTCTTGCATCTCCATCTCCAAAGGGTCCTCCTGGGGTGTAACACAAACAAGTACCACGTGCGAGCAAACTAGATGGAAAAAGCAACACCACCAAAGCAATTTTTTAGCTTTTCAAGAGAAGGGGAAGGAGGGGAGGGGCGTGCGATAAGAAAAAAAGAGAGATGAGAAAAGATCGGGATCTAATCAGTGGTAAAGATCGGACAAATCAAAGCGGTAAGTGGTGGAGATCCAAAAAAAAAAAAAAAACAAAAAAACAAAAAAACCAGGGGTGGTGTAATCCGTAAAGAAGGTTTGATAGGAAAGCGTTCCTGGGATAATTGTCGCGCGCCCCCGGACCGGTCAACTTCTTTTCCTACCTAAGGGACCCGCCAGAAGGGTTCGCCCGGCTCTGCCCGCATCGTCCAATCGCAACTTTGCCTCTGAGGGGTTCCCGCCCGGTTTTTTGCGGGCCCCCGCCTGTTGTGCTACATAGTGTACATTTAACTATTTTACATGTACCTATTCTCACAACTACTAGTTGTGTAACATGCATCCTAAATTGTTCGTCTTCATGTTATCATATCAGTTAATCCATCTTACCAGCTTACTCTGCAAAAGATCCCTGCAGATAAGTTAAGCATTACATTGTTAATTTTTTCTGGGGAGCGTAGATCGCTGTTTGATGTTCATCCGGAAAAAAAAAGACGTAACTTTAACCGGTCCCCTTTTCCAAAGCTAAATACCGAACCATCTCATATCCATTGGACTTGAAACTATTTCCACTAGATAGATTCATCATCAAGCGCACCGTCCCAAGTCGCCCACGTGCACACACCACGTCCTCACAGCCAGCTAGCTACGTAGGAAAGGAACGTCACAAAGCCCAAGGTCTCCCCAGACAGCTAGAAGCGGCGCCATTTTCTTCTAGAACGCTCGCCCTGAAACAACGGGGCCCAACTAACATCAACACTTCTAACGACACTAAAAATGATCAGCTAGCTACTATAGCATAGTAAGAGCCTACCGCACGACTAGATACTAGATAGGTAGCTAATCAATCACGAGGACCGCAGATTATCGTAAAGATGAACTCTACGATCGAGAAGGCGGAGTCTCCTTTTATGAACAAAGCTCTATTCGTCAACACGTATTGTAGGCCTAGAGACCAAGACATATTACACCGTACACTAGGTATGATATACCAACTCTGTATCTAACTGCAAAGCCGTCTCTCTTTCGATCTTATCTTCTGGCATTGTTTCCAAGTTGACCATGGTGACCGTAATATCAAATCTTGTATTATGCCTCCTTCCCCCCCAAACCTCTTCCCCTATACCATGAGAGTGGAATATAGGTATCTCCTATCCATGATCAGCAAGTTGCCTATCCTTAGGTACCCGTACAGCGCAATCTTAAGACTCGTACGCACGTCTATCCTCGCGAATTAATGAACGCCGCTTCTTATGCATTTCCCCCTTCTTCCAATACCAACACTCAGTAATATCCTAGGTACTCATAACCTCATTCTTGCCTAGGTACCTAAGCCAACTTTGAATGGCTCATACGCACCGGGGTAGGTAACTAATAGTCGTCACTCAGCACACCACTCGCCAAGTATAATACTCAAGCAGCCAGGCGACGTCAAACTTTGTATGAACGATCGAACTGAAGTCTTAACATTTGGGGAATCTCGTTTAAGACGAAAACAGCAGCAGCAAAAATAATAAACAAGGCATCAAAAAAGCGCAATATCGACGCAACGGCAAGAACAGAGTACCTGCTTAAAACCTTTTCCACCACTCCACCAATTTGCATATTACACGGACGGACAGACAGACAGCCCTAGGCCAGAAAGGGCAGAGCATATGCAAACACAGTCGCTTATGACTGACTAGTAACGGTAAATTGGTTCCTTCTTTTTCGGGTGTGTAGCCTCGTAATCACTCACGTCGTCGCGCGAGCGCCGGCCGTCAGACGAGGAATCTCCCGCAGCCCCATGCATTGTCTCCTTGCCGAGTGCGCTTTCCTGCCTACCAAGGTAGCTCGGTGTTGTCTCAAAACCAGGATGGAAGGGCTCGAACGCTAACCGGGGTTCTTCAATATAGTTCGAAGATGCCCCACCACCGGATCCCGAGCCGCCGGCCGCGCGGGGTCTTGACCCTGAAGGCTCGGGATCCCTGAATGGATCTTCGTCTTCGGTAGCGGGAGTATGCGTTCTCGACGGCCCCGCTAGAGCGGGCTCATATTCCCTTTCCTTGCCTTTACCATTCGGCTTTCGAGCTGGCATAGGAGGCGGTTCTAAGCCACCACCGTTTCGCTCTGACTCTATAGGACTAACGGAAGCCCGAGACGGAGCCTCACTCTGAGCTTGAGGCTGTGGGTCCATAACAGCGATGAGTTTCCTCGCGTTTAACATAGCTCTTTGATGTAAACTCAGTGATGCCTGAAGCTGCTCGTTTGTGTCGATTAAGTTCTCCATAGTATCATTATCAGGGGCTGGATCTTCAGCCGTCATATACATTTGTATGCTTCGACTTGCGCTTGTACAACGGTCGGCAAACTCTTTAATTAAATCGTTGCTGAGCACTTCGACTGGCGGGGTATTGGTAACGACTTGTTGAAGCAGATTTGCAGACGTTCGCGCTTCCTCTAGTCTACTAGCTAACTCAACGGGGTTCGGTAGTTTGCGGTTCGAATGGGCTCGCGCAAAGTAATTTTGAGAATGGGGATTGATAGCAGGCTCGGTCATAGAGCGCATCACCGGTGCAGGACGCCCCTGATTAATAAAGCATTAGCATGGCCCAAGTAGAGGAAGACGCGAATTAAACATACTCCGTATAGTTGCTGCGCTCTCTCCTTCTCCTTTCTCCACATATTAATGAGAGGGGTTAGGCCCTCATCATACGCTTTAGTATTCTCAAAAGAATCTAACGTCTCCATCATCATCTGTCGCACATTAGGATCGCGTACTGATCTTAACAGCTCCTTTGAGGTATCGATGAATTTTGAATCCAAATTTCTAGTAAATGTTTCACCAGGATTATCGGCAAGGATGCGAATGAGCATGATAGCGTTGTATTGATAAGAAGGTTTCGTCCAATAGTCCCTTTTCAGGTACTTTCGAATCAGGCGCGCGCATTCTGCCGCAGCAGCAGGAGATGACTCGGCAGCATCGACGATTGGAGGTAAGAAAAGGACTTCGTCTCCAGAGTTATTAGAGCCAGACTCGCAGAAGGATTTCTAATCGAAAGTCAGGATTGTTCCGTTCACTTTAGGTATGAATTGGACTTGATGGGTGCGGACGCACCACACAACGGTAGGCCGTAGCCTCGGGGCTTTCGCCTTGAGGAACTTCGGGAGAGTTATGAGAGGCTAAAGAGGGGGGGTTATATGTTAGCAGAAAGTATAACGTTAAATCAGCAAACTCGCGAGTTTGCGCAAGCAAGATCTTTTAATTTCTTTTTTTTTCTTTTTTAAAAAATAGATAAATAAAATATCAATCGTACCATCTGTAGACTTCTTTTTCCTTATGGTGCCAAGCACCTTGCTCATCTTGAGCGACTTCATTGCAACTCGCGATTGCTTCCCCTTAACGGCGCATGTGCTGATAGTTCGAACGTGAGTAGAGTAAAGTCGAGGCTAGCGATCGCGGTTATAGCGCGAGTCTCGGCCCTAAGATTCGAGTACGTGGCAATAGATGAGACACTAAGCTAGACAGTGAAGCTAATCGGCCCCTAAGGCTGTCAGCGTTGAAAGCGTGATGGCGGCCGTAGTTTTTGGATGTATAATGCAACTTTGAATCCAGGCAGAGTTTCAAGGGTTTGGGGGCTGCGGAGCGATGGAGACGATTATATCGGCTGGACGAATGGATGAGACAGATGAAACTCCGTCTTAATTTATTGCCTTTTGGGGTTGGTGCATTCAAAAAAAGGTAAGCGACAAGCTTATTTGGCGAAGAGCTTGATAGACCAAAGAGCCGTTGGTAAAAGGTTGTTGTTAAATTAGAAGAAGAAAAAAAAGATTGTGTTAGGAGTTAAGGCAATCCCCAATTCTCCATGAAAATGGGATGGGAGGAACGTCGCGTCGGCCAATTGACATAAAGTACCTAGGGATACTCCACTACCTAATTCAGTATGTACTTGAACTGTGATGCCCGCGCGACTGCCTAGAAGCTCTTTAGACCCCAGTTGCCCCAGTTGCCACATTTCTCCAAACTACCTAGTATATTATAACCAATCATAGCTTTTCTATGCGGGCCGACAGAGTTGAGGCAGGATCATCATGCATCACTCTTAATTTTGCACAGCCTCAAAACTATACGCAATGAGTATACATGTGACGATATGCAGCGTGTACCAAATGGAAAACACATTGGCGAGATTGCATATTCAATTGAGACCCCAGGACCCTTTAAATCTTTTATTCCCCCCCCCCCCCGCGACACGACAGCACACCCGATTTTCGTTGGTAGAACTGACTCAGCTGTTCTAACTTCTTAGTTGGCCATTTGACTCACGAATGCCCTCGTCGTCTTGGCTTTCTTCGTCGAACGCGTGGCACGTCAGCATCTCTTCATCATACACGCATTGTCCTACGCATTCAATTGTCAGATGATGAATTAGTTTCATTGTTAAGAAAACTTGAAGAATGATATGTACCTAATATATCGAAAGGGTCGGCAAATTAAAACAGGTATAACATGCCACTTTTATATGCTGACAAAGCATAGTGGCTAGGTTATCTTTTAGTCAGTGTACTTACTTTATAGCCGCCCCTTTTTGACAACATCTACTTACCTAACTCAACATTCTCTTCTACGCTTATACCATCAACATCGACCTTACCATATACTACCTAATCTACATTAACTATGCTATCGAACAACTGCATTTGTACTATAGGGGGCATTGTCAATGCAATGCCATGCTAGAAAAAAAAAAAAAACCGAATCAATTATAGCATAGGGAGAGTATACACTCCGGCGTAGAAACTTGCTATAAATATACCATTAACTACCAACCCATTATTGTAAATCTATACTTAATGGACTTGACGCTCTCATCCCGATGCTGTTGGCTTGAGGACTACCAAACCATCGAATCAGATTATCCTTACACTAACAGACTACGCGATTCAGAATGGTATAGGGCAAGTCATCGAATATATCATTACCTGACATCTACGAAGCAGCGAAACTTATTTCTTGAAAACGGCCTCAGATTAGAAATCTCTGGTTCTCTCTAGCTCATACATACAAGGCAGCAAGAAAGCCAGCCAGCCAACACCCCTCGCGGCATATGTTCCTCTGAGTGCGCCCTTTCAGCAGCCTACCGTCTATGAAGAGGGGGAGAAACAAAAACAAAAACAAAGCTCAGCTCGTCTACGCCATACGCCCCTAAAATGCCAACGCAAGAGTGTCGTGTAGTATACACAATGGCAAACCCCCTCATATCCGCCGTATCCGAGACCTCGGAGACCTTCCACTAGTCGACTAAATGTGCAAAAGAACCATAACTCTGGGAGTATATCGCCAACGAGTCGGTAAAAGAGATGTAGAGGCGATGAAGCCTCATGTGATATCGGTCCATTATTGGTCCATTCCAAGAAATCAGGCTCGTTCGAAGCCCTGCATTATATGGACAATTACCATGTCTTCGCCTCCGTGACCGTGTGATGAAAGGGCCACTGATAATGACTCACGCGAGAAAATCTTAAGAGTGAACAAGTCGAATTCTGTTCACAGATCGGGGTTTGCCGGTTGCTTTTCGGTCACGCTCCACATCATCCTCAACTTCCTCCTCCTCTTCCTTCTCCATGGGTGTGGTCTTGCTAGTAGCCATCGACACGTCCGCATCCTCTTCCTCCTCCTCTTCCTCCTCCTCTTCTTCCGGCACATCCTCGGAACCCGCCGCGACAATTGTAGAACCTGAGTTATGCGACGCCGGCTTTCGAAGAGTAGTGCGGAAAGCTGCCGGTAACTTTGTCTGAACCTTAGCCTTACTGTAGGTTCTAACTACAGTCTTCGACTTTCGGACTGCCGATGTCTTACGGCTTGGAGAACCCTTCGGGCCCAGAACCGCTTTCGTGTTGACGGAGATTGTTGACACGCTACGCTTAATAGCTGTGGCGGCACCCTTAGCGGCACCCTTGGCCGCCTTGAGACCAGCGGCAGAGAGGGTACGCTTAACACCCTGTGCCTTCATCCCCGTCGCAGCCTTGATCTTGCGCTTCTTCGCTGCGCTGCCCTCTGCTTCTTCTTTCTCACCGAGAGCCTCCTTGAGCTTTCTCTTTCCACCGCTGGCACCCTTCTTGCCAGCTCCCGTCTCCTTAGGCTGCTTCGGCTGCTTTACTTCCTTAGGCTTCGGACCTAGGACTCCTCGACAATTCTGGCTACCGCAGAGACACTTTTGGACGTTCTTAGCAGAAAAAGGGTCAAAGTTGTAGTCGTAAGTTAACTCCTCGCCTGTCATGATGGGGCGGTCACCCGCGAAGAGGGCCATGCGAGGCTGTCCCGAGACAATCCACTTAATCATCCGGCAATTTGGCGAACATGAATGATTGACGAAACGAGCGATACTACCAGTCGTAGCGTCAATGATCATGTTCTGATCAAATGACATTAGGTAATAACACTAAGCTCGTCAGTAATTGCGTCAAATGGTTTTTTTCTTGCCCAAGTCCATAATTAATCTTACCTGATTGTCCTTGTACTTCTCATTCATGCGCCGATCGCACTCCTCTTCCGTGATAATCTCACCGGTGTACTCCATGATGATCTGATTAGGCTCAAAGCATCGATTGGCACGAATGCCATAACCCCGGTCCGAGGTCTTAATAACCTCAACTCCCACGCGGTACTTTCCTCCTTCCTTAATCCGCTCCTGGAGTCTTGCAAAAGCGCGGTTCTGGCACAAGTCCGAGCCAACATTACAGTTGGTCTCATCACACTCGTAGAGCATGATTCTGTTCTGACAACTCTCCCCACATCCGTCTTCTGGGGTGCATACGCACTTAGACTGATAGTCCTTGAAGTGGGGTGTCTTCTTCCAGTAAGCCGCGGCATCGCCAACGAATCGATCTAATCAAATATTAGTAAAAACTTACCCCAAAGTAGAAAGTACACCAAGTAAAATAAAAATCAATAAACCAAATTTCATAATAATAATAATAATAAAAGACGAATGCATAGGTATATGGAACTTACTCTTCGTAATCTTCTTCCATTCGTCAGGCTTGGGCTGTCCCGGAGGAAGAGGGTTGCAGATGTCAAAAGGCAGCTTAAAATCTCTGCCCTGGATCAACGTGCGCATCCCATTGTACATAGGCATGGGCATAGTGTTGTTCACCTTTCCGCTCGGCATTAGCTCAGGCAATTGTGCCAAGCTCTTCTTTTCTGAGGGAGTGAGTCCTTTATATATATCCAGCGGTGTCTCCTGGCCGGCGTATAGGCCGCGATCAAGATATTTCTTAACCCGTCTCTTCTTAACAGCCGGGCCAAGCTCAACCGGTTCGGGCTCGGGGGCAGTAATTTCTGGTGTCTCTGTCGCAACCTTCGCCTTCTTTCTAGGAGGTTGTGAATCTTCGGGAGATACGTACTTTCCATTAGCCCAAGTGGTGTATACAACAGGTTTCTTGTCAATTCCTGCGAATTCGTCTGTATCTTGCAAACGCCGCAGCTCACGCGACATCTTGCTCAGACCCTTCTCAAATGTCTTCCTACCCCTCTTTCCTAGAGTAGACAGCTTGCTTGCCAAGGTCTCCGCCTCCACGCCTGTTGAACGCGTCGAAATGCGTCTTGCGGGAACGGCATCTTTTAGTATAGAAAGCTTAGATTTAGTCGACTTCATAGATGTCGCATCGTCGTCCACGTCCTCTTCGTTCGCAACTTGAATCTCACCCGCAGTTGTGTGCCGCCGTCTTCGGTCAGATACGATGTCGCCTTTGGATCGTCGCTTGCCATGGATAGCAGTGCCAGCTAATTTGGCAAGATTGTAAATTGGGGTGCTAAGGCGCTGTCGGCGCGAACGTCCATTCAGAGGTGCATCTAGAGCAGATTGCGCGGGAGACTCGGAAGATTGAAGGGGGTTTGGAGGTTCGGCGGACGCGACAATAGAGTCGGCCACCTCGGTGGTCGCGTCGACCTCGGTCGAGTCAGCGGGTTCGTGAACAAGGCCAATGGGTGTGGCATTGTCGTTCTTAGAGATATCTGAGGCCAAGCTAGCTGTGTCGGCAACAGTGGTTGGGGGTGTAGAGCTGAGAGACGCGGCGGCAGAAAAAGTGTCGGCCGCGGCGCCAAGGCTGGACTCGGAAGAGAGTGCGCGCGTTGGCGACATGGTTGCAGGTGAATCCATGGTCGAGCGACGCGACAATGGATATGGCAATTCAGCCAGATAAAGTGTGTGAGAGATAACGACGCGTCAAGTATGTGGTTGTTTGGGGAGAAGACTAGTAATGGTGGAAAAGAAGGATTATGTAAGGTGTAGAGGTAATGTAAGGTAAAATACCTAAGGTAAAGTAGTGGGTGTGTAAAGGTAATATGTTGTGGTGTATGGGGTGTGAAAGAAGTAAAGAATAGAAGTATCAATAAAAAAAAGTGTAGATGTACCGTAGTACTTCTGTAATACCCAAGTCGAATTGGTCAAGGAAGTTGCCAATGCTCAAGGTTTAGATTTAGTTTAGTGTTGGGGTGAGAATAGAAAAAGAAAAGGACGAGAGGTAAAAGAGTAGTAGTGAAAAGTAGTAAAAGGGTAAAGACCAATTAACTTGGGCCAATGACTGAGCTTATCTGCGACCCTGGGTGGCTTCCCACTTTGGTTATTAAGTACTCGAGTACCTACACACAAGACCGGTCGCGTTTTGCGGCACGATTAAAGAGAATACCTAAGGTAGCTCTTGAAGATGTCTATATAACTGTGTTAGAAAGTGAGATCCAAGAGTGCATCTGTTTAAATAGCGAGTTGAAAAGGGGGGGGGATTAGGCTGTTTCTTACCTGTGTGTATGTGTGCTAAGTGCGTTTTCTATTCGCGTGTTTCGTGATAGTGTTTCCGATTCCTGTCCTTTTTTATCCCCCTGAGGAACGAAGATCCGAAGGATTGTAGGTTCCAAGTGGAAGATTTCCTGTTTTCTAGGGGAGGAAAGTCAGTTTCGAAAAAGTCAAAGTTGGTGGGTGGGTTCGAGAAACGAGTGCTCTCAAAAGCTGGTGAATGATTGAAGTTGCAAAGTGGAAGAATAGGTTGGGTGATTGTTGTTGTGGTTGTGGTTGTGGTAAGAAGGTTGGAAGGTTGAAAATGAAAGAAAGGGAGAGAGGGGGAAAAATGAACACTGTGGTTGAGAAGGACACTAGTAACCTAGCAGTTGTGGTTTGCAGTCGCGGTAGTACTTACGTATGCAAATGGATGGATGAATTATCAAAAAAATTGCTGAGAAGGTAGGCGAGGTAGTCAGGTACCAAGTATTGTTGCCTCAGCTGGCTTGAACAAATGGCGTTGCAGTGTGCAGGAGGAAAGGGGAGAAGAATAAAAAAAAAAGATTAATGTAGTTGCGGAGTACGAGATGTCGTGCTGTGGTGTAGTGTGGTGTAGTGTAGTGTGCGCGTATATTTGTATTTGTATTTGTGGTATTTGTGTGAAGAGATGAAGATGGATTGGGGGGGAAAGTGAAAGAGAGAAAAAGTTACGCGGATTACGTGCAAGATGAGAATTTGGATCTAAATTGAAAAATCGGGGAGGGAAGAAGACGCGGAGAGAGAAACTCAGCGTGGCACTGGCGTTCAAAAGGTAAATTGCTACTACATACGTCTAACCTAAGGTATATAACAAAAAAAAATGGCTGGGGGGGGTAAGTTTAAGTTTGATAGCTCAACAAGGTGCATGATAATTTAAAGATAGTTTTTTTTTTGGGAAAAAAAAATAATAATAATAAATATATACCGTAGTTGTTATTACTTTTTTACCTTTACGACGATAAACACGCCAATCGCCATCCCGATGTACTAAATATTAACAATGTTTCTTATCCTTTATATCTTACCATCTGTTCCTCCTACCCTTACGTAAAGGGAGGTTATCTTGGGGTTTATGTGGTATGTGTTATGTGTTATGTTCTAGGTACACCATGGCCAAGGGGGCCAGTCACGTCCTTCGGATTACATAGTCCGACATCTCCGTTGGCCTCGTCTCGTCTCCCTCTGTGACTTCATTATGCCATCTAGATGCCTCTTACTGCGGCTGACAGACTGACTAACCATCTGCCCGCCTACAGTCTCACCACCGCTAGCTTCAAACCACCAGTCAAACTTGTTATTATCATCCTTGTGACTATCCATGACCTCCAGAAACTTTATCTGTAGCCCCCTTTCCCCTCTCGAGAAAGGGGAACGTCAAACCGCCAACATCACTCATCTTTAGGCAACACCCTATAATCGCTAGGCCGCTAGGACCTGATAAGCCGCGCACGGCGACAGGCACTCTTCCGAGATTTATCGGGTATAGCAGGTAGATTAGAGAGAATAGGGTATATGTAGGTTCGAATCGCCTTGTAGATAGCGGCGACAAGCAGGTCAATTTCTACGAGCGCTATTCTTTAAGTAGTCTCTAGGGCAACTCAGTCCATGTGACCTAGGTGATATGATAAGGTTGTGTGAAATGATCGCGATGCCGAGGGGGGGGCAACCCCGTCTCTACTTTACGATAAGCCATTTCTCGAGTTTTAGTCAAGTCTCCATCGACCATCATACTGGGTTACCGGGGGAGCGGGGAGCGGAAGATACGAGTAACGCCCCTTGATAAGATGCGGACATGTCACTCGAAGGCAATGCGTAGCCTCGCGCAACTACACTTGTGTTCGGCATCTCGAACGATCCATCACGGACCATACTTTAATAATGAACACCGAAATCGAAGGGATCCGGTCGTTGTGGCGAGTATTGGCCGAGTGTCATCCTAGAGAGACACCTTGCGCTGATTTAGTTAGTTGAGGGTGTAGATCCCGGGCGTGTCCAATATCACGCCGCTCCTCCGACCTCAACCTCAACAAAGCCACCGTCAGGGGTAACAATAACCTAACAACCCCGTCAGTGGCCTTGCTCTGCCTTGTTGAAAATATCTAGAATGGAGTTATGCTGATTTATATGGCCAAGGACTCATTGACCAAATCTACCCTCAAATATCTAGACCTCTTACACGCTAGATAGACATATCCCTACGATCGCGAGATGTCCGAGCTAGTAATCGAAAGCATGCCGTTTTTGTTCAATGTATTTCCACGTCACATGATTGGATTTTCCTTGAATATTTCCTTCCGTCTATCTATATGATCTATATGTGCTCATAGGATGCTCAACACCAAGCTGGGATTGGGGTACGAACTTTTCCGAACATTATAATGAAGATAAATGCGAGGCAGCAACATAGCATCTCATTGCAGATCAATCTATTTGGTTCCTCCGCTGATATTCTCCTTCGGCTGAATAATTATCGTGGTATTACATCCAGGTAACCCAAAATCCGTAGGCAGTGCTACGCCAGAAGACCAAAAAAAATACCTTGAGGTGGAATATACTTGATACTTATGCAGGGCGTGCTCATTCTATGGGCTTGTGCTATTACCATATGACTCAGTTCGAATAAATTCGGGAATATCGTCTGTGAGAAGGCTGTTTGCCTAGGCGTCAGCTTTGCATCAAACAGAAAAACTTAAAGAGATAGCGGGGTAGGGGGGTGGACTAATTGACCAACTTAGCTGGTACATCGGATGAATTTCTAATCATCTCGTGTATTTTCCTTAATCAATATTATATCAGTGGACTTCTAAACGAGGGCGAAACTTGATGCTGCATGTTCCTCCGCTACTCTTCCTAGAACAGTATGAGCCTACGTTGTGGAGAAGCAGGTATGTTTATGGCCACTCTAACACCATAACGCGCAGAAAAAACATCGAGGGCACATGGCTTCATGCCAACCTTGTAATTTTTGCCACCTTAGCGAATACAAGGTGTTTCATGTGTTTAGTAGGAAATTGGTCACAGACGGCCAAGTATCACCAGAGCTATTGGAGACTAGGCCATCAAGTATGCACAAAAAACAGCCTCTTCACGGATTCCCCTAGGCTGATATACGAACTAGAAGATTAAAATTGCAGGTTTTATAGGATCTATCTAAGTTCATGATTGATATTGAACAATTCGACTGTAAGTGGTGATATCATGTTGCTGGGGGACACCGTGATGCCAGAAGTGACCGATATAGATAAGACAAGATAATAAGCATAACTGCAGATGGTTCCTTCATTCTGGGCATTTTCCCTTATTGGCGTGATTTGGATTTCCTTTAAATATGGCAACGTCAAGCTGGTAGTACTAAGGTGTTCTTATCATCAAAGCACCTCTCTAGTGTCATGTCAGATCACCTCAACCTCCCTATCAAACAGCATCACTATGCTTCTATCACCGGTTAGCGCCCCCCCCCCCAACCTCCTTAGTCTAACTTCATGTCACCTATATACTGGTAAAAATCTATTTTCGATGCCCCGGAGACGCCCTCGATAGGGATGGTGAGCTTTCTCTCCAGTATTATAGCTTCAACAAACCGCCTACGAGCTTCGTTAACGCAGAATGACAGCACAATGCATACCAAACCTCTCCAAGGACTCCTCTCTCTAGTAGTGTTTACGAATAGGAAGTTATACCTCCAGTTGAGCCACCCTCTATATGTTATCGAAGGTCACTTGGTCGTCGTAGACCAACGACATGGGATTCTCATAAAGATTTAAACGCAGTGCGCTCATACCGGAGAAGAGCCCAAAAGCGTATATCTGCTCTATCATCTAAGTTCGTAATTAGTCGTTGTCATATCCCATAGGCGGGAGCTGTGCGCATACTATGCTCTCTGGTCCCCTTTTTCCTAGAGGCCAACAATTAGCTCTAGTTAAGATAGCAAGGTTGATAGAAACTATATCTCTATTCCAGGCCTGTGCCAAAATTACCTAAGCTTAGAGTCTTTTCACACTCCGTCGTAAACTCGGACGAAGAGGTAAGAGTCATGGCACATATGCAAGCGATTAAAAGTATTCTCGCGCCCTTATCTTAAGATCAGACCCCTTCGACATTTCCTTTTTTAGGAAAAAAAAAAAAAAAAAAAAGAACGTGCGTGAATAGAAGGCATTTGATCGATGTCTAGACTTTAAAGTTACTGGACCTGTGTTCCTCTGCGGCTGGTGCGACTTGCGCTTGTCGGCGGCGTTACTAGGGAAGAGAGGAGAAAGGGGGAGGGGGTTCTTGGCCTTCAGAGGAAGCATAACCACCTAACGGAACCGCTGGGCGATATCTCCATCATAGCTGTGTATATCAAATTCTTCACTAAATAGCTTCTAAAAATCGGAACCTCGTTGCTATATATTCATAATTAAGAAGAACTGGAAGATCCGGTTTAATTGGCGGCGTGGCTTACGACGGCTTGCTAGGATCGCTTATGGATATGTACCTATCTATGTGGATGGGGAGGATATAGGTTTCAGGCATGCTGCACAGTGACAATACGGTGCGACGCTTAAAGCGACCAAGAGCTAGCAAAATCGAACGCACAGCGGCACGCAAACCTAAAATTATACCAATGATCAAAAGTTTAAACATTTCTTTTAGGGACACGGCGTGATGATATATTCTAGCTAAGCTAAGCTTCATTAAACCTCTAGACGATGCCTGGGGCAAGTATGATTAGCAGGGTAGCATGTCGTAGAGGACAGGCGAGAGCATGCTATCTTCGGGTACTACAGCTTTGACGGCATGGATCCCTCCCTTATGTTTGACTGGGGTTATGACAGGGCGTGCGTAAAGCTAGCAAAGGTTTAAGGTACATACAGAATTGCATAAAAAGCATTGTTCTACAGGTATCAATTAAGCATGACAACTAACGCAATTGTCTGTGAAAAACCAACGCATCTAGATAGTTACATACAATGTCTCCACGAGACAAATCAAGTGACTTTTAGTCCTTCCGTCTGCCGGCTCCGAAATCATGCTAACCACTCTCGTCAATGGCATGTACCGTTGACTAAGAGAAAAGAGACCAGAAACACCGGGGAGAATACTCCCATCCATGCAATTGTGGGAATCTGACGCGAGTCTATTGTAATAGAAGATTGATACAGTGGTATACGCATGTGGTCTTGCCGTGTGTAAAATCGTAAGGGGAATCTCGGATATCGGTAGTGGCGAGCTACGTGTTGGTGACACCATTGGCCGCTTCCACAGCCTCGCCATCATCAGCTGCCGCGTCGTGATCAGCAGGACCACCGTCAGAGAGCTCAGAAGCACTACCACCATTCTTGGCCTGGTTCTCCATGGCGAACAAGCGGGCGGCTCTGCCTTCTTTCTTTCGGGGTTGAGGAGCTAGGCGACAGAAGTTAGCTAACAATAGCGACATGATGATTAGACACGACAATTAATAGATAGTGCTTACCTCGACCATTCTCCTGGACGTAAAACCGTCGTAACAGTGACACGGCCGCGTCACGAAGATAGCCACCTTCAACCGGAAAGCCAGGTTCCACGTTGCCACCATCACCATCATCTTCATCTCTCGGGAGAGGACTAGCTTTGCCTTGGTGGATACGATCAACGTCTTGAGGACCATATCCATTTTGATAGGGACGGTCTGATGGCTTAGGAACGGGCTTGGAGTTCTGGTGGATTTTGAAAACACCTCCGGTTCCCCCAAACTTATCATTAACAGCACCAAAGTAGACCTTCTTGACGCCTAACTGGCGGAGAAGCGACGCACACATGACGCAAGGTTCCACTGTCACGTACAGAACACATTCGGATATGATGCTGCGACTGACCGCCGGAGAAGGATGAAGCTTCTGACCGTAAGGATATTTATGGCCCGCTGTCGGATCTACACTATCCCAGCTGGGATCATCTGGGGGTGGGCTAGTGCTGGTCTCACTACCCATTGTAGGCCCTTCTCGGGAGAGTAGAGCATTCAAGGCCATAAACTCGGCATGGCGAGTTCCGTTACGAGTAACGTTTGTCGCGTTCATTCCTTTGGCAATGACTTTCCCGTTATGGACCAGGACACAGCCCACTGGCGTCTCATTCGTATTTAGAGCAAGATTACCCTAGTAATTTTGTTAGCTGGTCTGCCCCTATGCGTACCGTGGGCAAACTAAGAAAAGTATCGTAAAAAAGTGACTATAGGTGGGCAAGCGTAAGGCTCGGCAAGAAGTGGTGTGTTAAACTCGGTAAAAACTAAACAAAATAGAAAAAGGGATATGTGGATGTAAGATCATAATACGAAGGAAAGAAAAATCTTTACCATAGCAAGCGCCTCTTGCATGAAGTTCAGATGGTACTCCCGCTCAACTCGTTCCTCTTCTGTCTGAGGTTCAATCAATCCAGGTAAGTTGTGAACTGGAGGTGAAAGAGGTTTCGGAACGGAGCTCCTATCGGTGAGAGGTGATGCAACCATTACTGTAGGGGCAGAGGCATTAGAAGCGCCGGCTGCAGAGGCATGTCCGGGCTTGGGGAGCTGTTCACTACCGGGGATATCATCAAGAGTAAGACGACCAACACTGGAGGTAATCTTTTCGGCCTGCCTATTCGGAGGAATATTTTCTGCCATTGTAGAAGTGTCAGGAGAAACAAAGGTTGTGGTAACGTGCTGGCTGCGGGTACCCGTTTTCTGGACTTGAGCTTGGTTTTCTGCAGAGAGGGGCTTCAGAGCAAGCGGCTCAGATTGAGAAACCGGGGGCGAGATATCATGAGGGGAAACATTCCCTTTTTTATTATCGACATGGGAAGTAGAAGGCATAAGGCCATGGCTTTGGCCGCCATTTTTAGGTCCAAGTTCCTTTTGACTATCGGGCTGGTGAGAGTTAACTCTAGTGTCACCTTGACTCGCAACGAGAGTAACACTAGACTGTCCAAGGGGTGACGCATGGTTTTGGCTGGGCGTAGGTTTGTTGGCGATACCGTTTTGCTGAGCGGCGGTTGGTGCGTTAGAAGTATTAGAACCACCGGATTTTGGGCCGGAGCCTTTGGGACCGCCTCGCTTTTGGCCACGTTTTTTAGACTGCGCCATCGTGTCGTCTTGGGATGAAGAATCCAAACCTTGTTCGAGATCTATGAAGGAAGAAGAGTTGGGTTGCTGTGGTGAGGATTGGAGGTGGGGAGAAGGTGGACATAAAGAGGGATTGTGATTCTGGGTTTGATTTTGTTCGGTTGAAAGGTTTAAGTTTAGTGAATGAGTATTCGTTGAGTGTGATGAACCTTTTGAGTGAGTTGATGATTGTTGCTGCGGTGTCTGGCCTGAGTCAGGTGTCGATTTGAAGGGAAAGAAGCGGGCATAAAGTTGGATGAAAGACGCAAACAGTGCCTGCCATGTCTGCCAGAGGCTCGCGGCGTAACCTAAGATCTTGTGTCCCGCCATTGCTTCCTCCTTCCCGTGCTTTCCTTATAATACTTATTTTTTTATTTTAATTCCCAAACTTAAATCGATAAAAAGCAGGCGCAATCACTACAACTTCCTAACCGAATAAAATAAAATGTTCGTGATGCTGTTACCACCAGCCACCAGCCACCAGCCCCCAGATGAAATGAGATAAGCAAACTAACTAGGTAATCATAAGACGAAGCAATGCCGACCGCCAATGAATGGTAAGGCAAGACCTGCATAAGTCTCCTTCTCCCGTGTAAGTCTGTGTAAGTCAACCAAGGAGATTGCTACTTCTTTAGCGAGAGCGAACGGTGTTAGTACCTAGGTATATTAGGTATAAAGGATCTTAAACGGACGTGCATCTGTGAAAGTGGTATGTCTATTTCTTCGTTACCAGGTCATTCCCATACCGTTAGAAGATAGGACAAGGTGGCGAATCCATGAGAAAAATAATAGAGTACTATGCGGGCGAGTAACCATGGCCTAATTGAAGTTGCGGGATGAGTAAAAAAAAAAAAAAAAAAAAAAAAGTAATTATATATGGGTATAGCTTATATAGGGTATATTAAATAGGTATATCATAACGATGGGGAGATGTCGCGGCGGCGCGGCTGAGAATTTTCTGTGTCTGTACCTCTGGGAATAAAGTAACTAACCTTAGCTTAATTGCCTAACTCGTGCTAGCTCATAGATTACTTTCCCTTACATAAGGCTAAACAGGGTATAGGCCTTACCATAGAAGGTAAAGACTGATATGAAGATTGATAACTTTAACCCGGAGCGGGAACGTCCCGCAATACCACTAAGTCGGAGAAGTGGGTGTGTATTAGGTAAGTTATAGGTACATAACAGGTACCACCTAGGTATATATGTAGGTACCTAACATAATGAGGAACATCGTCAGGTAAACTCTACTGGTTATACCTAGGTAGACATTCTTATTAGTTGATTATTATTAAAAGTCACAACGGCCAACTCATTTCATAGAATCATTACCAAGCACCAAAAGTATTAATAAAAAGAAGTTAAAGGTCGTATTGATATAAGTAACTAATTACCTAGGTTAGATGCATAGTACACCACCTAGATGAATATCGTCAGTTGGACCGACCCTTAACCGCTTTCTTCCCTTCAACTACCTAACCTAATATGTGTGAAGCTAGAAGCTCATTCCAAATCCACCGCTATCTGTGTTTAAACCAGGGTATCATAATTTTTTTTCTTTTCCGCCAGGGTCGCAACCATATCCCAACCATAAAAGTACATAGGAGAAACGGTTCCTAAAACGATATCATCATCAGACAAGACTTGCCATGCGCTGCATGCGGGGGCCTAGAGTCGTAGTCCTCCTAGGTGAGTATAAGAAGTTGTTCTCAAGGTTGCTGCGAACCTTAGAGATGTCATCCGATAGTCGGAAATATTTTGACTTGGCGGCGTTCGTACCCTTGGCGAGTCGTCTTGGGAAGGAAAGAAGTTGCGTGGCCAGGTCCAGCACGCCCACACTCGGAATGTGTTGCCGCAGCATAGTGTAAGCAGCGACAATAGATAGAGATCCCACCAAGATCCCGATATCTACGGCTTTATTGCTTAAGGATTGCCAGTGTTGAAGCATGCTTAAAGATGCGTATGCAAACACTAGTAGGCATGCTGCAGCCACATCCGCAATTGCCTTGGGCTGGTTCTGCATAACCGCCCTGGCTTGTGATTGTGGTGCGTTTAGAGATGCTGACAGAAGCAGCCTACGTTCTACAGAGTGGTTATTTCTGCTACTGCCCAAAGATGGTTCTGTCTTGCTCTTCTTAGACGAGGAGACAGATAGGCCAGCGGCATCAGAGAAACCAATGTCCTCAACAGCGTTCCGGGTTGCGAGGGGTTGAGAAATCGCATCGGAAATACTGGAGGATGAAGACCTGGGTGCATTCCAGGCATCTAATCCTGTGTCTGAAGACCCAGAACATATATTTTGAGACAAAGAAAATGAAGCGATTGCATCCGTCGTGCAGCGCTTGTATAGAGGAGATGGTGTGGGTTCTTCGGCGTTGGAAGTTGCGGTATTCTGCAGATATCTTAGCTTTAGGTCGCGGTTTATTGCATAGTAGTAATGACTTACTGTCTGAGGAAGTTTGTTAAGCTCGCGACGTGACTGGCTTGTCGCAGGTTGCTCCATCTTGGTCTCAGGCACTGCTGGGCTCGTAGCAGTAGTACACCAAGTACCACTACCACTCGTCAGCATGGCAACTGAGTCTTGTTGATTGTGCCATTCTGCAAGGTTCTGGCTATGTTTCCTTAGGCCAGTGGCGCATGATGGTCCAGGTTTAAATTCGCATAGTCGAGATCGTGGTACGCCTACTCCAGTTGGTGCTTCAGTTGGTGATGGTAAGGCCCATGGCTGTAGCCGTGGTTCGCCTGTCCTTACTGGGGCTGATGGGACTGGTAGGCCCGGAGGAACGCGAGACCCGGGTACTTGGCTCTGCTGTCCGCTCTCATCTTGTGCCACAAGAGACTGGATCGGGGCGTCGGATATTCTGTCGTGATATTCCCTTGTATCTAGGCCGGTTGCCGCCGAGGCCTGTTCTTGTGAGACGAGAGATGATTGATAGTCTACGTTTACGGATACATCTAGCTGAGTATCCCGATCTTGATCTTGGTCTATGATACTCTTCCGTTTGTGGTAGTCAACTAGTTGTCGGTCGTCTAGGTATTGTAAGTAGTTAGGTTGTGATAATGCTGCAACCTCCTTGCTTAGGCTTGGGTCGTCGTCTAGACAAACTGAAGAGCCTGGTGAGTATAGGTTGAAGTCGGCATAGTTGTTGCCAGCCTCGCCACCTGGGTTTAGATAAGGTGGTAGTACTGCCTGGGCATCTTCGGTTATGCCAACCGCGGTGTTCTCAAGGACTGCTGTCTGCGCCGGAGTAATTGGTTGAGACGGCGAGTATGAGTTGGATGAGGTTGGCGTGAGGTGGCCCTCAGGGTCGAAGAAGAAATCGTAGTCGTATGGAATGGCCTCTAATGGCTCCTCGTCGTACTGGACAAACTGATCCCAATCCATGGTAGGATCAACTAGCGACTCCGACACGATTGAGTCAAAAGATGAAGCAGATAAGTCTGCAATGTCGAATGATGGCATAGATAAAGATTTGTCTAAAGGTTCTAATGTTGTTTGAGGTGGAGGTGCCGCTACTGAAACGGACTGTGCAGCGGTCTTCTTCGCCTTCTTGGCTGTTCTAGCCGCAGAAGAACCGGACGACCGCTTATGACTCGGATCACAACGCACCTTCTTTCTCCGGCAAGAATCGCAGGCTTTGATGATACGCATTAGATGGGCGTGATCACGCTGCTCTTTCGTTTTGCAACCACGAGAAGCCGAGTTGGTAACATCCTTTCCGTCCTTAGTTAAAATCTTCATACCGGGAAGATGAGAGAAATCGTTGGATAGAGCCGCCTTTTTAGGGGATGACTTTTGGGTCCTGCGCTCACTATACGAAGAGGCATTGCTAGCTTGAGTCCATTGGCTCTCGGACATAACAGGAGATGTGAAGTTGGAGGCGTAGCCAGAATCAGCCAAGGTCGTACTGGGCGATTCAGTCGCAGAGCCAAGGGTAGGGTAGACCATGAAGAACTTGAACAGCTCGCCGGTGACCATGCTGTGCTCGAAGAACTCCATAGAGACCGCAGCACGCTTCTCGAGGATGGAAACATCCCCGGGAACGTAAGCGTCGATCATCTCGTCCAATTGCTTGGAACCCATGGCAGGGAAGAACTGCAAGGGAGCACCAATGGCAGGCTGATGGACCGAGAAACCCATAAGGGAAGTAGAGGAGCTGATACCGGAAGTGTACGACATGTTGTTGATTACTTTATTCGCGGTGCCGTAAGAATAGATGTGATGCAGGTTGGTCAGATTAGCGACTTGGCGATTTTGGCGGCCTCGAGCAAACGTGGGTTTACAGGTAAGCACCAAGTTCCGTCGTGGAATAAGATGAGTAACGCCAACTCCGATGTGGACTTGGTTCGCAGTTACAAATTCGGGTATAATAGTAATGATGATGACGGCGAGATAATAATAACAATTCGGAATAACTGTTTAGGGGCTATAGATTTTGACTTATACCTAGGTTATTTTTGTTATGAAAGCGATATGTAAGGCTTAACAGAAGAGGGGGGTTTTTTTCTGTTGCTTTAATGGGAACCTGCTTTTTGAGTCTAGTCACCTAGGTCGACGATGTCTAGCTCAAGAAGTCAGGGGTAAAGAGCGTAAGCCTTCGAACTGTTCGAAGTAAAAAAAAAAAAAAGTTGACAATGGTCAATAACTAGGTAGTATAAGGGTTGAAGAAACCTAGGTAGAGTCTACTACTATAATCGGACGGGGAAAAGATGAGAAGGAAAAAGAAGAAAGAAGTTCGAAACTCGGGAGGGAGTCATAGGATGATATTTCATTCTGACGGTCCCCCAGAGCTTTCCGTTATACCATAGTGTACATAAGTGTCCATAGTGTCCATAGTGCCCATAGTGCGCGTGCAAAGCCTCAATTCAACACCAGGAAAAGAATGGCGGAGCAAGGTTTTGAGACCCACCACGGCGAAGAAGTAGATCGACCGCTTAACCAATCATTTTGAATTTTTAGTGGGCACGAGCCTTCCAACTTGTAAGTACTTGGCTCCGTAATCTGTTAGTTCTTAGCTGAGATTCCTACCAAAACACTAACAGCGTAAGATACCCGTCCCATCTCGGCCGGGGAAAGATGCGTGGGAGCCTGAGGCATCCATCGGCAAGACCAAACAGGTGGATTGACTCATTCGAGAATTGGCCAATTACCAATTAACTAACCCCTCCTAAATTGAGACGAGCTGTCCTTCATTTTAGACCTATTTTGATGCGAGTCTTTTGGTGCCGTACGTACATATATGTAGCATATGCCATTACTACACCATTCATATTTCCCTTACACGGGATAATCATGCAAGCCTTGAAACCGGATTGGCTTAACTACCTATGTAGTATTATTGTCATTATTTTCATTATTTTCTTTTTTTTTCTTTTTCTTTTCTTGCTCCCAACCAGGGTATCCTAGGTTAGAAAATCGAGACCGGTTAACATATATTTGTTTGCCCTGTGTTGTGTGTTGTGTGCTCCAGACTCTTATTTCTCTATTCTTCTCGTTTAGATAGACTGTTGCGAATTTCGTTCCCCCATTCATAAATAAAACCCCACTAGATCTTCTCGCAGATCTATATGTGGAGGGAGACCCCGACGGCCCAACGTTGCACCAAAGACCTACATGTATTTCTTATATACCGTAGTTATGCATGTACGCCCAATTACCTTAAGTATATAGGTAAGGTATACCAAGTAATTACTTACCTATCGTAGCTTCATATGATATTTGATTACAGTATAACTGGATCAAAGGGAGACTCCGATATGCTTACTGCATAGCAATAACATGTGAAACATGCATTGAATGACATTGCCAAGTTATCTTACTATATCGTCTTAGCACATGTCCGCATTACTATATACAAGTCTACGCTCCGAAGCATATTCAGGTATGTCTGAGATCGAAAGACGTAGATGACTGGCGTAGTACTTCACTGCTTTATCGAAATTGGCGGTTTCTGCGTACCCCTACTGAGAATAGTCAATGTATTATTGCTGCTCGTATATAGATATAGATATATATATATATCAATGTAGGTCTGGAGACGTTGATTCGTAAATGCCTCCTAAAAACCCCCATATCCAAAATGTTGCCTATTAACTCCAGATATTCGTAAGCTGCCGCCAGCCTAGCCGTACCAACACCTGAAAAATGGAAGGGGTATCGACGCCAAATATGCAAAATAGTTTTGTCCGCCAATATGTCGTAAGAAGTGATGATTAACATCGATAAAGTCATTTCCTATAATGAGATAATAAGATAATGAGATAGTGCCAAATCGTGTTTGCGACCCCAAGAAATCTTAAGTTGTCATGTTGTCATTGGAGGACTAAAATGGTGCCGGGTCAAAATTTCGTCGCTGGGAACCGGGCTCCTAAGACGTTGGCGACGACGCCCTTGATAGTGAGGCTATTAATACGTTAGAATTATTACTAACAACTCGAAATATGTCTTCACTGACCTCGACAGCAACCCGAGACTCGGCCTGGTCCTTCAAAGACCATGTCGCCATGAATCCAATCAAGACTAATACCACAGATGACCAATTAAATGCGTCTGTGTAAATAGTGCGAGATGGTAATGTACCTGACTCAGTAAAACGACTACTTTCTCGGATAATAGTCGTTAATAAGGGTATTACGATTGAGAGGAGGTAGCCAACGGGCAGCTTAGCATAGGGAAGCAAGCGTACAGGGCATTGACGGGATAGTTTGCACCTAGTGTAGTCTTTCTGAGCAGGGCGGAGGGATTTTCGTAGAGGATTTATGCGGTTTGCGAGGGAAATAGAAGAATCACTACTGGTTTCCCACTTCGCATTATGGCGGTACGAGCGTTCGTGCGAGTTGGTGGCACCGGAATATGATCCGTATCCGCCGTTTGAGGCTCCTCCACCAAGCCATGGCTGATTTCCTTCTGGTTGGAAGCTCCAAGAAAACGCGGCTTCAGACTCGCTGGACTGGGTCAAGGTTATCGCGGATCCCGCGACGGATTCGTCTCTCGTGGATCCGTAGTACCACCTCTGACAAGAACCTGAGCAGCTCTCCCTAGTACATCGGAATGGGGATAGCGGGAATTCTAGATCATTAGGAGCCTGAGCCCTAGTGCGGCAGCTCGTGCATACAAGCCAGAAACGTGGATTAACGTCCTGAAAGGGTCGGTGCCTTGTTCGGAAATGGTTAGATAGCTCCCGGAACGGCCCCGTCCAGTGGCAAGCTTCCGATGAAGTCTCCGACGCAGTATCCATCGAACCCTTATACTCACATTGCCAGCGATTTGGGTATATCTGCATCTGGCTGCCAATTTCAAGGTATTCGAACTGTACATGTCCATCTGGCGATTGCGTACCCATGTCATTGCCTGGGTGATATGTTTGTCCTGGAGCTTGGAGCATAGCGCTGTCTAGATGCACCGAGTCAGCATCGAATCCGCTCACGATTTGCTGCACATCTGAGCGAACAGCCTCATGATTCCCAATTGAAGACTGCAAGTCAATAAAATCATTCATTATGAAATCTTGGTCCGACGACGTCATGGCAGCTCCGCCAGCACCAAACGTATTCCAAGTCCGATCTATCGGCGTGAGCGTCACAGCATCGTTTCGGTCATGCGACCTGCCGTGACTAGGAGATGACAGAGCAATCGCGCTTTGGTAGCCTTCTTCTAGACGACTAAAATCATGACAATCGCACTACAAATATTGATTAGCATGACTACGGCAATGCGATACGGTTAAATATCATACTGTTATTTTCTTGGCACGATGATGCGGGCAGGCGAGCTTAAGCTTCCGCTTTAGTGCAGTATTCAGTCTAGTATTGGAATCAAGCGGTCCTTTCCTCCTACCCCGCTGGCGTCTGGGTCGATCTGTACCCTGCGTTGTTCCATCTTGGACAGAAGGCGTGCCAGGCTCATCCGTTGGTGAATGAATAGTACTGGCAATGGACGGAGCAGTTTGGTGAGGTAGCAAGTTATGCTGCGAGGCGACATGGGTTTGTAGGCGCATGCGTTCGTGCGTTTGTCGGATCTCGTTATAGATTTTTTGATTCTCAGGTGTTGGTTCGACAATATATCTGGAATTATGGCGCGATTCATAGCCTCTAGGCATTTGATTAGGCGAAGCCATGGTGTCAAGTTGGCACGGCGTGTGTGCTGAGTACTTGGTCAATGACAGTATCAGACAGCCTTGTAATGGGTGGTGAGGCCTGCCGGTACATTTACGTGGTAAGGTAGAAATGAAGCTATGCAGGGAAGCAGGGGCTCAATCTTGTGACGGAGTAAACAAGAAAATAAAACTACTGAATGTAATAGGATTCTGGATAGGTAGCGGAAGGCTGGCTGTGTATAGCGATAAGTTGGGGATGGAAGACACGAGACAGAGCTGGATATGATATTTGAGGGACCAGTCCGGGGGGGGGGGGGGGGGGGGGGGGGGGTTACCCAAGGACATGCCATACATACATACACACACACATACATACATGTACCTGTTATAAGAACAATTGGAATGTAGCAATGAATATACTTACTGCGCCTAGTTTGAGGCTGACTGAGAAGGCAGATTTTTACAAACCCCCTCCACATCGGAGCGCAGCGGCCACATGAATTTTGTTATGCTGTTGTACTTACCGATCATTGGATCTCCCTTAGCTAGGAGGTGATGCGTCATCCTTTGAACCATGAAAACCTAGGTAACTTTTGCATGGCACCCTAGCTCTAGACCGCATACACCTCACCTAACTAAGGCTATTGGTTTAAGGGTAAAGTAGGAATGTACAGTAGGGAGATGAGGTTCATCTTGGATATCAAATATCTCTCCTTTACCAAACTTTCGGTGAAGTAATCAATAATTATCTTCCCCGTGCTGACCATGGTTCTTGTTTGATGTGTCGAGCAAGAGATTCGATTTGAGCGGGGAAATGGATGAGTTTTTTTTTTTTTTTTCTTGTTCTTTTTCTTTTTCCCTGAATCCCACGACGGACGCATGTAAGACCCCACCTACGTAAGGTAGCTATGCGGTTCTTTACAGCATACAGCAGTGTAGGCCGTGAACACCGAAGTGGTAAGGGTCGGCTTGACACGTAGCATGGCGTCCGAACATTTGCGCTTAAGATCAGACCGACGCGTTGCTTCCTTCACAATACTCGTTGCGGCTTTCTATATGTTGTCTCGTTAATCCGCACCTTTTCTTCTAGGCGGCCAATTTAGCGAATTTTGCTACAATCAACTGTTATTCTGTCCTGGCCTAGGATGAACCAGGTTCCCAATTACTTTTGACCCTGCTGAGAGTAAATATTGTACGCAAAGTAAATTGGCGTAACCCTAGCTTGCATTTGTTGGCCATAGACTATAGCCATAGACTACTATATTCTCCTTGTCCGAGAGCCGCTCAGGTTGGGAAATTCGCAAGAGGGTTACATGCACACGCCCTAAAGTGGTCGTGTAAATTCAAACAAATCATGGGCTTCTCTACTCCATGGTCCTCCGTTCGCTCTAGCAAAACCAGGCATCGCCGCACCGCAGGCTTTGCGTCGGGCTTCTGATCTAGCCTTCTGCTCATTATCTTCCCGCCTTATACTATCTTGCAACCGTCCTAATGTCACTTCAGACGGTAATGGACATTGCGGAACATGGCCGGCAGCATCCGAAGGCTTGGCAGCCTTTTTTCCTCGGGTGGCGGGGTTAACCACCATCTTCGCAGCAGGTAGCCGTGTCGCCGTAGTGTCGTCAGACAATAAAGCCTGCACGTCTGAGTTCCCGCTGACTCGGGCTGACGTGGGTATAGTTTGCTCCTGCGGAAGGCATGAAATTTCTTTGACGTCGACCGCACTTAAGTTGCGGATTTTGATAGACTCGGGGGAAACACCACTGCTCACCGCCCTTGATTCCTTAGCTAGAGGAGGCTGCACGGTCGAGTGGTTCGCGGAAAAGCCGCTTGCAAGACTTGCCTTGCCATCTTTACCACCGCGCTCGTTCCACTGAGGCCCGTTGCCATTAGTAATCTCTTCATCGAAAATAAATCCTATCACCTCCTTACTACGTACGCTCTTGCGGCCCAATTGAGCAAGGCGAGGAGCGGGAACATCATCAAGCAGAGCCGTGTCATCTTCATTAGCCATGTTCCGGTTCTTGTTATCCACTTCTGCCATTAAACAGGAGTCTGTGCTATCGCCAATCCGACGTCTTTTCTTCTTCCTGGATAAATCGCCCCTGCTTCTCAAACACCCGGTTCTCTCTGTTGGAGCACCACATTCGGACCCAGGGCTAGAAGGCGTTCCTCGCTCGCCAATTGTCTGATCGTCATGAACACACGTTTCTATATCCTTAGAAAATTCACTCTGAATACCAGGACCTAGGATAGGTGGATCGTCTTCACAATGTGCTGTGCCCCCCTTTATCTCCGTATGTTGTCTATGAGTCGATTTTGAATTTACCAGCAACGAATCACATGATAGAGCATCCTGTGTCCTCCGTCGGGTGCGATTGGGCTCTTTAATACCGGTGTTTATGTTTACCAACCCGTCGCGAATATCTTCATTTGAATCCTCTTTGGTGATATCGCTGAGTAAAGCGGGTTGGTACTGGACATTGATCTGGTCTTTCAATGTTCTTAAAGTTGATGAACTGCCAC
Organism: Daldinia eschscholtzii; assembly: GCA_037126485.1. Classification (NCBI taxonomy): domain Eukaryota; kingdom Fungi; phylum Ascomycota; class Sordariomycetes; order Xylariales; family Hypoxylaceae; genus Daldinia; species Daldinia eschscholtzii. The sequence continues at coordinate 1,446,158 of JBANMG010000002.1, forward strand.
TATTGGACTTCTCGGATATCATTACCAGGCCTCGTTTCTTCCTTGGCTTGATACGCAATTCCGTCCTCGCTTCGCTTATAGGTTGCTCGTGGACCACACCTGAGTGTTCTTCAGTATTGCCAACCATTTTCGCCTTGTTTTGGGGTTTTGGCTTTGTTGGAAGACCCTCACTCCGAACAGATTCGGTGGGTCTCGAGATGGAGGGCGTGTCTTCAGCTGCTCTATTGACAGAACCTGTCGCCAAAGCTGTATTTCCAAGAGCGTTATGTCTATCCTCGGATAAGAGATAACATCCCTCATAGCTTTCTTGGCCTTTTGAACGCAAGTTCACCGGCGTCGGTTCTAGTGCTCCGATCTCTGTGCACTGTTCGGTTGTTTGCTTCCTTCGTGTTAGCCTCGACTGCTTTTCGTTGGCAGGTGGAACATATTGTTCATTAATATCAACTTTATCACTTAAGGGAAGCAGAGCTGGCTGCAGCTTGATGGAATCTCGTGTTGCAGTAGCTGGCCGCTCCGTATGTGTTTCTTTTGACAGCAAACCTCTGGAAGTATTAAGTTGTATGTCCTCGCGGCCTTTTGCGTTTACTCCACGCATTGATATCTGCGTAACACCTGAGTTATTATCGTGGGTGTTGGAAATAGCTGATGATAGAGGCTGGTTGTTAGTAGAGACGGATGTCACCTTTGGTGGCTTGCTCCGTAGTAGTGGACTACTTGTTGGCGTACCGGACAGCGTCAATGAAGCGCCAAACAAGCTTTGCGCGTAGCCACTCTTGCTTGGAGGTGACACCTCTCGCCTCCTTCGCTTCGCAGGACGTAAATCGCTATCTCGTGCTACAACGATCTGCTTCTGCCTTTCTTCGTACGGTGATTCGGTTGGCATGAGAGCACGCCCATGGTGTCCTGTAGGCGTACCAATCACATTATGAAGGGGCTTGTGCCGTAGCTGGAAGTGAGGGGTGGCAACATTTGAAGTGGCAGCCTCAGCTGTAGGAGGGCGTCGGGCAAGAGCAGCAGACTGGCGCTCGGCTCTTTCACGAGCTCTCTTGTCTATGAGTTCAGAGAGGTCTTGATCACGGCTCCCCGTGCATTCGGCGACTTGAACAATGGTGCCTCCTCTTTCAAGTTCAAGTTCCTCACCTTCGTCAAAATCGTAATCTTCGTGCCAATGTGTGTCCCCTACGAAGTTGCCACGGTCATCGTATACCATGATACGTTTATTGAAAGTGTGATATTTTAATCTCCCATCTTGCCAGCGCTTTTGCTTCCTGCGAAGGTCGCGCGTAAAGAGACAGATATACTCAAGGACCGGAGCGGTGCTGCCAGGTGTTGACTGATGAGTTGAAGAAGCAGAGCTATTCAAGTTATGCATAGCTGCAGCCATGGCTGGCTACCGATGAACGTCCGTGGACATTGAGCACCCAAGGTTTGTTATTGAATTGTTGGAGGTTTATGGCTTGGTGATGCCTGTAATACCCCGACGCTGCAACTAAGCTCAAAAAAGGTGAGGTGGGGGGTTAAAACGGGAATTAAAACGCGTTCGCGCTATGAACGTGTTTTAATTGTTTCTAGGCACGTCTTCGACCTGTACTCTGTACAAATCATTGAAGAAGTCGCGTCCCACATAGCCTACCATAACACGCTAGCACGTGCTCCTGAACTTATGCATTTAACTGCCTAAAATGGTAAGAGGTACAATATATGTACTGAGTCACCATGTATTTGTATTTTTAGGTTTGATACCTAGTAGGGCTGCATATACGGGAATTACATTAGGTACCTTGCCTTATTATATACGCTATGTAGGTACCATTTGCTCCGAGAGTATTGCGCTTGTGACAATTAAAAAAAGGTACCTAATGACTGAAGACACAAGATACTTGTTTATTATGTGTTTAGAAGCTTCATAACCCTTCAGCAACATACAACCTAAATTACAAAGTCTCCTGCAACTCGCCGTCCGTAGTTTATTTCAAAGGCCAGATAAGTAGTGCATGTAATGCAGTAGGCTACCCAATATGTGCGGTGACGTCTTGCTGCTTATCGTTATCGCAAACCTGTTAATTAGGAACGGTGAGGAGTTAGTGAGGCGTTAGTGTTGGTTGCACTAATTCGTTTCGAGAAAATTAAGAAAAGAGCGGGAATAGACGAGGACTGGATTGAACTTTACCCTGGGTTCTTTAGTTGGTCATCTGCAAGCAATCATAATCATAGGTAACCAACCTACCTACATACCTAGTAGGTAGGTCCATGTATATTATTATCCTCCACTAAAGTTCCATGTACCAGGACCAACTCCTACATCAGATCCAGCCAGCTACCTCCTACCTACGTATATAGCCGAAATAAAAGCTTCAGCTCGTGACCCTAATAAATTGTTATAAACAGTACATAAACTTTCGTGCTGGCCTCCATTCAATTATAGCTCTCTTCCTCAATCGCAGCTTCCTGCGTCTAGTCAATGTAACTATTCTATCCCATGTTCTTTTCAAACCTTCGTCGATTAAGAAGCTGCGGAACAGTGGAAGTGACTTATGTAAAGTTCCCATAGCTCGTCGGTAAACCGGCAGCCGTTCCTCTCTACTTAGAGGTATTACCTAAATGCATGTCCATGTCTTAACGCACGCATGTACAATACATGTACATATAATCATTCTAACTACGCCTCTTTTCTCTCAGCCCCCTGTTTCTGCCTGCGTTTCCGCCCCTACTTCCATCTTCCGACGCGAAAAGAACAACGCAGCTAGACCAATTTATTTTACTTCCCACGATAATTATCTCTCGTTGTTTAGCTGCTGCTCTTTCTTGCTCACGTTTTAATCGGCGTATACCTTCCCTTCGTCCTTTCATCGCTTCGAGATAATTAGATTCAAGCATACAGGAAACTTTTCGTCATGCTATAAATCGAAGCTTCGAACCCCGCGGGCTATTAATTATTCATAACTTCCCCCCCACCACGCGCTTTCTCTTTGAGGATAAGCAGATCAGGTACAGAATTGATACAAGATTAGATTGATACAGTGGCGAGCTCAACAACGAGCTCGATAATCAGACTATCATGCAGTCTATGCAGAGACAATTCGGGAAATTACTCCACAAGAGTCCCGGAGATAATGCGCGAGTTGCTGTTCTACTAAACGACTATGAGGATGCCGACAGAGTTCTTGCTAAGGTATGGGCTAAAAGACATCTGTCGTTCCCAATCCACCACGATTCTTGCCGTCCGCATACTAATAGTTCCATGCGTTTAGATCATTGACCATACCAAGTCATGGCGCGAATCATGGATCAGCCTAGCTATGGCGCAATTGGGCATAGTCACTGAGTACGACGGCCTTTGGGACCCCATAGTCGGTGCTACCGATGGTCATGGAACGCCAGCTTTGCCAACCCCGGACCTCCAGCTCGAACGTACTTTGAAGTTAAAACAAGCTTATACTGAACTCAAGGCGGAGATATTGGAGGAAGTAGGTCTCATTGAATCCACTATAATCAGGCCTGCTGCCGACGCCCGGGATTGCATTGCTCCTTTAAGGAAGACCATTAAGAAGCGCGAGAATAAAAGATTGGATTACGAAAAATGTCAAGATAAAGTCAACAAATTACAAAGGAAGGTTACTCGAACTCCCAAGGAGGATGCTGCTCTAGCTAAGGCCGAAGCCGAAGTTACGCGAACAGCTGAGGTACAGATTCTGATATGATGCGAAATATCATGGTTAATAAAAGCTAACCAGTCATACAGGAATTCGACGTTGCAGACTCACATCTGAGAGAAACATTGCCACCCCTAGTGTCCGCCACTTTCAGCATTATACCGCCGCTCATAGCAGGAGTGGTCGTAATTCAGAATAGACTACTCGGGCTGTATTATACCACGCTCCACAACTATTGTCAAGAATATGACTTTCCATCGCCACCCCCACCCATGGAAAGTGTGATATCCATGTGGTCGGCCGCCTATGAGCCCGTCAAGCGCGAAGTCGAGTCGATAACATGCATCGCAACGGGCAAGGCTGTTCGGCAGCCTATGAAACTACCGGACGACCCAAGCGATGTTAGCAATAATAACGATCGTAAACCATCCACGTCGTCCGCAACGTCTTCTGCCGCGGAGAATGGTTTTCGTCGTTCGCCGTCAGGACTCATCGGCTCCAGTAACTCCGCACCGCCTCCGGCTGGCCCGCGGCCGAAACGTATCCCTTCATCAACCTCAATAGCCTCCCAAGAAAGCACTGCGACACAGCCAAAACCGAAGCCGTCGTTTACTATCGGCAACCATCTCACGCCTACAGACTTCACCACAGCATCTCGACTTGGCCAGGGATTAACACCGGCTGTATCACCTGGTTCTACTCAACCACGAGCAGACTACTTCGGGCGGCCTTCAACAGCGTCTACAACGGCATCCAATGCGTCGTTTAATGCAGCCTCCATTGCCGTCAAGAAGAAGCCGCCACCGCCGCCGCCACCGAAGAAGATAGGCATAAACAAGCCGGAGTTCGTGATCGCTCAGTATGATTTCTCAGGACAGAATGCAGGCGATCTATCGTTCCGTGAGGGAGACAGGATAAAGATTGTTAAAAAGACGGGTACGGATCAAGACTGGTGGATGGGCGAACTAGATGGCGTCCGAGGCAGCTTTCCGGCAAATTACTGTAAGTCAGCTTAGCAGGTAGCGAGTCCAGAGCAAGGTATTAGAAATGTGAATAATATGCGGAAATCGGAACGCGCCGTGTTCTTTATACCTAGGTATATAAGTATTTAATGGGCATTGCTTCGTTCCTATGTTGGTGATCTAAAGAGGGAGGAGGGTTGCTCTACTCTTACTTTCTTCCAAGTCATGTCTAATTATATGGGAAAGGTTGCACCAATAGGTTGAGGGAAATAAGTTGATGGGTAATGGGTAATGGAATGGGAAAATATTTACCTTCTTTTTCATAATAGCATATACAACTAGATATTTATACGTATAAAAGATGTGAAAAAGCGATGTGAGAAAAAGAAAAAGAAAAAACAAAAAGCAAAATTGGTAGTGCTAGTCTCCAGTCTCAGGTAGTCTTCACCCGGCAACTTCATGCAAACAATGACGTGAAGTCAAATTATGACGATGATTTTTTTAATTCAAAAAATATGTGCAATCAGTCTGCTTAGTATAGTTATGTCCGCCTAGCCTAGCATAGCACATAGTAAAAAATCTGACCAAGAGAGCTACTAGTCAGTCACACACTCACTACTCCTCCTCTCCGACAGGTAGGCAATTATCTTACTTTTTCCATTTCCGTGACCTTGAATACCTAAATACAATACCAGCCCCATTTCCAATAGCCAATAACATAACACGAACGGATTGCCCACACGGGAGCTACCTCATAGTGAGTAGGGCGAGAATGAAAGTCTAAAACAAGAGGCCACAGCAAATAGACTCAACCCAAATCAGATTAAAAAAAAAATTGTGTGGCGGATGTCAAGATTGCCGCGCGCGATTAACAACCTATTTGCCATTTCCCTACGCCTGTTGAATCCATGCATGCAAGTGTAGTAGTAGCTGTAGTTGTATCATCCGGTCTTTGTTGAGGATATCGGGTATCATAAACGAGACAAATGAAACATCGCGGCTCGAGGCGCCGGTACGTGTGCTTGGGCCAGAGGTCGTGATGGCAGTCAAACAGGTGAAAAATGCCGTGGTAAATAGATCCAGACCGCGCAATGCAATTCTTGAACTTGGTACTAAAAGAATGGTATCATCGATACCTAAAACAGGAGACGTCCCCTCCCCCTAATTCTAAGGTACGGTGTGCTGGGATCCGGGCTGTTGGAAAAAGACTTGCACGGCCGAATGTCCGCTTTGAGAGCCGAGAAATTCCATGAAAAAAGAAACGTCACCGCACGGAATTAATCATAATTCCCCATCTTAGTAAACGTTACAATAGTAGCGTATCCCGTTTACTATAGGTCAAGCCAGTGGGAGGGCTTAGAAGGTGCTGGGACCCAGTTCAACAGTCGGCGACGTAGTACCCTCTCGTCGTTTGCGCTCCTCTTCGGCTCTCATAGCCCGAGCGATCTCTTCTACTTGGACATTCGCAGCACCCCCTGCTCCCAAATAACCGTCTTGGGAGTCTTCAAGCTCCATAGGCGTCACAGGACCTGGAGATCCCAAAGGTGCTAGTCTTGGCTTACCCGGCCCTGGCACGCTTGTAAATCCGATCGTCCTCAGCGAACTTAACGCGGCTGCGTTGACGTTCCCACCGTTAAGAGCAAGTGTCGCTTGAGCGATCATGTCGCGTTGGTATTGCTGTAGTCTACGTTTCGCATCGGACTCATTCCGGGAATGGCCCATCGAAGAAGAATCTCTGGTGGTGGGCACAAGTGATTCCGACTTGGATCCCATCGGAGGCAAGGGAGTCGACGTTGGTGGTCGGGTCTGCTGCCGGCTTCTCTTTTCTTCTTTTCTCTTCACATAGTTGGAAGGATAATACTTGCCCATGGGTAGAGGGCTATCCTGGGTTCCTGTTGGCATATAGCTAGCAACAGGGGTATTGGACCTGGAGTCGAAACTAGGCTCTGGCATACTTGCTGCATTCGGCGGTGCAAGCTTCGTAGATCGTTCGGGCATGGTAGTTTTGGGGGCCGTGGAAGAATACATGGCTCCCGTCGGTGCTCTCGAGGAAGTGGCTTTGTCGGGGCCAGGGAAATCGAACTGGCTCGCGCATTCGATAGATTTCATACGAGCTTGGGAAGCATCAATCTGAAAGGGGTGAGGGCGATAAACACGAGCTTGATCCTCGTGTAAGGGGAAATAGCCACTACAAAAAGGTAACGATTGTTAGGTTAGAACTTGCTGCTAGTGCATCCTTGTGTCCGATTCAAGAAACCTACCCAGGAAGATCACCGCGAGCTGAGAGCGGTGCGGGTGGAGTGTAAACAGGAGCACTATTAACTTTCTTTGCGGTGGGTAACTCGATCGCAATTGGTCTGGTTTGAGCAGGTGTTGATCTAGGACCGTCGAAGAGAGCCGGATCTTTTTTTCCTGAATCAGTTGGAAAGATTTATTTAGTAAGTTTTTGTAATGGCTCGAGTATGACGCAGTTTTAACAAAGCATGCGTGGAACCAGAATCACAAAGACAAGTGGAAGAGGGGTGCATAGAATGGGCGTTTCAAAAAGGAAGACCCTAACAGGAACGCTAGTGTAATCCGTAGTAGTCCCTAGCAGCTGCCTAGCCTGCCTAACCCGCCTAGCTGAAGAAAACTAAAGAAAAAGGGTATCCTTGAACTTGGAAATGCACCCCGCCTTAGGGGTTGATTTAGTGGGGAGAGTTGGAGAGCGTTGGAGAGCCGTTAGTGGCTTGCTGAGCCATCCAACCACCATCTTCCGCTGGCGGTCACAAGTCGGAAAATGGTAATCATTTCCTTCACCCGCAGACCGGCATTCCGGGGGGGTAGAAAAATAAAAGCAAACACAAAAACCTTATATTATAAGGAAAGGGCCCATCTTCTTGTATAAAATAATTAAAAAAAAAAAAAAGATCATCGCACTCGAACAAGAATTATCAGCATATAAACATACCGCTACTAGGTCTAAGCTTCGGAGAAGCTCCAGACTGCATGTACGATGGATGATCCATCGACGGTTTCGGCGAGGGTCTCGTAGAAAAGATAATATCGTCTTGCCGGATGTCGGGGGATGAGAGCGGCGATGGTTCGGATGAGCTTGACATATTTCTTGAAGGTGGAGGTGGTCTTCTTTTCATAGAAGACAGATACGAAGATGGCTTAAACGAACGGCTGAAGCCTGCCATGTTATCGTCAGTACCTTTAAGCCGCAGCTAACGGGTAATCCGCCCCTTGCAGCTAGCCCCCAGATACGCGTAGAGATTGGAGGATCTAATGGACCACGACTCTCAGTCAGCACGGGCTCTTGTTCTGATATCGGCTGGTAGGTATCCAAAGGCCGCTGGCCAGTCACGGACGAGTACGGATATTGAAGATAGGTAAGCCGGGGAGTATAGTTAATATGTTTGGATTTGTTGAGACTGGAGCTCGTCGTTTGAATAAACTTATATGGTGAAATGGACCGGTGGAGGTTTCCACTTGTTGTATACACCAATAGAGCTCCTTAGGGATTTATCGGGATTCCTCTCATATGACGGCGTGCTTTTGCGCTTTGAAATGATGCAGAAGTCGTGCTACCCAATAAACGGCGGGTCGATGCGGTGCTCGTTGAAATACCAAGCAAACATGACAATGCAATGAATCGAAGAGGGGATGAGTTTTGTCAGGTGTCTTACCTTGGCAAGGAACCTCGGTGGGCTTATGTCCAACGTGAGGGTTGATACCTCACACTTCTATAGGTAAAATGCAAGTAAATTGGAGTGCGCTACAATTGAAACGTGATTTGGTCTCAAAGAGGATCGTCGTCCCGACCCGTGGCGGGCTGAATAGTGCGTAACGCGTGCAGCGAGTAGGTGTGTATATAAGGGTATAAATGTATCCTGCGTATCCACTTGCGGTTTTGATGACCATAAATTAACGAACAGACGGAATAAGTAGATGAAGAGATGGATGGATGAATAGATGAATGGATATGTATGAAGAGACCCGCTTCCTCCTAATGGTTTTGACTACCTCTGATCTGAGGGGGAGAAGGATGGCCCTTGGCATATGATGTAAATATTCTCGGTCGGGTTGAGATTATTGTCGTTCGAAAGAGAGCAGGTGTTTAACCAGTGGTGGAGATGCTAAGTAAACGTGATAGTGTGTGAGTGAGTGGTGTGTGTGGTAGATGGTAAGGTCTGCAGATGTCGACGCTACCTACCCAGACAACGCCGGACACACCTCTCAGAGAGAGAGGGAGAGGAAGAGAGAGAGAGAATAAAACCCCCAAGCTTTCTTGGTTGATATGGAAAGATTGCTAGAAGATACTTTATATCGTATAAAACCGGTCGCAATAGATCTCCGGGATGTCGGGATTATCTAGCATTTCTTCTGACAAGAGGACGACTCTGGTTTCTTTAAGTCTCTTTAGTCTGCTGCATAGCCATCCGAAGGAATAAGCCCATAATACCGTACCTTCTGGTGTGTATAAATTCACGGGTTGCTTATTATCACCGCAGTAATATTCTTATCTTATTCTTAATCAATAATCCTTAATAGATTATTCCTACCAAACGCCAAACACAGTAGTAGTAGTATGTGGCGCTAGGTACGGAGAGCTGCAGAGCAACTTTGCTTTTTTTTTTTAAAAAAAAAAAAAAAAAAAAAGCGTTGATGATAGGCTTGTTATGATTGGTAAGAAGTTGCGCGTAGATATTGAACAGAAGAGAGGTAAGCATAATTTACGGTTTTATTTCCTTTTAAACCCGAATAAGTGGAAGATTCCCGGCCTACTGTATGTACCAAACCTTAAGTTACTTATAATACTTGGAAGTTCTGTTACATGGAAAGTACTATGTAATATTGCGTATGTAGCTTAGGTAGAGCCTAGTAGAATTTCTCGTAAGGATCCTTCGACTTTCCTGGTACCTAGGTCAAGTGTAGCATACAGTAGTTAAGGGAAATAGGTGGGCTCCACTCCACCTCTTGAATAAAGTATATACTTGGTACTGTGTACTATAAAACATACCTAACATAACCTAAGCATTTATGTAGGTGAGGTCCACGAGTACATGGACCTAATTGACAGTTTTGTACCTATCCAAGTGCCTAGGTAGATTTTTATGTAATTAGGTAGTTGTCTCTCATTGGGTAGCCCTATCAATGTGTCATTTCCGCCCGCTGCGACATATTGGCGCAAAAAAGGAAAAGAAAAGAACAGACTAACAAGATTTACAGCATTGTCTACGATCGTCTACTCTCTCCCCTCTCCTCCATGGTGTTCGATATGAATAAACCAACAAAAGTTCAACAATGTGCCGATAGGTCGGGCTAGTATTAATGTATCCTTGTACGTAACGGGTAATTCTTGACGATCATCCAACCTCCAGATGAGGCCGCATCGTACGAGCCTTGCTAACCATCAACGCGTCCCACCCACATCAATCATACCTTGGCGTCGGCCTATAGTTACCCTCTAGACTACATCTTCCGATTACTCTATACCGGCCGGGAGGGTTCATATCGGGCCAACGTGTAAGATTTCGAGGATCAAAAAAAAAAAACCAAAACCGTGTCAGTCTCCTCCGTCTTCACCATATCTTTTTACTACCCCCATCAGATCTATGTCATAGCTCGTCAAGGGACAAGACGCGACCGGGGTCCCGACTTCGCACTTTTCCCTACACTAGGGCCCTGGCAGCCGGATAGTAGGGTGTATTGCTACCCAGCCCGCCAGCCCGGCCGGCATGCAGCGATCAACGCTTTCCGTAGTGTATTGCACATCAAGTCGCCTCCCTTCACGTAACTCGTAACTGAACAGGCTTTAGGTACCAAAATATACACAGCCTCTAGACACTAGTTAGGGTACTCTAGAGTAGGCACAGTTCCATAAGACCTCTGCCTATACTATATGCTCTATGTGTGATACGCGATTGTATCCTTCTGGGACATTGCGTCTCTTCGACAGGGGTAAATTGTAGTTCCGACCGATAGAAGAAAAAAAAAACCCCAAAAATAGCGTTTGAGAGTTTCATTGCTGATAACCTGTCTTAGGTCCTCGCCACGAGCTAATTTCTGTATGGGCACCTAACAACGCGACTGGACCCCTCTCGTGAGATCATCCTACCTACCAACGTCTCCTTGGGTTTGAGATTGACGGTGCAAAAATTCGATATGTGGTCATGGCAAGCCCATTAGAGTGTGCGCGCTGTGCGACGGATTCTTGTAATCCAGCCTCCTGTCATAAAGGAGAACCAAAAAAAAAGCAGCACCCTTCCAACGATGTAGCAACTTCTTGCAACCACCCTTCGGCGAAGCTGAGCATGAAGCGTCGAGGCGCCTGAGCCTCTCAGCAATAGGCACACAACACCTTTACCATTAGGACCAGACGATGCCGGAAAGAGGTAAGTCTCCGCCGATCTACTAGTAGATCGATGTTCGGGGGAAAAAAGCATGGTTCCCATCATTGCCCGAGGGTCTATGTCTGAATGTACCTAACCTAACAACTACACTACGTCGAGATAGCCCTGCTCTATCTGGGGTTTTTTTTTCTTCCTCCTCCATGCCGGTTCTCCTCTTACACGTGTAGGTACGTACTATACGCCGTCATCGTCAATCTCTAACTTTAATCCCAAATCCGATAATCATTTCGCTCTTTACTCCGAATGGTCAAAATGAGGTCCCCTCTTAGTTCACTTGACTAGTACGTATCGGCATAATTTCACATCGTCGTTTACGTGACGAAGATCTCGGACTAGTAAGGTTCACGGCGCCCCGGTCCCTTGTCAACGAATTTTCTAGCAGGAGAATTAAAATGCGCTAAGCGCGGTTCCAGCGGGGTCCTATTTCGAGTCGGGGGGTTTATCAATCTCGACAGGGGGATCCGGTAGAAGAAAAAAAAAAAAAAAGGTGTTTGAAGGATCGACGACAACTTCCTAATAAGTAGAACATCATTACTATCAAAGATGGGCATACTATAATATTTCAATTGCCACGAAGTTAGAGGTTAGACCAAACATGCCAAGGCAGGGGAAAGTCCCGTTCCGCCCTGGCGTCAAACAAATGAGAGAGAATTCTATAAAGGGGAGTTAATAAGATATGACGTAGGTGGTGGAAGTCCCTGAGCGCATATCTCGGGATTCTCGAGTAGTGCGTATCCACTTGACATCCTACCAAAATTCACAAAAAACAGGCACAGGTAGAAGAAAGTGACGATACCAATATCCGAAGAAAATAAGATAATAAGAATAGAAAAAAAAATATAGCCCCGGATGGTTCGTCAGGTTTCCAGGTAACGCATAGCGGCATGTGAAGAGACCCGGAACCTCCGTGACCAGCCAACCAAGCTTCTGTGTGGTAAGAGATTCATAGAGACGGGTATGACATAGGTAAGATATTGATCAATGCATTGCATTACACACCCGGTCACTCTAGAAGAACCATTCATTATTCTTTCTCTCAAGAATAAGCACGCATATAGCACGCATATAGCCAGAGCCAGAGCCTCAGCGCTTCCAAATCCGTAAGGCTACACAGAATTCGGACTCCTACCATTAACGTATACGTATACGTACATACACGTATAGTATGTAGTCTCGAGACACCAGGAATTTACAATGGGTACCTGAGGTGGCGGGCATAGGAAGACTGGTATAGGTCAAAGCATATAATTTAAGTGGATGGTGACAAGTTTTCGGAGGACGTTGCAATAAACGTCACGTTCTAGGCGGCACTTTGAGAACCAAACAACCTCATTTTTCATTGATGCTGTATGCAAAGTTGAATGAGCTGCAGATGAAGAATGCAACGTGGCATAAAACCTCGCATAAAACTTTGCAGAGCCTCGATCACCTCTCTATTAACTCCAACTCTGTGATTACCTATGCTATGTCACTTTACATCCAATCTATGACGAATTATTTGGAAATCCAAGCTGACCTTTTTGGGTATTCGTAACTCTCTCAACGCCAATCTATCCATCCATCCCTCCCGTCATCGTAACCACTCATACAACCCTAAGCTTTCCCATCCAAGTCAGAACCTACTATTGTAAGATACCGGAAGTAATATAATACCTATACATGATAAAACTACGCTGTCCAGGTGGTCGACCGAACCGACGCGTTCCGGCCCAGCCGAGCGCGACCGGTAAACCGACTTCGACGGTCACGGTGAGTCCACCAATAGGCGGCACTAGCAATGAATCCGATAAGCCATAGCAGTGCGTTCGCCAAATCAACCCATACGGCGTTCTTCATCCGCTGGATGTCACCATTTCCCTCCGGGTCCTCGTGGATGTACATGCCACCGAACAACCCAAAGAGGGCGATCCACAAGATAAACATTATAGAATTCCATATCGTAATTGCTGCGAACCGTAAGATGAACGGGATGAAATAGAGGACGGCTGTCAGTGCGGCAAGAGCCCCTACAACTTCAGCATAGACCTATAGAGATGTGATACTACTGTCAGCCTTCCGCACTTCTAAGCACAATAAGAAATCCAACATCAGCTCGTCGCGAGCGGTGAAACAATTGTTTAACATACCCATTTCCCATCGATGTATTTGCCCTGAGAACGCGCGCGCGAAAGGTCAATGCCGTATAAGCCGCACACAGTAATAGCAAGGACAAACTGGGCAAAATGAAGAACGGAGAAGAGCAAATAGCTCGCTGCCATGCCAAAGACACTCATTATCGCAAACCTTCGGGTGCAGGAAAAAAAAGGAAAAAAAAAAGAGAGAGAGAGAATGTCAATAGCGGCTTTTAACCAAACGCAGACTTTGACGACGATGCTACGCGCTTATACGGCGAGCGCGCGCAAAAAAAGAATGAGCTATGGGAAAACACGAACGCTCATAGCCCAATACAATTGATGTTGACTAGATAGTCGGAATATCATAAAAGTAAGTTATGTGCCATAACTACCTATATCAAAGATGCTTTGTAGCTAGCTAGTCGCGACGTTTGGCCCAAGTATCTTGAATGAAGCGCCTCTGACGTAATTGATTGAAGCTTGAGGCCCCTTTAGGCGTTTAGGCGGACACACTAGGTTTTCTTTTCCAAATCCTGGCTTGCTTTAAGGCTCTATCACATCGCACATGGAGAGAGAGAGAGGCTTGCTTGCTATTGGCTGTTGGAGAAAGGATCAACGATGACGAACGCTGCGTCTGTGCTTCCGAGTGGTGTCTACATGTAGCCCCCCCCCCCCCCCCCCCCAGACTCCTACGTACGTATTAATGCATCTTTCCTAATTTGGACAAACCATCTATCTCCTTTTGGCATGCCAAGAGAAGGGCTTTTGGAGGCTAGTTACTTGCGATTGGCGGGATGAGAAGCCAACCTGTCGGTCTTTCGGCCATTTATATATACCATGTAAGTGCAGTTTCGTAAAGACTTTTGGAAAAAGCATTTCTCATAACCATCGTTATAAGAAGTTAGGTTTACAATAATTAACTAACTAGGTATTTAAATAACTACGCCTTTGTTAGGTCTAGGTAGATAGTCAAAACTTTGGTACAGTTTTGCTTTTGAAAAGTGGTCTGATAAGTTCTTCAAGGATTAAACCAGCTAAAGAGACTACTATACCTGTTTAAGACGACGAAGACACAGGATGAATGAAGACTATTAGAAAATTGACATCTCGGAAGGATTGAGATTAAATTTCAACAGGAGGCCTGTTTCCAGTGGCAACACAGGTTCGGGTTCGCATTCAATAGCCTCAAATGTTGTCATCAGCAAGCATCGGGTATGCAATAGTGTTTGCTGCTGAAAACGTGGGGGTTAAAAATCAGAGTTGACAAGTCATTCGACGGGGATTTTCTTTCCAAGGAGGAGGCTGTCAGCTATGAAAATCCCTTTCATAGATCTTTGGGACTGTCAATCGAGATTTCGGAACGAGATATTCTCTCCGTCTTCCAAAGATAGTCGGGCAATGGGGGCTGTCTCTCCCAATCAACCTACGTCCAATGAGTGTTCACCCCAACTATGATACCCCTCCAATTGTTGCACGTCTCCAAGTCTCACGACATGATATACCTAAAGAGCCGCATGATGGACAAATTACTGTCGATTCACCTGATGTAGCAAAGCTTAGGACTTGTAAAAAAAAAAAAAAAAAAAAAATCGGTCTATATAAGTGATGAGGCCCACGTCCGACTCTTGGAATTGTCGTAGGATGCTGAAGATACCGGCTGAGTTCCGGGGTCAGTCGGGGCGTACGCGGCCGCTTATCATGTCCGGGTACGAATCTCAGCTATGTAGTTACACCGTTAGATTCCTTTGCTTACATCATATATATGAAGAGGAATTTTTTCTTTTTTCCCCCTCCTTTTCTTCAAGGAGAGCTTCGAGGTAAAATAACCCCGCCTCCTACGGATGGCGTGGACCCTCTCGTTTGTTACCGTTGATGCTAACGCCAGGTTTCAGACCGCCTGAGGCGTATGCGCCTGATTCAGCTGGCTCCCAATTTCGGTAGACGGCGCGTTATAGTGGCGGTCGTACAGATGATAGGTCTACCGGCGAGACTCGCAGGTTCAGGATGATGCGTGGGAATCAGCCCTACGACCATGTCGGGCCTCATGGGCTATGCAATACCACTTCTCGTGCAGCTGTCGGGTCTGTCACCTGAGAGTAACAGGCTACCGAGCAAGCGGGAGCCAATATAATTGCGTAGTAGTTGTTGGATCGGTTACCGAAAACTGTATAGTGGCTGTACGAACCACTTGTCTGTGAATCGCCGGTTTCCTTCGAAGCGTCTTCCACAATCAATATTGAGGACGGAATGCATCAATCACCATGCTGTATTCCACCGAGAAGGCGGTATGGGCTCATGGGAGTGGAACGGGTCCTACTGAATCTATCTAGGGTATCTTCTTAGGAAGTGCGTCACATGTCGAGCTTGGAGTTACTCAATCGAATGGCGATGCCTGTTCAACTAGGAAGTCTATTAGCTAGGCCACTCTCGCTACTAACCACTTATATTGGTTATTTTCGATAGGCGTAATGCCTCCCTGACCGAGTCCTAGTCATACGACGCTGACATTTCTAGCCACTGGCTGTCTATCAGCGTGACAACCAGATATGGCTCTTGAAACTACGAGCTTGCCTAAGTTAATCCTTGTGTCTACTTAGTTGCGGCGCTGGGTTGTGAATCTCGAATATGGGATATAAAGTTGGATACAAACCCCCCTTCTAGATGCCTGGAATTATCGCCATCACTCATCTATGAAACCTTCGGGCTACGAATACACCGCACACAATCATATCATATCAAATATACTCAATTATCTCCTCCCGAACTTGTCTAAGTTCTTGAACCCTCACCATGTCCCCCTTACATTCGCACTACCGGCAAAATGCCTATTCGAACAGCATGGAGAGAGACTACCATGACAATATCACCACTGCTTGTTTCTCTCACAAATCAGCACCAGTTCTAACTGCGTCTGATACGAGTACCTGGCGCTGGAAATGTGTAAGTTCCCTAAGTTTTTACCGTTAACTAGTTACTGGTTAGCCGCTAACATAAGCTGAAGTGCAACTGTGCCCCTGGGGGTAATAATTCCTACAACTACAATGTATGTTGCGTTGAGTGTGGACATGTAAGGTGCACCAGCTGCAGTACCTGGATACCGAAATAGACGTCTAAGCTAGGCATCAAAGCATGGCTAGCATGGAAAGCAGTCGCGCCAAGCTAAGGGTTTCCCCCCCCTGCCCCCTTTTTCTTTTTCTCTCGGGAGGCTCCGACCTGAGAACATACACTTTCGGCATCTCCGTTTTTTTCTTCTTGTTATGACTAGCGGAGGCCACACGGTCTTTAAAAGTTGCAAAAGCTGGAATATCTCTTGTCTCTTATTTGTGGATCGGACGGGAATGAAAAGTAGATGAAGGCTCACGCCAGTCTGGGTTTACATAGGATTTATCTTCATCTCGGGAAACACAAAAGCGGCACAGATTCAGACTTGACTTAGGTACCATTGATAGATAGATTGATAGAGGATTCTGATTACAACACTTTGCGCGGATGGTGACACAGAAGTGACAATGCGGCTGATAACACCCTGAATCACTGTTGTTGGAAGCGCGCAACTTTCCGACAATGGCTTTTCCCGACTATGTAACTCCCTGTGACTCGCCTTGCATAATGTCGCGGGATTTAAGCTCACACAGGAAATGTAGCTAAAGGATCGCAGATACCATGCGTGCATGAGCCCTAGGAACCAACCGTTGGATATATCTTAAACATTGTACCAATGCAACGATGCCTACAACTAGGTAGTAAATAACCTAATACAACTAACGTACAGCCGTACTACTGCTATGTCCTAGTACATAACCTAGTACTTACTTACCCTTGTGCTAGCTGAGACGAATGACTGACTAACTACATGTATGTGTATGTACGTAGCACTTATGACTTATGAGAGCTACGCCCGTCAGAAGTATATTCTGCTTACGAGAAGTAACACCAGCTCTATACCGAAAATCTAGGCATTTAAGAGAACCAATTGGCGATGAGCTTTGGGTCCAATGCTAGCCAGGGGAGAGCGCCGGCGCCGGCAATTGGTAGATACAGCCTTATACGATTCTCGGTTCTCAAAGATAGCGCCAAGGTCGAGGCAATTCCAAGGCTCCCACCACTAACGACTAGGCAACTAGGTGCCTTCCTGGCCGTATATATGCGGCCCTGACAGGAAGAAGAAAGGCTAAGGCCAATCCGTCAGCTAAAAGTGTTCATACTGGGAATAGCGGTGGGGATTAAAAAAGTTGCTATACAAGTCCCAGCCCCCTTTCTCCCCCCCCTCCCCCTCCGTTCCCACTCTTGGATATAAGTCATATAGAAGAATGGGGGGCCGGACAGATGCTAGACAAGCAATTCGAGAGGCTCACAAAGCTGAGTCAGAAGTGCTGGGACGTTTATTAACGGCAAGCCGTCATTCACTTGGCTAGACCCAATTGAGGCTCAAGGGACACATCATTGACGCATTGTTGCCTATCCTCGGTTTCTCAATTCGGTTGAGGTTAGGAAATGTCTGAATTTCACAGGTCAAGGAACGACTGCACGTACTAGGTTGTTGCGTTGCTGCGTTGCTGCGTTGTATGATGAGCTCATATGTATGTGTGTGCGTATGTATGTGTAAGTAGTTGTTGTTTGATGCTGGGCTGCAATATCGAAAAAAAAAAGAAAAAAAAAGACACGGGGTTACGTGCTTTGGCACCCCACATTTTTGAGGCTCTGCGGAGGATCCGTCACATGAGAAAAGAGAGACAAATTGGTCGGTAACAAACGGAATTAGTTATCTGAAGGGTCCCTGCATGTGATTAAATTGCTAGCCCTGTATATCATATATGGCGTATTATTGCGTACATAATTGGCTTACGCATGGTAGGCGTATCGAATTATAATCCTTTTTTTTTTTTTTTTTGGGTTATGCGAATAAGATTATTGCTGACTAAAGTATCTGTGCCAGGAGGCTACACGCGGTAGTACAGTTGCATAACGTTTCAAGGTAACTATACATTAGGTTGATAAAATAATGTAAGTACTTATTATATATCATATACGCAGATAATGTACATGAACACCGTGTACATGCATGTAGGTCCAAGGCTTCGCAGATTAGAGACTTATCACATCGTGTCTTGTGTTACTTGGAACCCCCTCCCTTTCCTCCTTTCGTTTCGCTCCTCCATTCATCTTTTTTCCTTTTCCCAAATAATTTGGAATTCTTTCCCCCCAATTCACCGAAACGCCGACGAATAGATTTATCTCGTGTTACCTGCTGTGTTGGTTTTACGAGCAAATCTCCCATTGACAACTCGCAAGAGCCCAAATGCGCCACTCATGGTGAAATACACTTACCTAGTTATACATGGATAAGATCGAGAGGGGGAGGGGCGGGCCTTGGACCTTGGCCAACCAAGTTTGTGTTTTATTGGCTAGATCTATCTTGTTTTACTGCAGCGGGGTGGCGTATATTCCACAGATCCCGTTTTATGTAAACGATGAAAATCACTATTTCGCAATCTTCTCCAAACAGCTTACGTCCTCACTCTATATCTCTACCTGACCTAAGGCTCTTAATCCAGCCTTACACGTAATCGGAAACTAACCTAATAGGTAATCCCTTTTTTCAAGATCCCCCTTGTCGACGTTGCACAAGGAGAGAAGAGAAAAAAAAAAAAAAAAAAAAAAAAAAGGAAAAGGAAAAATGGCTGAATCCGAACTTCCCAGTCCACCCTTCGTACACATCGATGGGCTACCCAATTTCCGCGACCTAGGAGGTTACCCTGTGAGCGACACCAAGGTTGTGCGCCGCGGTTTAGTCTTCCGCTCCTCAGAGCCATCCAAGGTTACCGACGACGGGGTATCAAAACTTCAGGCGTTAGGTATTACGAAGGTGTTTGACTTGCGCTCAGCAGCTGAGATCGAGAAAGGCATGCGCGACGGCTTTGGCTGGAGCATCAAGGAGTGGGACGGTGCGAGCCGCCATTTCGTTCCCGTCTTCTTAGACCTGGACTACTCGCCCGAAGCCTTGGCCCTGAGGTACAAGAACTATGCCTCAGAGCATGCAGAGGTACGTATTGCAATCACGCGCGCCACGCGCTAAAAGAGCCGCGGACCAGACTCGTGTTGGAACGACGCAGCCGGGCTTTCTTGGGTTATTAAGAAACTTTTTGTCAATCCCTGGTAGTTCGGACCGAAAACTAGGATTAAACAAGCGGGTGCTTAGAGATTGGGGCTGAGGGAATATAGAGTTGCATTTCATTTGGGGGCCGGTAAAGGTATTTGCTGGCCTCGTTTTGGGCCAAGGTTGAAAAGCGGTGATTAGTGAATGGGGTCCGTTGGGCAATTACGCTCGCCTCATCATGCCCTCTTCACCACTGGCCCAAAGCAGGCTGTCTCGTGCTTGCGTGTTTTACCCAGTTACTCATCCATGTCCTTCCAAGAGGCTGACAACTCAACCCGTGTATGCACCTAGACTGACATTTTCCCAACTAGGGGTTCGTAGCAGCGTATAGCGACATACTTGCTGCTGCGGCTTCGCCGAACAACAACTACATGCCGTTTAAGACTATACTAGAGCATCTAGCCTCACCTACATCCTCTCCCCCGGCACCCTGTCTCATCCACTGCACAGCCGGTAAAGATCGCACCGGAGTGATCTGCGGGCTGATCTTGAGCTTATGCGGTGTGCCCGATGAGGTCGTAGCGCACGAGTATAGCTTGACAGACTTGGGGCTCAAGTCGCGTCACGAAGAGCTCATTGCGCATCTGATGGATAATCCGTCGCTGCGGAGCCAGCCAGAAGCTGCCAAGAGAATGATTTCATCCCAGTATGTCCTACTTCTGTTTCGCATATTAAGCCAACTAGCCCGCCTTAGTTGGGACATCACTGCCTCCCCCTTTCACCAACCTGACCTTATCATTTTTTACGCTTCGTCCTTAGCTCCCGTCTTCTGATATACTCGTGTATTGAAAGGCTGACTCGTGGAACAATAGGAAAGAGGCCATGCTGGGCACACTGGCCAAGATCCGCAATACTTATGGATCAGTGGAAAAGTGTATCACCGACCTGGGACTCCTATCACCTGACGGGATTAAGCAACTTCAAAGCAACCTAATCGTCGACGTGGACGACAAAGGAGTAGTACCATGGCAGGATCATGCGGAATTATTGTCGTAAATCGCGGGGTATATACAAGTTTTTGGGTATTATGTATACAGTAAGATGGCTGCCGGGTTTGACCTGCGCTTCATAGATGGGACATGACGCATAGACCCTCTAGATGTCCGCCCACCCATGCTTCTTCAGACTTAGATATTTATACATTTCCTCGTACAAGCATTCTTCAACTATACTGCTAGAGGTTCTGCTCAGATAAGCTGATTAACAGAGCCGCAGTAATCCCGCAGGTCCCGCTGTAGGTGTATATATGGCTTTGGCTCAAAATAACCTAGATAGTGTTTCTTGCCTAATACTACATCAAGGTACCGAGGTAGGAATCTTGATTTCGCCCTTGGAACGGTCATAGTATGGCGCACCATATCTCCAACCGACGGCGTGTCGTGCCCTGCCCTTAGGACCGACGTTCTCCGAGTTGATCTGCTTGAAGCGGAACTCGAAGCGATCCGAGTGCACTCGGGTGGTGAACTTCTCCTCCAAAGCGGCCTTTGCAAGCTGCTTATCGGCGGCTTTTCTCTCCGACTCCATAGCAGACTCCTTAAATCTCACACTTGCGTCCCACAGCGGTCGTCCCTGCAGAAGTTCCTTCTCCATCTGGATCAATTCCGGGTGGGGAACACGCTCATCTGCCGAGAGCAGCTTCGGGTGGAAGGCCTTGGCTGCATCAGCACGGGTGAAATGGCGCGATTCAGACGTCGGCCAAAAGATCTGCTTTGTAGTGTACGGGTGTACGTGCAGTTCGTTTATGGGCTCGAATGGCTCATTCCGTCTGTCTTCTCTGAAGGTGTGCGTCGGCAGCATGCCTAGCACAGCTCTGGCGTATGGTTTCGCCAATTTCTTTCCCTGATATTGCAGTACGTTAGCAAAAGGGAAACGCCCAAGAATGTGAATCTTCGTGTAAGAAATTGCGGGGAGGCGTATGTTATCAGAGAGGCTCGCAACAAAGTTTGTAACCATGTAGTTGTCTTCAAGACTTATCGAATTGGGTAATGTTGACAATCATCATGCAAAACGCCGCGGAGGGGTTGGATAAAAGTAATTAAAGAAAAAGACTAACCTCGGCTATCCAGTCCTTCTCGACCTCCTTTAGCCTCACGATAGCCGCTACTCTTCTAATATCGACGCCTAGTTCGGCAGAGACCGCTTTAACGGTCTCGCCCTCCCGTATAATCTTGGACCATATGAATTCCCTAGCGCGATCGTCTAGGACAGGCTGGCTTTTGAAATGAGGATTGAGGGGAAAAGGGCGGTCGACATTTCGTATAACGTCGTTGGGAGGCTGGAGATAATTGGTACCGCCGGGTCTGTGATTACGAAAAACAGCGCCGGGACCATTGATCCAATTCCTGAAGACACGGCGGATCTTGGTAAAGCGCGGCCGGGCTGGAGTGGTGGAAAAGCTAGCTTTACTCTGAGTAGCAGGCCATTGCTGCGGTTGGCATCGACTTGAGGCCGATGGGACGGTGCATCGGCTCAAGGCGGATGATACCGTCGACGGGCCTGGAATGCGTGGTGGCATCTCAGGAGCATATGATAGCTCGACTCGCGGGAGGGTGAGGATGAAGCTATTATATTAATTAGGAATCCACCCGTAGGTGAAAAAATCTTGGATGCAAAAAAAAAAAAAAAATCCACTGGTGGGTACCCACCCGGAGCTGGAAGAATATTGAAACGCCTCGTAGTTCTATTTTTTTTTTTTTTTTTTTTTCCTTTTTCTTTTTTAAATGAAGCAGCGTACACGATACTTGGGTACTTACGATAAATGTAGGTAGTGCGTGCAGGTGGTGGGGGAAACTGTAGATGAGAACTTGGAGCCTAACCAAAGCCAAGCTCGGGTCTTCCACAGCGATTGTGGTTATTTTGTACTATGTACCTACGTGTGTCTTTTATTGTGGTAGGGTTCCAAGATCAAAGCAACTAAAAACATGCGACCAATGAAAACGTTGATAGTGAAGAGCTCTAGGTAGATGCACCCAATCAGAGATCTAAAACCATTGAGATCCGGCCAATTAAAACACGCTCTTGCTGCGGGGGGTTAAATTATGTATGTAAGTACTTGCCTAGGTAGGTACACTAGGTAGGTAATCAACCATACGGGAAAACTTAGGGCTATCGTGCAATGTGTATCCCCCGCGCGCGGGGAGGGTCTCTTGTATACCTACCTCCTAGGTAGATTACCTTACCTAGGTAGTAGGTACTTACCTAAAGGACCTAAAGGTACCTATGGCAGAACAGAAACGCGTGGCGTTGTGAATAAAGTCTAATTTAATTCCTAAGTAAATTCGGATACATAGATAGGTGATTTCTTCTTTTCATCTTATTACTGTCGATTAATCGCCATTATTTTTTTTTGTCTTGGCTATTTAACGAATCCGGGACAAACGGGGAAATGTACTGTATTGAGAAAGACATCTTTTCCGATATCCCGCCTACAATGACCCTCTTTCTTTTCTTCTTAACCGGGGTTAGGTATAGTTATCCCACTTATGGTTACCTACCTTACATAGGTCTACCGTCTGCCACTGGGATGGGAGGGCACTAATAAGAAAAAGGACTCAACCTAGCTTCAACCTAGCTGGGAAGATCTAACTGGAATTGAATCGAGACGCGTCGACCAACGATGCGGGAATCCCATGCAATCCCATGCTATCCCATGCTATCCCATGCTATCGTATCTTAGTTCCATCAGTGATCGCGATCCCTCATGCATGGGGGAGCTTCCATAAATTCCCCTAAAAGAGATTAACACCCACAGCACAACGACTGGTTTGGACAGGCCTTGGAAGTTGGGACGGGCCTTGGGACAGACTCGGGACAGGGAACAGTCTGGCCGCCTGTCACACCATCCATTTCATCCTGCCGGCCTGCTACTGTACCTGTTCCAATACAGTTAAGGTAGGTTATTAGGTTAAGTTCACTTTATTAGTTGTTGGCATCTTCTGGCATTGGTTCCCCCGGGAGAGCTTTTGCATACGCATACGATATGGATGCCAGACGAGACTTTTTTTTTTTTTTTTTTTTTTTTTTTTTTGCCTCCCACTAATAAGATTGTCTCTGCCATAGCATACTGCATGTAGGCCAGATTGTAAAAAAGGGGAGGAGAAAAAAAAAGTGCCTACAGTATGTGATTTATACACTTATATATTACTATTATTATTTATTATCTACTATATCGCCCTTATCCACCCGGCATGTAAACAAGCACAAACTGATGGGGCCTCTTCAATAGCTCTTCCGTCCCGTCTTCTATTATCTTTCTACCTTATTTCTATTTGTATACCTTTACACTAATTGAAGTCAAGCGGACCCGGCCTGTCGTATTTTGAAAGGGAGAAAAAAGAAAAGAAAAATAAAAAGTTCGATTCCTTCCCCTTATGAATTTACTTAACGGCAGGTCAGATGGGTGATCTCAAAGCCCGTATCAAGGCCAAGCTCCTGCGAAGACACAGCGCGTCTCCGACGTTGGGTTCGAGCAAGCAGAGTCTTGGCCAGGATAGGGCTTCTAGCAGCACACGCACGCGAACCTCTACTACGGGCTATGCGGCATCGTTGAGTACAGCTGCTACCAACGAGGATAGACCTAGTAATGTTTCTGTTCGTTCTCATGACAGTCCACCGAAGAAGAACGGGAATGGATTTGGTATTGGCTTTTTGATTCCACTTCCGAGTCCAAGTCAAAATCGAGACCAAGACCAAGACCGAAGCCAGGACCAGGACCAGGATCAGGATCAGGATCAGGAGCGGAATCAAAACCAGGACCAAGATCAAAATCGGAATCAAAATCGGAATCAAGCTGAGACGGTTCCACCAGAGCTGCTAGAGCAGCAGCTAGACCTAGCTGGCAACTCTAACACTCATAATAATGTTCATGTTCATAATACATCATCATCATCACCACCTTACCAAATACCGGAATCTGTGGCTGTGGCTTCGAATTTGGAAGGGAATCCAGTGAATGAAGATGCGGAAACCAATGTGAATGTGAACAACTTGAAGAACAACTTGCAGAACAGCAACAACAACTTAATAGACAACGACTTGGCCGGCCTGACCCCATCTTCCATCACCTCCAAGTCCGGCAAGGATCTGCAAATTTCTACATCTACAATCAATTCGGCTACCATTCCTGCTGTCACTACTGTCACTGCTGTCTCTACGCCCACCTTAAGCCTTGATCTAAACAATACAGTCTCGAACGCCGCCACACCATTACCATTACCGAGCATCAACGAACATCCCCCCGCCGCCTCCATCCTACATCTCAAGCCACGCACCCTAGACCAAAATTATCACCATCAAAAACACCACCACCACCACCAACAACAACAACAACAACAACACCAACAACAACACCAACTTCTTTTTCAACAACGTCGCGACAACACCAACACCAACACCGACACCGACAACGATACCGACACCGGTCGCGACGACGCAAACGATTATCCTCAACGATCCGTATCTTCCAGCCGCGCTCTATCACCCACAATACCACTATCTCGACCTGCAGGCCCGCCGAGACGACAGAGTATTCTCCCGAACCGTCAGACTACCTTGATTAAGACTCTCCTCAATACCAATACAGGCTATGCAAGCAGTGAAGTAGGTCCAGGTGAAGCCGATCAACTTTTACCAATCAGCGGAAATATGGTTACCAGAAAAGTATGGGTCAAACGGCCACTGGCCTCTCCTACTTTGATCACCATAAATGAAGAAGATTTAGTGGATGATGTCCGCGATCTGATCTTGCGAAAATATGCAAATTCTCTGGGGCGCCAATACGACTCTCCAGACCTGACGCTTCGCATATGTGATAGGGAACAACAGACGAGCAGACCTTTACAACCAGACGAACCTATGGGTAGGACTCTCGACGCTTACTATCCTGGTGGTCAATCCGTCGACGATGCTCTCTTAATCGACATACCTAGTCGTCGCACTCCTAAAGCATCCCCGAATCCTAGATACTACGCCGACGACAGGCCACATGAGTCTGCAACCGATTATTTCCCACCGTATCCGCCCGCTGCTCAACACCCCAATAACGCTTCCACGACAGTTCTCAATGGTACTCATCAACTTCATTTTCCTCCATCTCTAACCGTCATCAACGGGGGACAGCTACCACCGCTACCCTCTCCCGGCGGGACGAGAAGACTTGGAGCTTCAAGACCTAAAATTCAGAGAATGCACACGGCATCGCCAGTTTCTACTGCTCCGAGTGGTCACGCTTCGCAATCTGCAGCACCGCCTACCGGTATGCACAATTACCCAAGACAGCCACGCTCAAGGACTCATTCAGGTGCATCTTCAGAACAGTCCAACCATCCGCCTGCCGCCCCTTCGATCCCAACTCCCCCTATTCCGGAACGCACTGCCACCCCGCCACCCCGTGTTTCTTCGCCGCGACTTATCAATCGGTCTAAGAAGATCAAGAAGCCTATCGAACACCCTTCCTTGCCGCCGGGCATGTTGAATGGCGGCGTCCCGCCCATCAACGTTCTCATCGTCGAAGACAATATCATCAACCTAAAGCTATTAGAAGCCTTTGTGAAGCGATTAAAAGTCAGATGGCAGACGGCCATGAACGGAAGAGAAGCAGTGAATAAATGGCGCGCCGGCGGCTTTCATTTGGTTCTAATGGATATCCAATTGCCTGTTATGAGCGGTCTCGAGGCCACCCGCGAGATTAGGAGGATAGAGAAGGTTAATTCCATCGGCGTCTTCTCCTCATCCGCCAGCAGCCCGCCAGATGAGATTAAGGCAGAACCTGCGGAAGAAGACAAGCTTGTCAATACGGAGATGTTCAAGAGTCCCGTCATCATTGTTGCTCTCACAGCTAGTTCACTACAGAGCGACAGACACGAGGCATTGGCAGCCGGTTGCAACGATTTCCTAACCAAGGTAAGTAAATTCCAAACCCCAATGTTTAGGTTCTGCTAACGAACACCCTTTTTTTTTTTTTTTTTCTAGCCCGTCAATTTTGTCTGGCTCGAGCGAAAAGTCATGGAATGGGGTTGCATGCAGGCGCTGATCGACTTCGATGGGTGGAGGAAATGGAAAGACTTCTCGCAAAAGGCCGAGGAGGACGACTCCAAGAAGGCGGCTGCGGCTAAGAATACCAAGGTTCCTAAGAAGAATCGGTTGTCAATGACGGCCGCCGCTTGAGATTCCTACGCCGAGCATATCGCTTTTTATCTCTTGGACCTACCTATCTCCGGAGAGCTCACGGCACTCTTTTCCTGTCCTTCAATTCTTACCCCTTTTTTTTTTCTCTATATTATTTCCCGGGGCGGCCTGCCGCACCGTTACTTATCTAATAACTCAAAACGCACACGAAAAGAGTAAGCCTACATGGGTAACCGCTTATACACGAAGCAGTCCCTATTCCACGCGGATAAAGAGAGTACAATTACTCGACTGTCTGTATTCTTTTAACTATATTCTATACTACGAGAACGGAGAACGGAGGTTGAGACAGCAGGAAAGAGAGAGAGGAAGAGAGGAAAAGAGAGAACTTGTGTCATTTTTTTATATTATCATTATTCCTTACGTACGTACGTACCTATCTAGCTAAACTGGCGCTGGTGCGAGATTTCATTTTGGAATTTATAAGGGGCTAGGGCCAAGGTACACGGACGAGGCTACGAAAACGATATATTCGGCGGGAAAAGGAGAGGACTAGGGACTGGTAAACGTGTTCAGTCAGAATGAATGATACCACATTGCGTACATACATGGCGCACAACCCTCAATCTTCCAAGTTGGTTCTTGGGTCTTGTTTTCTTTTGAAATCCTGTGCTCTATGATTCTTCGATGCCCCTTGCTCTTTGCCTTGGCTGAATGATGACTTGTGTACTAAATACCCTTTTACGACTATTAGTATAAGTCACCTCTTAAGTTCTAGTCTTTGCTTTGGGACAAATTATTCGTAGCATTATGAAATATACTTGTGGCATCAATTACTCTATTGGACAATATCTATCCAGAGAATTTCTCAGCTTAAGATATACCTACCCAGGTACCTAGCTTGACTGATGTTAACTTATTAGCTTTAAAGTCCACCGTCTCGTCTCTCATAATGCATTTCCTTCGTCATGTAATATAAACGCCACCCAATGCACCGCTAATCTATCGCGTTACTCTCAGAATCATGTCGCGTGAGGGGTATAACCGACCGCAACCTAAATCAATAAATACAATAAGCCCAGAGTATGAACGTAGAATTTCTAGCCAATCCCTTAACTAATGAGTGCCATCCTAGAATTGTCGAAGGATTCCCACGACTATTGAGAGTCCTCCGGACCCTTCTTAGCGTCCTTCTCAATCTCAACTTCATCCACCCCATCTAGATCTACTTCCTTTTCGGGAGCTTCCTTTGTAGGTGTCATTGGTCTGCTGGGGCCTGGTGTCCCTGAAGCCTGTCCCGACAAACCATCGTTCGTCTTCACAACAGAGCCAGGCCAGGCACCGCCACTCATTCGTCTCACGAGAACAGGATTAGGGCGATCCAGGTCCGCTTGAGAGAAATCCTTAGAACTCCACGAAGCACGCTGTACTCTCGCTCCACGGGGTATGCTGCTCACTGAACGCCGCGAACTGACGCTAGCAGTGCGGCTGGCTCTCCCCACAGGACCGTATGTCACGCGAACTGGATTTATCTCGGCCAGATAGTCATCATCCTCGTCCTCGATCTTGGGGGCTCGTCGGACGGACTTAACAGTGAAATACGGCTCCGGTGGTAATTCCGGGAACTTCTCAGTAGAGTCGGGTTCGGGTTCCGCTTTCGATTTAGCCTTCGGCGGGGGAGGTTGGTCAGTTGCTCTTTGCTCGATGTGTTCAAAATAACGAATTCGAATTCCCTCGAGGCTCTGCGAAGTGAAATACTCGCGATTTCGAGATAGAGACATCCACGAGGATATGCCACCGATGATGATCAGAATCATGACGGCTATTGTGAGTAGTGCTTGTATGATAATAATAACGACCCCGATTACTGTAGCCACGATGCGATTGAGATTGAAGTCGGGGAGAAAAGCAATCGAGAGGCCTGTGGTTATCACTCGAGTGAGTGCGAGTAGCCAAACCGCCAGAGCAGTGTTGCGCTGTCCTTCGTACGGATTAACGGCTGCGATGACGACAAGCGCGAGGATATCAATAATAAACAGTCCGAAAACTTGAGCGAGGGGGTTGCCCATTCCACTACCCAGAAAGCAACCACGAATGAACTGATACAGTAACCAAAAGGCGAAAAACCACCACCTTGAAAGTCTATATCGTGCAGACAGCCAACCAAACCGTTTCACATACAGCTCGTCCTGGTGTACATTTTTCCGATTGGGGTCGTTATCCACGAAATGCAAGCGAATGAAAGGTAAGGAACCAGCTGGTTTCTCCCCTAACTCTTCCTCTCTCAACTGACTGAGACGCAATGGTATTAGACAGGGAAGGTATCCAAAGATCTTACCACGCCGCAGTAAGATGCGGTCAGGATCCATGGAAAATGTGCTGAAACGCAGCCGAAAGTGTAGCGCATATACGACCAAGCCGCCCATACCAACTAGCAGGAAGACAAAGACAATTGCGGCTATTGCAGTTGGTCCGGCCGAACCATGGATGGTAAACTGGAACATGGCTAGTGTCGTGGTAGAGAAGAACGCAATGAATAGCGTCCGTAATACAGCAAGTGTCAAGTAGCCCGTCCAATGGGATCGGAAATACTCCAAGCGATCTTGTTTAATCCATCTTAACTTCACCAAACCCTCAAGAGAATATTTAAAAGTCACCAGTAAAACGACTACAAGACCAAGAATAACTAGTAGCCAGATTAGCCCGACCATAAACGCGTTCGGAGCAGGAATGCCTAATTCAGAGAGCTCGCCCGCAAATCCAGGCCAACTTCCAGGTAATGGCATCCCCGGATGGACAGGATCGCCATTCCAATTATAGTCGTAGGGATCGTCTGGGTTGTAAGGTTGTCTCCTCACTAGAAGATTCACGCTATCTTTCAAAATCTCGGGGCCTCTCTCGAATAATTCGGCAGCGACATGAGACACAAGCGAACGGCCATAAATCTGTTGAGTAAGGCCACCTTGGTTGTTGATAACCGTAGTGCCAGCCCCTCCGACCTGACTGGAATTTCCGCCAACACCGGCAAAGGGGTTAATCGAATTCACTACCTCAGCGCTGGGTACCAAGCCAGCAGCCCACGCAAAGTTACTCCACCAAGCCGGAAGTACACTGGGCCAAGGTAACGACAAGGCGCCTGAATAGAATATGGACTGAAAGGTTTCGAATATAACGAGGACGGACAATGAGTGAGCGTAATGGCTCCTCATATGGGGTATGCTGACACCATAAGCTGCTGTCGCAAACGAGGCTATTATGGCCACGAGGGTAAAAACACCGAGGACTGTACTGATCGATTCAGGCTGCGAAAATGTATTCCCATTTTTCATCACCGCTTGGAAACACCCAATCTCGGTTTGACTAGAGTTGGCGAATACTTGTATCCTCGCGAACCCCTCGATATCGGGAACCTCGTAGGCGATTTGTGGTATTCCGGAAACTTGTAGTGGGCCGACTGGTAGTAAGGCGAACGCTTCGACAGGCTGGTCGGCTTGCATTGGACACATGCTGATTATAACTATGAGAATCGGGCGATATTGAGCTCAGTTGTTCATACATACCTGTAGATATTTACATTACACGGGTTTACTGCCATTGCAAATCTGCTCTCGCCGTAAGCTTCAACAGATATATACACTATATGAAAAGTTAGTCCAAAGTTGTTGTACTGGGGATGGATTTTCCTACACATAACAGCTTCATTGCGTATATTGGTAGTCCCGTCGAGGTGGAAGAGAACGGTGGAATTATCGTAATAGAAGGCGGCATCAAACTTGGTGACATTTAGTAAGCTTTGTCCGGCAAGGCAATCGCCAAAGTCGCCTGTATATAAGGCGGGTCTCCTATCGAGCGCTAGATTCGCTGTGACGCCGTCGAGGCTCGTGCCGGTGATGTACTGGGTTTCCTTAGCCCATATCGTCGGTAGTAGAGTTAGTCCACTGAGGATGGCGAGCATTAACGTATGGGATAGGCGATATGCTAGCATATTGACGACGGGAGGCACCCCGGAAGGGCCATGAACAAGATATGTCAGGTGGATGCCGTGTTATGTACCTGAGGCTTCCGAGTGTTGCGGAAATAGCTGGTGTGAATGGGCTCTCGGGAATAGGACGAGATGTGAATATCTTCGATACCTAGTATCTACCTTTTCGGGGAAACGCAGAGCGCTCTTGTAAGACTGATATACTTGAAGTTGCATGTGAAAGGTCGTCCGTACTAATAAGACCAGGGTACTGTAGCGTGTAAACTGCGCAAAAGTTGAGGAGAGAAGGAGAGGAGGAAGGGAGGTAGCATGAGAATCTCTAACCTAGTTGCTAGAGCAATACACACAACAAGGCTTTTACGGACACATGTTGATCAATGGGGAACAAGAGACGATGTAGATAGGTAGAATTCTGGAAACGAACCTTGCCTAAGTAGAAGGGGTTGGCGTATCGATTTTATGATATGGGAGCTGATATGAGAGGTGATATGAGAATGATAACGACATATACTTACTCCAAGCTTACCCGTGCCTACCTGTGCTACATGTAATGTGCTACATGTAATGTACTGTCTACCTCATATGTGCACTGTATTATATGCGCGGGTTAGGTAAGTTTCACCACGTAGGTACAAGTCAATTTCCAATTACCACCCCTGTGTCTGGGCCGATGTGAACGTGTTGGCATGGAAAGCTCTTCCCCGTCACCTCACTTCCGTGCGCCGTATCGCAAGTTCCATTGGGTTTCTAGTGGAGAAGTTGCTGCCGCCCAAACCGTAGCCACTAGGATCTGACTGGACCTGACAGGGGGCTATCACTAGGGAGCCAAGATCGTACTTTATTTGCTCATAATGTTCTCCTATTGGTTGAGCTGTCCCGCAACAGGAAGTCGGATCCCAGCCCATGTTTGCTAGACAAGTAACTCTGGCGTCAACTTAATACTTTCATTTTTTTCTCTTTCTTTCTTCTTTACCTTTGTTTGTATATTTCCATAACTACCTCTGATATATGTACCAACACCTGGTACATACGTATAGATGCCTTAGTATGTAGTATAATCAATATATTAGGCAGAGTCTAAAACAGAAGAGTCTAGACACATCCGAAGTCGACGAATTACTACCATGTCACACAGTCCAAGTGGCTTCCGGGGACGATCATTCGCTCCGCGTCGGGAGTTCTTAAAAAGACATACATGGCTTTACACCTACATTAGGCATATACATAATACCGTATATGTATGCGTATTATATATATGTGTGTGTGTGTGTATGTAAGCTGCAAGGCCCCAAAAAGTTTATTGAGCCTAAGCGCCAGGGTCGTTGATCTTTGATAAGATAAAAACAAGATAAAACCAGAAACATTTCATTTTCCCACCCCTCCAGCCCTCATGCCTTTACCGCCACCGCCACGACCCGCAACGACCCGCACAATTATATCTATCTAAACCATACTCTCTTACCTCACGTCGAACGATTTTTTTTTTTTTTTTTTTTTTTTTTTTTTTTTAGAACATATGACTAGGTACCTAGGTAGGTAGTACTTACCTATAGTTTATCTACCCCCCTCTCCCCCCGTTGGTTGCTTAACCGTATACTACATCTGAATTATATGGTCGCTTCACCTTGCCATTATATTCTCCTGCTGTACAACCACACAGCTTCGGTTCATCGGATAGTTTAGTATCGTCACAAAGAGTTAGTTGAACAAGAACACGATATGGTCACTATTATCACAATACGGTAAATGGTTTAATCGCAAAGTATGGAAGGAACGCCAACACCGAAAAAAAAAACGGCGAACATGCTTTATATATGTACGAGCACCTAGAAGCTTAGATTTGATAGATCAATCAATGTACAATTAACGTTGGAGAATACGGAAGACATCCTCCCTGTCTAACTCTACCCTTAGAGGGACAGTAGGGTTACAACAGAATCCATCTGTTAGATTGTTCGGCTTAGAACGCACACTTCATGTTTCATCTGAACAAGCCGTCCTCCCATACTAAATAATGTATTAGCTATATCTTGGTCGATTTTTGGTTGCGAGTGCAGAGCGAAGGGAGCAAATCTCCTTTTCCAAATGGAAGATAGCGTAAACGCCGAGTAGATGCAAATGAGGATGTATAGCCGCATGACAAAAATTTGAGGGCGCGAGCACGGAGCCTCCGATTAGATTAAACCCCATGAACATAGCGCATGGAGGCCATTTCTTTCTGGCCGCCCGATCCCAGCCCGCCTAATTGACCAAGCGAACATGTCATCAGCTCATTGGTATACCGCAATGCAAATATGAGAAGGCCGGGGGAACGTTTTGGGTTAGAATGGTATCAGTAATTTCTTTTTTCTTTTCCAGGTCGTGACATTCGTGAAGTAAAGTAAATCCAGTATTCAATACGCCTAAGGGCAAAATCATAATTGGCCAATTATGCATAATTTTCTTCGTCATCCTCTTCAATGGGGGCTGGAGTTCTCCTTTCGGTTCTACGCTTAGGACGTCTGTGCCTCGAGCTTGAGATATTACTCGCAGAATCCTCAGGAGCCAAGTCGAAATCGTCACCTCCCCAATCGCTCTCGCTCATACCGTCATCATCTCCAACGGCCCACGGTGGCCTCTCGGAGCCCTGAGAATTGCCAGACAATTGCGGTAAGACATCGATCCTTCCGGCGCGGCGGTGCTGCTGGCTTAGCAACAGGCCATTGTTGCGCTGGCGGAGAGCGTTGCGCACGACTTCGGCACGTTGGTGGAGCTTCTCAAAAGCGTCTTCGAGGGCTTCCATGCCTTGGTAGATATCCCTCTCTACTTCGGCTAGGACAGCCATCTCAACCTCTTCGTCATAGGATACAGGCTGCCGGCTATGACCTGGGGCAGTAGACGATGACAGCGAAACAAAGGAAGCCGGCGTTGCGCCACGGGAATACACGCCAGAGAATGGTGTAGTGCTACGAGATCCGCCGAATCCCGACGAATGGCGCATACCAGACCCCCGTGGTGGGGGGGATGAAAATCCATTCGCAGGTGTACCACCTCGAGATAGCGGATTATCAGCAGTGGGTGTTATGGTATCATCGGCATCGGCACCAGACCAGAGAAAGCCGTCAAAACGGCCCGATATGAGAATTTCCCACTCTTGGGGACTAATATCGGTGATTGTTGCAAGAAGATCATGGTGGAAGGGGTGTTTGACGAGAAACACGGCCGTTTCTGCATCGCGAGGTGCTTGAGGCAGACGGTAAATACGTTGAAGTGCTAGACCCGTCTTGACCATGAAATCCGTCCTTGGCTTACGCATTGGGGTAGGTGCCCTAAGGGAAGGCTGTAATTCTCGAGCACCAGAAATTAACGCGTTGAAGTATGGCTGCTCGTGCTGGTCGAGGTTGGTCAAGATGGCAAAGGTAAGCGTCTCGTCATCGATTTCCGAGGGCGCTGGTGCAGGCGCTTCAGCGCAATTGGTCATCCATCGGTCTACTACAGATCTGACCTTCTTGGACTGTCGTAGATAGTGATCCCTAAACTCTTCTGCGATATCCGGGTCTAATTTGATTGGCGAAGCCGGCCTAGGAGGCATATCCTGCGCAGTCTCAATTGCGTTTGCAGAAAGAGAGGGGAGATCGAATGGCGGCCACGGTGGTAGTTCAACCCTGCCTCCTACTCGTTCTAGCACCTCGCCCCATCCTAAGCCTCGATGCTCTTCTGGTGCCTTTTCACACATGATACAACTGCAGCCCTCGGCAGGAAGATCTCTAGAAAATACATCTTCCAATCGGTCGAGTAGCCGGCGTGCGACTGACTTATGCCCTGTTGCTACTGCGACTGAGCCTTGCTTTTGAATGACCAGTTGATATTGATCAAGGAGGTTAAAGAAGGGTGCGAATAGGGTGTCTGCACCTGCTAGAGGAGGGTTTGACGGTCGTGTTCCATTCTGACGTGGTATCACAGAAAGAAAATGCTTTGGTAATGGATGAGGTAGGCCACCGTTCTGAAGTAGGTAATCAATCCTAGGAACTTCCTGGATATTCAATGGCGGAGGCGGAGGAGGGGGTGGTGGCGGAGGACCAAAATCGGATGCTGGAGTTGCTGAGGGCGTAGGGCGTTCTTGTCGTTCACGTCTAGAGTGAAAGCTAGGTTTTACATCCGGAAAGGTTTGCGGCGGTGGAAATTGTGGCGTAGCTGTAGGTGTTTTTGGCGATGAGTCTTGTATAGAATCTGGAGAATCTTCGGCTTCGATCGGGCTAGGGACCCTACGGGACCTTGACGATGCTGTTCGATGGGGAGCGGTAGGAGTAGCAGTTGAGGAAGCTCCTACGGTCTTGTTATCGCTCAGTTGTGAAGCTTCATCGTTATTCACTCGTACGCCGAATGGCGGAGGTGGTGGAGGCGGGGGAGGCGGAGGTGGATAGGATGGAGTTGGAGGAGATTTGATAGTGGAAGCGTAACTTGAAGCTTTGGATTTTGTAGATAGTTTCGATTTCTCATCGTGCTTTGAGCTAGATCGTGACAGGCCAGAAGTCCTAGAGTTAGGTCGGTCTGAACCAGATTCCATTTCTTCTCTCAGCTTGGAGGTAGGTGTCTTGCTTCGTCTTTTCTTCTCTTCGGATAAATCCGTCTCGGGGGGGGCTAGGCGGTCGGCTCTCCTTCTGGGTATTCTTTCTACTCAAACCGCCAGTTGATTTAGATCTGCCTAGGTTACCTGAACCAAGATCTGTGGTATCTGGGGTGAGGGGATCATCGTGAGCGGATGCCCCTACGTCTTCGCGGCTGAGTATAGCTTCCTTACTGTGAGCCTTGCTAAAGGTAGGGTAGGGCAAGCTAACCCGGCTGCTAGAAAGGGTGGTTCTTGAAAGCTCGGGCACTAGGTCGCTCATTGAGGAGGTTCTCCTATCACGGTCCCTCTCTTTTTCTTCCTTGGTTCGGTGTCGTCGATGGGAAGAGGTATGCGAATCACCGTCGGTACTCTTATGTTTAGAACGGTGTGATCTATGATGATGGTGACTATCCCTGTCACTTCGAACGCGTTCCTTATCCTTTTCCCTATCACGGTCCCGTTCGCTCTTTCTACGCCGGGGATCTCGTGAGCGGGTATCGCTGGTTGCGTCGGCATCAGGGTCTCTGGAGCCCATTGTGGCGGACCATATGAGCCCGACCGGGCCCAACCGCTAATTCGATTTGGCGAGGGAGGGTCGTCGAAGTTATTCGAAGGATGCAGAGGCTAGAGGGTCCTCGATTGGAGAGGGTTCAAAGCAAGGACGAATGAATTCAATGCTTCGGTGGTCTTGATTAGGAATTTTAAATTTATGCAATGTGTTCGTTGGCGAGAATTGTAGGGAACATGGAACATGGAACATGGACATGTAGAAGGCAAGAAAAAGTGGTGAAAAGCAGCACAAGGCACTTGCATGATCCAATGTTCCCAAAAGATGTGCAAGGGAAGGTGACGGCGGCTATTGGAGTCTTCCCACACGCTACGCAGCTGCCTGTGATTCGACGAGCAAACATGCCTATATCGAGAAATGGACCTCTACCAAGTACAAATCGGGCATGGACGTACCCATACCCATACCCGTACCCGTACCCGTACCCGTACCTCTTTTTAACGCATATAATCTACCTACCTTTTACAATAGGTACCTTGCTTCATAAACGGGGTTGAAGGCGGTCAACATATCAAAAATCAACACAACCAATATTTTCTCATCATAACTAGCAGAATCTATTTCTTTTCTTTAGTACGGCTAAAAAAAAAAAAAAAAAAAAAAAAAAGGCGCAACTCTCTAAACCCGAGTCTCACTAATCCCAAGTATCGTGTCGTTCATACCACCCTCAAGCATAAGCGTCTATGTATGTATATAATGCATTTTCAGATCCCATATGTAGGTACTATAAGTACTCGTAGTGAACAGGGCCCGGTACGCTAATAGCAAATCTATTCGGGGGTCTTTTTTTATTCCTTCATAAAATGTCCTCTTTACCGCGTCATAATATCTTGTAAGAGCCTAGAGAATTTCATATAAACACATCCCCTTTTTTTTTTTTTTTTTTTTTTTTTATAGGCGGTCTAGTAAACCACGGCTTTCCAACATCAGAACGATCTGGTGTACGATGGATCGTACCGTCTGCTTCTCGCAGTCTACTACTAAGTCGGGCTTAGAGGGAGCCTCATATGGGTCATCAACTCCCGTAAAACCCTTGATCTCCCCAGCGCGGGCCTTAGCGTAGATGCCTCGCTTGTCCGTCTTCTCGCAGTACTCGAGGGGAGTAGCAACGTGGACAAGGTAAAAATCGCCGTATTTCTCAACGGCCTCCCTAGCAGCTGCTCGGTCCTTGTCAAAAGGCGCAATGGGGGCGGCGATGACAGCGGCGCCGGATCTGGTCAGCTCGCCAGCGACGAACGCGATGCGGGCGATATTCCTGCTGCGGTCCTCTCTGCTGAAGCCTAGTTCAGATGATAGTTCATGCCGCACAGTCTCGCCAAGTAACATGGAAACCGACCGCCCACCCTGCTGGTTGAGGGTAACCTGAAGAGCTCTGGCAATCTGGTCTTTACCACTGTTTGTGTAACCGGTAAGGAAGACGGTGAACCCCTGAGCAGCACGAGGAGGGTGCGACTCGCGCAGTACCTTCACGACCTCAGGATACGAGAACCATTCGGGGATGTCTCGGCCGCTCCTTAATCTCGAGCGCAATTCCGTACCGGAAATGTTCAGCGTGCGAGCATCCTTCGGAATCTGGTCGACAGGCGCATACTCGTCTTTGTCCGGCAGGTAAGTCATCATTTGGAACGGCACAACTTCAATGCCAAGCTCGTCGCGGTACTTCTCAACTGCGTACTGTGCATCATAAGGTCCATAGAAATCAACGCCTTGGCTGTTCTTTCCAGGGCCAGCATGATCACGCCCAACAATAAAATGAGTTGCTCCGTGATTCTTGCGGATGATGGCGTGCCAGATGGCTTCGCGGGGACCACCCATTCGCATAGCCAACGGGAGGAGACCCAAGACCGCCATGCCGTTGGGGTATCTTGGCAAGAGGGCTTTATAGACTCGCACTCTTGTGAAGTGGTCAATATCTCCAGGCTTTGTCAAGCCGACGACGGGGTGAATGAGCACATTTGCGTGGTGCGAACGAGCAGCACGAACTGTCAGCTCTCGATGCGCGCGGTGCATGGGATTTCTTGTCTGGAAAGCAACAACGCGGCTCCAACCAAGCTTGTCGAAGTGTAAACGTAGCTCAGCCGGGGTATCTATCATTGGAATTACAGTTAGCTTGGATGTCGTAAGAGATAAAAGCTACCGTGGCTACACTTACATCGAAGATCTACAAAGTCATAGTGTTGTAGGCGGTTAACAGCTTCGACTTTGCCGCCCACATAGAAATCGGCAGCTGTTCTGAAGAGATATTTGACAGCTGGATGCGCCTCGTCATCGCTTCCGAAAACTTCCTTAGCTTCGAGGACCCTATTGTGGTCATGTGTCAGCGGCGCCGATTGCGCAATACTTGGCGAGTGAAGGTTCCCTCATACTTGTCTGGTTTGTAGATATCATCCACAGTAAGGATGGCTAAATTCCTATCGTCACGAAGATCGCGTAGCGTCACTCGAGCGCCTGGCTTTAGACCGACCTCTTTGATGGTTTCGTCAGACACATCCAGGGTAATGGGCATGCTGAACAGAACACCATCAGCCAACCTGTTGTCCTTTACGACACTGCAAAACAGTTAGCGCTTAGAATTAGTTACTCGTGTGACCTTGTAGTTACATACCCATTATAATCGGCCTCGTTCATGAAACCTAGACGTGTATTTGTGTAAGCTTGACTTCATTCCGAGAGCACAAGTTCTCGTATAATAATCGTTACTCCGCCCAATGGCATTCGCAGATATATGAAATAGGGTAGAGCCATGTGTCACTAGACAGAATGGGAAACACGGATATCAGAAACTAGACACGATAGATGAACACACCTTCAAGAGGCGAGAAACCGCCATTGAGGATCAATTCGAGGTCACATAGCTGTCTCTCGGTCAGGGTAATGGCAGGGAGAGTTTCAGCTTCGGCCGCGAGTTGAGCTTGTCTAGGGAAGTCTCTGGCAATGAGGTCCTTGAGGACGCCGCCGTGGGGAGGGTTCGCCATGGTCTTGGAATGTAACCGAGGAAAATAGTAGATACCGCAGGAAATTGATAAGAAGAGAAGAGTAAACTAGACACTTGACACCAATCTTTAATAAAAGACCGGATGGCGGGAAAGGATACGTAAAGTAGGTAATCAATACCTGGCATGGAACGTACAACAACTACTTTAAAACGTGCTACGATAGAAGATAATCGGATAAAAAGTCAAGATCCGGTATAACCAACTTTCTAGCTTGTTGATAGAGAAAAAAAAAAAAAAAAGATCCCAGAGCTAATTCCGATGCCGTTCATGCTACGTAATCAGTAGCAGACATTATACATAGGATGCAGCTTGTGCAGGGTAGAACTTTACTTAGCATACACAGCGACCCTATAAGATGGAAGCTAGAACATAGGTTAAAAAAATAATCGAATAGTATTTAGCCTTGATGACGTGCTCAGGGACCAGCGAGAGCCGTCGCTTAGAATGTACCACCAGCGGTTCTCGTTCGTCACTGGACCGACGCGACCCTTTTTAAACGAATTAGGAAGTGAACCAGTCCGAAAACATGTCCGACAACACGGCTCTCGGGACCCAGAGACCCTGATGATGCCTTAATTTGTGTAAATGAGAGCAAATGGTTTTAACTCATGTACGATGTAGATCGCGGAGCTCGTATACCAAATCTTGGGGTAAATTGAACAATGAGGAAGAGACGGCGGCCTTTGGCGGCCTTTTGCGGCTCTTAACTTCCAATGCTCCCGGGTCCCTACAAAAGCCAAAGCGGGTGAGAGATACTTTGATACCTACCCCTCTAGGTTACCCCTCTCTCCGCCCTCACCATACACGACTCGAGTCTTCTTCTTTTCTTCCTTTTTTTTTTTTTTTTTTTTTTTTGGTTTTACTTTATTTTAAGGTCGGCGCATGGTGAAATTAGGCTCTGCCAAATTGGTATTCAGGAAGCAATATGCTGTAATAGAATTACCCACATCCCGGGTTTTGTTCATTAACCATTTCTCACTCACCCACCCCTCTCCTTGCAAGTATTCGTCGTGTTTTACAAAGCAAATAACTATAGTATGTCTTCTTGTCCGTGATACAAACTTGCAAGATTAGGCAAACTTCAGGGATATGTCCATCAAAATATTTGGACATTGCAGCACAAAAGAAATGGAAAGATACAGTGACGTAAATGTAGCTAGACGCCTTACGCCTTCTCCTCGTCCTCAAATTTATTAGCCTTATCCTTACTATGATTACCTTTTGAGAATAGATCACGAGCATAGTGGCGCCAGCCAAATCCTTCGTCGCCATGCTTTGTATCTCGTGCTGCCGCACTTATAGATGTGGGGCCAGCCGGAGGAGTGTGCCAGTGGTCCCTGTCTGGCGTAGGGAGAGGTATTATCGCTATGGAGGAAGAAGTAGCTATTGGGGTAGCATTTTCAGAGGCCGAACCGACAACTATGACGCTGCTATTGGAAACCTGGCTGGATATGGATACTATCGTTGATGTCTGAAAGGTGGTCGGATGATCAGTACCAAACAGCGTTGTATTTGCTTCGATTTCAATTAGTTTCCACGTCAATAGTTATATTTGCAACTTGTCTTCACTTACAGAAAGAGCTTGCTGTACACGACGTGGTCGAAGATGACCAGGAACCGGGCATCCCTGTTGCACCCTCAGCGCCCGATGAGAATGATATCGCTGATGAAGTTAGGGTTGCCACAGGCCCCGGCTCTGTGAATCCATCCTCAGTGCAAGTTGTATCAATGGCGGCGGTGGGAGTCTCGCTTTCCGTGCAAGTGGTGTCTGGCTCTTGACTTGTGGGAAGCTCTTCGGTACACGTTTCCGAGGAACTCAATGTCGAAGATGATGTTATCTGAGGAGCGGTACCCTGCCCGCTTGGGCCGCCTGGCGCGGTTGTTCCAGTGGTAGACGCTCCTAGTGGAGGAGAAATAGAGATTGAAGAATTCGAGAAAACTGACGTGATGGAGCTGTTCGCGGTGGCTGGTCGGCTCAAAGACCCTGATGGTGACGTTACAGACGTGGTGATTCCGGATAAGGGGGCCCCGGAAGCTCCACTTGAACTCAGTAGCAGACTCGTGGTAGGCCCAAATGGCAAAGTATTGTTCGATAGAGAAGATGATATAGATGTCGGTAGTGAGGATTGGGATGTCGGATTGGGCAGACCAGTGCTCAGAGAAACAGTGATTTGGAATGTCGACTGAGTGCTGGGTCCTAGCGATTGTCCCGTGGGACCACTTGTTGAGAACCTGTGGGACGTCGACGAATTTGAAAGTGAGAATGTGATGGAATTTGGAATACCAACTGCACTAGTGGAAGGGGCTGAGGGGGTACTTCCAAACGCGCTCTCACTTCCGGTAACGGGTTGATTAGTAACGGTGCTGGATGTCTGTGAAGTTCCCGGGGGCGAGCCAAAAGCGCTATTACTTTCGATAGAGCTTGGCACAGGGAAGGGCTCAGTCACTGTATTCCCAATCCCGCTCGATGGCGCGGTTGGGTTAGGGAGCATAGTACTATTTGTCAAAGGGAAAGGTGGTGCCGACGTTATAGTGGACAATGTCGTACCCGCGACTAAGCTGCCAGTAGTTGTTGGTAAAACGCTTCCAGGACTGAGCGTGCTAGAGATCGACTCCGTACTTGTCGTGACGATCGAGCTCGAATTCAGACCCACCGAACCACCTGGTTGACCCGACGGCTTATTTGGCGAGACGGTCGGTCCTAGGCTCTCAGTTATATTAGAGAGCGAGAATGGCGGTATCAACCCTGATGCCGTGGGGACTGATTGACTATTTAAACCTGTACTCGACTTGGTAGTAAAAGGCGTAACAGTCAATGAACGAGCAGTGTTGGAGGAGCCAACTGGACCGCTGAGAGAGCTGCTTGACAAACTTTGAAATCCTGTTGAGAAACCCAGCGGTCCCGTAGGATTGTTGGTAACATTTGTCGAGTTTGGCATGGGGAAAGGAACTTGTGAACTAGGAATCTGCGTCGAGGCACTGTTCGAACCTGTTGACGGGATGATTCCCGTTATACTACTATATTTAACAGTGGAACTCTCCGAAAGTACGGTTGAGTTCGCTGCTGAACCTGTCGGTACGGGTGTTGAACTTAAAGATACTGGGCTAGTAGCGGTAGGTGCTTGACTCCCCGTAGATCCTGGTGTAGGTATCGTAGCATTCGAAAATGGAAAAGGCGCTGATGGGCTGCTAATGCCTATAGATTGTCCAGTTGGGCCGCCAGATGGATACCCGGTCGAGATGAGAGTCAAGGTCGACGAGGAATTAACTGGATTGGTAGGAGGGATGAATGTACCTGTATTTGAGACGCCTATAGGGCCGGTAGTCGACAATGTTGAGTTAGTTATGGGGAAGGGTATTGTTTGTGAACCACTTGGTGGAACATAGCCAGTGGACGAGACTTGTGCCGTCTGATTGCTGCTTGGAGAAGCAGTCGGTTCCTGCGTAGACAAAGCTGTGCTTAGAAGAGAGCTAATAGCCCCAGTTGTAGGTACCGTCACGGATGTAGTTGAGTTGGGCCTTGGGAATGGTGGCGATTGAGAGGCGGTGGAGCCAGACTTGCTAAATTCGCTACTCGTCTCACCAGGGACAGTCCTTGCTGACGTACCTGTTCCCGTTGGAGGGACCGTCTGGCCGTTAGGGCCGCCTGTTGAGTTAGAGAAAGGGAACGGGGCCCGAGAGGACGGAATTGAAGTGGTGAACCGAATAGTTGAAACGGGTATACCAGAGGTTATGCTAGAGAAAGCAGTACCAGTCGGCCCCAGAGGAGACCCCGTCGAATTCGTAGTAGGGAATGGAGGAAATGTTGAAGAGAAACCAAAACTTGCCACCTCGCTGGAGAGACTTGACTCGAACACAGACGATATGACAGAACTAACTGAAAGTAGCGAACTAGGCTGCGCGGTGCCCGAAAACGAGAGTGACCCTCCGGTTGGTCTGCCTGTAATGATAGATGAATTCGTCAATGGGAATGGAGCTGACTTGGTTGCTACTGAGGTGGTAATGGTCGGATTACCAGACGTAGGACTGCCGGAACCCGTCACCGTGCCTGTCCCAACGGTTAAGTTGGTGGAATGGAATGAGCTGGTCGTTATATTTGCCTGAACAGA
Source organism: Daldinia eschscholtzii (assembly GCA_037126485.1). NCBI lineage: Eukaryota > Fungi > Ascomycota > Sordariomycetes > Xylariales > Hypoxylaceae > Daldinia > Daldinia eschscholtzii. The sequence continues at coordinate 1,488,810 of JBANMG010000002.1, forward strand.
TGGGGTGATGGATATTCCCTGACCTCCAGGACCAGTCCCCTGGGAGGATTCACTTGCCGATAGAATAGTTGACCTCAAGGTAGGGGTTAGTGGGGACGTTAAATTTGATGTCGTAGAAGACGAGACTAAGCTGGTCATTGTGCCAGTTCCTGTGGGGTGACCTGTCCCTGGAGAGGAAACTACAGTACCTTGAATAGTGCCGGTGGTGGAATTACTAAAAGGAAACGGCGCAGGTGAACTATTTGGACCTGGAGCTCGACTAGTCTCTGAAAGCGTTGACTGGGTTTGGGATCCCAAGGAAGTAGACGGCGGTTGTCCGGTATTTTCAGGGCCCGTTCCAATTGATGTAATTGTTTGGCTAGGCGACCCTGTAATGACATTGGTGCTGCTGTTGGATAGTGGGAATGGTGGTACTAATGCGGAAGATATCTCACTTTCGGTAAGAGTACCAGATGCAACAACACTGCTAAGCTCCATACTAGATACTGATGTTGTAAAAGATGACGAAATAGAGCCAGTTGTTGGGAACAGCGTAGTGATAGGACTTGAATTAGAAATAGAGAACCCTAAGCTTCCAGTCGTAGACCCCTGGCTGCTCGTCGCGTTCAAGACAGGAAATGGGGGCGTTGATGAGCCCGGTGTCCCAGAGACTGTCGATCGAGAGGCCTCTCCGGATGATACGGTCTCTGTGCTTTCAGTAGCACTAGGGATACCCTGACCTGATGGGCCAGCTCGGGATGAAGTCCCATTGGAGAGGAAACTAGTACTTCCAACCGTAGAGCTTAGCTGTGTAATGCCGCTTCTTGTCACCAACGTACCTGAGGACATGGGAATTGGCTGTAGACTGCTCTCAGATGCTGTAGGCCCTGTAGGGTTCGCATTGGATGATGAGTTAGAGAGAGGAAAGGGGGCAGAACTCTCTCCGGTTGAAGGAGATGAGAGACCCGATGTAACTGTCAATGACATACTTGCCAATAACGATGTGTTCGAGGAAATAGTTGCCGATCCAGAAAGTATTGCACTCTGTGTTGACTCTAAGCCGGGGGTAGATATTCCTGTGGGCTTAGGCGATTCCACACTCGACGAGAGTCCGTTTGACGGTTGTGTTGGAATGTTTGGGGCACTTCCAGTCACGGCGGCTGTGCTAGAGGTTCCAAATGTGGTCCCATTCTTGATGATTGTCATAGTAACCGAAATTCCAGAAGATAGAATAATAGTCGTAACTACTTCTTCTGTGCTCGTTCCGGGTATAGTAGTTTGACCTCCAGAGTTCGCACCATTGCTAATAGTAGATGGGCTAGTCTGGCCTGAAGTTGGAGGAATTCCTTGACCCCCGGGGCCTCCACCAGCACTGGTACTACTTGTTGTACTTGATACCGTGGTATTCAAGAAGCCGCTCTACATATACGCTCGTTAGTAAGGCTTCTGTACTATAGTATGTCCATCATATGTCCCCGTTTTCATACATATTGGACCCTATATACCTACGAACTCCTTAAAAGGCGTGAGAACATACCGAACTTGAGCTAGGTCCAATAGGGATAAACGATGTAGGGCTTCCGGCTGAAGTTGTTGGCGAGTTCGACTCTTCAGTACCGGTAGATGAAAGAGTTGGTTCGCTGATTTCCCCTGTAGTTGATGTCGGTGAAATATTTACAGTAGACATGCTAGAAATGGGAAGAGGCGAGGAAGTATTTGTCACTGATAATGATCTAGTACTAGGCGTAACGGATTCCGCCCCTGGACTGGAAGTTGATGAGACTAAGACTTAGTGAGCTTCTGAACTGCTAAGCCGGTAAACTATTATATTTACCTAACGGAGTAGTCGAACTGTTAATAAAGATTGATGCATGGCTGGACCCGAGCATGCTTGGTGAGCTTGTGCTGAGACTGGGTGGGATTGAACCCGAAGGAGAAGCTTTGGAGGTGAAAGGTGGAGGGGGAGGAGAGCCATATCCTCCGTATGTGGGAGTATGATAGTTGTATCCACCGCTAGGTCCATGCTGAGGGTCATCAAACAATTCATAGTTAATTTTCTGAGGATCTACATCGGGAGAGGGATCGCGTTGAATAGCCAGGTTATCCTCTTGGGTCACTGCTCGAATACCCGGAAGCGTTGTGAGTAAAACGACCACCGACACCAAGTCAGCAGCGAGCGTTAAAGCTCTCATGATAGTAGATATAACGGGTGCTTGAGCAGCCCACAATCTCTAAGATGTAAAAGGCAGATGTTTACGAGCATATACGAGTGCGTGATAGTACTGAGAGGGAGCGAAAATGAGCGTAGCCGGTCTGAAAATAGATATTTGAAAGGATAATATAATGAAATGATACTTGGAAATAATATAGAATTAAAAATTCAGTGAGTTGAAGATCGGCTGAAAATGAATGTTTTACGGATTGAGTGTCTTTACCCGAAAAAGAAAGAAGAAGGTTGACAGGAGTAAGGAAACGACTGGGACGAATGATGTCGGCAGATAACCGAGCAGATAAATCTAGTTGAGAGAAAGAGGCCAATTATAGAGGGAAGGGACAAAGTCGAGATAAGGGGTATAGTAAGAAGGAGTAGCCGACGCGTCGACGCCTAGACATGAACCATTAGTGCATCTTCGGGGGAGGGAAGGGGCGACACCATCAAGAGAGATTAAGTCGAGACAGCCTCTAGTTTCCACCGAGGGAAACGAGAGAAACGGTAACGACTCCACTTTTAGGTATCAAGTAGGTATGTATGTAACTACCAGGCGAAGTACCTACCTAACTCGAGTCCATATCTACCTCTTAACGTGATATAAGGTACCTGGGCTGTAGGTAGCTTAGGTAAAGTAAAGTGTATGTAAGTATATTTGGCCCGTATGTCAGAAGCCTTCCATCATACGACGATGGCAAAATCTAGGGTGATGCTCGATGCTCTCTCGCTCTCGCCGCTCGGCACAGAGCAGGGGCACATTAAGGTTCTTCTCCTCTCATTCTACAATATGCTACGATAAGTACACGTCGATACTTCGTTTAGAAATGTCCTATCTTTCCATCTCCATTTACATGTCCACGTCCATGTGAAGGTGGATATACGTGTGTATCTTGAGGACGATGTGCTAAATTTCATCATTCTCATATATCCCTAGTGAATCTGCTAGTAAACCAGTCGTAGCTTGAGGTGATATATTTGTTGAAAAAAAAAAATTATAAGATGCAACACGGTGTACCATGTAAAAACTAGGAACAGGCACTTTTCAGCTTTGTCAAACGCTGCAGCACAGCGAGCTTAACGTGTTTAGTACCTATCTACGTATATCTTTGGGTCTACTTATTTCATGGAAGATTGTGCTGGTCCAAGAAGCCTCCCGTTGCGAACGTGTTTCTTAAAAAAAGAAAAAGAAAATACGCGAGAAAGATAGACATCAGAACTCGTTTGGATCGGGAACGCTACGCTGCCTATCTTCTAAGACGTTTCAATTTCATGACACCACAGAAACTCCAAGTTCTAGACATACCATGTTGCTACAGGGCCCCTCTGGGTCCCCTCCCCCTTGTAAAACTTCATCTCTTTAAGCCTATCAGTCTAAAAACTTGTCAGCATGACGGGATTAAGTAGTGAGTCCTGTGTTGCCTCTGTGGTATGCTAACCCTTGTTGAATGCTTGATAGTGACACCGTGTAATATTACCCTGTAAGTACAATTCACACCAGCTCGGTAAGAAACCAACGTGATATACGTCCAACAACCAAAGTTTTTAGTAATTGGGATTTGAAAGCTACGTTTAAACCCCATAGTCTCCCGAGAAGCTCGCCAAGGGGTAGGTAAGCTCACTTCATGTGGTCGCTATGCGGTGGCTACACGGTACCTTGGGAACAGACGAGGCTGTATGCATAAATCTGCAGAGAGCCTGGCAGGTGGTAGGTGCCAGACGCACCTAACCGTTGCATAAATTGCCTATTAGAGACCTGGCAAGTCTTCCCCCGTCTATTACTGCATGAATGTGAGTACAGTCAAAGGAGCCTTTCCATTGCCTACCTATTACCTTACGTACCTTGGTATGTAACCTGAAAAGATTTTACTTGAAGATATTTTTATACCTGTATAAATCTAATTTACATGTATCTTATGGCTACCTGCATATAATACCAAGTACCTAGGCAATAATTAATCATACGGATCAGGTACACCAGGCGAGATGATAATCTGTATGCCTCATCCCACGTAGATCGGCTTGTCATACATCCAGAAAGCCTCACTGCATCTGTTTCCGTGAATTCCCTTTGCTAGGTAGGGTATGTAGCAAACATGCAAGGCACCTCCGGGATAGAAATCCAGTCGTTCTAGAAAATCAGATATTAGTTCCCGTGGTATTGACATGTTTCGTATTGATTAATCGAGATTGTGCAGTTTTCCTATGTACCATGCTCTGAGACAAAGTGGTCGGAAGTTGGGACAGCACGTGCAAAAACCCTTCCACTTGCTTATAACATGAGACATAAAACAAACGCTCCAGCGGACATTTAAAACTGGGAATGATTCTATCCACTCTAAGTAGGACCCTGTGTTCAAACGTTCCAGCGTTCTAGGACTAGACGACATCCCGATACACAGAAAGATAGGCATGTACAGTTAATCGAAGGAGGAATCGCGCTACTATTTCCGAATTACAGTGCCGATTTGCATGATGCGTGGGCCTGAGTCACAGATGCACTACATATGTAGTTCCGAGTTCTCAATACTCATTGAATATCCTACAGGGTTCGTTTAACTGAAATCCTTAAAAATCTCACCAGCTTATAGATCCGTTCCCTATTTCCACGTCCCCAGAATGGCAACGAGCGACACAAGCAGCCTACTCTGAGACTTAGCCAAAGTCTTACCGAGATGCAGGCCGGTTATGCATTGCTGTGCAGGATCTTCGATGCACTTAATCTCGGAGGCGTCGGTTTGGTGCGTCTCTGGTACCACCCTACTCGGCCTTCTTCGCAGATTCCCGCAGTTGAGGGGCAGTGCCCTGTGTCATCTGAGTGTTTCTCTGCTCGATGTCTGCTGCCCAGAGAGCAGCACCCACTATCGTCGGTTATGAGCTATCAACCACTTCTACTAGGTTCCAATCAAACTTACCAGTGTTAGTGAAGGCGAAAAACATCGACGCTACGGGTATCATTTCGAGGAGAGTCGCGATGGTTCCGAAGCTATAATATAAAGTAAGCTACGTACATGGATTTTCTAAGAACCATCCAACACGTACGTTGCGTATGGGCCGGCATGGCGTTCAAGCCAATCCCGTTCTTGTGACGAGGTCCATCCTTTTAGTTGGAAATACTGTGACTAGTCAGGGGTGGCAACAACATAAGACATATCGGGGAAGACCAACCCGGCCATGAACAGAGTTACCTCTCGTCCGACCTAATGGATATATTAGTAGTCGGACCGTACGACAGACAACAAAATTTTACATACCTTGAAGGATAATAAATATAATAGTACCGACAACTGGGAACACGCCTCTTGTTAGCAACGAGTAATATATGGATGGACTTAGCATAATATGTAAACATACCGGGAATGAAGTTAAGTGGAAGGTACATAATGTATCTGACCAGGGCCTTTGGGGTGAACTTCGAGAATGGATTCTTGAGGATCTTGCCCAATCTTCCAATAGGGTCTTGGCCGGATTTTAATTGTCGTCCCTCGCTGACGATACCGACAGCATCCTTGGCGACGAGAGTGCCATCGAATGTGTCAAGCAGTGCATCTTGTAAGAGGAAATTACGGGAAATAAGGTTTACAATAGTAGAGCTCTCATTCAGAATAAGAAGTACTGTTGTAAATACAGCCAAGGGACCGTTTACGAAGACGAGAATTGCTAGCTGTGGTAGGTAAGTGAAGAAGAACATAGATGCGGTAACTCCTGCGGTAAGCCCCAAAGTGGGTAGGATGCGGGAGTAGAAAGGCTTCCATAATGATCTATGTGTGATAAAATAGACAATACCCCTATTAATCTATTAGCTTCTAGTGCCTCACGACTTTGGGTGCTTTAAAGAGAGGTTTCAATACTTAAAGGGGTAGAGGTAAGATCCGCTCTTTGCAGCTTCCGATAAGAGCACTCTGGCCTTCTCATAGTCTTCTTTCCTACCACAAGTTAGATAGGAACTTATTCAAGGTCGGGTCTCACTACATACGCCACCTCTTGGGCTTTGGTTTGGACGTTACTTGCGAAGCTACTAGACATGGCGGAGGGCTTTAATTAAGTCAAATGATAATATTCGGATATTCTAAAAGCGTAGGTAAAATATGATTAAATTTCTTCTCTTTTTTTCTTTTTCTTTTTTTTTCCCCTTCTACAGAAATAGATGACCTAAAGAATGGTAAGAGAGAAAAACGCATATTTATCAAGTTGTAAGTCAATTCTATCTATGGGACAATGAATGACACGTGCAGTTTGTCAAATTGAGGAAATGTTGTCGTCATAATACACAACGTACCAGGGATCCCTGTCTTACATAGACAAACCTACCGCGACCACCAAGACTCCACTTGCCCCTTTCGACAGGCGCTTTGACCACTATATCATATAAGCCTGTCCACGTTCTCGTTCTCGGTTCATATAAGATCCCTTATAGGGGAAGGAATCTTGTACATATTCGAACTATGAGCCCTGAGATTATAGCGATTTCTACCTAGTACGCTTGTGATATTCTAAGTATATTTTTGACCCGTTAACCGATTTATTTATTGTAAGTATCTACCAGTTACAGTCATGAAAGGTGGTTATCAATTGCGTTTAATGTGTCCAATAAAATTATATCATTTTCCAAACTACCTGCTATTAGAAAAATCACTCATCATAGTAATATTCAGTTACAGTAATGGAGTCTCCTCCAATAAGGTACGGCTTTCGTAAGGATTACCTAGCAGGGAAATGACAGCGAACCATATTTGTATTCGCCGGAGCCATGTATAGTGACTACGCAGAGTATAACAATCCTCATCTAAGCCCGTAGGCCGGTAGTGATGCGGTCTCTAAACCTAACAATCTACAAGCCGTGGACCAATTCATAAATGCTAGCATGTAATGCATGCTTGCTTGCCTCCTGAAAAAACTAGAATGCCATCCATCATACGAAGTTGTAAAGATATGAAATGGTCTTGTGAGGCTGCCAACGCGATAAGCCCAATCCCTAACCGTTAACCTTATTCCCTGATGCTTTCCCAAACCGTAACCAGTGTATTAAAATCATGTCGCTGCAGTGACCGAACGCCTGTGGTATCATGTAGAAGCAGATCACGCAAGTGGAAAAAACTATTCCCTGCCTTGGCTTTCTGTTTCTTCTGGTGCTCGCCTAGACCAGGATAGGAGCCCATTTCGTATGTTATTCCTCAACGTGCTGAACCAACTATCCTGATGTGGGTGGTGCAACAGCGGCGTGCCTTGCTCTACGTCAGAGTTATCTGCTTGGCCAACTGGGTTGTCAGTTGATGCGGAACTCGTCGCTTGCTCAGCTATATCTTCGTCACTATCATCTTGATAGGGTTCGTATCGAGGACTAGATGGCATCCCACGAGCTAGAGACCGGACAACGTCACCCTTGCAAATGGGGCAGGTTCGCCGTCGTGTTATTAACCAAGGCGTTCTATTCTCTATTAGTCAGATACACGGAACTAATTAGGGGTAAACTCACATGCAGTCCACATGGAACTCGTGTCCACAAGGTAGACTCATAACTTGGCTCACGCCATCAATATACTCTTCTAAGCATACGACGCACTCAACTTGCCGGCCCATGTATTTCTTCCACTGGCTTGCGTGTTGCGCATTACGCTTTTCGTGCTCTGGATGCGAGGAAGACTTAGGGGTAGGCAAGGAAGATTCAACTTGCAGAAGGTCACCAGCTGATGGCACATCAGTGGTAGTCCGTGACCGTGGTCTAGACCTCGACGGACTATGTTGACTCTGGAGTAACGGCGTCGTCGGCGATGAACTAGTAGGCGACGGGACCCTGGATGTGCGACTTGATGTGGACGCTACTGTATGATACGTACGCACCGGAAGTCGTTCAACTACCGATTTTGGCGCTCTCCATCTTCTTCGCCTAATGCGCGCTCGTAGAATAAGCAGGGCATAGACTACCGTGAGTGTGATAAGAGGACTGATGACTAGAACTAGGAGGGTGTCAAAGAATGGGCTGGCGCCGCTTGAGGGAGTGATGATAACCCATAGGCCTTCTCGTTCATCAGGGAGGGAATCCCCGGGATTAGGATTAGGCGTTCCATCATTAGCTGTATCAGCTGGCTTAGAATTGACCTCGACTTTGGCCAAGTTCGCTCTATCATCATCTCCGAATATCTTGGAAATAAGCCCGCCGTTAGATGAAGCTGATGTCTTTTTATTAGCTGATCCGATAGGACCGGACCCCTTTACAGGCATACGACCTGCGGCATATTGTCCGCTGTTAGGTGTAACCCTACCGTTGGTTTGTACGTTGGCATGTTGCTTCTTGTTGCCTGAAGCTCGATTAGACCCCGAATCTAGCTTCGGAAGCTTGTTGCCTGTCACCACTGAGTCTTGTGGTTTATCATCTAAGTCAGAAGACCCTACTAGATCTGGGTCACGCCAGTCTTCCACGCCTATCTGAAAGTTATCATCGGGGGGTTGCTTAGATTTTGGCTTTCCAGCACCATCCAATCTAGCCCTTGATGCGCGCTCCAGACTATTTTTTATGACTTTGTCCTTTTCATCCGAAAAGTCTTCGACCAACACCCAATCAAGTTGGCCACTGCTGGGCGGACGGCTGCCGCTTGATGCTATGTTAGAAGGAGAGTTGGAACCCCAACTAAAAATCTTTCCAAGCCAACTCGACGGTCCATCACCTGGCGATGAGGGCCTTCTGTTTAGCAGCGTTTTTGCGCCTTCGGATTTTGAGTTGGACTTGGTGGACTGGGCTGGTACGGCCGCTTGTCTTGCCCTCCTGTTTTTTCGGGCTTTTTCGGACTGCTGCACTTTCAAAGAAGGCTTCCCGTTCTCGTCAATTACATCTTCGATGAAGCTCCCGGGCTGCATCATAAGTGAGAGCAGATACGCGGTCGTACGAGAGGTGAAGATAGAAGGGATAGTAACATTAGACGTGTCTCCATGGGCGTACATCTGTATTAACGGTCCACCTCTCTGATTGTCTCCAACGATCAAAGCAATGGCGCCCCGTCGCTGGGCCCACTTCACTTTCTCGAGAAAACCGCAACCTCCTCGACTTAATAGAACTATCTTGCCGTCAATCTCAGCCCCTTCTTGTATGGATTGGATATCTGCATGTCCTGAGCTCGAAGAACCAAGTGTATCACTCTGCGATGCACTCGACTTGTCAAGTTTTTGGTGGAGATAGTCATCGGTTCCGTCGTCTACAGGTCTGGTCTTGGATTTGGACTCGGACTTGGACGCTGTAGTTCGGTCGACTAAGGGGGCCTTAGAATCATCTCGTTTCGGATTTTTGACCTTATCAGCCCCGATGGCAGGCTTAAATTTATGTTGAATCTCCTTTACAGACGGCTTCAACACGGCATTCGAAGTTCCATCGTCCCAACCAGGTACATCGCTACAACCCAATTCACCTTCGCCTTCTCCATCTTGCATAGACTCCTCGGTAAAGCCACTACCAATCCACAGCTGTCCATTCAAGCCATTTGTTGGTAAGGGAGGTCCAAAAGCTGCAGGTCTTGCTGCGAACGAGGTGCTGTTGTCATCGGCTATAGTGATGATAGCGTTCGGTGGGAAAAGAGTGAAGGGCGTCGTGAAAGAGAAAAGAGATTTGAAGCCAGCGAAGCCGGACTTCTGCGCTGGTTGGGGAGAAGATATAACGGGGGCCGGGCGGCCAGCGGATGTGACGGCGCGACAAACGAGGAAGAGGCAAGCAGCGAAAAAGAGGACGAGGATGAGGATTCTCGGTGGTCGCATGTTTACGGTTAAATGGAAGACTGGAGGAAAGGTTTCATTAATGTAGCTGGCAATTCAGCTGTCCGAATTTGTAGAGGACCATTCGTAGAACTAGTAAAGTGTACTAATAGTAGCGAGCTAGCAACGGGGTAGAATATGGAGTGTATTCAAGATAAATCGAACCCGAATGAAAACGAAGTGGGGGACGATAGAATAACAAGACGGCGGAAAAAGGAAACACTAGATAGAGATAGGGACCTCAAAGGTTAGAAGAAAGATGTATAAATCCAAGAGACCTCAAAAAGGTTCTTTTTTTATTTATTTATTTTTTAAAAAAACTAGGATGAAGAAGAAGATTAGAATCAGAGAGGGCTGTAACGATGATGATAGTGATAATAGGAAGGATTGGAGATGCGCAACTGCGGAGTTGACGGCGTTGTTGTACCTACATACATACACGAAGTACCTCTTATGCGTACAAATGGTGGGACGTAATTACCTAACTGGAACTGAGAAAGTTAGTGGTGAGGTCAGGATGGTCAGGGTGGTAAAGGGTGGGTAGGTTCTAGCGGGCTCGGGGACCTGGAGTGGGCTAGAGTGGGCTTGAGTGGATGCATTTAGCATGGGGCCATCCGAGCATATTTTAGTGGGGCTTCATGGAGCTTCATGGGGCTTAGAGTTGGCTGATTGCTACTGTACAATACATAGTACATTAGGCCAGTTAGGGGAATAGGCGCGTGCTTGCGTCACAGGTCTTAACAGTTGCCGTATCAAATTGACAAGATACATACGAAGCAAGAGTATATCACGTTCGGAGATAAGTAGCACGCTCTGATTATTCACAGACCTGTATAAGACCTTAATTCCCTAAACCCTATATAATATCCCCATTCCTAGGTAGGTATTATTTAAATCTCGCACCTACGAACTTTATACTTTAAATGACTACATACTACATAAGGTACTAAGGTATTCAGTCGCAATTGATGCTGTATCTACCTATATAGTCACTCGTAAAACCACAGAACTTTTAGGATTTTCTCAAAGCTAAATGATCCGAATAGCTTGAGACAATTTCAGCCAACTCCAATTGCTTGGTATAGGTTCCTACCAAACCTCTGAAAAGAATGCGGTAACTAGCTATTCGGAAAGTTTCTCTGACTTACCCTTTATACAGCCAAACAACCGCTTTCTACGTAGTCTTCATGCTATTACACTCTTTATGATCACCTCTCGCATTCATCATTACACATCAAGACCATCTCAGAACCATAAAACAAAAAGGTCATTTAGGAAATTGTATCGGTCAGACTCGTTACGAATATACGAGCGTAGCCGAAGCGCCACAGACTGATACATAGTATATACTGAATGCCCCCGCCGTGAAAAAAAAAAAAAAGGGGTCAAACGTATTTTAAAGCTTTACGCATTTAACATTACTTCGCTAAAATAATTTGTAGAAGAGGGACTTACTATCTAACTTTACCTAAAAGAAACAGTTTCCCCAATCCAGCATACATATGCATAGCCTAATTAGTAGTCATTACATAGTATCAACTAATGTACATTCTGTGTGCAGGTCCCTCTCACAGAATCTGTATTGGTAGCACCTTTAGAACTGCATATTTTCCCTTTAGACGACCGAGAACGTTGTGTAGGCTATATCGAACGTTTCGGGAGAAATGACCTCATCGATCACACGAGCAAAACATGCGGTAGCAATTTTATATTCTTTCCTGTCCCTCTTCAATACCCGATGGACCCATTGACCCGTTGACCTATTAACCCATTTTAGTAGTTTACTCGGGATCAACATACGGGCTGTAGGTAGCACTTCATAATCTCGCAATGGGGAATCTAATAGTCTCACAGATATACCTTTGAGTACATTATTCCATCATGTAAAATAAATATTAACCTTTATGCCCTTATAGATAGATTGAAGTCTACCAGTCGCGTACCCTCTTAAATCGTACACTCCCGAACCATAAAAACGAGCCAAGCTTCCTTGATGTGTGCCTCCTTATCACAAGGCTTGCCCTCCGAAACGAGCCGCTTTTAGAAGAAGGTATGGTGTTTGAGCTGTGGTAGTGAGCCGTGGTAGTGAGCCGTGGTAGAATCTGATTCGTTTAAAACTTTGGAATACCTGCCTGCTTCGGCAATTCTACTTATACAGCAAGAAGAGAATCTTAAGGCCCTTGGTCTAGAGCTGAAACAACCAAGGCGCGCTTGAGCTTGAGCAAAATAGGCTCAAGCCCTTTGATCTAATCCGTTGGCTAGCATGGCTAATTTGCCAGGCCGCGAATATAATCCCGGTAGAACATATGATGAGTACTTAGGTAGGTAAGTTACGTAGTAGCATAGAGTTTCGTTGGATGCAGACCTCCTAACTGGTTACATTCCCAAATCAAACATCCCACTAGAAAAGACAGTCCTATGCCATGCCTTGTTACGCCCGTGTAATGCTATGATATGCCACGCAGAGCCACGCAGAGCCACGCAGAGCCATGCTATGCAACTATGTAATGATATCTTCCGCATGCCGCTAAAAGAAAAGATAAACAAGCCCCAAATTGATACGCCTTTTGTGATGCATTCAAATGATACGCATGTCGATCGACGCCGTCTGCTATTCCGCGTCTGTTGCCAGCGTTATTGTGCCGTCCTTACTGACTACCTTTCCGCGATCCCACTCCCTCAAACCACCAGCCTTGGTCCATTGCACGTCGCTTTCGTCTTTATTGTCGCCCCTTTCCCACTTCTTGATCTGCTCTTCGGTAAAGCCTGCAGAACGTAATCTATCCGCCCCTTGCTGTTTCCATTTTTGCCTATCGCGGAATGCTTCTACTGCATTCTCCCAGTCGTCCCTGTCTTCCTGTTCGGGCGTAACGTCTTTGCTTGGATCGTAGTCGAGAGCGAAACGGTTGTCTATTCCGGACGTGGCGGCATTAGCTCCGCGTCCTCGCCGATGAACGGTTGACTTGCTGGGTGGCGCGGGGCCGATAATATCGTCTAAAGGATCTGAATCAGACGAGTCCTGTGAAGGCTGACGCTGGGTGCGCTTTGCGGTCCTTGGTTGGTGGTGGCTTTCGCGCCGTGGTGATCGTTCCCTGTGCCCGCGCCGGTGGGAATTAGATGAAGATGATTCGCCTTCTCGTCTCCCCTCATCTCTATGGTGGGTACGATGCGAACTTCTATCGTGTTCGCTTGGTTGGTCCTTCCGACTCTTTTCCCTCTTCGCATTCCTGTCACCTTCAGCATCAGGCGCTACTAGGTCTGAGGTATGGCTGGTAGACGTCTCGGCCTTTTCAGTCCTACGCCTCTTAGACGATCCTCCTAGAATAGCAGCGATATCTCCTAACATCCGTTTTCGCGTGTCGCTAGGGCCAGGCTTAGTCCTCCGCAGTCTCCGTTCTTCTTCCCTTCGCTTCTTATCCTCCGCATCTTCGAGGTCACGAAGTTTCGCCTTAGACTCAGCGCTTTCTTTAGCAAGGAGGGCTCGATTATGGCTGTTCGTGTCGCGAATGATATTATTGAGAAATCGAGTGTTAGGTTTAGGCTGATTCGCAGGACGCCTGGAGGGAATAGCTGTTAGTAAAAGTGATATTAGAAATAGAGAAGAGGAAGGAGTAGAGACTCTGGTAACACAACAGTGAGTTCATGCATAGACCAGACGCTTACTTGTTGGATTTAAATGCATCTAGACCCATTGCAGAATATTTAAGAGAGCAGTCCTGGGCTTCCTTGACCAGAAGCTCAGCGACTTGGTCGTCTGTTAGTAGATCTTCGGGAGGCATTTTTAATTGATTAGGGGAACATATGAAGAAGAAGTAAGAGGAACAAGTCGAATATTATTAGAAGGGTTTATGGGATCATCGGAATCAACGCAGCGACGCTAAGTCAGCGGGGTGAATTGGTTCAAAGTCAGATCAGTAGCATACCTACCTAGGTGGTAGGTACTAACCTATAGAGAAGTACGATAGGCAGGCCGGCCAGGATAGGTTGGACAAAGTGGGCCCTGGTTTGGGGGGGAGAACTTGCCAGCGCGGCAGACTTCCAGAAAAAGAACTAGAAACAAATTGACTAACATGTAAACCAGGTACCCCATGTCCTGCACGTCAGCAACACGTTTGTCCTTTATCTCTTATCGATTGCAAGGTCTCACTACGCCAACTACCCACACAGCGCTGCAGCCCCACACCTTTCCTTTCTTAGACAAAAGTAAATAGACAAGAGACGACATTCGATGTGTTTTAAATGTGTTGAAATTTACTTTATAATTACCACATTACCACAAATCTGAGAAAGAAAAAGGTATTAAATAATCACCAAGTAAGTGATTATAAAGAAGTAAACACGTTGGTATCTTTCCTGGTTTTTGGGGTGGGGGTTTTTTCTTTTTTCCCTCCCTAGCCCACGAAAGTGAATACGCGACAAATTTATTCATCACAATGGCGTCTCCTTCAGCCGAAGATGTCTTGACTAAACTACGGGCGCTCAGTGCTAAACAGGACATCACCATCTTAAAGCTTAGCGAACCCATATCGGCTGCCGTTACACATCTACAGGATGCTCATCAGCGGACATCAGATGTCTCTAACTCATCCCTTGATGCAACTACGCCATCCTCTCTCGAAGCAGACTTGACACATTATCGAGAATTATTCGCCAAGTTGCGTTTCAGTTATGTAGAACAAGTCTCCAAGGAGAAGTTCATCCGCGCCATTGTCGGCGATCCGCCTCTTATTGTCAGCCCCCAGGAGAATTTGGATCTTGAAAAGGAGAATCTGGAAGCAAAGGCGACGCTGAAAGCCTTAAAGACTGAGGTCGCAGCTATGGTCGCAGAACTCGAAGAGAAAGCAAGGGATCTTAGTCGGAAGTATGAGAAGATCAAAGTCGAAACGATCAAGTTGGAAGAGCTTCCGCGCAAGATTGAAGAGCTCGAGAATGCGGTTGCAGATTTAAAGAAAACGCAGAAAACAGGATCCAACCCAAATCCCGAGCTGAACTTGCCTTTGGCCAAAACCTTAGACCTGGTTGAATCGAAGAGGCGGCGGAAGGCCGAGTTAGATAGGCAATTGGAACAACTACAGAGCCAAGTCCCGAGGAAAAAGAAGGAATTGGATCGACTGCAGGCTGAGCTACAACCCCTCGAGACGAAGAGACAGAACAGCAAGACCGCCGCAAAGGAAGCAAGGAGACGGAAAGAAGCAGCCCTTGGCGGTGTCCAAGATGATCTTGAGGAACGGGGACGCTGGTTTAGATCTGCGGAAGCAGGATTGAAACAAGTGCTGGAAATAGAGAGCTAAATTACCATCATGATAAATTTGTTGAACGGGCGCCGGGCGTTGAGGTCTCTATCAAGTCTTCTATTGTACTAACATTACGGATCCTGTATGAGAGGAGACAGGTATCAAGGGAAGCAGACACTTGCTTATATAGTCGTATGCTCATTTACCTCGCAGTTTCATGATATCCTCCTAACTGCGAATCGAATCGCAAATTCAACTAGGACCTACATCAGTGTATTGTCTCCAAATACATTAGTGTCACATTGTCAATCTATATTATATCCCATTTCAATTTAATTGTAATACTTGTATCTTTAACATCCTGAGGGGTATCATGAAACGGACATATATTGTGGGATCACCAAGCAAAGATGTCAAGAAGTCCGAGTACGAAAATTGTTGGGTGGGAGTTAAAAACTCGTCATATTGAGTTAAGAAGTCAAAAACTCTTGTCGTTCATGAAGAGTTGTGTACGTATATTTGACGGCAGTTTTACTTCGGTCCAAGACATAAATGATATAACGATTACAGCTTTCATATATATGGCTTTGAGTTTAACTACATAGTGCCGACAACTAGATTCGTATCCTGCTTAGACTCGTTCCAGTTACGAATCGGCTCTGATAAGATCGACCGCCTAGCTACCGTTAGTTATATATCTTCGTACGCACCATATATCACTTACCTTCTCGGCGATAGCATAAACACTCTGGCAAGTGTTGGCTCCGGGCAACGTAGGCATAATACTAGCATCTACCACCCTCAGGTGCTCCACGCCGTATACCCTCAGATTCTCGTCAACCACACCTCCCAACTCTCTTGGCATCATGGCACAAGTTCCCGAGGGATGGAACTCGGAAGGACTAAGATTCTCCGCGAGAAAGCCGGCCAGATCCTCAGGCTCATTGACGTAGTCGGGCGGTTGTACCTGCCTGGGGGAAAACTCCTTGAGTCGCGTCTCGAAGAAATACCGCTTAGTGAACCGGAGCATCTCGATCATGATGTCGATATCTACGGGGTTGGTAAGAGCTCTATAGTCTACTATGGGCTCTGTGTTGAATGGGTCCGTGGTATTGATGTTGACTGTACCGCGGCTGAGGGGGTGCAAATCCACCAGTGTGCCCGAGGACCCAGCGCCGGTCAGTACATGGTTACTATAGAGTATGATATCAGCCATGTTTTCACTAGCAGAAACTTAGACATGGTATGAAGGTAAAAGAAGCCACTTACTAAAACGCCGTATTTGATGAGCGAATCGATGCTGCCATCTTCTTCATTTGTGCGTTGTATCCTGTATGTTCATGTCAGATAATGCTCGTCCACTGCAGCCTCTCTAACACGGAGGACCCAATTAACCTACCAGCAACGACGGTTGGGTCAGTATCTGGTGGCAACTGAGCAGCGTGGTCTTGGTTCTCTAGCTTGGATGCTATGCTTTCAAATCTTTCAGGGGAAATTACTGGCATGCCCAACCAGGCTGCAGCGTTGCCAATGCCCATCGAATACGGTCCTAAAGTACGTCAAAATTTGGTCCAGAATGCCCTATAGACATCTCCATCTTTTTCCACTTACCTGTCTTGTTAGCTCTCCATAACTCCTGAGCCCAGTCAGTGAAGTTCTTGTTTCCACCAAACATATCCAATGGGCTTGGATGAGTCGTAAAATTGCGGACTAAAGAGTTCTCCATTAGTCCATCTCATGTGCGCATAGTTTTCGACGAATACTCACGGATAATGCTCATGAGAAGCATCGGGTGATCCTGGAAGTTCTGGCCCACACCAGGTAGGTCAACAGTAGTATTCAATCCGGCTGACTCCAGAAGCTTCTTAGGCCCGATACCGCTGCGCTGTAACAATTGAGGGGAGTGAATGGCTCCCGCAGAAAGGATAACTTCACGGTTGGCTTTGACGGTGGTAAGGGATGTGGCATTTCCATTCTTTTGCCTGAAGACGACGCCCGTAGCAGTCCCCTCTTCGAGAAGGACTTTGGTTACATGGGACTGAGTAACAACATCGTAATTAGTTCTGTTGATTCCATCAAAATGCCCAGTTCTGGCATATGACCTCTGGACCCTTTTAGGGTCCATAAAAGTCGGAAACCAATAGACACCTGCCCTGCCTGCACCGCTGTCGGGAGGGAATTCGACACCAGGTATGTCCCTGAAGGCCTCCATTTGTGTTGCTGAGATTCACGTTAGCGTATAGACTTAAATAGGGTGCTCGAGTTTCTTACTTAAACCAGGCCATTGAAAGAATGGCCATCCCACGTATACATTAGAGGTATTACCCCAGAATGAAGGGTCAAATGTAAGGTTCACAGATTGAGCGACAGCGGTGTCAGGGGGTACAAAAGTAAGGGCCTGGGAATATTAGTTACGAGACCATTATGGGGCGCGCGGAAAATCCTACCTTCCTCAGGTAAGGCAGGAGGCCGTCCCAAGACCAAGTAGAGCTATTGCTAAAAAAGCTGCCCCATCGATCGTAGTCTTCTGATGTTCCTCGAACGGTCATCATCGCATTAATGGCCGAGCTACCGCCAACTAGGTTACCAGCAACAACCGCTGTGCTCCGGTTCTGCAGGTTGACTTGAGGTACCGAGTTAATCTGGTACGACCAAGTCGGGCCCATGGCAGCAGTGCCAGAGAAAACTTGATTAATCCTAGGAGAGTCGACTTAAAGTCTAGATGTCAGTAGCCTATTCAGTTCTTTTTTTTGCCGTCTGGCTTACCTATTTTGCCATTTTCGATGACTAGGACAGTAGCTAATGCTGGATATCAGTAATTACTTAGACTGGTTTCGGATCCCACTGCAACTCACTCTTCCCATCCGCTGTCAAACGGTCTGCTACTGTCAAACCGGCCGTGCCTGCCCCAACGATCACATAGTCATACGATGGCTTCACTTGGGTTGAGCCATTGAGAAACTTTAACTGCAGCTCCGACCGGCGGCGTGCCTGCGCAAAAGGCTCGGCTGTCGCGAGCAGGAGGGCTCCTAAGAGCCCAAACTTAGAGAGTGAAGCTAGAGACATCATGTAATCCCAGGTCTCCTAACTGAACGCGAGGCTTGGGGCCTGTCCACGACTACGGCAGCAAGTACCACTTAAATATCCTGTCCTTCAACAGGCCCCTGCGAGTCGATTCCCGAACAAAATGGCTCATCTTCACGAGGTTACATACCAGAGATGAGAAGGTAATATATAGTAATGTATCAATAGACCATGGCATCAAATACGAGCTAGTTGAAAATACATTCCTCGGGCCGCAGCAGTGAATGGGGGAAGGGAAAGTTTTCCAGTCCTAGAATATGGTTCCATATATTCCAATTTCTTTATAGATGGCCTATAAAGTATGGATCTCGTATATTTTAACTCGGTCGAACCAATAAGCCTCAACGTATCGGCAGATCCAGCGAAACTGGTATATATCCCCTGCAGCAAAACGTGGCATAGATATATACTACCCAAGGATGAGTATGGATTGCGGGGATATTAATTGAATGGCAAGATATCCTTCGCTTAAATAGAAAAATATGTGTCAATTTCCCGGGATCACTTACGCTGACGGGAATTAGCCGCCAATACGAGGGGGACGCGCCATCTCCTGTGTACACGACGTAAGCGCCTTTATGTCTCTGTCTTTTTTTTTCTTTTTTTTTCTTTTTTTTCTTTTTTTTCTTTTTTTTCTTTTTTTTCTTTTTGTCTAATAATATACTACATAGGACTATAAGCATCATATTTATGATAGATACCTTTGAGAAGTTACACGAATCGGAGGGATGTATGGCCCATTGTCGGCTGGTCTCAGAGAAGACCTTGTACTATGATATTGCCGACCTTTTACATGGTCAAGAATTGTTCTCGGCTCTGGAGTTTTAGAATTTCATTCCAAGAGGCTCAGTTCCCCAGAAAAGACGATGAGATATTCGTAGTACTTGATATGTATCAAGCGGAATGGAGTGGCCAACTTATACCTATTAGCCGCAAGACAAGACAAGAAATTGCGTCTAGTATCACGCATCAAGTAGGTAGGTGAGCTCCTTCTTTGGGAGCTCCGTTGGCCCCTTCGCCATTTATATATCGATGTGTATACTTGCGTTCAGCCGAATCTACTTTCGGGAAAATCACAGTCCCTGTCCTGTTAGTTCTTGGTCGGACATTGCACTCTCCCCATCATACATAGTACCTTTAATAACCAAAGCAGCACCCTCTCCTGACCGAATCCCGCCATTGGAAGAAGGGAACTCTACCAGTCTTTGTCATCGTTTATATACTTTATGTCCACCCGGTAAAAGCCTACGATACTGCTAGTTTTTACCTCCTTAAGGAGTTCATCTCTTTTGTGTTAGTTCCGTAGAATAAGTGATCGGGTGGATTATCGATATTCAGTCCTTGTTCGATTCACTCTGGTGTAAATCTGTTCAAAAGTCAATATGATTTATGGTTACCTACACGTCTTTGTTGGCACATAATACATTCGCCTACACAATGACTGCGTCTGGCAAGCAACTGGGTTTAAAATATCCATCATAGCTAACTTACCCATTTATCATAATATTTCGGCTTTCTGCGTACGTATCGG
Source organism: Daldinia eschscholtzii (assembly GCA_037126485.1). NCBI lineage: Eukaryota > Fungi > Ascomycota > Sordariomycetes > Xylariales > Hypoxylaceae > Daldinia > Daldinia eschscholtzii. The sequence goes on from JBANMG010000002.1 coordinate 1,508,584, forward strand.
CCGGACTGTAATTTCTATAACGCTGGCGCCCACTCGCAAAGCACGGTTCTAACCTGAGCAGGGCATCTTCTTTTCGACTTCAGTTCTCGTTCAAGGACGGGACGCTATATATCTTAGTGACTTTGTTAGACTTCGTTAGCCACACTAAGCATTACTGTTCTATGGCAGAGAGATGTCCCTGATTAATACGGCGGTGTATCCACGGATCGACGCACTATCTCCATTGTTGTCTGCTACCAACGATCAGAGCTACGATTTAACCTAACTAAGATCCTAGGAGGATTACCTCTTGGCCAAGCCAATCTGCTACTGAAGTATCCATATGCGAAATCATTACCTACCACTGCTGACTGGCCAGTCTATACCTACGATAGATAAGTATAAGACAGCCAGCTACCATCCTACCAACATGTCTGAGTCTGGAATATCCTCTTAAAGCCCCATATTCTGAATCTAGGTACATGGTTAAATATTTTAATTTTGCAATACACCACCTACATACCTGTTATTCTCGTGGAGGTAAATATATGCAAAATATACCCTACATTCTAAACCCCATGATAAAATCACGGAATACCGTCATTCAACCTGATTTTTCTACCTCTTCCAAGTAAGTCCCTGCATGTTCTTTTAGGGCTCCCCTGACGGCGTGAAACCATCCTAGATGGCATACGATATCCCGTTTTTTTCTATGAACCAAACCTGAATGGATTCGCTTGAGATGAAGGTATAGTTCCTACTAACTTCTGCGGGTTGATTCCGTGATGAGGACATTGATGCTAGTGAATCTATGGTTCTACAGGGGAAAGAGCAAGCTTCTCAAGCTACTATCACTTAGTAATGCTAGGAAAATGCTAGGAAAATGCTGGGTACTTTGGTGTAAGAGTGTGCTACCTCTGAGTCATGATACTTACAAGCTTGGTAACTACATACCTAACAATCTTGTGAATGCATACCTAGGTATGTAACCTATTATGGATCACTTGGCTCAGATTGGTCGATCAATTTGGTGCCAGGAAATAGAACATGACTACAAGAGTTAGCAATAAAATTCATTGCGGATACATGTATTGACCATGGCCTAGGTAGAGACTGACCTTATTGAGCTGTACATGAAGGAATATTATAGGTATGCCCTTGAATTCACATAGAACAACATCCAAAAAAAGGAAATAGCAGCCAGTTAAATAATTCAAAATAAATCCAAGGAAATGCTGAAAGGGGATGTGATTCTCTGGTTTGAGGAAGGGTCCCCTTTAATCAGCAGCCCACTGCACACAGTTGGATGTTCATGTAGTGATCGTACCAGAGTACCAGAAGGTAAAGCAGTGAATTAGGGGAGCTGCTTTGTACATGATGTCTTGAATAATTATGACTACTCAGATTGGTTGACCAGCTTTGATAGGCTGTTGAAAAGGTTGGTTTATTTTATGGTTTCGAGATAGCACCCGCATACAGATCTTATAGTAAATTCGGTCCAACCAAATTTGGGCTTACCTCATGAGCGTCTCAACCGAATTTAAATTCAGCAACTGACTACCCTCATAAGATATGTTTATCTAAGGTACCTATTAATTACAGGCAAACATACCCACATATGGTACCTTAGATGTATTAGCATATATGAGTGTGGCATGTATGTACAAGACAGACTTATCAAGTACAATTCCCGGGTAGGCAGTTGCGGGTACCTCCTTCCTGCCTTCTCCCCCTTTTTCCCCTTTAAAGTGATACACATAGTATCACTGCTCTTTCCTTGGATGAGTAATTGGGACCACAGTTTGTGTACGTGCCTCAGCTGATATCTAAAATTCACTTTGATTTTGAGGAGTACATCTACCTAAGTACCGAGTATCCTCCAACGTTTTGATCCTGGTAGATATCCAACATTGCCGGCGCAAACTATTTAAAAATCAGCAACCCCCCCCCGCCTCTTCAACCTTTCTCGTCCTCTCCTACATCTTCATTCTGAGTTCCACAGTTCGTACTTAGGTCTGCTCTAATTACATATCACCTCTTACTTGGACAACCCACACGGCTCTCTTTACTGCAACTCCTTTTCCCCATCTCTCGGCGTGACTCTCTTTTTAAACTCTTGTTTCGACTCTCGTCGTTGACAATTGGGAGTCGTTGGGTAAGGCGAGACGTGCTCTTCTTGACACTTGAGCCTAAGCACGCGAGCCCTCAAGCCTTGTTGCTGCGACGCGACTCAAGTATCGGCCCAAGCTCCAGGTTCAATAGTAAGTATTTCCTCGGGTTGATTCACTGTTTACCTGCACATCCCATACCTCGTTGTCCTTCTTCGCCCCACCCCACCCTTCAGCAACTAACGTCGCTTTTCCTGCAGCAACAACTTTTGAACGTTGAATTTCATCCCATCATTTCATCCCATCATTTCATCCCGTCTTCGGTTGGTGGCATAAACATTTGCGCTCTTATCTTGGTAAGTCCATCATACTTATTCCCAAGTCTTCATCGTCATCGCAGTCCATCTGTTGCCTCAGTGTCTCGCAATACATGGCACGCTAGATTCATCATTCCCAACTTCATTTCAAGTAATCTTGACATCTCATATTATCCCGACGGCCTTTTCTCCCGTTGCACCAAGTGAGTACTGACGCCGACCTCCGCCAGACGTACAGAGCAGTTCTTCGTATTGCACCCATTTTGTTGTCATCTGCATCTCGAGAAGCCTCGCTAGTTGTAAGTTCGTCCGTTTCATTGTCCATCATCATCCTGCACTTTTATCATCTCCTTTCATCTGCATTTTCTGGGGCTTCTGTTGGTTCTCCTTCATCTTCTTTTCCCGTCAAATAACAATATGGTCGCCTTTTTGGTTTATTGTGGTTTTGATAGTACGAACCACCAAGAAGCTATAAGGAGATTCCTCTCCAATCAGCTCAGTTTTAATACCAACTGACAACCGTCATTCTAGGTCGAGACACGAACTTATTAAAGCCTTAAAACGGCTGTATTTGATGAATCCTCTCAGGATGTCGACTCTTCATAAGAAGCAATCCGCCATCCTTAGCGGTCGGGCGCCTCGCGTTGTCCCAGACTCTCCTACCTCTAAGTCTGACCAAGGTAAGTGGGATCGCTTTTCAATGATTTGTTGGAGCTAGCCTGCCCGACTTTTTCCGCAAAAGATGATTGTGCTAACGATTTACTGTAGGAGGAGGTGTGCGCCTCGATGTAGGCCTTGGTAACCTCACTCTTGAGGATTCGCCCGCATCTTCCACGTGAGCCTTCCTCTTAAAGCAAAAGCACTTAATTAGCCCGTGGTACTAACTCAATCTCAATAGTCACCAGCAGAGCCCTGTCCGCAACGGCCAGGATTCGCCCTCCCTCGAGCAGAAGCTTTCAAACCTCGACGAGAAGTAAGTCTTTTTGTTCGTGATTGGCAAATTCTCTTAATTAACTGATCTCGTTAAAGGAAAGATGCTTCCTTCCAGGTCGGCAAGGTTTCCACTGATGGAGACGTGTTCGAATCTCCCGCTCGACCCAATGCCCAGCCTTCAGAGCCGGCCCCCCTAAACATGCTCGGCTCGACTATGCAGGGTGTCATCCCTACTATGCAGCCGATTCCGATGCTGCGCACCCGTCCTTCCGATTTGGGAAGCAGAGCTCAGGTCGCTGGTGTAGATGCCCAAGCTTTCTACCCAGCAACAGCATGCGTGTTCGTTGCTAAGTACGTATCCATATATCATATCCATGGTCATAAGAGAATCAAGGTCTAATCTTATGAGTAGCCTTCCTGAATTCGTCCGAGATTCACGTCTCGAGGTTGAATTGACTCGAGCTTTTAGCAAGTTCGGTATCGTTTTCGTGAAGATCCGTCGTGATCAGCGAAATATGCCCTTTGCATTCTGTCAATACACTGTAAGTGTTGTTGGAAATAAGTCCTGAGCATGACTAACTGAAGGCTAGAAAGATGAAGATGCCCACAATGCGGTAACTCAGGGCCGTGGAACTTTGATCGAAGGTCGCCCTTGCCGTACCGAGATGGTGAAGGCAAACCGTAAGCGAAGTTCTCCATATCGGCATTATAAAATACATCGAGGCTAACTAGCTTGTAGGTAGCTTTGTCATCTTCAATGTTCTCGGAGACAATGTCACTTTGGAGGAAGCCCGTGTCCACCTGAGTGGTTTTGGCCCCTTCAGCAAGTGCGAGGTGCTTCATCCTCAAATCCAGGAAGCAATGCGCATCAAGGGCGGCGTGTTGGTCGAGTTTACCAACTTTGATCCCGGCAGAGATGTCATTTCTGTATGTAAACCTATTACCCCAGCCACAGTATCCGCCCGCGGTCTGCTAACGAAACCTCAGGCATACCGTCATCATCCTCTGTATCGTGTTGTCGCTTATGACCTCAAGAAATCGATGCAGGCTCCCCGAATCGATCCCGACGAAGCTTGGCTCCAGCGATACGAGATCGACCGTCGTTCTATCTATGTCGGCGGCCTTCCGGTCGATGATTTTGATGTAGAAGAGCTTCTTACTATAATGGCTGGAGAAGTAGGCGAAGTCCAGAAGGTGCAGATCGTCCAGAAGGACGGCCGAACTAGTTCGTCACCCGCCCTTGCTGAGGATAGGCTAGTGCTAACCAAGTCCATTCTCAGGTCGTCAGGCTCCTATCGCTTTCGGATTTGTTGAGTATTCCCGCCCGGATATGGCGGACCTTGCGGTGAAGCATCTGGTAAGCTTTCTATCGTGTCATAAGACTCTTATGCATGTCTTAGTTCAGGTTGGCTGATTTTTCTTTTGCCTTAGAACGGCAGAGTCTTGCGTGGATGTGTGCTTCGCGTAGAGCGTAAAGCTAGCCGAGAGCCTCAGGGTGTTCGCCACTATCAGTCCAGAACTATGCTCTCCAATGCTGCCGAAAGCCCAATCCGCAATGAGCACCCCGAAAGCCAGAAGGAGTCCGTGGCTAACTTACCCTCTCAACCTGCGACTCCTTCGCACACCGCGGCGGTAGAGACCACCACCGCACCTTCACCCGCTCCCTCCCAGGTGCCCCGAAACAACCCTCATGGCATGATGGCCTTTGCGGAGCAGAACTACTCAACTCCGTCATCCTATGGCGCGTCTCCCTATCAGACTAACCCTTCGGCTGGCACTGAGACCTTTCCGGCAACTCCCCAAGCGACTCCGAGTATGTTGAGTCCTCTAGCCACATACTATCAGCCTCCGTACGCTTGGATGACTCCCTATCTCCAAGATCCTAACTTTGCACCTTTTTACTACGGTAGCGGATACTCGCCCTCTCCAATGGGAACTGCCCAGGGCGTCCCCGGTGCTGAGAACCGCAACGAGGGTGATGAAGATGCTACCACACCCACCAAGCATAGCTCTGGAACTATGCAACGACTTGGTGATAACCGAGCACGATCGGAACAATCTTGAACGCATCAGATTTGCCGACTCAACCATGTGTAGCCGGCATTATGCACAAAGAAACACTGAAGTTCCGAGAGCTTGCATATTGCTTCTGCAGTAACTTGAACGTAAACTGCAGTTACTTCGCCAGTTTTGCTATCACACCCATCAATACGAGGCAAATGAGATGTCAATAGGAGTTCAGGTGGCCTTTGATTGGCCATCAACTGATTATCCCAGAATAATCCGGCCCGTTTCTTCTTCTTTTCCCCTCTTGTTTCCAACAAGATCTTTTTCCCAGGTCACAATTTTCTACTCTTCTCTTCTCAAGACACGGACTAGGATAGATTAAGTCTATCTACCATGGGCCAATTGGCCAGACTTGTCCTTTTGTCTTTAATTTTTTGTACCTTAGTTTATTTCCACGCAGCCAGCACCATCCATCATGACCGAACCTGGAAAAGTGGCTGATATGCTAGTTGTGTTGCTTGTACTTTGATAGCTGTTTCTTTGCACTTTTCATAATAATACAATCTTTTGGTCGGAATCATTCGAATTGTTAAGTTAGTTGGTGGTTAATTTGGTGATATAAGGCAATAAGGCGTCGGTGAAGGGGATATAGTTGCCGAGTTCCTCATTTTGCCATGATGCAGAAGAAGTTCTTTGACCTAATCAAAATCTGCCACCGCTTTGAGTCTTTTGACATTTGGAGCCATGCTCATCCTCTCCATCACCACTGCACCCATGTTTGGGAAAGCAATGTGAGCTCTGTAAACTCGCAGTGTCACCAACGACGTTGCTATCCCAAGTGTGGACCCTAGATCAGGTGCTTAGACGTCCCATTCCTTGCACATTGAACGTATCTTAAACCAAGCATCTAGGTTGTGGTGCCCAAAGCTCTACCTTGATGATCCAGAATATTGTCCCAGAGGTAGCATAGCCGTCGGCTCGTGACACCCTTTTAACAATGCCAAGGGCGCTTCGGGGACTGTTACAGTATCATCTAGTTATGGATACTATAATTATGAGTTGGATAAAGTACCTCAGCATGGCACAGGGGGGGGTTCTTTGTAGGCCAAAGAAACCAATTACACTAGCACAATATAGGCTGTGCAGCTTGGACCCTGAACATTGAAGGAAGAGAAAAAGTCAGTCACAAGACCAAGGTGCAGATGTGCCTGCGTTGTCCCAATCATTGAACATCCACGGTAGACGTAAGAATGGGGTAGAAGATATGCCAGAGAAGATTGCCGGATAAATGAAGGAGAGGAAGGGGATAATGGTAAGTTAGCATATCATTGAAAGACTTACTTGAAGTTAGAATAAGATGGCCCTTGATAGAATGTTGCTGAGAGGGTAGTTATACTGAAGAAACCATGCTACAACACTCGAATAGGTAAGCGGTGTACATGGAGGCCAGCTTAGAGAAAAGCGAAGAGGTACTACATACGGCAAGAATATTAGCTATCCAACTTAGAGAAAACAGCTTTCATGTTATCTTTGCTGTGAGGGAATTAAAATAGATGCGAAATCAAAACTATATAGGCGGACAGGAAGAGTCCAATATTGGACGCGACGCGTAATTGGGCGGCAGGGAAGAATTGCTAGGGGGGAGGGAGAATAGAGAGGAAGACTTACTATAGTTAGAGATGTATTGACGGGTATGCCATTATTTGAGTAATAGGTACTGGTGATGATAGATAATTGTTATTGAAATGGGCATCGCTAGAAAGCAGGTGCGGGATTGAGAAAGCTGACGGAAGTTAGTGATTATTCAAAAGGAGGACGCGTACTGAACTTACTATTGTAAGTAAATCCCAAAGATGTGCAGGAATATCACAGGGTTGCAACGCGACAGCAAGAATGTGTCTCGAGCAATACGTAGGCTTTACCCTTGGTATGTCCCTCTAGAATAGGTAATAGAACAAGAGGAGGTAATACAATAGGATGGCGGTGGTAAGTTACAGGTTGTAGGTTGTTGAAGGTTAGGATGAGGAATAGGTGAGTTGAGAAAAATAGTTTGGGGGGGGATGAAGACGATTAAATAGAAAGATAATGGCGAATAAAATAGAGGAAGCTCTTGCAGTTGTAATTGTAGGCTTGCAATTGTAGGAACGGGTTGCCGGTCGCGAAGCAAGAAGGAACTACAGAGAAAGAGTGAAGAGTAAGTCGCGACCATATGGCGGTCGGACCTCCCAATTGGTGTTCTCTGGGTGGTCGGAGCTTCTTTGACAAACAAGAGCCAACTCTAGTAAGGTAGTTAAGGTAACAGGTACCTATATAAGGTATTTTTTTTTTTTTTCTTTCTAAGGTACCTACTAGGTATTCTTCGATACACGTTCCCTTACACTTGAGGTTCTTCATACAAGACATAATATAATCCCTTCATACAAGGAAAGAAGGAGCAGCACTACTTGACTACAGTGACAGCAAGGATTCCACATCACTACTTACCTTCAACAGGATCCGATTTGAGAGTGATGTACACTGTACAGACTGGAAGAATTGATAGGAGAAAGAGCAGAGCTACCAGATAGATAGATCATATTGATCAGATGGTAGGAAGCTGCGGCTGAAATAGACCTGGATGAGAGAAACGATGGCCTTGAGAACGATTAGCGGTATCTTCGAGGCTTACTTATAAAGAACGGCAAACCTGACGGGTAAGCATGACGACAAACACTCATGTTCAAGAAATCCACCACGAGAAGTTTGATTTGACCATCTTAAAAGCACTCCATTCTTCCCCTTAATTCCCTACAACATTCCATGATGCCGAATATAAGCAAGCAAAGCAAGCAAGCAAGCAAGCTGCTTGAAAACCCCCATATAATCCGATCTTCGGGATTTACGACATGGGGCTTGCAAAGAACTCTGCATCCATCTCATTACCTTCTCCCCATTTATACGTTGTGTTGCCAAAATACTACCAGCCCAGCTTCCTATATAGACGAATAGCATCTTGATCTTTGATTAGAGCAAACATGAGCAACCGCTGTCCCCTCCCCCGTGCTTCCTGCACGGCTGTGTTAATAAGTCTGCTGGCTGTGCCCCCCTCTCTAACATGCTGTATTAGAGCATTTTATCATATCACCAAGGTTCTTCCTTGGTTCTAGAAAAAGGGGTAAATAGAACAGGGGTAAATAGGTAGGTAAGGACTACAAATACATCATTGGTCAACTTTATAATATATCTGCTGGTTTTTATCAAGCAATGTGAGACCAGAATAAAGGAAATTTGACGGACATATGGACAATTGATCAGGATCAAAACATCAACTTTTATCTAGAGCCTGTGCCTTGGTGGTGAGTATTGATTAAATTATGGCGAAGATGGTTAAAAACAGACAAGTTCCATCTTCCGCTGGCAATGCAGGTACAAAAACTCGAATATTCTCGTAGGAACACATAGTGCCATTGTAACTATAAGTAGTATAAACGCATAAGCGGAATCGGATTCGGATTCGGATTCGGAATCTAATCGTACCTACAAGCACCCAGAAAGAGAGCTACATCTGATCTTTCCAAGTTCAAAAAAGACGTGCCTCGTTTAGTCTGAAGCACGTCCATGGTACTAGGGTTTGCTTTTCCTACAGTCAAAACTTCAATGCCTCTGAGAGCATTTCGTTGCTAATGTCAGTGTCCGAATCAGACACGTCTAAAAGTCTCGTCAGGTCGATACAACCATAATTTAGTAGACATCTTTCGTCTGCACTAAGATACAATAACTTGTGCGAGCAAGACATGATGAAGCCAATACCGCATCATAAACCATCCAAGTCTCCCGTGAGCCCTACAATACGAAAAATGATGTATGCTCCGATATGGCATGCCCGCTTGGTCAAGGCAACAATCGGGACGTTCTGATATCCAGCTCTGGTCGAATGGGAATGTAGTAATAAAGCAACCATGCTAATAAAACTTGCTATAGAAAAGACGCTGATACTAGCGAAGGTCTCCTTCCGTATCTTAATCTTGCGTTGGGTAAAGTGGTAACAGAGGGTCAATATGGTAGCGATCCCGATCCAAGCTGGGAGTAGTAGACCGGGGTCTTGGGAGCCTCCAGCTAGATAAACGATCCATGAAGTGAGGTAGGCGAAAGCGCAGCTAATGGTGAAAAGGCGCACAACTGTCGCTTGTGGCGTATAGTTGATGAGCCATCGTGACATGAGGCAGTCGGTGAAAAAGAAGGCGAGATATGCGGAGGCGTAGCACTATTACAGAGGAGAGAGCCAAGAAATTAGTACAGAAGAGACGGTATAACAAGAACACGAAACAGGTCCGTAACCAGCAGAACCAGCAGAACCAGCAGAACAAACAGAACAAACATACCCATATAACAGCCAAGGCCGTCTCGGTCAACCTCAAGGAGGAAAGACTAACATCATGACCATGATCCCGCTCAGATAGGCGTAATAGATCGGCCAGCAGAAAGCGCAGGGCGTAGCGAAGACCCCAGAGGATAGGAGGGACGATAGAGAGTAGACGGCAAGCGGAGAGAGTATGATGCCAACGCTTAGGTATTCCAAGAGCAACGGCGACACGGGGCTGTAGTAGAGAAACAGCTACGACGGGGGCGGTAGCGGTAGCGGTAGCGGTAGCGGTAGCGGAAGTAGAAGCAGGGGGTTTATCGGCGGCATCGGTAGGGTTTGTGCTGGAGGAGGGGGACCTAAGCCTTGGGTTGGCCATTCAAGGGGCCTTCCCGCAGAGGTAGAGGGCTCAAAAGTAATAGTATATAGGTATAGTTATATATAAGGTAGGTTACCTAGTTGTATTAACTAACTAGCTACTTCTTGCCCAACCCCAACTTGATTTCCTATGTATGATCGGTGTATTCGCAGCCGAGTCGTATCGGGCCATAGGAAATTGGTAATGGTAATGGTATCGGTGGTATCGGTGGTATTGGTGGTATTGGTGGTGTTGGTGCTGTTGGTGGTGATGGTGGTGGTTGTAATGGTGGCGGTTGGCGGCGTCGATCAAGCAGGGGAACAAAGTCCGGTTCAGAAATATTCAAGTCGCACAATGCGCGCGGGTTCGTTTCTGGTGGGGGGGATTGTGTATAAATATAAATATACTTTCAGGTAGTTCTAGTAGGTACCACGCAGATGGTCGTATGTAATGTCCCTAGGTACCTAAGAGGTAATCTTGGTTATATAGGTACTAATGGTAGGTAGAATTACAGTAATGGCAAGCACATTGGAGCAATGTGGCCTGTGAGGTCATATTACTACGTAGCACCGCTTAAACTCTGAGAAACAAACTGCGGCGGCCCTGTCAACTTTAATATAATAGGGAAGCCGGGGAAGTAGGCGACAGGCGACCAACGAGTTGGCTTTAATAGGGCAGTCAGTGCTTAAGCTCCGATAGGAAACCCAGAAAGCGCTGACCCCACGCTCGAAACCTTAGCATAACAGGTAGGTACGAGTATACTTACAGTAACTACTTAGATACATACTAACTAGGTACCTTAGTAGGAGGTACCTAGTAACTAGTGTAGTTACATGTAACAGGTTTATTCAATGAATTGCTGCTACCCTATTGGCCAGTGACCAGTGGTATCTTCTAAGCTTCTCTTCCTGCTTTCTAGAAACCAGCCCCACCTAAATTTTTCATTGAACGAGATACCACTTCGATATTTCTCATCACAGGCACCGTTGCGCAACAGGAACACGAGCGCCGACGACTACCCCGTAACCTCTGGTCCCACCCGCTCTCTATCCTCCAATGTCGCCTCTGTAAACTTGACTTGAGAGTTGAGAGTCCATCAAAGACTCTCCTCATTAATAACTCAACGAACCCCTCCTAAAAACGTCGAAAAACATGGCCGGCCTCCTGCTACGCCGGTCGCGGCCATGGCTGCTCTCCTCTATACGCTCGCGAGCGCCATCTCCTATAACATTCGCCGTTTACCGAAGTATAAGCACGACTCCCTCGCTCCCATATGCTGCGAGGAGGGGAGGCAATAGGTCGAAGGTTTCGAGAGCATATAGGCAAGGAGACGTCCAGTCAATGGAGCCCACCATGACCATGTTAATACCCCGTTAGTCTTACCAATCGTATATACATTACACATACTCATAAATATTCACTCTGCACCTACAGAGACCCTCGTGGCCCCTCCTCTTTGGCGATATCCGCGCCAGCCTAAGAAGTTCTTCCAAATGCTATGGCTACACATCAAGGCTCGTTACAGCGCGCTATGGGCCATATTATCCATGAAAGTCATGTCTCAGCCCACGCCCTTCATAAGCAGGCCACTCTTCAAGTTCCATCGCGCGGCCGCTATACCCACGGCTAAGGCCCTGCACATCCAGATGTCCGAGGCCATGGCCCTGGGCGACAAGGAGACTCTACGCAGCATCTGCACGCCCGAGCTGTTCCAGACCCTAGCCGCCACCATTGACGCCCGTCCTCGCGGTATCCGCGCCGAATGGGAGCTAGTCCGCTATACCAGCACCTGGCTTTATCCCCGCGTCGCCGACTGGCGCACCGGATACCAGCCCCTACCTAATGGAGACATGAAGGTCCTGAAGCAGATCGTGGTGAGCATCGCTAGCGTCCAGCGCATCGCACGTTATGACGACACCAAGGGCGGTATTAAGGTTCCGGGCAGCGAACGCGTGCGTAAGATGGTAGAGCACATTGTCCTCCAGGCCGGTGTAGACAAGATCACTTACGAGGGCGAGCCCTGGAAGATCTGGGGTACTCTGCCCGAGACGACATATGAGGAATATGCAGCCGAGCTAGAGAACTTCCAAGCTATTATGGCTGATCAGTCAGGGAAGTAGACAATGAAGGAATTGTGAAAAGAGAGAAGTAGTAAATGAAGGAAAAAAAAATTGTATAATATGGGCTTGTACATAAGACCTAACTATATGAACCAAACTCCAAAGTAGTTAACGTTAACCATTTCTAAATTTGTCTTTTTGCTGATTCGCTAAATTGGCTACCTATACATCGCACATCATACAGCGTATAATTGCCGACACCGTCTACGTATAATGTAGCCCTAAAATATATTACTTCCGGAGAAAGCTACTCTTCTGAAGATGCGAGATCATAATAAAGAAGAAATGAACAGATAGATATCGTCTCTGAAACCGATAATCGATAGATTCTTGGTTCTGAAACCCCCTCTCTAAACCAGAATATCACATGATGACGATGTCATCCTCTACTTTCTCCTTCGTCCATCCCCTAGTGAAGTTATTCAACCTAGAAAAATTTGCCAGTGATCTTGGTAGTTATAGCATCTTCACTCGACCCGGCCAAGGCGTCGGAATCTTCTGGTGGGACTGTAGCAGGGTAGTCGAGCGCATCGAACCGAGTACCTCTCACCCTCGATAGCACATACTGGACAACCAGTCTCACTGCCAGGGCGCCGAATCCCCAGAGCAGACCACCAACTGGCGCAGCAATGAAAGCTCCAAACGCACCCCAGTCCCCGGTATATAGACCTTGCTCCAGAAGGATAAGCTCGCCGCCTAATTTTGCGTCCCCATAGTAGATAGTACCAAAGATAAAGACCGTCAATATCCCTCCGAGACCACCTACTAAAACTTCAAAGCCACGCCACCAATAGAAACGCTCCGATAAGCCGAGTATGAGGACTGGAATGGTAGCGGCGGACAGGAGGTCAGATATCAAGTAAATCTGGAGAATACTCGGTGCCTTTAGAGCAAGGACTACCACCGGGATAATAACGAGCACGACCGCGCCACGGATCCACCATATGTTCAGTCGGTTGCGGAAGACATCGTTGGAAGCAGAGGAAACCATAGCAGACTGTAGGCTATCGAAGGCTGCGGTGCTCAGACACACGGCCATGACTATAACAATACCAACAACCCAGTTGGGCAACTGCTCTAGTAGCAGGAAAAAAGCCACGGACCCATCGCCATCCGGCTCAAATGCGCCTGACCAGACAGCAATAAGACCAGTACAGCCGACTAGAGTCAAAACGATTAGGATGACAACCATGGCAACCGACACGCCTATCCAGAGGTCCTTATCCGTCTTGGAGGCGAAGGCACGCAGCCAGTAATTCGCTAGGAAGAAGTCGTTGGTCAGAATGGCAACGGGCAGGATGTAAATAAGCTGCCAGCCAACGAGATTCGCGTTAAGCAGGCCGGAGTCAGCGATCAACTCCGGCTTAATCTCAGTTTTAGCACCGATGGTGATCGTTGCTATGATGATCAGAGCGCAGATCATGGCACCCTGCACGTTGTCTGTGATGAAAGAGATTTTGAAACCGCCGAGGGCTGGCGCGTAGTTGTTAGTACATCGATACACAATAAATTATAGTTATACGGTAGGTGCTGGCTTACAGGTATAAATAGTCGTAACGACACATTCAACAATAACTACCGGAAGGCCATTCAAGCCGGTCAAAGCCTCGATGACCTGGCCGATAGCAGAAAGCTCTGCGACCATATACAGGAATAGCGTGAGAAGTGTCAGAGCGCCCAAGTAGAGGGCCGTCACGACGCCATAGCGCTGTCTCGTCCACTCCGTAAGGACAAATCCCTCGGGACACTTCCTCCGGATGATGGGAGCGAGGGCCGCGAAGATGAGCAACGGGACAGCCGATGAGATAGCGTACACAAGGACGCCCTGGAGGCCTGCTAGAGTAGCGAGCTGCGGGTACGAGAATAATATTCCCGAGCCCATAGCTGAGAAAGTGGTTAAGAGAGTCAGTATATTCTACACATTGAAAAGGGGGTTATAGGGGGACCGGAGCGGCAGCACGTTTCCCACGCAAGCATTAACTTGATCGAGTATTACGGTACAATCTCAGCTTCATTTCCACAGGCTCCCCAGGGATCTCCCCGCAGACTTCTAGCCAAAGGTAGAAGCGAATGCGAGGTTGGATCCTATCGGAGAAAACCTGTTTCAATTCGGCGCCCGTAGTGAGCCGCAATCTACCTTCCCTCTTAACGAATCCCGAAGGACAAGTTCGTGGAAGAGGGGAGGAGAATTGTTGAATATGGCATAAACCTACTTGTCAGTTACGCAAGCCTTACTCTATATCTCGTTGTAGTATATCACTCTGGACTGATCTACCGTCTTCTTTGTATGCTGCTCTGCTCGGTTGTTGTCGTTGTTGCACAGGTGCTACCGCTCGTGATCCCCAGATGGGGAGGGGCGATTCGTCTAAGCGCCAATAGTAATTCCCTACTCACCAGCAGCAATGAAGTTGAGCGCCAAGGGGAAGGCTGCGGCGAGCGTTAGTATAAGTCAAGAAAATGGACCCGGGGGTTCTATAAGAGCAATGAGAAGAGACAAAACGTCAGCTCATGTAGCTCTCACTTGGATTCCTGACCAGTCTGAGTCCTATTTCCAGCGAGGAACTCGGCCTTGGGCTGGTTTCTCATTTTCCAAGCCAAGCCTGTTCCGAATAGCCTACAGTTTCACGGTTAGCTACCTAGCAGATAACCTCTACGATGCGAGCATAAACATACAAGAACACGCCATAGGTAACGTATATAATGGCATTAGATGCCTGAAATGACGGTTGGCCCATCGTCGAGCAATATAAACGATATAAGTAACGCGCGATGGAGAGAGCAAATCTATACGATTAGTAGATCTAAAAGAAGACAATCAACCAAATCTCAACGTACAGCTTCAACGCTGGCATAAAAAGAATGAAGGATGGGATGAACCAAGAGGTAAAGAATCTTTGATTCGACAGGTGCGCAATGCAACAAAACAAATCTAGCAAAAGAGATTAATTACAAAATTTATTCACGAGACTATCAGCTAATCATGTTGGTATAAGTCCCTAGCTTCCTGATCAGGTTACGGCTAAGAGTGGCTAAGAGTGGCTAAGAGTGGCTAAGAGTGGGCAGATGTGGGCAAAGTGGGTAGTGGGATATAAGGTGGGTAAAATCAGACGAGGTTGGCTTGTTCGATGGACATCTCGAACATATACTAACTATCACGTGATATTAAGCACCTCCCACCTCCTTTCGAATTATCTTAAAAAGAATCGTATTTTCAACATGAACGTAAACATAACACAACCCGACTCTTTCTTTCATAACGTCATTCAGGCAATCCTGTTCCTATCCCTATTACCCTTTCACCTCGTACATATCAGGTCTCAATTCTTACCGAGACCTTGCGGAGCAACGTACAATAATTTCACACGGTTTCCCTTAATACCGATATTCATAATAGTACAGAAAAACAAAGAAAGAAAAGCAAGTTGATTGAAGGGGTATTCGTGCTAGAAGACATTACATAAAATATTGCCCAGTAAAGAACGGTAGGATTAACCGGTCACCAGCCAGGTAGGAAAGGAGACGGATATGCCTAGTACTCATCGCGTACTGGCCGTAAGGTTGCGTAGAGCGGTTGGCCCTTGAAAGCCGGTAGAAGGGGGTCGCACAGCTTGCATTTCCATGTCCTCTCCGCCCCGAGAAGAATCGCTCCTGTGTTGATTTCGCCGCGCCCCAAACCGCTGATCTCCCTCCTCGAATCGATGCTTGAAACGATAGTATGTTGGCGGCCGCGGACGGCACAGCACTACAACCCAGTTCTTCCATATGCTACCCTGAGCGAATGCTCTATATCGGTCTTTCTTCAAGAACTTCTGCGAATTGAGGAACTCCCTAGTAGTTTCGCCCCTAGCCATAAGGAAGAGGTGGTAACCCATCAAAGCCGCGGGATACAGGAGGCATATAAACCCATAGATAACCATGGCGAAGGGAACTCGGAAGTGGTTGACAGCTGCGCCAAACGACACCTTCTCTTTATTCGAAAAGACTAGGACTTGGGCAAGCGATGCACCAATCAAGTAGATGCCTAGAAGGGTACCAGAAGCTAGAAAAGTAAAGAAGTATCGGTAATTGCGTCTCCCAACACAGTTGTTGATCCACACACAATGGTGGTCCTGAGTCTCGACACAATTATCACACAGACGACAGTGATGGGCTCGAGGTGGACGCCAGATGTTGCAGGTTTTACAGTACTTAGTTGGCACTTCCATTGCGGCAGTGCTCGACTCGGCTGATTTTATTAGAGTCCAGTCGTTGGTTGGAGGTGCTAAACGTAGAGGGTCCTCGTGCTCATCCACAGGGGGAAACTGGTGGATATTCCGAGGCAATATCTAGAAGTTAATCATTTGTCAGTTATTATCCGAAAAAAAAAAAAAAAAAAAAAAGAGAAAAAAAGAACAAGAACTTTGTCATAGGTAACGCCTTACCCCTGGGTCTGAACCTGATGCGCGAAGGAAAGACGAGATACAGATATAGAATAAGTAGGCGAAAATGATAGGCACAGCAGGCGAAACATGATGCCATAGGTAGGATGCAGAGAATGCGAAGAAGAGAACTGAGGGTAAAACAACGAGGAGGCCAGTCGCGATGTTGATAGGCCGGTGGCGCGTATTCTGGAGACGCCCTCCTATGCAGAATACAGTGTTGCCCTCAAAATACTCATGGTTATAACCACGACCCTGCACCTTCTCTTTCACTGCCTTAACTTTTGTAGCCGGCATGTTAGCAGTAGCAGGGGTAAACCGAGGAGATGAAGCACCAGAAGACAACTTCTCTGCGCCATGCGTATTACGGTTGGCAGGAGTGGCCACAGACTCGCCTTTGCCCGACAAGAAGAGCCCTGATCTGAAAGATCGCGGGGATTTGATAGGACTCGGTAAGTCTTCCTGGTCCCTATAGGTCTTAGTCTTACCAAGGTCTAGATTGAGACCCTTCTCCTCTGCTTTCTTCTGCAGGGGACTCATACTCTCGCTAAGACTACCTGTAGGGTGGTGACCTCGAGTCGGGCTTGTAGTGGCGGTGACGCGATCATACGGCTCCGTAATCTCAGTGCCCCGAGAAGGAGGTAGTTGCGCGTCCCCATCATCTGCCATGTGACGAACCAGAAGCGGTGCGGGTCTCGATGTGCCAACATCCTGAGGGGCGATATGAGACTCATTATCGTCTTGTACATACTCAACGCTCAGCCGGTGCTGCATGCCAGTCCCAGTTCGTTGTGCGCCTCGTTGGGCTTGAAGCTTTTGGGAACTCATAGGATGAAAGAAGGCATGGGAAGCCAAGGGTACGTGTGTCCGGCTTGTGGAGCTGACGGGACGGCCACTTTTGATGCTGCCATTTATACTGCTCCCTCTTTGAATACCCTTTCTCAGTGGAGTTGCTTGCGACCAAGCGCCGCGCGATGAGGACATGCCAGTTCTAGCAGTCCCAGGACGGGAATCGGAGGCGCGGAAACTCCTTCTTTGGGCGGCAGTCGTCCTTGTTTGCTCTTGAGAAACCCCATCGCCATCTTCGGATGCGATATCGGTCATCCGCGAAGATATGATACTCGGAGGGCCGGCGGGGAATTTGGGGCTGGGAAAACTGTCCGTGTCGTCCGAGGGCGAGGTTGGTTGTATGGATGGTTGATTAGAAGCCATGATTGAGGCTATTCGTCTGGCTTGAATAGTAACGCGAAGTATTCAGCTTCCATGGGACGCCTTCCTATAACATAACTTCCCAACGAACGGTTGTAATCTCCTAAATTTTCCAAGGGGTCCTTGGCATAGTCTAGCAGAGACGGCTATTCGTGGTGATCGCGAATACGCTACCCGTTAACAAGATCACACCCTATGGACAATAATAAATATATTTTTTTCTTGGTCGGGTCGCCGAAAGAGAGAGAAATAAAGAATTTGGGTAATAGTGTTCGGGCAAAAAGGATGATTGTCCGTTTGCCTAAAGGAGGTAAAACCGAAAGAAAATGAAAAGAGCGTCAAGTTAATATCCCTTTCCCCGGAGGTCGGCTGTATCTGCACAGCAGGCGTCGCGAAGCGGTGGGATCACTAGAATATGATGATGTAGCGAAGGCAATCAGAAAAGAAAAGAAAAAAGGAGGGACAATCGGGTCGGGTCGAATTGGAGGGGGCCGCGTAAAGTTCGCAGTTGTCGCGAGATAGATGATGCAGTATGTCGACTGGATTTGGATTTGGAAGAACGAATTCTAAAGGGGAGCCCAAGTCATGCATAAAGTCGGCCAAAGCTTGCGCGCATTTGCGTATTTGCGTTATACATAGTACATACTTGTGCAAGTGATAACTAGTTATAATAAGCATAAATCATCTTAATTTGGTATGTACGGATTAGTGTAAATATTGTAAAACAATTTTTGATAATTAACTAGTATTATTTTTAAATTTTTAATTTAATAAATTTTAATTAAAATAATTATTTAAAAATAATTAAAAAATTATTATTAAAAAAAATAATAATTATAATATTTAATAATGTATAATATATTAAAAATATTTAATTATTTATTTAAATAATATATAATTTATATATAATAATTTAAAATTAAATTTTTAAAAATTAATAAACATTTACGGTTAAATTTTTTCATTAAATTTTTTAAATATAACGAAATTATTATTTAATTTTTTCATTTATTTTATTTTAAAAAAATATTTTTTACACATTTATTATTATTTTTTTACATTTTATATTAAAATTATATTTATTTTTTTTTATTATATATTATTTTTTTTATTTTTTTAAATATTTAATTATTTTTAATAATTTTATAATATTATATATATATATTTTCGAATAATAAAATCGACATTTTATATATAATTAAATAATTTATCGTAATGGTATTTTTCGTATATTTAATAAAATTAATAAAAAAATGTTTTAATAATTATAAATTATTTATTTTAAAAAAATATTAAAAAACAAAATCCGATATTAAATAAACGTGCGTAATTATATAAATTTAAAAAAAAATAAAATTTTTTAAATGAAAAATAAAATTTTAAATTTCGTTTTTTAATATTTTTTTATATTATTTTATAATGGGAAATTAAAAAACGTTAAAAAATCGATTTCGTAATTTTTACCATTGTAATTTAAAAAAGTGGTAATAATATTAATTTTTTAAAAATTTAATATATAAAATTAAATTTTAAAATTTTAAAATAATAATTTATATTTACGTAATTTTTTATAATATATATAAATTAATGTAAATATTATAAAATAATTTTTAATAATTAATTAATATTATTTTTAAATTTTTAATTTAATAAATTTTAATTAAAATAATTATTTAAAAATAATTAAAAAATTATTATTAAAAAAATAATAATAATTATAATATTTAATAATATATAATATATTAAAAATATTTAATTATTTATTTAAATAATATATAATTTATATATAATAATTTGGAATTAAATTTTTAAAAATTAATAAATATTAATTTTTATTTAAAAAAAGATTTATCAAAAATCATATACCTATTAAAGCTTTGAATGGTACATGTACTTAGCCACACGGAACTATTATGCCATTCACCCAGCCCATGCTACCATGACGCAAACACATGCATACTTGAACACATACCGTTTATACGAATACCCAAGTACCTAACACATGTACGAAATAAACACAAAAACCCCATTCGTGCCTCAAAAGTGAGGTATAAAACCAAGCCCATCAAAACCGCATCTCATTGGCCAATTTTTGCAGAAACGTCCAAGGCTATTACATCGTACGACGTAGAAGCTTCTCTCAAGCTTGAATTTCCGCAGACCCGTCCTACACTTAAAATCATAGCAAAAAAAAAAACGAAAAGTACTACCACCACGATACCACCACGATATCTCTCCAATATCATTTAGCCATGGCCTCAATCATCGCCCGAAGAGCCCTTACCCAACGGGCCTTTTCTACCACAGCGCGCCGTTTTGCTGCCGACCCGGCCCTGAAGGAGGAGACGAAGCGCAACCCCGAACTCATGGTGCGTCATGCCCGAATATGCTACACTATCAGCGCTGTATTGGATGCAATACGTACATAGAGTCGTCTCTATCTACTACCTTACTACTTTACCACTTAACGGCGCAGCAGCAGCAGCCATATATGCGCATAATTCCTATAGATGGGTGCTGACTTGGCTCTGCTTAACAGATTCTGGGAGGTGTTATGGTTCTAGCTCTGGGTGGTGCTGGTCTCTACTTCGGTACGCGCTTTTCTCTACCTTTTCTCTATCTTCTCTTCCATCGCGCTTCTATAATCTGACTTATTACTCCAGGCCGCTCTCCTACCCAAGCCACATCTGAGGCCCCCGTCGGCATGGCCAAGTCCGGCATGCCCTGGGAGACCGGCGCAACGGAGGGCAAGTACCGATACCACCCGGGTGGCGACCCGTCCGCTGTTCCGAAGGATGCTCCCAGTGCCGTCAACGTTGTCGTCATTCCCGACGTCAACTTGCCAAAGGTATGCATGCGCAGATCAGTCCTACCTATCTCTACAGCACTTCGGGCAATTCTTTGCTAACTAGCTGTACGCAGCACCTTCACGATAAGTACAACAAATGGGGTAAGGACGGCTACTAGATATGTTTCTTCGAGGAGATATCGGATCGCTTCTCTGATCACCAGAGCTATGAGAAGATGCGTCATTTCTAAATTGACTGTACATAACCTAGGCCAAGCATTAGGACAGGCACTATTATTTATCACACCGGTCATTAATCCGCCTGTTCATCCGAAAGGAAACTAATTCAGAGATTCTGTCTGCTCGTTTACGTATAGTTCAATTCGATATGTCTGCTTCGGTATGTGTAATTACTAGCTTAGTCTAGGTCATCACATGCGACGTTTTCTGGCTACTTGACCTAGGATCAACGCATGTGATAATAGGAAACCCTACATCACTCCTACAAACGATAACTTATTCCTGTTCAAAGGCCGTTGGATCCCCCAAAATTGATATTTTCTGGTCATCTCCCCATCGTGATGAAGTCGTTGAAATGGAATGGTCCCCTTGGCCTTCTCTCCAAATTTCCTAGGCGTTTTCTTTAGGTGGCATCCGGCCAGGCCAAATCTATATATGTATACGAAGTAGAAGAATAGTTATATAGTGGACGTACCTATCTTATAGGCTTACGCAGTTAGCAAATCCACCTCCTCGCTAGTAAGTCCAAACAGGTAAAGCAAATCGACTAAGCTCTCCCCGTTGAGACGAGCATTGGCCTCCAGCTGGACCCTCGGTTTCGCGTTCCATGCTACGCCTAGGCCGGCCGTGTCGAGCATCAACAAGTCGTTAGCACCATCGCCGACTGCTACGACTTGCTCTAACGCGACTCCTTCCTTTTTGGCAATCTCGAGTAGGAGTTCCTGCTTTCGTTCTCTACCTACAATGCGCCCCTTAACCTCGCCGGTCAGGCGCCCTGAATCATCAATTACAACCTCATTTGCAAATGCGTAGTCAATCCCAAGCTCGCTAGCAAGCCAACTGGTCAAGGGGACAAAGCCGCCGGACAGCACGGCAGTCTTAACACCCAGTCTTTTGAGCGCTCTTAATAACTCGGGGACTCCCTTGGTGACATTGAGCACGGGCCGCAGCTGCTCGAATATTGTGGCCGGAAGTCCCTTGAGCAGAGCAACTCGTTCCCGGAATGCGGCGTCAAATTCTAGCTCCCCATGCATGGCCCGGCTAGTGATGTCGGCGACTTTAGTAGCCAGGTCCGGGGGGTCCGTAATGGTCGCAGCGAGTAGGTCGATGACCTCCTGGGTAATTAATGTGCTGTCCATGTCGAAAACGACCAGACGCGGATATCGCCGCCAAAGGGTGTCGTGTTGCAACACAACATCGACGTTCCACTCCCTCTCAAATCGGTAGATAAGCTCATGTTTCCTCAGATCAGCTAACGAGAGATATGTCGGGCATGGGGCCGGAGACAAAGTCAACTCGACGACGAGAGGGTGCTCCGGATCGTCGAGACAACGATGAGAAGATGTAGCCTCGCTAACCCCCTGAGGCAAGGGAAAGGTGGACATGAGGTGGAGAAAAGAGGTGATACATAGCGGGGATATGTAGGAACCATAAAGGTGATCGAGAGGTTCGGGCTCGGCGGCGACGGGAGGTTCCAAAGGAAATGAGTCAATGTTGGTAGTTGGTGCAAGGTTTGCGGGAATGTCGGAGTTGGAGGAGGCAAGTCTCGGAGACGGGGCGGTGGAACGAGACGAAGTAGACTTGTAGATCAAGGTAGCAACAAGTCGATCTATTTTGGTGCCTCTAGGAGGGGCGCAGTTTGGATGAGTGAAATCGTGGCTGGCACCTTCAACGATACGAGGCGGTTCATCTTTGGAGGGCACACCGTTAAAAGGGCTGAAGGTCTTGGGAGGAGAAATTCTATGAGTTTGCAAATCTTCAACGACGGTATCTATACCGAAATGACTATCTGCATGCTTAGGAGGTCGGTACTGCTGATGTTCTTTAAGATAGGAACTAGTTCTCATCGAAGATAACTGCGGCCGACCCGAGTTTTGCTTCGTGGGGCTATCGTCGGCGGCCATGACGGATTATAGACGAGATGTGAGATATGAGATATGAATCACGAATCGATGCACTTTTATTATTGGGGTATGACGAGCGAGACAATTGTACTTAGGGGGGGGGGGGGGGGGTTCGGGTTAAAAGTTGTCTATAGGATCGAGACACCATAGGAAGTAACACTCTTTAGGCGAACAATGAATGATACCCAACGTTGAGGCTCTATATTTCGCGAAGAGTGAAACTTCAAAAAATTGCGCGGGGTATTTTTTTCCTCACCTGCTCTCTCACCTACATAGTACGCTTTAGCTTAGCGTTGCCTAAGGCATGCGTGCTTGACCCGTTCCTGGTGGCTGGGTCCGTATGAAGCCTATCATTGGTCCGTTTAGGATGAACAAAGTCGAGAGTTGCTGGTACCTCGGCGCGCTCCGTGAAGTACCTACAACACGCTTTTACATGCTTTAACATACCTACACTAGATATGGAAACTTCACCTGGGGCACTCGCGTAAGTTTCTGAGTCAGCTAGGTAACCATAGAACTGCCGTCAAATGAGATAAAATACATAGTTACCTAGGTAAAATGATAGATCTTATGCAAAATGGTCTGTGCACTAATCCGTACCCCAGATTACCTATACCTAAGTAGTGTTAGAGCAGAGAAGTTGATGCATTAGGTGTATATATTTAGTAGGCACATTAGTAATATACTGAGGTACTAATGCATTGATGTATTCATTTAGGTCTTCGACCATAAACTTGAACGAAGAAATGGAAAGACTTACTATAAGAAGGGGGGGCTGCGTTGTGTGGTATATTAATATATATGGACATCTATATATATGGACATATGAGCCTGGCTCGGCCGTAAGTTAACTCCTTACAACCCGGATCTCTCAGGGTCTAGATGCAATCTCGCCTCGAGTTACCTACATTAGGGTACGTATACATCATCGATACCTTGTACCTACCTCAGAGAGGATATTAGGTAAAAAACCATCCCCGTCATTTTTGGTACGGCTATCGGCCCCGATGACCCGTTCAAGCGGCTCTTTAACCATTGCAACATCACAACATCATACCGAGACCCGAGTCCGTCAAGTTTCTTTATTTTCGTAGCTTCATATTTTTTTAATCTTTTTTTTTTTTTTTTGCCTTGTCCGACAACCGCTTACAATTCGCCATATCCTCCAAGAATGATGACATACCCTTGTCCGAGCACTTGGTCTGTAAGTCGCTGGAAGCGGTATGAATAACATGAAGAGAGGATTGAGTCAAAAAGCTTGCGTAATCACGCAGATGTTTTGTAATGCAAGTGACAGTGACAGGTACCTCAAACGGATTGCTAATAAACCTCCAAAGTGTGCATGGCATCTGCTATGCTTCAGAGGACTGATAGGTCGTTCTACGCTGCGGGTGCTCGTCTTTCCTGGAATTCGGGACAACTAGAATTCTGTCATAACTCCCATACAGCTGTCAAGTAGTATATTGACGTAACTAAACGCCTTGTATAGTTAATAAATGATTAGGTATAGTTAGTTGGCAGTTGTTAGGAAGACCAAGTTTACAATGAAATGTTGTAATCGTGTCAATTGGACGGGCGGTCATACTGATATATATAGATATACATAGATATAGATATAGATATAGATATGTATATATATACAGTCAAAGAATAACAGTAGAGTCTAGATATGCCCATAACCGTGATTGCGTGATCATCATGTGAACCTCACAAACTACTAGTATATAAACCCTACATGACCGCCACAAACGACAGCGACAGAAACTTCGTAACAGGAGAGCACGCAATGAACTCTATTCACCATTGACACCACCAGATCCTAGCTAATCATGCTGTATGTCAAACAGTTCCCGATAAGCCAAGCAAGCATCCATGTCTAGTCGATGGCATCATTCCGTAGTGCCCCGGCAGAGAAAAATAAAGTAGCAATACTAACACCAGTCGTGACGTCGAAAAAATAAATAAATAAATAAATAATCGCAGGTCGGAGTTTAGATCAGCACGGCGAGCATAGATATGGTTATTAACTTCCATACAAGTCGAGAAAAGGGACGAAAAAGTTAAAAACGGCCGCGGCTTCTTCCTAACCGCAGAAAAGGAAGAAGAAGAAATGGAAAGGACCCAATATTCTACCAATCAATAAGGTCGGTTGTGCCGTCCCCGGCGTCCTCGACTACACTAGCGCCGATGTCGTGATCAGTGTCTAAAATTTCTAAGAGACGCCTTAACGCCTTAACGCCTTGGAGTCTCCGTTCTTTGCCTACTTGCCGCCTGTAAAATCTCATCTAAGCAGATCGCGCAATACCCCCAGCTCCATATGCAACAACTTTTACCACACGACAACAAGTTTAACACAATCCCGAGAACCGGATTAGTCATGTAGACACGGGGGAGGGGGGGAAGGGGAAAAAAAATGATGAGCCAAATATAACTTAGTAACTGGTTTGACTAGTAAAATACTACGGGAAATTATGATATCGAGGTAGTTTATTACAAGTACCGACTCGGGTTTACAACCATAACAGCCATAGTTTCCATAGTTTCCATTGTTTCTTTTTCTATTGTGTGTCCCCCTTTTATAATTCGAACGGCATCTTTGATACTTTTCCCCCATAGTGGAATCTTCTAAGTCTCTCCCCCTTCCGATCCTCCAACTCTCTTCCTCATTTATTCTCTGCCTCTCTCATCACTTCTCTCTCTCATCATTCCTAACCCTCTCGAAAACCTCTCTCCCAATATTCCGTAGCGATATAATTCATTATCTTCGTTTCGTCATAGCTACCGGTCCTCTCGAGTCTTTGCCCACTTGACCCAGACCTATCCTATTCCCCTTGGGTAAAACACATACTTCTTCCATAACAAACAAAAATCACACAATCCGAGATGGGGTCTTCATCATATGTCGAGCGGGCCTCTCCACGCCTCTCATCCAAAGACTTAGCTTCCACGACCGATCTAGAATCAGGATATGCCTCAGGTTCGTCGTCAACGGCAGAGTCCACAAGCGAGCTGCCTCAAGTCACTCTCACCGCGCCACACGTCAATCATCTCAATCAACAGCTGGAAAAAATGAACGCCATGGACAGGCTTCGTTTCGTCAAGATCTTATTTCCCAACTTGTATCAATCAACGGCTTTTGGCCTCACCGGCTTGGTATCCACAGACATGCTCTCTAAAATCGAGAAGGAATCCCCGGACTCATCGCCTGTAGACCTCATCTTCCTCGATACGCTGTACCACTTTCAGGAAACCTATGACCTGGTTGAAAGGGTCAAGGAGAGATACCCCAACATCAAAATCCACACTTTTAAGCCCCACGATGCCAACACCACCGCCGAATTCGAGGAGCGGTACGGCGAGAAGCTGTACGAGACAGCAGCCGAATTGTACGACTGGATTGCCAAGGTCGAGCCGCAACAGCGAGCGTATTCAGAACTCAACGTAGCCGCCGTGCTAACGGGCCGTCGACGCTCGCAAGGCGGCGAACGGGACAAGATCGGCGTACTCGAGGTGGAGGAAGAAACCGGTATCATCAAGATTAACCCCCTCGTCGACTGGTCCTTCGCCCAAGTCAAGCAGTACATCACGGATAATAATGTGCCGTACAATGTGCTGCTAGACCGCGGGTATAAGTCCGTCGGTGATTGGCACTCGACATCTCCTGTCTCCGCCGGCGAGGACGAGCGCGCGGGCCGGTGGAAGGGACAGGCCAAGTCCGAGTGCGGGATCCACAACAAGAAGTCGCGTTACGCGCAGTATCTGCAAGAAATGCAACGGAAAGCTGAAGAGGAACGGCTTACGGCAGCTCTCGAACGGGTCGAGAGAGAGCAGCAGACAGAGGTGGCGGTATGAGCCAGGGCAAGGGACTTACTTGCGCCACATAGTTATATGATGATGGGGAAGAACATTTTACGGCGGATCGGATTCGGGAATGCATACATGTATACGGTGTCGGTGACCAGAACTTCGGACGATGGCTTTAGAAAGGGTATTCATTACACATGCGATGGCGTTTAGGAGTCCACTGCTCTCGGCCACAAAGGACCGGGAAGCAAGCATATTGATAGGGATTAATTGACTATCCAGCAGGCCGTCTGCTAGCAACAATATTCATTGTGCATTGTATTGATATCTGTGTCGCGTCTTGAATTATGATGGTGTATGGTGATATATGGCGATATATGGTTCCAAGAAGCGATGAAGTTACGTGACATGATGGGTTGAATACCCTTATGTGAGTGTCGACAGGACGCTTAGCACCAAAGAGGAATGGCCAGATCGGGTCAACCTCCGGACCAGAAGATCGGTGCGGGGGCGAAGACATCACACGTACCTAATTCCTTAGGTAATTATACATTTTAAGTCATGTCGGCTTTTGTTATGTACAAACCTTCAACACGCTTATAGGAGACATACTAAGGTATCAAGCAAATGCCTAGGTACTTAGGTACTCGCCAAACTCAAAAACACCCTTGTTAGTCTGGAGGATTCGTCTCACAAGCACCAACAATGTGATTAAAGAAAAGAAATAGGACAGAAACGCTAATGGCCTGGAAACAATCACTTTATACTTTGTTTAGTTTAGTGTAGTTTAGTCCAACTCTTCCTTTCTCTTAGATGTATATATACACGGCTATTTTACACTATTCGCAAGTATTAGGTAGGTACCCAAGAAATGGAACACATTCCGATGGGATTATTCAAGAATAATCTTCCAGGGGAAATCAAGCTGCTTTCGCTTCTGGAGCAGGCGTACCCTCCTTTGACCCGCCTTGCTGATTTAAAGCTGCCTCCAAACCACTGAATAAATCAGGACTCTCGGGTTCGTTCTCATCCGGTCTTTCCAGCGTAGTGGCTTCAGCTCTAGTATCTAGTGGCCCGGGAGCCGGTAGGTCATCCGCGGGTGCCGGAGCCGCTTCGGAAATCGGCGGTTCTTGATTTACAACCACAGCCACAGTCGTCTCCGAAACAACCCTTTCAATCGGTTGTTCGGTACTTGCAGCCTCTGGTGCGACCCTAGGTGGTGATGGTAGTGCTGGTGGTAGTGCTGGTGGTAGTGCTGGTGCTGTTGCTGGCGCTGTTGCTGGTGCTGGTGCTGGTGCTGATGGTGAGCGAGGTACAGAAACATCTTCGCTCTGGACAGGATCTATGGCCGGTGGAGGATCAATCACCGAAACATCCGGCTGATGTACTTCCGCTTCCACCACGGGTGGCGCAACGGCTGCCATGGACTCTTGACGAGGACTATCCGACATCTCTATATCTACTGTAAGCTTTTCTACAGTGGGCTCTCCTTCCTGTGGCACTGGTTCGGTAGGTTTGGCTGGTGTCGGAACGGGATCCAACGGCGTTTCCGACGGCTCAGTATCAGCTGTAGCGATAGTACTTGTGAGTTCTCCTATCGGTGGGAGTTTCGGCGACAAGTCAGGCGGTGACGTCGCAGCTACGACATTTTTGAGCGGGCTCCCTTCGAATTGCGATGGAGCATGCAGTGGAAAAGGTTGGGCCGGGTTTAGGTTAGGGTTAGAAGGAGGCGACGGTCCCTTTGTTAGTGGCGGTTCAACACTGGTTGAGAGCTCTGTTACTATCGCGACGGCGGGGGGTTCAGCCTGAGTAATTGGGGAAGTTTCCGGGACGCCATCAGGCTTAGTTTCGCTGTCGGCTTGGAAACTTGGCCCATTTTCTCCATCAGGCATTTCGCTGTCCTCCTCGTCGCCCTCGTCACCGTCACCGTCGTCGCCCTCGTCCCCATCATCTTCTCCGTCATCCCCGTCATCGTCATCTGCCATTTCGCTGTCCTGATTTTTGGTTTCAGGCTGGCCGTCTTGCTTGAGGTTCTAATAGCCATTAGTAGGTGATAATAATCACAGCACTAGCCGAGGCTAACTTACATCAATTTCTGGGAGGTTTAGTTTAGTCCCGTCCGTAGCAGCACCCGCATCCGTATTGGCCGCTTCGGGGCGCGTGTTTGCTGGCAAAGGTAACTTCTTCTTCCGTCCCCTGCCAGGTCCCTTAGGCTTTCTCTTGGGCGGTGGCGGCCGTCTTCTGACGGGAGTTGCGGCCACAGATGTTTCACCATTTGCAGCGGTATTGGGTATCGGAACCACCGTGGTGGATATGATCTCTCCATCCACAGGCTGACCTTCATTCAATGTGATCTCTTGCGTATAGGGATTCCCTGCTGCATCTATGCGCCGGACGGTAGCTTTCATTATAGTCGGCCCAGAGGACGGACCAGCTGGGAGGCTTGATGATAAGGTGATAACCCCTTTCCTCCGTTTAGCTAAGTGGGAGACTGTGGGCCCCTCGGCATTGCGAGCGACCTGCTTCCAGACCCTAACTTGGTAACCCTTGATGCTTGGATCCTCCTTCTTCTCCGGCTTCTCCGTAAGGGCGGCGTCCGGATCAACCTCCTCTTCTTCTGCCGGCGCGGGTCGCTTATATAACCTCCCCGAGCGAGCTGCCCTTAGCAACTCCTGAGTATGTGTAGGCAGCAGATGCGAGTCTTTGGGCATGCCATGCGGAAGTTCGATTGCCCATATATCGTTCTTCTGAGTCGCCTCTGCGGGCGGCGGGGGTGCAATCTTGACCCATTCCTGGCGCCATTGTCTTACGGGTAAACCTTTGGAATTGAAAGAAAAAAAAGAGAGTTAGTTGCTGTCATCATGCGAAGTGCGACAATGATATGGACTCAGCAGAACAGAACGTACCCTCAAAATCATCATGTTCAACATAACCGCTGCGATTTCCGCGTCGCGTTTGAGTGTTTGGGCGAAACTGCAATGAATATATTATTAGCCAGGTCTAGATGATCGCGATTGCAAAGGCAACAGGGTGTTTTTACATTAGGAGCCATTGGAAGCCATTAAGAGGCCAACAACGCGATTCGGGGTGTTTTCGGTCTTTGCCGAATAAATTTTGGAGATTCTACCGGTATCTGTAGTATCTGTAGTATCCGTAGTATCTGTGGTATTCGTAGTATCCGTAGTATCTGTATAGAGAACGATTGGCGAGCCAGTAGCGGGAGCGGATGATGCAAGAAGTATCGGGACCTATCCAAGAGTGTTGACTTGCATGCGACGGAAAACAGAAATGGCTACGCCCGTTGCGCAGGTGAGAGAGTTTGGAAACGCGACAACAAATGCTTTTTGACTAAGCAACATTACATAATGGCACATAATAGGATAGGATCTACTTAAAGCCTAGGCTACCTAGGTACTTAGGTACGTAACTAAAAGGGTAACGGTACATGGTACATACGGCCATGTACCACTACCTAGGTACCTTATACCTTACATTCTTCAAATCTCGTACTGCTGCTAAATTCTTCATCCTAATTCGGGCGAAATTCGTATTTCTCTATAGGTAAAACTTTCAACCCGTCCCCCAACTATCAAGCGGGGATAGCTCAGTTGGGAGAGCGTCAGACTGAAGTTAGGACTTCAGTTTCATTCTAGAACATCTGAAGGTCGTGCGTTCGATCCGCACTCACCGCACTCATCGCATTATTCTGTCACTTCCACTCAGGAGGCGTGGTATATTGCTTTCTCTTTTTTTTTTTTTTTTTTTTTTTTTCTCTCTCTTTCTTCTTCCGTTTCTTTTCTTCTCCCTCTTCCATCAGCGAACTTTCGGCTAAGGTCTGACAAAACTTAGACATACACACATCATACATCATACATTACATCATACATGCATAAGTACTTAGGTCCGTACTTATTATATCTTTTCCTTCTAGAAAGACAATTTAAGCTTAAAGAAAGCGTCAAACTTTGAAATTGTAATATTAATTGCCTTGAAGCGAATATCTCGGTGGTCAGTCAGTCAGTCAGTCAGTCAGTCAGTCAGTCATATCAACTAGAGAACCGTAACTTGTAAGTTCGTACGAGGTAAGTTGAGTTGAATTGACCATCGGTACCATGATGAGAGATGACCTCGATACTCCCTACATTCCCTGCATTGTGTTACTCGCAGGCCGTACTTTTGTTCCCCGTCTCATGCATACCAGATCCTAACCTGATCCCGTTTCCTTTTTCTCCCTGCTCTAATGAGACTTGATTGGTACTCCTGCGAATCAGGAGAGTATCAGGAGAGTGAACTCCACAAGCCTATATAATTCAACCGCGCGCTTGATGTACAATAAGTTCGTAATGGTACAGCTGTAGTACGTCTCGTATGGTAAAAGCGAGACGCACGAGAAGAACGAGAAGAACGAGGTGACCCTGTTGCAGGTAGTCTATAGCGTCGCCGAGGGTGATGTTAATCCCATCTACGTATAGAAATTAGCAGATGCCGTCTAGAGTAGAAGTGGTAGCATGAGACTTTGAATGCTCACCCTGTGTCCTTCTGCCGCGAGATATCTTCCGATTTTCCGCTGTCCTTACCCTGTTGGCATAGGTTAACAACTACATACGCCCGCGCGGAAGATAAACATCATAAATTACATACCGACATCCCGCCCTCGACTACCAATCGATCTAACTGGTAGAATTTGCTGATGACCGTCTGGCGCTGTAGGAAGAGGAAACAAGCTTGTTAGTTGCGTCATTCACCACGTCGTGCTACTCCGCCTGCTGTCGGTCGGCTATGAGGGATACAGGTGATATAGGTGATATAGGTGATATACCTTCATCATCTGCAACTCTTTAAGCCC
Source organism: Daldinia eschscholtzii (assembly GCA_037126485.1). NCBI lineage: Eukaryota > Fungi > Ascomycota > Sordariomycetes > Xylariales > Hypoxylaceae > Daldinia > Daldinia eschscholtzii. Next base: position 1,539,954 of record JBANMG010000002.1, read on the forward strand.
CTTCTGTATTAGGGTCTGTATCTCTCTAGGGTCTTGAACGCCCGCGTTCTCTCGGAATGCGTCTCTCGTCCGGCGCTTTGCGTACTCTCTGAAGTTGTATGATTGAAACTGCTCGCCTTGACGTAATAGCTGGCGGTACTAGAAAGTAAAACAGCAGCAGTTAGTTTACTTTATGGTTGCGAAATATAGAGTTGCATGGGCTCAGGATCCAGGACCGCTGGCGCACCACAGCATCACAGCACCAAGCACCAAGCACCAAGCACCTAGCACCTAGCACCTAGTACATGTCTAGATATAGTAAGAATAAGTCTCACCAATGATCGAGCTTGCTGCGGCAAGTCGCCCTTTAAGGCTGAGACGATGGACATATTTGATGCGCTGGGTCGGATCGCGGGTCGACGTGGTTAAATGTGATTGATATAGGCCACTTGGGGAAGTTTAAAGGTGCGAGAAAGAAGTTGGCTTTCCAACAGTGCAACAGATGGCAAAAATGCCAATTGCGATATTGTCGCGGCGGACGCTTTTAGTAGCTTTTTATTTTTCTATCAATTACCTTTGCTCGGTCAAAAATACAATCGGCGCCGAGCACGGGAAAGCTTTCCATAGGTCTCGGCCTTCTACTAAAATCAAAATAACCCCTCGGAGATATCAAGCTTATGTAACTTGACTGCGGGGCATTTATTACGAGGTAGGCACCTAGCTTCGGGGACTTATAGGTAAGTAGGTATCACCTGCAATACGTGTACTGTATTAGGTACGTCCAGTGCATACATGTACCTGAGGTTAGGTACGTACTAATGTATTTCAATGCTAAGGACCTAGGTACACCGCGAAGCATTTAATGACCGGGAATTATATTCGTAACATTTTATCTTTACACCCGTCCATTTTGGCCACATTCAACATGGTCTACGGTCCCCAACACTTAAGCTACCCAAGCTATCTATGTAACAAACCGTATACCAGGCTCGGCAAAAAGGAAAAACAGGTATGATGCAAGCTGTTGACCGTGATATGCGTCCTCACCCTTCTTCATTTTAGCCAGCTCCGTTTTTAATTTATACAAATATAAGAAGAGAATGTTGAAAGTCGGAGGTTTCTATATCTTCTGTGGCCTTACTTCACGGCGAGACCGGTTTTTTGCTGCCATTCCTCTACGGCATTGTCAAATGTGACTAGATGCTCTTCGATTTTTCTAGCCCTATACCTCATCTTGTCGTCAGGGTCAAATTCAAGCTGATTCTCATCCCTGGCGTCATGCTGGGTGCTCTTCCGCTTAGGAACGTGGATTCCATCGCGATGGTACTGAAAGTTCTCGTTAAAGCAGCGAGCCGAGCAAAATACAGAAGGAATACCAAGTGTTCCCACACACTCCCGACAGAACACCAAGACAGTTCTGCCGTCGTCCATCTCAACGTCTTCATCGTGGAGGAGGACGCATCTCTGACCGGATGCGCACTCGTGTGCCGCTTCGACATGCGCTTCCTAAGGAGTAAATAGTAAGAATTCATCCGCGGATATTACGCAAGGGGAGAGGAGAGGGGGGCAATTTACATAGCGTTCGTTTTCGCACTTTTGGGAGCAGAATAGTGTAGGCTCGACGCGGAGTCCGTAATAATCGCCTAGAATCTGGCACAAGGGACATATAATGAAATCCTGCGCATCGAGGGCTTTCGTGCATACCGAACATGGCGGTAGGTCCCGTTGGTCATCAGAAACCGTCGTTTCTCTGGTCTCATCCTGCTGAGCCTTATCATTTTTCGCTTTACCTAGCTCGTGGGCTGCTTTAGCCCTCTTCAGTTCCTCGAGTTGCTTATGAAGTGCCTGTTTCTGATCCTGGTCGCCTTTAGCTATATGACGATCACGGATCATGGCATTGATGGTATCGGCGATGGACGTCCCATCCCTGATCATGTCGATGTACTTCTGGGTTTTTGCGGCGCCTCGGGGATCATGAGCGGGTTGAAAAAATGTATTCACGTAGGCTTCGGCGCGTGCTTGTGGTGAGCTAGCATTCCTCAGTTGCTCTATAAATTTGTCGAATGCTTCGTGGTTTCTCACCGCGCCGTCGCTCAAGGACGCCCTCAGCTCTGAGGCAAGCTGGTCTGCGGATATGCTCCGGTCGTTGATTTTCAACTGTAGAATCCTATCTTCGGATGGAGACTTTGTAGCGTGTTGAAGCCCTATATTTTTTACCTTATCTCTGTACCATTCTTTTTTTTCGTCGACTATACGCTGTTCGATAGTCTTGAGATCGACCTCGAAATTGTGAGCCTTGGAAAACATGGTATCCAGTTCAAGCAAAAAAGGCCGTCGGCCTGAAAACCACTCTTTGGAAGCAGAGTTGAGATATCGATCTCTTATGCGGTTGAGGAGGCGGGTCCAGCATTCTGGACACTCGACAGGATGCCTCTTGCCGTGGTCCTTGGCGCATGATGTTTTAATAGATTGCACATCGTCGATGCAGGATTGGCGTTCCTTCTGAAGGGCGATAGCTTCATCCCATGGTTCTAGCATATTTTCAGGCAGGTAATCACAAATCCCACGGTAATATAGAGGCTAGATAATTTTAGGTTTCATAGAGTTCTCTGCTATGTTTCCCGTGTGGTGAGATGAGTGACTAGACACCGTGACCGATGATTTCCAAAACGAGGCCAACGAGGCCAACGAGGGTTAGAATCTATGGGCAGTAAAAGATGGGAGTATGGTTGGTTATCTGAAGCATACGTAGATAAAGAGCTTGGTGTGAGGATGCGACGGTATGATATCTACTTATACATACAGCCCGCTATACGACGCGCATTTGTACTTTGTTGTATTGGATTGCAGTGCCAAGTATTTGGAAAGGTACGAATTATTGAAGTAACCCTTACTAAAGCTTGGCTGGGTTAGGTATGCTTATCCACATCTAGATAAAGGTACGTATCTGAAACCTACAGCCTTACATTAGATATACGCCGGAGCTTCATGCAACATTGAACTATATAAATATTATTAAGCTGCCCAAAGTTGTAGATAGGTATCTACCGGATTGAATTACAACGGCAATGAAGTGTGCATCTCAGACTGAGCTTCACAGTCGACCTGAAGGGAAAGAAAAAAAAAAAAAAAAAAAAAAAAAAAAAAAAAGGGGGACAATGTAATCAGTTTTTCTCTGGAAAAAGCTATGAGCGTAATAAAGAAACTTACGCTACGAATATATAACGTAGTAATTTCAAATTTACATCGTTGCAAGAATGCAAAAGAAAGAAAAACAAGGTACTTATGAAAATAGGTTCAGGAGATAGGAAATAGAAATAGAAATAGAAATAGAAAAAGAAAAAAAAATAGATATCCACGGTGGGGATTGAACCCACGACCTATGCATTCCTCAATACCGAGAAAGTATAAGCTATTTGATTTGTTAGCAACCTGTGGTGACGAGCTAGATGAAACATATTTGTAATGACTTACAGCACCATGCTAACCACTGCACCACGCGGATTCGTTATTCAATTTGATTTTATTATACCTTATTACTGATTGTCCTATCAGGGATGCCGAGGAATCCCCTACCGGGTCTAACTACATAGTATCATGGCTATCGTTGTAACTAGACCGTCTGAAAACGGTCTAAAAACTGTAAGAGGCGCTTAGACCAAATTGGAAGTATTTTGTCTGGTTCTTCTCTATGGTTAGGGTTCTCTGGGGAATAACAAAAAAAAACAAAAAACAAAGAAAGAGTACCTAACTTGGTTATCTTTAATTACTGGTGGCTTAAGTAAAGATAAAGATTAACATTTTCCACCCGCTCCATCCGCTATAACAGGCTAAATTACACGCCACTCGATACAATTCTTTTCTTTCTTTCCCTTTATTAGATCAAAAAGAAATCATTATACAGTCATGGTAGGTCTGACTGACTCGATCATACGACCAAAGCTAAGCGCGTACAGGCGGACAAACTACGCACCCAGCAGGAGCTCGAACGACTGCAAGCCAAGTATATCGGCACTGGTCACCCAGACACGACATCGTGGGAATGGCGAACGAATGTTGCGCGCGACACGTACTCGAGCCTCGTCGGCCACCCTTCCCAATTGGCCTATATCTCCCTCGCTCAGAACGAGCCCGCCGCTAAAGTCCGAGCACAGCTACTACGGAAGATGATACAGCCATGTGGTCCGCCACCTCCTCGTGAGGGAGAAGAGCCTATCCGGGGGCATAATTAATCGAAAAGAATGATTACGTAGCTCGATCGAGATGACTTAGTCTGTGCACCAGCAACTATCAAACGATGTCGACAGATCGGTGCGTCGTATATAGATCGGACAGTTCACGGCGGTGGAAGGGGATTGATCAGTCCTAATCTGGTAAAAGAGCATAAAGACTACAGTGTACAAGGTGTCTGATCCACATGCCTACTACATCTACGCCAGAAATGGTTTCGGGCGAAACGTGGTTTTATTGGTGGGTATCGTCAAGTACATTAGCGTCTGATTCAAAGTGCCCCTCAACGCTTATTCCTTATTCTTCAGGGATGGCACTCTCATCATTGGCTCGTTCAGGCTCTTGTATTCCCAAGCTCCTGTGCAGTTTCTTGTGGAAATCATCGGGAAGTTCGCCCCAGACCTCGGTGATCACTGCGGCAATGCTTTCAGGCGGAACCTCGACTCTTCCCCGGGATCCGATACACCATGTCACAGCGTCCTCGTCGCCATCGCTCCTTTCCACCACCTTGTCCACGTAACCCTGCTTCACAATTTTCTGTAATACGTTATCAGTTTTGTCCATGGGCAAGTTCTGGCCGGCGTTCAAACGGGTTAGGTATCGTCGTAACTTGGTGTCGCTCAGCTCTCCTCCGTTGAGGACGATTAACGAGACGATCATGGTGTAGAACCCAACGTATGCAGCTTCTTCGGATGTGCTCGGTATTCGTGACGGGGCGATTATGGACTGCGATTTGTATTCGGGTGGCAGGGTCGAAACCAAGACGTATTGTCTGGAAGATGTGGAAGTTTGGGAAGCCGCTTTTCTGGCGTTCGCCTCTGTCAATGGGTCAGTAGGAGATAGTAAAATACGACGCCGTGTAATCCTTACTCTGTTTCTCCTTCAGGGTACGTTTTTCTTTGATGGGTAATTCTACCATCTCCATGCCAAAAACTTGTTGAAGCTGCGCTTGGGCACCCTCAAACACACGCTTAAACGATCTTGCATTGCTTCCCAACACTATGCGTAGCCAATTTTTTTTTTTTAGTAAGGAATGATCACAGGCAGGAATATTTTAAATGAACCCGGCTTACCTTTGTCTCGAATACCATCTCTCTTAATAGGAATCCTACCATATTCACATGCTAAGGCATATCGGACCAACTTTTTGACTAGCTGGTCTTCCGTACCGTCACCTGTCCTCTCCATATCGACATCGCCATCGCCATCGCCATCGCCATCTTGATCTTCCTCAGAGGCCTCAGAATCATCCGATTCATTTTTGCGTCGCGACTGGCGATGGCGTCGAGCTTCATTTGCGTCATCGTTATTGCCTGTTCTGCGACGTCTTTGGGTCTGAGTCTGTGGAGGCATGGCTGTGCGTGATGCGAATATTATAGAATTGGGTTACGGGATTAGCGGGGGAGGAGATGAAATTCGGTTGAGACGCGTTTTAATTTAGGTACTTTCTGTACGCGTACAGAGAGATCCCACTTCCGCCACTTTAACTTTATCGATTAACTACTAGGTAGTAGTTACGTGTACTAGTTTAGGTAGTAATGTTCTTATTGGATACCTACTAATCTATACGTACCTCACACCCACGCTGGTTACCTTACCTGGCTTATTTGGCTTACTTATCTTACCTGTGTGTAGCTGCATATGTACGTATATATCTTAAAGCTGATTGCCTAATTAGGAAGTAGACTAAAAAAAAAGTTGGGGGCAAAATATTTTATCTTCGATTTTTTTTTCTTTGGTCTATCATCTACCTAGTATAGGTTACCTTCACATACTCATGCCCTTTTATATTTTCTAGCAGATATTATTTTTCATATTTTTCTTTCTGCCAGCTGCCCAGAACACCTTTCCCTACTTTCTTCATGCTACCCGCGAAAGTGACTGGCGGCGCAATCTGTCTAAGATGCCGACTGCGTCTTCTTCGTCAGAGCCCTCAACTCTTTCAAACGCCGAATCGATTTTTTAAAACCCAGCGGACAACACTACAACGCTTTTATAGTGGTTCAAGCCCCCAACCCATTGGCCAGGACCTAAGCTTTGGAGATGGAGATCCAGGTTTGGAAAATAGCAATGAGAGTCAGTATAGAAAACGCGAGCGTGGGAGAGGTGGCCACAGGTCCTTGGAACTCCGCAAAAGACGTCTTTCGCGCAATCGCGTTCTCGAGGAGGATTCAGGAAACCTCAATATCGACGTGCTAGGCAAGCCCGCCTCTGTAATTATTATGAGGGACGAAGGTCTATATCAAAAGAAAGGTCATCCTTACGTTTCCCAGGATCTTGACGATGAGCCTGACAACCGGCCTGCTAATCTCGAGTCTCTACTCGGGCTCCAGCGAGAGGCGCCGACCACGGAGGAAGTTTATGAAAACATCGATAGTTTAAAACCAGAGTCGGAGACTACCATTCCAGAAAGAAGGTTCCGTAAGCTGCAAGCCGATCTAATGGACGGTTTTCTGAGCGCCCAGCTTTATGGTTATCTCAAATACTACCAAAAAAGTCACCATTCATCTACGTCTAAACCAGCAGATAGAATGTCGGCGGACATCAAGAGGTATAGTTGGGTCAGAGAGGTTAGCCCATGGGTGCCGTTAGGAATCCAATCAGCTCCCGTAGAGGATATCGATATGAGTCTGCACGGTTATGTAACGGAATCGACCCCCTTAAAGGAGAGGCTGGCATTGCAAATTATGCGCGAGTGTTGGGGTCTTTCAATCACGGAGCTTGATGCCGGGCTCGGTGAAATGGAGATAAAGATACGAAATGAGAGTTTCCTCCTACTAATGCGTATGTCCGCCACTAGCACTTCCCTCTGACTGAATAAGCCTCGCTAATGTCTCGACAGGTGGTACTCGGAAATGGATGAATGGTATAGACAACACGTGGTTCGGTCCTGGAGAAAAGATCGTGGCAAACCGAAGCAAATTGACTATACGAATAGTGGCCACAAAAACGAAAGCATGGACCTTGATAAAACGCTTGGCGAAGATGCTCCAACAGGTTACTTACATAGTTACTCCGGACGGCTTCGTCGTCCAGGAGCGTCTCGACGAAGATATGCTAGAAGAGATAGGACGTCTTACAAACACCCACGTATCCTTCAATGAGACTACTGGACATGTAAGATGACAGCCTCTCCGAAGAATGCTTCTTGTATCCGCGCTAACTTTATTTCTGCAGTGCCGCATAACCTGGATTGATACTGAGGGTCCTACAGACCTGACATCCCAAGGCGATGAAGCATGCCGCCTACTCCTTACCGCTTGCAATCCACAACCAGCAACAACAAGAACTCTCATGGCTGCGGGCCTAGAAAATAAGCCTACAGGCAGGTTTGTTATGAACACGACCAGTAAAGAGAAGCTAGCATGGAACGACAGAACCGCTGCATGGGCTCGTTATATATTACCAGTGGCATCCGAGGACAGTGGTCCAGCGATAGAAAAACCACTCAGCAAACTTGAGCTTCCAATTGTGTCGCCGCCCGAAATTTCTATCCCTAACGAGCCACATGAGCCTTTGACGAATAGGAAGCCATCTTCCTACCAGAGCGTAGAGTGGGCCGGAGAGTTCCATGTATCTACAATAGCCCATTTTGGCTCTTTGCTGCATGCGCACAACCCGTCTGCCACACCTCCTGCCCTACCCGGCCTCCTAGTTGCCAACCACCCCCGTGTGTTTGCCGCTGCAACACCACACGCCGTACAACTCACCAATTTCAACAGTGGATCGCAATCGCCTGTCGAAACTAAAACCTCTGTGGTTGCTCGATTCTGGCCAACCCCTTACCAGAACCAGCTGCCAAGAAAGAAACAGAACGGGACGCCGAACTTTTACGCTACTTTTCCTCCGGCACCTCTCCTCGAGCTTCGCCTCTCAGTGTCGGGCAACAAAATAAAAGGCATTGAGAGCCTGCGCGCTATTCAACGAGAACATGTCACGGATGTTATGCTTCCTGCGTGTCTAGTAGATCTACGGTTCACGCAAGACAAATACGTAGTGCCAAGTAATGGCATCTCTAGCCTCGAGCCGCTGACCACGTTCCTCGCTATATCACATCTTGACTTGGAGCGCGGCAAGCTCAAGACGCCTCCAAGGCGGACGTTTTCAGTCCCGTGGTATCCATCGCTGTGGGCTACTCCCAAAAAGCGCGGTATCTCTCTGCCTAGCCCTGACTTAAAGGCACCTTTGGATATCGACACCGAGTACACGTTAGCAAGTCTAGAGGTTCATCGTTCTATCTCTATGCCATATGAAGGATTCAAACTATCGTACACGTCCATCGAGGCAGGGCCTGAAGCCGGACGGAGAGCTGAAATTACCTTGGAACCGACTGCTGTTCCCGATGGTAGTCTCAATCTCCATACACTACATGACCAGTTCTTAGCGGCCTGCCAAAAACTCGCCAGCACAGATACTTTTTGGTCGGGATTGTAGCATGTGAATTATATAAACTTTACACTACGTATTTGCTAGCAACCGCAAGCAACGTAATGTACATTTATAAATACTCTATACTCCTTATCATTCCATAAAGCCATCAATTGCGCATGTGAATTTTTCACTTACCTAAATGTAGATAGAACAATGGAATTCTCTTCAACTGGGTCGTTAGTGCTTGTGCAGCGTCATTGTAAGCAAGTATAGACCATGGGGAACATTTATGGGGTTGCCAACCATTGTAAGGGTAATAAGAGCAATCCCAACCTTTCATGATAACGGAATACGTAGTAGCATAGGCTTAGGCTTAGGCTTAGGCTTTTTTTTTTTTTTTTTTTTCAAAACTACGAAGTGCAATTAGTTAGTACAAAGCAATGGACTGGTATTAGTACGATCGAGAAGTAGTATTGGGTCAATCTAGCTCAGAGCAGAGGTTCACGATTTACTGAGAAAACATCACAATCACGACGGTTTAAAAAGCGGCGGGCACGGTCTATGACTCTATTTTACTACAAGCACATGATGAGAAAGTTTTGTCGCGAAAATGCCCATAACCCTTCCTCTCATACTGCGCTCCGTATCAAATGTCCGAGAGAACAGATCGTGTCAAGAAAAAAAGGAAATTCGTAGAGGCATTGTCGTTTCGTCAAGGGCTCATGGCACCTAACCAGCCGAAGACATATTATATCCTCGAGATTGTAGTTGGGTTATGATTTGGCAAGCTTATTTCTTGCCAGTAGCCTTGGCGGCGGACTTGGTGACCTTACCGGCCTTGCTGCTCTTGTTCACAGCCTTGATGACACCGACAGCAACAGTCTGTCGCATATCACGGACGGCGAAACGACCGAGAGGAGGGTAGTCAGTAAAGGCCTCAACGCACATAGGCTTAGAGGGAACCATCTTGACGATGGCGGCGTCACCAGACTTGATGAACTTGGGGTTGTTCTCAACCGACTTACCAGTTCGTCGGTCAATCTTCTCAAGAAGCTCGGCGAACTTGCAGGCGATGTGGGCAGTGTGGCAGTCAAGAACAGGGGCGTAACCAGCACCAACCTGACCGGGGTGGTTAAGGACGATGACCTGGGCAGTGAAGTCATCACAGCCAGCAGGGGGGTCGTTCTTGGAGTCACCGGCGACGTTTCCTCGTCGGATTTCCTTGACAGAGACGTTCTTCACGTTGAAACCAACGTTGTCACCGGGAACACCCTCGGCAAGCTGCTCGTGGTGCATTTCGACGGACTTGACTTCAGTGGTGACGCCAGCAGGGGCGAAGGTGACGACCATACCAGGCTTGATGATACCAGTCTCGATACGGCCGACGGGCACGGTTCCAATACCACCGATCTTGTAGACATCCTGGAGAGGGAGACGGAGGGGCTTGTCTGTGGGACGCTTGGGGGGCTCGATGGCGTCAATAGCCTCAAGAAGGGTCTTGCCGGTGACCTTGCCACCCTTGCCTTCCTTCTCCCAGCCCTTGTACCAAGGAGCGTTGGTGGTAGGGCTCAACATGTTGTCACCGTGGAAGCCCGAGATGGGAACAAAGGCAACGGTCTTGGGGTTGTAGCCAACCTTCTTGATGAAGTTGGAGGTCTCCTTGATGATTTCATTGTATCGGTCTTCGGCCCACTTGGCAGTGTCCATCTTGTTGATGGCGACGATGAGCTGCTTGACACCGAGGGTGTAGGCGAGCAGAGCGTGCTCACGGGTCTGGCCATCCTTGGAGATACCAGCCTCGAACTCACCAGTACCAGCAGCAATGATGAGGATAGCGCAGTCGGCCTGCGAGGTACCAGTAATCATGTTCTTGATGAAGTCACGATGACCGGGGGCGTCTAAGAAGACATTGTTAGTATTGTGGTGAGGTTTAGTCAGTCCAATATAGCAAAGTACATACCAATGACGGTGACATAGTACTTGGGAGTTTCGAACTTCCAGAGCGCAATGTCGATAGTGATACCACGCTCACGCTCAGCCTTTAGCTTGTCAAGAACCCAGGCATACTTGAAAGAACCCTTGCCGAGCTCAGCGGCTTCCTATTGAGTGGGTCAGTAGATGCTTCTTTCATTACCCATCATGATCGCTTGGCATGTTCAGGGCCAGGCTAGGCTGGTTGCTCCGTGCACCGAAATGTTGTGCAGAACGTCAGAGCGGGGTAGGGAAAATTTTGTGCCCCTCGGTGGGGGTTAAATTTTGACAAAGGAGGGGCAACGAGGTTGCAGCCAAATAATCAGAAAATTCAGTCCCCAAAGCCTTTCGGTTGAGGCAGAATTCACGATGAGATAGATATATAAACATGTGAAATTTTTACTAACCTTCTCGAACTTCTCGATGGTTCGCTTGTCGATACCACCGCACTGGTAGATCAAGTGGCCGGTAGTGGTGGACTTGCCACTGTCGACGTCTGACACGAGAAGTTAGAAATCCGTAATAAGGATCTGAGCAATCAATGGAAAGACTTACGGCCAATGACGACGACGTTGATGTGAGTCTTGTCTTCCTTACTACGATGCTATTAGCAACCACTGTGGCTTTGAAGGGGCGCGTGATCCGAATTTTATTCTCATTTCTTCTTTACATACCCCATTTTGACGGTAGAAGCTTGCTGATTTGTTTGTGTTTGATGAAGGGAGACACGAAAACTGCGTAGATGACGGTTAGTTTATTGATTCTAGAGGAAGTGCTATGATGGTGGAAGGATAGGTTGATGAAGTTGATGAAGTTGATGAAGGAAGAAGGGATGTTGGAAGGGGAGGTTCTTACGTTCAGCAGGTGTTAATGCTTCTGATTAACGGTGTGCGAGACGAGGATCAAAAGGAAACTCAGAAGAGTGTTGGCGAGGGTGTGTAGGGGTTTATAAATTATTTCAGATGGTGGCTAAGGTAGATTTTTTGATTGTGGGGGCATTGCCCCTCCTCAGGCCCTTCCTGCTTGCGCACCCCTCCTTCCCAATTCACAAACTGAAATTTTTTTTTCCTTTGACAATTTGCCTTTTTACACTGTACTTTTGTACCTTATCTAACTAACCTTCCAGGCTCCTAGCTTATCCATTGGCTTAAAATTTTCCAACCTAAAACACACTGTGTGTGTACCTATGTACGTATGTGACTACAAAATGTACTAGGTATAGTAAGGGAAGTAAGGTATGAGCTCCTCAAGGCTCAAAGTACCTCCTCTTTCCACGCGTACCTACTACTGGAAACCTCCATTGGGTGCTTAGGTATTTACATACGGGGTACCGCCCAGACCTTCTAGAGGTTTCAACTTTGGCATATACTTATTATCTAAAGCCAGGACACTTCTCATTATCTAGGTAGGTATGTAGGTTGAGATTTAGTACTCCCTACTGTTGGGATGGGACTACTTATCCAACAGGTCAATATCAACATTTATCGAACCATTTGAACTACTAATTTTCAATGCAGCCTGTAAACAGTACAGTGGCAAAGGTTCCTAGAATTAATTTTAGTATATAGGTAGGTAGGTACATCTAGTTAATCCTAATGAGAGGAAGTTCTTTCCCTCAAAATCCACAATGTCAACAAAATCAGATGTTAGGTATCTTCACCTCCATATTAAAATACCTACCTACATAATACAAGCCTGCCTACATAATCCTGTACATAAATGCTATCTAGGTAGGTATTAGATACACTAGGTACATTATGTATTATGTACGTATAACTTAATGCGGCTGCTTCAGTTATTGTCCCTATATGATTTCGTACATGTGAGTACGATTGTGCTTGCCTTTTTGAAAAACTACAAAACCCAAGGTAACTAGTACTTTTTTACCTTTGGTACTAAGGTCATTATCAAGCTAGGTACTTTATACCACCAAAATGCTGGAAATACCCCTACCTACCTACCTATGTGCCGAGTGACTCAGACCGGCATAAGTAGGTACCTGGTACCTTTCCAGTCCGCACATACATGTCGCACCACAAACTCGAACGAAAAGATAAAAGAGAAAAGAAAAAGCTTTTCGATAGCTGCCCAACCTGCTAAAGCAGGCCCACACAATGAGCCTTAGGTAAATTATACGCAGCCTTATTGGTCCCTGCTACAGCGGCTATTAAAATTTGTCATGTGAGATCTGCTACCCTGTTACTCTGCCGTCTCTCCTGATACGTCATGGATCAACTTCAGGTTCTCAAATCCGGTACTACCCAGAATACCAGGCAGCCCTGGGAAGCCTAGAATCAACACTTTACCATGTGCCGCCATTGCAAGTAACAAACTATACCTAGTTCGGACTTTCTGCTTAACTCCGCAAGATATTAGGATTGATTCGAACCATATAACTAATTGTTAAAAAAAAAAAAAAAAAAAAAAAAAACATGGCTCCTGTTCATGGGTGAACGAACGTCGCGAAGCTTGGAAATATTATATAGACAAACTCATGAATACTCCCCAGACCATCGCTATCCATGACAACATGAGACGAGTGGTGGAACATGACTAGAAGGTAACTGGAGGGTTTATGGAGTTATCCCGCCAAGCATTGAAGGGTTAATTAATTACAGGCCAGACCTAGTCTAACGGGGGTATCTGTTTGCAAAAACGCCATTCCCATAACTGCGACGCATACGACGCATATGATGAAAAGGAAAATAATAGTAGAAAGAATATATGATAAGTCGCCCAGTCCCTTAATCGACCCATATATTATTCGTAATTTGACCATCTTCATCCAGATCGTCTTCTCGTCGATCGGGGTTCCTGTGACACTTGATGATCGCAGCCTTTTCCTTCTGGCCTAGAACAACTTGATCAAAACCCGGCGGCAAGACTCTGTCGCCTTCCAAATATAAGACCTTTAAACCACGAGCCTTGTCACGTACTTGTTGTTGGTTCCGTGGATTTTCGAAATCGCCTATTCTGGCTATGGTACTCCACGAACAATTGATCAACGGATCGGCGATTAGATCCAGGAGTTTAGCAGTATCAGATGCGGACCACGGTACACGGACTTGTCGGGGCTTTTGTACATAAGTCCCGCGTCGATTATATCGGGCTTCCTGGCTTAGCCTGAAAAGATCCCGTTGTTGTAAACTAAGTTCCTCTAATATCTCACTCCCTGACCGTTCTCTAGCCGCCCGGTGAACCGCCTCGGATCGTTCCGAGATTCGGGGGGCGTTCAGAAGGCAGTCTTCGAACAGCTGTATATTCGTTACGAGACCGCCTGGATTCGTCAAGAAGCTGCACATTTACTTCAAAGTCGTCATCGTCTCCGCTAGCTTCATCTTCACTAGGAGCTGGACGTTTTCTGGGACGTCCAATTACCTGGCTGGGATCCAAATGACGGATCGCGTCTCCAATATCCAATATTGGGCCGCCCCCCCCCTGTAGTGTGTTGATTAGAAGATGGTGCCGGCATCGAACCCGTTACGTGTTGGTTCTCGCTTTGCCTCACGGCGGCCAGGGTAGCAGAACTGTCGATGAAATTTTGACTAGCGATTGTTAGTATAAACCCGAAATGGACTAGAGGAGCTCCTTTAAGCGTACTTGGGTTCTTGTGTTGGAAGTTGATCGTATTCTGCGGCGTCCATATCTGATTCAGAGTCTGAATCCTCTCTCGCCTCTTCATTGTCGTCGACAAAAAGAGACTCTGATTCCCCACGTCTTACTAATTCGTATGCTGCTTCTTCTTGACTTGTTTTGGCAGCGCTTGCCTTCTCCTGATTCGCAGGCGTATTAAGTAGTCTATACATATCTAAGCCCCATGACCTTAGATCACTAAAGAGTTTTTCCCTGGGGCACTTTTGATCTAGACGCGATTCCGCTTCGAATCTGTCATGGAGAGGAAGCATAGAGAGAGTCTCCTTGATGCGGGCTTGGTAACTTTCATATGGGTAAGAGTTTCCGTTGATATCGATTCCAGCCAAAGGTTTATATTGTTCTAGGCCGGTAGCCTCCTCGGAGCTATTAGAAGCATCTGAAGACTGAATATAGAACACGCTGGCGGCTAGTTCGTGCGGGTCAGCAGAAGGTTCAGTAACCAGTAGTTCAATTACGTGACGAAGTCGAATACGAAACGCTAGATCTAGAAGCAGCCCTGTGCCATCGTTCTCCCGACAATTCGGGTAGAATGAAGCTGGGAATGAATTATCCAGTTGCTCAAGAATTGTGAGCGGTTCCATTTTGCCGACCATAACGTCAACCATGGAAGAGAGGAGCGATATGATGTTTCCAGAGTAGATTGCTCTTTGCATCTTAGCTCGCACTCCTGGGTCGAAATCCTCAGGAAAGTTGATAGGTTCGATTAAAAACGTGCTAACATCAGCAAAAGGAAGACGAGCTTGATTATATGTTTTTCTGGCGACATTTAACCTTGAAAGGTCTTCCGTACTTGGCTGGTTGGTATTGATAGATGATAGGACATCATACATCTTGCTAGACCGGCGTAATAACTTGGGTATGTCAAAGTCTAACATATCTTCGATTCTGGCAGCATCCATCTCTACTGACCCGTCAATGTCGCCTGCCTCAGATAGCGCATCATCCTGGAACACAACCGGACCAGGTACTGAAGCCATATCTGCACAACACTCAGTTAGGAGGTTAACACTGGGGGCCTGGAAACAACCTACCTGAGTTCTCCGACTCGGGGTTCACGTGACTTGTTGAGGCTTTCGTTCCCTCGTCCATCACGACATTTTCGGGGCTTCCATGGCGACGTTGCCTGGGACCGCGCCGAGAAGTTTTCACCTCCAACTGAGACCCAGGTTCGATAGACGCGTCGGGACGTCTAGTACCGCGTCGAGTCTGTCTTGCTACTGGTTCTACAGGCTCCTCAGGCTCTGACGCCTCAGTCTGACGCGTTGCTGGACGACGACGACCAGACATTATAAATCAAGAAAGTATTTGGTTATGCTACAAGCGTGTAAGAAGCTTATTACAAGATTATGCGATATTTGTGGTGCTGGTGTCGGTTTTAACGTCGTTGTTATTGTAATCAAGATTATTTAATTAAGATTAACCAAAATTGGTTTAGCCTAACCCTAACCCTTATGAAAAAAGGGGTAGACATTGAATAGCTTTCTTGGTGTAAACAAAAACAAAAGAGATTAAGTAGTTGACCTAGGCGGGCAGTTAGTCCCAGAAGTGGTAAGTTCCAATACTTTGTTAATAACTACTAAACGTTAGTCGTAGTTAATTGCATAACTTGATTGTGATTTGGTTTGAATGAGCTTCCACGGTTAAAAATAGAATTAGCTTACTTTCCCCCATAATTAGCACGTCAAGTAGCTTGCTATTTTATATCCCAAGTCACGCAAGTACTTGAAGTGCAAGTTGCTTCTTCCGAATTTAATTAAGTACTTAATCATAGGTATGTACCTAAATTTAAGATATCTAGCGTAGTCACATGACCCTGTAAGTACCTAGCGGTAGACTTATTTAGAAATGTCCTAAAGTTAGTAGCTGCGGCTTTCACTACTAGGTAGGTACTAAGTAATTGGGATTGTTTGGGGCGGTTTGGTGCTAGTACAGTAGAAAAGGTACGTACCTACGGTCTATGTACTAGGTATGCAGCTGCAAGGGTGATATAAGGGTAGCACCTGTAACCCCCCAAGCTTTTCGGTCTTCTGCTATCGCGTACGTAACTACCTAACACTACTCACATGTACCTTGAGTACTTACCTAACTTAGGTACTGCCCTTGTTATTTCCACCTTGAAGTTTCTCGCCCCCTTTTACGCTGTTTCTAATCAAGATTTCTCCGGCGCTCTCGTCTAATAATACTTCGACCGTTTTACCAGCGATTGGGGCCGGTTTTCTTTTATTATCTTATTCTTCATTGGCGTTGTTCTTCTTTTACCTGCCTTTATGTACATCTAAGTTAAATCTTGCCTCTATTTCCAGGGTTCTCACCACCGTCTTATCCTCGCCAGTCACGCATTGCGTTGGCTCCGTCGCAGGCTGTTTGAAGGAACATCGCCCTATCTATAAAGCAGCAAGTCGCTTTGTCCGAGATCCTTTCACATCATACTTCGCCTGGCGACTACGTATCTCCAACGGTACCACGAATTTTGCTAGTTTACTTGACCTTGTGCCCATCATGAGACTACGTCAACGACAAACGCCGCTCATTCTTCTACTTCTACCCTCCCTAGCTCTCGTCACATCAGCACTGGATGCAAAACCCGCCAAAGATGTTCCCGCAGTAGGCGCCGGTAGCGCGTCGTCCCAGCCTCTCGATTCAGCCGCCGCGTCTTCGAAGTCCACTAAAGTCGATGTTGGCACCAAAATCGCCCCAGTAGACGGTAAAGATGGAATGCCGCACGAGGGTCCATTCGTAACGACTGACAAGGGGCGCAAAAAGGGCGATGCCAATGACGGTATAGAAACAAAGCCTCTTCCCTCCTTGAAAGACCGGCCGATAGATCCTACAATCATCGATGGGAAGAAGATACCTGAGAGTAACGATGGGGTCATGGACGATCCCCATCGGCAGCCTCCTAAACAGGGCACCACCGGTACCGAGGGGGGCGTAAGCGAGAAGGACAAGGCTAAGAAAGCTAAAGAAGGTGTGACTGGAGAAAAAGTCGAGAACGTGCCTCAGAAGCCAAAGGAGAAACCACCGTTACCGCACAGTGAGCAAGAAAAGATTACCAGCGAAAAGGTTAATAAGAAGGAAAAGGGCAAGGTTGACCTACACCAGACACCAGAAGACGTTGCCGGGCTTGAGGTATGAGGATAAACAGATTACGTCACATTCGCTAGACTAACCTGCTATACAGAAGCCATTAGACCTGCCAGGTAAACTGCGCGACGACCCAAATCCCGTTCCAGACTCGGCCAACAAAGATCACCTCGACGTATCGAAGCCTACCAAATCTACCCCCAAATCATGGGAGCAAGATGACGAGGGTAATGAAGGTCTCATTCAGCCTTTCCACTCCTTTGTGCTCTCTCTTACTATGATTCTCTTCTCTGAAGTGGGCGACAAAACGTTCCTGGTGGCCGCGCTTATGGCCATGAAACATGATCGTATGCTTGTGTTCTCGGCTGCTTTTGGTGCTTTGCTGGTTATGACCGTGCTATCTGCCGTGATGGGCCATACGGTACCAGCTCTGATCCCAAAGCGAGTGACGACTTTCCTGGCCGCAGGGCTCTTTTTTATCTTCGGCGCGAAGTTGCTACGGGAGGGTATGGCCATGGATCCGAACGAGGGCGTCACAGCGGAGATGCAAGAGGTTGAGATGGAGCTTCAGGAAAAGGAGCACCAGGCGGTTAAACAAGGTAGACGGCGCTCCTCCCTATCTCCGTACACCCTGGAGATGGGGCTCAACAGCAATCGGAAGCCAAGGTCCCAGTCTCGATTCCCGACTCCGCCCCGCAGCCCCTCAACTTCCCCGGGCCGGAGTCCGTCACCTCAGCGTGGCCTTTTTAGCGGGTTCGGCGTTGGTTTGTCGAACCTCTTTTCACTCCTTTTAAGTCCAGCATGGGTGCAGACTTTTGCCATGACCTTCTTCGGTGAATGGGGAGATCGTAGTCAAATTGCAACTATTGCTATGGCTGCCGGTCAAGACTACTGGTGGGTGACGTTGGGCGCTGTGTTGGGCCATGCATGCTGTACCGGCGTTGCTGTCCTCGGCGGTAGAGCAATTGCCGGCAAAGTAAGCTTGAGAGTTGGTAAGTTGCAATAAACCATGATAACAGTTGTATTTGATTACTAGTTACTGACAGAAGTACTTTACTAGTGACTATAGGTGGTGCTATAGCATTTCTGGCTTTTGGCCTCATCTACTTCATCGAAGCGATATACGCGTAATACCCTTTCTTCGGCCGTTGAGCGATTCCCCTATCCCCCATTTCAGCTTTGATACAGCTCTCACGACTGTAGGCGGTTTCAAGGAGAGAATTAGGGGTATCTGTTCAACTTCCAGCAGATTTCTCTATCTACGTGACGCAGCCCGCGCAGTCTATAGAATATAGGGTAAACGGAACCGGCCGACGTAGGGCAATCTCGAACCAATATCATTGCCACTGGGTCAAGGAAATTAAACCCGGGACACGAAAATAACGGGACAGGCTATTGCATGGGTGGTGTTTGGCACATAAAATGAGCAGATCCAACTAAAGGAATCGGCCGAAAATAACTATTAATTGTGTCTTTGTAGAATTTCCAAACAAACTAAGTGGCCAAGATGGAGGCCCATGGGGATTCGCGGACCCCGGATGTAAGCTAGTAAGATAACTTGTGATTTATAGATACTGGGCTACGAATATGTCTTTAATTGTTCACGGGGAGTTATAAAAGCGTATACAATACCGCGCTCCATGAATAGATGCAAGAAGTCAGCACAACAAAGGGGAACATCCCGTGGCAATAGATGACTATCTCCAACGATCCTACTGCTGTGAGCGGTTGAATGTTGAGGATATATTTTTATATACCCTGGTATATTGGAAACTACACATGATAGAAATTATACGATGATAGGTACGCATAGGGAATGTACGTACAGTATGACTACTGATGCAAGTCTAGACCGGATCCTTCGACTTGCTCGATTCCCCGCCTTGGGCCGCGCCCCTGGCTGTTAGACGCTTCGCGTTGAACTTCCGCCGAACTCCATATCATACCAGATACCACCCCACCAGGAACCCCTCAGCTGAAGATGTAAATTATGTAGGAACTAGACCAGGTCGGTGGATTCTTAAGAGTGCTAAAAACGAATAGAAAGTATAATAAGAAATAACGTTAGAGAGACAAAAGACAAAAACTTAGGTCTACAAGTAACATATATTCTCGGTGGCCATAATGTGGAAACCACACGCTCCTCCGCCTACTCGCGTCACCAAATCACCCGATCCGGAGTCCAAGAGGGCTGTACGCCGTATCGCGCAGATTGTCAAGTTGAAGCCGGAGTTTGTTTCCAAGTATAAAGAAGTCCATGCCGCTGTGGTATGTAATCCTCGTGTTTGAGGGTTCTTAAATTTAATCATACCATTCTTCAGGATAGCTATACTAACTCTGTCAAAGTGGCCCGAGGTTCTAGAGCAAATCAAGGCCTGCAATATTGAGGACTGTAAGATAGTTCTGCTTATCTACCTCACTAATAGGTTATCAAGCAGCTCAAGACTAATTTCTTCCTTTACCATGGCAACTGTAGACAGCATATTCCACGACCCAGGCACGGGAATTCTCTTTGCGAGCTTTAAGTATGTTGGGAACGCCTATGCAAGTGATATGGAACGCATGCGCGAAAATCCAAAGGTTAAAGAGTGGTGGGCCATGACCGACGGGTTCCAAGAGGTAAATGTTCCCAAGTCTCACCGTTTACGGGATATCGCCCGTATAGCTGATGTTAACCTGCGTTTCGTCACAGAGCTTTGTACCTGGTGCTCATAGTAGTGAATCTGGGCCACCCTGGTGGAGGGAGGTCGAAGAGGTGTTTTACCTAGAGTAGAAAAGAAATCCCAGAAGTGATAGATATGCGTATTTATCCCTGCACAACACTCATATCTTCCAGCTCCGTGTCTCATGGCTTATGACTTTCGGTGTAAAGTGAAATTGAAGCTACTGGCCAAGTCTCATATCCTAATAATTTGAGTTATATAATATCTCTATATACGGCCCCCGTTACGAAACAGCGACTTCCGCTGCCAGTGGAAATAGAATAAGCGGGCTAGCCGTACCTCATTTCAACGAACCGAACAGGCCGCCAAAAATACCTGGACCGCCACTTCCGCCTCCGCGGCCGCCATGTCTCCTCGCTTCATTTCGAATCCACTCTTCCAGGAAAGACCGGTCTGTTAGTTTTCTTCCATCGGTTACCTTGGTGCGGGTTTGGGCCTCTCCGGCATCGAAGCTAAGTAGAGTGGGTATAGAAGTGACCATGAAGTCCATACCAAGCGAACTGCTCATGACATCGGGGGCATCATACTGGACCTCGCAATACCCGACGCCGCCCTCAGCCTCGCCTACACCAGACTCGATGACAGATTTAATGAGTGGCGCTACGACATGGCAGGTAGAACACCATGAGGTAGTCCACAAGGTCAAGAGAGGAGTCCTCGAGGAAGAAGACAAAAGCTGGTAAGTGTGAAAGTCATCAGACCGACGAACACTAGCAAGAAGAGTTAGTGGTAATATAAGAAAAAAAAAAAAAAAAAAAAAAAAAAAAAAAAAAACATCTTGTGATAACCAAAACACTTTGCTTACGGAGAATATATTTGGTTGGAGGCGTTGAGACGTTGAGATGAGGAAAAGGGCCGTGCTAGAGACCGATACAGGACCGTTGATATTGGTATCCGAATTCTGGTCCGCATCGTGGTTTATCAGATGCCTCTCGGAGATATATATATATATATATATATATGTATATAAATATAATATATGTATGTATATATCTAGATACGTATAAGTATAGAAATAAAGTATACGTGCAAGTGTATGAATACCAGGTACTAAGTACGTATGTCAACATGCAGTTGTACTTAAGTACTTATGTAAAGTGAGGTACATGTAGCCGTAGAAATGTACCTACTTGAGATATTCATAAATTCAACCTTACGTAATTATTCAAATATCTGATACGTTGATGTAATGTAATTAACATATCATGGATGACGTAGGTAGTACGTAAAATCCAGTTTGTCATGTCACTCTTCTGTTAGTTATAAAGTTATATATATATGTACCTAAGTCACCTAAGGTATAAAATATATTTACCTATTAATTGACCAAAATTTCAACGTCGAACCGCATATATAAACCGATTAAATCAGCACAAAATATATTCTTCCGTATATGTTGCAACCTTCGTTAAACGCCGTAGATGCTATCCTCATAATACATGCATGCGTATATAATAAACCAAGACATACTATGTATATATATATATATATATATATAGTGCCTTATTCAAAGTGTAAGATCCGTCTAGAATTTCTCCATGAAATTCTTTCTGACAGTCCACATACGAGCTCTCTTGCCGTAGATGTACATAGGTATTGTGAATAGAAGCAGGATGAGTTGAATAATACCGATCCAGATAAAAACCGTCTTGGAGCCGTCATTCGTAAGCCATTCGGTGACAAATAGACTGAATACTAGGCCGTGAAATATGTTCTTGCTGAAGTTCAACGTGACCAAGGCCTCTCCGGCATACTGCCTGTAGCTGTCTACACAAAATGTGATCGACGTCGTAGAACCCAACGAACAGCCGAACGAGACTACGCCAAAGAAGATTGTTGGGACGATCCAAGCGTCGTTCTCGTAAGCTGACCACCCGAATCCCATGAGTCCGATGACTGTGGTCACCAGAATTGGCGCGGCCATCACTAGTCGAAATTCGGGCTCGTAGAGACCGCCGTTCCTTCGCGCCATAGCCCTAACAATGACGTCGCTGACCTTGCCTGCCACGGCAGTACCGAGAACACCGCCTACGAATGGCGATATATAGACAAGTCCCGTTCCCAATGCGCTGAATTTATAACTGCCTTCCCGGTATATTACAGCAACCGACTCCGATATCACTATTAACCAGCCGATCGAGCAGGCATATACAGCAGCCGACCACAGAACCGATGGATAAGAAAACAGGATTAAAGGACGAACAGCTACTTTCCACCACTTATCTTGGTTGAGCCGCCCGTGGTGTATTTTTAACTGCTGGACAAATGATTTCGGCGGCGCGTTTCGCAAGGCATGCGTATAGGCTTGCCCTGTCGTTACCGTCCCCAAATTCGAGAACGACATCTTCTCACTCTCCGTATCCGAATGAACAGTTCCTAGAGGCAGACGGGCCGATCGCCCTTCCTCCACTCGGAAATAATCGTCGGTATGACGACTTTGGTATGGCGAGTTGAAACCGCGTGAGTCTGGTGTTGACGGGCTAAGACGGCCGGAGCCCTCCCAGTTAGCCCGTGACCACGTACTGACATTTGACTGTGCGCGACTAGCAACTGGGCGAGGAGCGTGCGGGATAGCATTAGCTGTTATCTTGGGCTCAGCAGATACCCCCTCGCCAGTCACTGCGGATTCGTCTTTGTCGCTAGGTAGTGCTGTAGAAACATTAACGGCAGCCGATGCAACCGGGGCGTCTGGCGCTTTCCCTGAATCCGTTGTAGATTCTCCATCAGGACTGGGCGCAAATCCGACATGGGCTTTCTTGTGGCGCGGCTGCGCCATTGACGCTGCATCCTCGTGACGATTTGCCGTAAATTTCTCTTCGTTTACGCCTTCGGTCGGCTTCTCGTCATTAGAAACAGCATTCCCGCTTATATGGGACTTTGGTACTTGTCGAGCCGAAGATCTCCTACTAAATAGTGAGGGCCGCTTAGGATGCCTGCGTGATCTTGGTATTGGAGTTCTATCCCAAAAAGTCTCCGGGACGAATAAAAATAGAAGAACGCCACAGAAAGCGACGACCATAGCAAGAATCCTAATGATATAACATGTCAGCGAGAGAAGCGGGAAGGGTCGTAGATAGATGTCTAGCGTTAACATCAACACCATGTCAACATAGACTTACCAAAACACCCAGCGCCATTCTAGGCGCTCGATGATAGCAGCACTTACGAGAGGAACTAAGTTCTTGCCGCCAAGCAGTAATAAGGTATAGACGCCGATACGGTAGGCTCTCTCGTGCAAGAAAAATATCTCAGCAATAGTAGCAGAGGGAAGACATTCAACTGGGCTCACAGCGATCCCCTGGAAGATACGAGCCAATATGAGCGAAGTAAAGTTAGGTGAAAGAGCGCACCATATCGCTGATATGACGAAGAGTATAGCACTAAAAAGGTAAACTGGTCGTTTTCCATACAGGATAGCAGTAGGCGAGAAGACGACACAGCCTATTCCTAGGCCCATCATGTATAAGCCTGTAGTGAGCGACACGTCGGCTACGTCGATAGAATAATCTGGAAGGAAGATTAGCCAGGGCTATAGCCAGCCGGGAGATATACAATTTCCTTGCACATACCCTTCGCGACATCAGTGAAACCTGCTGCGATAATAGGGGTTGTTCCGCCTCCGACCATACAGTAAAGACCTAGGGAAAGTAAGGCAGAATCCCGGCGCCAGGTTGGCCAATTCAGGGGGTCGTTGTGTGAATCATCTGGCTGAGGATCAAGGATGATCTGTCCATCTTTAGTCATTTTCTTGTCATCTTTATCCTTGGGTGCTTGTTGGAAGTAGCCCGTGGGAAGAGAAGAATGAGATGTCCTAGCTGGCGCATTTCGAAGCCCAAGAGGCTCGTTGCGGCCCTGTGCAAGCAGTAAGACGGATCCTAAGTAGATGGTTAACCGGTGAATGTACGAAACCAAGTTGATAGCAACCCACCTGGAACTTCTATCGTTTCTTTATCATTCAACATTCCCATGTTCCATTTTGACTTCTCGTCCCTACGGTCCTCGCCATTGACATCAGCCCTCCTTCGAAGTAATGCCTTCCATGGGCCCTTTGGTGTCTCTTTCTCATCCCCGGCCATCTTTCCCGACTATTCTGGAAAGGAACACACTCCACCAACAGCCAGTTCGAGTGTATACGTCGACTTATACGGAGAAACGTATTTGTAGGTAAATCTAAATATTGGGGTTATTGGGGTTATTGGGGCTATTGGGGCTATTGGGGCTCTAGACTCTCGGTCAAGCAATAGACCGGACCAGTGCTCAAGGGCTCCAACTTGGTTAATCCAAATATTACTACAGACTACAGAGATAAGAAGAGTATCGAAGTCAAGCAAAGCTACTAGACACCTGGTTATATAGGTAAATTTACTTCCCCAGGGTCACGTCAATTCGAAAGGACATCGACCCCAGCAGCAGCAATAGACGTTATCTTACCACCCAAGGATTAGCGGGTTGCGAGTAAAGGTTTCCCTAGTGAAGATAGCGTGCTGATGACAAGGCCCGTACTAAGCCAATAGCATATTAGAAGTGTGTCAATATATGGGGTCGTGTCTCTTGGAGTTTGGCTCGCATTGAGCAGGTGATCAGGCGGTGATGGGCACATGGGACAGGTCAGGTTGCCGCCATCCGCCGCTAGGGATTGAAGCGCCTTTCTCTCGTCGAGGATCGTGTGGGTGGGGATGAAGAGATGCCCGTGTTAAATGTACCTAGCAATTTTTATTTACCTTGTAGGTTCTCGAGTGGCGTTTTATTTTATGAGCTTACAACTATAAATCGGTAAAAGAGATGATGATATTAGTTAGTCAGCTACCTAAGGCAGTTTATGTAACTAGTTGATAACATGGAATACTACTACCCCCGGTACGCTACTATTACAACGGTCTATTGTTAGTCGATTTACCTTCTATACACTATATAGGTAAATATTAAGTTCCAAGCTGGGAGGCCGGGGAGGGATCAAAGGAATGTCGATCACAGAAGCCAATGGACCCCTACAAAAGACGAGAGGTCAGTGTAACTATGTATGTACATAATATTTGAGGCTGGGAACGCGGGGTTAAAGCGCTATGACTGCAACAGATACATGTATTTTTTTTTTCTTTACTTAGCTACGAGTAACCGCTAACGTCTTCGGAATGCACTATGACGGCACCTTACATGAAGGTACATACATGTACACTAAATTTTGCACTAGGATGCATGTGATTTACCATCTCCTAACCAAAGTGGGATTTGCTGCCAAGCAATTATAGGTACATATTGGTAACGTCTAATGTAGCTAACTTTGCAGGTAACACAAGATTTAAGAGGACAACTACCTAGGTATCTAGGGTACACAGCTTACCTAGTTATCAAATGGCTTTCGATTACCTACGCGACCAACCAAAAAAAAAAAAAAAAAAAAAAAGAATAGGAAACTCGCACATTTCAAGATTTCAAGACGTCACGATGTTATTACCTACATGTATCTAGCCAAACCTTATCCTCGTATTACCACCAGAAACTTCCAGGAGCTTTTGGATTATTCATACAAGTAGGTAACCGATTATCCGATCAAATCAGATCTAACCAAGTTACACTCTTTTATATTCCCTTTTTTTTTTTTTTTTTTTTTTTTTTTTTTTTTTTTCCCTTCTATGCTATCTAATATAGTAAGTATCATTCCTTGCTTCGATTTCGCTCCTCAAAACTTGCCTTGTCGTACTGGCTCAAAATATTTATAATTGCGCCTATCTCGCCTATCTCTTACGACTCTTCGGCTACTGTATTTGGATGTAACTAAACTACATACGTATAATACCTACATAATGTAGATCCGACTACCAATGCCAAAGCTTGACATCGTATCATTTACCGTTCGCATACCTCGCATACCTCGCATACCTCGCATACCTCGCATACCCCACAATCCGACACAGATCCAATCCGCAAATGTACGAGCGGTTGGTCCATGTAGAAGCCCCTGCTGATAATATGTCATCTGCACAGATTTTATTTCCGCCAGTCGCCTAAAATCTTGTGCAGTCCCGGCATCTTATATCACCTCATGGCATCACGAATTCCACCCCTCCTAGACGCCTATCTCCACCTACCACCTGAGACATCTCTCGTCCTTCTCAGTGGGGTTTTGGGGTCAAGTACGAACTGGCTTGTTCTCCGCTATCTCTACTCTCTCCTTTCTACCCCATCCAACTCGCTGCTAACAAGAGAAGATGGTAAAGAAGATATCGATTCGTCCAGCACGGAGGATGTCAGCGTAGTGTTTATCAGCTTTCTACGGGATTACACTTTCTGGAAGGACGGTGCCGGAAAACTTGGCCTTGATCTTGATGTATTGACCAGGAAAGGCAAATTCATCTTCGTTGATGGCCTCTCTCGTTTGTTCTTCACATCGCCTAATCCTACCCTGGAACATTCACCAGACAACGTTGGGAAAAAGGCATTGTCCGTCGCTTCGTTACAGCACTTGCGCAAAGAACTCGAGGATGCAGTAGCACAGACCCAACGCTCTGCTTCTAAGCAGAGAACCGTCCTGATTGCTGACCAGTTAGACCTGCTATTGGCCGCTTCGGGCAATGATATCTCGAGCCAAGTATTGCGGGATACGCTGCTTGGCATTCGCGAGGTGAGTTACCAAAGCATGAAGGTTTTACACATCCTGCGTAGCAAGTACCGTCGATTAATAATAGGTTTGCAATAGAAAGTATATTCGTCCATCATTACTCTATCTGCGGATGAACCATTAATGTCATTACAAACGACATCGTTAGAAAAAGAGCATGCTGCATTCGCTACAGCCTTGGCTCATGATGCCCATCTTGTGATCAGTTTAAGGATGCTGGATACTGGGACGGCCAGAGACGTAAGCGGCGTCATAAGAGTAACCCCAAGTGGCGGATACAACAGGATGGATATATTGGTTGAGGAACGAGAACTGCTCTACTTTGTGGCGGGTGATGGTGGAGTCAAAATATTTGAACGAGGTCAATAATCATTTCATCCAGGATGGTCCCTCCCATTAACATAGCAGAGTCAACGTAAACGTATGCATGGGTTTGGTCAGTCAAGATAGCTTCATGCGATTAGGTCTAGGAGCCTACTCCTAGGATCGAACTGGATCCCGCCATAAAACTCATCTTTCCCAGACCGATAGGCATCTTAAAGGCCTACAGACGTCGAGCAGTTACTCGCCATGTAAACAATTAGAGAACCTCGTCAAGCATGTGAGATCATGATGCCATTTTGTTCGGAAATGCTAGCATTACACTTCCGCCGAACTCAGAATATGTACGAGTCCGTGACGAGCCAGCCCAAATGTCAGAAACACCGTTCCCTTGCCATGCCAATGTCCTCATCTACCACTTCTCCTGATGGACGCCTTATTTCGCAACTGGACCCCTCGCGTCCTTGGGCACGCCGGTTCGGAAGCCGTTCTTGAATCTGCGGGAGACATCGCCGAGGTAACGCATGCGACCAGTGCCAACGGTCTTTCTACGCTTGGCCTTCTCACTCCAGTTGTCTGTAATACATAGGGTCAGCTTTGCGCCATGGCGTGACATTCCTTTCCTCCTTTACTCCACCCTGGCGTATGGCGGTTGGTTCAATTTCTACAAGTGAAGTATTACGTACACTTTCGGGTCTTAGCGGAGGGATATCCACAGGCGGAGCAGGTGTGCTTCTGGATGTGAAGAGATCGTCGGCCTGTAGATGTACTCGTCAATTAAATTCCGAATGTTGCCTTGAAGTACTGAAGTACGATTCGTATCTATCGCCTAGCGCAAAGACCGTATCGCCCTCGGAGATTGATTTTACTAACCACATCGTCGGCACAGAGTGTGCGTCTTGTTGTGACGCTTTCCGAAGCTGGAAGTTCCCTTGGCTGTATTCCAAGTTAGTCGGGGGTTGATGTGGGAAATACCGTTTCGAAGGGGTACGCACTCATCTTGACGGCGAAACTGTGCGATAAATACTTGTGTCAGTATAAAAGGACGACGTGATGAACGTAATTGAACCTTGATTACTTTGGAAGGCCTCGTTTAATTTGCTTACCTTCAATAAGATCTTGGAGAGGGAAAGTTTCGTAAGTAGGGTGTTGTACGTCTGGGTCTAGTAGTGGTGTTGCTTTGCGTCTCGAACGAGATTTTTGGTTTGCAATTTTCGTGGGGAGTCAGGAACAAATTATCCGAGAAGCATCCGAGAAGACAGCCCTAAACTTACCAAATTCAACGCGTTTGCCGCATATGGTCAGTGCGCTCGCCTAATGCATATATACGGTGTTACCTTGAGTATCTGACTACCTGGTTACTTAATCTGTAAGAGGTAGTACCTCAGGTTAGGTACCTACCTAAGTAATGAAAGGTACCTCACACTTGTGTGATAAGATAAAAAGAGAAGTGGAGGAGGAGGAGCTTGCCCCTCGCTCGCTTCTCAGCTGCCCATGAGAAGCTTGTCCCTGTGCCTAGCTCTTTGCTTGGAGCCTACATGTACTGGGGGCCCATGTGACAAGAAACAGTCCTCCAAACGTAATCAAAGCACACCTCAGAAACCGGTGCATGAATACATAAAAGGACTCGTTATAAGAAGGTTACCTGCAACTTTATTCCCACTTGCAGCCTAACTTACAGCGTTATAACTCATAGTTGCCAAAGATATCTATTACTCGGATAGTATTCAGATCAAGTGCCGGTTCACTGTTCTATTCCACTGATTCCTGCACGTTATCAACAATTTCTTATCATCCGCCGCCTTTGTTTCTTCTATCCTCGTCTCGATTTATTCAACCCCGAAAACAGCCATATTGCCATTACCGTATCCTTGGTCCTGCCACTCTATCCGACTAGTAGCCACAACTACACCTAAAGGAAAAAAAAGAAAAAAAAGTAAATAAAAGTAATAAGATAGAATAAAAGTGCAGGCGCCGAAGACCCGTTTATAATCAAGGGACATCTATCCAAGATGAATCTCATCTACTCAACCGTTAACACAATCCGAGACAAGTATACTCCCGTGAGCCACACCTCGACGTTTCGAAAGACGGGTCAGATCACCCCCGAAGAGTTCCTCGCGGCTGGTGATTATCTCGTCTTCAAATTCCCGACCTGGTCCTGGGCAGATGCCGATTCCGAGTCCAAGCGCGTGTCCTACTTACCGCCCGGGAAACAGTTCTTAGTCACGCGAAATGTTCCTTGCAATCGTCGCCTCGATGAAGACTTTGCTGGAGATGCGGGCCACGAGGAGGCT
Organism: Daldinia eschscholtzii; assembly: GCA_037126485.1. NCBI lineage: Eukaryota > Fungi > Ascomycota > Sordariomycetes > Xylariales > Hypoxylaceae > Daldinia > Daldinia eschscholtzii. The sequence goes on from JBANMG010000002.1 coordinate 1,569,203, forward strand.
GTAGTCGGCGACGGTGATGAGTTCAACTCGAAAGGTCACGCTGACGATGATGGGTGGCTACGCACCGGCGGTCTAAGCAGTTCGCAGCCGCTCAAAGCTAAGGATGTACGAACCGTTGACGATGCAGGGAACGTCGGAGACGGTCTAGATGACGAAGACGAGATCCCAGACATGGAAGACGATGATGACGATGACGAAGCTATCATTCGGGATACCGATCCGCACAAGAAAACAGCGTGGGCACCCATCTACTTTTTACAAGAGAAGATTACCCGGAATATCTAGAAGCTAACTTAATGCGCTTTATAGGGCTCGTCGCACATACACCCTCTACATTATGTATTCCCCTTACTATCGCACACCACGCCTATATCTATCGGGCTACTCCGAAGGACAACCCCTCGCTCCTCATTTGATGATGGAGGACATCGTCGGCGACTATAAGGACAAAACAGTGACATTAGAGGACTTTCCTTTCTTTGCCAATAACGTCAAGATGGCAAGCGTACATCCCTGCAAACATGCCTCCGTCATGAAGACTCTCCTAGACCGCGCGGATGCCGCCTTGAAAATCAGACGCGACAAGATGAAGTCCGGAAAGACGGTCGGCAACGATCCTGGTATGGAAGGCCTAGTGGACGAGATCAATAAGCTAGATGTTAAGAGTGCCGAGGCAGCCGCCGAGTCGAATAATGACGATTGGGAGGAGGTGGAGGTTGAAGATCAAGAGGTGGCCATCCGGGTCGATCAATACCTCGTCGTCTTTCTCAAGGTGCGTAGATGAGTTCTTGCGCACTAAGGTCGGCCTGAATACAGTAAATTGCAGATGACGCTAACTGGAGTTTAGTTCATGGCCAGCGTTACCCCTGGAATCGAACATGATTTCACTATGGGCGTATAACGACCCTGCCTATCTCAGTATCTCAGCATTTATACGGAGTGGGCGGCCCTGTTGAATTTTGTACATTCGAGAACGGCGTTTGGGATTTTGGAAGTGGATGGGGAGTATGAAGGCACCAGGGTCGGTTAGTGTCTCTGCTACTTTAGTAAATACCAGTAGCTGGTTAGAATACAAATCAAATTAGTGGTGGTCCAGCCTCTACATTCCGGACAGAATACATACTATACAAATTCCTCTTTACCCCCATATAACTCCTCCCGCCTGCGGCTCAAAAGTCTTGTCCAACGTAGCATGCGTCCGAAATTGACCCAAATCATACATCCGTTCGAGTACTTCGCAAAGTAACCCGTTATGAAGCAACCCGGATAATGCCTACTATACCCAGGGTAGATATCTATTCCAGATATGCACAGAGTCCACTATATACATAGGTATACATGTTACATCATCCTCGTATCTAGATGGTATTTTAAGTAGACTTCTCCTGAACCCGGAGAGTTGACGCTTCGGTATGGCCCCTCCCAGACTCTTTCGATTTCGTTTTTACCACCTCCTCGTTTCCGGGTACATCCACACTCGATTCGGTCACGGGGGTATCGTCCTGGAGGAAGTCACTCTTGCCAGTATAGAGGCGCATTACCCAAGGTGGCAATATACCACCACGAAGTCTCCAAGTCCAGCGGTCCTTTTCAGCCTTGTTAGGCGGGACAATGCGTCCTCCAGATATCTTCTCGATCAGCCACACCAGCGTGTTAAGCGTGATGTAAAGACAAATGCCGCCGATAAGGCCGTCGGCGATACTATACGTAAAAGGCATTGCAAAGATAGTAACAAACTATATCATGTAGAGTCAGTACGTGGTTGTCCCCGGATACCTAATACATAACATAAGCCGGTAGGGGAGCGAGTAACAGTTTGCAGGCACTTCTCCCCATATCTCGCAAGAACTCCCAGGACGGAGAATGGATAATTTCAGGTGCCACTTACTGCTGGTATAGCGTCGCCAATATACTTCCAATTAATCTCGGTTACTGCCTGCATCATCATCGACCCAACCAAAACCAGTACGCAACCTGTAGCCCATGGAGGAATTGACGCAAAGATAGGTGCAAAGAATATAGAGATGAAGAAGCACAGGCCCGTAGTCATCGAAGTAAGACCGGTTCGCCCACCGTCGGCAATACCAGCTCCGCTTTCGACAAAGGCGGTAACAGGCGGACATCCTAGAAGAGATCCAATAGATATGCTAATTGCATCAACCATATATGCCATGGTTGAGCCCTCGAAATCCTCAGTGACGGGATCGATAACGTTGGCAAATCGCGCCATTGAATACTAGAGTGTCCAGAATCAGCGTGGCTCTTTTACGACAGCCTCCGGGACGATCGAATATAGATAGACACCGCATTGAAGGGAGAAGGGAATTCTAAAACGCACTCACCAATGTTCCAGTGCAGTCGAGGATGTCGACGTAGAGGAAAGTGATAAAGGCCAGCCCGAACTGGCCCCCGTACTCCGCAATGTCCCAGCGTTGAACAGTGAGGGTCTTGCTAATCTGATGAAAGTCGACCACCTTCTTGAAGAAATTGAAAGCATCGTCGCCCACCGCCGTGTACGGGAAATAGGTGACAGAAGTTCCTCGTGGCCACGAGATAATACTAACCAGCAGGATCCCAGCTATTATGGCACCCTTCACACGATACATCATCAGGAGTACGGTCAAAACTCCACCGCAGAATATGCCAATCCACATCTTTGGATTACGCATCTTGTCGCCATCGGGACAGAGTCCGGTATCTGGGTCTACAGCTGAGCAGCCGGCCAACTCCATTGGTGTGTCTTGTGCGCCAGTAATTAGGCCTATGCCTTCACTATAGGTTAATCCAATCAAAGTTAGAAACAGCCCTATTCCCACGCTCGTAGCAAGCTTGATGGATCGCGGAATGGCCCTTGCAAGCCATTGACGCAAGCCAAACAGAGCAAGGGCGAAAAACACCCATCCTTCGACAAAAATGGCCGTCAAGGCTACGGAATAAGGCACGAGTCCTGTACCATGAAATCCAACCACGGTGTAAGCAAAGTAGGCATTTAAACCCATACCGGGAGCCAGTGAAACCGGGCTGGCGTTTTTAACGAACTGGTTAGCTAGCCTGTATGACCACTGTGCAGGAGAAATGGCATGCTTACAGGTTTGCAAACAAACCCATGCAGAACGACGATAGCGCAGAGATGGCAGCCGTCGCCGTAACCAGGTCGCGTTTGATTTCAGCAGCGCATAACAGGTACTCCTCGTTCACTTTGCAGGCCGGGTCATCCGGTCCGCCGTTGCACACACAGGTACCTTTTGAACGGTTATTAATGCCCTGGGTTCGAACAGGGTGGCGAAAACAACAACAACTAGAAACATACCACCCGTATCTGATACAATACTTGAGTTGACGGCGAGGATATAAGCCATAGCAAAAAACGCAGCGATTCCAGCACGTAGCTCGGTGAAGAAATAGGATCCCTTTCGTTCCTTGGGCTATATTCCAATATAACAAGCTTGTCAACCATCAAGTCTCCGTCGTGGACCACAACCACTCGGGTGTCATGGGGTAGCTTACGTGACCTGATCCCTCGAGCTGGAACCATCGCCCAACCGGACTGTTCGCGACCTTAACATTGAAATCGTGAACCCACGCCATGTTGATAAATAGCTTCTGGAAAGTTTAGGTCTTCAGTCAAGTTTAGTAGGTCACAGAGAAGAACGACTGTGACTTGTAGACTATGGCAGGGTAAGGGACGAATTATCCTCCTTACGGTCTGGACAGCTCTCTCTACGAGGTAAATCCGAAGCCAGTCGCAAATAGGGCCTGTGGGAATTAAGACCTCGGTATGAAATAGAAGTAAGGAAATGGATGATGATGAAATATTGATGTCAGCACGTAAGAGATACACACGAGGCGGAAGGCCGAAAGCCACATGGCACACGAGCACCCAGAAGAAAAGAAGAAAAAAAAAAAAAAAGGAAAAGAAAAATACGATTCACAACCAGCTGGGGAGCGTGAAGATGTCTACTCATGGTGGTATTGGCTAGTGACCATCTAGTGCAAATCGAATGAGATAATACCCTTACAGATCTTATCACATCTATTTTAGCTTCGAACATGGAGTGGAAAGGCTGGGCCCCTCTTGATTAGTAGATTTACTATTCCTATCGCTCGTTATTTGATACAAAAAGCTAGCCACAAGCTGCTACTAACTGCTGAAGGGCTTGTCCTTGAAAATTTTCAAAAGAGAGAAAAAAAAAAAAAAAAAAAAAAAAAAGAGTGCAAATTTGCTAGTCTAACGAGTCAAAACTAGCAAGCTGCGGATCTAAAAGATAAGGATGGAGGTTCACTTTAGATAATGAGCCTTGCAGGACATGGGTTAGCATGATCGATCCAGGGTGGCAATGTGGCGATGTGGGTAGCAATGCTCGGTGTGGCATTTCGTATGCCAAGATTAATATATCTCCAGCCAATCCAACACGAGAGATTAGGATTTTGAGATCTTAGGTTTCTTCTACCATTCACTAGTTGTCCGTACTCGCTTGTTAACACTTTGTTTCCTCTGTTTCTATACCCATGAGGTTGTTATCAAATACTTAGAATATATTACATTCTACGAAACTACCGTCATGTTAATCCAATATTGAAGTAGCCGAGACAGGGCTGCTATATAAAATATTATTGGCTATACTAGTCAGATAGCTATCTGCAGTGTATTTATCTAAGAAGTTTCCTGATTCTAATATTACTACTCACATTGAGATATCCGGTTCCTGATGTTGGCAGACTCGTCTCTTAAACTTTGTGACATAAGCTACTTGGTAATTATATTGCTTAATTAACTATAGGATAGTAATTACATGGTAGAAACTCGAGCAATTGCTTGCATTCTCGTAATAGGTGTTTGCGCGCTCCAAGTTTTTTTTTCTCTCCAAGTTTATTATCTATTATTTTAGTTATATGTTTGGGAATCAAAGCAATAAATGAGAATAGAAGTTTGTTAAACTACCAAGTTAGTTAGATATAAACAACACACTTTAGAGAAGCTCAATATGCTGTGTAAAGTCACTTTTGAAAGAAAAAGCACGAAACTATAATATGCCGATAATTTAAATTGTTGTGGACATGATCAATATAGTGGTTGATATAATATAATGACTGCGAAATGCAAATGTTATGTTGAGAAAGTTGTTTCGTTCAATCATACGAAAATTCGATTAGAAAGAAAATTGACTAAACTAAATAGAATTTGTTTGTCTCAATTCCTCAAACCTCATCAGTTTCAAGCAATGGCTGCGCCACCGGATTGCTAATTCGTATGTTTATATTTGTAAAGTACGAAAATTATTTTTCGTTGGATGAAATTTGAAAATCATATGCGAAAAAAAAAATTTATTAATATATTTTTATTAAAAATTTTAAAAATTTTAATAATAATATATAAATAATATAAAATTATTTAATAATAACATTAAATATAATTTTTATTTTATTATTAAAAATTAAATAAATTATTTTTAAATTTATATATATATTTTTTAATTAAATATAATATTATATTATTATATTATAAATTTAAATATAAAAAATATAAAAAATATACGTTTATATTTTTTAAAAAAAAATTTATATAATTTTATATATATTTTTATAAATATATTTAAAAATTATTAATATTTTATTATTATAAAATAAAATAATAATTTATTATTATTTTTAATTTTTTTATATTAAAATAATAATATTTATAATTATATTTTAAAAAATTATAATTTTTTATTAAAAATATAATTATAAATATTATTATTTTAATATAAAAAAATTATTATAAATAACGGTTTTATATACGAATTTAATTTTAAAATAAATAATTATTTTATAATTATTATTTATATTTATTTTTATATATATTTTATTATATAATTAATTTTTTTTTCATTTTACGATAAATATATAATAATTAATTAAATTATAATTTTATTTCATTATAATTATATTTATTATAATTTTATAATTATATTAATAATTATTTTAATATATTATTTATTTATTATAATATTTTATTTAATAAATTTAATTAATTTAATTATTTTTTAATAAAAAATAATTTTATATATTTAATTTTTAAATTATATTTATATTTAATATATTTTTTTAAAAATATTTAATTAATTAAAAACATTTATAATAAATAAAATATAAAAAAATAAACGTAAAATATAATTTAAATTTATTAAATTAAAAATTTATTTATTTTAATAAATGTAAATTTTATTAATTTTAAATAATAATTATATTATTAAATTATTAAATTATAAATTTATATATTTTTATTTATAAAATACGAAATTATTTTTAATTAAATAAAATTTAAAAATTTATTATAATAATATAATTAAATTATTAAATAATTATAATTAATTAAATAATTAAATAATTATATAATAATAAAATAAAAATAAAAATTAAATTTATATAAAATTAAATTTTTAATTATAATTTATTATTATATAATTATTTTTATAATATAAAATAATAATAAAATAATTACGTATAATTATTTTTATAATATAAAATAATAATAAAATAATTACATATAATTATTAAATTTATAATAATTATTTTATTAATTAAATTTTTTTAATAATTATTTAAATAAAATATTCAACATATTTATTTACGTGCATGTGATATGTGTTATAAAAAACACAAAATTACCCCCCCCCCCCCCCCCCCTTTTTTTTTTTTCCTCCAAAAAATAAAAACCCTATGTTGCATACCAAATACTTACTTAAATAAGTAACATCAAATATGCGTGTTAATAAATTTGGTACGAATTACTCAACGCATGGAAAATTTGTTGGGACCGATCAGATTTTATAACTAGTACTATTCCTCCCTTTTTCATGGTAACGAATAACGAATAAAAACATACGTCTACAATGCATTTACCACCGCCGGAACCCCAGGACAGCGAGTTATACACATATATGGATCCTGTCCATGCACCGGCGTATTTCGGACCCTTTACTGATATGATCGGTCCGGACCCTCAGCAATTTACCGAATTGGCGGCACCTCACGACCAATTGGAGAGCAGTCATCTACTTTCACCAGATACGAGGAGACTCCAAACTCAACACACCACCGAAGGTTATCGTGATGGTATTACCGTTGGTAAAGCCGAAAGTATCCAGGCAGGATTCGACGAAGGCTTTGATCTGGGTGCTGAAATCGGATTGAAGGCCGGTCAATTGCTCGGAATCCTCGAGGGCATGGCTGCGGCTTTGAGAGAGAATAGCGTTGAAAATAGTTTTGGTATCTCGGCGCATATGGGCAAGCTTTTATCAGACGCATCAAAGGAGCTATGCACTGACGTTATATTTGCCGAGGAGTACTGGTCCCCGGATGGTAACTGGAAATATCCCGTTAGAGGGAATGGAGGTGATGGATCATCCGGATATGATGGAGACATCTTAACCCAAGACATCGCAAAGCAACACCCGCTTCTGTTAAAGTGGGACAAACTCATCAACCAGGAGGTTCAGAAGTGGAATTGAACTAAGCACTAACATATTTCATGGATGTAGCATGTTGGCTGCTTTTTCTAGTCTGCTGCTGTCTCTTATATCTGCGACATTGCGACGGCTTTTTTTTTTTTTTCTTAATTTAATAAAACGCACGGTCGTCGTATCATTTGATGATCAGCACGAACCGCTGTAAGATGCTAGTTTGGGGTTCGGGAATATGCTACGGCGAGATGATGAGCACCAAGTAAGGGATCAATCTACCCGATAGCTACCCGATCAGGTTGGATGAGCCGAACCTGAATTTGGACGTGGTAAGGAACGAAAAAAGAAGCATGGCTAGCATGGGTAGTTTCTTTTAAAACGCCCCTTAGAGAAGGGTAGGATGGATGTAGTGAATATGAACGGCCGGGACCCCTTAGAATCGTCAGATGATAAACTAAAGTAGGTGGTTAGATGAACAAAAATAACACTTATTAATCCCATGCTTTATCATGTTTACCCAGCTTCTTCATCTTCATCTTCATTTTCATCGAGGCGGTAATTGTTTAATTTTTATTTTTATTTTCATTATGTAGAATTCCCAGTATCGTCCCGAGCTTGTGGGAGAGATGCATATTTTGTATCCGGGTTTGCCGATAGAAACATCCATGCAACCCCAGGTAGCTTAGGGAATTTCTCCCTCACCGCCAGACCTCACTACTCGGGACAAAACATACATGTCATTTTTGTTATGACAATCTTACACCCCTAGACAGTCCACTTCTTTATCCCCGGTAGCTGCTCGGCAAGCTTGTCTTTCACGGGTCGAACATAGTAACAGTAACCCCGCAGGTGTTGGAGAATAATTCTTTGATTGGTTGAAGCAGCTAATAGCTGCTTAATGGCTGCTAATGGAACCCAGGATGCTGGCTTTGGTATCCGGGGTCCTAGTCAACCAGAACCAACGCCTCTGCGCCTCTGGCTCCAAATATTCCCTTTTGGTCAGAGAGTCCGCTTCGAGATGCAGCCAACTCACATTCTCCACTGCCCGCGTGGCGCGGGACCAGCCGTTCTCATATCCGCACCCACAATTCTACTATGTTGATTAGAGCCCGTTTCTCCTTACTTAGCATCTTGCGTTTGACAGGTGCGAAGTTGTTTTTTCTTCTTACACACCCACGGCACTATCGATTCTTCCGTAGGACTGGTTAACTCCCCAGAAAATATCATAGGAAAGAAATGGCGGACACTACCGCGAAGACATCATCCCCGCGAGCGGGAGCGGCGGCAGCGGCAGCGGCAACACCACCAACTGCAACCGCAGCAGCTGCTGCTGCAACTACGGCATCTCCAGCATCTCCAGCATCACCCAAGGGCCCAACCTCCCCCAGGAGCCCTGCGAAAAGTGCAACGCCGGAAGGAGAAGCATTTGGTACCGAACAACATATCGAAGTGGTAGGGCTTTGCATTTCGCTCCTATCCCAGTTCGTTTAGTCGTGATATTGACATCGCATACAGGCCGATGACCTCGAGGAACCAGATGACAATGATGACGCTAATTCAGCAGTTGGCAGCTCAATGTATCACAACACTCATCTTTCATGACCCGTTCCGTTCCGAGGCTAACTGTAACACTTGCAAAGACAATCATCCACCGGCTCATTGACCGAAAGTATCTATGCCTACCGCGTACTACACGGCAGGACGTTTAATGCACCTAAGACATCTGAGTACTGGGCCCCGAACGACGAGCAGCAAAATGAGGGTCTCGACTTGCTCCACAATGCCGCCTTGATGGTACTCAATGATGAGCTGTTCCTTGCGCCAATCGGCGAAAACCCACAGAAGGTGCTTGACGTCGGAACGGGAACTGGAATATGGGCAATGTGAGTATTACGCGTGGGGTTCTAAAAGTATGCCATCAAATCACGGCGGCTAACCTGACCGGCCTACAGCGATTTTGCAGACGTGTATCCGGCGGCAGAAGTGATAGGAACCGATCTCAGCCCCATACAACCTGCATGGATGCCTCCAAATGTTAAGTTTGAGATAGATGACTGCCTTCTCGATTGGACGTGGCCAGAGAACCATTTCGACTACATCCACATGAGAATGCTTTACGGTAATACTGCAAAACTCTCAGGCCCCGCTGTATGATGTCGACGTATTCTAACTACTAGTTGATCAGGGAGCATACCGGACTGGAACGACTTGTATAAAAAGGCCTTCAAACACCTAAAGCCCGGCAAGTGGTTCGAGGATGTCGAATTTGATGTCCGTATACAGTCAGACCATGCCGCGATACCAGAAGACCACATGTTCAATACTTGGGCTGAGGCATTCTACGAAGCTGGTGACAAATTGGGGCGTTCTTTCCGCATTGCCTACGACGGGAGTCTGAAGAAAGCCATGACAGAAGCCGGCTTTGTTGACATTCATGAAGTGAAGGTCAAGATGCCATGCCACGGCTGGCCACGAGATCCCAAACTACAACAGGCGGGCCTGCTCATGTTTGCAATGCTGGATCAGAGTCTGGAGGGCTTCTGCCTGTATTTGTTTAGCAAAGCTCTGGGTTGGACAGCTGAGGAAATTCTTCTATTCGTAGCCAAATACAGAACGGAGCTGAAGAAGAAGAGCCTTTGTGGCTGGCTTCAGGTGTGAGTAAAGTCCACTTTGGAAAGGATATTGAGGGCTAGATTCAAAATCCCTTGGGTGCATTCTGAGATCTCCCGCTAACAGCTCATCAATTTTAGGACAATCGTATACGGACGGAAACCAGAAATTGGGGAGTGATAGTGGAAAAACGAAAAAAACGATTAAGAAAATGGCGATAATTATATAAAAAGTTGAGGTTTGCTATTAACACATTTTTGTTTTACTATCGGGCGTTTATTAACATACCCAATATATAAAATACATCCCACCCATTTTAAATCAAATATAATAAATTTTTTTTAAATTTTATGTATTTTAATAATTCAAATTAAAAAAATTATATCGCTATATTTGTTTAATTAAATTTTTCGAATAATATATATTTTATTTTAATGTAAATTTTATTTTAAAAATTATTTAAAAATATATTTAATTAATTAATATAACGAAAAAATTTATAATTATAAAAACGTTTTTAATTTTAAAACGAATTATGTAATTTTTTTAAAATTATTATATTTAATATTTTTATATATTTATAATATTTTAATTAAAATTAAAATTAAATAAATAAATATATTATTAAAAAATTTTAATTAAAACGAAAATGGTAATATAATTTTTATAATTTATTTTATTAAAATAAATAAATTATAATAATTTTTTTTAAAAAAAACACGTAATTCGTTTTTATAATTATAAATTTTTTTACCGTATTAATAAATTAAATATATTTATTTAAATAATTTTTAAAAAAAAATTTATAATAAAATAAAATTTATATTATTTAAAAAATTTAATTAAAATAAATATAAAAATATAATATATTTAATTTAAATTATTAAAATACGCGGAATTTAAAAAAATTTATTATTTTAATTTAAAATAATTAAAATATATTTTATATATTAAATATGTTAATAAACATTTAATAATAATTTAAAAATGTATTAATAATAAAATTTAAAAATAATTTTAATAATAATATAAATTTAAATTTAAATTAAAATTTTTAAAATTCATTTTCATATAATATTTTTTTAATAATATTATTTTAAAAAATAAATATATATAAAATAAAATAAAAAAATATATAAAAAATTAATTAATTAATTATTTAATTTTTTATAATTTTTATTAAAAATAATATTTAATAATTATTTATTTTTTATTATAATAAATAAAATAATAAATTAATAAAATATTATAAATATATATTATATTTTTATTTTAATATATTAAATTTTATTAATTTTAAATAATAATTATATTATTAATTTATTAATTTATATATTTATATTAAAAAAATATAAATTTATTTTCGATTAAATAAAATTTAAAAATTATATAAAAAAATTTTTTTTTATATATATGTTTTTATTATTATATTAATAATATATTAAATATAATTTTTATTATAAAATTTAAAATTAAATAAATAATTTTCCAATTTTTAAAATTTTTTTAATTAAATAAAATATTATATAATTATATTATAAATTTTAACGTAAAAATTATAAAAAATATTTCATAATTAAATTTATATTTTTATAATAATATTTAAAATTATTATTATTTTATTATTATTTTATTATTATTTTTAATTTTTTAAAAATTTTTATATAAATTTATATTATAAAATAATAAATTTTTAAAAAAAATATAATTATAATTATCATTATAAAAAAAATATAATATGATATTTTTTAATAAATTTATATAAATTTAAATTATTTTTTATAATAATTTTTTTTATTTATAATAAAATTATGAAATTTTATATTATTTAAAATAAAAATTATTATAAAAAATTAATAAAATAATTAATAAAATAACTAATAAATATTACATAAATAATTAATAAAAATTTAATTAATAAAATAATCATTATAAATTTAACGGTTATACATAACCATTTTATTATAATTTTATTTTTAAATATAAATAATTTAATATAATAATCAAATATTTAATATTTTTTTTCGAAAAAAAATAAATTTAAATCCCACAATTACCACACAACTTTTCATGCCTAAAATCAAATCGGACCACCATCGAACTTTACCACATAACAAAATGATTTTAATAAACAATTTACTTCCTACAAAAATCTAAAACATACAAAACTATCTTAATAACAAATTACGTTAAAATGTAAATATTTAAAAAAATAATAATTTTTTAAATTATTAAACGAATACCATTAATAACCCAACCACAATTTATATTTTAAAATTATAATTTTACTTACCACATAAAAAATCAAAAGTTTTTTTTTTATATAAACGTTAAAAATTTTATTTAAAAAAATTAAAAACGTATTTTAAAACGTAATAAATATTTAAAAACATTTAAAATCAAAATTTATTATACAATTTAAAAAAACATATTTAAAATATATTTAATAATTATTTTAACAAATATTTATAATTAAAATTTTTTTTTAATAATTTTAATTAACGAATTTTTATAATAAAATATTAATATTAATTTAATAAAAAATTAAAAACAATTTAATTTAATTTATTATATATAAATATAAATAATTAAAATAATAAAAATTAATAAAATAATTAATTATAAAAATATTATAAAAAATAAAATTATATAAATAATAATATAAAAAAAATATATTTATAATAAATAAATTTTTTTTAATATAAATATAATTTTTATTTAAATATTTATTTATATATAAATTTAATATATTTAATATATATATATATATATTTAAATATATATATATAAAATAAATATAATAATATAAAATAAATAAATAAATAAATAAATAAATATTTTTAAATATAAAAATATAAAAAATATATATTTAAATATTATTAAAAAATTTTACATAATTTTATAATAATATTTAAAAATTATTAATTTTTTATTATTTAAAATTAAATATTTAATTTTTAAATTTATATATATATTTTTTAATTAAATATAATATTATAATATTATATTATAAATTTTGAAATTTTAAAATATAAAAAATATATATTTATATTTTTAATAAAAAATTTTATATAATTTAATATATATATTTATAATAATATTTAAAATTAATAATATTTTATTATTATAAAATAAAATTATCATTTTATATTATTAAATAATAAATTTTAAAAAATTATTTTTTATTAAAAATATAATGAATTTTAAAATGTAATTTTTTATAATATAATTATAAACGTTATTATTTTAATATAAAAAAATCATTATATAATGTTTTTTTAAAAATTAATAATAATTTTAATATATTATTTATTTTTTATAATATTTTATTTAATTAATTAATTTATTATTATTTAATTTTAATATTAAAATATTTTATTTTTTAAAAATTTATTTTTAAATATTATATTATTTTTAAATAATTAATTATAATTTTCATTTTATAAATATATATAATAAATAATTTTTAAATTTATTATTTTATAAATTTTTTAAATATATTTAAATTTTAAATTTTTTAATTTATTTTTTTAAATAATATAAATTTTATAATATTTTAATAATATTAATATAAAAAACTTTATTATTAATATATTTTTAAATTATTATTAAAAATTTATTAATATATTTAATATATAAAATATATTTTATTTATTTTAAATTAAATATAATAAATTTTTTTAAATTTTATATATTTTAACGATTTAAATTAAAAAAATTATATGGTTATATTTGTTTTAATTAAATTTTTTAAATGATATAAATCTTATATGGATGTAAGTTTTGTTTTAAAAATTATTTAAAAATATATTGAATTGATTGATAAAACGAAAAGTTTTATAACCGCGAAAGCATTTTCAATTTTTAAAATGGGTTACGTACTTGTTTTCTTTTTTTTTAAAAATATTATTATTATATTTTTTTTAAAAATTATTATAATTTACGTATTTTTACGAGGTAAATGGGAAAAATTATATTGTTATTTTTGTTTTAATTAAAATTTTTTAACGATATTTTTATTTATTTAATGTAAATTTTATTAAAAATGTTATAAATGTATAAATGGGTTGGTTATGGTAATTTTAAAAAAATTACGTGATTAGTTTTAAAATTGAAAACGTTTTTACAATCGTAAACTTTTTTACCGTATTAATTAATTAAATATATTTTTATATAAATTTTAAAATAAAATTTATATTAAAATAAAATTTATATTATTCGAAAAGTTTAATTAAAACAAATATGGTAATGTAATTTTTTTAATTTAAATTATTAAAATATATAAAATTTAAAAAATTTTATTATATTTGATTTAAAATGGGTGGGATATATTTTATGTATTAAATGTATTAATAAACATTTTGATAATAATATAAAAATAAATTAATAATAAAATTTAATAAAAATAAATATAATAAATATAAATAAAATAAAATAAATATATGATTTAATTAATTATTATATATTTATTATAAAATAAAAAAACATAATTATAAAATAAAATATATGTAAAAATAAATATAAATGGTAATTACGGAATAATTATTTATTAAAATTATTAAAATTTTAATTTTTTAATTTAATATTATTTATAAAATATATTTTAATTTTCAATTTTATTAATATTTTATTTTTAATAAAAATAAAATTATTAATATTAATATGAAAATTATTAATAATTAAAATTTTATTATAAAAAATAATTTTTTATTTATTTACATTAAATATAAATATAAAAAATTTAATTATAAATAATTTAATTAATATAAAATTTTATTAATTAATTATATAATTTAATATATAAATTATATAATAAAAATATATTATTGAATATTTTAAAAATAATAATTATAATTATTTTATAAATTTTATTTAAAATATTAAAATTTTATTATTTATTAATAAAAATATTAAAAATATTTATAAAATTTTAAATTAATTATATATATTTAATACGTTATAAATAAAATATTTCATTTTTTTTAAAAATTATTTATATTTATTATATTTAAAAAAATATAAATAATAAATTTTTATTAATTTAAAAATAAATATTAAAAAATAAAAATAATAAATTAAAATTTATTTAATTTAATTATATAATTAATTATATTAATAATCATTTAAAATCATAATATTATAAATTATTAATTTTATAATTTATTAATATTAATTTTATATATTTTTTTAATTTTATTTTTAAATTAATAAAATTTTATTAATAATAAATATTAAATAATATTGATTATAATTTTTTTTATTTATAAATATTTAAATTATATTTATATTAAATAAAAATTTTTAAAAAATATATTTATATTTTAAATTAATATAAAAATAATATTAAATTTAAGATTTTATGAAAAATAAAAAATTTTATTATTAATATATTTTTAAATTATTATTAAATATTTATTAATATATTTAATATATAAAATATATTTTATTTATTTCAAATTAAATATAATAATTTTTTTTAAATTTTACGTATTTTAACAATTTAAATTAAAAAAATTATATTATTATATTTATTTTAATTAAATTTTTTAAATAATGTAAATTTTATATAAATATAAATTATGTAATTTTTTTAAAATTATTATTATTATAAATTTTAAAAAAATTATTATAATTTATATATTTTAATATTTTAAATATTATTAATTATATTATTTATTTATTTTAATTAAAATTTTTTATAAATAATTTTATTTATTTAATATAAATTTTATTTTAAATATTATAAATGTATAAATATATTATATATAATAATAATAATAATTTTCTTAAAAAAATATATATAATTTATTTTAAAATTAAAAATGTTTTTATAATTATAAATTTTTTTATTATATTAATTAATTAAATATATTTTTAAATAATTTTTAAAATAAAATTTATATTATTCAAAAAATTTAATTAAAATAAATATGATAATATAATTTTTTTAATTTGAATTATTAAAATATATAAAATTTAAAAAGATTTATTATATTTAATTTAAAATAAATAAAATATATCCCATATATTAAATTTATTAATAAATTTTTAATAATAATTTGAAAATATATTAATAATAAAAATTAAAATGAAATATAATATATAAATAATAATAATTAATTTAATAAATAAATTATAATTATATATTATTTAATATTTGTTTTTTTTAATTTATATATTAAATTATTATTTTTTAATTATTAAATTATTTTTTTTAATTTTATTATATTTTATTAAAAATATAATATTTTATTTTTATAATTTTTTTATAAAAAAATATTTAATAAATTAAATTTTTTTATATCTTTTATATTAGTAAATACGTATGTAAATAAAATTAAATAAAATAATAATAAAAATAAATAATAATAAAATAAAAAAATTAAAATTAATTTGTTATTAATGTTTAAAAAAATATTTATTTGAATATAAATATAAAAATACATTTATATATAATAAAAATACATATATAATTTTTATTATAATATATATTAAATTAAATATTAAATTAAATATATATATTTTATTATTTAATTATTATTTATTTTATTTTTTTTAAAATTTATTAATTATAAATTATTTAATTATTTTATATTTTATTTATTTTTTAAATTATAAATTAATTTAATTATTTTTTATTAATATTTTTATAATTTTATTTAATAATATTTTTATTATTATATTAATAAAATTATAAATATTATATATTTATTAAATATTATTAATTTTTTAATTTTTATAAAATTATTACAATATTATTAAATTAATTATTAATTATTTTTCATTAATATTTTTTATTTATATTTAATATTAATATAAAAAATAAATTAATATATAAATTAAAAAATATTTTAAATAAAAAAACATTTTAAAATAATATTAATTATATAATAAATAATATTTTTAATATTAAATTTTTAAATTATTTTATAAATTTTACTAATAAATATATTATATATTATATATTATATATTTATATTTAATAAATGATTAATAAATAATATTATTTTTAATTTAAATTTTATTATTTTAATTAATAAATTTTTTAATTTTTAAAATAATAATATATTTAATTTATAAATTTAAATTTTTATTATTTATAATTAAATTATTTATAAAAATATAAAAATGTAATTTATAAAAATTTAAATTAACATAATTAAATTTATATATTTAATTATTTATTTATTATTTAATTTAAATATTAAAAATTTTAATTTTTTTAAATTTTAATTTTAAATATTATATTATTATTAAATAATTAAATATAATTTTAAATTAATAAATTAATATAATATATATATTTTAATTTTATTATTTTATAAATTTTTTAATTATATTAAAAATTTTAATATTTAATAATTTAAATTTTTTAATTTATTTTTTTATATAATAAAAATTTTATAATTTTTTTCATAAATTATAATAAATAAATTATTTTAATTTTAATTTTAATTAATATTTTATTTTTAATAATAATAAATTTAATAATATTAATAATTTTATATATAATTTTTATTAATAATATTATAAATAAATTTTAAATTAATATATATTTAATTTTAAAAAATCATATAATAATTTAATAATTTATAATAATATTTTTTTAAAATATTTATTTTTTAATTTAATAAATAATTATATAAAAATCATTCTTTATATTAAAACTTTTAATCAAATATATATTATAATAATATTTTTTATTATAATTTTTATATTTTAATAATATAATATAAAAATTAAAATTAATATAAATTATTAATTTATTTTTTAAATAATAAATGTATATATTATAATAAATTTTTTATTAAAATTTTTATAATTTTAAATTATTAATTGTAATTTTTTATATAATAAAAAAATATTTTTAATTTTAATTTTATAAATTATTTAAAATTTAAATATTATTATATTTTTATAAATTGAAAAATTATATATTTCAAATTATTAAAAAGTTTTTTTTAAAATAATGTATTAAATTTTTTTATATTTAATATTTTATATAATTTTTTAAATATAAAATATTTTATTATTTATTTATAATTTAATTATTAATATTAAATTATTTTTTTTTTGTAATAATATATAATATAATAATATAATAAAAATCATTAAATATTAATTATAAATTAATTATTTATATAAATTAATTGTTTAAAAAAATATATATATAAAATACATTTATATATAATTGTACATTTTAATTAAAAAATTTTTTATTAAAAATCAATTTTTTAATATAAATAAATATTTAAATAAAAATAAATATAATATTTTTTTCAATTTATATATGATTTTTTTAAATTAATAAAAATTATAAAACGTAAAAATAAATTTAAAATTTTTATAATTTATATTATAATAATATATTATTTTTTTTTTAAATTTTTTTTTAAATTATTTTTATCATTAAAATATATATTTTTTAAATTTAAAAATTTTAAATTGAAAATTCATAACATTATGAACTTTTAAAAATATTAATTTTAAATAATATTTCGATTAAACAATTAACTTATATAAGCAATTGATTTATAAATTATATAATTATTAAAAGTTTTATTTCGAAAATAATTTTATATTTATTTAAATTAAATATTAATTTTAATAATTTAATTTTAAATGATTTAATAAATATAAAAAAAAATTTAATTAAATATATAATTTCATATATAAATTTTAAAATATAAATATATTATTTAATATATTAAAAATTATAATTATATTTTTATTAATATTAATAATAATTTTATAAAGAATTTTCCATTTTTTTTAAAAAAAATATTAATATTTCATTATTTATAAATAAAAATTTAAAAAATATTTATAAAATTTTAAATTTATTTTTTATATTTAATTTATTTTTAATTAAATATTATATTTTAATTTTTTTTTAATTTTTATTATCGTTTTTTAAATTTTTTATATTTATTATATTTATAAAAAAATAAATAATAAATTTATATTAATTTTAAAATAATTGTTAAAAATTGAAAAAATAAATATAAAATTATTTAAATTTAATATATCATTTATTATTTTTATTATTATTTAAAATTATAATTTATTAATTATAATTTTATGTTTTTTTTTATATAAAATTATAATATTTTTTAATTTTTTTAATAAATTAATATATTTCCATTAATATTTAATAATAAATAATATTAATAATATAAATTTTATTTTTAAATTTAATATTATTAAAATTAATATTAATATTATAAATAATAATATTTAAAAATTTTAAATAAATATTAATTTAATATTATTTAAATTTTTTTTATATTTTTTTAATAAAAATAAATTTTATTATTATATTAACCATATATAATATAAAATACTTTTTTAAATATATAATAATAAAAATAATAATATAATTAAAATTTATATTTAAATTTTTTAATTTAAATTTAAATTTTTATAATATTTTATTTTTAATTTAATAATAATTAAAAATTTCATTAATTTTTTTAATATTATTTATATTAATTTTATATTTAATTTTATTTAATAAATTATAAAATTTAATATTTAATAAATATTTGAATTAAAAATATAAATATTGTAATTTTATTTTTATAAAAAAAATGATATTTTTAAAATAAAATTATAAATATTTTTATTTTTAAATAATATTAATAGTTATTTTGTTTTTATAAATTAATTATTTAATAATGTTATTTAAATATATTTTTAATTAATTTATATTATTAAAAAAATAATATATTAATTTTTATAATTTAAAAATTAATTTTATTAAATGGAATTTTAATTATGATTATTTTGAAAAATTTAATAAATAAATTATTATTAAATTTAATATTAATTTTTTTATTTAAATTTTATCTATTTTTAATTATTTATTAAAATATTTTTTAATAAAAATAAAATATTATTTTTTTCCAACCATTAATATTTTAATTGTTTTTATATTCAATATAATTTTTTAAAAAATATTTTTTAAAAAATAATCCAAAATAAAAATTATATTAAATTTTTTATTTTTAAAAAAAATTAAACATATATTATAATAATGAAATATTTAATTTATTAAATATATTATAATTATATATTATTTAATATTTGTTTTTTCCATATCATATATAAAATTATCATTATTTCTTTTTAATTTTAAACTTTTTTATTTTATTTTTTTATATTTTATTAAAAATATTATATATTTATTTTTATTTTATTTTCTATTAATTTTTCATTATTTTTTAATTTTTTTTTATTTTTTACTTTTTTTTTATTTTTTTTAAAAAATATTTAATAAATTAATATTTTTTTATATATATTTAATAATGATATTTTTAATTTTTTACCATTATTTTTAATTAATATTTTTTATTTTTATTAATATAATAATATTTTTATTTAATATAAAATTATTTATTATTATTGTTATTATTATTAATAATTATAAATTATTAAATATTTTTAAAATTTTTATATATGTTAATAAATATTTATAGTTTATTTATTAAATTTTAATATTTATAAAAAAAATGAATAACGTATATTAAAATTGTAAAATAAAATAATAAATTTATTAAATTATTATAATAAAAATTTAACTTATATATTTTTTTAAATTTATTTTTATTAAAAAAATATAAAAAATTTTTAAATAATATTAAATTAATATTTATTTAAAATTTTTAAACATTATCATATATAATGTTAATATTAATTTTAATAATATTAAATTTAAAAATAAAATTTATATTATTAATATTATTTATTATTAAATATAAATAAAAATGTATCAATTAATTAAAAAAATTAAAAAATATTATAATTTTATTAAAAAAAATATTTAAAATTATAATTAATAAATTATAAAATTTAAAATTTAAAATATTATGATTTTAAATGGTTATTAATATAATTAATGATATAATAAATTTGAATAATTTTATATTTATTTGTTTAATTTATAATATTTATTTTAAAATTAATTTAAATTTATTATTTATTGTTTTATAATTATAATAAATATAAATAATTTAAAATATAATGGTAAAAATTAAAAAAATTAAAATGTAATATTTAATTAAAAATGTGTTAAATATAAAAAATGGATTTAAAATTTTATAAATATTTTTTAAATTTTTATTTTTAAATAATAAAATATTAATATTTTAAAAAATAAAAATGGAAAAGTTTTTATAAAATTATTATCATTATTAATCAAAATGTAATTAAGTAAAGGCCCCACATGTGTTCCGTTATGTAATTAATTTTTTCTTTTTTCATTTCACGATAAATACACAATAATCAATTAAATTACAACTTTGTCTCGTTACAATTGTGCTTACCGTAATTAATTATAATTTTTAATATATTAAATAATATATTTATATTTTAAAATTTATATATTAAATTATATATTTAATTAAAAATATTTTTATATTTATTAAATTATTTAAAATTAAATTATTAAAATTAATATATAATTTAAATAAATATAAAATCATTTTTAAAATAAAATATTTTATTAATTAATAATTTTTTTTATATTATTATATTATATATTATTATTAAAAATGGAATAATTTTATATTAATAATTAAATTATAAATAAATAATAAAATATTTATATTTAAAAAATTATATAAAATATTAAATATAAAAAAATTAAATATATTTTTTAAAAAAAATATTTTATAATTTAAAATATATAATTTTTTAATTTATAAAATTAAAATTAAAAATATTGTTTTATAATATAAAAAATTATAATTAATAATTTAAAATTATAAAAACTTTAATAAAAAATTTATTATAATATATATATTTATTATTTAAAAATTAAATTAATAATTTATATTAATTTTAATTTTTATATTATATTATTTAAATATAAAAATTATAATAAAAAATTTTATTATAATATATATTTAATTAAAAATTTTAATATAAAAAATAATTTTTTTATAATTATTTATTAAATTAAAAAATAAATATTTTAAAAAAATATTATTTTAAATTATTAAACCATTATATAAATTTATAAAATTAAATATATATTAATTTAAAATTTATTTATAATATTATTAATAAAAATTATATATAAAATTATTAATATTTAATTTACATTTATTAATAATAAAATTAAAATTATTTAAAATTATTGAATTATAAATAAATAATATTTTTAATATTAATATTATTAAATTTATTATTATTAAAAATAAAACATTAATTAAAATTAAAATTAAAATATATTTTTAAAAATATTAAATAAAAAAATTAAAAGTTTTAATAATTTATGTATTATAATTTATAAAAAAAATAAATTAAAAAATTAAAATTATTAAATATTAAAATTTTTAATATAAAAAAAATTTATAAAATAATAAACTTAAAATATATATATTATATTAATTAATTAATTTAAAATTACATTCAATTATTTAATAATAAAATAATATTTAAAATTAAAATTTAAAAAATTAAAATTTTTAATTTTTAAATTAAATAATAAATAAATAATTAAATATATAAATTTAATTATATTAAATTAAACTTTTATAAATTATATTTTTATATATTTATAAATAATTTATTTATAAATAATAAAAATTTAAATTTATAAATTAATTATATTATTATTTTAAAAATTAAAAAATTTATTAATTAAAACAATAAAATTCAAATAAAAATTAATATTATCTATTAATCATCCATTAAATATAAACACGTAACATATAACAAATTTATTAATAAAATTTATAAATTAATTTAAAAATTTAATATTAAATATATTATTTATTATATAATTAATATCATTTTAAAATATTTTTTATTATTAAAAATATTATTTATTTTATACATTAATTCATTTTCTTTATACCAATATTTAATATAAATAAAAAACATTAATAAAAAATAATTAATAATTAATTTAATAATATTATAATAATTTTATAAAAATTATAAAATTAATAATATTTATTAAATTTATAACATTTATAATTGAATTAATATAATAATAAAAATATTATTAAATAAAATTATAAAAATATTAATAAAAAATAACCAAATTAATTTATAATTAAAAAAATTAATAAAACATAAAATAATGAAATAATTTACAATTAATTAATTATAAAAAAAATAAAATAACAAATAATTAAATAATAAAACGTGTTTAATTTAATATTTAATTTAATACATATTATAAAAAAATATATATGTATTTTTATTATATATAAACATATTTTTATGTTTATATTCAAACAAATATTTTTTTAAATATTAATAACACATTAATTTCAATTTTATTATTTTATTATTATTTATTTTTATTATATTTTCAATTAATTTTATTACGTACGTATTTATTAACATAAATTTTATAAATTTTAATTTTTTTAATATTAATTTTTAATTTTTCAATTGTAATAATTAATATTATTTATATTTTAAATAATTTTATTATAATATTCATTTTTAATAATTAATTATTAATATTTTATTTTTTATTTTTTATATTGATTATATAATTTTGTTTTAATATTTTTTTAATATAAATTTTAAATAAAATATATTTTTTGATAATAATTTAATAATTTAAAGATATTTAAAATAATAAAAATAATTATATTAATAAATATATAATATTGTTAAAAAATTAATTAACAATTTTTATAAATATATGTTATATAAGTAAAATTTAATAAATATAATTTTATATAATATTTTAAATTATTTTTTGAAAAAATAATTATTTATTTTTTATATAATATTTTTTTAATATTAATATTCCATAAATATATATTTAATTATAAAAATATTATTTAATATAAAATAAAATAAAATAAAACATTATATTATAATAATTAAATAAATATTATATTTATAAATTTTAAAATTAATAAAAAAAAATAAAAATAAATTTAATTTTAAAATATTAAAAATTATTTTAAATAAATTATTATTTAATTAAAAACTTTTTAAAAATTTTTTAAAAAATAAATAATAATTTAATTCAATAATATAATAAATTTATTATAATATTTTATAATTTTAAAATATTTTATTTATTTTATTATATAAATATAAAAAATTAATAAATAAATTTTAAATATTTAATTTAATATATATCATAATGAAAAATAAATTTTTTATATATTTTTATTACATAAAAACGTATTTCCACATTTAATTTAAATAAATAAAGTTTTTTAAATATTAATAATATATTAATTTTAATTTTTTTTTTATTTTTTTATTAATATTTATTTCTATTAATCCATGACGAAATCATGAAATTTTATATTATTTAAAATAAAAATTATTATGACAAATTGATAAAATAATTGATAAATATTACGTAAATAATTGATAAAAAATTTAATTCATAAAATAATCGTTATGGATTTAACGTGTACGTATAACCGTTTTGTTATAATTTTATATTAATGTATTATAATATTTAATTAAAAAATATTTAAATTTTAAATTTATTAAAATTATTAAAAAAAGTTTTATAATTATATTATTATTATAAAAATTAAATAATTTTTTTAATTTATTTGTAAATAAATATATTAAAAATAATATATATAAAATATAATATTTAATAAAATATTTATTATGTTAATAAATAATAAAATTAATAAAAATTTTCATATTTAATTAAATAATATTTTAATTTTATAAAATTAATTAATTTATTAAAATATAATATAAAATAAATAAAAATAAATATTTAAATTTAATTAAATTTATTTAATAAAATTTTATAAAAAAATATAAATATTTAATAAATTTTAAAAAAAATTTAATTTTTAAATAAAATTTTATAATTTTTATTATTAAATTTATTTTAATAATATATTTTTTTATAAAAAAAATTTATTTTAAATATATTAAATATTATATTTAATATAATAATTTCATTATAAATATTATTATTTTATATAAATTTATTTGTTATGAAATTTTATTTAATATTAACATTTTTTAAATTTTTTCATTTATAAATATTTAAATTATTAAATAAAATTATAATAAAACGGTCACACATAACCGTTAAATCCATAACAATTATTTTATTAATTAAATTTTTTATCAATTATTTTATCAATTATTTTATTAATTTTTTATAATAATTTCCATTTTAAATAATATAAAATTTCATGATTTCATCATAAATAAATATATTTTTCAATAATAAATTTAAATTTTTTTTAATTAATAATTAAATTTATTACAATTAATAATTATTTTTTTATGTCATTAATTATTTGGTTTTGTTAAATAATATTTTGATTTTCGTTTTTCATTTAATTTTTAAATTAAAAATTTTTCATATATATAAAAACGTTTATAATGCAATTATAAATTTAATAATGTTTTGATTTTTAAAACATTATTTTTTTTAATAATTCATTTTTAATTTTAAAATTATAACAAAACGGTCACGCGTAACCGTTAAATCCATGACGATTATTTTATCAATTATTTTATCAATTACTTTATCAATTATTTTATCAATTACTTTATTAATTTCCCATAATAATTTCTATTTTAAACAATATAAAATTTCATGATTTCGTCATGGATAATAATATAATAGTTTTTTAAATAAAAAATTTATTTTTTTTTATAAAAATAAATTTTATAATATTTTAAATTATTTTATTTTATATTAAAAATTAAAAAATTCTCATATATTTTAATACCGTTTAAAATTATTTTAAAATTATATCCATAATTATTATGAAAATATTAAAATAATTTTAATTGAAAATAGAAATTTTTAAAGTTTTTAAAATTTTTAAAATTTTAAAAATTTTGAAATTATTGAAAATATTAAAAATATTAATATTAAGTTAATAAATTTAAAATATTTTTTCAATAAAACTTTTTTAATTTATAATATTTTTATGTATATTTATAAAAAAAACATTCCATTTTTAACGATTTTTATTATTAAAATAATTAAAAATCATTTCAATTTTTAAATTATATTTATTAATATCATAATAAAATTGAAATTTGGTATTTTAAATTTTATATTATAAAATATGTATAAAATTAATTTATTCATTAAATAATTAATTAAAATAAAAAATTTAAAATTAATGAATAAATAATTAATTAAAGTTTTTAATATATTTAAACATTTTATTAATATTTAAAAAATAATAAAATTATAAAATTTAATAATAAATTTTTTAAATTAAATTTTATATAAATAATGGTTTTTATTTACATAAAATTAATAAAATTTTATGTATAATTTATTTTTTTAAAAAATATAATAAATATTATAAATTTTATTTTTAAAATAATTAAAAAAAATATTTCAATATTAATTATTAATTTTACAAAATTATTAATTGATTTTTAAATATTTTTAATATAATTTTCAATTTATTAAATAATAAAATTATAAATAAAATAATATTTTAATAATTATATATAAAAAATTTATTTTAAATTTACCATTATTATTTTTAATTTTAAATATAATAATGTTATTAAAATATTAATTTTTCATTATTAAATTAATAATAAATTGATAAAGTTAATATAATTTCAAATTATATTTCCCATTATTGAATATTATTTAAAATAAATTATTTTATTTTTAATATTTTGAAAAAACATAATAATATATAAAAATAAAAATAAATTATAAAATTAATTTTTATTATTAAATTAATTTAATTATAATAAACAAATTTTGTAAAACATTTAAAAATTATTATTAAATAATTTTATGAATTTTAACATTATATATTTAAAATTTACTAATATCAAAAAATAAAAACATTACAAATCAAATAATTATTTTTATTACAAAATTTTAAAATATTACATAAAAAATTATTAAAAAAAAAATAAAATTCCAATTTATATAAATAAATTTAATTTAATTATTTAAAACAATAATTAAAAATATAATTATAATAAAAAATAAAATTATATACAAAAAATAAATATAACATACAATTATTAAAAAAATAATATAATTTTTTATTTAATATTTTATATTAATTTTAATTTTAATTATAAATTTATTTTTATTAATTTTAACAAAATTAAAAAAAAACATTTTTTAATAATAATAGATTTTTTTTAATATAAATATATTAATTGATTTAAATTTAAATTTTATACCATTTCTTTTTATTTTTTATTATTTTTTACGTTTTTTTTTAACAAAAATAAAATAAAATATAAAAACGGGATAAAAAAAATATAATTTTTTATTTAACTTATAATAAAAAATTTTAAATGTTATTTATATTAAAATTAAATACATTAATTTTTAATATTTTAAAAATAAATAATTATAAATTATTATTATTAATAAAATTTAAAATAATATTAAAAAAATATATAATTTTATATATTTTCTTAATAAATTTAAAATATATAAAACAAAATTTCGTAAATATAAATAAAATACATATAAAAAAATAAAAAATATTAATTTTCCCGAAACCAAAAATTTTATTATTAAAAAATAACCAATTAACCAAAATTAATACCATTATTTAAATTATTTTAATTATTATTTTTATTAAAAATTACATAAAACCCACATTTTTATATATAATAAATTCAAATGTTAATATAATTTTAAATATATTATATTTACGGATATATCATTTAAAAATTAATTAAACTTTTAATATAATTCTATTCAATTTATTATTTTATTTAATATTATTATTAAAAAAAATAAATAAAAATAAATATTTAAAATTATAAAAAAAATAAAAAATTTTAATAAAAATAATATTTAATTAAAAGATGATATCATTAATTAATAAAATAATTTAATATAAATAATTATTATTATGATTTTAATAATAATTAAAAAAAATTATAAAATTATATTAATTTTTAAATGTAAAAAATATTTATTTAAATAAAAATTATTTTAAATTATAATTATTTTAAATTAATTAAAATAATTATTTAAATATTAATAAAATAATTAAATTTAATATTACAAAATTAATTATTAATAAAATATAATAATTTTATAAAAATTTATATTTAATATTATTTATAATTATTAATTTTTATTTATATAATTAATAAAAATTCATGATAAAAATTTTAATTTTAATTATATATTTTATTAAATATCAATTGTTTAAAAATAAACACGTGAAAAATTATTATATATGATTAATTTAATATAAATTTAATTTTTAAAATATCATAAATAATTTTATTTAATATTTTATTTTAAATTTTATATATAATAATTATATCATTTATAAAAAATGAAAATTATTTTTTAAAATAAATATTATTATATATATAAAATTTTTAATAAACACATTATAAAAAAATGATAAATTTTTTATTTATATTTTAAATTTTTTTATTAAATAATAATTTAAATAAAAAATTTATATATTTCTTTTATATAATTATTATAATATTTAAAAAATTATTTAATATATTTAAATTTAAAATTTAAATAATATTATAAATAAAATTTTAAATATTATTTATGAAATTAATTTTATTTTAAAAATTTTACATTAACATAATTTAACATTTAATATATAAAATTATAATAAAACGGTCACACGTAACCGTTAAATCCATGACGATTATCTTATCAATTATTTACGTAATACTTATCAATTATTTTATCAATTACTTTATTAATTTTTTATAATAATTTCCATTTTGAATAATATAAAATTTCATGATTTCGTCATGGATTAAAAAAATTTTTAAAAAAATTTTAATTAAATGTGATTTTATTATATTAATACCATGACCATTATATATAACATAAATGTTATAAATAATATTATTTAAATGTTTATTAAATAAATTTAAATAATATAAATAAAATTATTAATTTTTTTCATTAAAAATTTTATAATACATTTTAATATAAATAATTATTAAAATAATATAAATATTTTTATTATATGTAATTTTAATAAAATTATATAAAAATATATTTAATTTTTTTAATTTATTATTAAATTATAATTAAAAATATAAAATATTTAAAAATTTAATATAATTTTTATTTAAATATTTATTAATATAATAAAATAATTTATTTAATATAAAAAAAATATAAAAAAATTATTAATTAAAATTATATAAATTTTATTAAAATATTAATCATTATAATTTAAAAATATTATTTATAATTATTTATTAATAAATTTTAATAATTATAATTTTATAATATTTTTTTATTAATAATAAAATAATAAATATTTTTAAAAAAAATATTATAATATATTTAATATTAATAAAATTTTATTTAATAATTTATATATATTATTTATAAAAATATAAAAAAATATATATATAATTTAATTTCTTATTTAATTTAATATTACATTAATAAAAATCAATTTTATAAAAAATAATTTCGTTAAAATAATTATTATTAAAATATATAATCATTTATTTTATATAATAATATAAAAAACAATTGTTATTAATATTTTTTCATTTGATTATTAAAATTTATTTATATTCTTTGATATATGGGGTATATCCCGCCCATTTTAAATCAAATATAAATTTTTTTAAATCCCACTTATTTTAATATTTCAAATTAAAAATATTATATTTTCATATTTATTTCAATTAAATTTTTTAAATAATATAAATCCCATTTTAATATAAATTTTATTTTAAATATTATTTAAAAATATATTTAATTAATTAATATAATAAAAAATTTTATAATTATAAAAACATTTTTAATTTTAAAAAAAAATCATATAATCCATTTATATATTTATAATATTTTAAATAAAATTTATATTAAATAAATAAAAATATTATTAAAAAATTTAAATTAAAATAAAATTAATAATATAATATTTCCAATTTATTTTATTAAAATATATAAATTATAATAATTTTTTAAAAAAATGTAATAATAATAATTTAAAAAAAAATACATAATTTATTTTAAAATTAAAAATGTTTTTATAATTATAAATTTTTTCATTTTATTAATGAATTAAATATATTTATTTAAGTAATATTTAAAAAAAAATTTATATTAAAATAAAATTTATATCTTTCAAAAAATTTAATTAAAATAAATATAATAATATAATTTTTTTAATTTAAATTATTGAAATACGTAAAATTCAAAAAAGTTTATTATAATTGAATCAATTTGAATGAAATATACCCCATATACTAAAAAATACAAATAAACCCCAATAACAAAACGAAAAAATACTAATAACAATTGTTTTTTTTAAATTATAAATATTTATATTTCTTTATAATAAAAATTAAATAAAAATATTTCAAATTTAATAAAAAATAATTATATATATTATTTTTTAAAATTATAAATGGAATGATTATAATATTTTAAAAAAATTAAAAACAAATATTTTTTATATATAATAATTATTTTAATTTTATTATTAATATTGATAATAAATATATAAAAACAAATATTAAAATTTTAATGATTAATATTTTAAAATATATAATTATTTTTTATATAAAATAATTATATTTTTTTATTAATTTATTTATAAATTTAAAAATAAATAATAATATTAAATTAATATTTATAATATAAAAAAATAATTTTATTTTTATTATAATATTTTATAACATAATTAATAATAATTTAAATATTAATATTATTAAATTAATAAAATTAATTATTTAATTATATTAATTTAATAATAAATCAATTTTTTAAAATTTAAAAAATTATTAATTTTCATTATTTTTTTATATTTAATTAAAAATATTATTAATAATAAATTTTAATATTATTTAATCATTTTTAAATAATATTAATTTTTAAAAAATTTACGGTTAATGGATTTTTATTTTTTTTATTTAATGGTTTTAAATTTAAATTTTTTAATTAAAATATAATATTTTTAAAATTTTATAAAATGTTTATATAAATTTTTAATATTTATATTTAAAAAAAAACAATTATTATTAATATTTTTTCGTTTTATTATCGGGGTTTATTTGTATTTTTTAATATATAAAAAATATTTTATTTAAATTAATTTAAATATAATAAATATTTTTAAGTTTTACGTATTTAAAAATTGAAATTAAAAATATTATATCGTTATATTTATTTTAATTAAATTTTTCGAATGATATAAATTTTATTTGGATGTAAATTTTATTTTAAAAATTATTGGAATTAATATACTTAATTAATTGATAAAACGAAAAGTTTTACAACCGCGAAAACGTTTCCAATTTTAAAAAAAACCACGTAATTTTTTTAAAATCATTATATTCAATATATTTATATATTTATAACATTTCAAATAAAGTTTACGCCAAAATAATAAATATATTGTTGAAAAACTTTAATTAAAACGAAAATAACGATATAATTTTTGCAATTTATTTCGTTGAAATACGTAAATTATAATGGTTTTTAAAGGAAATGTAATAATAATGTTTTTAAAAAATACGTAACCCGTTTTTGCGATTGTAAAACTTTTTATTTCATTAATTAATTAAATATATTTTCAAATAATTTTCAAAATAAAATTTATATCAAAATGAAATTTATATGATTCGAAAAATTTAATTGAAACGAAAACGTTTATATCATTTTTGGTAGTTGAATCGTTGAAATATGTAAGATTTAAAAAAACTTATTATATTTGATTTAAAATGAATGGGATATACCCCATGTATTAAAAAATACAAATAAATGTTAATAATAAAATGAAAAAATATTAATAACAATTGTTTGAAAAAACATTATTAAATTAATATAATTCATAATTACAAAAATTATTTTAATTCTATTATTTAAATTAATATTAAAAATTTAATAAATTATATTTTTATTTTAAATAATTTATGTAACGATTTTTAATAATTATATTTAAATATATATTAATAAAAATTTTATTAATAAAAATTAATTAAATTAAATGTAAAAAATATTAAAAAAAATTTAAAATTATATATAAATATTTTAAATTTTTAACATTTATAATATTAAAATAATAAATTTCTTTTTAAATTAATTATAAATTAAAAATTTTAATTTAATATAAATTATATTTTAAATATTTTTAATTTTATTAATATTTATTTTAAAATTTTTTTTACAATAAATTTATTATTTAATTTTTATTTAAAAAAATATTATTTATTATTTATATAAATTTATTATTATATTAATCCATAACGAAATCATGAAATTTTATATTATTTGAAATAAAAATTATTATATAAAATTAATAAAATAATTCATAAAATAATTGTTAAATATTACGGAAATAATTAATAAAAATTTAATTAATAAAATAATCGTCATCGATTTAACGGTTATGCGTAACCGTTTTACTATAATTTTACATTAAAAATAAAATAATGAAAATTATAATAATAAATAAAATATTTGTTATTTTATTTTATTATATATTAAATATAATTTTAATAATCAATTTTATATTTATAAAAATGAATAATATAAATTTTGTTTTTTAAATAAAAAATTAAATAAAAGAATAATAAATATTAAATTTAATTAAATTTATTAAAAAATATTGTTTGAAAAAAAATATATATATAAAATTAATAAATATTTTCAAAATTATAAAATTATAAAAATAATTATTTTTTATTATAGAAATTATTATTTTTAATATAATTATTAAATTATTTTAATTTTAATTAATTAATTAATATATTAAAAATTATAATTTTATTTAAAATATTTATATTTTTATTTTATTTTTTTTATTTGAATTAATATTAATAAAAATAATATCAAAATTATATGTGCTTTTAATAATTAAATTATAAAAAATATTATTATTTTTTAATAATTAATTAAATTTTTTTTCATTTAATATAAAATTTTTATATTTTAAATAATTAATATTTTTATTAAAAAATTTTAAATGTAAAAAAAAATTTATATTTTTTTTATTATAATTTAATTAAATTATTTTTTTGAAATAATATTATTAAAATTTAAACATGATTTTCAATTATTATTATTATATAAAATAAATGAATTATTAAATAAAAAATAATTAATTAATTTTATTTAAAAAAAATAATTAATTAAATTATATATTAAAAAAATATTTTTATTTTTTCAATTTTCCAAAACTAATTTATAAAAAAATATTATCCGTAAAAAAATCATGAAATTTTATATTATTCAAAAATAAAAATCATTATAAAAAATTGATAAAATAATTAATAAAATAATCGATAAATATTATGTAAATAATTGATAAAAAATTTAATTGATAAAATAATCGTCATGGAATTAACGGTTACGCGTGACCGTTTTGTTATAATTTTATGTACGGAAATAATTTAATTTCTTTAATTTTCTTTATAATAATTCATAAAAAAATTTTATATATATAAAAATATTTTTTTTTAAATTTTTTATTAATAATTTATAAATAAATATACATATAAAATCATTGATAAATATTTTTTTTATAATATAATTAATTTATTTTTTAAATTATTTTAATTTTAATTTTTCAAAATAATTCATAATATTTAATTAAATTTTTTAAATAATAAATTTATATAAAACTTTCATTATTATAGTTTTTTATATAATAATAATATTAAATATTATTAATTTATTAAAAATAATATTTATTATAAATAAATTATTTAAAATATGTTTGTTTAAAAAATTTTTTTTAAAAAAATTTATATTAATATAATTAACAAATAATATTTATAAAATTTATTAATTAATATTTTTTATACTAATAATTATTATAAATTTTCAATTAAAAATGAAAATTTATAATATTTTTTAATTTAAATTTAATATTAATAAAAAAAATTTATAAAAAAATAAAATTATAATTAATTTATATGATATAAAATTTAAAATAAAAAATAAAATAAAATATTATATTATAAAATAATTTATAAAATTTAAATATAAAAAATATTTTTAATAAATTATTATATTATAAATTTTAATATAAAAATTATAAAAAACATAAATTTATATTTTTATTAAAAATTTAAATAATTAAATTTGCATTTTCATAATAATGTTTAAAAACCATTAATATTTAATTAATATAAAATAAAATAATTATTTATTATAATTTTTAATTTTTCTTTAATTTTATGAAATTTTATATTATGAAATTATAAATTTTAGAAAATTTTAATGTGTCGATTAAAATAAATTAATTATATTTAAAATATAATTTTAAATTTTATTACGTAAAAAATTATTATGTGAAATTTTATTTAAATTTATTAATATGTAAACAATTATTTTTATATAATAATTATTTTAATATAATATTTATTTATTATTATAATTTATTTAATGAATTTATTTAAATTAAAAATATTTTTTCATTAAAAAAAATAATTGTATATATTTGATTTTTAATTATATTTATATTTAATATTTTTAATTTTTAAACATGTACAATTAATTAAAAAAATGTATAATGAAAAAATATTAAAAAAAACATGAAATGTGATTTGAATACATTAAAATAAATGGAATTATAGTTGAATGATAAAACGTATGTATTTGACTCAATATTTAATTTAATACATACCACGGAAAAAAAAATAATTATATATTTTTATTATATATAAATATATTTTTACGTTTATATTCAAATAAATATTTTTTTAAATATTAATAATAAACCAATTTTAATTGTTTTATTTTATCATTATTTATTTTTATTATTATTTCATTTAATTTTATTTATATATATATTTATTGATATTAATTAATATTATTAAATAATTAATAACATAAATTAATAAAATTAAAAAAATTATTATTGTAATAATTTTAAAAACTTTATTATAATAATATATATAATATTAATTATTTTTTTTATATATAACGGATTATTATTTTATATTATTATTTAATTTTTTTAAATTTATATTTTTTCATTTTAATTTAAATTTTTTATTTAACATATTTGTTTTTATTATATAAATATATAATATTATATTGTAAAAAATATAAAAAAAAATTTAATGTAAATATAAATTTGTATTATTGATAAAAATTTAATTCAATTAAAAAATTTAAATAAATTAAAAGTTTTATTAAATATTTTAATTATATGATTATAAAATGGGAAATAATTAATTTATAAATAATTATAATAAAATAAAAAATAATTTAAATGTTATTAATATTAATAAATTTTAAAATTATTAATTTAAATATATTATATATTTAAATGTTAAATAAAATTTTGTTATTTTATTAAAAATGGTTTAAAAACTTTATAATAAATGATTTTAAATTAATGTATAAAAAAATATAATTAAAATTAAAATTTGTATTAATGTAAACAAATATATATATAAAAAAAAGTTTTGATTTTTCTAAAATGTTAATTAATTTGTTAATAATAAATGATTCATAAATATGGAATTTTAATAAATTAAAATTTATTAAATTTAAATAATTAAATGTATTTGTTTAAAAAATATTAATGTATTAAATTAATAAAAAATTAATTTATTTGGAAATATTTAAATTAATATGTTTGAAAATCCAATTATAAATATAATAATTAATGGTTTTTTTATTTTAAATATTAATTTATGGTTTTATGTTTATATAAATTTTATAGAATTTTTTTTGTAAAGTTAATTTTCATTTTTTTCATTATTAATGTAATTTATATTTCAAATAATTTTGTAATAACTTTTTTTTTAATAATTCATTATTAATATTTTATATTTTATTATTTTTTTTAACATTTATTACGCAATTATTTTTTTAATAAATTTTTAAACCGTAATAAATTTTTTTTTAATGTAATAAAATATTTAAATTTAATAACGATTGTTAATTATGTTTTTTTTTTGCTTTATAAATAATGTTTATATTTTTTTAATTTATTAAAATTAATGTTTATTTTAATATTTTATTTTTAATTAAAAAAAATATTATACGGTATATATTTATATAAATATTAATAATTAATTAAAATAAAATTTATATTATTAATTAATTTTAAAAAATGTATTTAAATTTTTTAAATTATTATTAAATAATCCATATATAATATTAATAATATTATAAAATAATAAAATTAAAAAAAATAATTTATTCAAATTTTTAATTTTTTTAAAAATAATTTTATTATTTATATTGATAAATAATTTATAAATATAAATATTTATGTTTATAAATAAATTTTAAAATAACATTTATTATGATGTTTTTTTAATATAAATCTTTAATAAAATATGTTTTTTAATAATTATTAAATATTTTAAAAAAATTTAAAATAATAAAAATAATTATATTGGTAAAATATAAAATATATTTAAAAATAGATTTAAGTTTTTTTAAATATATGTTATATGGTTGGAATTAATTAAATATAATTTTATATAATATTTTTAATTATTTTAATAATAAAATATTTATTTATTTTTTACATAATATTTTCTAATATTAATATTTTATGGATATATATTTAATTATAAAATAATATTTTAATACCAAATAAAATAAAATGTAATATTATAATAATTAAATAAATATTATATTTATAAATATTAAAATTAATAAAAAGAAATGAAAATAAATTTGATTTTAAAATATTGAAAATTATATTAAATAAATTATTATTATATTAACAAATTCTTAAAAAAAATTTTAAAAATAAATAATAATTTATTATAATAATTTAATAAATTTATTATTTTATTTTATAATTTTAACATATTTTATTTATTTTTTTATATAAATATAAAAAATTAATATATAAATTATGAATATTTATTAATATATATAAACATTTGAAAAATATTTAATAATTTATGATTATTAATAATAATAATGATAATAATAAATAATTTTATATTAAATAAAAATATTATTATATTAATAAAAGGAAAGAATATTAATTAAAAATAATAATAGAAAATTAAAAATGTTAGTTTATTAAATATTTAAAAAAAAAATAAAAAAAAATAAAAAAAATATTAAAATATTAATGAAAATTAAAATAAACATAAATATATTATATTTTTAATAAAATATGAAAAAATAAAATAAAAGAATTTGGAAATAAAAAAAAATAATAACAATTTTATATATGATATAAAAAAAACGGATATTGAATAATATATAATTATAATATATTTATTAAATTAAATATTTTATTATTGTATTATATATAATTAATATGATAATAAATTATTATTTATTTTTAAAAATTTTTTTAAAAATTTTTTAATATAATAATAATTTATTTAATAAAATTATAACAAAACAATTACACATAATCGTTAAACCCATAACAATTATTTTATCAATTAAATTTTTTATTAATTATTTATGTAACACTTATCAATTATTTTATTAATTATTTTATTAATTATTTTATCAATTTCCCATAATAATTTCCATTTTAAATAATATAAAATTTCATAATTTTATCATAAATAATTTTTAATATTTTAAAATTAAATTTATTTTTATTTTTTTATTAATTTTAATATTTATAAATATAATATTTATTTAATTATTATAATATTATATTTTATTTTATTTAATATTCAATTATCATTTTATAATTAAATATATATTTATAAAATATTAATATTAAAAAATATTATATAAAAAATAAATAATTATTTTTTTTTAAAATAATTAAAAATATTATATAAAATTATATTTGTTTAATTTTAATTATATAATATATGTTTAAAAGAATTTAAATTTATTTTTAAAAATATTATATATTTTATTAATATAATTATTTTTATTATTTTAAATTTTTTTAAAATATTTAATTATTATTAAAAAATATATTTTATTAAAAATTTATATTAAAAAATATTATAATAAATATTATTTTAAAAATTATTTATAAATATAAATATTTATATTTATAGATTATTTATTAAGATAAATAATAAAATTATTTAAAAAAAAATTAAAATTTTTAAAAAATTAATTTTTATTTTTTGTTTTATTATTTTATAATATTATTAATATTATATATAAATTATTTGATAATAATATAAAAAATTTAAATATATTTTTTAAAATTAATAAATAATAAAAATTTTATTTTAATTAATTATTAATCTATATAAAATTATAAATTATATAATATTTTTATTAATTTATTTTTATTTAAAATAAAATGTTAAAATAAATAGTAATTATTATAAATTAAAAAAATATAAATATTATTTATAAAAAAAAATTATAATTAATAATTATTATTAAATTTGATTATTTTATTATATTAAAAAAAAATAAAATTTATTATAATTTAAATGTTTATAAAAAAACATAATTATATAATAAATATTAAAAAAAAAATAATAAAATATAAAATATTAATAATAAATTATTAAAAAAAAAATTATTATAAAATTAGTTAAAATATAAATTATATTAATAATTAAAAAATTAAAAATTAATATTAAAAAAATAAAATTTATAAAATTTATATAAATATAAAATTATAAATTAATATTTAAAATTATAAATTAATATTTAAAATTATAAATTAATATTTAAAATTATAAATTAATATTTAAAATTATAAATTTTAATATAATATTATATCATAATTTAATTATATATAAAAATTTTTATTATTAATATTAAAATTAATTTATTTTTATTTTATTATTTTATAATTAAAATATTATAATAAAATTATAAATTTTTTTAAAAAATAATTAATTAAATTATATAATTTATTTATATTTTTTTATTAAATAAAATCATTATCCATAATTTAAATTTATATTTATATTAAATTTTTTTTTATATTTTTTATAATATAATATTATATATTTATATAATAAAAAATAAAAATGTGTTAAATGAAATATTTAAATAATAATATAAAATAATAATTTATTATATATAAAATAAAATATTATTAATATTATATATATTATTATAATAAAATTTTTAAAATTATTATAATAATAATTTTTTAAATTTTATTAATTTGTATTATTAAATATTTAATAATAAAATTAAATAAAAATATAATAAAAATAAATAATAATAAAATAATAAAATTAAAATTAATTTATTATTAATTTTTTTTAAAAAAAATATTTATTTAAATATAAATTTAAAAATATATTTATATATAATAAAAATATATAAATATTTTTTTTATAATATATATTAAATTAAATATTAAATTAAATATAATTTATTATTTAATTATTAATTTATAAAATTTATATTAATAATATAAAATTATAATTTAATGTTTAAAATAAATATATTTTAAATAATTATTATAATATATGTTAATTATATATAAATATTATTTTTATTAAAAAAATTAATTTATTATTAATATTATATATTAATATTTTTATAATAATATATTTATTTATTTTTATAATATTTATTAAAATTTATTAAAATTTTATATTAATAAATTATATTATTAATAAATATTAATAAAATATATTATGAAATTAAAATAATATTATTTTATGTAAATATTATTTTATACTAATATGTTTTATAATTTAAAATTATAATAAAATAATTACGCGTAACCGTTAAATTCATAACAATTATGTTATTAATTTAATTTTTTATCAATTAATTACATAATATTTATCAATTATTTTATCAATTATTTTATCAATTTCCCATAATAATTTCCATTTTAAACAATATAAATTTCATAATTTCGTTATGGATAAATAAATAATATTAAAATAAATTTATTTTTTTTTATTATTTTATAAAAAAAATATTTTAAAAAAATTATAAATTATTTAAAAATATAATTTATATTTATTTTTTTATTAAATAAAATTAATGTTTATAATTTAAATTTATATTTGTGTTAAAA
Organism: Daldinia eschscholtzii; assembly: GCA_037126485.1. NCBI lineage: Eukaryota > Fungi > Ascomycota > Sordariomycetes > Xylariales > Hypoxylaceae > Daldinia > Daldinia eschscholtzii. The sequence continues at coordinate 1,609,098 of JBANMG010000002.1, forward strand.
TCTTTTTATTTTTGAAATATAATATGAAATATTTATTTCAATGAATTTAAATTATATTTTACGTTTGTTTTTTTATATTTCATTTACCACAAACGTTTTTAACCAATTAAACATTTTAAAAAAAATAAAAACATCAAATATAAATATGATTTAAAAATTAAATATGCGAAATTAATTTCATTTTCATTAAAATCAATTAAATTAATTAAATTTATTAAATAAAATATTATAATAAATAAATGATATATTAAAATAATTATTAATATTTAAAAAAAATGTTACGTAGTAATTTTTTTTTTTACGTTAAAATAACGGTAATTACAATTACGTTTTAAAATAACCGCATTTTTAACGAAAAAACCGCATTTTTAATAAAAAATTATAATTTTTCGAAATTTATTATTTAATAACGTAAAACCGTACAAAATTTGAAAAAAAGTTAAAAATAATAATAAACCATTGTTTTATTTTATAATAATAAAATATTAATGGTTTTCGGGTGTGTTTGTAAAAATACACGTGGGATTATATAAAATTTTTTAATAAAAATATAAACGCGTGTTTTTCCACGTTTTTTAACGTTAAAATTTATAATATAATAACGTAACGTTATATTTAATTAAAAAAATATATATAAATTCGAAAACCATATATTTAACCCCGAATGATAAAAAATTAATAGTTTTTAGGTATTATTGTAAAATTATATAAAGTTTTTTAATATAAAATAAATATATATTTTCCACGGTTTTTACGTTTAAATTTATAATATAATAATATAATATCGTATTTAATTAAAAAAAAAATATAAAAATTAAAAAATAATTTATTTAATTTTAAATAATAAAATAAAAATTATATTTAACATTATTATTAAGTAATTATATATTATTTATATATTATTATTAAAACTTTTTAAATTTTTAATAAAAATGTATTAATGAAACTTTTTTTCGCGCACGGCGGTTTCAAATTTCATTCAATCAAAAATAATTTTCGTACCCCACAAATACGAATACACGGACTAGCGGTCCGGTGGCGCGGTGGTGCAACCACCGTTTGATTGAATGAAATTTGAATTCATTGAAATAATGAAATATTTATATTATAAATAAAAAAAATATATTAAATAATATAATTAAATATTAATATAAAAATTTAAATTTAAAAAATTAATTAATGATATAAAATTAAAATTTATTATAAATAAAAAATAATATAATTAATATTATATTTATTATTATTAAAGAATTTTTAAAATAATTATAATATTAATTTTTTTAATTTTATTATTATATATTATTAAATATTTAAAATTATTAATTAATATTAATAAATATATATATAAAAAAATTAAATATATATATAAAAAAATTAAATAAAATAATAATAAAAATAAATAATAAAAAAATAATAAAATTAAAATAAAATTATTAATAATAAAAATTATTATTAATTTATAATAAAATTATAAAATATATATTATTTAAAATGGAAATTATTATAAAGAATTAATAAAATAATTAATAAAATAATTAATAAATATTATATAAATAACTGATAAAAAATTTAATTAATTAAATAATTATTATAAATTTAATAATTATATATAATTATTTTATTATAATTTTATATTTTTAAATTGTTTTTAAATATTTAATTTATTTTAAATTAAATATAAATGTTTTTAAATTTTATTTATTTTAATAATTTAAATGTAAAAAATTATATTATTATATTTATTTTAATTCAATTTTTTAAATAATATAAATTTTATTTTGAAATAAATTTAAAAATATATTTAATTAATTAATAAAATAAAAAGATTTATGATTATAAACATATTTTTTATTTTAATATAAATTATATAATTTTTTTAAAAAATTATTATTATTGTATTTTTTATAAAAATTATTAAAATTTATATATTATAATAATATATATTATAAAAATTATATTATTATTTTTATTTCAATTAAATTTTTTTTTAATATTTTTATTTATTTAATATAAATTTTTATGTTAATAAATTTAAATTATATTTTATATTTATTTTTTTTATTTTTTTTTATTTTTTTTATTTTTTTTATTTTTTTTATTATAAATTTTTTTAATTAATTATATATTTTAAAAAAAATAAATTTAAATATAATTTAAATATTAAAAATGTAAAATTCATTTTTTTAATTAAAAAAATAAATTAAAATTAAATGAATTTATTAAATAAATTATATAATAAATAAATAATATAATAAAATAATTATTAATATAATTATAAATTTAAAAAAAATATTATATAATAATTTTTTATATAATAAAAATTATAATTATATTTTTATTATAATAATTATATATTAAATAAAAAATTATGATTTTTTAAAATTTATTATTTAATAATGTAAAATTTTATAAAATTTAAAAAAAATTAAAAATAATAATAAATTATTATTTTATTTTATAATAATAAAATATTAATAATTTTTAAATATTATTATCAAAATATATATTTAATTATATAAAATTTTTTAAAAAAAATATAAATATATAATTTTTAATATTTTTATATTAAAATTTATAATATAATAATATAATATTATATTTAATTAAAAAAAATATAAAAATTTAAAAATTATTTATTTAATTTTAAATAATAAAATAAAAATTATTTTTAATATTATTATTAATTATTTAATATATTATTAATATGATAATAAAAATATATATATAAAAATTTTTTTTATATAAAACTTTTAAATTTTATTTAATTAATTATATTTTTTATATTTTATAAATATATATATATGAATTAATAGTTTAATAATATAATAATATAACCATTTTAAATAATTAATGAAATTTAAATTTATTAAAATAAATTAATTTTATTTTAAAATTTATAAATATATAAATTTATTATATATAATAATAATAATAATTTTAAAAAATTATAAAATTTATTTTAAAATTAAAAATGTTTTTATAATTATAAAATTTTTTTTTATATTAATTAATTAAATTTATTTTAAAATAATTTTTAAAATAAAATTTATATTATTTAAAAATAAAATAAAAATAAATATAATTTATAATAAAATTATAAAATTTTATATTATTTAAAATGGAAATTATTATAAAAAATTAATAAATATTATATAAATAATTAATAAAAAGTTTAATTAATAAAATAATTATTATAAATTTAATAATTATATATAATTATTTTATTATAATTTTAATTTAATTTGTTTAATTCAAATTATTAAAATATATAAAATTTAAAATAAATAAAATATCTTTTATATATTAAATATATTAATAAATGTTTAATAATAATTTAAAAATATATTAATAATAAAATTTTTAATAATAATTAAGAAAAATAATTATTTAAATATAAATATAAAAATATATTTATAAATAATAAAAATTTATAAATATTTTATTTTTTATTATAATATATATAAAATGAAATATATATAATTTATTATTTAATTATTAATAAAATTTATAAAATAATTTAAAAAAATAATATTAAATATAATATTTATAATATAATAAATATTTTATTAAAATAACTTTATAAAAAATAAAAAATTAATAAATTTTATTAAATTTATTTATAATAAAATTATGTAATTTTATATTATTTAACATGGAAATTATTATAAAAATTAATAAAATAATTAATTAATATTATATAAATAATTAATAAAAAATTTAATTAATAAAAAATTTAATTAATAAAATAATTATAATAAAATATAATTATAATTTAATTAATTATTATTTATTTATTATAAAATAAAAAAATTAATATATAATGAAATATATATTAAAATAAATGTAAATAAAAATTATTTTATAATTATTTAAATTAAAATTAAATTTATTTATAATAAAATTATGAAATTTTATATTATTTAAAATGGAAATTATTATAAAAAATTAATAAAATAATTAATGAAATAATTGATATATATTATATAAATAATTAATAAAAAGTTTAATTTATAAAATAAATATTATAAATTTAATGGTTATATGTGATTATTTTATTATAATTTCATATAAAATTATTTTTAATTTTTTTTATAAAAAATTTATATTTTAAAATATTATTTATAATTTTATAATAAATATTTATTTTAATAAATATAAATTTTATGTTAATAAATATATATGTGATATAATTAAATAAATTAATAATAAAAATAAATAATGATAAAATAATAAAATTAAAGTTAATTTATTATTAATATTTAAAAAAATTTATTTATTTAAATATAAATATAAAAATATATTTATATATAATAAAAATATATAAAAATTTTTTATGGTATATATTAAATTAACTATTAAATTAAATATATATATTTTATTATTTAATTATTATTTATTTTTTTTTATAATTAATTGGTTATGAATTATTTAATTATTTTATATTTTATTTATTTTTTTAATAATAAATTAATTTAATTATTTTTTATTAATATTTTTAAAATTTTTATTTAATAATGTTTTTATTATTATATTAATTATATTATAATTGTTATAAATGTAATAAATGTTATTAATTTTTCATTTTTTATAAAATTATTATAAAATTATTAAATTATTTATTAATTATTTTTTATTAATATTTGTTATTTATATTAAATATTATTATAAAAAAAATAAATTAATATATAAAATAAATAATATTTTAAATAATAAAAAATATTTTAAAATAATATTAATTATATAATAAATAATATATTTCATATTAAATTTTTAAAATATTTTATAAATTTTATTAATAAATATAAAATTATAATAAATTAATTATGCGTAACTGTTAAATTTATAACGATTATTTTATCAATTAAATTTTTTATTAATTATTTATATAATATTTATCAATTATTTCATTAATTATTTTATTAATTTTTTATAATAATTTCCATTTTGAATAATATAAAATTTCATAATTTCCTCGTGGATTATATATTATATATTTATATTTGATAAATAATTAATAAATAATATTATTTTTAATTTAAATTTTATTATTTTGGTTAATAAACCTTTTAATTTTTAAAATAATAATATAATTAATTTACAAATTTAAATTTTTATTATTTATAAATATATAAAAATATAATTTATAAAAATTTAAATTAATATAATTAAATTTATATTTTTAATCATCCTTTTATTATTTAATTTAAATATATAAAATCTTAATTTTTTTAAATTTTAATTTTAAATGGTATATTATTATTAAATAATTAAATATAATTTTAAATTAATAAATTGATATAATATATATATTTTAAATTTATTCTTTTATAAATTTTTCAATCATATGAAAAATTTTAATATTTAATAATTTAAATTTTTTAAATTTTTTTTTATATAATAAAAGTTTTATAATTTTTTTTTTAAATTGTAATATTGTATTTTGATTTTTTTAATTTTTCCCATTACTTTTTAAATTATTTATATTTATTATTTTTATAAAAAAATAAATAATGAATTTATATTGATTTTAAAATAAATATTAAAAATTAAAAATATGAATATAAAATTATTTAAATTTATTATATTATTTATTATTTTAATTATTATTTAGAATTATAATGTTTTAAATTTTAAATTTTATAATTCATTAATTATAATTTTATACGTTTTATTAATTAAATTATAATACTTTTTAATTTTTTTAATAAATTAATATATTTTTATTATTATTTAATAATAATAATATTAATATTATACATTTTATTTTTAACTTAAATATTATTAAAATTAATATTAACATTATAAATAATAATATTTAAGAATTTTAAATAAATATTTTTTATATTTTTTAAAAAAAAATAAATTTTATAAAACATATAATATAAAATATTTTTTAAATATATAATATTAATAATAACTTTATAATTAAAATTCATATTTAAATTTTTTTAATTAAATATAAATTTTTATAATATTTCATTTTTAATTTAATAATAATAATAAAATTTATTAATTTGTTTAATATTATTTATATTAATATTATATTTGATTTCATTTAATAAATTATGAAATTTATTAATTAATAAATAATTAAAATAAATATTTTTATTTTGAAATAATATTAATTATTATTTTATTTTTATAAAATAATAAATTAATAATAATATTTAAATATATTTTTAATTAATTTATATGATTAAATAATAAAAAAAATAATATATTAATTTTTATAATATAAAATTTAATTTGATTAAATGGGATATTAATTGTAATTATTTTTAATAAATTATTAAATAAATTATTATTAAATTTGATATTAATTTTTTTATTTGAATTTTATTTATTTTTAATTATTTATTAAAGTATTTTTTAATAAAAATAAAATATTACTTTTTTTAATTTTAAATATTTTAATTGTTTTTGTATTAAATATAATTTTTTAAAAAATATTTTTTAAATTTTAATTTAAAATAAAAATTGTATTAAATTTTTTATTTTTAAAAAAATTAAAAAAATGGAATGTGGTAATAAAATGTTTAATTTAATAAATATATTATAATTATATATTATTTAATTTAAAATGAAAAATTGAAATTTTATATTGTTTAAAATGGAAATTATTATGGGAAATTAATAAAGTAATTCATAAAATAATTAATAAATATTATATAAATAGTTGATAAAATATTAATAATGATTTTTATTACGTTAAAAATTTAAAAATTTTTAAAATATTTATGATTAAATATATTTTTTTCATATTAATTAATAAATAATTTATTTATAATGATTCGTTTTAATATAGTTTTACATAATGTGTATTTAATATAAATAATTTTTTTTATTAAAATATATTTTATTATTAATTTAATTAAAATATTTTTTAATATATTTTATTTTTTTATGTTTTATTATTTAATTAATAATTATTTTTTAAAGAAAAATGTGTTGTAAAGTATTTTTTTACAATATATAATAATTAATTAATTAACTATTTTAATTTTAATATGAATTCTTTTGTTTTTTATTTTTTTTATTTATATTTATAATTTTTTTTTTAATTTTTATAATTAATTTTTCTTTTAATTAATATGGAATTTAATCATTATTTTTCAATTTAAAATATTATTAAATTTTTAAATTTATCGGATAATTTTTTTATTTAAACTTTTAATTATCAAGAAAAATAATTTAAAGTTTAAATATTAAATAATAATTATATATTAACTAAATTAAATATTTTATTATTTTTAATACCATTTTAAATATTTTAATTTTATATTTTTTTTTAATATTTTATGAGTTAATATTATAATAAAAAAATTTTATTTATATTATTTTTTTATAAAAAATTGTTTAATAAATTGTTTTTATTTATATTATTTGTTTTAATATTTATATGTAATTGAAATTAAAAATTATTTAAAAAAACGTTTTAAAAAATATTTTAAATAATATTTTAAAAATTTTATTTAATTAATTTAATTAATAAATTAATATTTTAAAAATTTTATTTAATTAATTTAATTAATAAACTTAAATAATATAAATTTAAATATAAATTATTAAAATTGTTTTAAAAATTGTTTGAAAAATCATTTTAAAAATTTTTTTAAAAATTTTATTAATTATTTTATAAATTTAATTAAGAATAATAAATATTATAAAAATCATGTTTTATATATTTATAATTTTATTAAAAAATTATATGTTTATAATATTTATAATTTTTTATTAATAATTTTATTTATTTTTAATGTATTTTTGTTATATATAAATAATTTTTTTAATTATTTTATTTTCAAATAAAATATAATTATTAAAAAAAAATTTAATAAAATGTTAATAATTATGAAAATGATTTTTTATTTATATTATTAATAAAGTTAATTTAATATTATATTTATTATTAATACAATTTATAATAAATATTATTATAAAAATAATAAAAAATAATAAAATAAGTTTTTTTATTATTTAATAATAAATTATTTAAATTTAAAATTTATTTTTATTTATTTTTTTAATTTTGTATTATTAGAAAAATAATTTATTATTTATATAAATATTAATATAAATATATAAATTATATATATTTGTTATTAACTTTATTAAAATATGAAAAATAAAAATTTAATATTATTATTTAAATTTATAATTAATAATATAAATATTAAAATTATATAATTTATTTTTTATAAAATATTAAGAAAATTTATAATAAATTTTTTTATTTTTTAAATATTTAAATATTATAATTTTTTATTTTTATAAATTTGAAATAATATTTTAAATAATTTAATAATTTTATATTTAATTTTATATGTAAAAATATATGGTTTAAAAATAATTAATTTATTTTTATATTAATTATTTCGGATATTATAATTTAATTATTAATTAAAAAAATTTAAATTTATTATTAAAAAATATTTATATTTAATAATTTAAATATTTGTAAATTAGAAAATTTAAAAAATATTAATGTTAAATGAAATTTTATAATAAATAAATTTATGTAAAATGATGATATTTATAATGAAATTATTATATTAAATATATTATTTGATATATTTGAAATAGATTTTTTTTATAAAAAAATATATTATTAAAATGGATTTAATAATAATAATTATAAAATTTTATTTAAAAATTGGAATTTTCATAAAATTCATTAAATATTTTTTTTATAAAATTTTAATAAATAAATTTAATTAAATTTAAGTATTTTTTTTATTTTTTTTATATTATATTTTAATGAATTAATTAATTTTATATAATTGAAATAATATTTAATTAAATATTAAAATTATATTAATTTTATTATATGTTAAAATAATGGATAATTTGTTAAATATTATGTTTTTTTATATATTATTTTTAATATATTTATATATAAATAAATTAAAAAATATATTAAATTTTATATATAAAAGAATTATTCAATTTTTATCATAAAAATATAATTATAAAAACTTTTTAATAATTTTAATAAATTTAAAATTTAAATATTTTTTAATTAAATATTATAATATGTTAACATACTGAAAAAAATAAAACCATTTTAATATTAATATTATCAAAAATATAAAATTTATATATATTATTTAAATATATTATCCATTTTTATAATTTTAATATTAATTATTTTTTATTAATAAAATTTATATTAATATATATTTAAATTTACAATTTAAAAAATAATTAATGAATTATATTATATAATAATTTTATATAAATTATTTTAAAAAAATTTATAAATTATTATTTAACATTTTTATTTAAAAATTATAATATTTTACAAAATTATTTGTTAATAAGAATATAACTTTATTAATTAATAATATTATTTTAAACAATAAAATTACAATTTTAATTATAATTATAATTTAAATTAATATAAATTATAATTTAATTTTAATATAAATAAAAAAAATTATATTTTTTTTATTAAAATATAAAATTATTATATTATTATTATAAATTTTATATTTAAATTTATTAAATATAAAAATAAAAGAATTTTATTTAATTTTAATTTTTTAATTATATAAATTATTTAAAAATAATTAAATAATATTATTAATTATTATTAAAAATATTATTATAATATAATTTATTATTTAAAAATATATAAAAAAAATTAAAAAAAATTAAAAAAAAATAATTATTTAAATTTAAATACCATTTTAATTTTTTTAAAAAATTATAAAATAAAATTATTTTGATTAAATTAAAAAAAAATAATAATTTTTTAAACCAATTAAACATAATTTTATTTTAAATTAATATAATTAATTCATATTATTATATTAATTAAAAAATATTAATATATTATGATATATTAATATTAAAATTATTATTACATATATTATAAAATATTATAATAAAAAAATATAAATTATAACATATATAAATTTAATTATTAATATTTTATTTTATATTATAAATAAAAATATAATATTATTATTTATATTAAAATTAATAAATAAATTAATTAAAAAAATTATTTATTTAAAAAAAATTATTTTATATTATTTAATTTTTTTTTAAATACATAATTAAATTTAAAAGTTTAAATATTATTATTTATAATATTAATATTATTAATTATTATTACGTTTATATATAAATATTTTTTCAATTTTTTAAATAATAAATTATTTTAATATAAAAATAAAATATTTAAAATAAAATATTTAAAATAAAATATTAAAATATTAAAATATTAAAATATTAAAATATTAAAATATTAAAATATTAAAATAATATATTTTAAATTCATTAATATAAAATTAATATATTAAAATAATAAAATTAAAACGAAAATTTATAATTTGTATTTTATAAAAATTTTAATTTTTTATTTATATTTTAAATAATTAATTTTCCAATTTATATATTTTTATGGACAAAAAAAACAATCAATTTTTGTAATTAATAAATTTTTTTAAAAAGCTTTTTCAATTTCTAAATTGAAAAAACCGTTTGTGTGATAAATAATTTGAAATAAATTTAAATTGGTAATTTTTAATTAATTAAATTTTATTTTCAATTTTATATAATTTATTTTTTAATTTTTATATTTTTAATATATAAATTTATTTTTTTATTAATTTATTATAATTTAATAATTATTATATGAAAAATTTATTTTATTATTATTATTTTTATATTTTTTATTAAAATTATTATTTTTTATATAATTGCGATTTTGGTTTTTTTTTAAATAATTATTTTTATTTTTGAAATTATTACCAATATTAACAATAAATTAAAATAAAAAAAAATTAAACAAAAATGGTAATTGAAATTATTTAACGTATTTACGTTTTATAAGTTGGTTAAATTTGAAATGGTAAAATATAAAATTATTAAAATTAAATTTATTAAATAAATAATTAATTTTATTAATATATATTATTTTATTTTTTTTAATAAATTAAAATAAATTTGAATTATCGTATTATTATTTATTGTTATGTTATTTTTTTTACGTTAATTTATTATAAATATGTTTTTATTTAAAATTAAATAATAACGGTAATAATAATTGATGTAAACTTTAAAAAATAATTATAAATGATATTATATGATTAATAAATTTGAATGAAAAATTTATTTTTATGCGGATTTTTATTATAAATAAATATTTTTTTATTTTAAAAAATGGTATAATAATGGTATTAAAAATTAATTAAACGAAATGAATAAATAAAAAATTTTTAATAATATTATTTGATAATTAAAATTATTAATTATGGAAAAAATATTTTTATTTATATATATATATATTATTTTGAATTAAAATATATAATTTATTAATTAATATTAATTATTAATTAATTTTAATATTATAATAAAATATTTTTAATTAAATTGTTAATATATATTTTTACATAATATAAAAAAATGTATAATATTATTAAATATTAATTTAATTGTACGTTTGAAATTATATTAATTTATTTTATTTTGAATGAATTAATTATTTTTTATAATAAAAATAATATAAATTTTTTCGAAAATATAAATAAATTAAATTATTTAATAAAAAATGTTATAAAAAATAATTATATTACGAAAAAATATTAAAAAATGGTTTTATATCATAAAAAAAATTTGGTTATTAATTAATTTGTGTTATAATAAAAAAATATTATTATAAAAAAATATTTAATTATTAAAAATTAATAAAAAATTATAAATATTTATTAATATATACGGTTTTTATATTTAAATATATAAAAATAATATTAATTATTATAAAAAATATTAATATTAAAACAAATAATATATATTAAATTAAAATTTATTTTTTTAATAAAAAAAAATAAAAATATTAAATTACATATTATTTATTATAATATAAATAATGTAATAAATTAAATTATAATTAATATTTTTATTATAAAAAATAAAAAAATATAATAAAAAATTATACGTTTTAATATATTTAAAATATAAAATAATTATAATAATTTTTTCCAATATTTTAAATGTTATAAAAACAAAAAACAATAATATTAATTTAATTTAAAATATTTTTAATAATGGTTTTTTGAATTAAATAAAATAAAATTAATAAATAAAAAAATCAAAATAAATAAAAAAAATTCAAAATAAATAAAATAAATTATTAATTTTTTATAATAATTTAAATAATAATTTTATAATAAAATAATTTCAATTCCATTATTATAAATTAATATTTTTATTATATAAATAATATTTTAATTATTTTATTTTATAATTATAAATAATAAATTAATTCATTTAATATTTATTTATAAATTTTTATAAATTAATTATATCAAATAATTTTTTTAATTATTATTATTATTTTCATTTATTATTATTAAATTTCAATTATATAAAAAAAATAAAAATTTCATAATATATATAATTATTATGGACAAAAAACACAATTAACTTTTATAATCAATAAATTCCTTTAAAAAGTTTTTTTAACCTTCAAATTAAAAAAACCATTTATATGATAAATAACTTGAAATAAATTTAAATTAATAATTTTTAATTAATTAAATTTTGTTTTCATAATAATTTCATTTCATTTTTTTAAAAAACCATATTATTTTAAAATTCAAATTTAAAATTTTATAAAATATAAAATTATTAAAAACCTTAAACTATTTAACATTAAACTTTTTTTAATCATAATCACATTAACAAAAAATAATTAATATTTTAAAAAAATATTTATCATTTACCTTAATTACCACCAACAATATAACTAATAAATCAACTTTTAAATATTAATTAAAAATAACACAAACATTTAACCAAATTAAAACAACCATAAAAAAACTTATAAAAAATAAATTTGAAATTAAAAAATAAATAAATATAATAAATAATTTATTTAAAAAACAATAATATAAATATAAAAAAAACATTAATAATTTAAACATAAAATTTATTAAAATTCTTTTTAATTTTTAAATAATTATATTAAAATTAAAAATAATTAATAAAAAAAATTTATAAAATAAAAATTATAAAAAAAATATAAAAAAGTTTTTAAATTTATTAACATAATAAATTATCTTAATAAAAATATTAAAATTTAATATATATAAAAAATAATTATTAAAAATTTTAAAATTTATATTTTGAAACTTAAAAATCAAAAAAGTAAAAAATAATTTACATTAATAAATAATTTAATTAAAAAAATATTATTCTTTTTTAATTTTTTTAAAAATAATGATAATTATGAATCATTTATTATAAAAAATTTTTAGAATAAATTGTTTAAAAAAGTTTTAAATTAGGAATAATTTGATTTTTTTTTAAATAAAAATAATTATTTAAAAAACGTTTTTAATTAATTAATATATTAAAATATTTTTATATTAATTTTAAAATTTATTGGTTATATTAATAAAATAATATTAATATATTAAAATAAATTTAAAATAATATTAATTATTATAAAAATAAATAAAAAAGAATTTTTCAATTTAATTATAAGAATTTGTAATAGTATAAAAATATTTAAAATTTTTTTTAAATTTTAAATTTTAACCAAAAAAATATATAAATAAAAAATTTGGAAAAATTTTATAAAAATAAAATATAATAAAAAAAATCTTTTTATTTTTATATTTAAATAAAAATTTTAAATTAAATAATATAAAAATGTGGGATTGTTTATAAAATAAAAATAATTAATTATTATATTTTTTATAATTTATAAATAATATGTTTTAAATTAAGTAAAATTTATAATCAAATTTATAAAAAACATTAATATTACTATTAATACCTTAATAAAAAAATTTAATAATGATTTTTATAATAAAATAAAAAATAAATAAATAATATAAATAATTTTTATAATGTATGTAGAAAAAAACGTGGTTATGGTAAAAATTGTAGTTATAATAAAAGTAAAAATAATAATAATAATTATGGAAATAATTATAATAATAATAAAATAATAAATGGTAAATTTAATTAAAATAATAAATTTAATTTATTATATTATAATTATAAAAAATATAAATATTTAATTAAAAATTATTTAAAATTAAAATGAAAAAATAATTATAATTGAGGTAATTAAAGATAAAATTATATATTTTGAAATTAATAATTTAATAATTTAAAAAATTATATTAAATTTAAATTTTTAAAAAAATTATTATATAAACTTAATTCCATTTTTTTCATAATATATATCAATTTTGATAAAATGAAGTAATTAATATAATATTATAATAACAAGTTACATTATAAATAAAATATAATTTTTAATTTTAATATCATTAATAAAAAGATTTAATTTTTTAAAACAATTAAATTATAATAAAATCATATTTATTATATTTAAACATTTATTATTAATAATGGTAAAAAAAATAAATTATTATTTAATATAAGATTTAATATATATATTATGAATAATAATATTAATTATAATTTTGAAATTGTAATTAATATTTATAAATTTAATTTTTAAATTGGAATAAATGTTAAAATGGTAAAAGTAAAAAAAATAAAAAAATATAATATAAAATTATATGTAATTTAAAAAATTATTTAATCAACATTTTTAATTATATTTTATTTATTAAAATTCTTTTTATTAAAATCTTTTTTAATGAATTATTTTACCATTATAATGGATATATTAATAAAGATATAATTTTAAACTTAAAAAGTAAAATTGTAAAAAATTTTAATATAAAAAAATAAGGTTTTTTGTTATGGCAACGTGGTAAACCGGAACTTAAGGTTCATTTATTATAAAAACTTATATTAAATTATAAACAATAAAGATTATGGTTGGGATTATTGTTATACAAAATTGATGAAATACGATATATAATGAAAAATATATTTATTAATAATATAATAATCATTATAAATAAAATAATGAAAAAATTTATTTTATAATATTAAAAATTTTATCATTTTAATATTTAATAATTAATTTAAATTATTTAAAGAATTATTAATATTAATTTAAAATTTTTATAAATAAATACATTTTTTTATTTTATATACAATTAAATAAAAATATAAAAAGTAAAATTTATAAATTTTTTAAAAAAAGTAAATTATATTAAATAA
This sequence comes from Daldinia eschscholtzii, assembly GCA_037126485.1. Taxonomy (NCBI): domain Eukaryota; kingdom Fungi; phylum Ascomycota; class Sordariomycetes; order Xylariales; family Hypoxylaceae; genus Daldinia; species Daldinia eschscholtzii. The sequence goes on from JBANMG010000002.1 coordinate 1,624,197, forward strand.
ATATTTTAATACAATTTAAATATTATAAACCCCAAATTTATAAAAAGTTATAAATATTTTTGTTTGATTATAAATAATAAAAATAAATATAAAATATATTAAATGCATAAACAAAAAAATAATATTTAATAAGTTTTAAAATTTATTATAAAAAAAATTTAATGGTTTTTTATAATATTATTTTTTAATAATATTAATAAAAATTAAAAAATTATTATTATTTATTTAAATAATAAATGAAAATTTAATATAAATTAATTTAAAACGTTTTATTAAAAATATAATATTAAATTTATTATATTCACCTTTTAAAACTAATATTAAAATGGGGTATTTAAAAAATATATTTAAAAATTATAAATAATAATTAAAATAATTTTTATTTAAATAAAAATATTTTTATATTTTTAATTTTAAATTATGTAAAATACAATTTATATATTAAATCGTTCAAACATTTCCATAAATAATGGTTATATAATTATAAAATGTTTTTTAATAATTTTAAATTTAATAAAAATTATAAACTTAATATTAATAATTTAAAAATTATTGGTTTATAATATATTATATATATTAATAAAAATTAACGAATTAAAATTAAAAAATTAAAAATAAAAAAAATTAAAAACGTTTTTATAAAATTTATTAAAAAATATAATTATTTGGTATAATTAATTAAAAAAAATTAATTATTAAAAATTTTTTATATTATTTTTTATAAAAATTTAAATAATTTAAATAAAACCTTAAATTTTAAAAATATAATTTGATTATTATTAAAACATATGTAAAAATGTTTACGTTATAAAATTACAACCAAAAATAATATTTACAATAAAGATTTTAATATAATAAATAATAACGTTATTAATAAAAAAAAAAACGATTAAACGTAAAAAAAAAAACTTAAAAAAAAAAATCTTTAACATTTATTATTATATAATTTTTAATGAATATGATAAAATTTTTAATACATTATTAATTTATTTTTGAAAGAAAATGGAAAATAATATAAATAATTTTTTTAACATAATTTGTAATTATATATTTTTATATATATAAAAAAAATTTATAAATAATATTTATAAATATATAAATTTTAATTAAAATAATAAAAATTGGTAATATAAATTTACTTTAATATTAAAATATTATAAAACATTTTTTACTTTACATAATATAAATTTAATAATGGAAAAAATTATAAAAAATAAAAAATGAAATAAATAATTAAAAATTATTTTGATTAAAATCCGTAAAAATTTATGATAAAATACTTTTAAATTTATTAATTATAATAAAATAATATTTAATAATTTTATTAATTTTAAATAAATATTAAAAAAAAATTTTTATTTATTAAAAAATTATAAAAATTTAAAATGTAAATTTGCGCAAAAAAATTTATTTAACAAAAAAAATTAATTATAATAAAATTAAAGTTATTATAATTAAAATAACTTTTTAATAAATCTTAATAATATTAATTACATTGAAAAAGTAATATATAATATAAATTGATTTTATTATTATATATTTTAATAAAGATTTTAAAAAAAAATTATTTATATGATAATTTTGCTTTTTGTTGGAATATTTTATTAAACATTTTGAAAAGGCGAAATAATATAAATATTTAATAAAAAAAATTATCAAATTAATGAATCTTTTATATAAACTAAAATAAGCTAATAATTTATAATAGAAAAAAGCATAAAAATTGATAAAAAAATAAAATTTTCGATTTTTAATATTTAATAATATAATATTTATTAATAAATTATTTAATATTATTATTATATTATATATAAATAATTTCATTTTTTTTAATTTAAATAAAATTAACTTGGAAAAAGTTAATTGTAATTTAAAAATAAATATATTAATTATAAATTTTAAAAATATTAATTAATTTTTAAAAATATGTATTATTAAATTTAATTTTATAAAAAATATATATATTAATTAAAAATTATATATTAAAAAAATATTAAAAAAATCAAATTTATAAGATTATAAATTAATTTTTATATTATTTAATTTAATAATATTAAATTAAATAATTAAAAATAAAAATTAAATAATTAAAAATAAAAATTAAATTAATAAATAAAATATATATAAATATGTATTTTTAATTAGAAAATTAAATTTTTTAATTTAAATTATTTAATTTAATTTAAATTTTATTATATTAATTTAAATAAAATTTATGGTAAATTTTTTATTTAATCATTTTATAAAAATTAAATAAATTATTAAATATTTTTAAAAAAATTACGAAAAAAAGTATTAAATATTGAAAGTTTAATGAATTATATTTATATAAATAATATAATGATTTTGGTTTGTTTGGAATTGTAGATATTAATTTGTTTAATAATATAAAAATTAAATGATTAATAACCGGAATTATGTTTTTTATAATAAGAAAATTGGTGTTATAATTATTAAAATTATAAATAATAATTTATAAAAACATATTAAAAATAAAACTTATTGGTTTAAGTAAATATATAAATGATGTAATTTAAATATGAAATTTTTTTATAAAATTAAAAATGATATTTGAAAAACTTATTATAATATTGGAAAATAATAATAAAATAATAAAATGGATAATTAAGATTATTATTAATAAAAAAAATAAATATATTTAAATTTAATATTTTTATTTAAAATAAAAGATTAAAATAAAATATATTAAATTAAAATATATATTTAAAATTAAAGATTTAATAAATATATTTATAAAATCATTAATTAAAAATATTTTTAAAAAAATTTATAATTTATTAAAATTAAAAAATTTTTAAAATTTTAAAATTTATTGATTAAAAAAAAATATAAATAAAAAATATAATTAATTTTTATAATTAATAAATTTTTTTAAAAAATCTTTTTAATTTTTAAATTAAAAAAGCCATTTATGTGATAAATAATTTGAAATAAATTTAAATTAATAGTTTTTAATTAATTAAGTTTTGTTTTTAATTATAATTAAATAAATAATTAAAAATTAAATTAAATAAATTAAATATTTATAATATCATAATATATAATAAATTGGAAATAAATTCATATTTAAAAATATTATAAATAATTTATTTTAAAATAAAATTTTATAATTTATAAATTATAATAATATAAAAAATTATTAAAAAAAATTATATTTTAATATAAATTATTTTATAAAAAATAAATTTTTAATATATAAATTTAATTAAAATAATAAAATTATTATAATTATTATAAAATTTATTATTATTAAAAAAATTAAAAAATAAATTTTTATATTTATTAAAAATTATTATTATAAGTTTTAAAATTATAATTTATATGAATTTTTTTCGTTTATAATATATCATAAATATGATTTTAAACATTATTAATTAAATTCAATTAATTTTTAATAATTTAAAAAATTATTTATATTATTTTAAAAATATTATTTATGAAATTAATATAAATTATAAAAATAATTAAATTTATTATATAATTTTAATTATAAATATTAATTTATTTTTTTAAAAAATATATTTATAACATTTTAATAAATTATATAATTTTTTTAAAAAGAATTTTATTATGTATGAAAAAATTAATAATTATTATGATATAATTGATGTTTTAATTATATAAAATTTTTTAAATATTTATTTAAAAATAATTCATTTTTTATTTTATTAATATAATATAATATTTAAAAAAATAAAAAATATAAATAAATAATAAATATTTTTTTTAATTATTTTATTATTTTTTAAAATATTATTAATTATAAATAATAATTTTAATTAATTAAAAAATATATAATTAAATATAAAATTTATTTTATAATAAAATCATTAATTATATTAATAAATATAATTTATATAATAAATAATTTATAAAATATAATAATAATTTATAAATATAAGAAAAATATTAATAAAATAAAATTTTTCAATTGTTTTTTTATTATTATATTATAAATTATATATTATTTTTTATTTAAAATGTTTTCGGTTTTTAAAAATAATTATATAATTTTAAAATTTTTTTAAATTTATTTTTATAATTATTTTTAATAATTAAATTTATAAGTGAAATTATATATTTTTGAATTATAAATAAATCTATTTTTTATTATAATTATTTTTTTAAAATTTTTTAATAAATAATATTTTTATTTTTATTTTTAAAAAATTTAAAATTATAATTTTTATTATAATTTATTTTAATATTTATTATTATATAATTCATTAATAATTATTTTATATTAAAATTATTTAAATTATTAATTATTTTTTTAAATTAAATTAATATTAAAAATTAAACATTATTTAAAAAATTATATACATATTATTAATTATTCTTATTTATAATATAAATATTATTTAAAATTAATTAATAATAAAATTTTTATAATAATTTATTTATTATTTATTATTTTTTTTTATATTTTTAATATATTTTAAACATTTAAAATTATATATTAATTTATATAATAATTATTATTTTAATTTATATTTTATAAATTATAATAAATATTATTATTAATTAAAATTTCAATTTAATTAAATTAATTAATTTTAAATTTAATTAATTCATTATATTTTATATAATTTCATCATATATAAAAATTAATATTATATAAATATATAATTATATATAAATTTTTAAATATTTATATTTTTTTATTAAATAAATTATTTTGAATTTTGTAATTTAATTTTTTTATTTAATTTTTATAAAATATTTATTAAAAATTAAATAATTTTAAAAAAAATGAATAATAAATTTATGTTATTTTATTTTTTATTATTATAAAATAATATAATATTAATTTTTTTATGAAAACATATTTAATTTTATAAAATTAAATATATTAAATTTTTTAAATTATTTTAAAAAATATAAATTTTTAATTTTAATTTTTTATAAATTTAAATTTAATAAATTCAATTTATTTTATTAATTTTTTTATAAAAAAATAATTTCAATTAATATTAAAAAATAATTTTTTTAAAACAATTTATTAATTTAATATATATTATAAAATTTATAAAATTTATTATTATTTTAATGTTTCTTAAAATTAATATATGATTATTTATTAATATAATATTTTATTTAATTATTTAATAATTAAAACTTTTTATTTAATTTAATAAATAAATTAAAATTTTAAAAAAATTTAAATAAAAAATATTTTAAATATAAAACAATTGTTATTAATATTTTTTCGTTTTGTTATTGGAATTTATTTATATTTTTTAATATATGGGGTATATTTTAATTATTTTAAATTAAATATAATAAATTTTTTTAAATTTTATATATTTTAACGATTCAAATTAAAAAAAATTATATTTTTGTATTTGTTTTAATTAAATTTTTTAAATGATATAAATTTTATTTTAATGTAAATTTTATTTTAAAAGTTATTTAAAAATATATTCAATTAATTAATACGGTAAAAAAGTTTGCGATTGCAAATACGGGTCACATGTTTTTTTTTAAAAATATTATTATTACATTTTTTATAAAAATTATTATAATTTATATATTTCAACAATTTAAATTTTATTAATTTAATTATTATTTTTATTTTAATTAAAATTTTTTAATAATATTTTTATTTATTTAATGTAAATTTTATTTGAAATAATATAAATATATAAATTTGTTAAATATAATGGTTTTAAAAAAATTATATAATTTTTATTAAAATTAAAAATGTTTTTGCGGTTGTAAATTTTTTTATTATATTAATTAATTGAATATATTTTTAAATAATTTTTAAAATAAAATTTATATTAAAATGGGATTTATATTATTTGAAAAGTTTGATTAAAACGAAAATATTAATATTATTTTTGGTATTTGAATTGTTAAAATATGTGGGATTTAAAAAAATTTATTATATTTAATTTAAAATAATTAAAATGTATTTTATATATTAAAAAATATAAATAAATGTTAATAATAAAATGAAAAAATATTAATAATAATTGTTATATTTTTAATATTTATAAAGAAATAATTATATTATTAATGTAAATTATTATAAAATTTTTATTTAATTTTAATATATTATTTATATATTTTTAAATTTTTAAATAATATAATTATTATTTTATTTTAATAATTAAATTAATTTAATAATTAATAAAAGTTTTTTAAATTAATAATAATAATAACAATTATTATTGATATTTTTTCGTTTTATTATCGGGGTTTATCCTATTTTTTAATATATAAAATATATTTTATTTAAATTAAATCAATTATAATAAATTTTTTTAAATCCCATATATTTTAATAATTCGAAATAAAAATATTATATTTTTGTTGGTAGGTATGTACGTGATGAAATCAAAAGAAATAATAGTAAAAGTAAGTAATAATAAAATAATAGAATTAAGATTAATTTATTATTAATATTTAAAAAAGAAATTATTTATTTAAATATAGATATGGAAATATATTTATATATAATAAAAATATATAAGTATTTTTTTTTTATAATATATATTAAATTAAATATTAAATTAAATATATATATTTTATTATTTAATTATTATTTATTTTATTTTTTTTTATAATTAATTAATTATGAATTTATTTAGTTGTTTTATGTTTTATTTATTTTTTTAATTATAAATTAATTTAATTATTTTTTATTAATATTTTTATAATTTTATTTGGTAATATTTTTATTATTATATTAATTAAGTTATAAATATTATAAACTTAATAAATATTATTAATTTTTTAATTTTTATAAAATTATTATAATATTATTAAATTAATTATTAATTATTTTTTATTAATATTTTTTATTTATATTAAATATTAATATAAAAAAAATAAATTAATATATAAAATAAATAATATTTTAAATAATAAAAAACATTTTAAAATAATATTAATTATATAATAAATAATATATTTAATATTAAAACTTTAAATTATTTTATAAATTTTATTAATAAAAATATTATACATCACATATTTATATTTAATGGATGATTAATAAATAATATTATTTTTAATTTAAATTTCATTATTTTAACTAATAAATTTTTTATTTTTTAAAATAATAATATAATTAATTTATAAATTTAAATTTTTATTATTTATAAATAAATTATTAATAAATATATAAAATTATAATTTATTAAAGTTTAAATTTATATAATTAAATTTTTATATTTAATTATTTATTTATTATTTAATTTTAATATTTAAAATTTTAATTTTTTTAAATTTTAATTTTAAATATTATATTATTATTAAATAATTAAATATAATTTTGGATTAATAAATTAATATAATATATATATTTTAGGTTTATTATTTTATAAATTTTTTAATTATATTAAAATTTTTAATATTTAATAATTTAAATTTTTTAATTTATTTTTTTTATATAATAAGGATTTATAATTTTTTTTATAAATTATAATATATAAATTATTAAAATTTTTAATTTTTTTATTTAATATTTTTTAAAAATATATTTTAATTTTAATTTTAATTAATATTTTATTTTTAATAATAATAAATTTAATAATATTAATATTAAAGGTATTATTTATTTATAAATTAATAATTTTAAATGGTTTTAATTTTATTATTAATAAATATAAATTAAATATTAATAATTTTATATATAATTTTTATTAATAATATTATAAATAAATTTTAAACCAATATATATTTAATTTTATAAAATTATATAATAATTTAATAATTTATAATAATATTTTTTTAAAATATTTATTTTTTAATTTAATAAATAATTATATAAAAATTATTTTTTATATTATTATTTTTAATTAAATATATATTATAATAATATTTTTTATTATAATTTTTATTTTTTAATAATATAATATAAAAATTAAAATTAATATAAATTATTAATTTATTTTTTATATAATAAATATATATATTATAATGAATTTTTTATTAAAATTTTTATAATTTTAAATTATTAATTATAATTTTTTATATAATAAAAAAATATTTTTAATTTTAATTTTATAAATTATTTAAAATTTAAATATTATTATATTTTTATAAATCAAAAAATTATATATTTCAAATTATAAAATATTTTTTTTAAATAATATATTAAATTTTTTTATATTTAATATTTTATATAATTTTTTAAATATAAATATTTTATTATTTATTTATAATTTAATTATTAATATAAAATTACTTTATTTTTTAATAATAATATATAATATAATAATATAATAAAAATTATTAATTATTAAAAAATTTTTTTTTAAAATAATTTTATATTTATTTAAATTAAATATTAATTTTAATAATTTAATTTCAAATAATTTAATAAATATAAAATTCTTTTTTAATTAAATATATAATTTAATATATAAATTTTAAAATATAAATATATTTTTTAATATATTTAAAATTATAATTATATTTTTATTAATAATAATAATAATTTTATAAAAATTTTTTTTTTTTTTTTTTTTAAAATATTAATATTTTACTACTTATAAATAAAGATTTTAAAAATATTTACAAAATTTTAAATTTATTCCTTATATTTAATACATTTTTAATTAAATATTATATTTTAATTTTTTTAATTTTTACCGTTACTTTTTAAATTATTTATATTTATTATATTTATAAAAAAATAAATAATAAATTTATATTAATTTTAAAATAAATATTAAAAATTAAAAAAATAAATATAAAATTATTTAAATTTATTATATCATTAATTATTTTAATTATTATTTAAAATTATAATATTTTAAATTTTAAATTTTATAATTTATTAATTATAATTTCATATATTTTTTAAATAAAATTATAATATTTTTTAATTTTATTAATAAATTAATATATTTTTATAAATATTTAATAATAAATAATATTAATAATATAAATTTTATTTTTAAATTTAATATTATTAAAATTAATATTAATATTATAAATAATAATATTTAAAAATTTTAAATAAATATTAATTTAATATTATTTAAATATTTTTTATATTTTTTTAATAAAAATAAATTTTATAAAATATATAATTTAAAATTTTATTATTATATTAATAATATATAATATAAAATATTTTTCTAAATATATAATATTAATAATAATTTTATAATTAAAATTTATATTTAAATTTTTTAAATTAAATTTAAATTTTTATAATATTTTATTTTTAATTTAATAATAATAATAGAATTTATTAATTTTTTTAATATTATTTATATTAATATTATATTTAATTTTATTTAATAAATTATAAAATATATTAATTAATAAATAATTAAAATAAATATATAAATATTATAATTTTATTTTTATAAAAAAATAATATTTTTAAAATAAAATTATAAATATTTTTATTTTTAAATAATATTAATTATTATTTTATTTTTACAAATTAATTAATTAATAATATTATTAAAATATATTTTTAATTAATTTATATTATTAAATAATAAAAAAAATGATATATTAATTTTTATAATATAAAAATTAATATAATTAAATGGGATATTTACTATAATTATTTTTAAAAATTTAATAAATAATTTATTATTAAATTTAATATTAATTTTTTTTATTTAAATTTTATCCATTCTTAATTATTTATCCGGATATTTTTTAATAAAAATAAAACATTATTTTTTTTTAATTATAAATATTTTGGTTATTTCTATATTAAATATAATTTTTTAAAAATATTTTTTAAATATTAATTTAAAATAAATATTATATTAAATTTTTTATTTTTAAAAAAGTAAATAATATAATATAATAATAAAATATTTAATTTAATAAATATATTATAATTATATATTATTTAATATTTATTTTTTTTATATTATATACAAAATTATTATTATTTTTTTTTTAATTCTAAATTTTTTTATTTTATTTTTTTATATCCTATTAAAAATATAATATATTTATTTTTATTTTACTTTTTATTAATTTTTTATTATTTTTTAATTTTTTTTTATTTTTTTTAAAATGTTTAATAAATTAATATTTTTTTTTATATATTTAATAATAATATTTTTAATTTTTTATTATTATTTTTAATTAATATTTTTTATTTTTATTAATATAATAATATTTTTATTTAATATAAAATTATTTATTATTATTATTATTATTATTAATAATTATAAATTATTAAATATTTTTAAAATTTTTATATATATTAATAAATATTTATAATTTATTTATTAATTTTTTATATTTATATAAAGAAATAAATAATATATATTAAAATTATAAGATAAAATAATAAATTTATTATATTATTATAATAAATTATTATTTATTTTTAAAATTTTTTTTAAAAATTTTTTAATATAATAATAATTTATTTAATATAATTTTTAATATTTTAAAATTAAATTTATTTTTATTTTTTTATTAATTTTAATATTTATAAATATAATATTTATTTAATTATTATAATATTATATTTTATTTTATTTAATATTAAAATATTATTTTATAATTAAATATATATTTATAAAATATTAATATTAAAAAATATTATATAAAAAATAAATAATTATTTTTTTTATTAAAATAATTAAAAATATAATATGGAATTATGTTTATTTAATTTTAATAATATAATATATATTTAAAAAAAATTTAAATTTATTTTTAAAAATATTATATATTTTATTAATATAATTATTTTTATTATTTTAAATTTTTTTAAAATACTTAATTATTATTAAAAAATATATTTTATTAAAAATTTATATTAAAAAAATATTATAATAAATATTATTTTAAAAATTATTTATAAATATAGGTATTTATATTTATAAATTATTTATTAATATAAATAATAAAATTATTTAAAAAAAAAATTGAAATTTTTAATAAATTAATTTTTTTTTTAATTTTATTATTTTATAGTATTATTAATGTTATATATAAATTATTTAATAATGGTTTAAAAAATTTAAATATATTTTTTAGGATTAATAGGTAATAAAAACTTTATTTTAATTAATTATTAATATATATAAAATTATATATTATATAATATTTTTATTAATTTATTTAAAATGAAATATTAAAATAAATATTAATTATTATAAATTAAAAAAATATAAATATTAATTATAAAATGAGAAAAAAAAATAATATAATTAATAATTATTAATAAATTTAATTATTTTATTATATTAAAAGAAGAAAAGGTAAAATTTATTATAATTTAAATGTTTATTAAAAAAATGATTATATAGTAAATGTTAAAGGGAAAAAGGTAATAAAATATGGAATATTAATAATAAGTTGTTAAAAGGAAAAAATTATTATAAAATTATTTAAAATATAAATTATATTAATAATTAAAAAGTTAAAAATTAATATGTTAAAAAAAAAATAAAATTTAAAATGTTTATATAAATATAAGATTATAAGTTAATATTTAAAATAAAAAAATCATTAATTATTATATTTATAATTAAATTTTTAAACGTATTAATTTAAGTATTTTTAAATAAATTAATTTTTTTTTATTTAATATATTAATATTTTTTAAATAAATGTATTTAATTATTTTAATTTAATAAATTTTAATTTATTAATATTTTATATTAATAAATTATTTATTATTAATAAATTAATTAAATTTTTAAAATAATTAAAATTTTTTTTTATATATATTTTTTTTTATATTAATACAAATTTTAATTTTAATTATAATTTATTAAATATTAATTTAAAATTATTTATTATAAAATTATTAAATTATTTTTAATAAAATAATAAAATTTTATTTAATATTTAAATATATAATATATTTAAATTAATAATTTTTAAATTTATTAATATTAATAATATTTATATTATTTTTTATTTTATTATAATTATTTATAAATTAATTATTTTTTATTTTATTATTATATAATTAAAATATTTAATAAAATATTTAATTTATTTTAAATAAAATTTCATTAATTTTTTTAATTTATTTAAATTTTTTAATTCGATTAGGTTTTTATTAATAAAATAAATTTGTATTTATATTCAATTTTTTTTTTATATTTTTTATAATATAATATTATATATTTATATAAAAAAAATAAAAATATATTAAATAAAATATTTAAATTATAATATAAAAATATAAATTTAAATAAATTAAATAATAGTATGAAATAATAATTTATTATAAATAAAAAAATATATAATTAATATTATATATATTATTATAATAAAATTTTTAAAATTTATTATAATAATGATTTTTTTAACTTTATTAATTTATATTATTAAATATTTAATAATATTAATTAATATTAATAAATACATATATAATAAAATTAAAAAAAATAATAATAAAAATAAATAATAATAAAATAATAAAATTAAAATTAATTTATTATTAATATTTAAAAAAAAATTATTTATTTAAATATAAATGTGGAAATGCATTTATATATAATAAAAATATATAAATATTTTTTTTTATAATATGTATTAAATTAAATATTAAATTAAATACGTATGTTTTATCATTTAACTATTAATTTTCATATTTGTTTTAATTAAATTTTTCGAATAATATATATTTTATTTTAATATAAATTTTATTTTAATATAAATTTTAATTTAAAAATTATTTGAAAATATATCCAATTATTTAATATAATAAAAAAATTTATAACCGTAAAAACGTTTTTAATTTTAAAATTAATTATATAATACTTTTCCCCTTTTTTTTTTTATAATAAAATTACCATCATTATAACAATTATAAAAATTAATACAATTTACATATTTTAATAATTTAAATTCCACCGGTTAAATCGTTATTTTTATTTTAATTAAAAATTTTTATTAATATTTTTATTTATTTAATATAAATTTTATTTAAAATATTATAAATATATAAATATATTAAATATAATAACCGTAAAAAAATTACGTAACTTTTTTTAAAATTGAAAACTTTTTTATAATTGTAAAATTTTTTGTTTTATCAATAAATTAAATATATTTTTAAATAATTTTTAAAATAAAATTTACATTAAAATAAAATTTATATTATTTAAAAAATTTAATTAAAACAAATATAATAATATAATATTTTTAATTTAAATTATTAAAATATATAAAATTTAAAAAAATTTATATTTAATTTAAAATAAATAAAATATATTTTATATATTAAAAAATATAAATAAATTTTAATAATAAAATGAAAAAATATTAATAACAATTATAATAATAATAATATAATAATAATAAAATTTTTATAATAATAAAATATTTAAATGAAAATTATTATTTTATATATTTAAATTTATTATATTTATTATATAATATTAAATATTTTATTAAATTTTTTTATTTATTAATTTTAAATTTATATAATTTAATAAAAATTAAATTTAATTTTATTAATTTTTTATAATATATATATATATATATATATATTTAATTATTCATTATATTTATAAATTTTAATTTATTTTAAATATTATAATTATTAATTATTTTTTAAATTTATTTTATAAAATAAATTTAAACATATATAAATAAAAATAAATATTTGTTTTTAATTTTATAAAATAATATAATTTTTAACTATTAAATATTTCATAATAATAATTTTATATTTAAAAAATTATATTTTATTATAATATAAAAAAAATTATAATAAAACGATCACGCATAATTATTAAATTTATAATTATTATTTTATTAATTGAATTTTTTATTAATTATTTACATAATATTTATCAATTATTTTATTAATTATTTTATTAATTTTTTATAATAATTTCCATTTTAAATAATATAAAATTTCATAATTTCGTCATGTATAATAATAATAATTTATATTAATATTTATTTTTAAAAAAATATTTTTATATATAATATTTATTAAAATTATTAATTAATTATTAAAATTTATAATTATAATTTATATAAAATATTAAATATTTATTATATATTTAAAAAAAATTTAATAATAAATTTAATTAATAATTATTATAAATTATAAATATTTATAAAAAAATAATATTAATAATTTATTTATTAAATATAAATAAAATTATTTAATTAATAAATTTTTTAAATAATAATTTTATATATGAGTTTAATTTTAAAATAAATAATTATTTTATAATTATTATTTATATTTATTTTTACATATGTTTTATTATATAATTAATTTTTTTTATTTTATAATAAATATATAATAATTAATTAAATTATAATTTTATTTTATTATAATTATATTTATTATAATTTTTTATATTTAAAATTTAATATTATTAATAAATTTTTTATTATAAAATTATAATATTATTAATTAAAAAAATAATTTTAAAATTATAATAAAATAATTATACGTAATTATTAAATTTATAATGATTATTTTATTAATTAAATTTTTTATTAATTATTTATTTATAATAAAATTATGAAATTTTATATTATTTAAAATAAAAATTATTATAAAAAATTAATAAAATAATTAATAAAATAATTAATAAATATTATATAAAAAATTTAATTATTTTATTATAATTTAAATAATATTTATTAAATATTTTATTAAATATTTTATTAATTATTTTATAATAATTTTTATTTTAAATAATATAAAATTTTATAATTTTATTATAAATAAATTTTTAAATAAATTTTTAATTTTTAACTTTATTTTATATTTATTTTAAATTTATAAATATAAAAATATTTATTTATAACGAAATTATAAAATTTTATATTATTTAAATTAAAAATTATTATAAAAAATTAATAAAATAATTGATAAAATAATTGATAAATATTACGTAAATAATTGATAAAAAATTTAATTAATAAAATAATCGTCATAAATTTAATAATTATACGTAATTGTTTTATTATAATTTTATTAATTATAAAATTTAAAAAATCATAATTATTATTTAATTTTTTTATTTTATATTAAATATATATTAATTAATTAAATTTTTTTTAAATTTCAACAAATAATATTTTTATTTTTTTTTAATAAATATTATAATTTATTTTTCGATTTTTTTTTTTTTCGAACCGTTACAATTTCTCAAAAAAAAAGTTTACCATACACACATTCATCACTTTGAAACTTATAACAATATATCGACCTTTTATGATTTGTTTCATGATCGCCATTGAAGCATTGGCACCGTTAGTTCCCGTCATGTCCAATAATTAATCTATGAGACAAATTTAAATCTATCTACCAACACCTTGCCATTGCTCTTATGCTTTTTCTAGTCTTTATCTGTAATGTCATTATTCTTCAAGGAAGCCTGGGAATAGGTACTCGACCTTCTTTAATGCCTCGGGATTTCGGCCTTCCGGTTTGGTGCAAAACATCACAGCACCTTTGCTGGCACCCTCCCAATGCTTTGCGGTGACTAAATCGCTATTCTCGCGTTTGCATAGCTCGTCCAGAACAGCACCTACTAGCCGCCGGGCGTTCTTGCTGTTAGTCTCCATATAGTGCATAACCATAGACACGTCGACATCTTCGGTGGTGTGCCAGCAATCGTAGTCGGTAGCCATGCAGATGACCTGGAGCGCCATCTCTGCCTCCCTTGCCAGTTTAGCTTCCGGCAGAAGTGACATGCTAATCACTGAACCCCCCCAGGAGCGGTATAGGTTCGACTCGGCCCGCGTCGAGAACTGTGGACCCTCTGGTGGCCGAGCGTAGTTAGTAAATCATAACAAGAGTTGTACGGTGGAGGTGAAATGAGGTGGTTAATTATGGTACCTACCCATGCAAATCGCAGTCCCACTGCCGTGTAGTACGACACCCTCGCCCTGCATAGACTTTGCGCACTGACGCACGATCTGAGCAATCTTGTCGTCGTAGGGGTCGCCGAAGGGAACATGACCGACAAGCCCACCCTCAAAGAAAGTGGAGGGACGAATACCCTTAGTACGGTCGATAACCTGGTCAGGCACGACAAAGTCCATGGGCTTGATCTCCTCGCGGAGGGAGCCTACGGCAGAGAAGGCAACAACGCAGCGCACACCAATTCGGCGTAAAGCTGCGATGTTGGCCCGCGCAGGTATCTCATGAGGCGCGTATTGGTGGTAAGCACCATGTCGGGCCAAGAAAGCGACGAGCACGCCGCTATGTTCGAGGATCAGGATGGGCGCAGATGGATAACCCCAAGGCGTTAAAGGGTTGACACGGGCGACGGGTGTGTAACCGTCAATCTTGTAGAGTCCAGTACCGCCTATGACGGCAATATGGACAGGCCCTATAGATATGAACCATTGAATTAGCCAGTAACTCAGATGAGGATGTCGCCAAGTAGAGAGGATGGATGAAAGTGAGGGAGGGGCAGCCCCGGGAAATTCTCACGGTCGAAAGATTCAGGGATGTCGGACATTGTCCCGGAGTCTGTATTTTATTTTTTATTTTAACAAAAAAGTTCTTTTTTTTTATATTTAAATTTTTTTTTTTTTTTTTAGAGATTGAATTATTTATCGTTATTTTTGGTATCCCTTTCCACTTATATAAGCGTTTTCAACTATAGTATTATTAGTTGTTTTGAGTCAATACGGTAGTGTTTAATTGTTAAGGTACTTCTTGTTGTGACTTGTCGCAATCCCAATATTACGATAAAAAAAATTTACGATAAGAGGATGCCCCTCCCCCTCCTCCCCTCTGTGGGGAATGTGGATATCACGCACCATAGCTTGGCATGTGTCTCCTGTAGCTAGATACCTAAACCACGTGCCCTGACAAGAGATCCACTGATAAAAGCTACAAATTACACGGACATCAAACTCTGGATAACCTCAGCATTTCTTTTAAAATAATCGTTCCCGAGTATATGATATATATCACACATCCTCAAATCTTATCATATACTATTCTGATCGCTATGTTAACCGGGATCAATTTCAATCAATGCGTTTCGGTTTCTCTCAGAGGTGATCATTGTAGACGAATTGCCGGTATAAGATGATAGCATTCACTATCCCGGCTAATGAGGTCGACTAATAACATTACACCCGTGCCCGCTCCCATCATGTGTCGGTCCCATTTTGGGAAATCGTCGGTTAGGAGATAATATCTGTGTTCTAGGCTCGTAGTATATCAGCAGTCATAGTGTCTTGATTGATAAACCGGAAGAATTGTCGAAGGGGGAAGGAGGAAAAGTCCGTCTAAGCGTAAGCTATGAGGAGCAATAGCGTCCCATGGCAACCCGGTAGCTTTCCACTTCTTTAGTTGCTCAGATATCGCTACCCTCTCTTTAGATGCGCGAGCGCTTCGTCCGGCTTATGTTTATCGCAATGTATTTCAACAAGTTACTAAGAGGGTGCCTCATATTGGTGCTCCCGCAGTTTGGATTTGCTCAGACGATTGTTGTGGACGGCCAAGTCATCAGTCAGTTAGATTGAGATTCTGTCACACCTGAAATATATATCAAGGCCATTCCTAGTAGACTAACATATCACGTACTTGCTTGAAGACGCCGACGAATCCACTGTCTCTCCCGCTTTCGCATCCGTCGATGCTTCATCCTCTAACGCGACAGCCGACCTCTTTCCAGGGGAAACCCGCCAGCTCACTGACGCCGTCTTAGCGAACCTCACCAATCTTGGTCTAACCAACATAGTACTTTTTGGGTTTGCTGATCCTGCAACTGCCCCTAATCAATCTATTATTGGACCCTGTAAAACCTTTCCGGGTGAATTTGTCGTTTTCCCTGGCCGCATTACCAACCGAGTATTCGACCTTCTTCTGGGTGGCAGCCTCATTCAGACCAAACCGTTTGCATCGCCATGTTATAGCGACTACGGGAATCAAGATGCGGCAAAGTGTGCTGAGATAACGTCTCACTGGTCGGACAACTCTTACATCCAGTAAGTGAACTTAGTCTCGCCCTTCTCATAGTCATATGCCAAGCGCAAAGAGCTTAAATGGCCAAGTACAAACGATCCAACCTCCATCAATGCGATACTATTCGAAGGAACCTCGTGTGTGCCACATACGATAAATCCATATGCCCTGAACTGTACTATCGGCGCTTACCCCACGATGTCGGTCAATGTTACTACTGTTGCTCAAATTCAGCTTGCTATCAACTTGGCACGTAGCCAAAATCTGCGTCTAGTCATCAAAAATACAGGGCATGACTATGGCGCAAAGAGTACAGGGGCAGGCGCCCTTTCTCTATGGACTCATAACCTTAAAGACATCCGGTACTATGAGAACTACGAAGAGGGGTCTTATATAGGACCAGCTTTCAAGATGGGGGCTGGTGTCCAAGTATTTGAGGCATACGAAGCTGCGCATAAGCACAACCTTACAGTTGTCGGCGCAGAGGGCAAGGTGAGATTTTTACTAATTTCTCCGGGGAGGCTGTTAACAATGACGTTTGTAGACCGTTGGCCTTACCGGAGGGTATATTTTGGGCGGCGGGCATTCCCCCCTATCAAGCCTGTATGGAATGGCGGCGGACCACGTAGGTTTATTTTTACCAGTATTATAACATTATCGCAGCGTGTAAGCTAATTTTCTGAGAGGTTCTATCTATGGAATTAGTCACAGCCGATGGTCGGTTTGTTACGGCTAGCGAGAGCTCTAACCCTGAGTTATTTTGGGCTCTGCGAGGTGGAGGTGGATCGACTTATGGAGTGGTCACATCTATGGTGATCAAGGCATTTCCCGAGATTCCTGTCTCAACAATGATATTTAGTGTGTCTACCGGAGATAATCTATCCGTAGGTCAGTTTTGGCAAGCATTCCGTGCCTATTTCGCAGGCTTCGCCAACTACACCGACGCTGGAAACTACGCTCATTTCGACCTCAATGCAACGAGTGGTAACTACGTCTGGAATATGGCACCCTGGTTCGCTCCCAATATGTCCAAGTCTGAACTAGAAGATCTCGCCGGACCCTTCTTCAAGGCTGTTGGCAACATCGGGATCGATCTACAACCGACTTATCGGGAATATGCAAACTTCTACGATGCTTGGAACAACAGCTTCCCTCTCGAACTCTGGGGGTCAAATCTTGCTAGATATGGCAGCCGGCTTTTCCCGCGAGAAAACTGGGAAGATTCAAGCAAGCTGTCGTCTACTTTCGAAGCTATTCGCCACGTGGTAGATAATGGCGGCGTGGTATCCGCCTATAATGTTGCTGCTGCACCGAAGTCCGGATATCCTGATAAGTATGTATGGCTCGAGATTATCCCACCATCCTTATTTTTTATTTTTTTCCTTTTTTTCTCCTCTCGGTCTGGTTCTTTATTTGGATAACTACCCCCTTTTTACTATGTATTATCTTTTACGACCTAATTAACTTTTAGAAATCTTCAACCGCCGTGTATAATTATTAACTTTGCGTTGCTATAGTGCTGTCAATCCGGCATGGCGTGAAACTGTGTTACACGCCATCGATATTGTGGCATGGACCCAAGATATGTATACGGAACTCATCACAATCTGGAGTAACGTCTTGACGTCTGACTGGGGCATGATGTGGCGCTCGGTCTCGCCTGGTTCGGGAGCATATCTTTCGGAATCGGACTACATAGAACCCGGCTTCCAGCAGTCGTTCTGGGGTAGCAAATATGATCGATTGTACAAGCTCAAGAAGAAGTTGGATCCTTGGGATGTGTTCTATGCACAGAATGCAGTGGGTTCAGAGGACTGGGAAATGGGGGATTATATATTTGGAAATCTACCTTCGCAGAACAGTCGACTTTGTCGAAGGGGGACGAACCCTTCGCAGCAAAGGGAAAATGAGGATGATGCGTAGGTACCTAACCTAACCCTTAGGTACCTAAGGTAGTCTGTGTGGGTGGGATGGAGGAGATCTTAGGTAGTCTCTTATCTCGAAATTTACCTACTTAATTAATTTTATACTAAGTTTTTTCTTTCTTTCTTTTTTTTTTTTTCCTTTTTCTTTCTGCCTTTTCAATTCTTATGACATGAATGAAATATGATAGTAGCCATGTAATTTCGAAGAGTATCTAATCTAGTATCTAGTACCTGGCGACACCTTTACGTACCTACCTATTCTGTCCTGCTGATTAGGTAATATACTTCGCTTAACCTATGTAGACCTGTAGATACCTAGGTACCTTAGGTACCTACCTAACCTAGGGGCTTACAGAATCATAGCCCCACTTAACGCAGGTACCTAGGGGTACTCTTCAACTCGTCGACCTTAGCAAACCGATTGACGCTGAACTTTTCATCCACAATCCTTGCGTCCCTAATTTAACGTCCTCGGCTTGCTTTTACATAAAGCACCACTGAGCTTAGTATTTGATCATATCTTATGGTATCCCCTCTTTATAACTTTACAACAATCATAGCTAGGAACAACTGCTCCACAAGTCCACGAGCCCGCCAAAATTTGCCCAATTTGTCCACTTTTAGGTCTCCATGGCGGCCATTATTTGAGTTGTATGCTTGACGTGCAACTCTAAGTAGTGCGTCGTCGCCTGAGCCCCGAGAACGTCGTGATTTTGTTGTTAGTGCTGCAGGCAAGTTGCTATGGCATCATCTCCTTCTGGACTTATTAATCAGGTAGAACTCGATACTACTAAAATGTGGAAAAACGACTCTATTGAGGAGCGCATCTTCTCAGCAGCTTTAATATGCCTGGAGGGTCACTACAACCAGTCCCCTGCAATGGGACCCCAATCTATGGCTAAGGTTACCAGTATTGTCTCTAAAACCTTAGAGAAAACACATACATTCAAGGACGTTAGGTAAGAAGGAAAAAGAGAAGAACCCCCCCCCAAATAGATACGTTACTAACATCATAGTCATAGGGAGGTCCTTTCGAGAAATTTACGGGTTTGGATATGGCTACGTCGGGCTGTATCTGCCGCAATATGTGACCTCAATGAGAAGTCACTTGGTGTACGATCGGAACCTTTTGTTCAAACTAAGTTCCTCGACATCACCACCCCAGAAGTCACTGCTCTAATTATCAAGAACTACGTGCCTCTAAAGGAAGCATTGCAAATGCTTAACAAGCTCATGCATATTGCTCGAAATTTACTCGTCACTACCGACCCAGAAGTCCCTCAGGATCTGTCTGCGGCTATTCACTTCGATCATGAAGTATATGAATCCATATGTCTGTGTGTCAATGTGACCAGCAAGGGAATCGATGGGGAAATGCCCGAAGACGAAGCGTCCAGGGCGAAATTGAATGAGATTACCGAATTATGTATGTGGAACCTCTTACCAAAATAATTACCTCAGGTAGTTAACTCTTTGTAGGCAAAAAGGTTCTTGTGACATCACTACAGCAAGCTCACAACTGGATTGCCAAGAATGACCGCAATAAGATGCTATTCTGGTACAAAGTACTAATCGAATCCCCTGATGCCGAGAGCAACCCGAGCCCAGAGGATCGACACGAGTCAGTGCTAGATTACCCAGCTCCTAGGAGTGTTTATCTGCGAGACGAAATATCCAATTGGCTCAAGAGATCGTCGCGAATGTGTGATACCGCAATTAGCATTTGCAAGGAATATTTCGATGCTCAGAGTACCGAAAAGAAGGATCAATGGTTACCCCACGACGAGAATCTTCTTGCTTGGAACTACACTCCACCTGAAACCTGGGCCTGGCAACCAGATATGTATGACGATGCCGCCGGATTAGTGTCAACGTGGAATCCTGAAGAAACGGATAAGTTTGAGCAGGATAGAGCATATGGCCGTGTATCGCACGAACTGGACAAGTGGTGGTACGGTGCTCGTGTGCCTAACTCAAATGACTGGAGCCTAACAATGTACTCGACCGTGGACTCTGTTCCTCAGCGCATCAAGGAATGTGAATCTAGTCTGATGCAACGATATGCAGCTGCTGAGCCCCAGGAAGAACCTAATGATACTATCGAGCATCACCTAGAGGAAGAACACGGTGCTGAATGGCAAGGACAGACGTCACAATCGGCCCAGGCCTTCGCCCCCGAGTACGACGAATATGAGGAAGAAGCTGACGACGACGATTCATACGGTGAAGGGCCGATGACTGGTCTTCTGACTGAGGTGCCGAATATACTTGACCCTAAACAGATAGAGGCGCTTCACATGATTGTCAAGTCGTGCATACTGGATTCGGCTGGTTCTGGGTTAACTCCATTTGGTGAGAACCTACAACAAACACGTTGTCGTATCTTTCTTGCCACCGACTGCGGTAGGAACCTCCTGAGGGAGATGCTTGTCTTCATTGCCGTGTGGGAGAAGGACGAACAGTCGTTAATATTTCAGATTAGCAGCCAGATAGTACAGGCGATCCACGAAAACTCGCTCATCCCTTATGCATGGATGGCGCTTCGAAGCCCTAAAGACATCATTTCGCCAGCGCAGACGGTTCTACTTCGCCTCATTACCCACCTATTCCGCACAGCTCTATTTCCTCCCAAGGACTACAACCCCTTTCCAGATACAAACGTCGATGATGTGGAAAAGATCCTTGCGAACGAAGATGTTCGTCTTGGGAAGATGCTGAATTATCTATACGGTCTCTTCCGCAGCCGCATCGTCCCGGAATGTGTCGCGTTGATGCAGATCCAGGGCGAGGTCCGCAAGGGCCGATTGGACCCTGCGGACTTCCCGGTTGATAACTGGGATCTGGAGAGAGCCAAAGACGGCCTGGTACAATACCTCGACTTTCTCTACACGGTCGCAGATATCTACCCTCTACGTCAACATCTTATTGATTATGAGGCTGTCTATGAACTCCTTAAGCTACTTGAAGGTCTTGATATTGGGGTAGAGAAAGCACCATTCCCAGGAACCCGACGGAATGAGCCTCCTACTACACCCTCTACGGCCATATCAACACCCCAGGCGTCATCATCTAATAACCCGCCACCTCCCCCGCCTCCGCCACCACCTATATCCGATCCGCCCCACGAATTCCCCTGGTCTGGTATCAAAGGCCAAGTTCTCTCCATACTCGCAGCTCTCCTACAGCCACCCCCTGGTCAATCCTCCCCTGGCAACCCGACGGTACAGCTTCAAATTTTACAACACAACGGAATTGTCGCTCTGCTTAACTGCTGTTTGTATGACGATAATAATCGCTTCTGTCGCGAGCGTACGCAGCTTTGCCTCAAGTGGCTTATGGACGGCTGCCCTGATGCCTCGGCATTTTTGCAGAACCTTGTCAATGCCAATCAAGGACAACCGGTGGCGCGTCCGCCCGCAGGCAGCAACTTAACGCAAAGTGTCAGGATAGATGGCGTCCCCGGTGAAGTTAGGGTCCAGGTGCGCAGTTCAAGCGCGCCCGCAGGGGAAGTTGGTGAGGTAGTAGGGGATAGTGCAAATTTAAGGACTAGATTGGATGAAAATAAGAGCCGCAGCGAGGAGCTTGTCAATGACCTCTTGGCGTTGACCGTTGTCGATGAGACGGGTAAGATGACCATTGCACCAGACGGAGACGAAACAGAGGATGATGACTTCATGTAATGGGGTACCTAGGTTAGGGATAAAAGGTTTTCAAGGGATGGGGTTATGACGGTGGTACGCGCGAACGGAGTTGGCATGAAAAATAATGATGATATCTTACGAATTGTACTGGATGGAGGGCCGAAACTTTGGTCGTTGTTCGTAGTCGGAAAACGGGATACATTCCGGGAATTCATAGCGGCGACTATACAATATAATCCAGCGGTCGAACGACTGCAATGAACAAGAACACTGCATATACGTGATATTCACTCAGCTTATTAGTTTAGGGGAAAGTTTTCTATAAGTGCTATATTTACGGCTTGTTCATCATACAATTACGCCTTGATTCCGACTGAATTAGCTTAAGTATTCTTCCCAAATACCAGGTGTACCGTGTACAGTATCTTTGTTCACAGCTATGATCAACAGTGTAAACAATTGACCGAATATTACCTTCCCCCCACTCAACAAGGTCGTTTATTCATCCTAGCCGCCTAGTTTACAAGGTATTATCCACATAGATGTGTACCTCTCGTCTATCATATATGACTTGTCTTACCGTAGTCTCGATTTGCGATCTAGAGAGAGCTCTTACATTATTTCGGCTATATCCTCGAGTAGCTTGACATCCCGTACGGCCAGGCCCAGCAGTAGTTCATTTGTGAGGGTCTCTAATATGTTGACGCCTTTCGAGCAGAGCTTCGTATCAATGAATGTGTCCATGCCATGCTTATCCTGGGCACATAGGAAATCCTCGATTCTTGAAAGCTGCAAGTCTAGGTTTTTACTTCTGTGTTCCCCTCCTTCCTTAGCCGTACTATTAGCAACGGCCTCATCATATAGATTGTGTGAGTGGTTGCTGTTAGAAGCCCCCACTGTTTCGAGCTGGGCTTCGCTGGACGCCGCGCCGAAAAGTATGCCACATTGAGTAGCCGTATCGGTATATTGATGATGCACCGCATTCAAATTCTGATTCTCAACACGTAAATTCTGGGGCATTGTATTGGAAAGAGTAAGAGTGCTGGCTGTGGTAGAAATATCAATTGTCTCAATATTCCGTGCGCTTTGTACATTTCTTAGAGCTCTGCTACTCTGGGGCTTCTCAAGTTGGTCGGCTTTGTTAATAATATTGTATGGATTGGGCGGTATTAAACCTATTGTCCTATATCTTGTCAATTCCTTGCACCGTATCCCGGAGTCAGTAATATCACCCGTAGTATCTAGGCCTTGTGTCGTAGTCATGTTATTGTTGGATTCCTCGCAGGCAAGAAGATCGACTTCCTTAGCAGCAGTGTCTCTGCTTATGGGTTTAGTCTCGCGGGTTTGAAGTAGTCCCATGTCGGAGGTTTTCCCCACGGGCAGCCGTTCGGATGTCCTAAGGGTGGTAGCTGTCTGGAATTGGTTCTGAATCACATTGAATTTGATTCTCTTTGAGGGATTAGTCTTTCCATCGATAGAGCTAGTTGTTCGCTTTTGACCTTGTACAACCCCTCCCGTTCGTTTCTCAGGTGGGATTGCGCCCTGGCTCGGTTCTCGGTCATTACCCTCCACCGTGCTCGTACTTGACTGTGGCACTTTTTGGGAACCACGGTTGGCAACGGGGCGGGCAGCTCTGAATGGTCCTTTGAAGTATTCTGGTTCTTTTGGGGAGGCGGTGCGCAAGGTGGAGAGGTCATTTTCAGTTTTCCCAGCTACTTGGTGCTGTGGGAATACGGAGGGATGAGATGACCTTGATTTATCAGCGCTATCTAAGTCTAGAGAAGTGGCTGGCCTAGGCGGATGAGTGAAACTTCCATCGCTGTCACTACTGGTTCGGTGGTTTAGGTAGACAGGGACGGAATAAGGTCGGTCTGATGGAAGCTGTAATAGTTGGATGGGTATTTGGTGCGATTCGACTCTATTCACAGTGCCCCGGTGCATTCGTAATGGTATGGCCCTGGGACCTCCCTGTATAGAACGGTATTCCTGAGACCACATCGGTTGAGGAAGGTAGCCATAGGCGGCCGGGATGGGGAGTGGATTTCGAGAATAAGCGACATTAGGTTTGTGTGAACTGGAAGTGGCATTGGCAGATAAGGTTGGTAGATCTTGAGCAGGCGTCGAGAGCATCGAGAGCCTGCGGTGATTTGCTTGCTGCATTGTGAACTATCGTATAATCGTTTTTTTTTTTTTTCTTTTTTTTTGTAGTAAACTACATAATTATGGGTGATCGAAAAAACAATGCGTCGATATCAAGGCAAAAACATAGGTATAACTAAGATTTGATTTGTATCTGTAGGTAGGTGAAGATGGAACATTTTAGGGTTAGGTGCACCATATTATATATTATATTTACCTATATATTATATTATATGAGCATTGGAGCTTCTCCCATAAAATATGTACCTATGTAGGTTTGGCAGGAGGAAACACCTATCTTGGCTACTATGTACCTCTTATAAGGTTCAGATTGGAAATGTCGAGCCCGTAACATAGGTAATGCACCTTCCATGAGGCTATTCAAGTATCTATGTACCTAAGTAGCTTACCTAAGGCTGGGGGCCTGAATGCTGAGCACTGGCCGACGCGCATTCCGCATTTTTCTGGAGCAACACGACTCGGCCCCATCCAAATTATTCAATCTCTATTTTCGCGGTCGCGATTTCCTGGGTATACATTTCCTCAGCTTTGCGACTTGTCTTCCCTGCTTCCCTGCGCATCGCCAAATCCTTACGGTTTATAACCTTTTTTTTTTTTTTTCATTTTTCTCTTCTTCCTCATTGGCCTTCTAACCACTTGCGTAATCCAAGGTTGGCAGATGGTGTATCTGGGCATTCCGCGAACCTTTACGTCTAATTAATCATTCAATTCTTTGTTCATCATCGACCGTTCACATTTGCCTTCATTAGCTCAACACGCAAGTCGCACGACCTCTGGTTGGAATAAGCGAATAAGAAAAAAAAAAGGAAACACTAGTGATCGATGCCCTAACTAACCACCTATCTACCACGACTTATTGCCATCCTCACGAGAATTTCCAGTACCGATTGCGACGGCGGCAACTTGTTTTAGATCAATATGGCCCCGAATCGTGGCCCAGGGGCCAAGGATGTTTACGTCCACGAAATCGACCGCACCCCAGAGTACGTAGAGTTCATCCAGAAGCTCACGGCCTTCCATGAAAAACGTGGTACCTCGTTCGAACCGGAGCCCCGACTTCCTACCATGCACGGCCATGTCAACGTCGATCTCCTGAAGCTTTACAAGGCTGTTATCTCCAAGGGAGGTTATGACGAACTCAACAAGGTCCAGAAGGCTTGGGGTGCCCTTGCTGCTGAATTAGGCATGCATCACACTGACAGCAAAGGTACCGGCCAGCTCTCGTTCCAACTGAAACAGGATTTCTATCGTTACCTCGCCGCCTACTGGATCTATGATCAGCATGGTAGGGAACCCCCACCCAAAGAGATTTTAGAGCAACAGTCCTGTGCCAGCAAGTTTGGACCTGTTCTAACCCGAACGGTCGAGAACTTCAAACATTCTGCGAGCCGCTCTGGGATGGAGACGCCTACACGGGACGAGCGCCAAAGTGAAGGCACTCCTGTCTCAGGAAATAGGGCTTCTGGCCGTCTACGTGAAGCGCCCCCCCAACGAGTTCCCTTTCAGCCTGAGACAGGTCCGAGCCGTCAGCCTAGACAAGCATCCTCGCATCATGCTACACCAACGGCCGCGAATACTACTGCTATTAATACTGGCCATGGCTCTAATTTATCTCACGTCCAGCATCCTAACCATCATCTGCCTCAGCACCACAATCCTAACAACCCTCTTCATGTAATACAGGCTCAGCAGGCTGCTGTTCGTGGCGCATCGAGCGCATATACTCCTACGAACCCCGAGACTGCCTCACGTCTGGTAGAATTATTCGAACCGCGTCCTCCAATATCTGTTCCTCTCCGTCCCGTGAGCACTCCCGGGAACAACCCAGAGTTTGTCAAGCGTCAGCGTCAATTGCGGGCAGTTGCTGGGGCTCCCGATACTCAACTGCCCGTTCGTCCAGCTATCCCGGGCATTGGTTTCGAGGGTCCCAACATCTACATGCGGTGTCTTCAAGCCCTACGTTCAGGTATCCCTGCTGAACAGTCATTTGCGCTCAATCACCTTGTCAAAATCTCATTCGAACGTGGTGATAAGTATAAGTTCGAGTCATTTCTTGGCTTAGCTGAAGGCCTTATTGAGAAGGCACTCGAAGTGGGTAGTTTATTTTATCATATTGAATGGCAAATTGCCTACTTTAGCGACCCAGATACTTCGGATATAGCTATTCTTGACGGGCTTAATGGCACGGACGATATCCTTGAGCGGATTGGGAGACTTTCGCCAAAGTCGATTCTTGATTATATGCAGTCTGCCGACTTCAGCGACCGCCTTCTCCGGATCACCGAGGCTGTTCTTACTATCCGCAACATGGTCATGCTAGTGGAAAACGCCATTTACATGGCTGATGTATATCCCCTGAAAGATTTGCTTTGCATTCTTCTACATCTCCCAAGTCTGGAGATGCTCGTTGAAATTAAACATTTCGCCCTGGACATTGCCGAGCAGCTTACCCCTTGGCTCATACTTGACTCCGACGATCCATTATATCGAACACTGTTGGCGCAACTGGACTCAACCGATCGGGGTACAATTCTGACGTCACTCCGCGCCATAAGCCGGATATCGATGAATCTAGAAGCTACAAACAAGATGCAGAATGTCCCAGCCGTGGTTCTACAGAATATTATGAACTGGCTGCTCCTTAACGACGAGGAACTCATGGATGCATGCTTAGACTTCCTTTATCAGTACACGGCGGTTGTGGCTAATGTCGAGTCTTTACTCAAGGCCGTGAACATGGAACACGTCGTACCTCATCTCGTTAGGCTCCTAGCTCACGGCGCAAAACGAGTCAAGGAGGATAGAGTTCTAGAGCCAGAACGGAAAGCGCCGGCATCCGAAGAAGTGGCTACGCTCCCTCCAGATCTTCAGGAACGACTTACGAACACGGACGAGCCTCAGAGGTGCTACAATTGGCTCCAGAGTCTGTTCGAGGAGGACAGCGAATCTCATATTACACAGATTGCTATATGGCAAGCCTACCAGAACTCCTTCAGAGCAGTTGCCAGCAGCTCAAGAAATATGCTTAGTGCAGCAGATTTCATCAGGAATGTTAGCCATGTGTTTGTCAATGCGCGGGCCCAGATTATCAGGCGGCAGCGTGCTGATCAATCGGATCTCTTTATAATAGAAGGCATCCGAGCGCGAGCGCTACCCATTAATCCTGAGACAAAAGAGGAATACTGTCCATGTCGTTGGATGGTAGTAAAGGGGCCATATTTGAAGAAATGCAACCAGTTTTTCCTCGGTGGACAAACGATGTGGCACCATGTCTTGACTACCCATTTAGGCGTCGTTATTGGTGAAGCGGGTAAGATCGAGGACAAAGAGATCAACGCATCCTGCGACTGGGAGGACTGCAAGAAGTATTCGAAACCTACTCAAATAAAGCTATCGGAACTGGCTCGCCATCTCAAGACCCATTTCCCCTCGGCACAAAAGCGCTCATTCGCCGAGGGGTCAGAAGCGGCGGCGAAGCGGCAACGTAAGGCTTACATCACCCCGGCGAAGACCATGAGTCTCGCCTGGGAACAGACTATTGTCACTAGGGATGAGAGGAATCCTAAGGTGGAGCAAGCTGCTGGCATCCCGCTGAGTGCCGTGTTGGTATTGCGCAACATCGCTCGCAACGTGGTCAAAACTGAGTCAGAGGAACAACTGCTCAAAAAGCACGAAATGGGCGCCGAAGGAGGCGGCTGGAACGAGAAGCTCTTCCGTCCTGTTATAGCTCGCTTATTTGAGGTGATGACGGAAAATAAGGCTTTGGTAATTTCTTCACCCATTATTTACTATTGATCCCCTTGCCCTTTCTCATACCTAGTTTATTCATTCATTTCACTTATCTTACTAACTCTTTACCAGGCCGATTATATTACATCGCTCTTACAGCTAGTACAAGATGACTAGGAGGACAAAAAAAAAAAAAAGGTCCTGAATTGCGGCTTAATTCGACAAGTAAGGCAACCCCCTTACGTGTAGGAATAATACCCAGGCGTTTTAGAGTCGGTCGGTTGGTAGGAAAGGCGTTGTAGAATTCGACTGCGAGTTCCTTGCGTTTCCAGAAGCGCAAGGCAAGGATGTATCAACAATTAGCATACTAAGGTATTCCTACATAATGGTATCGGACCACGTCTATAACACATAACGAACATTGCCATGTCAATTTTACATCTCCTCAATCTGCTAAATGCTTTTCAACTCCTCGTAGTTCTACTGACCTTGATCACTCATGCAAAATAACTCATACTATTTTTATTTATACCTGCTTGTCCGATTTTGATTACAGTTTTACAGATAGTTCAATCAGTTCCACTGAGTCCCTTCGACAGCAATGCTACGTTGGCTATAGCCAACTCGAAGACCACTGGACGCGCTATTTCGACGAGACTTCTAGTCCCGCTTCCCAGCTTGTCCCTCACGCACGGCTTGAAGGATAAGTTCCTTGGCCTTCTCACAGCCTTCCTTGGGGCCCATGACCTCAATGGGCTCATCCCTAGCTTGGTCACGTGGCACATTGATCTTACATCCGCTTTGCTTGCGGATCGAGTTGACCTTGGAGCCACTGGGACCGATGACATGGCGATATGTGGATGGGTCTGGTAGAACAAGGAAGCCGATAGTGTTATTCTTCTGAGCCTGTTCAAGTGCTGCCGTGATTGCTTTCTTCGCCTTTTCAATATTGTCGGAGTTGCCTTTTAATACCCACGGAATATCTCCATCTTCTGACGAAGCGGTATCCATAACTGTCCAGTGGTGCGCATCCGCAGCTGACTCTGCATCGTCCGTGATCAGGGGTAGAGAGCCAGCATCTGCTCTTGTAGAAGAGGGTTTAGGCTTCGCTGGCACAGCCTGCCCGGCATGATCCACCGTGACTTTGTAATCATTTCTAAGTCTGCGGAAGAATTGTCCATTTTCTGAAATGGCATGATGATACTTCCGTGGGATTTGTATCGTCTCCCCCTGCTGCTCCTTGATGATCGATGATATATACTCCCTTGCCTTCTCGACGTTGGTAGGCTGGCCTGTCAGCTTCACACCGGTTAGACCGCTTCCTTGCCGGGGAATATCAATAGAGACTTTAAGTTGCGACTCGAGCTGGCGTTTCGTCTCGCCACCGCGCCCGATCAACGATCGATGTTTCTCGACGGGGACTTCGACAGTCTCGGTGACCTGACTCTCTCGTTCCGACACTAGAGCCTTAATGCTAGCAATAATCTTGTCAACGACGTCTTGTCGCCCTTCGATCTTGATAGCGTTTCCGTCTGCATCCTGTTTAGGAAACTGGATGGTTCGAGCTTGAAGCCGTCTATCTTCGGGGCCGCCAGCTTTGATTACAATGTCGCGGAGAGTAGAACCTGTTTCGAGTTAGATTATTAGCTAAGAGTATATTTTTGATATAAGTATACATACCGCCAGGCCCAATCAAAGTCTTGTGCCATTTCCTGTCGATTTCGATTGTCTTCGTGACCGTCTCATCAAACACTGCTTTCTTTTCCTCAATGATCTTTTTAGCTGCAGCGACTTGTGCCTTGGTGCCTTTGATTTGAATCTCCACGGTTGCATCCTCAGCATCGTTGCGTTCGTTAGGGATATCGATCTTTGCACCTGTGGTTTGGCGCAACTCATCCATACCGACACCACCAGAACCAATCAAGGACGGGAGCTGCTTTTGCTGAACTGTCACAGTAGCAGTAAACGAGTTGTCTTTGAGGTATTGGTATAAGGAGAAGATTTCGTCCCGTGCCTCATCTGCACCTTTTCTTGGACCTCTAATTGTAACCTCGTCAGGGCCTTG
Source organism: Daldinia eschscholtzii (assembly GCA_037126485.1). Taxonomy (NCBI): domain Eukaryota; kingdom Fungi; phylum Ascomycota; class Sordariomycetes; order Xylariales; family Hypoxylaceae; genus Daldinia; species Daldinia eschscholtzii. Next base: position 1,655,598 of record JBANMG010000002.1, read on the forward strand.
TTGTCGCCGAGCCTTCCCAGCTTCACTTGCAACATCCGCAACAGATTCATCATCTTTACCCGGTTTTGTAGTCTTGGGGAAGTTGATATGAACTGAATAGCGGTTCTGAAGACGGTGAATTTGACTGCCCTGTGCACCGATCAACTCCCGGTGGTACTTCGGCTCGATCTTTAATGTATGAGTGGTTTCATCTGCCCATTGACGAGCAAGAGTCGTGATATGAGATTTTGCTCGTTCCGCCTTGGCTTTGGGACCCTTTAGCTCGACCTCTCCATTCTGAACCTGGATATCCACGTCAAACTTTTCACGTAATTCGTTGATATGACTCCCACCTTTACCGATAAGGTGGTTGGCAAATTTCTGGGGGAAGTCGAATTTCAGCGTAAAACCGCGCTCCTTCTCATCTTCCTTCTCCTGCTCAACGAAGTCTGCGGCTTTCTTTGCAAGAGACTCTACACTAGAAGCCGGTCCTCGCATAGTAACAGTCGTGCCCTTTACACTGACTCTAGCAGGGATGTTACCAACGGCACGGGTTGTCGCGTCTTGCTCCTTCTTGATAAACCTACGGAGCTTGTCCTGGAACCTAAGTTTGTAGTTAGTAAAATAGGGGAATACTAGGTAACTCTAGGGGAAGTACATACTTGACTGGGACTTCAAGAGTTTTCGTATCAATCTGCTCCTGCTTGCTAAGAAGTTCAAGGATATGTCTTCGAGCATCTGATAACCCTCGCTGGAATTCTTTCAGTTCGGAGGCAGAAGGAACTTTTTGAGGCACTTGGTACTGCTCTCTGGGTGTACCCGATCCTTCGTAAACTAGAAGCACTGGAAGGTCGCCTTCGCTTGCGTCTGGTACAACCAGGTTAACGCCAAACTCATTCTGGACTTTGGGTGTAATATCGCTCCGTAGATAAGAGTGGAAAAACGGGTCAACCGGAACTGTTGCTAATCGAGAAGGGGGGTGGCTGTTTATAATCGAACTCATCTCTTTTTGAGCTTTGATTGCGTTCTTGCCTTCTCTTGCATACAGCTCCCAAGGGCTAACTATACCCTCGGAGAAAGGAGTATTAATGTGGATGTGGTAGAGTTTTTCAAGTCGCTCGATCTCATTTCTTTGACGAAGATAGCGAGATATATCTCTTGAATATGTTGAAGCACCACCTGAGGCATGGCTGTGGTGTTTCGCAACATCGAACACAGACGTGTGCACCTGAGTTGCTAGATCCATAGCCTTCTCCAAACCTGCATTCACATCCTCAGCTCGGCCAATGACAGTAACGGTATCAATTCCAGGCGAACTAGGCAAGACCACAATGCAATTTGTATCAGCGAAGAAATCCTCCGTAGGGACACCCCGTTCACCGATGATGAATTGATGCGTACCCTGCCGAATTTCTACTTGGTCTAGATGCAGTTGATTCTGAAGCTCCTGAACCTGACGTTCTATAGCAGCCCGCGCGGCTTGAACGGCGGCACGTTCACCCGCAAGTTGAATATAGTTGTCATTGACTGGGGGAGTAAAAGTTGGTCTTTGACCTGCAGCGGGTACCTGTGGAACAGAGGGAGCCCATGGTTGATGAGGCGGTACGCGAATTTGTATTCCATGTTCCGCTTCTAAGGCCGCAGCGAGTCTATTATTCGGGCCAGCTATGAAGGGATAGAACTCGGCAGGGATGGACTTCAGCTTTGTGCTCACGTTCGCAGACCGTTCCCCAGCAATTTTATTAATAGCTTCGCGAGCCAATGCGGCTGAGAGTGCGTTACCTTCGACGATTACATCAATAGTGGCATCTTCGTCTTCTTCCAGGCTACCCGCGCTGTCGTCGACTTTTGGCAGTTGGATTCTAGCACCGGATTTTTCCTGGATCGACTTGATGGTGGATCCTTGTTTACCAATAATATGTGCCCTGGCTGACAGCGGAATCGGGACCTTGATGGAAGTCTAAGTGAAGAAATTAGCTATGCTATAGAAAACAGGAGATACTAATAATAAACCTACCTTAATTCCGATCTGTTGGACTAAATCCCGAAGAGCCTGTTGTGCCTTGTCCTGCGGTCCGGTTGCTTCGAACTTAAGGTGCCCACTGGGGCCCGGAACCGACGAGATTACGGCACGAGACTTGCGGTTGATGTCTTTTATGATGTCTTGGAGGGGGCGCTTGAGCTGACTACGAGGCATCACATACTGCGACTCTAAGAGCAGAGTCTCGACATTGCGACCAGGTATTGAGACAGGCGGTGGGACTCCAGTGGGGGTAGAGACTCCCGAAGCTGGGGTGGAAGTTCGAGGGGTACCATTGGCCGACCACGATGTCCCATTAGCCTTACCATTCGCACCGCCCCAAATTGGGGAGATATTGGCCTTTGAAGTAGCTGTCTTAGGAACACCAAGCTCAGGGAAAGCCTCATGTGACTGGGTATTAAGAGGACCCGATTCTTGCGCAGGCTGCTTCCCGGCTGCTTTAGCGGATGGAGTCTGACCCCATGAAGACTTCTCGGGGGTATCGGCGGCCGACGGTGACTTCAGTTCCTCATCCGGGACGTCCTCGACAGTGACATGATGCGAGTTCTCCGCGTGTTGCTGAAGGAGCCTTGCTGCTGCGGAACCTTCGACATTGCTGGTTTCGGAGGCCATTTTATATGTTTACGGAGGCGAATGAAGTCTGATGGACAAGAGGACGATCGTAGGATGGTAAGAATAGTTACAAATATATAGATTTAGGTAGCTAACGGCCTCATGTTAACGTTCAAATAAAAGCGAGCAAACATACGGAATATGATTTATTAGAAGCAACATGAACTAGAAAGCGAGGTGAATAGATACTCACTAATCTATATATATCAACGAGGTGGCACCGGTAAAAGCTAAGATTCGAGAACCAGGACGAACGGTTCTAGAAGCAGGGAACAATTGAACCAATTGGGGGAGTAACACGTAGTAGTAGTACCAGGACTGTAGACGACGAGGAGACGGTAGAGGTAGAGTTAAACAGAAAGGAAAGCTAGAACATGATGTAGAAACCAACGTATTCACTTTCTATGCCTCGACGAAGTTATTTGATAGAGAAATAGTAGTTTAGACGGTTCAAGGAAATCCGCCAAAAGGTTTTGAGTCAGGAGAAATTTGTCGAGAGGTGAGGTGATAGGTTTTAGTATAGGTGATGCTATAGACAAGAGTAGAGGGTGAGGTGGAAGTTTACTGGCCCCAGACCTCTTGGCCAACAATTCAACTTTTTGATTTTTATTTGATCCGAGGCGATGCCAGGTGGAAGGCAAGTGTAATCCATGCGCAGGGTGCGTACAAGTACTGTTAAGTACTATAACACTTATAATTGTATTATAAAGTACATTGGCAAGAAGACTTTTTTTTTTTTCAGATAAAAAAAAAAGAGGCCAGCGAACTTAATGCACAGTCCTCTCCCCACAGCCCCACACGTTCACACCCCATTCAAACACAGAGAGGTAATCTGGAACCCCAACCCAATGGATGGTGCCTTCTTAGGAGTTAATTTGCCATTTAGATTCAAGCCACAATTTATAGGCTACCTAGCATTACGTATCTGTGCCTTGACCTATATAAGTGCATTATAACTACCCCTATAGATATATGTAGAAAGGTACTGTAATATTTGGTATTGGTAACGATGTTGTTTTTCTAACGTTTCTAAATGGCTATGCTTACGTAACACAGCACAGTACCTACATGTAGAATGAATGAAAATTTAATTTTTATATCGAGCCACCTTCACTAATTGGGTCACACATACTTCAATGAGGTAGTTCCTCGGCACGATGAACGGATGCGGCTAACAAGGCAGCACAGGTCGTCGCTCAGCCTTCTGAGCAAAGCTTATCCGAGGTCCTTACTCTATCCAATATAACTACCTATATACTTTTACTTTCCAACAAGTCCGAGTGCCAACGCATATTTTCATAACAAGCGTCCTTCAACTCTAGGACAAGGCTTCCTCTAACAGGAATTAAATGGAGCGTCGGTCTTTAAAAAGTCGACGCCACCAAATATATGCGTGCTCTCTCGAGTTACATAACAAGTAGGTGGCACCACCATGACACGATCTCGGACGGATTCCATGATTTAGATCGGTAGCAGCTAGGGCTACAAGTACGATAAATGACTCCTGTAGGAGAGAAAGAGAGAAAAGAGAGAGAGAGAGAGAGAGAGGGAAAAAGGGGTAAAGCGTAGTGGCGGATAGCCTCCATAATAGACTGCAGTACCTCTCGCGGTATCGGATATCTTGAGCTGCGACGAAATCGATGCTGAGCCTAGCTGAGCCTAGCAATTCGAGTATTAAAAATGCGATATGGAGAAACCATGTTTGGCATATATTAGGCTATCATATATGTGATTCACGTATCAATGTAGGCACCCCTAGGCCTATCAACGATGGGTATGGACATCCTAGTATGCAACCCACCGGGAGCTTGCGTATTGGCGGGTATTTTTGCTCATTAACATCATAATAGCTTTGCCTATAATACCTAATGTAGTGGATTATTCGACCTGCCGAGCAAAATACTATGTAGTAAATGATTATAACTATACTACCTTCAATCTTTAGACCATAGCTGATGGTCTATCCCAAGTCTAAGGTATGCAATTCTGGTAGAGAAATTCAGATGCATATTTATATATCATTACAGCTTGATCTTACGGCAAATGTGTTCCCGGGAGTAGTTTGTAGAGAGGGTCAATGTAAGACTCTCTGCGCAAATAAGTATCATACTAAAACTCAACAACGGACCTCATTTTACAGCGGCTTGCGATCTCAGGATTTGCTACTTCATAAATATATCAACATTAATTTTTAAAATAGATGAAGAGCCAATTGGGACTTCCGATTTAGTGTAGCAGGTTGATTGAAAGATAATTATTTGCGGCTAGGAGAATTTGGGTAGGAGTAGGATTAGTACTCGGGCGTCAAAACTGCGGCTGATAATCGTTTAACGTGATCAACACATCTTGCAAATCCATCTTGCAAATCCACGCTTATTTCTTTAAGGTATATAAGGCTCTCGTCGGAACCCGTTGGGGGTTGCGTTCCATTGGTCTAGTAGGAGAGCCTAGGTGCAATAAACATAGCCTGCTTGGTATATTCTTCAAAAGTTTGTTCGTCCTTATGACGAACACGGAAGGTTGTTGTTAGTACCTACACGTGGAACATAATGAACATGATGAACATGATGGCAATCCAGACTTTAGTGGACCGGACCGGACATCCACGTCATGAGGAAAGGTCACGGTGAAAGGTCGTGGAGAGCTTTAGCTTTGATAACTGCGAGGCGGCGGCTACGTATACGGCGGCCAGTAACGTTGAGTGGTTAGCCGACAGGTTTCAGATATTCCCCCACAGGTAGGGCTCAATGTCGCCAAGTTAGGAGCATGACAAAACAATGTTGATGGTTTATGAAGTTGGAAGAGTTGGAAGATGGAGATAAAAGCAAGGGCGGAAGGCAAAGCGAAACAGAAATAGACTAACCTAGGCTGGTGGACTTGAAGAGGGTTGTCGTCGGATGCTATACACTACATAGCAATGATAGCATGAGCTAAGCCAGTCCAGTTCTTTCTTCAACGGGTCGGGTCACTTTAGCTGTAGAAGAGCCCGCAAAGGACAATTGAGCCTGAAGTGGGTGGCTTTCACTCCAAGATAAGCTAGGCGATTAATAGTATAGATCAACGGGTTCAAGGGCCTTGCTAGAACGTGTAACTAGTCAAGTAGCCGCAAATCGAGTGGCAGATAAACGGATAGATACTATAGTACGTTCTTTTCTTATACGAATTTCCGCGCCAGAGCCTCTTGTAACCATTTAGGGTCTCGTATATCATCCCACGTAGGAACTTGTCAAGTGCTACATGTACTAAGTTATCTGTGTTGAAAAGGTTCGCTCTCAGAGATACCGGTGAATTATAGTGAAGGGCCGGTACATGGGGATCTAAAAGTAGAGTTTGCTGGCTCTCGAACATTGAAAGTTTGATAAGTTGACATGATAATGAGCTTATGCCTTGCTGAAGATACGAGATGTAGACGTATACCTAGGTAAGTACTCAGGTAACTGTATGTATTTTCCAGTCTATAGATCGCACTGTCCCCGCAAGTTGAAATACTACCCCACCAATTACACGAAGGTACCTCATGCGGAATGTAACGGGTATATATATAGGTAGGTATTTATAGGTATATAGGTACCTACATTACTCTATGTTTGCTTGGTTGTTGTATCGTTAACGTAGCTAAAAAAGTACTAGGGTTCGTATTAGGTATAATAGTAAACTAAGTAAATGATTAGGTAGGTAGAGATTTGAAAAACTACCTAACCTACCTACGTGTACTCTGGAAGGACATCAAGTTCCTACCGGTATGTATACTTAGATACCTTAGGTACTGACTTGATGTTGTGGAAGGTAGGTAGTATATGTACACTACTTCAGCAAAGTATCTGGGTAGCGAGCGACATGTATGAAGGCTGGTAGGTACTACATGCCTCCTCTCCTACATCCATTATCCTTTTTTATAGGTTGGTAGGTAGGTAGGTACAAGTATGGCAGTTCTCTCCTGTTTCTTCTTTCCTTTCTGATGCCCCATCTTCAACTTGCATTGCTTCAATGGTCTCAAGCCTGCCTGAGGTATACATAATTACCTACACATTGGTACTTACACACACGCCCCCTTGTTAATTCCGATTTTGTCCGTTCACTGAGAATAGGTATTTATCCTGCCGTCGCTGGGCAGCACAGTTAGTGGGAGACGAAGAATTAGAGGAGATTGGTCGACCGCATTGATATTTAGATACGCAGGTAAGGAACCTAAATAAAGACGGGCAATGAAAGAGAAGAGAAAAAGAAGCGCGAAAAAAAAGAAAAAGAAAAAAAAAACTATAATAACAATAGTTAGTTGACAACAATAACAATAAAAAAGAAGAGAGAGATAGAGGGAGATAGGAAGACCTCGAGTTACCACAAGCAAAGGTCAGAGAATACCTAGGTAGAGAGAGAGAGAGAGAGCCAAAAGAAACAAACACATATCCCTATCACCTTACGTACCCCTCCCTCAATCAATTCTTGTCGGGTGTTTTCTAGTCTCGTCAGCTATGGTTTCATCGCTCGACCCATTTACTTGCAATTTTTAATTATCACTAAAAAAAAAAATATCACTACTACTACCCCCCCCAAAAAATAAGCAAAAACTGGAAAACTCTGTTTCCTTTTTCCCCCCTTTAAACCGTACCTACCTTTAAGGTAGAGATGGACAGCCACGGTACTAACGCCAACGTCCACAGCAGCAATTTGCAACAGCAGCAAGAGCAAGAGCAAGAACAAGAGCACGAGCATCAGCAGCAGCAGCAGCGGCAACAGCAACAACGTCGTAACCGATTAACCAAGAAACCTCCCTCCTCCATTCATAATCACCACCATCACAGTCACAGCTACTCTCTCACCGCTGATGGTCGGTTTGACGCCCAATCCCTCAAGAGCAAACGGAGCTCCACGAGCCTGAGGAGAGCTCCAAGCGCTCCCCACAGAACTCCCGCTACCACAATTGCTAGCGTTGCTAAGAGCGTTGCTAATAACGTTGCTAACGTAGCTAACGTAGCTAACGTTGGCATTAACAACGCGTCAAACTCCGCAGCATCGCCCCGTCTCCCACCTCCCACTACTACTACCGCCGCCGCCACCACCACCACAACCACTACAACTACCACTACTACCACCACCATTACGGTAAATAACCATAACCATAATCACAATTACAACCATAACATTACCAATACCAATACCAATACCAACTCCGACTCCAACTTCAACAATAACACCACTTATTTCTCCTCACCTTTGCCGTCCCCTGCCAAATTTTTTCCGTCTACCACCTCCTCGTCTCACCATCTGGTTCCGTCTTTACCTTCGCCGTCGCCTTCCCGCAACGCATTTCCCCTCGCCGCCGACGGAGCTGCAATTGGGTCTAGTGCCGGCATTGGCATTGGCACAGGTGCAGACACAGGTGCAGACACAGGTGCAGGCACAGGTACAGGCATAGGCGTTGGCGTCGGAACAGGCATCGGTATCAGGTATCCGGCCTCAGGTCAACGTCTCTCTGACCCCTATCTTCTCCAACCTCTTTCGTCCCAGACACCCGAGGAATTTATCGGCGCGCCCTTTGACGGAAATTCCATTCTTAGTCACTTCGACGCTGCCAAGTCGCCCACGTATCAATTTTCCTCCCAAACCCGACCGCCACCGCCCCCACTATCGAATTCAACTCCCGATCCGCGTGTAATGAGCCCTCCCGCCCTGCGACAGTCGGCTAGCTTCTCCGCCTTAGACGCCAATATGTCAGAGAAGTCCCATGGTGCGCGTGTCAATGAGAATCCCGTCGTACCTCCGAAACGATATTCCGATGAATCTAAAGACCTCAAAGGCCCTGGTGTCTTGAGAAAGAAATCGGGCTTTTCTGGCCTCATGAGCACATTGGTGGGGTCGCCCAAGAAACCCGTTATTTCGGCGCCAGAGAACCCCGTTCACGTTACTCATGTCGGCTACGACAGTTCCACGGGTCAATTCACAGTAAGTCTCGCCATAACCTCATCGTCGCCTCGAACTCGTCTTCGCTCTGTTGCTGACTCCTCTGTAGGGTTTACCCAAAGAATGGCAACGTCTGATCAACGAGAGTGGTATTCCGGAGAATGCTCGAAGGGAAAACCCGCAAATGATTGCGGATATCGTCACATTCTATAAGGAAACCACGGAGAAACCACACGAAGATCAGGTTCTGGAAAAGTTTCATGATGCGAGAGCTACTGAACTGCGCACCCAATCTGGTGGAATGGCAACATCCCCTGGCATGTATGCGTCAAATTATGCGGGTATGTCACCTATGATAAGTCCACCAGCAAGTCCGAGATTTCCAATCGTGAATAATGAAGGCACCTTCGAGAACCCCCGCGCACCCCCTCCGGTACCCGTACCCGGGAAGAGTCCGGTGCTGCATTCCATCAAGGATCACCCCAATTTGCAGCCCAGCCGACCCGCGCCGAAGCCTCCCGTCTCTCTGCAGACCCGAGCTGCACAGCAACTGCCATATACCACCAAAGACTCAGGTATCGGCATGGCGCAGGCCAGCGAAGATGGTCATTCGACGGGATCCCACGTTTCGCCATCGAAGGATAGCGTTCCCATGCTCCCCGAAGAGCACCGATCGAGATCGAGATCGAACTCGCGAGTCAACGGGTCCCAACCCCATACGCCCGTCGGCCAGCCATCACCGGCCGTTCAGGCAGCTTACCAGCACCAACTAATGCAGCAGCAGCAAGAACAGGCTATGGCTCAAGCCCAAGCTGCTATGAAAGGCCAACTTGGTAGGTCTGCGAGTACCAAGCAGCCTCCCACACAGCCGATGCTACCGAACTCGCAGCACCAAATGGGCCGCGTCCCCGAGGCTAATGGCGCCGGCAACGCGGCCTATCCAGCACGAGGGCCTCCGACGCAGCAGTCGCGGCCGCGCAATCGACCGCGGCAAAGCAGTAGCATCGATGTCGCAGCCGCGCTAAAACGTATCTGTTCCGAAGGTGACCCTCGCGAGATATACCGCGGCTTTACCAAGATTGGCCAAGGTGCGTCCGGAGGTGTCTATACCGGCCACGAGAGGGGATCGAACCGACTAGTGGCTATTAAGCAGATGAACTTAGAGCAGCAGCCAAAGAAGGACTTGATCATCAATGAAATCTTGGTTATGAAAGAGAGCTCTCACCCGAATATCGTTAACTTCATAGATAGCTACCTATGTGGTGGTGAGCTATGGGTTATCATGGAGTACATGGAAGGAGGTAGCTTGACTGATGTTGTCACTTTTAATATAATGACGGAGGGACAGATAGCGTCAGTCTGTAGGGAAACCTTGAAGGGCCTCCAGCATTTACACTCTAAAGGGGTTATACATAGAGACATCAAGTCTGATAATATTTTGTTGTCGCTGGATGGTAATATTAAGCTCAGTAAGTCAAAACGCTTAAACGCTCCTCACTCTAAGTTTCCTTGGGCTATAACCTAATTATCCCCTTTCCGCAGCCGATTTCGGATTTTGCGCACAGATCAACGAGGCGCATAATAAGCGGACTACGATGGTCGGTACGCCGTACTGGATGGCGCCGGAAGTGGTCACTAGAAAGGAGTACGGAAGGAAAGTTGACATCTGGTCTCTGGGTATTATGGCTATTGAGATGATAGAAGGGGAGCCGCCGTACCTTACCGAATCGCCGCTCCGCGCCTTGTGGTTAATCGCTACTAACGGCACGCCACAAATCAAAGACGAGCATAATTTATCTCCAGTATTTAAGGACTTCCTCTATTTTGCCTTGAAGGTTGACCCGGAGAAGAGAGCAAGCGCACATGATTTACTTCGGGTATGTGCTTACAATTTCCTGCACGAGCTTTCGGAATGCTAACCCCATATAGCACGACTTTATGAAGAGCTGTGTCGACCTGTCGTCTTTATCACCACTCGTCAGGGCCGCCAGGGAAGCCCGGCTAGAAGAGAAAGCGAATAAGGGTCAATAAACGTCTGTTGACCATGTTGCAACTTTTTTTTTTTTTTTTTTTTGGGAGATGTTCAAATACTTCGAGGTTGTTTGCCCTTGAGATTTGAATAGGGGTTTACTATTCAGCAATTCAAGGATACATTGAGCTGGCGGTGACCGAAACATCTTGCAACATCTTTGCCTACCTAGGTAGGTAACTGCGCTACAACTCGGGCTTGCAGGGAGGGGGGTTTGGAGGGATTAAAAGGAAATATCAATAACAACTGACGGAGAGGTCCGAAATCCTTTTGAGGGGCCGAACCTATACTTGTACATAGCGAGACGATACCACCCTTTGGACGGGTCTTCATTGGACATTAGAGCAGAACTAGACGAAACGGACGTCCTCGAAACAGATCATTTGAAATACCCCTATCGCCCTGTGTAGCTGAAGGCTTTGGTCATCCAAGGGTTGCCGACTCGCACCGAGTAGCTTGGGTTTTGGAGACAGAGTTCCGAAGTGAAGCAGGGGTTTAGATGTTTTGAGTCTAATGGTGGGATTTAATTGGATACTGGAGGATTAAATTTACAAATCAGGATCTGTTTCGGATATTCATGTCATGTATCAGGGAAATACACCAGTTTGTTAATGTCTGGCTTGCTATTATCTCTATCTCTGGCCCTGCAAGTTGGGAGGGAGTGGGGGTTGAAAGAAAAGAAAGCCGTGCCTATAACGTAAAGCCAATTATTTGTTGGAACGAAGTCGATCTATTCATTCTTGACTTATAGTCCACATCAATGCCGAGTTCTAATCAATATCTAGGTAGTCTCTCAACTTACCCGCTTGGTTGTTTTGTTAGATACGGAATATTAATCAAACACAAACGTGATGCAAACGTGATGCAAACGTAAAGGCCTTGAAGCATTGGTCATAAAAGGGAAGCAAAAATTTTGCCTCTATTTTATTCTGTGTACCGCTTAAAGCGAGTGCTAGACCTAAGTTCTGCTGTTTACCATCTAATATTCCGCAACCCCTCCGTATAGTTAGTCCGGGGAATCCACCTGAGGGTTAGGTAGTCTATCTCTAAGAGCTATTCTGATGCTTTCTCATCAAAAAAAAAAAAAAAAGCAAAAGTTCTTTCTTTTTCCCTCTATGATGGTATGTGGTATCAGTCCCCGTTTTCCCACTTTTTTTTCCTCCATGGCGTGTATAATAAAACTGACTCCAGATTTTCCCATGACAATTATGTAAAATTGAAGTCTATGCCGCACATCATTGCAAAAAGCAACGAACCGTAAAAGGAAATAGAACGAGCATGCTAGAAATTATACCCAATAAGCTTCTCCCTAGCACGCAGCCGGAACCGTTCCGGCATATACATAAGAATGTCCAGCTAGGTACATAGACGCAGGTAGATGATGTGTAAGACGACGATTAGGATCGAACAATCAAGTTGGCTATCGAGAAAATGACTTGTCAAAAGCTCTCGTCAAGATGTATGCCTGAATGCGGGTATTCACGATAGGAGACTCATAATGCCGCGACGCAACGTAACCCCCCGCACCGAATGAGACTAGATTTGACTGCACTCCAACACCAAGCTTCCAAACCATCAGGGCATAACAAGCAAGCTCTGGCTAAAAAGGGCCAAAGCCGCAATGTCCATGTACACCCCACGCCGCATATGTTGTCTCAACATACCAGGTTGAGACGGGTATATTGAGGTTGGCTTATAGGACAGTGTAGCCACCGTCGATAGCCACGTTAGCGCCCGTCATGAAGCTGCTGGCATCGCTAGCAAGGAAGACGCATAGACCATTAAGCTCGTCGACGTTACCAAGGCGGGCCTGGGGCGTCAAAGAGCGCCAGATCTTCTTCTGGGCCTCAAGTGCAGGTACACGGTTCAGCGCGGTGTCCATGTAACCGGGGGATATGCAGTTCACACGGATGTTGTACTTGGCCCATTCGGCAGCCAGCGACTTGCCGAATTGGATCACGCCAGCCTTGGACGCGTTGTAGCACGACTGTTCCTGGGGGTAGTTGACGATGCTACCGCTCATACTAGCAACAAGAACAATAGATCCAGGCTTGCCGGCAGCCATCATCGCACGTCCAACAGACTGGCTCATCAAGAACGAACCCGTCAGATTGATGTCGATCAGGCGGCGGAACATAGCCGGGTCGTAAGTCTCAGCCTTGATGTTGGAGTCGGCGATACCGGCGCTGTTGATCAGGACGTCAGGTGCGCCGTAGGTCTCAACAACGGAGTCGACGGCAGCATTGATAGCCGCACCGTCACGAACATCGACCTTGAAGAAGGAGACGGGGAGTTGGGTCTTCTGGTGTAATTCGGCAGCGGCCTCGTCGCCGAGCTCTTGGTTCGCATCGAAGATGACGAGAGCTTTAGCACCAGCTTCAGCACATGCGCGAGCCATATGGTTTCCGAGACCTCGAGCACCTCTGTATCGATACCTCGTCAGCAAAATCGGTTCCAAAACAGCTTCACATAGCAAACACGGCTTACCCAGTAATAATAACAACCTTGTCCATTATACTCATCTTCTGCAGGGTGGGGGGCATTTGACGGTAGACAGCCTTAGACAGAGGGATGACTTCGGTATCCTCTGGGGGAGGGAATGGTTTCGGTGTGGCATCGTCACGGTTCACGGGGATACTAAAGTGGTCGCTTGTCGAACCAGCAGCTCCCGTCGAGTCTGGGGAGTAGACGGAAACTGGAACTTCGGTCTCGCGTACTACATCGCTCCGTAATCGAACGGATGACTGGCTGAATGCTCTGTGGGCTACAGGAAGAGATCTAGAGATGCGGGTAGATGCACGGGTGGTGTTGAGGAGAGGGGCTACAGCCCTGGTGAGACGGAGTGCTGAGCGACCGGACATTGTGGTAGATGTGTGTGCGAGTGTGTGTGTATGTATGTTTGTATGTATGTATGTATGTATGTATGTATGGATGGATGGATGGGTGGATGGATGTAAGTATATAGATGAGCGTTTATCCAAATTTAGGGGTATGATAGGAATTCTTGAAAATAGGATGTGGCGAGATGTGGAAAGTCTTTTAAAGTTGCCAAAAACTCTGGAGACAAGTGACAAAGCAGTAATTGACTTTTTTTTTTTCCCTCGTAAGTTGGGGGGGGGCCACAGGCAAAGCGGTCAATTTATGGAAACTTATGGGAACGCCAGGGGGAGTTTTCAATGGCAGAAAAAAAAATCCGAAATCGGGGGGAGCTCCGCGAAAAGACAAAATTCCCAAGTTCCAAGGATTTTGCGGCTCGCGCGTAAGATTCAAGGTCACAAGACGGCCTTTGTTAAATTGGAAGCTGGATGGGTTTCGTGAACTAATACCGTAGTCGTGGTCACGAGCTGGAGCAAATATTTGTTTTTACGTTCCGTGCTCGAACTGGAACTCCTACAGGTTCGTCTGACCGTCGGTCTAAGCCAGGGGGGGGGGGGGCTGGAATATGTATTTAGGTAGTACGTGTAAGGAGTAAGTAGTAAGTAGTAAGTAGTGATAGTACCTAGTAGCAAGGTCCAGGTATGAGTGGGGAGAAAAATAGAGGAGGATATCAATAAATGTCTCGTAGCTGTCTCGAGAATTTAACAAGGGGGGCAGGGAACAAGTTTTAAGCCTGGTTCTAATTCAAGATAGTTCCACGATTGGAAGATGAATAGACCAGAGATCAATGAAGAGAGAGAGAGAGAGAGAGAGAGAGAGAGAAGGGAGAACAAACAACAAACTGGAGGTGATAAGTTGCAAGAAAGGACCCCTATTTCTACTCGATCGCTATTGATCACTATCGCATATTCTTTCCCTTTGCCTCGATAAAATGTGGATTTGCTTTTCCTAACAGTTGTCAAGATTTACAACCCTATTTCCCAATCTCCACGATACATAAGGTAACAGGCCGGACAGGTTGAACGAAAGGGACCGTCAAGTCTAGGTCAGCAACTAGACGATAGACCGCCTCGCCCGTCTGCTCTGGACCCCATTGATCTGAGGTATCAGGCTTCGCTAACTCCGAGCGACGTAACGGGTTGGGTTTGTACCTACGAATGCCAAGATACACAAATACATAGGTATACATACGATATTTGAAGTCCAGTAGTACCTAATTACGCCATCCATCTCAGATGTACATGTATGTATATATGGTATACGTATATATATGTATGCACGTATTATATTTAATCGGGTCAAACAAATGCTTGGAGGAGCGGAGAAGATAGAAGGGCAAGGAAAAGATTGTGTGTGTGTGTATGGCGGATAGCTATGCGGGACAGATAAACTAGCTAAGTAGGTAGAATGGAAAATCTTTTTTTTTTTTTGTTATCATCGATTCAATGTAGCTCTTTTTTTTTTTTTTTTTTTTTTTCCCTTTTTCATTACTGTCTGTTGACCTGTGGTTTTAACCTAAGGTATTGCAGTAGCTCTGGACCCTAGCGGACCTAGCAAACTGCCAAGCAGCCCCGAGAAGCAACCAAGCAGATGCCCAGTCCCCGCCAAGCCAATCCATAAAACCGACCCGACGGGGCCTTAAATGGAAAAATGGGGGCTATGGGACACTATGGGGTCCGGCATGCAGCCCGGGTGGGACCTAGGTATCCACCTACGCAGTAGCGAAACCTTTTTTTTTTTTTTTTCTTCTTTTTTTCTGTTTAGTACCTTTGCGTGGAGTCTTCCACCACCCTTCGACCTCCCTTCTAAAAGCAATTCCAAACTAACCTTATTCAACATCGTCAGATATCAACGCCCAACACACGCAGAATGGGACGAATAACTGGAGAAGCCACACCAAGATTTTACATTCGTACCATGGTAAGTAAATTTCTAGTAGTATTTTTTTTTTTTTTTTTTTTTTGAAACCGCCGGGAACGCCTTTGAGGGAAGTCGGCGTGGGGGTTCTACGGCTTTCTCGTAGTAATGCTTACAGCTTGAGATAACTTGACGTACATATACACACTTCCTATTACCGTTAAAGCTTACATGCTAATTACTGTCTCCTCTCGTACCCAGCCTTTCACCTGAACTGTCTCCCTAGTCTGGGTGTTGTAAATACTGATAGCTAGACTGAACTGGGAAGGCTGAAGCAGGATTGTCCTCTAGAATATGCGGGCACATAAATAAAACCACGCAACTCGCCAGCTGGGAATGTTCTAATGCAATCGAAAATTCACTACGTTCGCGGGTATACCTACCTGATGAGTGACGTGGCCTTGCAACGCTTCTGTTTTGGAAACCATTCAAGTTTTTAATAAA
Organism: Daldinia eschscholtzii; assembly: GCA_037126485.1. Taxonomy (NCBI): domain Eukaryota; kingdom Fungi; phylum Ascomycota; class Sordariomycetes; order Xylariales; family Hypoxylaceae; genus Daldinia; species Daldinia eschscholtzii. The sequence continues at coordinate 1,671,398 of JBANMG010000002.1, forward strand.
TACTAGTGCAAAGAAGTGCACTTTGACATACCTATAAATTAAGAGATTTCAGCAAATATGAACCCCTCTAAGGAGAGGATATCTAGGTTAGAGTCATGCAAAGGAAAGAACCACACCGCCGGGAAGTTTCACGATGCTAAGTGTGCCTAGCTTCATAAAGCTAAATAAACGAACGTGCTTTCCGGGGTATCAAGCCCACGCGGAGATTATGCGCCAAATACCTAGGTACACAATCAGATTCGTGGGGTCAAAATCACCCGCATCCGCAACCCGTAACCCGTCAGCATCTAGTATTTGAAGGTTAGACGGGAAGGCTTATAAAAATAAGTACAGCCAAAGAAAAGACAGAGAAGATGACTGTTTCTAAGATATGTATAACTATCTAACTTGGCCTCCTGGTTTCTCGGTGGTCGTATTAAGATGAGATTAATCTCTCCTTTAAAGAAAAAAAGAAAAGAAAAGGGAAGGTAAAAAATACCAGGTGACCAAATCCCCCACACTTCCTATCGTCAACTTTCAACTATCAACTGAGGCGCATTATTAAAATACGTTGCATACATCCTTCATATTGCTGAAGTTATGAGGTATCCTAACTACAAACTATTTAGAATTTTAAGAATTTCTTCCCGAAAACCCCTTCGTTGCCCTACATTAGCATCAGCAATATCTTATAGAGTAGGTAACTACCTACATAACTCATCCCAAGGATCAGTCCTGTCTATTAGTATGAATCAATATAAGTGTATTCCGTTATACATATGCGTATTATGTGACGACCTCGTCTTTACTAACCTACATGTTACCTATTCCTTGAATTCTTACCGTATTAAACAATATTGTTCTCGTAGTCGGTGAGCTTCTCGACTTACACTATCATAACTTGAAAAGCTCCGATTTGCGGCTCTGTCCATCGCAATAGAACCATGCAGCCTTGCGCGACCCCCTTTAAATCAGACCTTTCCTTTGCCCATCTCGGGATGTCAATATTACGTACATACATAAATCACAACCAATATCGCATACTTCCAGACTTTTCAGAAATACAGTTGTGCCAGACATGTAGCTTATCGTTCCACCGATAATTCGTGAGTGATCAGCATTGAAAAATTTCAGCAAGGCCTACCCAAATAGAAAAGGATTTACCCACTCTGCATCGTCATTTTACCGCCAAACCAAACGACGCTATCCGCATGGCTTGTTACTTGCGTACCGACCTAATTAATTTGGGACGTTCCGTTGTGCTACGTAGTACGCCATAGCGCATACGTAGGTACCTATGTATTATACAAAACATACGGGCTTGTTCATCATAGCATGCCCCCCCCGTGGACCCCTCGCTACGGTAGAGCTCTGGGACGATGCTGACAGCTAGATGGCTACGTAGCGAAACCTCGCCTGGGGTCTATATTGTGGGGAGGAGGCTACATGCAATCCATAGAATCAAGCTAGGAAATACGTCCTAGATACCTACCTACCTTAGGTACCTAGTAGTAAACTAACATGTAGGTACATGTACCTAGTAGTTAACCAGGGATCTCGTCAAAGAGATCCAGAGATTTACATAGTACACCATTTTGCAGGCGGTGTACCTATGTATGTACTACCTAGGTACGGCATGTATTATACATACGGTACCCATGTAGTAGGCGTTCGAAGCAGGTGTTGCCGAATCATCTATACTATACTGCCTGCATACATCACACACAGGCGAACTGCACCAATATTGACCTCGCAGACTGCAGACGCGATCATCTAGGGATCACACGGGGACCAAACGGTCTACATCTCGCTCCGTCTGAGCTCGCAAAGATTTCCCAATAATCTTCTATCTGACCGTAGTTTTCCCATATCTATCACCAGGTTCATATGCTCATCCCGCAAACTAAACATAAGCCACTGTTAAGCGTTCAAAAATGAAAGATACCGCGAGTAGAGAAAATGTAGGTAATTCGACACCTATGACAGGGGGAAAAGAACTCGACGGTATTGCTTCCTATCGTCTTTCTAGTGTACCCTCTTCTCAAAACCCCCACCCGCCATGGGTTTTCTTTTTACAATACTCGGTGATAATGTAGGTCAAATTGCGGCGTGAGCCTGCTGATCTCCTGAACTCAGGGGTTACTCCCACTAGTCAGGCTAATATGCAGCCTTTTTTAGTTTTTTATAATTTAAGGTTGTTGAGGTATTATTCACCAAGACGGCTTATATTCTTGGCTTACTGCGAATAAGTGTATACCTATGGCTAGACCGAGCTGAAATAAGCTTCGATGCTGGGAGGATCCTAGTCAACGAGATGATAGGTCCGAGCTTTATCTTCCTAGAATTTAGACGACCACCATGTACATGTGTGGATTGCATGGCAGGAACACTACGTTAACTTGCTCGCCGTCGTCTCCCGCCGTCGCCGGCTCCGTACTAGCCCCCTTCCTAAGCGGCTGTCCTTGCATAGGCGAACCTCGGTAACACGCCGCCCAGTCCCGCTGCGTCTATCGTCAAGGTAAGATCAGCACATATTAAAAAGCGCCGTCCCGCTCCCGCTCCAAGCAGCCGCGAGCTGTCATCTAAAACCCCCCGAATTGACTCCGCCTCGGACTCCATACTGACGCAATACGTGCCACCGGACGCTCGCCGGTATCAGCTGATGATATGCAGTGCCCGCACGTGAATACTGGAACTATATCCCTAAGCGACCTGAAGGTAGCTTGATCGCTGTCACCCATACACCATGGCTATGGGAAATAAAGTTATCCAATATGCATTCCGCTATATCCGTAGTCTCTTGGTCTCTTAATAGCGGACTTGTCCAAGATCACTAGTTGAAACCCTTAATCAAGCTAAACCAAGTGCATATGTGAAGTCAGAACCCGGCAAACATAAAAACGGGTGTTGAATATCATGGGAAATTTTCTTGTATTCATCCAGTATTTTAAGCGATATCCGGACGGAGAGTGACTTCTATGTGGCGTTTTCTTTCTTGACTTTTTCTATATTCCATTTCAGGCAATAGCCTAGTCTCTATGTCTTCCGCAGACCTAAGACATAACTAAAGAAGCTGCTTCGTCTGTATACTCTGCTCTTCAATACTACCCCAAGAGTTCATCCTGACACTTTGCATTTTACCTTGGGTCACTCGGTGCTCCTCTTTGCCGGGGTTCATATACGCGATTCTAGCAATATGATATCTAAACCCAATCGCTTGAATACCCATTTTAGACATCTCCACCTAAAGTTGGCAGCTTTGGTGAGATGACTATGAGGGTTGATAAGCAAACATATTATCACGTCGATGTTTGAGCTTCCGTTATTTATCCACTTTTTACTAGCGGACAAGGCTTAAGACCGAGACTTGTGAGATGCTATTGAGATATACGCGATGTTCTTTTCTCCCAACTAGAAACTTGACTACCTACCTACATAGGCAATCGGGCCCATGGCTTAAAAGGGACAGTCTGGCATTTTTCTGATCTGATTGGGTGCTATTTGTGTCGCCGTGAACCAGGCATCGCTCTTATTTAATAATAAAAGGGAGTTTAAAAGGTAGATTAAGTTTCGTGCTAAGAATCTACACCAATGCAGGGACCAATTCGAGCTATAGACTACCTACATGAATTTACCATACAACAAATTAATAATTTGAAATGCGCCCTTCTGCTTGATATCCGTTCTACGGAGCGTGCCCTCGCCACACATGAAGTACGATATTGACTCCTTAAAGATATGCGACTTTAGCTTACTTGAGGATAAAAATTGGTATACTCCGGCTGTGATAAGCGAAAGCCCTTTGGGAAGGACCGCATAAGAAGGGAATGGATAATAGATCACGCAATTACCGAAGTTATAAAGAAGTTCGATATCAGCCACGGCTGGAAAGTAGTTACCTTTTTCATAATTCCCACGCATGATAAACCATTAGAGCTATTTAACACATTGTGGCTCCTTCTTTTCTACCGCTTCCGATAGACTTTCCCTTGTTTACCTTGATTATATACATACCTATGAGCCACCCGTGGTTTTATTAACCATTATGAATGCGGGAAGCATTTATTCCCTTGTATTCTCATATCTTCTCTATTTCTCCTTTCTCGTGCTAGTCTCCCCTGCCTCGGATGGAGACAAGGTTGGGGCACGAATATCGCTCCCCATTCTCCATCTCCCATACGCATCGTACAGAGCAGCGAGATATGATAACGTAAATGATATGTGAGTAAAATTTCGATTATCCTGCTGAAGACAATGCAACGAGAAAGACACAAAGCACTGATAGTGTAATACAGCTACACATTCAAAAATATTCGCTATGCGGCGCCTCCAGTCGGTGATCTGCGTTGGGCTAAGCCCGCGGCTCCGTTGAACCAATCTGGCATTCAAGACGGAAGTATCGGCCACTCTTGTATACAGGCGGCTCCGAGCGGGCTTAACTTACTCGGGACTGGGAATCAGTCCCCAATCGGCGGAGCCATTAACCAATTGTAAGTGCCCCACGTAGTAGTCAGGGAATAGTAGCACTGGAGGATAAAATTTCTGACGGTATAGCAAAAGCCTTGGGGGTATCCCGCTTCCTATATTCTCAGGCGGCAGTGAAGACTGCCTGTTCTTAGACATTTGGTATGCATATCCTTTATATGGGGTGAGTCGATGCAGAAAAAAAAAGCTAATATACTTCGTAGTATGTAGGAACAGACGTGTCTACCCGGAACCCCCTATTCAATTTACTTACATACCTTATATTAGACGTTCCTGGGAAGGCTTTGAAAGCATACCCCGAGAAGTTACCGGTTGTGGTGTTCGTATACGGTGGTGGTTATGTCTTCGGGAGTAAAGACTCGCTCCAGCCAGAATTGCCGTTCTATGATGGGACTGGGCTTATATCACAGTCAGACAACAATATGATCTTTGTAGCGATGAATTATCGAGTGGGGGCTTTTGGTTTCCTTGCTGGAACTACAATGGAAAATGAGGGTATTCCGAATACCGGCCTCTGGGACCAGGTGAGCACACATACAGGAATGTAGGAATATTATTGAGCCTAACGTTTTGCCAACAGAGAGCAGCCTTCCAATGGGTCAAGGATTACATTTCCCTGGTTGGAGGGGACCCAACACGAGTGACAGCTATGGGACAGTCTGCTGGAGGTGGAAGTATCATGCATCATATTATCGGACAGGGCGGAAAGCTTGATCCCTTATTCTCTAAGGCTATATTGCTATCACCGGCGTTCGAATACATGTGGGATCGTGGTGGCACGGTCCAAAAGACATTTGAGGCTTTTGCAAGACTGGCTGGCTGCGAAAGTCAAGGTGTTCCGTGCTTACGGCGAGCCGACACATCTATTCTTGCTAACGCGAATACGCAGCTGATGAAGCAGCAGTGTTCGGGCACCTTTGCTGTTGGCCCAACGCCTGACGGATCATACATACGGCAGCTTCCCGTGCTAGAACTAAGCACTGGTAATTTCTGGGACATCGAGTCGCTCATTTTGTCCCATACTACGGCGGAGCCAAACGTATTTGTTAATGGCCTCGTACAGACGGATAGCGATTTCAAATCGTTTGTCGATGCCATATTTCCAAATTACACACAGGCTGCGGGGATCACGGATAAGATAATCGCTTTCTACGCGGTGTCAGGGCAGTCGAAATACAAATCACAGACGGACCGAGTGCAGGCTGTCCTCCGGGATAGTAGCTTCACATGTAATATCCGGCACCTCACAGAAAGCTTTGGGGACTCTGAGGTCTGGAACCTACAGTACGGGGTGTCTCCTGGATGGCACGGAACGGACCTCTTCCCAATTTTCAGCTCTAAGCTTGGAGGCAAAAGCTGGCTCGAGAATTTGGCAGCGCGGGTGACACCGGGTATCGGATCGCTCACTTCCGGCACGAGCATAGCATTGCAAAGCTACCTTACAAGCTACATCCTCACAGGCGATCCGAATACCAACCGCAAGATCTTCAACCTGCCGCCAACGGTAAAATGGAATCACCCAAGTAGCCAGGGTGAGCAGATCTTGGGGGTGGTCAACCTGGGTAATTGGGGGTTTAGCACGGTACGAGACGGGCAAACTGAGAAGACGGCGTGTGATTTTTGGAAAGACGTCGCTGCTGCCGTGACTGGTTTGGGAGGGTATTCGCCACCTGATGCTGTAGTGCAACAAAGGTTAGTTGACGTGCAGGATTCGAGCGTGAACTACAACGGTGGGAATCGATAGGAAGTATAGGACTTTAGGTAGAAATTGCCGTAATGAAAAGATTGTTGAATGAATGAATGAGTGAGTGAGTGAGGAGGTTGTGGTTAGCCGACATAGTGTGGTGTATATGATATTCGCATACGATTGTGGTGTTTGATTTACTTGAGGGTAATGTACGGGCATAAACCTTTTGGAAATTACTTGCATAGTACCCCTACCCATAGTAGCTTGTGCTATATTTGGCTGTGGGGTTTAGTGGAGGATTAGGTTGCATGTTAGAGTTTGCGCGGACATTTTCTCGATCATGTGCATCTCACGGAATGAATACTGTGGTACTTACATACTTGCATTTAACATTTTGTAACATTTTGTAGAATTAGATTAGGTACATATATTTCAGGTAGTTACTTAATTCCGATGCATTGCTAAGAAAGAAGTTAAAAAAAAAAGGGAAAAAAAAGAAGCAAGAGCACCGCGGGATAGCGCTCTCCTTATTTCTCATTACCTAGTCGCTTTTTGGTGTCTAGCTATACCCGCTTAGGCTTGGCTCACTTGTTTGGGGGACGGGGGGATTTCGGTTCGCTGCACACTCAAGCTCTCTTCATCGAAACCCAACGTCAGCCACAATACGCACGAAATAGTATATGTATGGCACGCGGATGGCGCGTATGCGAACAACGCCTCTAAAAATTTGCAGCGTCTCTATCATATCGGGATTTATTCTTTTACAAAAAAAAAAAATCAGAAAGGTAGACGTGTCGTGTCGTGTCGTTTACAAAACCTGGAAACGATCCGTCAAACTATCCGGACTATCCACTAAACATGGTCGGCCTTAAAGCTATCCTCTATACCCAAAATAAATTGCACACATTACACCAAACCGCTCCTGTGGCCAGGTTTATCGTTAACGAGATTCCTAATCGCCTCGTTTCTTTCGTCAGATGGCTCAGATGGCTCATATGGCTCAGATGGCTCATATGGGTCGGGTTTTTGCTCTAAAATAAAAAATAACCCTGGCTAATTCCTCTGTCGAATGTAACGGTTCGGGTTTCAAATCTAACAACCCTTGACAAGGGGTTGTGGTCCACCGCCGTCTTGAGGCGTTCAGCCTTGCGCTTCCGCCCAATCAATACCGTCGCCTTTCGTGATCTGGTGGGGCCAATCGAAGAACCTCGAACCTAACCCTGCAAGGTCCATGTCGTCCATGTTTGAGGATCATAGATACTAATCCACTGTTGCGGAAGGCCAGGTTCACAAAGATGGGTGTTGAGATGGGGCCGAGAACAAACCCTCGTCCACCCTCGTCTCGTTTACGACCGCGTGTTGAGTCGCTGACCACTTCCTCTACTTTCTGCCTCCGGTCTACTCACGTTCTGTTTCTTACTCTCATTTCGTGTCTTCACGCCAATCATCACCAGTGCCGACTGTTATGGCGTTGTAGTATACTCGTCTGCGTCAACTAACCAGCGTCAACATGCATCGTTCGCTTCGTGATTAATATTTTATAATACCTTTTGAAAGACCCATTGAGTGGGTTATTCGTACTCTCTTTTTAGCGAATATTTGCTAGCTACACGCCGCCGAAGCCATGGCGACACCAGGAACGACACCAGCCCTATCGGCTGCCTTCTTTTTCGGAATCTTGTTTAACGCGGCGTCTGCTGGTTTGGTTTTGTATGCTGTAGGCCATGGTTCAGCAATCTTTCGGGACGGCCTGAGGCTGGTCCTCATACTGTTCCTGACTTCTTCCGCCGCCTGGGCTCTGGTTGAGTTTCTGGCTACCATTATCGAACCCACTGCGGCGTCCACGTGTCAGGTCGCAGTCGTCTTTTCGTCTATCTTCGATCAGATGGCAAGGGTCTTCGTTGAGCAATATTTGGTCTGGGTAGTGCGAGCAGGAAAGAAATCAATCCCGAATATGGTAGCGCAGGTCCTCATTCTCGCTCGGTTCGGCGTTGGCATGGCATTTATCGGATTGACACGGAGCGATTTCAACCCCACCTGCGTACCTATTTCTAGTGTTCCGCCCGTTGCCATTATCGTCATTGTACTGGATGTCATCATTCTTGCTCTTGTGGCCGTTCAAGTCTTATCGAGCGCCTCGTTGAATGGTGTTTCTAGCGATCAACGTGCTCCCGTCGGGAAAAAAAGCGTTATTTCGGTCACAGCTGGGTTCGCAATATGGATAGGGGTCAGTTCAGCTACACTACTACACCTACTCATGTACTAACTATCCGTAGACGAGCGTAGTTCTTCTCTTGGGTGCGAAGACTACCGATTTGGTACTCAGGACAACGTTGCCTGCCGTCGGTCTAGCAATCTTGGTTGGTATGTATCATGACGTCCTTTTCTTCTGTCGAATTGCTGACAATTCGAAGCATTAGTTACCGTGTTCTCCGGGTCACTTGCTGCGCCTCGTGGTCCGCCCTTGCGACGACCAGATTCTCCAACTACCCATGACGTTGGCGGGGATCGGGATTTGTCGTCTTCAGATTCCACAGACTATCCTCCGTCTCGATACGAGGATGTTAAAGGCATAGCTACAACGGTTATGGCAGCATACGTCTCCCGGAATGATGGTTCTGGAATTGGTGGCCTTGGTAAATCGAAGAAAAATATCAAGGGGAAGGCCTGGAGTAAGGCCGCAGGGGGCAAGCTCGTAATTTCAAAGCCGGTTCTTATCTCACAAGAAGGCATGGAAAATCCTCTCGATAGGATACCGACGGTCGATCTTGCTACGGCTGCTAATAATGAAAAGGAGCGACGCGGCAAACTACTGCAAAATGAGCAAATTCTTATTGCACAGCGACCAGCCCCTCAGCCGCCCAGCGCTCCGGAACGAGATGATTCGCTTGCTAGGGAACTAAGTTTAAAGCGTAAGGAGGTTCAACCATCGTCTTTGGCGCAGCTGGAAAGGACCATCTCGACCAAGACGTCCAAGACATTGACGGGACTATCTGTTGAAGCAAATGCGTCTTCTACTTCTTCAGAATTATCTCCTGGGACTGAACAGGTAAGACGGAGGTCTCCAAGGTATCCCCCGGCACCGTCGATGCCAACAACATTTCAACCAATTCGACCTGGTGAGCCGGTTCGTATACCCATTCCACGGCCTCGAGATCCATCACAACTAGCAAAGGACCCCGAGCCAGTAAAGACGCCGCTCCAGCGACGACCTACGACGGGACTTCCGTCGAATCCCCGGGCCCAGGCGATGAAGTCAATCGCGAAGGAAGCTGGGAACCGGCGGCAGGAAACTGTAATGTTCATCAATAACATTGTTTATGACGATCCGAATTTTGTCAGTAACATTGTTCAAGGAGCTTCGAAAACGCCGAAAACTTCCCTAAATTCTCCTGATTCGGTTGTCAACCGTCCGCGCCCGATTCCCAGAAAAGGAGACAATGACCGTCAAGTTTTCCCTGCCGAGGTTTCACCTACTCAAGGACATAGACGTTCAAAATCAAGTGGATCGATTATCGCTCGAAAATCGGTCCTGCGGTCTGTACCTGGCAGCCCTACACAATTGCCACCTTTGCCGCCTCCACCCAAAAGTGCCGGTAATTTATCTCGTCCCCAGCTTAACCACACGAAGAGCATGTCACTCGATGAAAAAATGGACCTGCTATATACAACGCCGCTTAGAGCTCCATCGAAGCGGAAATCTATAGTCCCTGAGATACCACCTTTGCCGACGGTGTACGCGATGGACACAGAAGGACCTAATACTAATGGCGTTTCCAACCGCGAAGTCCACGATGATAGGCGATTATCTAAGACAACTGACAAGAGTTCAACGCGAACCACTAGCATTCTTGGTATCCACGATATCCCGCCGCATAGTGTGCAAAGGGCTGACAGCTCTCACAACGTGGTTGACGAGTTAGGTCAGTCCTGGCTGTCAGGAATATCGGTTGAAAAAGAGAGCCAGTCACGTCCATCCGATGCTAAGCTGAATAGGAGGTCGTCACCCGTCATCCCAGCAGAAGGTCAATTTAGTGCGTTGTTCCCGAAAGATGGGAGCACGGAGAGAGAGGGATACGCCAGCACTATCTGGGGCTCAGTGCACTCGCCAATTGCTGCCGTTAATATTCAGCAATCCCGGCAAAATGCCCATTCAACGTATATTCAGAAAGATTCTCGTGGTCTCGGAAAACAAGAGCAGTATCACAGCTCCACCAACGTTCCTCACGAAAGCAAGGCTTATGTCTCACTGGGAGATAATAAGACTCTAACCAAGGAATCGACTGTCGAGCAGCCTAATGCGAGTAGTTTCCATCGTCGGGTTGGCGAAGAATGTCCGTCTTTCTCTACTAGGAAGGGCAAGGGACGATTAAGAAAGATGCCCCCTCCAGCGCCTCTGATTCTTAATGGAAGAAGTAATAAAAGGACGATCCTAGTTCAACCTGCAGAGCCCTCGCCACTAGAGTCACCTGGAGCTGCGTATCAGATGATCCAAGCTCAACTTCAACGTTTCGAGCAACCAATCCCGGATTCCGTGGATAGTGAGGGACAGCGCCTAGCATTACTAGAGAATCTAGAGCGGGAAATGGGACAACTTGAAAATCAATGGCAGTCCTCACAAAACCTTCTTCAGCGCGATTCCATGTCGAGTATCAAAACCTCCCCGGCGAAGGATTCCCGCCCTCCGACGATCGCCGAACGAAGAGCCTCGCGAAATGCGGCTATGCGAATTGGATCTATACGGTCTAAAGGTGAAGGTACTGCGAGCACACCCTCATCTCAGACTTCCGGGCTCAGTTCCGAAAACACTCACACTAGCCAATGGCGAGCGCATCTTGCCGATGCTCAGGCAGAAGATACAACGAACACTCCCAACTTGGTTATGAGGCATAACAATCTCAACTTTCTATCTGTCTCTAAAGCTGCACTAGGTAGCCCAAGTCCTCCTGATACCGAAGAATCTGAACACGAGAATGAACTACCCAGGAGCATACGACCACTTGGCCCAAGGCTATCTACGCAGGTAGTCCAAATTCACCGACTCTGGAAACCGAAATCCCCCGTTCAAAACTCGAACAATTCAGGTCTCTGGGCGGGAGTGGCAAAGCAGCCTCAGACAATCATTGGTAGTCTGGAACTTCCAAGTCAGCCACCGCGTCCGGTAACTAGAAGAACCTTGGCCCCATTAGCTATAGAAAGCTCTCGATTATGGGAAAAGGCTTCTAAGAGTAGCATAATAACAGCTGGTAATGGTCTTTGGAAGAAATTCATCCCGTCTCACAATTCCGAATCTAGCTCGGCTGTTTCTCGTCCGGTTACCGTTCGCCCACCTCGGAGGAACAAGCGTGTGTCTCTTCTCCCTGATATTCTAGAGAACCCTGAGCCCCTGCCTGATAAGCGGGGAACTCTGGGTCTGTTTCAATTCCCTTGGGGCGAGAAGAGCGAGAATGCCAGCATACAACTGCCACCGCCTCCCCGTATGTATACAGCCATGCCAGGAACCATGACTACGGGAGCCCCGGTCACGAATGTCTTTTCGAATGCTAGGTCAAGTCAGTCGGACGATGATGAATTTACTACATCCTTCTTTGACGACTATGAAGCCGAGGAAGAAGGTGATAACTTTGACAACTTTGATGACTTCTCAGATAGTGATGGAGACGATTTCGATGAAAGCACCTTGTGGGAGATTGCAAGTTTACTCAGGACTGAGGTGCCCTCAAGAGATTCTTTACTCCTTCCTACACAACACACTTCACCATCCGTTCAATCTCCTGCATTTGCCCAGGATGTCGTTGATATGATAGTCGATAATTATAACGACGACGGTATGGTCCTAGAAGACCCAATACCCCTAGATCGATCTTACACCTTGGCCCCTGAGTCTATTTCCTCTCAAAGTTTGCTATGGTCAGTCCGGTCAGATTCCCCCAAAACTTGTCATACTTTTGGCTTGCCCCAGCCGGACTTGGCAACTTGGGAGAGCTACAAGACGGAAACTAGGGAAAAGGTTAGGCCCAACCACCGCGTTGAAGATGCCATGCCCATTCAAAGTATGAAATTATGGGAGCGAAGAGCTGAAGATGCCAATCACAACACTAGCTTACTCTGGAGTGCGTCCAAATCACATGCTTCGGTAGATATTTCTTCGCGAACAATGAAGACAGACGTGTCTACTCACTCGGTGTCTCTATGGGTGCGACATATCACTACTGCAGCTTCGGAGGTCCAGGGTCTATTCGACGTCAACCAATCAAGGGATGATTATCGAAGAACCTCAAAGGAGCCTGCTGCTCTTTTCATGAAGAAGAAGCTCCGTACTGTTGAATTGCCACTGGAAAAGCTGGTATCTCGATCACTGTGGAGAAGCAATGTCGCTGTTTCCCAGTTGTCATTTCTATGGCAAAACTCGGCTACGTTATCCATGTCTGAGTATAATGGCTTATTTGACAAAAGTGTGACTAGATCTGACTACCGGAGAACTGCGAAAGAGCCCGCTGCTATTTTCATGAAAACAACCTCTCGTATGATAAGGGAGCCGCTAGCAAGCCTTGAGACAAATTATCTTTGGACCAAGGAAAGCAGCGCCTCGCAACCGACCCGTGGTACTGAGCTGGCACTATTTAAGATGTCCGCCACGAAAACTTTCCAGCCTGTTGAGAAGGGGTCTTTGCCTAGAATGCAAAAAGTGCTATTATGGGAGAAGCCAGCGACAAACGAAGCACCAGAGCATGAAGGTCTATTTGACGTTCATGCTGTAAGATCAGATTACCGGAGGACCTCTAATGTCCCAGCTGCCATTTCGATGTCCAAGAAATCTCGTCCCAATAACGAACCCTTACCTTCTATCACATCGACTAGTCTTTGGACTGGAGAAGCCCTCACCCTCACCTTTGAGTCCCGTGTACTTTCAGAGGCTCTTTTACCAAGCTCGGTGAATCTATTATGGGAACACTCCAGCCTGCCAGCCGTTGTATCGAATCACGAAGGCCTATTTGGCGTGAATGCTGTCCGGACAGATTATCGTAGGACCTCCAAGCTTCCGGCCGCGATCAATATGACCCAAAGGCCTCGCAAGGCGGAAGAATCTCTTGCGAGTTTAACGAGCACGAAGCTCTGGGCAAAGTCAACCAAGTCACGTCCCACTTCTACCAACTCGATTTCCCTATGGAGTAAAGCCAGCGTATCAGCACCATTCACATCTGGCCTATTTCAACTTGACCCTACTCGCAAGACCTATCGAACTACTTCCGCAGAGCCTGCGGCTCCCCAGATGAACCGAAGGCCCCGTTTCCCCAATGCGCCCCTACCGATCGTCAAGTCGACTCGCCTGTGGATTAACAGTCAAATCACTTCGGTTGAGATAGACTGGATGACAATTTCGTCTGTTCGACCAAGGAGTCCATCTGTCGCTTCTATTTCCACAGTAGACTCGTCGCCCACATCTCCTTTGACCGATTCGTCGTCAGTTAAGACTGGCACCACCAAAGCATCTTCAGCCCAAAGTACTGGCAGTGTTTTAAGTGGCTGGTTTGGCAGGAAGAGGAAGGAATCCAAGACCCCTATGATTCCTGAGGACTTTGCCGAGTCGTCCTCCCAAATCCCCGCTATCCCTGACTTGCCCTACGAGTTTACAGTTAAAAACTTGGATGAAATTCCTCAGAAGATGCCGACAGAGAGTCCCCTTCGCCAATTGCTCCGTCCTAGCATCGTGTATCCGGCGGACTGGGATAGCGCTCTACGAGAAGCCATTGCAGATAGTTTCCCTGATTCAATGGCCGCTTTGAGAGCTTCTTACCCTCAGGACTGGGATGTGGAGCTCCAAATAGCGATCAAGGCAAGCCACGTATCCCCTAAAATTGTGCGTAAAACCGCATCCCCTCGGGATTGGTCCAATGCCCTTCATATCGCGATAATTTCATCCTACCCTGAGATTAGGTTCTCACGCGGTCAAGCCTTACCATCACAATGGAATGCTGCACTCCAAGAGGCCATTGCTAGAAGCGAGCTACCCCAGCCTTCTCACGTCGACGTCGCCGTTCGACACCCCGTATTCATGGGTGCCATGGAAACGACAGCAGAGACAATCCACCCGGCGATCGGTCCGAAGACGTTGAGGCGCAAAGAAAGCACTAAGAAGCAGGTGCAAAGCCACACAGTTCTAACTAAGAACCTGCTCTGGGAGAAGCCAGTTGCGAAAATGACCCCTACTACGAATAGTTTATGGTCTCCCAAGCTCATTGCTAAGACTGCATCTGGCTTCGAAGCTGGTATTGACGCGGACCGCCGCGATCTGCGCAAGTTTAATAAGGTTGCTCAACGGCCCGCGTTCGATATCGAACCTGACTTCAGCAAGCAAGGGTTGTGGAGGCGCGACAACAACAGCAACCGCCAAGGGAGAGACTGGCTAGATGATTCAATGAGGAAGCGTTTCACTCGCGTCGAACTACGATATTAAAAGAGTTCCGAAGGTGTCGGTTTCAAGGATCGTTATGTAGGAACAAATATATATATACCCCTTCATATTGTACAACATCTAATAGCGGAGAACCGCCCCATATTATATCATTCTTTTATTTTTATTTGCTGTTTCTATCTTGCATCCCAGCGTTTGGAGGCATGAACGTATCTAACGCAGCGTCACGCTTGACGAGGCCTACATGGCAAATTCAGAAAAACTTTTGTACTTAATATAGTCTTTGTGTGAATGGACACAAATGTGCCTTTGCACCACTGCACTTGGCGTTTTTAATTTCAGTATTATCCCATGCGTTTGGAGTGGCAGATACGCCGTGGACAAGTCGGTCTAATTGCTAACGAAAGGAGGGTTTCCCAAGCCAAACATGGTTCATTGAATGGGGATGGATAGCCCATTCATTCATTCACTTAGCTCATCTCGGTAACTTTCACCCACCAATGAGGAGAGAAGTTTATTATTATACACAGTCTATGTTGCCACTCTTGTCTCCTTAAATTCTTCTCTTTAAGGTAACAATCATTGACCAAGTTCATGGTATGCGAATGATCAACTACCTAGCCACCTACCTATTCAGAAGCACGGCCTCGTAATCCAGTTGAACTTATAAGTACCTAAGACTAGGTATTTACGCGTACAAATGTCCCCGAACGCGTTAATCGCTTTATAGGAATGGTGGGATTCCTACTATCCGCCCACTGGGGCTCGGAGACTGTCCTCCCGTCAATTGAGTATATCCACAAGTTGACTTTTGATGCGACTGTAGTACTCAGGGATGGGTAGTTGAGATATAAGTTGCAAACACCGTGATGGGAAATCCTCTACTATCTATATTATCTTGCCTACGCGTCAAGGTGCCTTGTCAATGTTGAATAATCAACTAGCAAATATGCGGTCCAAAATTTATATATGCCTTGCTTCTTTGGCAGCTATTGCGCTCGCCATCTCTAATAATGGAAGCTTGCCACTCTTTAAAGACTCGTCACCTGCGGTCGAGGATAGAGTGGCCGATTTACTGTCTCGCATGACAATTGAAGACAAGACAGCTCAATTAGTCCAGGGGGACTTGAGGAACTGGCTCAATACCGAAGGCGGCAGTTTAAACCAAACCGGCTTGGAATGGAGCATGAAGTCGAGAGCCGGCTCATTCTACGTTGGCATTGCCATCCCCTGAAAAATGCTCAGTAATGGTATCAAGGTCGGCCAGGACTATCTGATGTTAAATACGACTCTCGGCATCCCTGCGTGGGTTCAATCTGAAGGCATTCATGGCTTCTTAATACCAAACGCTACCATCTTCAATTCGCCTATTGCCCACGCATGTTCTTTCAACCCATCTCTGGTCGAGAAGATGGCAAAAGCTATTGCTCAAGAAGCTCGCGCTTTAGGCGTTAACCAGATTTTTGGGCCTCTCGCTGACTTAGCTCGCGAGCTGCGTTTCGGCCGTGTGGAGGAGACGTTTGGGGAGGATGGCTACCTGTAAGTACCTAACCTAGGTCGACAACATTCAACGCAAAGCTAGAACCCGTATTAGAACCGGCGAGTTAGCTTATGCCTACCTATGTAAAGGGCCTCCAATCTGGCAATGTCTCAGCCATGGTCAAGCATTTCGTAAGAATCCCTATTTTCAGTTTGGCAATGGCAATGGAGAAGGATAAAGAAATTCTAATACGATTACCCAGGCGGCATTCGCAACTCCAGAGCAAGGTATCAATTGTGCCCCTGTTCATGGGGGCGAAAGAGAGCTACGCACGTTGACGTCCACAACCTGAACCTTGTCGGTGCAATGCCACATTTAGTCAGGACTATCATTGACACGGGGACGCCTACTGTTGTTATCTTCAGTTCAGGAAAACCTATCACGGAGCCTTGGATATCAGATGCAGCTTCGGCCTTATTACTGCAGTTCTATCCATCAGAACAAGGAGGACACGCCCTGGCAGACGTGCTCTTCGGCGATGTGAACCCCTCTGGGAAATTATCCGTCTCATTCCCTTATGACATCGGTACTACGCCAATCTATTACGATTACCTGAACTCTGCACGGGCATATCCTGATCCCGGGTCTGTCTCCGCGGACGGTTCCATGACGTTTGGCCACAACTACGTGCTCCAAAGTCCTTTGCCACTCTATGAGGTACGAGGTCCTTCTTTTAAATTTCCTTCCATGGATTTCCTCATCCAACGTATTTCTATATTTCCCACTGACCCTTAAGTACAAATATAGTTCGGCTACGGCAAGTCTTATAGTACATTCACGTACTCTCATATGGCGTTATCACAGACCACGGTATCCCGAACGGATACAGTTACGGTTTCTATCGACATCACGAATAACTCAACGCGTGACGGTGCCGAGGTAGTTCAAGTATATGTCCAGGACTTGGCAGCTAGTGTTGTCGTGCCTAACAAACAGCTTCGAGGGTTCTCCAAGGTCTTCATACCGTCTGGAGCCACTAAGACGGTGAAGATTGATATTGTGGTTTCAGACTTAGGGCTTTGGGATTTAAGCATGACGTACGTTGTTGAGCCCGGTGAGTTTGCCGTTCACATTGGTAGTTCAAGTAAAGATACCAGGGCCAATGCTACTTTTACCGTGGTTTAGAGGTGTGTCAATATGAATGCAGTCAACAGGACCCCCAGCTTAAGCTTCACCTATAAACAACACTCTTGTCTATAAGACCTATTATTATAAGCATACTACCATCATGATTATCCGTTATACCAGCTCTCTAGATAGGTGGTACCTAGGTAGGTACTAAAGGCATCTGGCTAGACGTCATGCAAGTGTAAAAGTATGGCTCGTCCCATCAAAAGCCGTTATAGCCCCTCCAATCAAGGCTTTACTATCGCCGTAATACTTTATCCTATACGTTCCCGCTTCGGCGTCCGATTCTGTCTCCCAGCTAACAGTAACCTCGCTATATCCCAATATACTATCGGTTCGCTTCCACGTATATACTAACGACCAGTCCGAGTCATCCCTAACCTGCGTCCAAGACTCCCCATCCTGCTTCTCTATAGCCGTGAACGTACCATCAAGCCTTAAGTTATTCCGTGGATTAGCACCCACGAAGGTGGCATTGACGACGGCACCGCGCCCATATCTCTCCGCGGGTTGCGAGATCACGTCACCGAATGACTTTCCTAGTGGCGCATTGTCTTGAACTACACCCGTTATAAAACTAAGGCTGCTCTTACGGTTATCCGGTGGCCTCGGCCCTGGGTCTGGCGAGCTTGATGAGTCGGGGGCCAGGTACTTGATATTACTGACGGTCAGGTTTATATACGCGGGAAGTTCCCACTGGCCAAAGAGCGTGCTCGCTCCCTCGTACCGCTGGATTCCATACTCCTCCGATGTAGTCAGGTAGTGCGCATAAGTATTAGCAGGCCCGCCTAGAACAACCTTCGGCTCGGTTTCAACGATATCAGCGGCGGCAGCTTTAACCGCGGCGCGCCATCTGCGTCCGGCCATAGTGGTAGCTTCACTAGGGCTGATAATTATAATAAATTGGCCGACCCGTAACAGCTGAACGTCGATGATATTAGGACTCCATGGGTATGGCTCGGATAACTCGCCTACGTCGAGGAGGACAGGCTTGGGATTCTGACACGCTTTCTGTTGGGGGGATGGAGCGCGTAGCAAGCTCTTGATCACTTCCCAGACAGGACTGGCGCTCGGCTCGCCCGAATCGCCCTGCGTAAAGTCAAAAGCACCAGGGCCATCCGAAGTTCCAGCTGCGAAGGAATAACCTAGCGCAGCCGGACATGTCTGGACCTCGGTGCCATTCTCGAGCTGGAATTTCCAAAAACTCATATCGTGGTAGAAGTGAAAAGCCTTAACCGTTGAGCCGACAACAGGAGTCCCGGATGAGCTCAACGAGTCCTAATATAAGATGAGCTATAGCCAAAAAATTAAGTAGCCCGATATTTATCTTACATAGACCGACCTGGCACCATCGTACTGGCGTTTTCCTATCTCATAGCAGCTTGCAATCCCGAGATCGAGCTTGTCAAAGAGAGGCCCTCTGCCATGGCAATGCTGTGATTTACCGTCTGCACAGGTACTGTTCTCCAAGCTGCATTGCTGACCGGATCCATCATCGCACCTGATGAATACTTATGTTATCACCTTCTGCTCCTCTGAAAATAGTGGTTTCCTGCGTTAGGGTAGGCTTACCATGCGCCAAGTGTGTTGGGAGTCGTATCTCCGACATTTGCTTGGGAGAAGCCGGCAACGAACCCGCTAGCTGCTGAGTCTTCGCGCTCCATAGCTTTCTCGAACATGACCTCCGCTACTCCTTTGTTGTCGCCGGCTACATGAGTGCTATTCTGGTAAATCGATGTCCCATGGACGGGATACCAGGTTAGAATACCAATGTTTTTACCGTCAGACGCACGTTGGAACTTAAGGACGGTCATCTCTTTGTCGACATCGTCGTCGTACTGGGCTCGTTCTTCGGCAGGGTTGGCTAAGTATGCGTATAGACTCCGACTAAGGTTTCCATCCGTGATATTTACCGCCCCTATTGATCTTATTAGAAGGTCCCAGGTAGTAAGTATTATGTCCATACCGAAATCGAGGTAGCCCTAAGAATGAATCATTAGTCGTAGGTCTTAGTCTTGCTCACTTCTTTACCTACTTCGGTCAAAGACTCGTGGGCTCTTTTGATCGACAAGACAGCTCCATCAACGATGGCTTGGTAACTCTGCTTATCGAATCCTAAGCTAGTCACCTGTGGTAGAAGGTAGTTAAACCAAGCTCCAGGTCCGGAATGGGCGTGAGTCCCGGTCACCGCAACGTTACCGCTACTATACACGGCGTAGTCGTCACCAAGCGCCGCTATGCCATCTAGAATACCAAAGCGCACAGCCGTATCGCCAGATTGCGTGTCGAGAACCAAATATACAAACCGATCACTCGGGTTATTAACATCTCCGACTATGAACGCCCGCGAATAGATACGCTGCCGAAGGCCAGTGCCGGTCTGGGAGAGGTCTGCGTAACCCGCGAAGTTGATTTCCACTACGGGTCCTGTTATATCCGCCTTCCCAACTCCAATCAAATATTTATCCCCCTTCGCATCTGCCCTGGTCTTAGATCCCCATTGACCATCCGTATCAGCCGCCTGTGAACTTGCTGCATGCCGAAATTCGAAACTGTGCTGCCGTGGTGCAGCGCCAAATTTGGCTGCGAAGAAGGTCCCTATGATAAAAAAGGAAAACACGGATAGGAAAGCCAAGACTGGTCTTCCCGAGGTTCGAAGGCTAGAAGCATACGTTGGAGCCATGGTTGGGAATTCGGATACTTGACTGCTTCTATGGCCAACCGCTTCTATTTACGAGCAACAAAGTTCAAGCTCGCAACTCCTCTCGCTGTTGCCGGCCTTATGGCTTTTAATTCCTCGACCGAGTAGGAAAGAGACACGAGACAACTCTCAGAAAGTTGTCTAGCCTCGGTTCTTTTCCCCGGCCAGGATGCAACATCAACAGCGATGAATACGTAGGTGTACGTGCAAACAGGCAGACAGACCTAGAAACCGGCCAACCATGTCCAAGCATATTAGACAGCTTCCCAATGAAAACCTTGTAATGGGCCCTGCATATGCATACGGCTACCGTATATGCCGGGCAGGTGAGCGCCATACTGACATTGGGTATGTAGGTACTATGTAGGTATGTATGTATTACCAAGCGCGGTGTGTGGCATCATGAGCTGAACTCGAAGGCAATGGGGCACATAACAGGGCCAGATAACATCACATGCGTCCTAGTTGTCGATCAGGGATGGTAGGGGCACGCGATTGGATCGGGGTTATCTCAGTGGTAGTCATTTCTAGGCTTTCTTGGGGGGAGTGAACATCTTGTATGTATTAAGGAGACGAGGATAGAAGGTACCTTAGGTAGGTCACTGGATGAAATACGGGGGATTAAACCAGGTAGTGTTTATGATGAGAATGTTATGTAGGTGGATGATAGAGAGTATATTTCAATAGGTACTTGTCATTAGCTAGCTTTTTTTTTTTTTTTTTTTTTTTTTTTCCTTTTAATTCCCCTCGTTCATTTCCCGAACCAATAGTGATCGAATCCCGGAAGAAATTTAAAAGTAAATAATTTCATCTGCAGGTCCCCTCGTCCCTAGAGGCCACTTATTGGGTAAAACTGGGCGGAGGCCATGTCAGCTTTCATTTATCCTAAGCTGAACAACGTAAGAACTCACCTTGTATTCCTTAATAAATATATATATATATATATATATATATATATAAATATAGATAAAAAATAAAGCGGACTCAAGTTTGCACAAGATTTCACTGATGGATTTCTTGTTGGATGGCTTCGGGTCAAAGTAGCCTACCATTGACGGTCTCAAAAGAGGAAGCTCTGGAACGTCACTTTCAATGGCTGTTTTTTTTTTTTTTTTTTTTTTTTTTTTGGGCATACCTAGTACTACTACGTACGCATTTTGCCGCATTATGAAAAAAGTCTCATGAAGATGATATGTAGAATCCCCGCAAAGCTTATCTATAACTACCCCAACGCCTACATTTTTGTATGGCGGGGCTACGGGAGATCTACGCCCCCTTTTCTATCGGATATGACTGAGTTCGCGTAACCTGCCTGTCACCCCTGTCACCCCTGTCTGGTGACTCGTCGCTAATAACAATATGAGACATATAATTAAATACCTGTCCTATAGACCTAACCTAACACGACCTGACTTATAAGTAATTTACCACCTCTATGGTATAACTTCTCCTAGGCTGCCGATGGAAAGGCGCGTAAAATCGGGAGATTGTCTGTATATAGGTAGGTAGGTGTATATCTCTATCAGAAGATAACGGACAATGAATATATCTATATTATATATATATTTGGGTATCTAACATCTGTAATAACGTATGCTATACTATATACATCCCTTATTCGCGCTTTATGCTGCAACTAAAGAACTACTGTAAAGAGGTACTTAAGTGTAGAAGCATCGCCATATCAAGCTGAATGGATCCCAATCTACATGGTTATGCCTGATAAGTGGTCTAACCTAGCCTCTTTTACGTCGCATTCGCTGTTAATTCTCTAGCCTAGCTCCTTGAGTTCTCCCCCCGATCCAATAGTACAATTTTCGCAAGAACCATTCGTTCAAATCCAGGCACTAAGCACAGTGCAACAATACCTTTACATGTCTATCATTCTACTTAAATATGTCAACTTTGTCAGCTTTGTCAACTTACGCCCCGACGCTAGCTACTCGCTGTTGCTGGTGCTCGGGTTGCGGGGTTAATCTCCTCGAAATGTCTGGTATTCCGACACGGTCTGCCATTCGGTCCGGCACGAGATCCGGAGACACTGACCGAATGGGGTACTCAGCAGCCGGTGTCGCAAGTAGGAGACGGGACGTCATGGGCTGCGGCGCTAGAATAGTAGGAGACTGGACCTCTTCAATCACAGTCTTGGGAACTGGTCCTGGTCCTGTTCGAATGCTCGAGGGGAGAATTTGTTCGAATCCTTGTTGTCTTGCAACCTGTTCGATACTCTTGAAATACTGCGGCGGTTCTTAGCCAACGGGGTTATAGATTGCGTCCTTTCAATAGCCTTACCTTGACTGTCTTAACTTGAAGCTCTAATGTGGCATCCTCATCACACACTATCATGGGGTGGGGATGCAGTTGGAGACTCGAAAGAGTCCACATGTGGTTGACGCCCTGCTCGATACATTTTTGCAGAGCGAGAGCTTTGCGAGCACCCAGGATAATGACGACGACTTCTCGGGCCTCGAGGACAGTTTGGACGCCAACCGTTAAGGCCATCTTGGGGACCTTGTCGATGTCATTGCCGAAAAAGCGTGAATTGGCGAGAATGGTATCATAAGCCAGCGTCTTGACACGGGTTCTCGAGGCTAAGCTAGAGCCGGGTTCGTTGAAGGCAATGTGGCCATCTTCCCCGATTCCGCCCAAGAACAAGTCAATACCTCCGGCGCGCTTGATCTTGGCTTCATACTCGACGCATTCCGCTTCGAGATTTGGCGCGTTGCCGTTGAGGATATGGACGTTATTGGGGTTCACGTTAACGTGAGAGAAGAAGTGTTTCCACATGAACGAGTGGTAACTCTCTGGGTGGTCTCGCGGGATACCGACGTACTCGTCCTATTTAGACGACATTTAGCTTGTTTAACTACTCATCTAGTGGATGAAGCTATTTCATACCATGTTGAAAGTAACGACATTTTCGAACGAGATCTAAAAACTTTTCATCAGCCCTTGTCC
Source organism: Daldinia eschscholtzii (assembly GCA_037126485.1). Lineage (NCBI taxonomy): Eukaryota > Fungi > Ascomycota > Sordariomycetes > Xylariales > Hypoxylaceae > Daldinia > Daldinia eschscholtzii. The sequence continues at coordinate 1,694,292 of JBANMG010000002.1, forward strand.
AAGTACTCCAAGCCAGCGAGGACCTACATTTCCGGCCTTATACTGCTCAACTAATATCTTGTACACGCCGAGAGGGCTCGAGCCGGTAGGTAAGCCGAGTACGAAGGGGTGTGAGGGAGTGGGATTGAAGTGACGGATTCTGTTGATAATGTAATTAGCTACATAGGAGCTAGCAGTGTCCGAATCGTCGCGGATGATAAGCCTCATTTTGAGATATTGAGATATATTAAAATATGGTTAAATAATCAAATTGTGGATGATATGATCTCTGGCAGTAGAGTAGTAGGATGCAGTCGTAATTCTTGCAAACCTTTCTAAAGAAATAAGAAAGAGGCTACGATGGAAGCCGTGAGTAGTACAGGTTTTACATTCATTATGAGCAACAGCCTCATAGTGGCAAAGGCCCACGATAGGAAAGGCCTCAGCGGGATAGCATCGGACCCTACGGTCGGTGATGGAACGTTGGCCCGGATTGGCCCGTTCTCCACCGTGACGATAGCGAGTTGCAGTTGTGACTAGGGAGGCTCGTTGAACGTTGTAGTAACCTGTCCATCAACTTGTTTTAGGTCATGTGGTGCTCCGGACAATCTGGTTGGTTACTGTGAATCGTGAGCCCTGACCAACCATAACGTCGATTTCCCCGTTTGATAGACAAGGCATTACATGATGGCCTACTCCTCATTGCGGAGATCTCGGCTTCGCATAGTGATCGCGAAGGGGGGGTATTGTAAGAAAGCATAATAATGCTGGTAAGCCGAACAGGTACCAAAGAAGGAAGTCTCTTTTCTTCGACGAGCCTCTGACACCTGAGCTAATGCAATTTCGACATCATCTTCCCCGGGCCGGGTAGTGGGGGCCGCAAGGTCAAGTCAAGCCAGGGACTCGTCTCGATTCCATCTTCTCTCAGCCTTGGACCAACGGCATCGAATGAACGGATACGTATGACATTGGATTTCTCTTTATTTTTAATATTTTTTATTTTTAATACTTCTCTACGGGAGCCGCAGAGCTGGATTAGGAAATATCAAAATATCTAGCCTGGCCAAGCAGAGCACTACCGGAAGTATAATTAATCTTTTCCCAGATCATTCTCGGCTAAGTTAAAGAGATTTTATTTCCCTTTTCTTTTTTTTAAAAAAAAAATAAAAAAAAGAAAAAGAAAAAGAAAAAAGAATCCAGGAGACAAATACGCGTGGCGGGTGTGGTTTATACTAACCTATTATAACCCTACATACTATTATTCTGCATACATGTATGGCGAAGTATGTAAGTTGCTTTGCTTGAGGTATTCCCGATACAGGCTTCAGAAAACTTGTAGGTGTTAAAAGGCCATCTTTGCTAATGACGGCTCGGTATCATGCAAGCGCCATGTGGCTCGTGCATGGAAAGCGATCCTTGCTCCTTTAAATATGGATCACTAACTCACTAACTCACTAATTAGGAACTTGGACCTGGAAGGTTAGGAAAGTTCACGACAGAATTCTAGAGCCTACAACGTTACATCTAGAAACATTGACCCAGAATGGCAGATATGCACAACGGCAACAACCACGACCGCAACCAAGGTGAGACAATGTGTACCGTTATGGTTCCTCCTTCTCTTCCTCTGTATCGTCTCCTCCCTGTCCTTCCTGATCTCGCCAGTCCATTGGTTGCGCTATTCGAGCCTGGACCCTGGTCCTATTCCATTCTGCGCTGAAGCATCCTACTTACTGTCTCTCACTATCGTTGTCCGTTGTCCGCTGTTACCTATCGAACGAAAGGGGAGAAGAAGAAAAAAAAACCCACACCAGTCCAGCACCAGCCATTCCTATCTACATTTTGTATCTACGTAGTATGTATGTGCGCGCTCGTTGCCTCAACTAGTATTATAGCTGCTACATAACGGGAGTACCACCGAACCAGGCAAGCAGAAGTAACCCGCAATATCACCCAAGATCATCGAACATCACCAGCATCTCAAAGTCACCTGCCCAGTCCAGGACACGGTGGCGCTGGATCTGTCTGCAGTCCACTTTCCTAGCATCCCGTCCCGCCCTATCCCATATCGCCGGGGCGTTTACTACTATTATCGTTCCTAGCTATCCTAGCAATTGCCCATGTTCATGTTGGTGTTGTATCATTCTTCCTTTCTGTATTGGGTGGTAGCAGGACCCTGGGGTTTTCTTTACAAGCATACATAGCTACGTTCAGTCAGGGGGGGCGTACGTTTTAAGGTTGAGGCCTCTTAGCTCACTTCATGTGTCTATCTCGACATACTACATACTTCCGCCCTCGAGCGCAACCATCGTTTTCTCGTATCAGTCTCTCTTAAGGTTTTTTTTTTTTTTTTTTTTTTTTCTTTCTTCCTTTTCATTTAGCTGCCATTCGCTACTATTGTGCCCGTTCGTTCGTGCTGTAACCTATTGGGTCCTACCAAGACCACCCTCGTACTCTCAAACCCGGTGTCTTGGCTCTTTATTCTTTACTTTCTCCTGGGACCGTACATTACTAGATCCAACCAACGGGGCCACCTCGTTAACTTCGAATTTGACCGGCAGGTTTCATTTCTGCCGCTCTAGCTTTTTCCCGCCTATACGAGCCCTGACGCGGCCCTAAGGAAACATTTCACTCTTGTTTCTGATTGCCTGCTTCTATTGGAACATGACGAATGCTGCTTGAAGGCGAGACCGACATCTCGTCTTTGGATATCAGCTGCCCTTCTCCTTTCTTTTCCACCAAGCCTGCTCATGTTACCTTCATGACTACTTATATTTATCCCCAACTAGACCCCTACGCCCGCGCCTTGTCATGCAGCCACTCACTTCTGCAATGACTACGTTGAAAAAATCGCTATTGGCGGCTCTTAAGTCGTTTCTGCGCGGGAGGTCCTTCTTACAGGCCCTCCTTGCGTTTTGGATCAGCCCCCGAACGTTGAAGGGTCACCGAGTAGACGGAAAGATATACCCGTCGACGACACTCGAACAATTCTTGGAGGAAGCGGAAAAGCTCTTTCTAGGTCCCATTGATGGAGACGGACTGAGGAGATATTCGTTGGATCTCAAGCGCCAGTTTCGGGAACGGTTGCATACCCACGCAGAATGCATGCTTCCGTCGTTCAACCACCTGCTCCCCACTGGCAAAGAACGAGGTCAATATTTGGCCCTCGATGTCGGGGGATCAACATTGAGAGTTGCGCTGGTGGAGTTAAGGGGCCGTGAGACAATCGGAAAGGAGAGTGAGATTGTGCGAATGGTTAGCTTCAAGATTACGCCGGAAGTAAAGAAGCTCGAAGGGATGAGTTTCTTTGACTGGATGGCCGCTCGGATCTACGACGTTATCCAAAAAGATATCTCACATGATCAAGACATAATACCAATGGGTCTTGCTTGGAGCTTCCCCGTAGAGTGAGTATCGCCTTCTCGAGTCTAGGTATAGACGAGTACTGACATGCCCTCAATAAGACAAGTATCCATGGGCGGCGGCCTTCTGCTTGGCATGGGTAAAGGTTTCTTAGCTACTAGTGGTCTGCTCGGCCAGGACCTGGGTGAGATCATCAAGTTCGCCTGCAAGAAGCAAGGTCTCAATGTTCAACTCGAAGCGATCGTAAACGACAGCACGGCAACATTATTGTCTCAAGCTTACGTCCATGCCTCGACACGGTTCGGTCTAATCCTAGGTACCGGCACTAACATTGCCGTTCATCTACCAGTGTCGGCGTTCAGTCGTTCCAAATACGGCAAGCGGCCGGACAGTTGGTTCGAGTCGGCAAGCCACGTTATCGTGAACACGGAGCTGGGAATGTTTGGGAAGGATATCCTGCCCTTGACACGGTGGGATGAGCTCCTCAGTGCTGCTCATCCGCGGCCCGATTTCCAACCACTCGAACACTTACTCAGTGGTTATTATCTTGGGGAGATTTGTCGGCTCGCTATAGTCGAAGCCGTCGAAACGGTCGGGTTACTGGGCGGCCAGCTACCACCATCCTTAGAAAAGCCATACTCCCTAGACACAGAATTATTATCAAGGATCGAGGAGTGAGTCCCATATACCGAGCCTTTTTGGATATGAAGAGTCAAACTAACGCACATACTCAGCGATACGTCTCCCAGTCTCGAAAAGGCTACATCACAATTCATAGCACACCACCCCTCCGCCACACCGCCTACCCTATCCGACATAACCGCAATCCGCACCCTCGCAACATATATATCGCGTCGCTCCGCCGCCCTTCTAGCCGCGTCGGTGTTCTCGCTCTGGGAGCTGCGACATGAGACGGAGGCCGAACTTGCCGCAGCATCCCCCAAACCCACACCCTCCAACGACAGCGCCGTGGCCCTACCGTCGCCTTCAGTTGACGAGGAGATCAAAGAAGTCGAGGTCAGCACCAAGGTTGCTTTCAACGGCTCGGTCATCGAGCACTACCCGCAGTACCGCGCCACGTGCCAGCGGTACATCGACGATCTCGTCTCGCACAGTGGGCACGCTGGGTCCATAGACCTAGTTCCAACGGTTGAGAGTTCCATTATTGGCGCTGCGGTTGCGCTCGCTTGCGCTACTGCTGTCGAGGCGTAATAATTGAATCTCTTAACCTAGGGGTAATACTAAAGTCATTTATAATGTAAATATTTGCATCTATATGGTTCTTCTTTCACGCCATGTTCTCTCTGAAAGCACCTGTCCATGCATTCTGCCCGAGGAAGCAACGAGAATGGGTGAAGTACAGGGTGCTTGGATCGTCTAGCTATAAATAAGGGGAGCGGACATGTGGTGTTCGGGTGTGTCAGCGAGCGAGCAAATAAGCAAGGAGGTTTTGAGGCAGGTATACTAGATGGCGTTCAAGGCTACATAGCATAATTATGAGATATTATCGCCGCAATCGAACTATGATGTGTACGGGCCGAATGCGTGCGTATTAGTTATGATATATAGTCCAGCCACTTGATGCGGCTAACAAACAAGAGTGTTATAACAGAGCATATATAGTTCAAGCTAAAAGGGTTTTCTATAAAATCCTTCAAGAAATTTAAATCTATACCCCTCTAGCACAGTCTAGGCATGGTCGACGCCTATTAGGGCCTAAGTCTTTTATGCCATGCTCCTCTGATATAGCAGCTGAGACCTGTCTTATAAACCCCCACATAAACCTATAAAAACCCTAGGCGTCTGATAATAAGTATGTCATAAAGGGGTATATTTTCGAAGTTAATTTCGGATGCTCAGCTAGTATGCCTTATAGATCCAGAGAGGGTAGTAAATATAAAAAAAAAAAAAAAAAAACACGATGACTCCGGTAAGTCCCCGCTATACTACATAACGCATATTTGAAGCACGGTAATTTTGGAACGAATATACGCTCATAATACAGATGATTCCTCAAAAACAAAAACGCCCAGATGCGTCATGCCGTAATCGTCAGAGCGCTTCGCTTGGTTGTCCCGATTAGAATGCTGTTACTCACTCCATACTGTTGTTCACCAGGTTTAAGAGGGGAAAAAAAAAAAAAAAAAAAAAAGAAAAAAGGGTCTTTTCTTTTGTGATCCACGTACGTTCCTTCTCAAGGAGGGCGTAAATATGCTTTTGGTTATTCTGCTGAGAAATATCTCTTAGACTTATTCCTAATCTGCTGCGCCTTAATTTCTTGGGGCACCGCGATATGGTGGACTATGTGAGGCCGGTAGACGGTGTCTACTAGAGGTGTCCTGTATATAACAATTAGCACGACTTATCGACAGAAAGGAAAAGGAAGGGAATAGGCTGTGAGATTGATTTACCAGTCGTCAACGCTTAGCGGGAAATATTCATATAGTTCTTCTTCCTCTTCTATTGGGCTACCGGCGGCACCATGGCTTGTAGACGTACGGTGTAGCTTCGGGCTGGTGAGAGAATCTGAGGTAGAGCGATTATTTGGGCTCCGCTCATCCTCAGATAGGGACAAATTGATCGGTACGGATGGGGCTGGTGGGTTGTTTTTTGTATGGTTGCCCAGGGCGTGCATCTTCCCCGAGTCCTTACCCCATGCGGGAACGGGAGGCCGATTTATGTTTGGAGAGAGCGCTATTTTCTTAGCTGGATGTGCCTGGGAATTTGCTTGCCCGCCGTATGCTGGCGTGGAAGGGGTTCCCCAGGATGGTGTGGGCGTCGCATTACCTAGCGATGACGAATAGTTGGGTAGCCCATGCGAAGAATCTGTCCGCTCTATCTTCAGATTCGATGCTGTACTTGCGTCACTGTGAGTCCGAGCTCGATCCCCATTACTGGGCGCCTTTTTGTCGCCGGTGAGAGGTACGTCCTTTCTGCTATCAAAATTTCGCGGGCTACGTCCTCGCACAATAACTGGCCCGCTCTGAATTTCTGCAATCTTCATAAGCTCGCCGCCTGTCTTCATCTTCCCTAGCAGGCTAATCTGCACTACGTAGTGTTGTTGCAGTCCTTTTCGGCGGCCATTGTTTGCCGTTGCGCTCTTAAATTGCAAGCGCTTCCAGGAGACTGGTATACTAACACGGTGGCCGTCCACTTCCTGGCCGCCGGTCAGATCGAGAGCGATCTTCGGTGGAGCGCTGGCCACTTTGGTTTCTTGTCCTTCGCCTAGCGCCGGATTGCTACTTTTCCACGGGATAGATATAATCTCTGTAGGCTTGCCCTCGATGCTTTCCTTAGCGGATATAGAAGCGAAGAATTCTATAATAGGTATAGCACGGCCTTGTTCGTTTACAACCTGCGTGCAATGGCGCGGCATGGTTATCTGTCCCGAACATTGCCACAAGTTCCTCCGGTAACACGTCAATTCTAGAGGCCGACCGCTCGACTCGCCGCCGAAAACGTCTTCGGCAACAAAGAACATGCCATATAGCTCTGCCGACATGGAAACTTCGGAATATGCGCCTAACGCATCGTCTAGGGGAGTGGCTTTCGCGGCCGTTGCGGAGAAGCTAAGCAGCTTGTCGTCTGGTTGCTGCGGAGATGAGCCTTCGTCGTGGAAGTCTTCGGTATGGGGCGCAGCCTCGTACGGTTTGGAGTAGTTGAAGGGATCTTCGAACGTCGTGGAGAAGGTTTCGAAGTCGTAAGAGGGAGTAAAGGGTAAAGGAGGTAAGTTGCCATTGACGTTTTCGCTACTTGAATTTTAGCATTGCTACTTACACGAGCTACTACTTATGTCTCATATCTACAACCGCCGTCGTCCACGTGTAGATATATCATCACAGCGGTAAGATGCACCACCGAGTTTGACTTACAGCATCGATTCATCAAAATTGAGATCAGGTTCGAAAGGCTCGATGCCTAGGCCGGACCCTGACATGGCATTTAATCCCATGGCGGCGTCTCCCGGGCTGGCGCCTGACTGCAGCGCCGGCATGGAATTGAAAGTTGCCATCGCATCGTTAAGGGCTTAACACCCTACGCGGCCGGAGGTTATGCTTACGCTCGTGCTTATGCTGAGGCTGACGTAGACTTGATTACCGACTCCGGCGGCGTTAAGGGCGGGAGGGCAAAAAGGCTGGCAAAAAGGCTAGCATTTACCGTCGCGGAACAAGTGGAGTGGTCGCAATATTATCAATGAGTAGAGAGAATCTATTAGCGACCTAGTAAATGCTGGAGTTGGGACGTTAGGACGTTAGGACGTTAGGACGTTAGAACAGTGTTACTGTGATCCACGATGGAGAGAGCGCAACGGAGGTGGAGGCGCGAAACATTCAATTAGGTGGTAGCCCTGAGCCAAGAGCCAAGAGTCAAGGGCCAAGGGGGGTGGAGAAATGAGAATAAACTACCTACACTACGAATCCGCTGTGAGGTTAGAAGACGGTGCGGGTGGCTGGTCTGTCCACGACCAGGTTCAAGCTCTCTCCCCCAGTCTTCAAGGCTTATCCCGTTAGGTACCTTAGTAGGTAGGTGTATAACAGGTATCAACAGGTATCAACAGGTATTAAAACCAGTGTTCCAATCAGTCCAACAGAACCGATCGGTACAGGCACAAGCATAAGCACGATGCCTGCGGCGGCTTGGTACCTGGTGCTCCTGATGCCCTTGTACTCTAGTGTAGTAGTACTGGGCAAAAAGCTCTGGGGTAATAGACCGGATGATACTCCAATGGAGCTCGATAGGGGTTCTCGGGATTTCTAATGTTGAGAATGGAATAGTGCTAAACGTGCTAGACCGTTAAAGGTTTATCGGTGTTTCTCCTCAGTCTTGGAGAGTGGAGCGTCACGGACATAGATTCTGCAGACCTAATTTCTACCTTCTGGAACAAGTTAAAAAAAAAAAGGCATAGGTGGGGTGATAGACCGGGGTTCCCCCCTGGCTCCTGGGGAGATATATCATCACATTGCCGAAAGACTTTATCTGTCATCTGTCATTAATTACTTACCTCCAACCCAGAGCCTCGGTGCTTTTTTCTTGCATGTACGCCCGTTCTTACATCTAGGTACTAATGTATTGGGCCTCGATCGCGTTGTAGTGCAATGAGTTTTATTATCAATCTCGTTATCTTTCATCGTCTATTCGTCATGAAGATCAATACTAATGCTCAATTTGAAGGGGGGGGGGGGAAATCCGGAGGGCGGTGCTTGTGGCATACGTCTAGGTAGCTACGTAGTTACGCCGTGCTTCTATTTTTAAACAGAGACGGCCACAACGGGGACGGGGAGACGAGGGAGGGAGGGGGCGGCTTCAAATTCAAATCGATCAAATGTGTGTTTTAGAATTCGGAAAACCTCCAGGAAACAATTCGTGATTGGGCAAATAGCAATCCATACGCCCCCAAACTCCAACTCGCTCGCCTTGAATATAAAATCACAGGACAGAAGCATGTTTCGCAACTCTTGTTAACTAGGACTATACTCCGGACCCCCACCTACTTTTAATTCTCAAGGTAAAAAAGGAGGTACCACAAGTGGCGAGTGGAAGCTCGGTGAAGGGTTTATTCGTCCATTTAAATCGGTAGCCGCATACACCATATCTAAAAAGAGTGTTGGTTCAGCTTAAGTCAGACCACTGTATTGAAATCTCTAGATCAGCAGCCGTAGAATACCTAGGTATTGAGGTGTAATCGGCACTTACATTTTCTGGAGAATTTGTAATCTCATCGAATGTCTGTTGGATGTCAAAGCCCATGGCTGAGAGCGGCTCATATGCTTCGTCAAGAACCTAGATATCTTAGCGCTAATGGCCATATCAAATACAAGCCTTAGGGTTACTTACCCAACTAAGGACGCTCTTTGCAGACTTGTGCGCCTTATTCTGCCTCACGCCCATGAATACTAGCCCTTGCAGGATTAACCTCGACTGAGATGTGGAAGGCACTATTGGAGCAATTATGCCACCAACATCTTCACCGCTAGCCGAGTGAAGCGAGGGGATATATGTTGACAAGCGACTTCCCGCCGTGCAGATGATGACTGTCCCTAACAAGTTATCCATTGAATTCTTGGCTCGGACTACTCCGCTTGTGTTCGTTTCATGTAGTGCAAATCGATAAAGCTCAACGACCTCGGGTCCTGCGTGTGTCGCTACGTGGTTTAACACCGACTCGGCGTTATCAAGTCCGTGGATTAAATCAAAGCTAAGACTCGCTCGCTGAATGCTCTGTAGGAGGCCTTCTGGCGCAGTCCAAGCTCCGAGATCTTCAATCACCATGTTCGTTAGTCGTTTCGGGAACTGTGTGTCCCACCCAACGTTGTCAAACCAGCTCTTGTTACTCCCGCTTTCATCTACAGGTACTCCTGGAAATACCCCTGGGAATGTAAGCCCAAGCTGAACTGTCTTGATACCTGGCCGTTGAAGCAACGATCGCATTGCACGACGGTGTAGTGACCTGCCAATCGATACATTTCGTTTCGCTGGATCGACGAACAGAGCGCCAATGGCGCCAACTCCTTTCATGTAATACGTAGCCACAAACCCGTACAATGTCTTTGTGCTGCTGTTCCGGACGACGAAATGTGCCTCCTCAACGTGCGTATTGAACAACTCGAATGAATTGGCTCCTGCCGTGATATACGGGAGACTGGGGGTGCTGGAGCGGGCCAGGGTTTTTAACAACTCATCCAGGGCAGAAGCATCCCGCTCGCGGTCATAGTTCTCGACAAGCCATTGCTGTCTTGTCTTAGAGACCTTCTTACTCTTCCTCATGGTTCCCGGCATTGAACCCTGGGGAACTATCTCTCCGTATAGAGCACGGACGAGAGAAGCCATAGCCGTCTCCGTGAAGTCAAAGGTGCAGACATATGTCCCGATTGACTTATCCATCGCGAAGTCATAGGGAGAACTGACCGCGACCACTATAAGCGACTTTTTCTGGCCGGTTCCACGAAGCATATGACACATCATCGCTACGTGCTTCGTGAACCCTGTCTGATACATATTCCGGTTGGCGTCAGCCGTAACTATAATAATGGCCGACGCTCTGTTTATCAGATTCTCGTGTACTATGAATCGTTAGCTCAGCTCTAGACCGAGGTAAAGAGTCCTCTGACCTGGTCTCAGTCCATTGGCCGTATACGATGTGTGAAGAAGCTTGCCATTGCGTATCCGAGCTATTGATCTGCCCAGTTCTCGAAAGACACCTTCTCCGCTCATGATTGCTCCACGTTCTTGGTGAATCCACCGCTCGTGCATGGAGATGGCTTTGTTACCCTTTTCCAAGATGTTTTTAGTAGCTGCCGAGGCTGGTAACGGTTTAACTAGCGGCGTCAGCAGTAAAAGTTCTTCTTCTTGGAGTAAACTTTGCGAAAGGGGAAGTAGATTGTCTTTATCCCGAACGACAGCAATTGATTGATCGTAAGCTTTCCGAGACAGCGCAAGGTGCGTGGGATGTATCTTAGAGAGCAACGATAATCCCGGGGGATTCAGTGCCTTCTGCCAAGACGTGCACACGCTCTTCAGCCTTAATACTCGCTTGAGGGAAGTATATATGCGATCCTTGGATATAATACCGTTCTCAACGCCCAACTTGAGTCCCGAAATAGCCTCGAGCTGTACGTCATGTGCTCTACATAGAAGCACTAGATCATTACCGGCTTCGACGGCCATTACAGTGCCCCCCTTTACGCCATACTCCTGTATAAGCGACTGCATTTCGAGGCATTCCGATATGGCGACACCTTTAAAGCCCAACTCGTTTCTCAGGAGGTCGTCCACAACTTGGTCCGATAGACAAGCGTGCATGACGTTCATTCCAGCACTCTGAATCCCGCATCCGCCGACAAACATTGCATCTAGACGTCCTGCGCTAATGGCATTCCGAAATGGCACCAGAGCGCTGAGACTAAGTTCCTCCAGAGTCTGGGTGATAATAGGCATATCTAAACTAGAGCCGAGGAAATCAATGTTCCCATAGGATGGGAAATGCTTCCCGCAGGTGGCTACTCCAGCATCCTTGAACCCATTGATGGCAGCAATACAAAACTGAGATGCTTCTTGGGGATCATCTCCAGTCGCTCGGACTCCAAGAGGTTGGTGTCGGGCATTAGTCAAGACATCTAAAACGGGACCGAGAATGAGATTGACCCCAACGGCAGAAACTTCAGTAGCTGTGGCTTTTGCTACGCTGTAGGCCAACTCCGTGCTTCCCGTAGCTGCGATGCCCATCGCACTGGGAAACTGGCAGATGTAGTCTTCATCAAATAGACTGTTGACGCCCCCATTCTCTTGATCAACAGCAATTAATAGGGGCTGGGGGTGTCCTGCTTGATGTGCTATTGTCTGAAGTTCCTGGACTAGAGAAGCAGTCTGCTCGGCAGCTGTATAGCATATAATCAGTATCCTCTTTCCACAATGCTTTATGAATATGAGTATGGATATAAATCTGGCTCTTAGAGATGCAAATACATTTGAGATTTTTAGCAGTCAATATGATAGAACCTAAATGGTGGTTCTCGATGAGGTTTCTGATTTGAGGCGTTACTTCTGTGCCATCCCATCCCATGATCAGCATCTGACCAATGGCCCTATAGGAAATAATTAGCGACGTGCTCTAACCATGCAGCCGGAGCTTAGCCATGAGGCTCTGGGTGAAGATGGCGAGTACCGTACCAATCGAGGTTCTGCCATAGTGGGTCGAGTTCGCTTTCCGACTTAGTCATTTTGCGGTCGTATTGTTACAACTTGAAGCTATACTAGCCAGAGATACCCTGAGCCCAAAGACGGAAGCACGAAAGATAAGCGTAAGCTATCTCCACACCACAACAAATATGTATACCTTCACCTTAGGTAGACAAGAAGGGGGAAGGCTAAGAGCTACGAGACGAGTTAGCGTGAAGCTGGTGAAAGCTGGAGTACGGCCAGGATGCAGAGCGAGTATGCGGAGCGAGTATGCAGAGTGAGTATGTAGAGCAAGTGTATAGAGCCTCGGGCGAAACACCCGATGTGGTGCAGCCCTCCTCGCGCGATATGGCCGGTCTGGCCGGTCTGGCGAAGAACGAGAAAGGGAGAGAAAATGACTGACGATAGGAGGAGGATACAGTTTACAGACTATCTAACGTAGCAGTCTACACAGACCCATGAGATCCGCTATAATTGATAAGAATGAGGTGTGCTACTGACAGCTTGTTTTTTACCTTTAGGTACTAGGAAGAGTTGGTAGTATGAAATCGAGGTGCAGAATAAGATGGTAGCATGCATACACCTAGAAGTTGTGGGTTTAGGGGACCTTACCTATCCTAACGGACCTAAGTGCCTGGCAGGCACCTAAGGCAGCTAAAATCCAATTAAACATGTATAGCACCTACCTTCTACTATGTATGTAGTACCTTAGTACCTACCTAGGTACATGGTTTGGGTACATAAGTACCTAATATACCTAAATCTGGGGAGGGCTGGAAGGGTAATTTTGGGGGAAGCCGCGCTATTCCGTTTTAATTTCTACATTAGTAGTTTTCATCCCCACCTATAGATGCATAATATCTTCACCGGTGATTTTGTTTTTATCGGGGCTTCGCTCTCTAGAACATTACCTTTAACCTTCCCACCACTTCGCAACGTTACCTTACACTAAGTATGACAAACTGGACGGGAATACTATGTAGTGATTTTCACGATCCAATCTTTTCCTTGTCTCTTGCCTCTTTGCAATGGATGGTCACAGAGAGATCGATCTATTGTAACAGTTGTAGGTAGACTCAACCAACCAAGGATCCGACGATAAACGATGGCGCCCACAAATGGTAACAGTGTATTGAGCATCTCACACAAAGAGTTTCTCGTCAGCTAGATTGCCACACCCTCTTAGTAACCAAACCATCGGCCTAGAAACGCCTAGAGATTGCTGACCAGTCTCTTTAGTCACATGTTTCTACCATTGGCCTGCAAATTGGCACCAGTCCATTCACAAAACTGGGCTTGACTGTCACAATCGCAAGACTGACGTCTGACTGGCCCCACTGGTCACGGCTTAATGTACTCTCAGACTGTGTAGGTGAAGGTAGGGGGCACCTCACCAGTCATCGGCCCTGTCAGTGACACTTGTTCTGGGCCTCCCACCACGCGCCGAGTTCTCGGACCCAGTATCGGCAACGGTTCGGCGTAGACGGATATGCGTTGTGATATCATGAGTAAATAAATACATATGTATGAGCTATTTCCCATATTCTGACTTGTTTCGTTCATGGAGACCATAATACTAGCTCGAGGGGCAATAGTCCTACTACTCGACAAGACATAATATAAACTAAATCTGATATATTTGCTTTTTTTTTTTTTTTTCTCACTTACCTCTGAATACTCACGATGCCTCACTCTCTACCTTCGTCCCCTAAGTCGACGCCGAGGGATGGTCGAAACGGCATCACCAAATTTACCAATTGTCGCATCTTGAAAGGCGATAAACTGCTAGACGAGGATCTATGGGTTAATTCCGTCACCGGGAAGATCATCAGAAGCCAAGCTGCTTTCTATGATGATTTCATCCTCCCAGATGAGGTTATCGACCTTGGTGGCCGTATCTTATCACCAGGAATCATCGAGTGCCAGCTCAACGGAGCCTTCGGTTTCAACTTCTCGACACTTCTCGAGCCTGCTGTATATGCCAAGAAAGTCAAGGAGTTGAACAAGCAGATGGTCAAAACTGGTGTCACATCTTATGTTCCCACGATTACGAGTCAACGGAGCGAACTCTACCAACGAGTCCTACCGTACCTTGGTCCATCAGGATACCGTCAGGTCGCAGAGGACGGAGCAGAATCCCTCGGTGCCCATTGCGAAGGCCCGTTCTTAAGCCCGACCAAAAACGGAGTCCACAATGTAGATGTATTACGGGAAGCTGAAACCTTTGCGGATTTAGAGGACTGTTATGGAGCAGAAAACCTCGACCCCGAAGATGCATTCCGTCCCACGCCGATAAAGATGATTACTGCTGCACCGGAGCGAGGACAGATGACAAAACTCATCCCCGAGCTCACTAAACGCGGCATAATCTATTCAATCGGACACTCGGAAGCTACATACGAACAGGCATCAGCTGCTGTCGCTGCTGGTGCGACAATGATCACCCATCTTTTTAACGCTATGCGGCCGTTGCATCACCGAAATCCTGGCATTTTTGGCGTCCTTGGCCTGGCAGAAAGCTTACCTCGTCCCTATTTCGGTATCATCGCCGACGGGGAGCACTTACATCCCACAACAATCAAGATTGCCTTCAATGCTCATCCGGACGGGTTTATCCTCGTCACCGACTCTATGCATCTGGTTGGATTGCCGGATGGTGCTTACCAGTGGACTAATGGTGAAAGCGCAAGTCATATCATAAAGAAGGGTAATAAATTGATACTAGAGGGGACTGATAGAATCGCCGGAAGGTAAGGAATTAACCTCTCGAGTACCAGTTGAGCAGTGGCATGGCTAACTAATTTACTAGCTCGATAACATTGATCGAATGCGTTTCTAATTTCCTAAGCTGGTCCGGCGCAACCATACCTCAAGCCCTGAAAGCAGTCACATCGACGCCGGCCGCCATGTTAGGCCTTCAGGGCGTCAAAGGATGTCTTGACGATGGCGCGGATGCGGACTTAGTAGTTTTATCCGAGAAGCGGTCCGAGCACCGTACTGACCTCGTCGTCGACGAGGTATGGAAGTTCGGTACAAAGGTGTTTAGTCGCTCATAATTAGAAATCGTACGAGGAACGTTATGCTACTGATGATAGATGGGCACGCCTAAAGAGATAAAATTGTTACAACTACCTGAGAGTTACGGAGTTAGGCGGTATATTTATACTGGCATAGAATCTTATTATATAACTGAATTGGGTTTATATGCTTGGTAGGCAAAGCTTGATATTTAGACCTCTATTAGATAGGAGCTTGTCATTGCGATACCCAGTCACATTAGTTTATTAATGATTTTTTTTCCTTTCTCGGTTGCTATGCTCGTATTTATGTGGTATTTCTATTGTACGCTCGGCCGCTTAACGGTTAACTTAAAAGGCTTCTTCAAACGATCCATTGGAGTAATGCCGTTTCGCCCGAGAGGTGCCGGTTTCTGAATACCACCTCCTCTCCAACCGACACTTGGTCCATAATTTACTGTCGTGGCGTGAAAGCTCTTTGCGGGGCGTGTTTGCTCCTCTGCTGGCACCTCATTCTCCTCCCCGGTTTCTTCTTGATCGTCTACAGGCTGCGGTTTGGCTGGCGAACTCGAGAAGCACGCGTATTGTTTTGGCTTCGGTGGCGGTTCTTCTTTTATTATCTGGTTATTCGTGGGAGGCCTACTTGACAACTTCGCGGAGCCTAACTTGTGGCTTGCTGGACTAGGCTTGCTGGTAGCATTTTGCTGTGCCTGACGAAGTCCTTCCACTGTTGAGCTTAACTGGGACCCTGTGCGTTGCCCGTCGCCTCGGGGTAGCTGGTAAGGACGAGGGGGGTATCTCGTAGTTTGGGTTGACTTTGTGGGCGCTGCGGGAATATTGTTGTCATGTTGCTTAGACTTATCGTGGTTTGTCACGCCATACCCATAACCTATTAAACTTCTTTGACAGGGGATACGGTTTGTTGATGGTTTTTTGGTACCTGGTCCTTGAAGGGGCTTTGTAGGAGCCTTGCTCGCCTTGATTTTACCAACGGTTGCGTAATGAGCCCCAGCCGTCGTGAAACCTAATTGCGGTGGCAGTTGCGGCACCGTAAACGAAGCAGATCTCTGCATTGTCGTTTCGTACGGAGCAGCCCATCCGTCGATTGATTCCTCGGCAATCTGGGCACTTGGGTGACTGATTTTTTGTCGCTTATGCTGCTCAGGACGCTGAGCGTATCCGCGAGTATTTACAACGCTAGAAGGCTCTTGTGCTTGGCTCGGATCGACCGGGAAGAGATTATCTTCTACAGCTGCCATCATTGGTATGCCTTCATAGATATGAGCTTCTGAGGGCAGGCTTCTGCTTAGTATCCTAGCTATTTCCGACATGACTGGACGGTCAAGAGACGGTCCTTTTCTAAGGAAGGTTGAAGATGGGAGATTTTCAATAAAAGGGGAGGCTTGAAGAGCTTCTTTGCTACCACCAGAGGAATATAAAGGACAGCTAAGATATAGTAAGGCCTGGGCTCGAGTCATTGCTACATAGAGAAGGCGTCGCTCTTCCTTGTCGTCGTCAGACCGCATATGTGGTATCGATCCCTTATAGACTGCTGGAATGAAGACGACAGGCCATTCTAGGCCCTTTGCAGCATGTATTGTAGAGACAGTGACTTGAGGCTTCCCATCCTTGCCGTCATCATCAGTCTGCTTGTCAGAGGCTAGCGCAACATTGGCCAAAAATCGTGCTAGTACGTTATCGTCTGACGTCTGTTGTGTATCTTCAAGAACGGGCAGCATCTCTTCTTCCGGCTTATCCTGATGCACGAATTCTGTAACAAGGTTCACAAATTCTTGAACGTTCGCCCATCGCAACTCATATTCAGGTCCATAAGTCTCCTCAAGGTGCTTCTCAAACTGTAGGTCTTTAAGTAGCAGATTAATGATCTCAACCAAGTTGACTGGAGTCCCTTCACTCGGTCGCAGCTGGCTTTGCAGGTTGGTAACTAACTTAATAAGGCTACCGCTGATCTTCTGCTCTGCCTGTTTCCTAATGGTCGTTTTCGCTGCCCGCTCACCTCGACAGTGTTTTATTAGTAGCTCCCATAGGCTCATGGAGTTGCGTTCAGCTTCTTCCAGCAGTGCTCTAGCTGTTACATCACCGATGCCCCGCTTTGGAACGTTCATGATACGTGCAAGGGCGTCGTTGTTATCGGGTTGATAGATTACTCGCAAGTAATCTAATATAGTCTTAATCTCAGCCCGTTCGTAGAACTTGAAACCACCTAAGAAATTGGCATCAGCGCGAAAATAAGGCAAATGAGTAGACGTGCTTGCGTACCGACCATTCGGTAAGCAATACCTTCCCTACCCAGAGCAGATTCAATATGCCTGGACAACGAAGCAGACCGAAGTAAAATCGCGATGTCATTGGAATTAACCATATGTCCGGACATTAGTTTAATGCGCTTGATCTCCGAGACGATCCAATCCGCCTCCGTCGTAGAACTTTTCAGCATACGAAGGACTGGCCGTGTACCTTTAGCATGGATTGGTAAGAGGGCTTTTTTGTATCTTTCTTCATCTTGCTGAATGACTTTTAAGGATGCGTCGAGAATGGAACTTGACGACCTATAATTTTCCTCGAGAGATATCTCGTCGGTGCCGGGAAAGTCAGCAAGCAGGCGATGGAGGTTTCTTATTTCTGCCGACCGCCAACCATAGATGCTCTGATCCGGGTCACCTACTATCGTTATACGTCGATTTTGCTGAGCGAAAAGTTTCATTAGTTCATACTGCACCCCGTTCGTATCTTGATACTCGTCGATCAAGACCGTTTCGATATTGCGAACACAGTCGGGGCATTTGCGAAGGAGCTCGACGCAACGGGTAAGAAGATCATCATAATCAAGTAAGTTTGACCGCTCGAGATAAGCCTGGTATTCTTGATAGCATTGCGCCAAGGCCTTGGATTCAATGCCATTCTCCTTCTTAGTCTTGTTAGGAGGTTCATCGGAAGTTCCTTTGGCCTTGCGCTTGCTGATCCAACCGCGGGCCATAGCAGGGTCTATTTGAGCATCCAGCCTTTTGCAGATACGCTTGATGATAGCCCTCGAGTCGGAGTCATCTGCAATGCCGAACTTGGGGTCCAACCCAATACGCTGGCCATACGTGGCCAGATATTTACGAGCAATGCTATGAAATGTGCCCAGTACGATCTTCTTTTCGCGACCATTTCCTAGCGCCTGACCGATACGCATCCTCATCTCGTTGGATGCCTTGACGGTAAAGGTTGCGACGATGACATCGCATGGCCGGATTCCAACATGATCGATGAGCCAGACGACACGAGAGGTGAGAGTATGAGTTTTACCGCTGCCGGGACCAGCTAGAATAGCGACGGTAGGTGCGCGGGAACTGACAGCACGGGACTGCGCTGGATTTAGGGACTTGAACAGATCATTGCCCCCAGTGCCCGGCATGGTCGGAAATACTGGCTCATCGGAATGGTAAACTTGTAAAAGTAGTAAAGAATCGGTTTTCTCGTTTCTTTTTTCTTTTTGGTACATGAATTATATACTTGGACTGTGGTATTCTTAAATCATGGATCACAGCCACGTCAAGACTCAGTTGGGTTTAATTAGGTTAGATTAGGATATGGACAAGAACGCGCCTAAAGAGACGCGGGCGCGACGGGCTGTTTTCAGTTAGAATTAAATGCTCTCCAGTTAAGGGATTGAATCTTTAACACCTGCAGATCGCCAAGTCAGGTGATTACCTGCCTACCTACAAGGTACGTACACTAGAGACAAGTACCTAACTAATTATACAGTTATGCATTATATCCAGTATTGTGAATTGTGAAGATACCTAGGTACTTTCATAAATGCAGACGTACCGAATGGATGGAAATTGGAGGGTTCCCGATTTGGATTGGAGTAATCCCGTTCAGCCCCGTTCCTATTCTTCCCTCGCATTTTCATCTAGGTATTCATTACACACCTATCGCTGAATTGACTGGCCACTGCGTCTATCATTAACCGCATCAAGGGGGAGGCACTTCTGTTTCTTACTATCAGCCAATCAAAAATTGGCCCCAGAAAACATGTTTCTCAAAACAATAAGTTATCGTCTTCTAATAATTAGTGTAGCTGCACGTCGCTTCATTGTCACCTATGCCAGTCACTTCACAAGACTAACTATACCAAAAATCATGATTAAAGAAGAATTTATTCAAAGGCCTGATCTGTCACAGGTGTGACGAAAAAAAAGAAAAAAAAAAAAAAGCATGGGTCGCACCTTTTATTATCATCTTTTAAGACTGGGTTGGAGTCTTCGGTGGCCATTTATTC
The DNA here is from genome assembly GCA_037126485.1 of Daldinia eschscholtzii. Classification (NCBI taxonomy): domain Eukaryota; kingdom Fungi; phylum Ascomycota; class Sordariomycetes; order Xylariales; family Hypoxylaceae; genus Daldinia; species Daldinia eschscholtzii. The sequence continues at coordinate 1,713,618 of JBANMG010000002.1, forward strand.
GTCCATGTCGGGGTTCAAACTTCGCAAACTTGTCAGTACAGATGAGCCTAATCTAGCCAATCGGCGGGAACAGAAGCAGAGTGACCTGCAGAAGCGCAAGGGGAAGAGTTGATGGGTGGGGTTGGGTAATGTTGCTGAAATCCGCACCCAATCAGCCATAACGCTTAATTCGTCGGCGCTTAAATTCCCTGTCGCTACAGTGGTGTCGTCCAACCAGATTTGGAAGAACGGCATCTACCACTACCCTCTACAGATATGAATATGACAATCTATCACCCTCACTGGGCGCTTTCGCTGGGGGCTATTATGCATGAAGCCAAATGCTTAGAGGGGGCCGACGAGTGAGAGGCCAGTTCACACCCAAAGCGCCTGTCTGCTCCTTTAGCATCGTACATTTCGGCCCACTTCGACACACTACCGAACATCACCAGCCGCTATATACCCTTTGTCCTCCCGACTTTGCGTCTTACCTTGTCGGATTTCCATCAGAATGTGTTTCGATAGATCCGCCAGGAGGTTTGACTAAGGAGTCGGGATATAGTATCTCTCATGAAGATCTGGGTCACACACAATGCAACTAGGGCTTTATAGCACGCCGTCCTCGCTTCAGCTTGTCTTGTTTCTTCTTTACCCAACACTCGCTCCTTTCTGCTCTGCTTCCGTGATACAAGATCTCGAAAGCAACTATTTTGATCCAGCTCCAAAGCCTGAAGAAGGCCCTTCCCTCTCGGCCGGAGCCCTTCGAAGCACATCTTACCTCCCCGCGCAGATTGGTGGCATAGTCGGATCATATGCCTTTTCGCTCGTTGTAGTCGCTGTTATTATACTGCTCCTGGCAAAGAAGCGCCGTGAGCATCTGACAGCAGGAGAGGAAGACCTAGAAGGCCAATTCCCATACCAATTCGCTTTCTTACCACCTGAGCAAGCTGGCGGTCAGCCTCAGTACGGTCTCGATCCACCCAAATCGCCTGTCAAGAACTTTTCTTACCCAACGCCACAAACACCACTAAGTGCCAGGAGCCCGATAAGCCCCACGAGCCCTTACATCGTCCCCTCACTTCATTCTACTAGTACACTTGGGGTAAATCCTTTGGTTGATCCTCGAGTCGTCGCAGCAGACCGCGAGATGGCGCAACAACAGCTAGAAGAAATGTACAGGCTCGTACTAGAGCAAGAAGCCGCGAAGGAAGCAGGCGTAACCCTGGACCAGCCGCCCGCACCTCTCTCACAACAGCAGACTCCAAAGCAGGGGATACTGAAGAGAGGCAAGAACAAACCTGCGAGCCTTGATCTTGCGCAGTCTGAAGCAGAAAAGCCTCAGTCCCGAGCATCTTCTATCCTATCCGCTTTCAAATCGCCTCGGAAAAAGAATGTTAAAAGCATTAGTATCTCGTCTCCGATTATGACACCTGTGTCGGGCACCTTTCCACGCCAGGAGGAAGAGGAATTGAGAGCAATCCCCCCCTCGTTATTATACACCGGCATCTCCACCCCCAGTTCCGACGGACCAAGCCCCATACGTACGGGCAAGCAGGCAACACGGACCAGTAGCGCCTATCACCCCCCCCGGATATCTCTCCGGAGAGTACACAAAGCATTGACGAACGGCTCGGTCATCTGCGGAGCAATTCACAGTATACCGAACCCGACCCGGTGTCAGCAGTTTCGGAACGGTCTACCGCACCTCTCGTTGGCCTACCTTCGTCCCCAAAACCGGGCGTCAACCGTTTCCCTTCTCTTCCAGCATCCCCGAAACCTGGGGCGACATTCCCGACTTCGCCCGGACCGGAGCAACGGTCATTCTCGCGGCCAAATGCCCCTTCGGCCATCCGAACCGGTGGCACTCTTCCGCTACGGGCTTACGAGCCTTCTCTCAGCTCGCCTTCTGCACATACCACCAAGCAAACGACGTTCGAAAGGACTCTTCCTCTATCGCCTTCGGGACTTCGGACACCATGGACCGGCGCGCCAGTACCCTACTCGCCGTATCAGCCATTCTCGCCTGTAGTTCCCATCACGCCGTCGTTGGTTACCAAGGCAGATCGGAAGAGGATGAAGCAGCTTCAGCCCAAGACGCCAACCATGGAAATGGTTAAGGGCGATGATGAAGTGTGGTAGATACGTGCTTTTGTGGGTGTTTAATGGAATGTCTGGATGGGTTGATATGGGTTGATACGGGTTGACATGAGCCCAAGTCTTTTGTCCTGGCGTTTTGGATGGACTGTTACGATTTAAAAATCTAATGAGTGATGTAGAGGGCTACTTACTTTCTGATCTAACGCATTTGTTTCACGTTCTATATACCACTTTTGAAATCAAAGGACTCCATTCACAATTTCATATCATACATATTTTCAGCTGTGCATTTTTGACCAATGGTATCTGCACTTGGTAGATACGTCGCTCGACTAACACGTCGCCCCAGCGCTATCATGAGCTACTTCAGATATGCAATGTGACAGGTAATTAGTTTACAACTACCTAGTTATAATTAACTACCTAACTAGATACCTGTTATACTAGTTATGCTCAACCCATCTTACAAACATAGGAGTCAGCCTAAGGGAGAAAGGGGGAGAAGAAGATAGGCTACTCTTGTGGTGGGTCAAGTCGAGACTTGGACTATTGCCAATACTGCACTATCACGAGCCGAATAGATGCATTACCTACTCGTACTTAACTCGTACTTATCGCTGCGCTGACTTGTATGCTGGCTATGGTTGGCTAGAAAGAACCTCGGGTAGGAATTAAACCTGGCAATTGATTGACGGATCCAAGCGGTTCATTACACTATCTATGACGACTTGCCTTGTTTCGCTGAAGAACCTGATTTTGAAGTTGTACCGAAAACTCGGACTATTAATCAATACAAACAATATGATGATAGTTATTTGATATAGAATCGTGAGCAGCCACCCGTTGATAACAAGGTTAGGCTATGTTAATTATACGTTACTTACCTCCTCAGGTCCTTATGTACAAGGTGTTCGTACATGTGGTTTGTACACTGTCGGTAGTGTAGTACGAGCACCCATGTAGAACTTGGAAGTACAGAGGGGCTGACGGGAACAGAATAAGGTACCTGGTACCTAGGTACATACCTAAGGTAAGGTACAATACATAGCCCGTAGCTACGGGCGTACCTAATTTGTTGCACAATTCTTCTGTAGTGTCGGTAGCCGCTATACTAGAATAAGGAAGGAACCCACGCAAAGTGGCTGATTCACTTATTTACATTGAGACTTACCAGTGGCTAGTGGCACGTGGCCCACAGTTCTCCATAGGTCCCCACCAATAGAACAGGCTAGATGGGTAAGGCCGAAGATCTCCCAAAGCAGGTTCATCCAGGTTCAGCCAGGTTCGGCCAAGGTTTCTACTTTGTTAAAGGAAGGCAAGGCCCGTTAAGAGGTCCAAGCGTCTCGATTGAGCCCCGATCGATTTTACTTACATACGCTACAATACCTCGCTACTAACTACATTATCTCGCTACATAACACTATTTCCCATCAATCCGTCCATCGTATGATTCTTCCAAGCCTCCGTCGAGAATTCCCCCGTTTTTTCATTCTCGCAATTGGATTTTTTCGCGCCTTGTCGACACATCCGCCCTATCGGATTCTAAGATCTCGGAAAAGCAAATCTCTAATCTTGCCGTGTGCGTGCGACAGGAGTTGCCCACCAACACCGGTTCGAGTTCCAAGGTAATAAGATAATTCAATACGCCTTTACAAGTTACCTTTTGGGGGGGGTTTCTACGGCGGAAGGGCAACGAAGGGCGTTGGTTTAGCAAAAATCGACGTCCACTTCTTTCTCTAGACCTTTGCCAGACCCTCGCGTACCTAACCTACCTAATAGCCTTGGGTAGATTTATCCCCTCTCCGCCCTCTTAAAGTGCTGGTTTTTTTTTTTTTTTTTTTTTTCTCAAACGGGGGCCTTGGCGTCGCAAAGCAAGCTTTTCCCGTCTTTTCCCATTCTGCATTTCCACATTCTGCTTGTCCCGTTTCAACCCAGAACAACAATCTTAGTAGAACAGAGATTCCCCTGTGTCTACAGTCTACAATATTTTGTCGCCTTCCCCATCTAGGCTTATATACCCTCAAGATCAATTGCGTGAGCCAACCAACCGATCCATTTTCATATTCATCCATCGGTGCCAGACGGGCACTATACTATTCCAGGCCGTACGATCAGGTCATCCCAACGACAATACCCCCTGGTCGTTCCCGCCATATGCAAACCCCCTCCTTTCGCTTGTCTTGACCTGGACAAGAGCGGCTGAAGGACTTGCTGTGGTGCCTGCTGATGTCGAACCACACCTGCATCTCATGATCGTACCAGTACCAGTGCCACCATGACGGACCAGCAAGAGCCTTCTGATCTCTTTGGTCTCGACGACCCAAACGGCCCGTATTACCAAGATAGCAACAACCCAAGTAATGGGGACGCAACACTGACCGACTCCAGTACCAGCAACCAACAGTTCTATGCTGAGCCTAATTGGACCTTCCAGGACACTCCTCCTTACGATACTTACGATACTAATACATTTTACCAAGACGAATGGAATCTAAGCCAGCAGCCCGAACTGGATCATGGCCTCGCTCCGCAGCAGCAGCAGCAGCCACCGCCGCAGCCCTCCGCTGCAGTGGCCCCGTCCTCTATGGCACCCGGTCCGTCGAATCCACTGCCGACCGTCGGCCCCATGGTGAATACGACGACCCTACAGATTCGACCGAACGGCGCCGGTCCAAGAGGCCTCACTGAGGAGCAGCGCCAAAAACTGCAGAATATTGCCATGCCGGCCCAACTTCACTACCGTTCCCCCAAGAGCGAAGCGAGTCCTGATTCGGCCGGCCCGGTGTACAAATCATCATCCATATCCTCACCTGAGGATCAGAGCCTATCCTCCAAGTCAAATAGTCGCAAGCGAAAATCGTCGGTAGAACTTGACGATGACGATGACGACGATCTTGACAGCCACCAGCCAGTGAAAAAGACGGCTCACAACATGATCGAGAAAAGATATCGCACTAATCTTAATGATAAGATAGCAGCTCTGAGAGATAGTGTACCAAGTCTACGCATCATGTCGAAGAGCGCGAGGGGTGAGGATACCACTGAAGACAGAGAAGAGTTGCACGGCTTGACACCCGCGCATAAACTCAACAAAGCCACGGTTCGTCCATCCTAGTCTTTCAGATAGCAAATATCGCAAGCACTAAACATTACACTATAGGTTTTAAGCAAAGCTACTGAGTATATTCGGCACCTGGAGAAGAGAAATCTTCGACTTGTCGATGAGAACTCGGCCATGCAGCAGCGGATTGCTGCCTTCGAGAAGCTCTTCATGGCGGGGGCGATGAACGGCGCAGTCAGTCCTCTGCAGCAGACAACGCCTTCCACGCCCATACAATACTCACAGGAGCCTAATGGATACGCAAACCCAGCTATGGGCACGTCGGGCCAGGCTGACCCACAGGGCATGATACAGGTACCTGATGATATGAAGCGTATAATTGCCGCCCAGCTGGCGACTGGTCAACCGTATCCGGTGCCACCAAGGCCTTCTTTTGGCGGCAATCCCAATCCTAATTTGGTTCGTCATCAGCAGATCCAACAACAACATCACATGCAAGCAAGAGGTTGGCAAAATGCCGGCCCTTACTTTGGCAAGTTGATGGTCGGCTCCCTAGCCGGGTTGATGCTCCTTGAGGCCGTTCGGGAAAATGAGCAAAACAACGAAACGCCAGAAGGACGCGGTCTCTTCGCTGTTCCCATACACCTCCTCGGCTTACTTACGTCCTCATTGAATATCGACTTCATGGGCTATCATATCCAGGGCGCGCAGGTATTATATTCCATCAGGGTTGCATTGCTACTCTGTAGTATTTGGTGGGCTGTCTTCCCCTCACTCACGGAGCGTAGACCACCAACTGTGCAGGGTTCCAAACAGCAAAAACAGGCTTCACTGAAAGCAGTACCATCTCTAGCATCCCCTATCCACGTCCGCCGTCAAGCATGGCTCACGGCCGTTCAGACAGTCTGGGTCCCACGACACAACTTCTTCCTTGAGGCTGCCGCGCTTGGTCTCAAAACACTGAAGCTGAGCCTACGGAATCTTATTGGCATTCATGGTTATCAGATGCTGACAGGTCTGACGGAAGACGAAGAGCTTGCTCGTGTTAAGGCGTGGGCGATAGCCCTGGATGCTCAGTTAGCTGGAGGAGATGTTGAGATCAGCAAGAGCCGACTTACTCTAACCCTTCTTGCTTCCGGAACTCTTCCCACCACTCCACTTCGATTGATGCTTAAGGCGCTCCATATTCGAGTTCTGTTGTGGGAGGTTGGCCTCTCTGGCATACAGCTCGGCATATTCAACACCTTTGCGTCGAAATTGGCTCGGTCGAAATGGAATGAGGCGAAACAACTACACAGACTCCTTACACAACTTCGCCGCGGCGGCCAGGAGCAATCTGATGACGAGTTACCTGATCACCTAGCTGCTTTGCTTGAACAGGACTGCGATGTGGTCTTGAATCCAAATATCGTCCAAAGGGCACATAATCTTGCCTGGAACCGCCCTACCGATTATAACGCTATCGGACTCATTGATGGCATGGACACTGTAGTAGATGACTTGGCGGTCCGCTCGCCGATGGACGCTGTTGCAGCCTGGTGGTCAAATATGACTTTACAAAGCGCTCTTACAAATAGTCTTCTGGTGCAAGAGGATGAAGCAGATACAATCCAACAAGTCGAGGACGATGTGTCTCTGGCAATCAGGACCGCTCCGATTGGGTCCATTGCTCAAAATCGTGCTTTAGTCGCACGTGCGCTACTTTTTGAAGAGAAGAGAAACATCAACATCATGGCTGCATTGCAAGCCATTGGACCCGTGACGCCGGTTCTCTCATCGAATAGCCCCCTAGGCAGCCCTACCCGTGTTACGCCATCATCGCCTACTCCTATTAAGGTGCTCCCACCTTCACTAGTCATGACAACTGAGATGCGTACTTCTCTCTTATGTGCTATGGCTATTGCACACCTTCAAAAATTCTCCCCCCCTGAGGAGCCAGTCGATATATATGGGGTAATTGATCAAATCCACCCCATCAATGATATGGGGTTACTTGGTTACACTGCTACCTTCAAATTAATGGACCGACTGGCTAGCCATGAATTCGCTGCCGAAGCGTGTGCCGACACGCTGGAGCGTCTTTCGGGTACACTACGGATATGGACCGGGAAGGATTGTGGTCTTGAACCGGAAGTTCGGCATCAAATGATTGAACGATGCTTAACTGTAACCCGCGGCGTTGTAGGAATGGGTATCGATACAGATACCGGCTATGGCAGCAGTAAGTGTTCGCCCTCTCTCATTTATATTTAGTCATGTTTGGATCGTGAAAGGCGTTTCCAGCCGAAAGTACATCTATTGGATGTCAAGCGGTGTCTAACTTGAGCGGTCTACCATGATGCTTTGTACAACGACTAACCTAACTTACAGTGAGCGAAAGCGACGACGACCATAATGTATCAACCGACTTCTCGACCAACGCGGACGTCATAGTGAAGCAAGCGCCTGCCGCCGTCGACACAGATGTTGCGTAAGGCTTTTCGTCTCAACCCATTTCATTTTTCTTATTCGAGAGGTAGTTTTCAAGAGGCAGTTGGAAGAAAGACTGGCCCTATGAAAGTTTGCCTACCTTGGTTCTAGTAGCGGAAGTCATGCCTTGATGACGTTGACGATCATTGACCAGAAGTGGCCTTTTGTCACTTATATACTATACTAACAACACTACTTCGTTACATATATAATTGGGTTGTTTTGCCATCATGTGCGGGAATCGGTGCAATTCATACGAGGGATATGGTTCGGCCTCAAAAGCTTCGGGGCGTTCAGGGAAAAGCGGAAATATGCTTGCGGTTTTTAATGGTAGAATGGACAGACTAGGGTCAAATGTCGGCGCGTCTTTGGGGACGATAGAGTAGGAACAGAAAAGAAGCTGAACAGCTTTTACTTAGGCATCCAAGGGCGCCTTTCGGAAGCGCAAAAAAAAAAAAAAAAAAATACCAAAATAGTATATAATTCAGCGCGAGATATTGGCCACGTCACTCGTGCATCGTTTATAGCCAGAGTTGGGATTTTCTAGGTCATCGATTAGCACGTATATTTGGCATAACCTATGTTTAAACGGAGATGCACCATGACAAGAGCAAAATCTCATGACAATATACTTCAAACTATGCAGGTCCTGTTGAATGAACCGACTGATATCTACCCTATTGAGCCCTTAAGTGATATAGGAGCCAACCCTCTGCAAAATACCATTCCAAGGGCTACCAATTCCTGTAGTCGTATACCTGATATCATCCATAATTTTAGAGGATAGGCCAGTCTTTCTTAATCTGTTTGACCCGCATGTGGTTGAATAGATCGCCCGCAAGATTTTCCCGTCTTCAGGGCCATACGAGTAGATACATCTCTGCTTTACCCTTACTACGATACGTTAGCTTGCTGTTCATGCTTGTTACTTCTAGACAACAATGCACCCGGTAGACGTGTGAAGGGTTAAGTATATTTAGCCTTGTGTATCCCCGTTAAGGCACATGCGCAGAGGCTGGGGTTTGCGGCGGCATATAACTATTTAGGAACGAGCTTAATCCACGTAGACGTGTTAAGTTAGGTAGATATACTACATACAGCATATGCTATGCGTTGGGGGAGGGGAGGGGCATGAGTTTCTCGTGGTCTTACTCAGCACTTTCTATATCGACATGGATCCATGAACTGGATGGGTTCGAGGAATAGTAGATCTCTCTTATCTAATAAGTGTACTTGGTGCGTAAGCCGGACCCAGGGAGCTGGCCCGCACGTTTCCAAACCTGACGAAGCCAGTTCTGGGTAAAAAAGGATTGCAAGGATCGGGTAGCTTTCGCCCCCTAAACCGTAGTCACAATCCCCTTTTTTCTTTCCTATTCCCTTTCCCTTTCTTTTTCAGACCCCTTTTCTTCTTCACCTTAGGTATTTGGCTATGTCAATGCTGATGGGATAGATCTGAGTTTAACCCCAGTCGTGTAAGTATCAGCTAACTAGAATCATAAGTGAGCAGGCGGTATATACTATGTGTTTCATGGAAATAATCCACCAATACCCCCTCCCCCCCCATAGCTGCATGAGCGGAAGAAGCATGCCGAAAGGTTGGGGACCTCATATTCGCCGAGTTACTTACGGGAATGTACGTACGCACGTTCCCAACCGCGGTGAGAAAGGATGGGGGGCTCGATAGATATGCCCCGATAGTGTTCTCGGTACTGATAGCGTCTCTGCAAACGGCCCAACTAGCTAATGCAGTTTGTTTGATCGGCCACCTCCAACTTGACGAACCTCCTGACCCTAGCAGAGCAGCCCACAGCTCAGTTGTCGCTTTCCATGTGGATTTGGCACGGTAAGAACCTTAGCTGTATACCCTTGGTGCAGGTAAGGTCATGCATGTAGACATGCGTGTGTGGCATTCCGTACGGGCCAGGCTTCGCTCAACGCGAGCAAGCTTCCGTTCCTGGTCAGCCCAACAGTCTGCGCCTAACGTTGGGTATCCGCTGGCGAGAGCGCCGCCCCAGCTAGTTGCTATTGGCATTCCCAACTGGCCCCATTGACTATGCCAGATAGATGTCAACACGAGAGCCTAGCTGCTGCGCGATAGTAAGGTAGAATAGGGAGAATAGAGACGGTTAAACCTTGATAGTTACCGCAGGAGGTTATCAATAGGAGTTAAGAAGTCGAGCCTGGCGATGCCAATCTCCTAATGGTCATATGACAGTTCTCAAGACGCAAGACATGCATTCAACTACGCCCCATGTTCCCAGTTTGAACATGCCGTGTTACGGCAGTTGGTGCTAAAGAATGGCATGCTGACGCCCAGGGCATTGAGCTCATAAGGCCGTTGTCACGCCCAGCAGACCCTGCCGACAGTAACGCATATCGTCCATATGCGGGCACCTGCAGGGTCTAGACTGAGAAGGGCGTTCTATACTTACCAAGGGATTCATGCCTAGGGCTCAGGGAATCCCGACTTCCTCCTGAGTGATCTGCGGACAGTCTAGGGTCGTCGAAATTTGAAGGCGTACTTCTATCAACTTTGCAGCCAGCTGACCTATAGGTTAACAATGTTACAGGCATGCTAAGCGCTCAACGAATCAGCTACGTCGAAAAGGTTCGCAGGGCCGTTGGTAAAACCAAACGAATACATCCGTAAGGCGGCGCACCCCACACTATCTTGACTGCCGAAAGAACAGGGGAGTCTGCAGCTTTACTTACTCGAATATATACCGCTGACATGCGTATCCACGGTACGGAACTCGAAACCGCTATTCTAAAGAGTACACGACGAGGTTCGGTTTACCAGGGCTTAGAGCGCACGACAAATCGTAGCATAACCGACCCGTATCCTATACCTACCTAGTATTGGGATTCCATTACCAGTTGCTCATTTGTGGTACAGTATGGTCGAAAGAAAGGGTGTTCTAAATTAGATGAAAATCTGGCTTGACGCGCACACGGGCTTGGCCTAGATTAGTGCCGTAACTCCCCGTAAAGGACTCAGAAGGATGATGTTCTCCTAATTATTAGGACGTACGTCTCTTATTGCCAATAGCCAAGGAATAGTTCCACACCATTACAAGCCAACTTCAGGATTTCCTCGCCTCCGTCAGCATGCGTCACTATTATGTCCTTAGGTCTACCTAACCCCGTCAAGGTGGACAGCGCACCGAATAAACCTCTCAACTAATTTCGCTCTTCACATTTATCGCGCTTAGAATTAAAAATTTCCTCCCAATACCACGCCTTAATTCTCTGACTTGCTCTCGGCTCTGATGGCTGCGATATAATTAAGGTCCAGCCTGAAAGGGCCCTCCTGCTCGCCAAAGAAGCTACCGGCATAAACTTAGCAAATGCGAGATAAGAAGAGGACGAGAAAGGGAAAAAAAAAAAAAAAAAAAAAAAGGATGTATGGGCATAACACAAACCTTCTCATCATAATACTTATTCGTTTAATATGGTCTAATCGTAAAGGTGCAGCATCCGGCTTCGGCTGTCCTCGATACGTGGGTTTGAAGTCGTCCCAGAAAGCAGTCACCGCCATGTCGTCACCGGGAACGAAGTCGTACTCCCAGCTGACCGTGCTCTCATCTCTACCATCTGGGCGTTTGGACGGGATGTCATCCTTGAGAACGAGCGTGTACTTTTTACCGTCGCTCTTAGCTACACCAAGGCTCAGCCCTTGGTAGTCGAGCAAGTCCCAAGACTGCGGATCGACCGTCCGCTGGGACGCGAAACCCGCGCCGCCGAGCGCTGTGATATCCAGGTCACCGCTGAACGTAGCTACCATCGAGTCGGCAGAGCATACCAGGAGGCTATGGCTTTTGCCACCGCGCACCCGGTCGTCAGAAGGGCTCCAGGCGTGCTCGTTCCATGGCCTGTTTGTGAACGTCAGTATGAGTTGAGAAGAGAAGGGGGTAGAGGGTACATAGAATTTAGGCCTCCTGGCGCAACAACTTACTTATACCCCCCAAAAAGGTAGAACTTAGGTAGTTCACTCATAGCTGCCGGATTCTTTCCTTCCGTGTCCCTTCCGCCTTTCTATATATAACTGTAATATAAAGAGAGGTCCAAGTCCCGAGCAACCCTTTTCCCCTTGAGAATGAGTGATGCCCTAGCGAATGGAACGAAGGAAGTAGGTCAAGTACTGGCGTTTCTCGGCCAAACTTTGGGGAGGGGGGCTTTTAGTGCGTTAAAGCCGCAATGACAGCAATCTTGGAATGAAGGCGTGAAGTCAAATAGCGACGATCGGTCACTGCATTGAGGCTCAAGAACGGGGTCAGTGCACACACATCGTCTCAAGCCTAGGCGGACTTATCTCATAACCTAATCTGGATCTGGGTAGTGGTTATACCAATACGGCAAGGTTAGCACTTCAAGTAGCGTATATAGCGTATCTAGTATCATTTCTTTTCCTTGGTATTTTTCTGTAGCGGAACAAACTCTTAGCCGAGCGGTGCGTGTCAGAGCTGGGATGTAAGGGTGGGTGAGGGCGTGAAAAGAAAAAAAAAAAAAAAAAAAAAAAAAAAAAAAGTTACCCGGCTGCTTGGTTCGTATGCGTTGTTTAGGTCGAGATTATTTAGCTAACAACTTTAGGTGAGTACGTGAAGATATAGCAGTATACACACCTAAAGCAACTACAACTAACTACATCATAATGTAACTTATGTAAGTAATTATGGTGAAGAATTACCCACCGTATAGAGTTAACTGATAGTGTAAGATTATATAATTAACTACCTATCTAAGGTACTTAGGTAAGGCATGTCTCAGTTAATATGTCGAGGTTGCTTTTCCTTCTTAGAATTGGAAATAAATTAAAAACCAAGCAGTCAGCGCAATGTTGTATTTCAATGCAAACGACTCGACATTTTTTTCCAATTTGTATGTATTACTACCAAAAGCTTTCCCACATGTAAACGGCGAAGGACTTAGCACGTGACAGAAACCGGTCCCGAAAAACTAGAATCCGACACGGACGTTGCAATGCGCGAGGGTTCGAAACACGCGTAAAGCTCTCGGAGCTAACACCCTGCTCGGGTCACGAGCTGTACGATTACGTCGTATAGCCGACGGGGGATGGTGGATGGTGGTTGGAGGGGGATGGTCGCAGCCAAGTGGTAAATTGCGCCGCGCATTTGTCTGGGCGAATGCGACCCGAGAAGAAAGGATCGCCCAGAATCGTCACCTCAATTCAATAACTCCGTACAGCATCCAACACCACACTATTATGGCTTCTTCGTCTTACAGCCCAGCCTGTCGCAACTTGAATTGAGAGAAATGAATAAATTTGATTTTTGGGGGGGAGGATTTTTGAAATTTCTTTTGCTTGTATTTCTAGCACGAAGCTTAAAGTTCCATCTACCAGTAACTACCTTAGTTAGGTAGTAATGGAAGACTCAGAAATACCATCAAGATGAAGAAATATTTGCATTTCCTACACAGCAAACTGACATGTTCGTGCCAATCTCCTTTCCATTCGCCAATATTCTTCCCTAAGCTCGGGAGAGCCCTCTCTGTACGTATCATCTAAGGTCATGTGAAAGTCCCGTCAAAAAAAAAAAAAAGAAAAAAGTAACACCGCGCTGCACCTGGATATCCCTAAACCAACTATATGCATCACAGAGACGAGCCCTTCGTCTCCATGTAAGATATCTTGCCCCGGCCCCGCCATGTCCGAGATAAAAACATAATCCGCCCCGTCCGCATGTCCCTATTCTCTCGTCCATGCCTTCATGTCCCATCATACCTCCCCAACCTTAGCCAGCTATGAGCTATTAGCGATGTTGCCCAAGGCCGGGAGACCCTGGCATCGAGAGAGGTGTTGTCGGGTAGTCATAGCCGGACTCTGAACAGTTTGCCGAGTGTTCGTACGAGTGTGAAAGCGGTGGAGTCTAGCAACACCGATCAGCTACGGGGTTCTCGGCGGGAGTAAGCGCGCACATGACTCACATGAGGGTTGGAGTGGTCGTACGAATTTTGGCCGTGAACTTCCATCCCGGGTACGAAACCGTAGTTCATGTACGGAGACATGGATTCCTCTGGATACGTCTCTCTCTTGATAGCATCGTGGAAGTGTGTCATGGGAGGGAGCGTGCAAGGAACCGTCGTAGCTATGTAACTGGGATAGCCTTCGCCGGTAGTAATTGGGTGGTGGTAAGGCTGGGCCGAGTTGTACGGAGGCAGAACCATCTCGTCAGGCGGAGGATAGGCCGAGTAGGGCATGAATGGCGGCGTGTGAGACCGCTCTCGGTCGTCATACGCTTGGCTAAATATTATCTCGTCGTCATGGTTCATCGGGGGTGTGAATTGAGGCTGTACAGCCTTGTGCGGAGCTGCGGTGGGCTTCTGCGTCTTAGAGGAGCTCGTCTTCTTGGTGTTCCGGGTGCTGCCCGACTGCGACTGCTTGTCACTTCCCGTAGGGGAAGATGCGTCGTCCGAGGTACCGGCGCGCCTCTCGAGGTCTTCCAAACGCCTCTTGAGCTTCTTGCCTAGAGAAACTGTTAGGTTACTCGGTCATTGCTAAGAACAAGTAAAGCTGGTCGCAACCTACGGTAGTTGCGCTGGGCAATTCGGTTCTGTATCCTCCTGCGTTCGGCAAGGTCCGATATCTTGGTCCAATCCTCATCAGGGTTGGCCGAGCTGGAGAAAGCACTGCTGGTCCCGTGTGCCGAGTACTGCCTCGGCGCCGGCGCGGGTGGATATGGGTATTGGTGTTGCGACATGGCGTACATGGACATTGTTGAGTCTATCTATCCCCGTGGTCGACTATGATATTACTTATATGACGATGTCGAACAAGTGATAGAGATATATAGTGAGACGAGACGAGACGAGACGAGACGGTTAAGCTTCGACGGTGGTTCGTTGTTGATTACTTCAGAACTAAGTTGTTGTCGAACCGAGATGGTGGGACACATGAACTTTCTGAAGCGGGAGGAAGGAATCAAATATATAGAAGTAGTAGCCCTTTCAGCCATGGTCCATGGAAGCCGTGTTCGAGATGGAGAGGATTGTAGCGCCCCCCATGCTTCTGACAAGGCCCTTCAGCAACCTGAGTACCTGAAAGCCTAGATACATTACATGTGTCTGCGTGTACGCAGATACAAGGTTAGTACTAACCTACATCAGTATGTAGGTACGTAAATACTTAGATACGTAGATACGTATTTACGTACCTTTTGAACATGGGTCATAACTTCGACAGGCATCTGATTGCGATGCACCTGATGCATTCCGCTCTTTCGATACAACGTCGAGTAGAAGTTGGGGGGGTAGTGCAGTTAGTTCTGGGGCCAGTGCGAGGAGGGCAGAGCAGCGCCTCAATCTGAAGGAAGAAGTAGCGGGCGATCCATGGGCTGGAGTGCGGTAGAGACAATAACTCGCACGAGTGAACAAGGGTTCAGATCAAGGGGGAGGGGTTTAGATAGAATTCTGCTCGGGGTAGCTTATAGAATACGTAGTTACATACATACATAGGTACATACCTACCTACCTTAGGTATGTAGTACAAAATAATATGACTACATAGATAAATACCTCAATACCTCATTGATCATAAATATAAATTGTATGTATCCAATGTACTTTGATAGTTGGCAGCAACCCTACCTGCATGCCTTCCGCAGGGGTCCTTTTGCACAGCTGGCTCCTAAGCTGGGCTTTTACGATATGTATATATGCGATATTCCCATTCAAATAGTGTAGAAGCACGGCGGAGTTCCCTAATTTTGCCCGAATTTTGCTGCCTAGGGTAGAACGGACAAAAGTACAACAAGTATTCCGCGTACCGCGCGCACTTTAAGTAAAAGCAGCGATAGCTTTCTAATTCTCCACACACCCCCAATAACCCACCGACTCGTAGGGCTGGCTTCTTTAAGATATCGGCGCTATTAGGCTATTCGCTATATTCAGCAGTTGACTCGACGATGGATCTTACGAGCAAAAAATCAGGTACCCATTCACCCATTGTGGGGAAGATAACTCCTTAAGCACTTTCAACTTTGAAAAAGCCTGTTGAGCTTCGACGCAATACGGCAGACACGGCCATAGCCACACACGCACAAACAGAATCCAATGAATCACATTTTTTCTATGCAAAACTAATTGTTCAATCTCTCCGCAATACCTAACAGTAGACGATAGGCTTGTAAAATATTAGCACCGCTCAACTAAAGGGAAGCTAAGCTAGCTCTTTGGGGGGTGGCCAGGGTGCAACAGGGCTTAACAAGGCAGGGCAGGGCATGACAGGGGCCTGTTTTTCCTCTCTCTCTCTCTGGGTCATGTCGCAGCCCAGCACTTTTCTGGAGTTTCGTCGCGTTAGCTAAGCTGGCTAGGTATGAGCCTACCCTCATTGCGTACTCTGACCACTCGTAGAGGAGATTTGCATGGGATAAGTCCTATGACCGTGGCTACCGCTCAACTCTCGCCCTTTATTTGACATAACGTGCTAATTTCAGTATCGGAATGTGTCAATATGTGTCATTGAATAGAGCCACATGCGAGGTGACAGCGCTGGGCTATGGCCCGAATTTGAAAAACTGTCCGCCATCTTTGATAGCCATACCGCACGCAGAATTCCCAGTCTCAGAAATGATAAGCGAAGACATTTATAGAGCACATGACTGAAGATTCATGCAGAGACTCTGACATCGTTACCACTTACCATTACCAATACCGATACCAATACCACTATCACTATCACTATCACTATCCTCATCCTCACTATTACCATTTCTACTAAGCGACAACCTAAGGGAAGCCTGCAAGACCCGGATACCTCATCTAGAACGCTGAGCGTAGGGAACTTTAAGTACCCCTTGTGTCTAGAGAAAAGATAGGCAGGCTTAACTCCGTAGTTATCAAATTGTGCGCACGGGAAAGAGAAGTCCTAGGGAGGGATGTGTGAAGCATCCGTACAATTCTCCAACCAAAGGAACGCACTAGGGACAATCCCATCGATCCAAACTCGTGGCTGGTAATTCCAAATCACCAATGGCACGCACGTACGATGCCCAGTCCCTCGAGTCCTTCGAGAAAGACGTATGGAAGGGGGCTTAGACAACAACGGGAAGCCTCTTCTTCGGGACCCTCTTTTCGGGGACCCTCTCTTCCGAAAGTCCTCGTCGGAATGACGCCAAGCGATTAGATCTGGGAAGGCCAAAAGAAGCACGCGTAAGACATCTTTACGTAAAGCGGTAAACTGATACGCGGTAAAGGGGTTGGATTTTAGTTTTCTGTCTTGGCCTCTCTTGGAAGTCCGACTTGTTAACGGTGAAAAAAAAAGAAGGGTGGACAAGGGGAGCTAGAGAGAAAAAAAAAAAAAAAAAAAAAGACAGACTACCATCTAATTCGCACGTGCTTTATAAGACTTCTATTTTTGGCTCGGCCCATTACAAAGCTAATTCCAAGCGTTTAATTGGTTACCAATTGCCGCCTCTTAGGGCTGCTGGTCAAACTTCTCGAATTGTTCTACGTTACAACTTACAAGGGACTACTAAAAACAATTTCGTGTGCGTCCATTCATTATTCCTAGAGACAAGCTGATAAGAAGTAAGCCCGATATACCGCAACTTCGTAGGAGAGAAGGATTCAGCCTTGATCCGGCAGTCCATCTGTACCCCTTAAAAAGAGAAGTGAGAAGTACTCCTTTTTTTTTGTGTGTGTGTGTGTGTGTGTGTGTTCTAACTAGTTAGTTAAATCTTCTAACTACTTCTTTCTCCTGTAGGATTCTTCGGTAGGCAGATCACGTACCCCACAAACCTCAATATTGACAAATCATTTAATTTGTTACCTAGGTAGGCAGTCCTGGGTAAGAAAGTAAAAATTCCAAATTGGGAGCTGTCTATTTGTGACTCAAAGTCGATGCCAATGTCATCGATATGTCTTGTTTGAGGTCTGTTTCTAAAACTCTGCCACATACGGTGGTCTTATGCACTCACATCTTAGCCGGAGAGGCCGGGGAGCCCGAAAGGTTGGTGGTCAGTATGGACGATGGCGAAGGAGTCTTAAAAAAAGTTTTAATCGACATCAGTACTTTAGCCTCAGTAATTACATATCTTTTAGCAAATATTTGATTCTCCAACAGAGGCTTTGAGAGATTCGGTCCACCAATGAGAATAGCTTCTCCCTCTTGCTTTTCTTCAGCCTCGTTCACTCAAAGAAGAAAAAAAAAGTCCATGGATGATGCATGCATATGCCACATGGCTCCGTCGACTTTTTCCACCAGTTCTTCGCCTTTTTTCAACGTCAAACCTCAAATTATCTACACAATAATATGTTATACATGGCAATTCTAGCAGCTAACGACTTTTTCTTTTCTTTCCCTTTTCGACTTCTTTTGCTCCTTACACTCGCCCATGCGCCTTTAGATTCACTTTCAGTAAAACCGGGTGAGGTTCAGATAGGCTCGATGTATTTTTGTACCCAGCCGCAATGCTGGCGCCAGCCATCGCTCAGCCTTTTACTCGTGAGTGGTGGACAATTTATTCTGCTACCAAATCACCACGAGGACTAAAGATTTTTAATGCGTCTAAATATATACACGTACGTTTTTGATAAAGCCACCTGTACCCGTGATGGGTTGTTAATCATCTGCTCTCTTGCTCTGAAATAATAATAAAAAACTTTTTTTCTGGCCCTCGTACCAACATATATTATATATATTGGATGATATTGACTCGTGTTTAGGTTGTCTATCGAAGCTGCAACTCGAATTGTACCACCAACGGGGTTGACTTCGCAATGGCAGGGGGGTATGTATGACTTGTACCCTCTGGGACTTTCTCACCTGTTATTCATCCCCCTAATGATGTTGGGTGCTGACGCGAGAAGCTTGGAATTCCATGGAGTCGGCAAATTACGTGGGTATTGCTTACCCTAGGTAGGTACCCTTCCCACAAGCAGCGGCACAACATAAGCCACCCACTATCTCGGGCTCGTCAACGTGCGAAGGGGTTTTAAGGTTCTCACTTGCCAAGAACCCCTTCCTCTGCGGAGGTTCTTTACAGCGGCGACACGTACATGTACAATAAGCTGTACAATGTGCGTCCCGCATATAAGTAGTAGAAACGTTGGCAGGAGGACAAATCAGAAACCGACCTTAGGTCACAACCGTTACCAAGGATCTCAAACGAAGAACGCCATGTAAGATCCAATCTAGTCTACTTACCCCCGTTTTGGGTCAGTTGAATTCTCCCGCAGATGCCAGTTACCTACCTGCTTCGGGGGATACTCCCTATCCTAGACAGGCACGACTAAATTATTGTCGCGTTGCTGTTGTCAGGGAAGTAGCTCTCAGGCCGCTGGAGTTCTAGACTTCGTAGTGAGAAAGTCTTCATCGAGATGCCGATCCTCCTAATGTAGCTGAACCCCTTATCTTAATAGCCGACCAAGAACGCCCCTTTTAATATTCGGGTTCGTGGTCGCAGATAGAGGAGTGCCTCATGCAACTGGCTGACATCCTTAGCTTGCATGGGCACCGACTATCGTGGGACAGGACGGGTTAACCGGATAAGGAAATATGTTAGACAGCCCTATGTGCCTACTATGTAACTTGGTGCTTCGCATGCAAAGTCCTGCGGGATCGACACCGCCAACTCGCGCGATTAGACCATCTGAGCTCCCGAAATCTCCGGGAATAAGTCTATTCCCCCGCCTTAGAACCCGCGTCTTAGGGTCGCCACCACGCGTCTCCCCCAGAAATGAGGAATTGTCGTCAGTAGGGTGGCGGAATGCGAAATGAGCATCCATGGTGCGATAGGGCCGGTAGGGGCACCCACGTTAATTCCTAGAAGAAGCCAAGGCAGCTAGTAAGTGGATAATAAGTCGGCACGTATGATATATTAGCAATATATTATACTAGTGCGAAAAGGCGCGGACAAGCTTTACTATCTTTGATTCCCTATCTTTGATCATCGCACGGCGCGGACAAGCTCATTGGAGCAACTAGTTAAGGCCGTCGAGACAAGTTGTGTTGTCTGGTTTAGGTCTGGCCTAGGCTACTTCGAATTATACCGAGGTGACGTACGTTAGAGGCAGTTCCTTCGCAGATCGTGAACGAAGTCCCCTCGTTTGAGATGATCCCGTGTCTAGAGTGTTGATAGGATCTCAACAAAATGGCCCCCATGTTTATTCTCCCCCAAGGTACGTAGGTAGTAGATATGCTGATGCACGCACGTTAGTGGCTTAGAGGATGAATCCTAAAGCAGGCAACGCACAAAAATGATCCATGTCTCGTCGCGTGGCATGAAGTTCAAGCAACAGTGAGAGAATTAAAAGGGCCAAATAATGCATAAAACCCCTGTGTTTTGATATTCCTACCTCAAGTCTTTTTGCAAATTAGATGGTGTACGGCCTGGATTCTAAAACACCTAAGTCCTAGGACTAAGTGCTGGCCGGGCTGGCTACTTTGTTAGTGGACCGCAATTATACGACGATGCTAATCAAGAATACGGATGGAGACCTGATTTTCCCGGAAAATGTGGATGGAAAAGGCGTTGATAGGCAGGGTCGCATTTTGCAGTTTACACTCTTTTTGAAAAGCGGATTTAAAAGAGGTAGGAAAAGGCCTACGTCCGGCTACGACAATTATGTACCTACTGGGTGGGTCATTTGCTAGGTATGTCGTACGGTTTTATGAATATATACCCTAGGTACCTAGTACATAACACAGATATTAGGTTCATTACATAAGGCGGCAGCTAGTTGGGGCTAAATTATTTTAGTGCAGGTACCTAATGTTATGTACGCTTTTTGAAGCAATCCCCCGCGAGCTGAAATAGGACGGACGTACATACATTAGGTAGGTAGGTAAATGTAGGCACCTAGATAGCCAGCTAATTTGGTGACTTCCACTAGCTTTTATTCCCACTACCTAAGTACCCTCCTAACAGCCAGCCCCCTTACGTAGTAGCCTCTCCCTAATGTACTGTACTTTTTTTTTTTTTTTTTCGTCTTGCTATCTATCTCTTGTCCACCAAACTCAAAATATGGAATACGACAATGAGATCCTCCGAACGTCTCGATGATGCTATGCCGTAGTATGCCATGGCAAGCCATGCGGCGTCTATGCTTTTACCATGGTGTAATTCTTGCGGGATACGAAGCGAAGACAGCAGATAGTTGACCGAAATTAGTCACGCGGTCTACCTGCAGTTCGCGAAAGCAGCGTTATTCTCGGCACCGGCCTTTGGCGCTAGCGGATCGCGCGGCGTTCGCGTTGTACGAATTATTTTGATTTATTAACCCCGTCCAAACAACTACTACTCCGCTTTCTTGTAAAGGAAGGACCACTAAGGTAATATTTGCATCTAACAGCATAAAATATCAAAACAACACCCATATCTGTTGGAACTACGTAGACGAACTAGGCCAATTAGACGAGGTGCGTGTGTGTGTGTGTGTGTGTGTTTCGCAGCATAAGTAATCTGTGAAGTACAGAAGCTTTCTCACCTTCTTTTTCGGCAGTCTGGGATAAATCTAAATGGGTGCTGACTGAACCCGTGCCTATGGACTTGGGTCGTGCCAAGAAACGCATCTTGTCAGAGGGAGACCCCGGTTATCACACCACCACCACCACCACAGCACCACCGCCAATACCAATATACGGGCTACCGGTTATGGGTTTGGCAATAAAATCGGGTTAGGTACATAATGTGGCCAAATTTCCCAATTACTACGTACTACCCCGATCCACCAATAGATACATCAGCACGTACCTGATATATAATATGCACACCCCCGTGGGTATAAGTCAGGTATATTCGATGGTACAACATCTCTACGTACATATATGCATGTACTTACTCGCTTACATACCTAGGTACCAACAGAATTAGGTACACCTGATGCTCTTTAACCTTCCTAATCCCAACTTCTCCAGCCAGTTCATAGGGCTGAAATGACATCCGCACTTTATTGCCGTCCCCTACTATATGTAAGTAAGCAAGGTGCCAGGCACATCGCTTCTTTGATAGACTGGCGAGTTACATTATACGCCGAGGGGTTTCCAAAAGGGATATCGGTCTTAGATATTCAAACCCCGAATATAGATCGAGGCATCATACGCAGAGCCGCTATCACCAAGCTATTTATCAGTTGAAGCAAGCAACAACAAAAAATAGGCTGTATTAGCATCGCAAGAAGTTACCTACGATGGCGTCAATCCCGTATCGTCCTTTGCGCTGTCTCCCCCCTGCTGCAGTAGTAGTACTAAACAAGCAACTGAACAGTAGTGGCGGAGATAGCAGCCGAAAAAGAAACAGCACTAGAACATTGTAGCGGTCTGACGATAAATTAACTGACGCACGCAATGCGACGCAGGACACCCGTTGCGGTACGCTGGTAGGTGTATTTTTAAACACATAGCGTCTTTAGGGGCGTCTTCAGGGTAAGAAGAAGGGGTACGGGAGTAGGTCAACTCGCCATTAGCGACGCTCGCACGGCATCTTGTGGGGATCAGTGATAATTACCAAGCCTATTTTTTCGCTTTGCTTAGCAGCGGGTCTTTCGGTGTTGCCGCTCACACGCATAGCTGGTGCTGTCGTAGGGCTGAAGGCTAGCCTCTTGTCTGTTACGCTCCTATGAGATCGCAGCGTCTATTTCCCCTCTTCTGATCTGACGGGTAAGGTAATAGTACCCCGAATTAATTCTACATGCCATATCTAGGCAGTTCTCTTACATAGTCATGATTCATCTATATACATGCACACATATACACGTATACACATATACACACCTATAGGCACGTATACGCACATATACGCACACGCGCATAGCCTATGAGGCTGATGGCGGTTTACAGCCTTTACTAACTACCTACATGTAAGTATATGTAACTATGCTAGGTAGACTTAGCGTTTAGGCTACCCCCTTGCTTGATCATCTCGCCATCACCGTTTTTCTATTTGCGGAATGCTCGCGCAACAACTTAATAATTTCAGCCTGCGGGTTGCATTTCTCAATTCTATCCGGAATAGATGGAATGAAATAATCGGTGGTTTCCGACTACTAGAGGCTGCGACTATCACAATCGCATGTTTCTCCGAGCTTTGTCCATAACTCCAGCCATATGCATAGCAATTATCCGCGTGTTATTGCCAGTCGAGGCTCTTGAGTAGCACTGTTAATAAGCTTCCATGTGACACGAGATGCTCACGCCCTTTTAATCGGACTTGACCCGTCCGCCATTCAGCTGTTAGAGCCCACCCACAACCCAATCAGATGTTGACATAGCCTTTGGGTTGCAATCGTAGGTGTCAATTCGCTATTTGAACTCGCCCGTGCACTTGACAAATCCCGAAGTATTAACAATGCAGAAGCCGTCGGCCGACGTTCGTACGATTTTTTCTTATGACTTCATAGGGTTTATTGTTTCAAACCAGTCAATCTAGAAAAGATTGATAAGGCTTGAAAGCCCCTCGCAAAGTCTTGCCTCAGAATCAGCCTTAGTCCCGAGAATAGTTAGTACTACGCGGGTAAGGGCGCGCTAAGACATCTGAAATCGATGCGCCGGCGTGTTAGTACAACCTACCTTAGTAGGTAGTATAAGTATACCTATACCTAGTAGGAGGTAGTGTGAAGAGTACATGGGTACTTCCATTCCGTACCTAACCTAACATGGATGTTGCGAATCGGGTCTACGCTGCTTTTGAACGTCGGGGGACGGCAATGAGCGGGTTTCTTTACCTCCCCCGCCAAAGCCCCGCTACGGCGGGCGGACTTGCGCTTAAAGAACTAACCTGGCTATATGTAGGTACTGCTTATGTTATCTCCTCCGATCTGCCGCGGAGGTAGTAATAGAATGACATGCTTGGGTGAAATAGAAGGTGCTTACGTTAGTCAAGTATGACCAGATAGATGTCAATAATAGCTTAGGTAGGTAGTTATCTAGTGAAAGTTGCTCGGTATTGGGCCTATGATGTTTTGAAGTTTTTGAATATGTTGCCGTAACTAGTAGTTGGTTAATAGTCATAATAGTCATATGTAACTACGGAAAAAATAGCTTCACGTGCGAATTAGGTATGTAGGTACCTAAGTAGTAACCTAATAACGATGCTAACATGCGCTTTGCCAACAACTCCAAGATGTGAAAATTAGGGTTAATTAACCCAGTAACAAATAGGTTTCGTTGTTCGTCACAGTTGTTGTTTGTACTACGAAGGGACCTTTGTAATGCGACTTCCATCTTCCATACGAAGCTGCTTTGGGTGGTTCCACGAACCAGTGGCGTCCAAAATATGGATAGACTTTCCAAAATGTATTACCGCTTGGGAAAGTGGGGTGCCTGGGGGAGAGAAGAGGTATACCTACACGATCAATGCACCTATCTGCCTACATACTAAGGTACATACATACATACCTAGCTAGACCATCTAGGCAGCCTAGAGTGTTTCGATGGGTATTGTAGGAGATATGGTAGGAGAGATGTTACGTGGGTTACGTGGGTAAGTGTGGGTAGGGGTGGGTTGCTAGTGGGCGGCGAAGCACAGATTCCACTGCATGAGACCCCGAGTCCACCGCTCATTACAAGGGTGTTTCCCTCTATCTGCGAGCTCTTATATGGGAGACTGGCGGTCGGCCGATACAGCTTGCATGGTGCCAGATGGTGCCTTCCAACACTAAACGAGGGTTCGACGAGGGTCGACGCTGCATTCGCTGCCAAATCTGCAGCCCAGAAAGGCCGTATCGAGTTTAAGTCAAATCCCGATCTGCAACGCAACCACGTTGTCTGATGTTCGTCTAACTGGATTTCTTTTTTTTTTTTTTCCCTTTCTTTTCTTTTTCTTCACTCGCAAGCTGTAGGCCAATTTAGCAACCAGCAACGGTCATTAAGCATTTCGTCAATTGGATCCTTATCAACCTTGCATCAATACAGAATCATACACAAGATCGAGACCGCATCCAAACACTTATGCATTCCAATCTCCATAGTGACGCGCTTTAGCTTCAGGCGTAACGCGAGGCGCAATTTGTCACCCTATTTGGTTCTTTTTTTTTTTTTTTTTTTTTTTCTTCCATTGTTATTTGGGTTTGATCGTTCATTTGCTCATTTGCTCATATGTTCCCTTTGTTTTCCTTGTTCCCTCGTGCCATTTGTTCTTTTACACCCCCCTTCCCCCCTCCTCCTCCTCCACCCCTGCTTCTATTCTATTTTATTATTATTATTATTATTTGAGCCTCCTTCGGCCGACCTCGCCAACTCTGGTAGGAGGTCTATGTACATTCCTCTCCCCCCTCTCCAATCCTCGCCTATCGCCAACCCGAGACAAGGCCAACGCCAACACCAACGCCTAGAATTTGACTTGCGTAGTTGCGCATATCACCGTACATTTACAGCTCAGCACGACACAATACTTACCGCCATCTCAGCTATCCGGCCTACCACCATCCAGTATTAGTTGCCTCTCGTGACTCTGTACTCTTACCCCTTTCACATTTCGACGAATACTTTTCTTTCATTTTGGCTCGTCTTTCTGTCCACCGCCAAAGCTAACCCTGTGGAGCTAGAGGCTTTTTATCGCTTCCGCTCTTTCGTATCTTCATGCATCCCTCGACGTCATCGTCGCGTTTCTCTTAGATCGCCCTAGAATGTGGCGGGTGGATTTCTTAGCTGTTACGAGTTTATCCTTGCTATGGCGCAGCGCTTGGCTATTGACTATCATATTCTAGTTGTTGTTTAGGGTAAATGCTAGCCAATACGGCGTATACGATATCGCGTACTTACCTTACCTACCTTTCACTAGATCATAGCATATCCAGCTAGGCATGCATCGTGCCCGGCTATATTGTGTCAACGATCGTGAAAGCCGTATTTCGCACGAAGAGTTCGCCAAGGCTTGGTGACCGGCGTATCTCGTTCTATGCGGGTCTATTAGTTATACCTTACTCGATTGATGTAATCGAGTTTACTATTCTCTTGCTCCGATCCACAGTAGCCGAAGTCGTACGCCCGTTGTTCGTCGTACAGACTTTCCCGGTTCACAAGAGATATCTAAATACCCTTACCTTAAAGAGCTGAAGGGCTTGAACCTCAATTCGTGTAAGGCGCCTGCAAGTGATAGATGTAGGCGTCAGCTGGTAATTCTACATGGTCTATCGCGGGGTTCTAGACCTCCCCTTATCTACTAGAATTGCGGTATCAAGCATATGGTTACTTCCACCTGTACTTGACTACGCTTTGCCTCGGCCAGCCGGCCCTAGTAGCCCTATCTGCCTGTACCAAGTTACATATGTGCGTTTTTTCAGACGGCAGCCGTAGTGTATCGAGTTCGTCCCGCCATTAGGGTCTCTTATCGTCGGCATCTTATTTATCACGGCGTTTGAAGCTGGGTGTAGGTATTGGAGATTATCTCGACTCCCGATGCCAAGCGTAGATTTACATAATTCATACCGCTTTCATCTAGTTGACTTACAGGTTCATAGCTGAGACGGCGGGGATAGACACGTTATTCGCCCATAGGCGTCATTGCAAACACGTTCAAAATACCAAACCCCGGTAAGCTCGGACCGAGCGACATATCCGGAGCGGTCGGAACTCCGCCGGGAATATAAACGGACGCAATAGCTAAACGATAGAGAGCTAGGTTAGCTGTTGTACTTCAAAGAGGGAATGCCATCCTTGACTCTTTACGGTAGCATTGCAATAGGTCAACGACAACGACAACGACAACGACAACGACAACGACAACGACAACGACAACGACAACGACAACGACAACGACAACGACAACGACAACGACAACGACAACGACAACAACCATACCAACGTGCCAACAACAAATGGGCTGATCGCAAAAACTACCAGTTCGGTCGACGAGACTAGCAGGCGGCTTCGGCCTTCGTAAAATTCTCCGCAAACATTCGGAGGTTGGGGGCTGATACTAGAAATCCGGACAACTTCTCTAACAGGGTCATCCCACCGACGATCACCATCTAGAAAGCGAAACGCAGGGCTTCCCAGCTATCTCCTGAACGGTAGTGCACCAAAACGGTAACCATGATTGGCCTAACAATCTGGCCTTGTCGTATCTTGTGTCCAATAGAGGAAGGGTATCCCGCGATATTCTCCTCAGCTACCGGCTATGCATATTGAATTGTCAATTTGCAGGTTTGAGCTAATGTACATAGCCCGTCTGCCCGTCTGCCCATCTGCCCTTGCATGCCCCTGACGTCTTTACGACAGAGGCGTTAACCGCTAGGTTTCCTATATTTATCAGATTACAAATTACTATGTAGGTACTCAGGTGTTTATTAGACTACGAAACCGCGATATCCCATGCGGTTACCAGCAAAGGTACCTGAAGGCTGAGACGCGCAGTTGATGGAATTGTAGTAATAATCGTCGTCGGCCGTAGAATCACGGACCATGCCTGTACCCCTAGTTAATCGGTAGCCCTAGGCGTCACCAGACTTCGAGGATTATTACCATGCTAGGACCATCGACCAATCTTCAAGTCTAACCGATCAGATCAACAACGTGGCATAGGAGCATACGAAACTAGCCTGGGCCTAGGTCTACCAGGTCCTAGTTACCGGGATAATTCCGTTAGTTATGTATTTGAATAGTTACTATGTATTTCACTACTTCACCCCCAAAACCCCTGGCCATCGTGGAAGAAATCGCAAATTGCGCGTGCGGCACAGCACTGAAACAGACAGACCAAATTTAGCGCCGCAGCATCGAGTCCGTTCGAGGCCACGATCTTCATCTCCATCTCTTTGAAGGCTGCATGTTGTGTAACAAGGCCGTATTTCCTAAAACAAGAGGAGCTGAGGCCTTTTGCTGCAGCCACGGTAGACGATAGTTCCTAGATCCTAGTTTGGGCGACAGAGGACGGTTCGACGTTACCTTACCCCGGACTGGCCCTATTGAAACGATACGGTAGAAGATTGGAACAATCAAGCTGCGACGACGGAAATGTTCCGTAGGATCAGTAGAACGCATGCCAATTGTCTAAGACAGATATCAACTCAGCAAACGTACCTAGTTGATGTAACTAACTACTCCATAATCACCTTCGATATGTGTACGCTACGCCGCGATAGACGGCAAGGATCATTCTTGCCCAATGCGCGCCCGGCGGTTCTAAAACTAACGGTCCCAAGAAGGGGGTATGGAAATGAGAACGAGCCGATCTCTCGCGGCTAGGATCTAAGACCTCACCTTCTCATGAGATCACTCCCAAGAGCTCGGTGACGAGTCTTGTAGAAAAGGCGTCTTGGGTCTCTGGAAAGGATACGCTCCGTGGGGTCAGACTGTGCCACAGGCCGCGTGCTCGCACACTTTCGGCGGAATCCACGGTACGCCTCCTAAGTCATTTTCTATCCAACATTTTGACGCCTATCTTGCCGGCAAGCCAGCCAGCCAGGCTCCAGGATAACTAACCGATAAAGCCCCCACCCAGTGCAGAGTAGAAGAAGGTTGAAGGGAATTCCTGTTGTTATACGAATACCCCGATGCAAAGCGGAACCAGCGCGACCTGGAATAGAATTTGTCAAGAGCATTGGATAGGATGGGCCTGAAACATGAGACAGACCAGCTTTGACGTAGCCGCGTCGGCTCGGACAGAGCGTGGTTCTGTTTTATGGAGGGATAAGACAATGGCACATGCTGCGTAACGTCATGGAAGATGTACGGAATGTTCCTCGGTTTCTTTTACATCCCGAATTTGAATTTTGGGGGCCAGTCGAGCCTCGCGAGTAGAAGATGGATTTTACAGTACCTTGTTAGACAAATGGAAATCCCCGACAAGCGTAGTAAGTGTGGCTATCAGGCGACAGATATATGTTTTTCACGTCTGCGCGTCGCGAAGGCTTTGGATCCTCTCATATTCCTGTTCCTTGTTTGCTAGGCAAACTACCTAACTACGGGTAGTTCCTAGTTCATCTGTGCCAAGGCCAAGTATGTGATGTTAACTACCTAACTATGTTATTTTATGTTATGCCATGTCATGTACCTAACTTGATTTGATAAATAACTGACTAGCAACGAATAGTAAGCTATCTACCTGTTTGCTAGACGACAAGTGCATCATGTGTTTCAGCCTTCTCTTCTAGATCGGGTTCCAGAACCGTGAGGCTTGGTGTGGGTGGCGAATTGTCCTGCTTTCGGTGTTGCTTCTCTATGTTGGCTGCATATTTGAAATATGTTGGAGATATTTTAGACAATTGCTATGAATAGCAGCCATGCGCTTTTAGCGTGAGTTTCTCCTTTCCTCCCTGCCTCCCTGCCTCCCTGCTTCCAACTTCTAGTGAAAATAGTTCAGTGTGGCGTTCAGATGGATTGGCAAATCACTTATACGGAACATGAGACATCTTTAACTCGTTCATGCGCACGAGCACAAACATAACGTATACATAACGTACACACTCGCGCATGTTTCGGTTTGTATTTAGTAATTGAGGGTACACAGAACGAAGCATGGAAGTTCATTCGATCCTCGGCATCATGAGGTCGGCGAATGGGATGGGTCGGGTTTTCGCTAGGCCCTAGATCTCGGACGCCCGTGCCTCGTCGTACGGGTAAAGCTAGGGGTTTCTTTTCGAGCTAACTAACTACTTCCTAAAACCAGGTAGTTACCTAACAATAGGATATACTCACTTCCAAATATTATGGTAGCCTTTCGGAAGACTCGGTGTCAACAAGGCAACAAGGACCGTTTTACAAAATTACTGGCCACGGTAATGATATGATGTGGTTCCCTCGCCCCCTTCTACCTATCATGAACGAATGAGTAAATGAATGAAAATGCCTTTCCTCGGGGACCCCCCAATCCCGCAGGATTCGCCCCGTCGCGTTCGCTGGGGCGGTACTTAGCGGAACCGCGGTTGGTAAAAGACGGCCGGGATAAATGTGATTTCAACTGATCTCCACTAGATACATGGTAGGCTAGACTAGAACTTCGAACTTGCAATGGGAAAACAGGACAATTGTGATGTGGGATGCTATGGATCTAACCTAACCGCTGCCTTGTGTCATGAGAAGAAAAAAAACCCCCCAAAATAAAGGGGTAATGTTAAAGCTACACCACAGTTTACGTACGTATGCGGATACGCCGTAGTGGAAGACGAAAATACGAACAGAGTAAAATCCACCTCGTTATGTGAAATGAAAACTACAAAACGAAGAAAAATAAGATAAAATAATGATGTCATCGCCATCGTATCATTAGCTTTTATATGCTATATTTACAAGATATCCGCAGTCCAACCCCAGCCCCAGCCTAGCTTTAAGTCCCCGAGCGCTATCGACGGGACCACAATGCGCACCTCGCACATAACACGTACGTGAGTGACGAGTATACCCATACACTAGACTGAGTTCTCTTGTACTCGTACCCTAAGCACGGGCAGTCCCGCGATCTTAGTCAATTCCGTGTCGCGGACGAAGATCCCACCGCTAAAGAAAGAGTCGGTAGGTACTGTAAGTGATAGCCAAGACGAGCGGTAAGAAGAATAGAAGAAAAAAAAAAAAAAGAAAGGGGGGGGGGGGGGGGGGAAGAAGCAAGTCAACGCCACGGTCCCATTCTCCCGGGTCGGTCAGGCTCGTCCATGTCAGCGAGGGACGTAAGAACTCTATCCCAGCTGAGGCATAGGCCATCATGGATAGAGAAAGGATAGGGCTGACGATGCTGACAGCGGCGTCGATCTTGTCAGAACCCGACCGACGACAATTAGATGGGACACTGCTCTTCTAGGGCTGATTACTGTTCAGCCACGATATCATCGTTTATTGTGTGTGAAAGTGTCCATTTATAAATTTGCGATCATGTCACTTACAGGTCGCTATAAGAAGTAAAACAAATGAAGCTTGGTAACCCAAAACCAATCTCGTTCAGCTAACAACTAGCAGTAGATAGTATATGAAAATAATGGATGCTGACAAGGCGCGAACGGTGACCCGCTAGGCTTGCTTAGATGATAAATATGATATATATATAAGATATCATGTCATTAATATAATTCCCCATTCTCGACATGACGACACTAGATTGTCCCAGGTCCCTTTCATAACTAAACCATCGCATTGTATTGCATTGCAATCGGAGCAAATAGTCTCATCACAAACCCTATTCCCGAACAAATTTCCCCAGACGCCCGTGACAACTAAACATAATCATTGCGCAAGTCCCGATCCCGCAGCTTGGATGACGAGCACGCCGGCTTTAATATTGCCCATCGCCATGGCCTGACCGAAAACGCCTATCGTCCTCTGCATATCGTACTCCGTGTTGCTCTGGTCTAATGTCCGGACAGTAGCAGGAAGTCTAGGGTGTCTTCGTCCAACAACAACGATGTCGCCCGCATTGCGCGAGTTCTTCCCGACAGTCTCTTTCGCTAATTCGGTCGCCTTTTTAACTGCCGAACTGACGGTGACCGAGACCTCGGTGAACGTGACGCGACCAGCCAATTCAGGTGAAATACCCGACTGCAGTACAGCCAAGAGGGAAGTATCTTGTGCCGTTATTTCAGTGTCGATGGCGTTCTTAGATATAGACGTCGGCGAACTTGGCTCTAGGTTTCCTTCCAAGACAGGCACGATCTCATCGTCACCCTCCACACAGTCTAGATGAACGATAGTAACCGAGATGAGTGGATTATTCGCAAGGTGGAGGACGAAGCGCAACGCAAAACGATCGTCGGCGCCACCAAGGTAGGGGAAGAATATGTTAAGGGACTTATCTGCGATAGGAGGCAGGGCGGATTCCCTATTACTACGCATCGAAATATTGCTAATAGTTCGAGGCAGAGCTGGTCTATCGAGAGATGCGAACCCGCTAGCTTCATTGCCAATGAAAATTCCCGTACTACAAACAGCATTTGCCAACGTCGCCTGCACGAAGTCTAGGTGGGACTTCTCAGAAAACCGGCCCTCTGGTGAAATCCTGAATGGGATCGACTGGTCTTCCTTATTACTTCCTGTTTCACCCCAAGGGATTAGGACGAAGTCAGACTCCCGATCCGAAGCCTGAGCAACGACCGTCTGTGCATATGAGTCTTCGGGTGCGATGACCACGCTACCCGATATTGCCACATCATGTAACCGAGAGAATGTTCGGAATGCGTTTACCACTGGATCGCGTCGAGAATACTCATCGCTTTCAGCAACCTTCATGACGGAGGATGTACGCTCGGTAAGCTCAAGCATGCGTAGGGCGTGAACTTCGAGGGGCCGTTTCCGAGTAACCGGAGTCGGTGCAGCTACGGTATTATCGTCAGCGTTAGATTTCGGTGCTTCTTCAGAGCCTGGTGTGACTTTCTCATCGCCGAAAAGGGAGATAAATGTAAAAAGGCTCGGAAGACTATCCAAGCGAAGGTAAACCAGGAGGCGACGGATTCTAAATTCTTGTAGCTGCGAAACAGAATCGGCTTGGCTTGGGTCCTTAGGGTCAAGAGGATTACCATCCCAATCAATCTCGCCCCTTTTCCACTGCTCGAGCTTCTTTTGGTACCATGGCGGATACAGCCATTTTGTAAGGGGGGTTGTAGAAACGGTAGTGACCAGAGCCATCACAACAAATATAGTAAATGTCTTCTGCGACAAGATCCTCGCCTGGAGGCCAATATTCTATAATTATGTCAGTATTCGCGCCATATCGTTAATTATAGTGATGGGTGTAGCCTACTAGCACAATAAGCTCTACTAATCCCTTGCAGCTCATCAGCACGCCTATCGAGAAACTTTCTCTCCAGACGAGCTTCATGGCCTTGGCTGCGAGTGTACCACCAATGATTTTGCCGGAGAAAGCAACAACGATGACACCAACGACATAACCCCAAGTGATACCGTCATTCAAGAGGCCGAGATCCGTACTCAACCCAGACAAGGCAAAGTAAAGGGGTAAAAGGAGAACTGTGACCAGATCTTCAATCTTCTCTGTCACGTGAATAGCGAAACCACCGTCGTGAGGACAAATCAACCCCACCAAGAAAGCGCCAAAGATAGCATGTACGCCAATAATACCTAGAGAAGTCAGGCATGTAGATTTTGAATAGGGGTTCTGAGAAGATCACTTACTAGTAAACCAGGAAGAAGTCAGAACTAGCAAGACGGTGACAGCGATCATGCCTTGAGTTGGTCCGTTCTGTATGCTACCGGTTTTTCGTAAAGCCCAGTGAAAAACAGGCCTGATGGCAAAGACCAGGAACAGAACCCAGCCAACAGCCACGAGAAGGACCCAAAGAGCGGTTAGGCCAGAGCCGTTGTTAACCAGTGCGACACAGAGCGCGAGCAAAATCCAGCCGACAACATCGTTACCAACGCCAGCAGCAAGGACGGTAACACCCACGGGAGTACCGAGCATGTTGAGTTCAGACAGGATACGACACAGAACCGGGAAGGCAGTAATGGCCAAGGCAGTACCAATAAAGAGGGCGTATACACCAAAATTAATTTCTACAGTATTCCCGTCGTCATGGAATTGGTTATACAGCCCCCAAGCAATAGCACAGCCCAATCCAAAGGGTAAAAGCATACCAGCTAGACCGACACTTAAAGCAACGCGCCAATTAGAAGTAAACATGCGGATATCTACCTCAAGGCCGATGAGGAAGAGAAACAAGATGAGGCCGAGATTAGCGGCATTGTTTAGAACAGGCATAGACTCGGCGGGGAAAATGGCGTTCTTGAAGCCGGGAATACGAGCTAGAACGGAGGGGCCAAGAAGGATGCCGCCTATAACTTCGGCGATGACACGAGGCTGACCGAAGAAGGACAGCGGGTAGTGGAGAAGACGGCATAGTATAATGATAATACCAGCCTGGATGATAAACAACTGAATGGGGTTCGAAGCAATATACGTATTTGGTAAAACACCTTCTAAGATACCGCCCTGGGGAGGGGGGCCAGCCGTGGTGGTGGCAGCGTGAGCAGCAGTGGTGGTGATGGTTGACAGCAAGGTTGTTGTCACGGTGGCGGTTATAGAAGCCATGATCCGCTCGTGATAATTGGGTTTTCAGCCCGCGCGCGACCAAGATGCGGAATGGGAACCGGTAAGATCAGCGAGCTGCCGAAGCAGCAAGCGGTCAACAACAAGCAGCACAAGCAAATAATTCTTGTCGAGGAAGACGGAAACGCTGCCGTGAAGAATAGAAGAAAAAATTAAGAAAATATTTCCTAGTAGTTATAACGTATAACTAATAGAATAAAGAATCAGAAGATCTTAAGTAAGTAAACTTACAAGACAAAGGGAGTTGGAGAAAAGAGGTCGGGAGGATGATAGATTAGGATGAGGTGATCATCAATGTCTTAATCAAGGGTACAGTAACAACAAGGAACTTGAACAGGGGGGGACCCTTGGTGCCTTGGCGGGTTGTACAACCCCTGCTTTGGTCTAGCCCCCTGTAGCTATTATCTACTACGTAGCAAGCAGAATACCTAGATAGGTAGGCTTGGGGTAGCTTTCCATGTGACGAAAGAGTTCGCCCATTGCTTTAGTGGGGAGTATGACGCTAGCACGATAAAGTTTGGAGGAACTAACTAAACTAAACACCCCGGAATGACAGATGAAGATGCGGATGCGGGGAATCATTCAATTAAATAACTTGAGGTCTTCATTCCAATAACTACCTAGGTACCTAACGAATAGATATAGTATTGCAAACTTTTATAATATATTTCATATATTTCATATATTTCATATTAGCTAACATAACTAACTAGCTATTTATGTTAACTAGTTACGGTACCAGGTTAGTGAATCTAGTTCATTTCGTCGTAAAAGTATAAATACGCCGCCAGAAGCTGCCAGAAATCTCCAGCCCAGCTAGATAAAAACCCACAACCAGGCTGAGTGTATTCACGTCGAAACGCTAAGATTCAACCAGAAGATCATAAGACAACCCGACGACGTTGCCAAGTCCCAAGTCCCAAGTCCCATAGATATAAGCCGGAAAACCAAGGCAGAATACATATCATGTCTCTTGGCTAATACCTAAAACCAGCTAGTTAAACAATCTCTTACGAGTCACATTCCTATTCTCGCGTGGTGTCTCATTCCATAAATACCGTAAATAAAAGGGATTTGTTTTTATGTACGGGTGGATGTAATAAGTTTAGGTACCTAGTGACTTGTCTGTCTGTTTATATCGATAAGAGAATCCCGGGACGATGGTTACCAATGACTGATCGCGTACGACACGACACGGAGAATATTAAATACCAGGTATGGTGTAGGTATGTAACTAGTTCATCAATACTAATGTATTTGGCCCTATAGGAATAAAGCTGGTTTTCTATAGGTGGACATATGCCAGCTGAATATTATACCTAGGTACCTAAATACTTACCTATACAACCTGTTTCAATATGAAACTGCATCATCGTTCACCAAATCAATTTGGCGATTTATGAACACAGGTGTTGCCTCATCGGTAGCTTTTGTAGGCACTTATTGAGACCATGTTTCAAAAGCCGAGTCATTATATGCTCTAACAATACAAACGGCTATAACCACCTAGTTAAACAGTTTCTTAAAACTTTCTTACCTATTCGTATTTTGATGTGTGCGCTGGCGAAATGTACGTAAGTTGGAAAAGACTAGCGCAATGATTTGAGTCCGTCTCGCTGAGGTCTCCCGCATCGACAGCAGAAAGGGGGGCTATCTCAAACCTACTATTATTCCTCCGATAGACCGAGAAAAAGTAAATAAATAGAGAAACAGAGCATCGCCCCCCATAAACTTCGCCTCAGCGGAGGTATTTGCGTCGCATTACATATTTATGTATATGTATATAATATATTGATATATAGCTACCTCTCTATTCGTAAGTAAGTAAGTAAGCGAGACCGTCGCTTGAGTTCATGCTTGATGCCACAAGCAAGTGCATAATACCTCAAACGAAGGCGAGCAGGAGTGGGCGGCTAAGTTTAGGGCTAACTCAAGAGTTTAATAAATATAGTTACCTCCAATCTTCTGGTTTAGTTGTTACCTATGTGAGATCATGTTCACGTCGGTGGTGTAATCCGACAAGTTCAATGAAAGGTACCTAAGTTATCCAAGTGCTCTTTCCTATAAGCTGACTATATGAGTTACGTACCTACATACGTATACCTACCGAAAAGTCCATAAAGCTAGGAGGGATGCGCAAGAGTCTTGCCGCTGTTTGGGCCGTTTGAAGTCTCGAAGAAAGGGTCGACGGCGATATTCCGAGACCGCTCCTTACCATAGCTGCCTTCTGCAATGATGAATATCAAGTATCAGTCTCGAAGCTTGCAGGAACAGTTGGAAGGTTCTTGCTACCAACTAAGATAGAATGGCCAAGGAAGCAGTGTTCTGGTCTATTCTCGACTTACAAAAACTCCCCTTTCCCTCCCCCTCGTGACAACTCCAGACTCCCCAGAACATCTTCATAAATTCTCATCTGCTATTGTTAACCAAGCAATCCGGCAACGAGATACAAATAAGCTGAAAAGCAGCTTTGCTTCACTCATATACTCAAGTGAGTCCCGCCACCATCATTCTTGGTCCCGATAACTCTTTTTCTGTTATAACATATATACTAGCCTGTTCAGATACTTATTCCAGTCCGAACAACAGAAATCACACCCTTTTCATTATGTTACATCTTCGTCAAGTCGCACTAGCTGGCCTGGGTCTGTCCGCCTCGGTGCTGGGTGCTGCTCTGCCCGCGACCCAGGACAATGACTGTCTAGTCGATGCAATTGTAAGCATACCCTTCGTTAAACTCTTCATTATCAAACAAAGTGCTAGATAGACGTGTCTAGTACCTAGATTTCTCTTATATCTTCTTCTTCTTCTTCGAAAAAAAAAAATCAATTACTGACTCTCGTTATCGAAGGGTTGTGCTGCCGACAGTGGCCTGAAGCGCGACGTCTCGGTGAACACACCTACCCCTACTAGTGGCTTCTCACCCTCTGCGCTTAATTGCAAGGAGTCTCAAAGACGCTGTACCGGGAACTGGGAGGAGATATGCGACGGATTCGGCGTATGGCAGCGATGGCGTCAATGCGCCGAATGCTTCAACGGCCAGGACGGCACCGTCGATTGCGTCCCTGACACCTCCGTTCCAGCTCCCGAGCCTAAGCCAAATTTCTGTAAGGAGAACCAGCTCCGATGCAATGGGCAATGGGAGGAGGTTTGCGATGACCAGGCCGAATGGCATCGTTTGATGCGATGCGAGGATTGCAGCCAGGATACAGCTGGCGCCATAGTTTGTGTGCCTTATGTGGATTTGCCACCCGAGCCGACTCACCCGCCCCAGTGCGTAGAAGGTACTTTGCGCTGCGAAGGTCGCTGGCTTGATCTCTGCAACTCGGATCTCTCGTGGCAGCGTATACAGCAGTGCAACCAATGTCTCACTGACCCTGCCGGCGAGCCCTTCTGTGACAACGGACAGTTGTCCGACACCACAACTGCTGACTTACCGACGGCAACGTCTGCTCCGGTTCCATCGCCTCCAGCTACGTCTACCCCAGCTACATCAGCTCCAGGAATCGTGCTGGCCGCAAGTGCCGCGTCATCCCAAATCCCACGTTCACCTGAGCTTGGTATAGCTCAGGACAACCCATGCTTCGGTGGCGAAGTTCGCTGCAATGGAGACCGTGTCGAAGCGTGTACTGCAGAGCACGAGTGGCAGGACTTTGGACCTTGCCCCAGCTGCAAGCAGCTTTACAACACCCGCGTCAAGTGCAATTATAACGATATTGTAGCGCTGGGTGATGACCCTGTTTACCGAACTGTCTCGGCTTAGGACTGTGAGCCAGGTTCTCAGCAGTGTGCCCATGGCAATACGACCGTCGAGGCTTGCACCCATGACGGCAGGTGGGCTACTGCGGAAGCGTGCTCAGCTGAAGAGATGTGCCTAGGGATCTTTGAGGGAATGGCCTTCTGTCTCGCAAAGGACATTGCCGAACTCGAATTGGCTAGGTATAGTTAGGTTTGCTCGGGGGTTGAAACAATGAGTACGCAGGCGGTGGTTTGATTGATGAATTTAAAGTCTTGCCTTTGGCTGTAAGGAGGTTGGCGAATAATGGCTATTGTTTATTCAGTAGTCACTAAAAGCAGTAGTAGTATCGTATTATTAATGCGTATCAATAACCCCCTATTTCTTCGTCTCACGATAATTATTGAGCTTGATTAATCAGTACTGAAATAATCGCCTCGCCAAAGGCTTCTCATTACCTCGGCGGGCCGCAGCTTGAGGAGAATATATTACCTATATACTGTATATCTCAGCCCAGGTACATAAACTGGTATAGTAACACTGGATCGTCCGTGTCCTTGCGCCCGAGTTGATTTGGAAAACGACATCTTTCTTCTTAGGATTGCTGTTGATTGAGCTTCTTGGCTCGTATCCATAAAACATCGCGCTTTGCTTTAACTACATTTACCATACTAAATATCAACAAAGAATTCGGGTCTTCGAGATTTGACTAGTTAGCTTGCTTGATAAGCTCTTGAAAGGATTGCATTAACCCCCAAGAGGACTTCTTTTAAAACGGCTTGCCCTTATAATCCTTAGGCGCTAAAATAACGTTATAGTTTAGCTCGAGCTTCGCCTTGTCGTCGCCTTCCAGAGGCGTAAAGTTGACTACCAGGTCGTCCTTTACGGCAAAAACGGTGTCGGAGGAGAGCCAGGGGTCGTCCTTGGGGTATAACTGTGTTGTGCAGCCTTTGTATTCTGGGTGCGTAACCTACGAGGAATGCATGTCAGCAATAGGAAAACAGGAGAATACTAATGAGATAAAAAAATAAAAATAAAAAAAAACCGTACCATAATGTGGATGTGTGCCGGACGCATCGGGTGTCGATCCATCATCTGAAGGAGCTGGTACGAGGGGCCGTCGGTGGGCAGCGAGTAGGCGGTAGGGTAGTAGCAGTAGAACCAGTATTTGCCGTTCTCGTCGGCGCGGAACTTGCCGCGCAGGTTGTTGGGGGTCTGGTTCTGGGGGTCCTGGAAGTCGTATTTCCCGTTGGACGAGGCCTGCCAGATGTCGAAGACGGCGCCGGGGATCGGCTTGCCCGTTACGAGATCGCTGATAACGCCGTGCATCAGGACGACCTGGCCGTCCGGCGCCGGGTCCTGGATGATGGTGCCGCCGTTCTCGCGGAAAGGAGCGTTGGGCGACCAGAATGGGCCGAGAATAGCGGAGGAGGTCGGGTCGGTGTCTGTGTCGGAGATGATCTTGTGCGCAATTTCATCAACCAGTCTAAAAAGCAACTACATGTCAGTTCACAAGACGAAAAAAAAAAAAAAAAAATTTGGTCTTAATCGCCTGGAGCTCCAATTAACAGCAATACATACGTTTCGAGTCCGAGAATATCGGACAACCGATGGGCCTCGTTTCTTGTCTGTTTCGACTCGGAGTAAACCCGGCCGACTTCGTTGATATAGCGGACGCCGGCTAACCATTCGTCAATTGTAAGCTCGGTTTCTCGAGCAAAGTCATGAATGTGTCGGATCAGTGATGACAAGAGAACACGGTTCCTCTCGGTCGTCTTTGGGCCCATGGTGTCAATGACATGTTGGGTGAACGAAGGGTCAAACCGGGAAGGTTTGGGAGCTTGTGCCGCATTGGACACACCAGTAGCTTCAGGAGCCATCTTAGGAGGTTTTTTTTTCTGGTTGAGGTGACTACGAAAGAACGTCAAGGCTAACTGATGCAAGTGAGGTTGCTAATATGAAATTGGTAGTAGAATTATATATTGGAAGTGAATGAGAGAGGGGAAAGACGTTGTTTGGTATATACGGAACTGAAGTCAGAATAAGGTCTAGATATATTTACACAAGACTAGCGTGGGAAACCCAGTACTATCGGATGAAAGACATGAGCAGCAGAACCGCGTTTATTTAAGCTTTTGCCTTCACTTATTTCATTGTTATGAGCAATGAATCTTCTGTGATAGGTTGGTCCCTGAAGACTCGAAAAACCCCGCCGTCTTTCAAAAATAAGGGTCCTCCTATATGTGGATCGGATTGAGTTCGCGGCAGCCGTACGAAACCTCCTTGTCCATCGGGTGATATATCGCCCTTAGGGAGGCAGTATTGAGTGCGCCTCTGGAACTCCAACGCCAGATCGAATCGCGTGCGCCCCGGGGCTTTATGGAAATATGTAGCTGCATACATCAAAAGACTACTACACAAGTCAGGGATAGTAGTTCCTCTTATTACCCCACTGGGGGTTGCTTTCGCTAGAGGTATCCTTGGTGATGTCACATGCTGGTGTTGGTGCTCATGCTACTTCGAAGTTAGACGCCGACGAGCTTTAATGAGCTTGACTTAGAAGCGCTATCCTTTCTACATTGAAAGTGAGTTACGTCGGTTGACTGCGTCCTAAGAACTCTCGACGGAACTGGTTAGAGATTCAAGGCCTTAGTAGCGCAGTACGACCGTTCGAGCCGCGAGATAGCGGGGAAATCTGGCGATGAGGCGTTTATCCGGCATTGCAGCGTGGCAAATGCAGATTCAGCATGTAGCCATCCGCTCGGTAGCTATTGAATTAACCCGTCTGCCGTGGCCATTTACCGCCACTGGTGCCGATTATGTGAAAAGAAAAAACGTGGTTTACTGTGTACAAGCTTATAAGATTCTTCCCCACCCGACATCGAGGTGCCATACCAGTCCATACCGGGCCATACCTAGGTGGGCAATGGTGGGCAGTGGCGGGCTATTGGTGTGTGTAAGGAGTCAGGGAGTTCGCATGCGCAAAGAGGGGCCATAATTATTATAATATTGCTAGTATGTAAGTAGATGCGGGGATAACCAGAGAGTAGATACTTCGACAAAGGCTCGCTACCTTGGTAATTCGTACCGAAATGAGGTACCATTTGTTGGAGAAAATCCATGTATGCGGCGCAACGACCAGCTTGAATAGGCGGTCTTGTGTATCGTTGTGGAATAACTCTGACCCTATTCAAATCTTCGTTTGACGAAAAAAAGTGCCTGAGCTAATAATTGTATTGTTTTCGCAATTGAACGATCGGAGATTCGAATTTACTTTTTCTGTCAACTAGAGCAATTGGCTAAATCGCGACTAAGATCGTTACCGCGCTCGTCCCACGGGAAAGTCGAAGGATGCCGGTTCATCACTTGATGATAGGAACATGGACTCCACCGGGGGCCATCTTTACTGTGGCTTTTGACGATGAGAAACTGACATTGGAGCTGGTGAAGAGAACTGAGATTCCTCATGACGAACCTATTTCGTGGATGACTTTCGATGTAAGTCAAATCATCTAGGTTTGGGTCCACAGCCGAGTCCAAGTTCAGGTTCAGCGTTAGCCTGGGTCAACGCAAGCCTGGGTCAACGCAGTCAGTTCCGCACATGCTCATATGTTTTTGTTGTCTTATAGCATGCCAAGAAGAATATATATGGCGCGGCCATGAAGAAATGGTCCAGCTTTTCTGTCAAGAGTCCAACCGAAATCGTCCACGAGGCCTCACACTCAATGAACCACGACCGTAAGTTTCGCATAGGCCTATGAGCGAACCTAGCCGGTGATTGACCCGTAATTCTGAGCACGTAGCTCAAGCAAGCCTTGCCACGACCAATACTCGCGCCATCTTCCTGCTCGCCGCAAAACAGCCTCCATATGCTGTTTACTGCAATCCTTTCTACTCACACGCCGGCCATGGCTCGATCTTCTCCGTGACGTCTAGTGGCGCTCTGGAAAAGGACATACAACACTACCCATATCAACCTAATACGGGTATTCACGGTATGGTGTTCGACCCGACGGAAACCTACCTATATTCAGCCGACTTAAGAGCGAACAAGCTGTGGGTACACAAGAAAGCGCCGTCGGGCCAAGTTGATCTTGTTGGAAGTGTTGACGCGCCTGGTCCAAAGGACCATCCGCGTTGGGTGGCGATGCATCCGACGGGCAACTACTTATACGCTCTGATGGAAGCTGGAAATCGACTTTGCGAGTATGTTATCGACCCGGCAACGCACATGCCCGTCTATACGCACCATTCATATCCATTGATCCCACCAGGGATGCCTAAGCATGATACTATGTACCGCAGCGACGTTTGCGCCCTCACCAAGTCGGGCAACTATCTGTTCGCGACGAGTCGAGCCAATAGTTTCGACCTACAAGGCTACATTGCGGCGTTCCGTCTGCGGGACTGCGGGTCAATCGAGAGGCAGATCTGCCTAAACCCTACGCCTACGAGCGGCGGCCATAGCAATGCTGTGGCACCATGCGATTGGAGCGATGAGTGGTTGGCGATTACAGACGATCAAGAAGGATGGATTGAGATCTATAGGTGGAAAGCTGAGTTCCTGGGCCGCGTCGCAAGATGTCGGATTCCGGAGCCAGGTTTTGGAATGAACGCCATTTGGTATGATTAGATATGTGTACCTATCTAGGTAGATAGGTATCTATGTTGAATGCTCTGTATACCTACCTACTTCGGCATGTAAGGTATGTACCTAGTTTAGATTGTGAGTGAGGATCATGAGGATGAGGTTTTGTTAGAATCACAAGATGATGGATAATAATGTTTTGTCTGTAGGTACATAAACGACAACTCAGGTACATACCTAGATACAAATTAGGCACCTGCCCTAGGACCTCCAGTTCTTAGATATAAATACCTCCTAAGGCAGGTACACAACTTTTCTGGTGCTACCTTACATACCTACATTACCTACCTACATTACCTACCTACCCGTACCTACCTATATGTAAGGTAGGCGGGCTATAGGCTATAGGGTAGCTACGGCCAGTCAAGGGTACCTAACCTAGGTTATGTAGGTACCTAAGGCAAGGTACCTGCAAGGTAAGGTAAGGTACATGTATGTACGGATTAGAAGAGGCCCTTCCCGCGCCAATACGCCAATACGCGAACACAATACATGTACGCGTATGTAACGGCAATCATTTGTGATCCGATATTCTTTCCCCACATGAGCTTGTCTTATCGAGTTTCTCTCATCATCAATTGGTCTAAGCTTCGTCATCGGAGCTCAATTCCAATTTCCTATCCACTCAAATTACCTACAAACTTGTCGCGGTGCAACCGATTTTCTTTTTCTTCTTCATTAATTATTC
The DNA here is from genome assembly GCA_037126485.1 of Daldinia eschscholtzii. Taxonomy (NCBI): domain Eukaryota; kingdom Fungi; phylum Ascomycota; class Sordariomycetes; order Xylariales; family Hypoxylaceae; genus Daldinia; species Daldinia eschscholtzii. Next base: position 1,756,239 of record JBANMG010000002.1, read on the forward strand.
ACTGTCGCGAGCCCTCGATGGACGGGATGGTCCTTTGACCATAGTTGTCACCTAGTTAAATCTTGACCCATCCATTGACCTTCCAAGACGGGCGAATTTAATTAGGGCCATCGATTTTATTGTTCGGCCGGCACGACGTTTGAAGCCCAGCCGGCACATCCTACCCGTCTTAAAAGGCAACAACTTCTATCCCCCTAATAATCTGTAACACCGCTTCGACCCGTTGATAAACTGCGCTCATCCGAGTCAATTTCGAAGCGGTTCTAGACGATAGTGTACCTCGACCAATCGATTCCCCTTTTCCCAGCGGGATTGACAGCAAGAATGGGGAACGACGGCATCCTTCGCGCCCGTACAATTGTCCTTGGCTTATGTAGAGCTATCTTCCTCTCGGTCGGCTTAACATTTGCGGTTCCAACACCTTACCACCCTCTCCCTCTCGAACATGCTCCCGAAGAAGCCGAAGATGGCGCCCTTTGGGTGCTTTACGTGGCATCCATGATTCTTGTGCTTTCAGGGGGCGCTTTTGCTGGTTTGACGATAGCACTCATGGGTCAAGATGAGATTTACCTCCAAGTAATATCCCTAGACCCTGAGGAGCCTCAGCGAAAGAACGCGAAACGTGTCCATGATCTCCTGAAGAAAGGCAAACATTGGGTCCTAGTGACGTTATTGTTATCTAATGTTATTGTCAATGAAACCCTCCCTGTTGTGCTAGATAGGTGCTTTGGCGGCGGTGTTGCAGCTGTCGTTGGAAGTACTATCCTAATAGGTACGAACTTTTCAAAGTCCATCTCCATACGTCTTACAACCTTACTAATGTTTTTTACGTGCCGTAGTGATCTTCGGTGAGATCTTGCCACAGTCCGTTTGTGTTCGCTACGGTCTTCAGATCGGCGGATACATGTCTAAGCCGGTGCTTCTGATGATGTACTTTCTCGCTCCCGTCGCATGGCCAACTGCAAAACTTCTTGACTGGTTACTAGGCGAAGATCACGGCACCGTATACAAGAAGAGTGGGTTGAAGACATTAGTCACGCTTCACAAGTCTCTCGGTGAGGTTGATGAACGTCTAAATCAGGACGAAGTTACGATCATTAGTGCTGTTCTAGATCTAAAGCGCAAGCCTGTCGAGGAGGTCATGACACCCATGGAAGATGTATTTATTATGTCTGAGGATACTGTGCTAGACGAAAAGACTATCGATCAAATTCTCGATGCAGGCTATTCTCGAATCCCCATCCACCAAGCTGGAAACCCAACGAATTTTGTCGGCATGCTTCTTGTCAAAATCCTCATCACCTATGATCCCGAGGACTGTAAACGAGTCAAAGACTTCGCTCTTGCAGCTCTTCCCGAGACCCGACCTGAGACTAGTTGTCTCGATATAATCAACTTCTTTCAGGAAGGAAAATCTCACATGGTACTGATCTCGGAGTCTCCTGGTGATGACCATGGCGCCCTAGGTGTCGTAACACTGGAGGATGTGATTGAGGAACTTATTGGAGAGTAAGAAATCTCACTACAATTTTTCATTTATGTCCTGCCACTCACTGACAAACTAAAATAGGGAAATCATTGACGAGTCAGATGTATACGTTGATGTGCATAAAGCTATCCGTAGATCTCATCCCGCCCCTAAAGCTCGAGCTTTGCGGAGGGAACTCATGGCTAAGGACCTTGAGATCAGGAACAGCACGCTTATCGACATTGAGGAAGATGGGCAAGGGCCTCAAACTAAACGGGGTACGTCAGTCAGCAGCAGAACGGATGCTTCGGCTCTCGGTTCAAGTCCAAAGATGACAACGCTACTGATGCGAAGACGTTCGGCTGGTCAAGATGGTCAACTAATTCACACTATGGTACCAGTTAAAGCCAATCTTGAAGAAATGAGAGATCACCTGAAACATCTTGGACCATCTAATCCTGCGTCAAACCCGAAGAGCACAAGAGTTTCAGCAGTCAAAATAAAGCCCGGCTCCACAACAGCTTCTAGTGCCCAACAACGTTCAAGTTCTATTACGACGGACGAAGTCGCAGAAGATCTAGTCACGGTCGTGGATGAACGCACAAGTCTATTAGGACCTCAGCTGAAAGCAAAGGATGGTATACAAGCCTTACAACAGAATTACACCGAACCAGCCTCTAGCCATCCAACTGAGATTGTAACAAGCTTTGGGGGCGAGGGTTCCGAGCAAGTGACTAAAGGTACACAGACCAAGCTTAGCGTCGTAGCCGAAAGTGATGCCTCGCCTACGCAGGAATCCACGACAGAAAGTATAGACAGTGCTCAGGACCCTGTCGGACGAAGGAGAGGCCACGTGCGCAGCGGCAGCATTACCGAAAATATAATCGAATCCGGCGGTATACGCAAAGTCATTCTCGAGGCTAACGATACGTCGTCAGGCGATGAGGGACAGAAGCCAATAATACCTGCACCGTCCGATGAAGACGGTACGTCTTCCACCGCTACTGCTACCACGAAAAGTAATAAAGGGAAAAAGAAAAATCGTCGTAAGAACAGAAACGGAGGAAAGTAAGAAGCACTAAATGCCGGCGTGAGGAGATACAACCAAATATCATTTCAGTATAACAGCGATCATGGGGTATTGTATGACGATATAATTGCCCAAGGTAGATTATCTGTAGAGCATACACTGGTTTAGTTTCAGGACCTCAAATTTCGGGAATCAGGTCCATATAGTATCTACCCATTCGGCCTAGACTGTGTAAGATCATCTCGGACTGTTAGTTAACACCAACTATGTAACATTATTGCAATAAAACAAAATTCACACAAAGTTCAAGTTTTCTCAGTTGAAGGTGCGCCTAATATGGCCATTCCTCAAGTGAAGATACAATGATGGCTTGAAAAGGTGCCTTTTGTAAGTGCGTTATCTCACCGGTATAGTATCATATATTCCTCTAGGTGAAGAAAGCTTTCAATCAAGCGAAGATGCCTATGATTGTCTCGTTCTGGTACATACCTTTATACATAACTACCTACCAAGGTACCTATATACATACGTGAATGTGCTGATCTACAGAGAAACCCGTGGTCTTTATCTAAGGTGTTGGAACCAGTACACCGAAGCCGGTAGCCGGCGAGCTCCGTGGCATCCCCCCCGCCGATAACACTTTGACGAGAGCGATCTCTACCGGCATCTTTACCTAGAGAGATGGATACTTGAATTGTAGTCCGCGGTTTCACTTGAACATGACAGGTGAACGTCGCGCACTTAGTCTAAGCACGAGTGGATAAATTTTATGATTTATCGAAGGGACACTACGGAAATGGCTACTAACACAGTGGCTGCCCAGTTTATAATCCCGACGGTCGATATATCCCCATTTCTTGAAGACCCAACGTCAGTGGCGGCCGCTAAAGTCGTTGAAGATGTGCGGCAGGCTTGTGTCACGAGTGGTTGTAAGTCATCACCAATGTTCTAGGAATTGACAATTGGATCGGCTCAGTTCCATTAGCATAGTCTTTTATTTTCCTTAAATATCGAACCTATATCCATTTCATTAGTATACAAAGCTTGAGACTCCCGAAGATAGTTAATAACTCTACTCGGTTTAGTCTTCCAGATCGTTAACCACAATGTACCCAAGGAATTAAGAGATGCTCTGTTCAAGGCTGCAGAAACATTTTTTGCCTTGCCTCTGGAAGAGAAGAGAAAGATACGACATCCAGTTCTCAAAAATAGGGGTTACGAAATCATCGGCTCACAGGTCAGTAGCTAAGATCAGAATCGCTTTGTTTGTTTAACACCATATACAAGACTTCTCAATATAAAGTGCCAAATAGAACTAACGTTTGATTTTGGATGAAATAGGCTTTGCAGGAAGACACTCTTCCAGACCTTAAAGAGGTAAGGCTCTTGATAGCAATGCTACATCTATATTGCTCAAGCAACTATGAAATATTAATTGGCCACTTCGTCTGGTCGCACAGGGATTCTTCGTCGGGCAACACATAGAGGCAGATGATCCTCGGTCACAGGCGCATCCATATCTAATTGGGCCGAACATCTTCCCAACAGGACTCCCTGATGAAGCACTAAAGGTGCCTACAGAAGCATATTATTCTGCCGTCTTCGAGCTTTCGTGTAAAGTCATAGAGATACTTGCCCGAGGCCTACCTTACGGTGACGACATCTTTGTACCGTTCATCTCAAACGATCCAGTTTGTGCCCTCCGGCTATTACACTACCCGCCGCAGAACTCGACGGATAAGCGTCAGCTCGGAGCCGGAGCACATACGGATTTTGGTAAGTTCTTTCTATCAAACAATTTTCGTACAGTAAACGAGAAAGAACCTTTATTTACTTCTCCGCATCCGTCAGGCGCAATTACATTGCTACTACAAGACGCTTCGGGTGGACTCGAGGTACTGGACCACTCTACCAACACGTGGGTTGGCGTAGACCCTAACCCAGATGCCTACGTGGTCAACATTGGTGACATGTTGTCGTTGTGGACCAAGAATGTGTACAAAAGCACAGTACATCGTGTTGTCAACCGAAGCGGCAAGGACCGGTATTCGGTACCTTTCTTCTTCGACGGCAATACTGATGTCGAACTGACTCCTTTTGACGGGAGCGAGCCTGCTGTTGTTGGTGCTGGTGGTAAAGCGCTGACCGCTGAAGAGCATATGCTCGAGAGGTATGGGACTACGTATGGACGAGTAGTGGTGAAAGATCAGATTGCTGTTTAAGAGGATTTCTGATCTAAGTTATGGGAAGATTATATGTTATAGGTAACTGGCAAGTGAATATAGTATTTGATTGAACCGACCAAATAGGTAAATGCCTACCTGGGGTAAAGAGTGAAATATGAGGAAGAATGACTACTACACTTTGTAACTCTTGTATCATCCCATCTATTCAACAAGCCGAATGATTAAAAGTGTTGAGCATAGTCAGAATAGTAGAGGATTGGTAGTAATAATTGAATATGAAGAAAAGTTTACGCATCTACGGGTGGTTTAGAAGTACAAGATTCAGGAGGTGAAGACTGCCCAGAGACGGGACATATTAATATGAGGTACCTGGTAGTTACATGTACATGTACATGTACATGTTAACTTCAAGGGCTTATGTAATATACGTGCACAATAAATTTTGAGTTTGCTAGGATAAGGGTCAGGGTCGTACCTTATGAAAAGTGCGTTAATGCAACTACTTATGTACAAATTCTCGGGTCTCGTCCTTGTTCGACCCGCCGCAAAATTCTTTTTCCAACTCCCTCCTTCCACACCGGCACCCGCTGATTTGATCCTTTCAAACTCGAAACTTTTTCCCGTCTCCGAAAATTGGCATCGATTTTTGAATCGCCGAACTTGCGCAGCAGAGCCCTGGGAAAATCTAGGACCGAGGGACAAAAAGTCTGGGTTAAAAAAGAAACCCATCGGCTATTCAAGTTCTTCCTCCTCCGCTTCTGGGCAAAACCGGAACTCGTCGATCTATTTTCCATCCCCATATTATTGGAATTTGTTGCTGGTACGTCTGATCTTGATTTTTAAACATTTTCTCTTTTTTTTTTTTTTTTTTTTTTTTTTTTTTTTTTTTTTTTCTCTTCCCCAGCTTCTGATCGCATTTCGACATGGGAGCTTGTCTATCTGCTGCGCCCGCGATGGCGTTACCTTATACTATGCCAATGGCTTTACATAGGCCTAAATGATCTTGAATTAGATCTCAAGGCGCATTTTTTCCATATTGTTGTTCATTCACGATTGTTACTGTAGCTATGTAATTCTAACGTTTCCTCTGTTCGCAGGCGACGAAGCAATATAGACTACTAAATTACGCGATTTTATCTTCCACCGTGCATCATTGTCATCTTCAGCAGGGGATAAAAGGCAGCATCCTGTTTATTACAGTCGCGTCAGTTTTCGCCCCGGTCCGTTTTTAGCGCAAGTAGTACTGCATTGTGAAGCATCGCGTTGTTATCCGTCTCGTAGACCCCAACGCGTCCAAGAGCGACTTGGCCACAATGCCCGACATAGATCCCATGCTCGAAGACTCAAAAGCTGAAGTTCGGAACGAGACTGTTGACATACAAGAATATACGGTGCCCGCAACGAATGGTCAAGATAGCACAGCGGTTTATAACGACTCAAACCCCGATCACCAACATGCACAACCTGAAAACGTCGAGTCCTCGACTCCTCGTCAACAAGATGTCCGTCCGTCTATTACAAGTGCCGAAGAGCTGCAACTCGCCGCTCAGCTTAGCCAAGGTCTCAGCCAAGGCATGCCCACCTTACCTCTCGATCCTAACGAAGACTCGAACCTGCGGAATGTGATGGCTCAGCCCGATGTTCACGAACCTCAACTTCAGCAACAAGATGATCGAATGCAGCACGATCAGATACCAGAACATGAGAACCACATCGAGAACCATATTCATGGACACCACAATGATCAATTAACCCATGACGACCACCCCATGGGCAACCACGACCCTTCTATTTCCCACGACGGCCAGCCCTTACAAGATCAACAGCCGCAACATGAGTATTTACCTGAGCAGCACCCACAGGACCATCACCAAATGCACTTGGCACCGCAGCAGCCTCACCCACATCAGCAACCCCCTCACATACAGCCCCAGAGCACAATGGAGCAATTGGCTCAGCACTACGCTGCCCAGGCTTCAGCCATACCAGAGGGTATCCCGCCAAGGAAGAGGTCTAAAGTGTCTCGTGCTTGTGATGAATGTCGTAGGAAAAAGGTCAAGTGTGATGCTGTTTCAGAAAACGGTGACGAACCTTGCTCGAACTGCCGCCGCTCAGCAATTCGTTGTCTGTTCAGCAGGATCCCGCAGAAACGTGGTCCTAGTAAAGGCTATATCAAGGAACTGGCAGATCGAATACATCACATCGAAGGTAAATTGGCGAGCGAAGGGGGCAATGTGGATACTCTGAATGAACTTTTAAACGGTGCTAGGAGAGATTCGGCCGATATCTTCGGCACCCCTGGACAGCCAGATGAGAATAGTCGTAAAAGACCATATTCGAACATGTCCGGTGGTGAATTTGCAACGCCCACGAACTCGCGACAGGCAACGTGGAGTTCAGAACCGCGACCTATCCAGCCTTATCAAACTCCCTCCGCAGGTTTTAGGGCAACCCCATATTCTGCTAACGGATTGGCACCTCAACCTTTGTCTAAGCCTGATGCAGGTACACCCTCCCGTCCAGGTACTGTTATAGACACGGCGCCACTTGACCTCAACCACAATGGTACAACCCGCGAACTAGACGAGGGTGCCTTTAATGGCTATCTCAATGTAGTTCATCCGTTTTTTCCTTTGCTTACAGCAAGTAAAACTCGTGTTGAAGGCCTATTAGCGCAGTGCCCACCCCTTCTCCGGGATGCTTTCGTTGAGGCACTTTATGGTACCATGCAGTCCTTTGTCTCAATCCCCGGCCTGTATACTAATGTCGACATTGGCTCTGGTACACGGATGATAACTGAGTGGGAATCTGACCCGACTCCACGTACATCAGTCATGAATCTCATTCATCTTCAAACGCTAATACTAACGGCTCTTGCAACCGACAATTACGGCCCGCCATCACTGAAGGGTGAACACGGAGGTCCGTCTAAAGCGTCAGTTTTAGGACGCGCCGTAGGTCTAGCCTACTCAATGAGGCTTCACGTCTCCGGCCTAGAGACAGGTGTTGATGCTCCTCTAGAATCTGATTCAAATGAAAACATTGCAACTCGCGCTTGGTGGACATTGATCATGTTAGACCGCTGGAATGCTATTGGGACTGCAAGTCCGTTATTTATCCCGAACGACAGCGTTGTTATTCTGCCTAGTCTGCAGTCGATCCTAGGTGAAAATGTGTACCACTTAGCACGTAAGTATATCCGAGCATATCGCAAGATTGCAAGATCTAAAGCTAACGAGAATAGGGTTGTCAAACATTCTGGGTCACTTTGCGCCGGTTGCTTTGGCGTCTCCTAAGGTACTGTCTCCTGATTCGGGTGCAGCACCTATCTTAAGTTCATTCTTCAACCTTTCCATGGAGCTCTTCCGAGAGATTCTCCCTCAGAGCATCACGCCCTCCTCACATCCCGTATTACATATGGTTTACTGGCATTGTAGGTTACTTGCGTACCTCTTCCAGACTAACGCAAAATCATCCGATATCTTATGGCCGTGCAAGGAGACAGTGGGCCTCTTACTTACCAATACACAACTCCTAACACCGTTGAACCATCATTTTTTCTGCCTCACAGCGTTATCGTTACTCGAGCTAGTCAAGGTCGAAAAGACCCACGACGAAGCCACATCACTCTTAAGACAGCTTCTAGACTCGAATCTCGCGCCGTCGACGTGGGACGCAGTCATAAGGGACCGTATATCAGAGCATATTCGGCCTTCTACTGCTCAGGCTGCGGCAAACCAAAGCTTACAGCACCTTGCCGACTTGGCCACGGCAACGGAATCTGAGGCTCCCAAGCAGGAGAAGGGCTCGGATTCCGCGTCGCTCAGGACGAGCGACAATTATAGTGATGTAGGGTTTGACCCTCGGATACTGACCCGAGGTGGTTACTTGAATGTTCTAACTGAAACTCATTCATCTGCATCTGTGATGCGATAGGATAGCATCCTTGTCGTATCAGCGCGGAATTATAGGTCAACGAGGACTAATGGCGGCGAGGTGGTTTAGCTGTTCGAGACACTAGGTGGCAAAGACCCTTGGCACAATCTCCACTTCCCGATACATACCTTTCTTACCTTTTCCCAGGTATCATCCACGTAAGGTATAGCCATAAAATAATTATTAATCGACAATCCTTCCTGGGTACGTGATGCTTGCCAAATGGCCAATGTTTCTGGTGTCTGAGGAGTAAGGAGTAGACGGCGAGCAGGGTCTACTGTTTCTAATGAGGAAAGTCGCCGTTCCTAGCAGAAAAGAAGGTATTAAGTAGAGAGCATCGTCTTTTGCAGACCCCAGTATGGTGCTACGCACTCAACGTAATCGGTAGTATCAGTTCAGAGGCAGCCTTGTTTCATCCAGCCTTATTAAGAAGACCAGGCGGGTTGTATCAGTGATTCATATTAACGATAATCACGATCAATATGTTACGTTCAAGGAGCAGGCGTGATAGAATCCTCTCAATTGGCATGCTGCGCCGCTTTACTGCTTGTTCAATTGAATGTTGGCGTAAATGGCATGCCTACCTTAGGTATATTTGTAAAATTAGTATCAATGTGTATCCGTAAAAAAGTTGAGAGGTTATTGAAAGTATGTCAAACTCTCTTTAGCCATCATACCACGACGAGTAACGCCTTTGTAATCGACGGTCCGTAACTCCTCCTGAAGGCGTAAAGCTACCCTGCTTTGAAGCTTTCAAGAGTTGCATGAACCAAGCACACCTTGCATATACAACGAGCCAATCATGTTATACTTGATACCCAAAAGGGCAAGTAACCATATCTCATCTCAAGTCTGTTGTAACGAAACTTGGTTCTCCGATCCGAGATCTTATGAACTGCTACTATGTACAAAGATCGATGTACGTTGAATACCGGGAACTGAAAACTGATATACACTAGGTACATATTTGGCATTTTCGCACTGGGTTCTTCAACCTCCTTTTCCCAAATCAAGCATTTGGGTTGATTTAGATAACTAGCCTACCCGTGGAAAATATACTACGAATCAAAGAATATTAAGGAGTCTTAGCTTCGTTTTGCTATTAGCGCTATTGGACATCTCCCTGACCGTCCGATATGTCCTAGGCTTACGACCGAGAAGCCCGAGTCCCATGTAGCTCGTTACTATCTATTCTACTATATCACACAAATCGGTATCATCATCGATTACCGCAAAGTTTGACGGGTGTATACATACGTCTCTTCGGAGCCTTGTCGAATCAGAACAAGTCCCGACTTGCCATTACCTAGGCCGTATTTGGAGACAAATGGCAATGTTCCGCTCAGTCAGTTATCGACTGATAAAAAGCGGACATTCCGGATGTCCCCAAATAAAGAGCCCCGTGAGCATTCGACTCAGGCATACATTACATACTATGGTACGAGTAAATGTGCCGTGACGTCTTTTGATGGTGCCCTCAGTTTAGAGGGTTTTTATTCATTTACTACCTACCTACCTACCTACCTACCTATGCACCTAGTTAGAGCAATTAGTACCCACCGTTTTTTCACCATTGAAGTAGTCCTTGGAAAAGAAACTACCCCCGTGTATAGAATCTCATGATGAGTTCCCTCTATGTTAGCAAATTAACTCCTAAGCAACTATAAAAGGGGGGGCCATTCGTTTCTGTTGTGGAACGCCTTGGGGTCAGCCACCGTGAAAGAAGTTGGGCTATTTCTGCCGAGCAGCAGCGAAGTGGAGTTTTCGTTCTTAGTTGTCTTATTGTAGCGCCCCCTATTCCAATTGGTGTGATGATGCCGCGTGGAGCTTTGGGGAGAAAGACGGGGGGGAGAGAGATATACATTTCTTGCTCTAACCACTAGAGGCGTAAGAGGTGATATCCTGTGTGTGTATGTGTATGTATAAGTATAACATAGAATGCTTGAACTCGGGTTTCGAGATAAGCGGAAGTAAATAAGGAGCGAGGAAAACGAGGAGTGGTGTTGGAGATCTAAAGGATACATATATTACCCGCATGTTCGCTTCTCTACGGCTACCAACCTTGAGTATATCTATCGTAGCGTTTCGGTGGTTTAGTTAGGCAGGTCATGTCTTTCCTTACTGTACGGATCCGTACTTTGATATAGGCTTGTTCTCGTATAGGACGAACAAACACTTTATCCCCCCCATTTGCCTAAACGTTGTTTCAGTGGTTGCCGATCTCTCTCCATCGGCAGCGAGTTTGCGAGAATAAAACAGCGAATCAACGCCAAGCCCTCCCTCCATCATCCGACTTCACACGAATCAGGATGGTACCATCATGTCGTCACTACTGAGCTCTTTTTTTCCCCGATCGCTTTCTTCAAAAATACATATTTTCGTTTCGTTTGAGTTCTTTTTTCCCTTTATCTTTGTGTTCCATACATAAATTTCCAGTGATCCCCCCTCCCTCGTCGGCTGCCTTCTTTTTTTTCTTGTGTATTCTCTTGGTTCGTCTTGGAAAGCCTTCCGCGTGTTCCACCACACTACGCCTAATCATAGGCCATAGACCGGTTCCCTCTCTTCACCGACTCCAGGATAGAACGGCACGAATTGGGGGTCTTGGAAGAAAGAGAGAGAGAGAAGAGAGAGAAGTTCCCCCCCTCCAAGCTACTATGTACGGTCTTGGCTTGCCCTTTGAAATGACCGATGGTGCGCCGAGCCCGCATCGGTTTGGCATGTCCGCATCCATGCCAAAATATTTCTCGAGAGCCCTTTTCCTTTTTAAATAAAAAGTATGACCTTCGAAAACTCGGCGTGGACCCGCTTCGCTCCATCGCTTCATTCGGAAGCTCGCGACATCGGCTGCAGGAACAGAAATCTCCTCGGAGAGGCGAGGCGCGCTACTGTAAGCCCGACATCTCTAAACCAACATAGTGGATTGCTATCTATATACCGCGAACCGCGCCTATGCTGTATGCTAAACCGTCAATTTCTTACCCTGGTCATTCTTGGATTCCTTGGCTTGTGAACAAGAAAAAAAAAAAAAAAAAAAAAAAAGGAAACCCTGAGGGAAAACCCCCAACCTTTGCGGAGCCTCTTCGCCGCGGCTACCAGGGGAATTATGCATGACCCCCGATTCAGTCGCAAGCTGTCAGCTGATCGACGCATGGGCATGTGTTCCACGATGACAGTATGTTATAATAACAGCGTGTTATAATAGCAATAGCTATATCTGAATAATATACCCAAAGAGGCAAGTATATACCGTACCAAGGTGAAAAGACAGCACAAGAAGACTCGTGAGATTATCCTGCAGCGAGCGACTCCGATTTGTCTTCCATCCTTCCAACCCCTCCCTTTTTGCCTTTTCTAACCGATGTACCCAACATGTCCTTCTGTGGCCTCTACTTCTAATCTATGTGCAGGAACAAGGTAGATAATTTTTTTTGCTTTGAAACAAAACCGCCTCTCACACACTCTCTCAGCCCGTTGAGGGTCTGGGTCTAAATATTTGAGGGAAAATGATAAACATATGCTGTTGGAGGTAATATGTACGACTGGAAAGAGGTTTCGTATGCGCGAGCCGCTCCCGTATGAGACAGAAGATATCAAAACCAAGAAAAAAAAAATTCAAGAACAATACCCAAAAGTACGCCTTCCGAGAACCCGGTAGTGTCATAGCTCTGCCACCCAGAGAACAGAAAAATGCCAATTCTCCCCTTCCGCCGATATAAAGATTTTCGCAAATCCGCGCCATTGTCCGTTTGATGAGGGCTATGATCAGAATGAACTGATTCGACAGCAGAAGGAAAACGAAACATAAAAAAATAAAAATAAAATAAAAACTTGACAGCGCGAAACTAGATTCCCTAAGGGGTATACGATGGATGTAACAAGAGCTCAAGTTTTGTCATAAAGCGCGTGGTATCATGATTGAAGAAAATGCAGCGCGAGAAATCAAAACGCTGAAAGTTCCGCATTTATCGGTGCGTGCCGGTATGTATATTATATCACCGGTCATATGCGCCCCCTCCCCGTAGTCACACACATACATGCCGATGTGGTGGCGAACTGGTCTAAGCGGTATCCCACAGGCCGGAGGCTACAGGATCCGGCGAGTGCGTGATACCGTCGGTGAAATTGTTCATACCCCAGATAGAGTCATCTTCCATCAGAGGGAAAACAGAACTGCCCTCGTCAAACGAGGACTGGTTGGAGAGCAACTTACTCGCGGCCGTCGTGTTCTTGAACTGGTTAAAGTCGAGATTACTGAGGTCGTTATCGGTAAGTATGTTCTGTGACATGGCCAAATAGCTACTCGCCGCGCTGTTACCGTAGCCATCGAACTGCGGCTCGCTGAATGCGGAGGCCAAGTCTTCCGTCTCCGACACATCGCCCGAGTTGGAGGTTAGAGTCGGCTCTGTAGAGCCGCCGAAATCAAGTCCCATGTACGACTGCGTCTGGTCAAAGCTTGAGGGTGTGAAGCTTTCACCTTTCAGCTCTAAGCCGTCGTATTGCGCCCAATCGACCGACGTCGCGCTAAGACCCGCGCTGAACATGGGTGGCTCGTAATCGGAAACGCCCGAGAAAAGGTCGAACGTGGAGGAGTACTCGGAGTAACGGATGCTGGAAAGGTCCAATGGCGGCAATTGGCCATTGAGATGCTGGAACGACGAATTCCCATCCATCGAAGGCGACGCTTGAGCGGACTTGGCCATCCGCGCCTCTCGATCAGGTGACGAAGAGCCCGCTGTTCGGGACCGATCGGCCGGCTTAGTTCCCAGGCTGCTCGAGCTGCCAGTCCTGTGCATGGACGAGCCGCGATTTATGGTATAAGGGCCACTCTTCTGCGAGGCCTTCGTATGTCGCTGCGGAGGCTTATGATGGCCATTCTCGTCAAAACTCAGGACGGGTTCCGAATGCGCCGTATTCGTGCGCCGTCGCCGGGGGGTAGCTTTGGGCTTGGCCGGTTGGGCGTCTGCTTCCGCTTCGGAATCGGACTCTGGGACGGTATCGAGCGCGGGCTCTTTCTTGTGCGAACATGTGCATCGTCCTCCGTGATTACAACAGCAGCTGTCTGGACCGGCAAATGGACTTCAAGGTCAGACTCGTAGGTCTCTTACATATAACAGGAATCATTTTGTAGGGCTTCTTTAGATTGGGGGAATGCCTCACCCTTGTGTCCTTCAACTGTTTGCTTTAGATGGGCGCATTTATGCGTCTTCTCTCCGCAATCACATTTGACATGAGATGACCGCGACTTGCGCATCGCGCGGCAATGCTGGCATTGCGACACGGGTCGGCCTTTCTTATTGATGTGTTGGAGCGGTCGATCTAAATAAGTTGCGACAACGTGTAAGTGACATATTCCCAAGTGCAGTAAATTTAGTAATAAAATTATTCGTATCGTAAGAAACAAAGGAAAATGAATGAAAGAATAAAAAAAAAAAAGTCCGAGCCGAGTTTTGCCTCTGCTGTATCTTCTGTCTTCCCCTAAAAGCTAATAATTGACTTATATGCGCGGTCCCCCGCGGGGGTCCTTGTAAATGGACTCGATAAACGGGGGGGAAGATGGACGTAATGACTGGAAATGCGGCAATAATTGCGCTCACTACTCACCTGCATGCTGGCAATTGCTAACCCGGTGTCCTCTAACGCAGGCTTCGCAAGCCCATTTCTCGCCGTCAATTAACATTGTGCGGTTTTAATCAAGGCTGTAACGAGTTGAAGAGACCAGAGTGTTGCTCGGGTTTGCAAACGGGTTGGCGCTCAATGAACTCAAAATTAAATTCGGGCGGGATCAAAGGAGCGGTGGGCGCTCAATGAGTGATCGAGCAAAATCGAGGCTGCCCACTAGAAACCGGCTAGGAAATGCTGGGAACGTGGGAGTTCAAGGGGCCAACAAAGGCCCGAGAGTAGCGATTTGGTAACGGTAGCTAATAAGCTTAGTAGGTTGCGTTGCAGTGAACCGGGGCGGCGCTGCGACTGGGGGACTGGGTAGGTAAGGTTAATGTGAAGCGAATCCCTCATGCACGCATCTCCAAGGGTAGCTGTTTGTATGTGATGTAAGTTAACTGGTAGGGTGGGTTGAGAATATGATGTGAGTGTAAGACGGGCCAACAACTTGGAAGAAGTGTCTTAGTGGTATGGAAATGTAAAGTTGTCGTCTGTAAGTCGTTTGTATGTCGTCTGTATCTGTAAGTGTACGTATCCGTAAGTATATTGTGTTGTATGCACCGCGGCTTAGGTGATGGTGATGGTGAAGCCGTACGGAATAAAGTGAATAAGTATGAACGATATGAATAGGAACTATTGTTTTAAGACCGAGGCTGAACCGGAGCGAAAGACCGCTTTTGCGACTATGAAAAGAAAACAGGAAGAAAGAAGCTCCTGTCTACCTAGGTAAGAAAGAATATGGTGGATTGAGTGGAGATTTTTCTTCGCTTGGAAAATTCTTTTTTTAGTTGAGGCGATTGCGGTTTGAGAACTCTCTTGTCTCTTGTCTCTTTTTTTATTCCCCGTTAAGGAGCCGCAAAAAAAAAGGTCAATTAAGTTTCAACGAATTATTATTTTTTTTTTTCTGCGCGCGGTGATCAGCCGTCGGCACCAACACCAAGGGCTAGCTAAGAACTGCACAGTGCAGCGCGAACGCTTCTCGGCGGTGCTATGCGGCTAATAGAGTCTGACCGGGAAAAGGCCCTGGCCTTGGATGGGGACTATCGGAAATGGCTTTGACTGAGGTGGGTGTAAGTCGTTTTTTAACAAGAACCTCCCAGATTTCAGTAGCTTACCTATAAGTTGTCGAGTTAAACTTGGACTGGTCCAAGACTCTATAAGTTGAACTTGTGGCTTTGAAGACGTCAAGTCCGGGTATATTCGTATACTTTCATATATATAATATATGATATCAGACACGGCACGGCTTTCGAGTTTGGTGTGAGTGAGAGCAAGCAAGCGAGAGTGACGGGAGCAGTCGGCTCGGGAAGGGGGAACGTGGGAGGTTTAAAGAAGAAGTCTCGAGTTCAAGGACCGGTTGGTAGGTAACGTAGGTAGGTAGGTGGGCAGGCTTATCATCTACAACCTGGTGGGATGAAGAACCCTCGAGTTCAAAGTAGAAGCCCAAAGCGAGAGGAGAAAAAAAAAGTACTTAGTCCTTCTACAGCAAACCTAGCCGGGAATATACTTGTCGATGGATGTCATCACGGGCTAATGGCTTTCCAGGTATGGCTAACAAGCTAGCAATGACGGAGTCTGTGGATTGGCTGGGGGGGTTGAAAACTACCCGCCTGATTTGGCCTGGAAACGTTTCTTAGAATCCAGATGATGAAGCACCGTAATACTCAACTAGGTAAAGGGCCAAGGAAAGGAATTAGAATAAAATAAAATAAAATAAAATAAAAAGGGTGGGCACGCAAACGAAGTCTTGATTACTGCATGCTATGGTACCTAGCGCGAAACCGAGCCTATGTACAACATATTCGCGCTTGCGGCTTGCTAGATTGAATGTAGACTGTACGTACAAATAGATAGAGCCAAGGCTTTCCACTCCCCAAAACAGTACCAAGAATCTCTGGGCATTACATCGGTGTTGGGAGGAACTTACAACCCACGCCGGACCCAGCCTAACCAACCAGTAGCGAGATGCGCTTTCTCAGCCTACCTTGTCTACCCCTAC
The DNA here is from genome assembly GCA_037126485.1 of Daldinia eschscholtzii. Lineage (NCBI taxonomy): Eukaryota > Fungi > Ascomycota > Sordariomycetes > Xylariales > Hypoxylaceae > Daldinia > Daldinia eschscholtzii. The sequence continues at coordinate 1,772,516 of JBANMG010000002.1, forward strand.
TTCGTTAGCTTCGATTTGGGAGGACAGCTAGGGGAAATAGACTGGGGGGAGCCTAGCAGCCTAGCACTTCAATGCCCGCCAAGGGCGGGATCACTTACAGGACTATGAACAGGGATTTCCATGCCGCCATGGGAATAGGAAACGTTTAGTCCCATTGCTGTCTGGTTTTTTTTTTTTAACTCTACCCGCGTGTTATGCAACAACTATTCATTATTTTCACTAACTATCTACTATGTACTAATAAAGTAAGCTAATAACATTATGTAGCATATAAGTAGCTGGCCACCGGCTTGCCTTTCCTCATCTAGGAATAACGAGGAATAGTAACGTTAAGCAACGACATTTACGGTTACTAAACGGTTTATTATTAGTACTAATTAATTTCACGACTTGTGGGATATAACCATATTTCGAGACTCTCTACTCTTTCTCATCTGTTTCTTTTCTTTTCTTTTTTTTTTTTTTTTCTGGGTACCCTCTGAATTATAAACCAGTAATTCTCAGTAAAGGCTTCTACCGAGCTCGGATTGGATTCCTGGTAGGCGTAAGAAGCTTGGGAGGGATATTCCCTACTACGCATCTTACCTATGCATATTATTTTAGGATCTGATTCACAGCTGCGCATCTCTTTTCTTGGCACATGAGCCTGTGCACATGCGGGTTAAACTGTGGTGTAAGTCGGTCATTCTATTCGGGAATCGCGGGTCATTCCGAAGCCTCGTTAACCTAAAGCGACCTTGGATGCACTTTAACGTCGGATAGTACGTACAAATTGCATCTCTTTGGTGGTATATGGGAATTGACTTACAGCCGTTCTTGACTACGACGCCCAAGAAACATCCAGCGCGTCCGCCGTCTTGGCCCTTGGCAAATCGTATCGAAGCGGTTTCTAATAAGCCGATCATATATATTGTATACGTACGTGTCTACGAAATATTCTTGGCGAATTGGCTATACATAGATAATAAGTCCTTTAATTCTCGCCGATCGTGGACGAGATGCGACTGAGATTAGTATTTTGACGTGTTAGGAAGCGTTTGCTGAACCTTGTGATGAGACTCCGATGAGACTCTAGGAACGTCAATTGGGTATCTACATCTATATTGAAATCCTAAGGGCATCATCGATAGCCTCATCTAAGCAACCCATTCGGAATCCTTGTGGGCGCTCATCTAAGGGCCCAGGACAGGAATACGCATCTAAGATCTTGGCTGCCAAGGGGTTTGATGTCAGTTAATAACAACAAGTTACTTGTAAAGCTACATGTTTCTCGAGGGACTTGCAGACCCGGAAGCATCGTGATACAACGGCAGTCCGGTCGATTCGCTGACCGGCGTTGGTCGAGGCGCATGGCAAAATTGAAAGCCAAGCCAGGGACATATTCAAGCACTTTCCAACGGAGAATGGCACTGATCATATGCTGTCTTTTTGGTAACTCCGGGCGCGAGAGGTGTAGATACCGTAACTCTTGAATCCTACGCGTATATCATTTCCCCCTCGGCTTTCGAATGTAATGGATGGACGGCTTCTAGAAGGGCCGTTCCGTCCTTGGTTTAAGATATAGTAGCATTACCTTGCTATTAATCAACCAAGATACTTCTTCGAATGAGAGGAGCGTGTCAGGCGAAACAACTTGACACGGGTGCGCCTTGAAAATTCGAGCGGACTACATAATAATGGCCTGGACCAGGGCCGTTTTGTCACGGCCGTGTCGTCGGCCTCATACTTGGTGCATACCTAAGGTAGGTATGTTTAGATACTGTTAGATGTTCCGAACGATCGTCGTAGATTATGATTTGTAAAGTCCGAAGGGTAATACGAATCAGCGATTCATCTGACAGTATAGCCACGATGGATTGTGAGACTACCAAGACTGTTGACCAGCTGGGTATGCAGGAACAGTTGAACGAATCGAGCAAACCCGAAGCAGCTCAACTGCCCATAGGGGAAAGGGGGACACAACGACCGCCCAGCCATCTCTCAACAATAGCCACCGTTTCAGAGGCTAAGGGAAGGATTATCTATTACTGTACATAAAATAAAACAGTTGCTTGATACAGTAACACGAGTAACACAGACCCTTTAAAAAAATGACCCTTCAATTGAGCACCCTCCAATTGAACCCTTTATACTCGAATTCTTATTATATTATTTTATTTACTTACTTACTTACTTACCTACTTAACACAGGTCCATATGTACGACTATTTTACAGACCGAATAGAAGCAGGCTATTAAGCGGACACCCCCCGTAGCGGGCGGGCCTAAATCCTAGAGGTGCAGAATACGGAGCCTTGTCTTACACACCGTAATACTGACATCAACGAATTTCCAACCGGCCGCTGTAGGCGCGAATTCATGTAACGGGAGCCCCGGAAGAGTACAAGAATACATCACCAAATACACGAAACTAAATGCATCACCAAACAGTTACCTGAACGCCTTATGTAAGGTCCTTGCATGTGGGATGCATTAGATGGGTCACTTTTTTTTTTTTTTTTTTTTCTTCCCTTCATCTTCCTTCTCCAGTATACAATTCATTTGTTCAAAATCCATCCGTACCGTCATGCTCTTGTAGTCCTATGTAATACATACTTTGATAATGTAGTGAAAATTATTGACGGCCAACCACGCAACCATTGAGTCGGACTCGAGGAATCCTTGACCAAAAAGATTGTCGGTATGAACCGAAGAGCTGCCAGCGGCTTACTACATGTATCTGCATACCTGCGCAACTACTTATATGCCATACGGGGGATGCGGAGGGAATATATACCTACCTACATAAGGTATATAGGTAATGAGAAAAGGGTATCATGCGTATTTTTTATTAACCTCCTTAACCACCACTCAAATACATATATACCCACGTTTTCATATGCATAGGCCTAGATCTAACATACATACCTTATATATTTGTGTATTATATAGTACCTAATGGATATACTGGATGTAGAGATAGGTAGTGTGCATGCAAGATGTACATACTAGGCTTAGGTGGTTATAAGTATATTATAAGTTAGGTATTCAGGCACAATACATTTTCTCGAAAACGTACAGTATAATATCTAGATAAGTTGTACGGTCTCGTGCCCAGCCCTATTCTAATTTAGATAATTAAAAATAAAAAATTACAGAGTTGAATGTCAAAAAACCGTTGGCCGGCCCGATAGATTATCTAGATGCGACTTACGAAGTACTTTCCCCGTCTAGTCCTAAGCGCCCCAGTCTCCAGCTTTCCAGCTTTCCTGCTTCCCTGATTTCGTAACTTTAACCTACCCTTTACTATGGTAGTTGCCTTTGATAGTTACCTTTAGTCAGGTAGTTACCTACCTAACCCACCTAAGCTTCTAACCTATTTTATTTCAATTATTATTTTCTATTCTTAAAAACTTTTTTTTTTTCCTTCTTTCGCTTTCTTCCTCCTCCATTCTCCCACGTCAATTCCCGCCTTGCATTTTTTTACTCCCTTCTGCACCGAATCCACCCCCATCCCAAGCCGAATCGCACGTCACGATGTCATGAAAATTTTCTCTTTCCCCAACCTGCCGAAGAATCTCCTCCCTACTACTTTTTGACCTCCCACACTTGTCGTAATTTTTATATGCCCAATCCTATTATTTACATTTTCGTGGGTGCCTTACTTTCGTGGGCACTACCAGTCAACCCGACTTACTCCGATTCTATTGTTTCTTCGATTCTGCTTCTGTAGTAGAAAGTAACTGTTGTGCTACGCTACAACCGAATACTTCATCCAACCTACCGGGTTTCCGTTAAGTTTTATATCATCTTCGAGGCATCCCTTTCTTCTACCCTGCAGCCATCACTCGCATAGTCCATGCTGTGAGAAGATGCGACGCCGAAATCTCTATCGCGCGCGCGTCCCTGCCCTAACAGGAATCCTACTGCCCGCTGGTATCGTCACCCCGGCGACCACCTAGCTGTATCTACTTGGTTTCAGCCTTGTCTACCTGATACGTAGTTCGCCTGTCACACTGCAGTAGTTCGTCTTCAAGCGAGATGTGCAGCGAAGTTGCTCTCTGCGGTAACTTACTCTAGTCTGTGAGCGCCATAACGTGCGCCACTATGGCAGCGAGCTACCATGCCGAGAACCATCAATCTTGATAATAGGATGGGTTGAACAAGCCAAGGGCTTTTTCTAGTGGCAAATGATTTAGTACATTCCCAGTTTGATCATGTCAAGCTTCTTACTGGGTTTGTTCAACTGCACCTCAACCCAACCAGGCTAAAACTCCCCCGCCTATCTGAAGCGACACGCTCATCTCTCATCTATCACGTTGGGCTTGTGTTTGTTTTCTTACGCGCCTCGTTGGGATGCGTGGCTATACGAGCATATCGCCATGCTAACATGCCATTCGGCTGTGGCCCGGCATGGCGGATGACGGATTTCCCCAGATACCCAACATAATTCCTTCGGGGCCCTCCATAATCGCGGCATCACAAGACCGTCCCAGCGGTTACCACCACACCCGCACTTGGCAGGGAGCGGCGTACTGGACCCCTGAATTTGGCCTAGCCTTCCACGAGCCGGCCAACTGTCTACACTAAAGACTAGTGTCACCCTCGCAGTTGCAATTTTAATGTCAAGACACCAGCAATCACTACTTACCACCATACAGTATCCCCCTGATGATGTAGGTATCAGGTCCCTTTAAATGTGGGCTGAAGGAAAAAGAAAGAAACGAGCATTGTCATTATGCGTCTACATGTCGGGTTACAAATGATACCATATCGCTCGCAAAACCCGTTTGTGGTATATCGAGCGTTATCAGAGAGCCCTTGGACCGGGAAGCTTGATTGAGCAAGTTGAACCGCTAATGCGACAAATCTATTCCCTACGTTTTCTGCTGGACCCCACACTGTTGTTGTTCGTCGCGTACTATCCCGGTTTATTCTAAGGATTGGCCACACAAGTGTCTCGCGCGTCGTCAGAAATAGGAGCGAGCAGATGTTTGCGGCTAAAATGACGAATGTCCGGGCTGGTTCGGAATTTCAGGACCCAATCCCTAATAGCTTGTGGCAAACTTGAGGGTCCCCAGGTGGAAATACCCGGCCCTTTGGGTTTCAAGTACGCCCGTTAATGCTTCGGGAAGGCTTCTACAGGGTTTCTAGAAGCTCGCCTTGTCTAGTCGTTTATGCTGTACATGCTACTTGGGTCAGGTCACCCTCTCGCACTGTACGTTGTAAAAGTCTCCAGGTGTTCATGCATCTTTCGCACCAGAACCGACAGTGCCGCCGGCAGTCTTGACCCTTGGCTGATATTGCCCCTTGCGGGTGCCCGCCGAATCTGAACGTTGGTAGGCCTTTCAGTTGGTAACATAGTCCACATCTGTTTAGTTACCAGTCTAGCCCATGTTCATGTTCGCCTGCACATGCCGGGAGCAGCAAGTACTTTTTACATCCTGCAGTGAAAACTCAATCTGAGATATGAGAAAGTAACGAGGCCTTCATATCTACGACTAACTCTGCTGGAACTGTACAGGATAGTCTACTTGGGGTTGGCTAACGATGGTTGGGGTATGAGGTCGCAAGTCTGCGATACCTCCCATGTACGAGCCCGTGTTTCCTTACAACGTGTTCGGCACTGGCTAGCCTGGCCCCCCACAGGTTTTGCAACCCTTTACACTCTCAAATCTTGTCAGGAATAAGACATATCAGCCCCAGACAAATTTCTCCCAGCTAACAATTCTTTCTCGTTCCTATTGGGCACAGCCAACAACTACCAATGTCAATGTAACTTATAAGATACTCTTTAAGTTACATTCTCTGGCTTCCCCGCTTTCAATGGATAGCCTTCAAAGCTTGATTTTGCCGATTTGAGCTACTGATGCCCAGGAGGTTGGTCCTGGGCTTTATTCGTTAGTTCTTAAGTGGGCGCGCGGGATTCCACGGCTTGCGTGCCCCAGATGGTGATAAGCCTGCTACGTTCTGACACCATATTGCAACGGAGCTTCGGAGTTCGCTCAAGCTCAAGTCATATATGTGCACCTAGGTAGGTTTATTCATCTCTTACACTTGGCTCCCTGGTTGGTTGGCTTTGATAGTCTTCGTCTTAAGACGACCCGGAGGGGTCGCGCTTACCGGCACTGGCACGTTGCTGCGCAGTATGTAACTTGTTGGCCCGTAGTAATGTCTAGAAGTCTAGCATCGAGATGGAGAGCTTTAGGGTAGCCATTAACAAATGGTAAAAAGAAGTTAAGACCATGCCAGCCAAACGTTTTAATACGTTTATCGGCATTCGCAGTCCAATTATTGACGCGAGTGTTTTCGCTCCTGGCAAAGATCAGAGTATGAACCCGTTGCTGGGCGCCCGGATTGGAGAGATCGTTTTGAATCTCCTTGAGAGTCCGGGAATCAGTTGTGGTCACATCATTTTCAGTATCTGTACCGTTTCTCTTCTGTTCAGCAAGATCTAAACTAGCTGCGATCGTCGAGTTAGGCTTCCACGACAATTGTCGCAGGTTCTTTTATTGCCACCAATCATAATACGTCCCCTATGAGCTGATATCGGGCTTATGAAGGTGGTGTTAACTATATATACTCAAAAAGCAAAGGCAAGCATACCCTGATGATCGGGAGGGCTAGACCATGCTGCTGATATTGGAGTATAATTATTGGGTTCGCTTTCTAAGTAGAAATTACTTTCAGTTTTCTGTTCCTTCACTACACGTCGCCACAAACATCGGACGGGAATAAGCACAAGGGACTGTAAGGTGGACTCTTCCCGGCGCTACGAGGCGGTCATCACGCGATGCCGCGAATTCGCCCACACCATTCTGGTATTGTGACATGGATGTTAGCCAACCGTTAGCTATTCGATCAACTCCGCTGTAGCTGTTAAGCTTGCGTAGAGTGTTTTTAGATCCCCGCCGGAGATCTCTCCTTGGCAAGAACGGAAAGCGATTCGATTTGTTGTGAGTGTCTGAACCTAAAGACCTCGCTCTCAGTAGATCCGGGTCAATAGGAAATTATAATCGTAAATGGTAAGAGCAAGCACACCATGCGCATGATTGGGGTAGCAGTGAGGCTTTGGTGATTAGCAAGGTTCTTAGGGTTGACCCGTGGTCGAAGTAGGTGTTTTTTGGTGTAGAGATTATGCACACAATCAGCCAACAGACCAGCTAGCTACTAAGGATCCGAGGCTTGAAGAGGATGGGCAATATGAACCGCGGATGGGCGACTACCAGCCAATACAACAGCCAACCCCGTTCGGAGCTGATATCGAACGTAAATTTCAGCAGAACTAATTTGTAGCTTCACAGATCAGAAGCAAATAATCCGATACGGATGGTGCCCCGGACTACGAGACGTGGAATAAGTTAAAAATAAGCCCACAGACGCGGGTAGTAGTCCCCGTAACGTTAGGCTCGTGTCAAATGACCTCATGGTGTAGTATCAGGAAGCGAGATAGACGCGAAGGCGGCATCGACTCGGGTAAGGCAGCTAAGCTTTCATCGCCAAGAGGAGAATTTTAACGGATACATTTGAATTACGTACATGGTATCTCGCGTGTTAGATTTCTCTATTCTGCCCGTGCGACTTTGATAGCTTCTGATTTCCCCCCTTGAGCCCCTCCATCAGCACCTAGTTAAAGGCTGGGGTAGGATACAAGAGACAGGATAGGCTGAGCCATCAACCATTATCTGCGGGGTTGTCAGTCCGGGTTTGATTTTACTAGGCCGCATCGCTCGTACTCTCGTTTCATTCGCCATCCCAGACGACGAAGTACTCTGGAGAGCGCTGCGGGTTGCTAGATAAAGCTTGTCAAGCCGGTTAGCTGTGGGTGACGAGTAATATCAACCTGCAGCCGTTGGCAATCCGAGAGAGTGGACGATGTCTTCTTCGTGTGGGGATTACAGCGCTAATGTTCACAGGGATGGTTTAGATTCAAGTAAGAAACTGTCATCTCTTAACCTAATGGAATTTAAAAACCGTTGGTCCTAGGATGATTTGAGTTTCCCTATTTGAGCCAAGTACGATTCTGAGTTAGTTGATGCAAATTACACCCCCCCCCCCTCTCTTTCACCCTTCAACTCCATTGCTAAGCTTCAAGCCCTAGTAGCTGAGTGGAAGACTAATGCGGCTGTCAAAGATGTGATCTAGCCAAGAGCTGCAAGCGATATTGGCTGCCGCGCCGAAGCGTGTGAAAGGTGTGCTTACCCCCCGGGGATATGTCTTACACGACGAAACCTTGTTCGTCTCTACGAAGAGACTATCGTCGAAAACTTCCTTGTCACTAATAAGCTGTCTAATATGTGTGTGCACCATGGAGTTGAAGCTGCTAGAAAAATAGCCCGAATAGGAATGAGTAGCCCTTAGTTTTTATCCACCCGTCGCAACGCGGAGCGGCGTGATACCTCATCTAGATGTTTCCGTCTGAGACCTTTCATTGAACCCCCGCGCCGCCGGCGGAGCCCAGGCTCTTTCCTCTTTTCTCCCATGATACGAGACTTGCTTTAGTGGAATACGCTGTGTCCGGGCTGGAAGCCTGGACCGGCGTTGAGAACGCCCCTGAACGTGCTCGTAAGACCATTGAACAACCGAGGGACAGTGCAACAATGATACCGGAACTGACGGACTTCCTGCAAGCCACCCTCCCCCTGCCACTACCTCTCTATCTCTTCCATACTCGTAACCCCCATGCTGACGTGAGTTATAGCAAGCCTTTTAGGGCCGAAACATGATTGCCATCCGCACTTCCTCGCCGGCAGAGTTTATGGTGGCTGCGCGCGCGTCACCATCTGATAAGTTCAGCTTTGGGGCGAAGAAGTTGGCGTGGCAAGCATGGCGTGGAAACCCAGTCTACCTCTTTTTTTTTTTTTTTTTTTTTTTTTTTTCCCGCCCCATCATCCTCCACAGTTGACCCCACGAGTAATGCGATCAGCGGGGAGGATCTTGGTCCTTGATTGTTGAGACGTGCCATTACACGTACGGCGCATCGCATTTGTTCTCGTCTAGTGGTCATGCATCTGACAAGATTACATCCGGGGGTTGTGTGCGCGCCTCACCTTCTCTATCTAAGGCTCAACGGGCGTGGTCTTGATCGCCCTGCCATCTACGCCTCTTACGAACTGATGCACGATTCACCACCAACCCCTTTTCTCGAGCGACCTGTTTGTGTCAGAGTCGAGGCATGTTAGAGTGATATATAGTTACACGGCTTTTTGTCTCACAAGATTAGCGCCCGCGCACCATCTCGCGGCGTTGTTGCCAAGAATACCCAAGAATACCAAGAGTCTGGGCTTATGCCTTCGTAGGTAAAAACGACGACGGGTCGGGTGAAACGGATGAGCGGGTAGCCGCCACGGTTTCGCCACGATCGGAACGGGGCCGAAAAAGAAACTGGGCCCAGACTTGGTAACATGTCTTGGACAGGCCCCCGGTTGCGACGGGAACGCATACATATGTATATGTAGGTCAACGCCGCATAATACATAGACTGACCGCTTCATGTTTCTAATATAGACATTGCAGTACGCATATCTCGTTCTTGGCGCATGATAAAGACAGGATCGAGGACCTTTTGTTCATAGCCCCTAATGTCCAACGCGGTCTCATTGATTACCCGACCTCTTTTCCTGTTGCTTATTTGATACCTATCCAAAGAGAAAGATCGTGATGCAGTCTTACCGGAAAGCTTTGAATCCGAGTCGGAGCGGTGGGCAATACCTTTGAATTCCTTATTACGAATCCATGTTCGCCTCCCCGAATTAAAGTTGGTCATGTCAAGAAACGGGACAGTTGAAAAGGGGAAAAGGAAAAAAAAAAAAAAAAAAAAGAACATTAAAGTTGAAGAGCTATGAATAAGATCAATAACTATAACTATAACTACAAGTTGAGATTCTGTAAGTTGCAAAATGCACATGTAATTATGCGTGCGTATGTAATAAACACACAGGACCTATTGTACATACAAGCATGACTAAGGTTACCCAGGAGTTAGGAGGTGGGAATTAGTGCAACCTCGGCAATTCAGAGAAATTCGAATGAAACTTTAAGGCTTCATTCATTAAAGTTTGGGTAACGTGAACCTTAAACTTTCAGCTCCTTTTTAGCTTTCGCAAACCAGTAAGAAAAAGCCCGATTCGTCTTCGATCCGTGGATAATCTTCAGCTTCTATTATCTTACAACATCTTTTCTTTTTATTTATTTATTTATTTATTTAATTTTTTTTCCCCTCTTCAACTAAGACAGAGCCCGGGAACCAGGTTCGACCAAGCGCATACATACTACAATCGCTCATCACCAATTACTCGTCGCATAACACCCTCTTTCTCATCTTTCCTTGTATTTCTTGTCCATAAGCCACAAACGGCCATGGCAAATCCAGATAGTCCAACGAAGTGCGCCACCGATGCATCTGTCCGGCAGTTCACCGCCGAAGGTACACAGCTAATCTTACTACTCTAGACCGGTCCATATCCTCTTCGTGGGTGCTGGCGCAGTAGGCTGCTTCTACGCATCCCGACTACACCATGTAAGCATCGTCGCCAGTATGCTAGACATACAACTGACGGTCGCGCCGTGAATGGCACATTCCTAGCCTTCGCACAACATCTACACCTCACTTATCGCCCGATCCAACTACTCAGCTATCGCCGCCTCTGGAGTCACCTTGGAGACTCGGTCATTCGGTAATTATACGTTTTCGCCCTATGCCGTGTTTCCCTCCATTGCGCACGCCGTCCCGACCCCGTCGGTTACAACCAGTTCCGCACCTACACGGCAAACGCCGAGAGATGGTTGGGATTATATCATAGTAACTACCAAAGCTCTGCCCGACCGGTCCGACGACGCAGCTGCCGTCGCACCGCTAGTCTCCGCCAAGACCTGTATAGTCTTAATACAAAATGGCGTAGGCGTAGAGGAGCCATACCGCAAGCGCTTCCCCCAAAATCCCATAGTGAGCGCTGTTACAGTCATTAGCGCCGAGCAGATCAGGAATGGAGTTGTACGGCAGAACAGGTGGACGAGAATAAGCCTGGGACCGTACGGTAGTGGACTCGGCACACCGCCTGACCCGAGCGGCGAGCCAAGCGATGTGGTGAAACAGGGTCACCAACACATGGATCATCTAGCGCGGTGGTGGAGTCGGCATGGTGGTATCCGCGACGTCGAAACGCACACTGAGCTCGAACTACAGACAATCCGGTGGCATAAGCTGTGTATCAACGCTGCCTTCAACCCCACAGCCGTGCTATCCGGTGGCCGCGGCAACGCCGACCAGCTGACCGATCCAGAGCTGCGCGAACACATCCAGGGGGTCATGAACGAGATCTGGAACGCGGCACCCAAGGTCCTGGGATCACCATTCCCAAATAACCTAGCAAAGCCTGAGAAGATTATCAGCAGCACCGAGAGGAACGCCGGCGCTAGACCCAGTATGCTGCTAGATTGGGAGGCTGGTCGTCCCATGGAATTAGAAGTCATCCTTGGAAATCCGATTAGGATTGCTAAGAGAGCTGGTGTGGAAATGCCCAAGTTGCAAACGCTGTACGCGCTGCTGAGGAGTATGCAAAAGGTTCGGGAAGAGCGGAAAGCTAAGGAAAAGTTGTAGGGGATTTTCTTTTCGGAGGCGTCGATGTGTGTTTCTCAACTTTAGCGTTCGGCGATCATCAATACCCAAGAAGTATCACTCCAATTCTCCTGAAAGGTATCAGACCATACTTTACGAATTTAGTATACACCTCTGTCTTGATGGCAAATCATAGTGGCCTTCGTAGTCTCCATAGAATCTCACGATTCAAAAGATATAAATACGTAACTAGTACTTTATTCTAATTATACTTTGTAGCTAATATGAAAGATTGCAATTTCATAATTCAGCGTCGGCCCGGAGAAGTTAAAGTAATTTCCCTACATCATCCTGCCAAGGCTACATGACTTCATGAGGCGTAATTAGTATGGTTGAGTGCCGATGTAGTTACCATCCAGGAGTGATTATAGAACGCAAGATGTTATTATAGTCTGTCAGAAATTCCATTTAGAATTTGCAGAACAAACGGAATGTTTTATATGAATAGCTCTGGTTCCTAGAGCTGTTCTAACTAGAATTCCTTCAGGAATAGCGAAGTTATTTCCTTATTTCATAGTCCACCTCATAGCATAGTCATTCATTAGGTAGGTAGGTACCTAAGATGAGTTCGCTTATATGGCTTCCGCATTGCCTTACTGACAAATGGCCATAACCCCCTTTTAATCATTGTAGTAGTGAAGTTGTATGGATTCAATAACCTCTGGTCTTAGTGCTCCCAAATGAAAATAATGCCAATATTGGCATAGCTCATTCACAAAATAATCCAAAGCATGGCAAGTCTCTACTGTAGTGAATAAAAGAGTATATCTAACCTATCGAATATCACATGAATTATTCCCCCTATTATTAACTAACCAATAGGGCTACGGTTACCTACCAATCAAGAGGTGTGATAATAGTATGCGACAGCAACGTTAGCACATTGTTACCACACCACCGGTGAACTACGATCACTGTTAGTTACTAGCTTAAGAGGAAGATATATTGGCTAAATCAAAATGATAGATATGGAACCCTTCCAACTTCGTTAGGAGTAGTTATTCTATTTTGTCTAACCATATTAGGGGAAGCTTTACCACATTTATCACGAACCATCATGACTATTGCGAGCGGTTTGATATATTACATTAATTAGTACCCCAGCAAGGCAACTGGGTCAATGTACGTCTATGTTATCTACGTCTAGACTTAAGAACGATCACGGCTTAGGATAAAGTCGCGAACTTCCAGGGCGTCCTTGGTCTTCTCGTCGTGTTTGTCGGTGCTGTACTTGCGGCACCAAGCCGGCGTAGCGATGATGTGCACATGAAGGTGTCCTACGCTATGATCGGGCCGTAGATGAAGACCAAAGGTAAAGTCATCGAACTTCAAGGTATGGATCCGTGTCTCCAGTTCCTCCCAGTGGCTTATGGCATCCTCTCCTGCTTTTAGGGCTGCCGCTGCATCGAGCTCTGTTTCCGGCTTGGCGGAAGTCCGGTTTTCTATAGCCCGCCTCTGGTGGTCTAGGACCCTTTGACGGAAGCCAGGGTCTTCCCATGAGTCCTTGAATAGGTCTATTACCTGATTGATGACGGACACGTTTTCGTGGTTCAGCGATACACCGTTGAAAAGAGGCTTCTTGGGAATCCCTAGGATATGAATCATCGACATGCCGGCTTTGCATGGGTCCTCCTTATACTGGGTAACGTCGAAGGAGTTATGGTTTCCTATCAGGAGTACGTTGTCACCCGCGGCTAGAAGAGCGGGAGCATGGTTAAAGTCAGTGAACACTGTCTTGCACTTGATCCATTTTTCATGGCTAGCGTATTGGTGGCCTTTGGTCTGGTTTAAGTACGCCTCTATGTCTTTCTGAGCCTCGGGTTTCTTCCAGAAATCTTCGTATTGTTCCTTGATCCGCTCGAGCTTTCCGTGGAAGAGACGATTTTCTACAGAGTAGTTCATGATGACTTTTGCGCAGTTATCTGATTTTTGCTTCCTTTCCTTTCCTTTCCTTCCCTGTCCTGTCCTGTCCTATTGAACTTACCTCTGTTCTAATTGCCGTCTTCGGCCCATGTTATATACGTGGTTCTGTTCTTTCTTCCTGACTCTTCTAGGTTCTTGGCTTGTTTCTTTGTTTGTTAACCGTTTAATGAAACTATTATACAAGGGGGTGGAAACAAAGGAAGAAGTTTTCGTGTAGTTAGTTTCCTAGAACTAAGATGATGTCCAATTCGACGGATATACACGGATGAGTTATAGCTACCCATTCCTGTGACGAAAGAATAAAGGTTAAGCACCCGAGTGGTCTTAAAATGCCATTATGTAGCTTATCATTGTCAATGCATACCTTACATTGTCCCATTAAATTAGCCCATAAAGGAGTAGACTTTAGGAGAGAAAGCTGCCTAGTTCCCTGCGGTATCTACGTTTAAAGATAACTTTTTAATGCTCGGGTTCGATGTAGTTAGTATGTAAGAAAGACTCCGTTTACTGTAGCCCCGAACGAAGAAAGCCTGGGACTAAGCCGTAACCGCGTTGTATGTTAAAAACACAACCTTTCAGATGGAAGCTTAATTTATTTTGCAAATACAGAGAAGCTTGCAAATAGCTATAGTATGTACATGATCAAACATATATCGGTATGAATTTAGCAACTCCAATCAGATGAGAGTTTCTAAGGATACCTACCTAGGTACCTATACAAACAGAAGCGCATGATGGTGATTTTTTTTTTTTTTTTTTTTTTTTTTTGTTGAAATGACTCTGAAAAGTAGATCTAATGCATACATCGTAGTGTCTCTTAATACATAAAGATTTTATGTATTCTTGTTCACTAAAATCTAAACCGGAAGTCTACTTATTGGGCCCTAGGTATAGTAGTGTTACGTAATTGGGTGTAACTGCACCGAATATCCAACACAGGTTTGTGACTCAATTATTTCATTTCGTCTTAGGTAACCCTAACTACCTACATAAAGCTTATCTCACTTTAGGTTAAGGTTCGCCTGCTTAAGGTTGGACTATTTCTTTCTAAAACCGGCCCGTTATTCCTCTCCACACTTTAACAAAGGCGCGAGGTAACGCAATGAGGAAATGAGGAAATGAGGAAACGCTATGATCTCATTTGATACCAACCATTCGTACGAGGGGAGATCTTACTTACCACCCCAGCGACCTCTACGAGGCAACGGTTCGGCAATGGGGTTGCAGAACGGCACAGCGGCAGCATTCGGCGAAATAGTACCAACAAAGCTGCAATGGTAAGCTCGTAAAGTCCGAATATTTTATAAGAGGTACCTAACATAACATAACATAACCTAACCTAACCTATAGCTACCTACGGTACTCAATCCATACCAAAAAGGGGAAGCCGTAGTTATCTCCAAACCATTATTCCCGGCCCCTGATAAATAACACAGCTAACATTTTGGCCTATTTGAATATAAAATGTCACCGCTGTTTTAGTACTTATTCGTAAAGCGCCACTATCTATTATTACCTTGACGCTATAACTCCTCCAGCCGTTAGACCTGTTGGTTGCTTCGTATGAGGTAGCGCGCCATCACAGCTGCTCAACTTCCGAGACCGCTTAGAGCATCTCGATTGTTTCAATTGATCATTCACCTCCGCTTCCTGAAATCCATTTCAAGTAGCCTGGGATGGACATATCTAAAAGCGAGCAAGAGCCAACGCAGGACAGGCATGAAGGCGCACGTCCTAGTCTTGACGAGAAGTCTTTAGGACTCGAGCACGATGGCTTTCGAATCGATCCTGACTTGGAGAAAAGGGTTAGGAGGAAAATAGATCGCCGTTTGATTCCCTTAGTTATGGGACTTTGTGAGTGTTTTCGTTCTTTACGCCACCTCGTGCCCCGCACGGGATCACGACATATACTTACACTCCGATTGATAGATCTCGTCGCCTTTCTCGACCGTTCAAATATTGGGAATGCTGAGACGGCGGGCATGTATGTTCATTGCTTTCTATTTCGCCAATCGTATCGTTAAGTTCCAGATTTTGAGAGAGCAACGCCGACATCCAATGTCGCCAGTAAGAAGCTCAAGCGCATTTTTGCTAACGGTTCTTTTATCATAAAGGAGCAAGGACCTTGGGTTCGATGATGCCCACTACCAGGTCTGTCTCTAATTCCTACGCTAAGTGACCTATCATATTAACGGCAAATCGATGTAGTGGCTGTTGACCATATTCTATATACCATATAGTAGGTTTCCCCTAGCTTTGGAACAATGTCTACTCTGTTGTGATAATTAGGTTAACTCAATATGATAGTCGTTTTTGAATGGGCTGCACTGATGTGGAAAGCTGTACCTCCGTAAGTTCTCCTTAACTAACAATTATCCAGCATGTACTAATAATTAGTTTTCTATAGTCATAGTATGTGTTCGCTCAGTGCATTGAATTCTATCGTCTCCTTTCCGCAGTAGACCGAAACATACGGCGAATGAGCGTTCCCTAAGCTCTATGCTTAGGGTGAATTGTCTCTGCTATACCCGTCTCCCCCTGTTATATGCGCATAGGTACCTACCTACCCAACTAACAATCATTCATAGTCTGGGCTACCTGCTGTGTGCTTGTATGGTGAGTAATTTTATAGAAAGCGTGTACGCTTCAAATACTCACCAGTATAAAGGGGCATAGCGAGCTCTCTCCAGGCGGCCGCTTTCAGCTGGTCGGGCTTAATGGCATGTCGATTTTTCCTCGCTATGGCTGAAGCAGGCTTCGGCCCAGGAGTACCCTACCTGCTTTCCTTTTTTTATAAACGCCACGAGCTAGGTTTAAGGTGCGGCATCTTTCTCTCGGCCGCCCCTCTTGCTGTAAGTATATTTTAGGATTCGTAGACCGCCTAACTTCTCACGTATAACCCACCACCTTTGGACGCTCAAATTATTCTAACAATAATAGACAACCTTCGCGGGCGCTCTGGCTTATGGGATAACTTCTGGTCACCCTGCACATATAGCTAACTGGAGGCTCTTGTTTATCGTGGAGGGGATCCCTTCAGTTTTGGTCGCGTTTCTTGCCTATATATACATGCCGGATTCAGCCGATACAGCGAGGTTCTTGACCGAAGAAGAAAAGCAGGTCGCCAAAATCAGAGCTATTCAACAGACCGGAAGCGAAGGAGTAGAACGTGTAGGACATATCAATTTCAAAGATGTTTTTATGTCACTGACGGACATTAAAACTTGGATCCCACCTTTGAGTGAGTACTTGTAATACTGCCCTTTTCGCATCTGGCCCCTACGTACCTCAGAGCATCGGCTCTAATTAAGTCTTGGGGGCATAGACTTGCGAATAGTTTCATTAACCTCACCCTATAATTAACAGTAGCTAACCCTAATCTTACGCAGTGTATTTCAGTTGCAATGGTAAGTACCACAGATCTCTTCCCACGTTCCTATGAACTAACTAGTCGAAACAGTCTCGTTCAGTAGCTTGCCCGTATTCCTACCCTCTATTCTCCAGAAAATGGGATTTACCGCTATCAACGCCCAAGGTCTTAGTGCTCCGCCATACTTTCTTTCGTTTATGGTGTGCATCTTGACGACTTGGATCGCAGACAAGACACGTCAGCGTGGGTTCATGATCATCGGCCTCTCTCTTGTTGCCGGTGTAGGGTATATCCTTCTGGTGTCCTGTAAGAGCGTTGCTGTGCGTTATTTTGGCGTCTTCCTTGCCGCGGCCGGTGTATTCCCAGCCATATCTAACATCCTACCTTGGACTCTGAATAACCAAGGATCCGACTCTAAGAGAGGTGCTGGTATAGCACTTCTTAATATTATCGGTCAGTGCGGTCCTCTGCTCGGAACACGGGTGTTCCCGGCCAGCGATGGGCCGTACTATATCAAAGGAATGGGCGTGTGTGCTGGATTTATGTTCTTCAATGCGTTCTTAGCTTTGACCCTGCGCACATACCTGAGCTGGGAGAATAAGAAGTTTGAGAGGAACGACGAGGCGGCACGTCAGGCGGGAACTGATCCCAAGTCTAACTCGATCGGCGTAGAGAACGAAGGGTACGGTTACAGGAATTTCTTGTAAGGAAATACCTCTAGGAATAGGTGGAGGAAGAAGAAAACTGGGATTGAGATAGAGCCACGAGGCTAGACAGAGTAGAGCATACCCAACACCTTAGCCAATTCGTACCTAACAGGACGAATACCAACCTACCTACGTAGATTACGATGAAACGAAATTTGACACATGTTCCATTTCATTTCTTACTCACATTGGTTCCCCTGACATTGAGTCTATAAATTTCACAACTTTTCAACATCGAGTGCTGAACTCCGGCCCCTAAGCGAAATACTCTCTTAATTAAGAGGGAGCCTCATCTGGTAAGCTGTCGTCTTCTTCAAGTTCGTCCCTTCTCTTACTCCAAAACCCCTTCCCATAACTAACAAGGAGCTCTTCTCCCTTCGCAATGCCCGCAGAGGCCTTCTTCCCCGCGTTCTTGCCAGCAGGTAGGACGAAGACAGCCATGCACTTCTCCCCGCGCCTCAAGTCCCAACACTCCCTAAACTCGCAGTTCGGCCGCGCCGCAATGCCACGGTAATCATTCACAAAGCGCGCCTCATTTCCGGCACCCGCCGCGTCAACGGCCAGCGCTACGTCGCGGTCCAGCCATAAATCATAGTCCGACTTCTCGTGAGCTGCAGAGTGCGGCGGCAGCGCGGAGTGCACGACGCCGTAGTACGGCAGCACGAGGGATCCGGGCGGGAGCGCCCGCGCAGCGAAGAGTCCGGATTGCCCGTGCGCGGGGTGCGAGGGGTTGACGATAGGGATGATCCTCGCGAGGGCGGAGGGCCCGCGCGGGAAGTCCCGCGGGATCTCGGATACGGTTCCCGGGTCTCGGGTCCGGAGGATCTGCTGCTGCGCTTTGGTGACGTGGGGCGCAAAGGAGGGCTGCTGGAGGTAAGGGATAGCTGATGGCCAATTCTTGGGCGCGGCGACGTCTTTGCCCATTTCACGTTAGGCCGACGGGGTAGGGAGTAAGGAGGGATGAGAGATGTCGTGGTTGTACATCTATAAAATATAAATAGAACCTGATACGTGGAATAATAGTGCGACTGCGACTGCGACTGCGAATGCGGATACGGGTGCGGATTTGATTGTTTTTTTTTTTTTTTTTCCTCGCAGGGAGAAAAAAAAAGTAAAAGTCTTGGAAACTGGGGTCGGGAAGCGTTTGTTGATCTGATTGATTCAATAACCCGGGATCGGGGACGGTCCCCCATCCGGGGATTTAACACTTATTATTTCATTTTACGAGCACGGTTTTGGTAACAACAGAATACCTACCTAGGTAGGTACCTAATCATATGCGTTTCAATAAGTGAAATTATCTAGTAGTATGCTGAAGTCTTGCCAGAATTTATTTATCAGCCTTAAGTGCTTAGCATAGTCACATTCGAAACTACGAATTGTACCATCTACTTGAGTATAAGACTAATACATACATACATGTAAGGATGACTATAAAATATATTGAAGAGTAACCGACTACCTAGGTACATAAGGTAGGTGGCTACCTAGAGGTATATTCTAAGAAACATACTACGTATCTGCCTACGTACCTACGTATAATAAATAAACAACTAAAAGCATTAACTACTGAATGTTTCAACTGTTTACTCACCTCATATAAGTACCTGATTCGTCGTCGCCATTATCCTCAAATTATAAACTGACAGCCCAAGGTTAAATATATAGCTATGCCGGCCACATTACTCAAGACTTACTTCTAACTTGCCTTTCTCGTAAGAGACTGAGTAAATCTTTTTTGTCTTCAATAACTCGATGATCGAAACCTCGAAAGTTGAAGGAGGTTCAACAGGAGTCATAATTGACGCATTGTTGGGCTGTGTCGGGTTAACCTCCTGCTTTTTGGAATCCGGCTCACTCACCGTTGGGACTGATTGGTTTGGCTGGTTTAGCGCTGCGAATCCTTCCAAGATCTCTGGGGAAAAGAAGGGCGCGTCGACCATTTCGACATCCTCCGAGTAGTCCCCCAGGGCTTCCAGGGCTTCCAGGGCTTCCAGGGCTTCCAGGGCTTCCTGGGCTGGATCGTAGTCGGTCATCTCAATCTCTGGGCATACTACCTGCTGGCATGGTGGGAAAACAGGCGCTTCCGTGTTGGGTATTACGCTGTTGGCTTGTTCCATATTCAGTTGCTCCATATTGGGTAGATCCAAAATGCTGAAACCATCCTTCATACTTAACGCAGAAGGTAGGTTATGAGGTTTACTTCTCCAGGAGGAGGGGGTCACACCCCTACCTGATGATGTCTTGAACCTTTTTGAAGTCATGATATGCCTGCGAGGTCTAGTATGTCGAGTGTCTTCCGGAGACAGTGTGGACTGGAATAAATCCCCAAGCTTACATCTGGTAGGCACTTATTATACTTATATGGAAAGTCGAAGACATTGCTCTTTTGTGGATGAAGCGCATTGTTGGTATTGTTGTAGTATTGCTTTTCTCTCGATTTGTTCAGGAGTTTGAATAAAGAACTACAATTGCATTGTCTTTTTTTCTTTTCTTTTACCGCTGTAAAAAACTTATTCAATGCAATTCGGAGGAGTCTTTGGACTATGCTTTTGTTGTGATCTGTCTACCTAGGTAGGTATTTTTTTTGTATCTAGATCGTTATTATGCAAGTCTTTCATTTTCTTACCTCTTTCTAGCTGCAAACTACCAAGCATTGGAACTTGGATCATACAGAAACTGTAGTGTACTAAAATAAGGAGGAGGGCAGATAGAGTTTCTGACTTACCTGAACTGGTTACTTACATTCCCTTATAATAATTTTCTTAGCATCATCCAATTAAAGTGCATAAATTGAGGGCGTCTTACTTAGCACGGCAGTAGTTCTGCAGAATGATGTCAACGATATTAGGAATAAACGCTCCTTTTAACGCCACTGGTATTACATACATGTAGTAAAGGGATAATCGAAAATCTCAACCACGTCCTTTTTACTTCACAAAATTTAACCAGGACCCTGCCTTGTCTTACCTAGGGTACCTACATCCAGTAATGCGTGTGCCTAACCCTGTTCACATACAGCGGTTTGCCTACATAATTGAAATAGAAATTATAACAGGTATTGTATGCATTGCGATGCACATAGTGCTTTCGCAATCGATCTACCCGTAATTGACACCTCTCATTCTAGTTCCCTGCCGCCACATGTTGCGTATGCTAAATAAAGAAGATATGTTGCATACCACAACCCAATCTCTCTTTCACGCAGATCACGAAACTGATGGTGCCTGGATGTACCCAGCTTCTATTACCTAACCTACCTAAGGTATGTACCTCAATACGTACAAGCATGTACCCAATACGTACAAGCAACCTTTCTTGGTACATGGGTCAAGGAAGGTAAAAGAGAACTTAAGGGAAAGAGAGAAAGAGGGAAAGAGGGAAAGTGGCGACTAGGATAGGTAGCATAGGGCTCTTTCCCTCTATGCTAATGTAACTAACCCATTCATCTGACCGACCCCACTACAGATCTGCCATTGTTACTTTCCCATGTTTGCAATTTCGATTTTGGGTATTCACCCTTGAATACTCAAGATTGGGAGTTATCTGTATTCTTTACCTGTTTCCTTGCGCTGGCGGTACTTTTCCTTCCTACCCCTCGTCGTTTTTCCAAGTCCCACGCGCTCGAGCGCTGCACCTGATTTGCTGAAGAAACTTAAATCGAAATATATATATACCTAGATAGGTACCTATCTATTTAATCAAGGGCTGGGACATCGCTGTTATTGGGAATATCCAAGTTGGGTTTGGTAGGAGTTGTATATGGGAAGTTGGGTGTGTTGAGTTAAAGTGGTATAACTGAGGAGGTTGGGGTCGCGATCGACTCACCTCGGCTTTTAGGTCGTCGCCATTGATCTCCCTGCAGCATGGAGTCCAGCCAAGATCCAGCGGTTCAAGACCGGCGCACCGCCGATCATGCTCTTAACGAGTCCTCTGAGTCTGGGTCGCAAAATGATGATAACGCGACATCACCTTCTGAGCCAAAGGTAGACGGTCATGAGGAACCGACAAATGCGCCTATACCTTTAGAAGATACCTCCGCCGTAAAACCAAACTCCCCTCCGATCTCTACAGAGGAAACCCCCACGGTGGTAAATACCGATATTGCGCACAGCCGAGCCTCTAGTATCCCTTCATCTTCTAATGCAGGGGCGGATAATCAATACTATCGCGATACTGGCGCTGGCAATGCCGACCCTTCAGATAGAGTGTTCCCTATCCGGTCAGTCGTTAGTGTTGGCCAGTCGCAACCAACGCCATTGACGCTGGTAAAAAACCCGGGGGAGCAAGGCTATATAGCCCGTCAAGGCACAACTTGGGACGGTCGGCGACGGCCAAGTAATCCTCGTATCTCAGTGGACACATCTGATGGGCTCCAAAGAACTGGAACTCTGTCTACTCCCGTTTCGTCGTCTCTAGGGTCACCGAAGGATAAAGATAATGCAGGAAAATCGAAGAAGGAAGACATGCGTTCTGCCAGTCCACCCCCAAACTTGAAGCGGGTCACATCCGCCGGCCCGTTGTCTTTCTTCAATGATGCATCTTCGGATGTTTCTGATAAGACGAAGGACAGTACGCTTTCACATACGGGAGGGAGTCATACTGATGGTTCTTCCGGACGCAGGTCTCCTGGAGAATTAAATGATACGCTAATGACAGTCCGTTTCCGTCACGTGGTCACAGAAGAAGGTCACGCCGTTATTACTGGGCGTGATGGCAGCTTACAGCGATGCGAAGATGAGCCGATCCACACCCCTGGGGCCGTCCAAGCCTTTGGTCTTCTTGTAGCTCTTAGAGAAGAAAACGATGGCCGATTTACTGTTCGATGTGTTAGCGAAAACTCTAAGAAGATGATTGGGTACTCGCCGAAGGAGTTATTTCGACTCGAAAGTTTTACCGAAATTCTGACCGAAGAGCAGACTGATAATCTTCTAGATCATATTGATTTCATCCGAGATGAAGAAGCTGACCCAGCTACTAATGGACCCGATGTATTCAGCATATCGATACGACCTCCTCATAGGAGATCCATAAAGCTGTGGTGCGCAATACACATCAACGCAAGTCATCCAGAGTTAATCATCTGTGAATTTGAGCTTGAGGATGACCAAGAACACCCCCTCCGACCAATTGACGAGCCAATACCAGTCGGGCCACAGGACACTCTTTGCCAAAACCCAACAACAGAGGAGCTACAGGAAAGTACCGAGATTAGCAGTAGACCTCTGAGAATTCTCCGAAGTGCACGAAATAGACGCGGTGAAGCCAGTGCGATGCAGGTGTTCGATATAATGTCCCAAGTCCAAGAGCAATTGGCATCCGCACCGAATTTGCCGACTTTCTTAAAAATATTGGTAGGAATCGTCAAGGAACTTACTGGATTTCACAGAGTCATGATCTACCAGTTCGACTCGGCATTTAACGGAAAAGTCGTGACGGAATTAGTTGATCCTGCACAGACCCGTGATCTTTATTATGGTCTGCATTTTCCCGCATCCGATATTCCGAAACAAGCACGAGATCTATACAAGCTCAATAAAGTCCGATTGCTTTACGATCGAGACTTAGAATCTGCGAGGCTCGTTTGTCGATCTCCCGAGGATTTAGGGAGGCCCCTCGATCTCAGCCATGCTTATCTTCGAGCCATGTCTCCGATTCACCTAAAGTACCTTGCGAATATGGCCGTCCGGTCCTCTATGTCTATATCCATTAACGCCTTCAACGAACTATGGGGACTTATTGCATGTCATAGCTATGGTCCAAAGGGAATGCGAGTCCCATTCCCAATTCGAAAGCTTTGTCGGCTAGTAGGCGACACAGCATCGCGCAATATCGAACGGCTCTCGTATGCGTCACGTCTCCAGGCGAGGAAGCTTATCAATACCGTTCCGACTGACAAGAACCCCTCGGGATATATAACCGCCTCATCTAATGATCTTATAAAGCTATTTGACGCTGATTTTGGTTTGCTATCTATCCGGGGCGAGACGAAGATACTAGGGAAGATTGAACAGTCCCAAGAAGCTTTGGCTATGTTAGAATACCTGCGCTTGCGAAAGTTCACTTCCGTAGTAACTACTCAGGATATCCGTGAGGATTTTCCAGAGCTGCACTATCCTCCCGGTTTCTCAGTCATCGCCGGTCTACTGTATGTCCCGCTGAGTGTGGGTGGAAATGATTTTATCGTCTTTTTCCGAAAAGGACAAGTTAGAGAAGTAAAATGGGCAGGTAATCCATATGAGAAGATCATTAAAGAAGGTACTTCGAGTTTTCTGGAACCCCGATCCAGCTTTAAAGCATGGCACGAGGTCGTCATTGGCAAATCAAGAGAGTGGTCTGAAGAGCAGGTGGAAACTGCCGCCGTCCTCTGTTTAGTATACGGTATGTACATGAATTGCGCGCTGATACACCCTCCCGTCACGTAAATATAGTCATACTTATATTGAATTAGGAAAGTTTATTGAGGTCTGGAGGCAGAAAGAGGCTGCGTTGCAGAGCAGTCGACTTACTCGACTTCTCTTGGCCAATTCTGCTCACGAGGTCCGCACACCCTTGAACGCAATCATTAACTGTTTAGAAATTGCCATGGAAGGGCCACTCGACAACGAGACTAGAGAAAACTTAGCGAGATCCCACTCAGCTTCCAAGTCGCTCATATATGTGATCAACGATCTCCTTGACCTCACCAATATGGAAGAGGGCCAAGATTTGATCAAAGACGAAATACTGGACTTGCCAGCCTGTATCCGCGAAGCAACGGAACCCTTTAAAGTAGACGCCAAGCGGAAAGCATTATCTTACGAAGTCATTGAACATCCTGGACTCCCCCGATATGTCCACGGAGACTATCGTCGGGTACGGCAGGTGGTAGCAAATCTAACAGCAAACGCTATCCAGCATACGAGTGAGGGTTCAATAAGAGTTGAATCATATGCCACAGAGGTCCACGAGTCACGCGTGAAAGTTGAAATTGTTGTTCAGGATACCGGCCGTGGAATGAGCAACGAAAAGCTGGATGACCTCTTTCGAGACTTGGAACAAGTTAGCTTAGATGTGGATTCATCTACTTCTGTTGATGACATTGAGAAGCCAGGGAAAGATCGCTCGCTTGGCCTAGGTCTTGCTGTTGTTGCAAGGATTTTGCGGAATATGAATGGCCAATTGCGGCTAAAATCTGAAGAGGGAAAAGGATCAAGATTCGTCATCCAGCTTCCATTCGAATTGCCGACAAATGAATCGCTGGAGAAGCTCGACGCCACCGATGCTACCGCCAATCCCAAAGCGATTTCGAGTACAGCTCCTGTCATTAAAGCTTTCCCTCTAACAGATGCTGATGAAGTTATGCTCGTTGACCGAAAGAACTCCATTTCTATCAATGTATCAAAACGCACGAGTATTGACAGGAAGAGTTTCGACGAGACTAAGAGCATCAGCAGTATAAAAAGCGGCACGAGCAATAGTGTTCACAGCAATAAGAGTGATGCAGATCGTCTTATTGACGCAATTCAAACACCCCTATCATTAGGAAGCTTCGAAGAAAGGGCTGCTGGTATACAACACTTACATTCGAGAGAACGTCAAGATAATTCTCGTCCTGACGCTGACGCTTTGCTAGGATCGGGAATGATCAATCCATCAACTATCGACGGGAATGACCTGGTCGGGTCAGCTATAGGCCCGGCCAAACCCCCCGCAGATGAATCTGGGGGCCAGTACCATGTTGCAGATACCAAGACACCAATAAAACCTGTCAAGGTACCAGATGAATATTTTGATAGGCCAATGGTGTCTTCGACTAGCATTGTGCCCCGAGTACTGCTCGAAACGGACGAAAATATCAAAGCTATCAAGGAAGAAGCAAGCAACCACAAGCCAATACCCCCTACGCATTCAGGAAAATTACAGGTGCTTGTCGCTGAGGATGATCCTATAAACATGAAGATACTACAAAAACGCCTAGAGAAAGCCGGGCATGAAGTATATCATGCCGTTAATGGCGAGGATTGTGCCAGTGTTTATAGAGAGAAGCCCACTGGTTTCGATGTTATCCTTATGGACATGCAGGTGAGTCATGGCATATCAGTAAATTCTGCGTTAAACAAACTAACAACCATGCGTTATAGATGCCTATTGTCGATGGTCTTACTAGCACTAAGATGATACGTGCGTTCGAGAAATCAGGCAAAGGCCCTGAGCCCCCTCGGTCAGCGGCTAGCTATGAGCGGATACCCATTTTTGCCGTCTCGGCTTCCCTTGTGGAGCGGGAGAAGCCGATCTATGTTGAAGCCGGATTCGATGGCTGGATTTTAAAGCCGATAGATTTCAAGAGGCTGAACGTCTTGCTGGATGGAATTACCGATGGCGGAGTTCGAGCGGATTCCCTCTATGCACCCGGTAATTGGGAAAGAGGGGGGTGGTTCTCCTTTGAACCTGATGATAGCAGTCGGTCCTAGCAAGACATGCTCACCAGCAGGATAAATGCACTAGGAGAGTTTTTTTGCGACTACGTTACTATGAAGAATCTAGCAACAACCTAAGACCTAGCCTTGAGCTAGGGATATTTTACGATCGAACGTTTACGTTAACCCTTATGACGATACATCAAGAATATTACGAGGAAACTGGGACTTGGAATTTTTGGGCTGCATATTATCTATACAACTTGTGGATGATATATATACATTGAGATTTACCAGGAAGCATCTTGGTTTATGCGGAGCTACACGCGCAGGAGAAGTATCAGCCAGGTTGGTTGTACATCGAACTTCTATATTGGCTTCGAAAACGGTCCAAGAGCGAGCTTGGGATCTTATATTTACGATTGGGTCATATACGGATGATATACGGATGTTAAAAGGGGTAGACATACCATGAAAGTACACGCATTGCATGGAGTTAGGGGTTTGAATCAAAATGCCAGACGAGGGAATAGACGGAGCTTTCATCGTCGTCATGTTCGGTGGGATTGCTGGATACAGGACATCATCACGATTTCACCGTGTCTTTTGCACTTTACATATGGACTTGGTGTTATGGGATGGTGGTTTGAGGCATTGCCCTCCTACATTGCGACATAACGCATGCTGGCGTGTTGCGAAAGCAGTATAAGATACCCGCCACATGAGATTATTGCATATCGATGAACAAGACTAGAAAAAAACGAATGCAGTTCATGCATGCAAGACAGAATAGAAGGCATAGCACAAGAGAGTAATTAAATATTTGAGTTGACATGACAGTGGATTCGAAGCTTCCCCATCATCGATCGAGGTGACAAGTTTCGAGCCCTTGGCTTCTAATTTACCCCTTCTACATATTTACATCGTGCGACTCATTACAGGGGCGTTTCTCTCATACTCATATTCATACCCTCAATCCCTCGACCTTATAGCCACTCGGGGTCATCCGATGAGACAATAACCAACACAATATACGTTGCTTAACATATCAAACATTCGCATCCCTAATTCCCAATAAGATGCGTATACCGCGCCCGTGATCCCTGATACCCGTTTCTCCATTTATATACATTTGGATCGTAAATGCCGTAATATATGCATGTAAATGACAATAACAATGTTATTCCGCTCGGCTCGAGTGGCCACGGTCTGCATAGCTACTGGTTGCCCCTGCAAGTTTGTTTTTGAGCGCGGCTGGAAAGTTTCTAGCTTCGAGACTCGAGAATCCTGCTCTTTGTGGCAAAGACTCAGTACGATAAGCAACGTCGGGTGCTCGAGAATAGCACTAACAAGCGTAGCCAGCAGACATAAAGCAGGTTCCCCAAAGAAGGAAAACACAAGGGGCGCAGAAGCCCCCCAGGTTAAGAGATAACGCCCAGATATAAAAGGCAAAACCTCAGCCGTAGGATTATTGTATCTTCCTCTTTTCGCGTTTTCTGTATGTATAAGGCTGTCTTTTTCCAGCCTTAGTCCTCGTCCGTTATGTTGGATCCCGTCCCGCTCTCTTCGGAGACCGTGCCTTGCGCCCGAGCCATGTGGACTAATCTGTAGATACCGAAGGCGATGAGGGCTAGGACGATGAAGAGGAGGATGATGATGATGGCGATGACGTCGTTTTCCTTCATCCTTGCGGCTGGCTTGTGCTTATCAGGAAAGAAGGAGGGGAGGGTAGGGGGTAGTGTTGTGAGGTAAAGGATATAATTTCTTTAGCTCGAACAGAGAAATTCTCCGATTTTCAGGGGAATTAAAATGTCAAGCTAGTTGGAGACAAAAACGATCTCAAGAAAGGTAAATAAACACCTCTTTTTATCTCGTCGTCTTCAATAGGTGTGATTTATCCAGTGACGTGACGCTGAATAGTAATATCGTCGTATCGTTCGAAGCGATAACGATAAGCAACGATTAAGAGGTAGGATAGCGAAGCAATGTTCCCTTGGATAATGGGAACGGTGCTTCGGAATTCCGTTTGACTAAAACATTCAATGATAAAACGGAATTACAAAAAATGTAACTTTTTTTTTATTCAAGATTGTACCAAGAGAGATACATACAAAAAAAAAATAACGAGAAAATAAAAAAGGGAATACTGCGAATGGAATGGGCATCGAGGTACAAATACTGTTGGTTGTCCAGCCATTCTATTCAAGTAAATAGCGAGGCTGGGCCTAAAATTCGCAAGGCAGGAAGGAGCTCTCTTTTTTTTTCTTCTTCTTAGCTGTCTTGGAACCAAGTGAACAGCTGGGCAAGAGACCAGGGGTACAATAGTCGGGAACAGCAGGGGTAGGTAAGCTTTCTTACCCGGTGGTTGGCAGCACAGCTTTTCTGATGCAGGGGGTTAAACAAGGGAGGAAAAGTGGTCCGAGCTTTCCAAGCCTAACCGTTTTAGCGCCTTGTTCCCCAACCTCCGGATTTCAAAAAGCTGCATCACGCCACGCCTTTTCATCCGTCTAGCCCTTTTTTACGCGTTAGATCGTGTACATGGGTACGTGTCGGGTATGAGTTGTATGAGGTGTAGACTTGGACATAACCAGCGTAGCCAAGCTCATTTCACAAGTATTATATCCATCTCCGATAATGTAAATCTACAAAAGACGGAGAGAATATAAAGACGTGATTATATTTATTAAAATTTATAGAAAAGTAGCTGTAATTGCCATCACATGAAAAATTACCGAGGACAGGAAAAAAAAAAAACCACTTTCTCAAAGCGATTGGTAATTAATCAGGGCATCGCATTCACATCGCTTCTTCTTCTAACGAACCTATTTATAATATCGGGACCCTCCATCTCCTATTCCTGATGGTTACTTAACCATTGACTGATTATACAGACCAGGAGTTCATATAAGAATCCAAGTATTCTTGTTGGTGCTTAGGTATCATTCAAGCCCTTATTCAACGTCCTTATTCTGGCCACTTATCAAGTATTGTTAGACCCAAGTACGACGACTGCCACTCATCAAGCATATTCGTACTATGGATACGCGTTATTCCTCCTTTACCCCTGAATCTGCTGCCATGACGATTTTGACATGTTGTTCGTAGAATTGTAGCATCTGTGATCATTCATATATTAGCCAGTCATGTCAAGAATAGTACTTGAACGCTGCTAACAAACCTTTTGTGGGCATCGCTTATACACAACCTTGGTGTCATGCTGGGTTTTATTTCCATTCTTCCAAGTAAGGTATACGACCAACTTGCCACTAACTTCGTCATGGCAAGCATCGATGGACTCAACCTCGTCTTCCCAAGAACCTACCGGAGGCTTCCAGGCTCGGCTGCTGGCGGGTGGGGTCTCTGAAGCGGGATGACTGTCATTGCGCCGCCTTTTCGTGCCGTTACTCGGGGTTCCCGACGCAGGTCGGCCGCGCTTCTTCGTCTTCAATGCTGTTTTCCCTTCCTCCAGAATCTTTTCCAGTCCACCAAATCCACTGAGGTACTCTTCTAGGACGTCGGAGGCGTTTTCCCTGATTGATGAAAGGTGGTTAACCTATGCGAACCAGTATGTAATTTAAACAGGACCGGGAACAATCCGTTTAACAACAAGTAGGTAATAATTGCACTAACTTGAGGTTCTCGTAATCCTCCCACGTCTGATCTGACTTCTTCTCATAACCTTCCCATTTCACTTTAAATTTTACTGTTCCCTATTCAATTCGTTGGTAAGACTTTCGACGTAAACGAGCGCATGTCACTTACATCGGGTTCGACGACATGGGCAAGGATTTTCTCGACGATATACCTGAACATTAATTAGCCACGACTTCTTGGTCTCCCCTTTAATCGATCCACATGGGTGCGCTACGCACTCATCCTCGTCCAAGTCCTCATCGTCTTCTTCTCCATTGTTGTCATCGCCATTTGCGATATCACCCTTCACCACGCCATGCATCTCATTATTGTCGTGATCTTCCGAGCTTGCTAAGCCCTTCTTAACGCGTGTTGAAGGTAAGGGGACGGTCACTTCGCCAGCATCGGAGGCTTCGTCATCGCTAATTGCTATGAATAAAATTGTTAGCTTCAATCGCCATGAAAATTGAAGTATCACTCGAAACTGTTCGGGGTTCGGACGAGTAGGAATATGAAATGACGATGGCGCTGGCGATGGCGCTGGCGCTGGCGCACCGCGATCGCGTAATTTAGGGATAACCTTCGCGACGATGTCATATAGAGAAGGAATAACGTACCAGGTGGCATTTTATAATCAGGTAGAAAAGAACGTGTATTACAACTATATTGACGTCGCGGGAGCGAATTGATCAATAGGTACGGTAGATGCAGAAAATAGAATAATACGAAGCAATTAGATACGACGAGAAATGGTAAATCTGTAAATGAAGGTATTGCGACAAATCAGAGCTTGTAAGTTTGGCATTGCAGAACTTGAATTGGTCCGAGCTTCAATTGTTTGCTGATCGACGACGGGTCGTACTACTATGTAAAGTTGTAACTTGTAAATAGCTTTAACGACTGAAAGCAGCTGGCAAGTTAAGAGACTAATACAAACTTGGGTTAGCCTCATTTGTGGAGTATGAATTTGGAACTTGGAACTCCTATTGAGCGGAATTAAATATTGTACATACGCGGCCCTTAGAAAGCCCAGGAGACCTACATTAGAGCTGCTTCTAGACCCACCATTCCCGGTTCTGCCTTCAGTAGCGTACCTGTTTTCGAGACAGTGTTCGCAGCCACGCGTACAGTGTCTATAAAGTTATTCAGCGTGGTGGAAGTTGTTGACCGTCAAGCTTGCCGACAACTGCATTCGGTAAGGTGAACGATGTGTTTTTTGTACTTTGTTTAGTTAGTTAATTTTAACTATTCCTTTTCTTTTTCATTAACTGGTCAAATCAAGCAATATGAAAAAGATGTACTAGGTATATCAAAGTTGTAAAGTTACGACCTTGGGTACCTAGGTACGTAATTATATAGCATGTTAGGTAGGCCAGTAGGAACCTAGCTGTTATATATATTTGATATATATCGGTAGTGCTTGCTTGCTTACCTTGTCACGACGCGACTTCGTACATAGTAGAATGAAAATACCTAGATATGAGGCAGGTACATTTTACGAAAGTACCTAGACCTAGGCAAGTTCACGCTAATGTATGCTCTGTACATACTCCGTACATATAATGCTGTACCTCTCTTACGAGGTACATACAATACATATTCCAAGCTAAGGTAGCCCCTGACCCCCCTGAGCGGAAAATCCCCCAAGAAAAAAAAAGGGACCAAACATAACATTTCGTTCTCAAAGAAACAAGTACATTTAACAACTTAAATCGCTTTTTCGCAAGAAAACACGCCAATTCCCTCTTCTCTCGTCACAACTTCCTAAGATAAATGACTAGAGCATTACTAGACTCTTTGTTAACAAATAAGATTCCTCTTAGGAGTCTTCTTCCTGGATGAGATCCGGACGGAAGATGCTCCTTCGGGGCAGCTGTTGAAATTAATATATACATACCTTACCTATCTATCTATATCTCTTCCCCGGACCTCTACTATCCTACGACTCCCACCTTCTCTCTCTCACTTCATTCGTTAAATTAAACTACACCCTAATAATATTATCTATTAAACTATCCTCCTCCTCCGTTCTAGACTAATCCGAGCTCATCCAACCATGTCCGAGGGAACGATTGTTGCTGCCGCTGCCGCCGAATCCCCCGGTGGTGCTAAGGCAAGCGCAGCCAAAGATAGGAACTGTCCGTACTGCGGTCAGGCATTCACATCTTCGTCCTTGGGGAGGCATTTGGACTTGTATATCAAAGAGAAAAACCCAAAAGCACCAGATGGCATTCACGATGTCGAGGCTATTAGGAAGATGCGAGGGAGCATCACCCGCAGGCAGCCTAGGGGCTCTCTCGCGCGGCGAGATACCTCGACTCCCGGTACCCCGACAGCCTCTTCAAGAAAGAGCCCCGCTCCCGACTCTATCGCGAAGACCAATGCTATACCGAAAGAAGGTCAATTCGTCGTAGATAACCAGATGCCCAGATATCCGTTCCAACCTACTTGGGAGGCTACTGGTGTGATCAATGATATCCCGGCAAGGAACGGGGAATTGAAGAGCAATCCAGATGATGGTAGCGGTCAGGATTCTAGGCGGCTTCCCATGCAGCGTGCACCCAGCAGAACAGTTCAAAAATCCCAATTGGACGCAAGGCAGAAGCTCTCGGATGCCATGGATACAGCAAGGGCTGCCGAGCTGGCACTTCGGGAATTACTCAGTTCATGGAGGGCTGCTAAGTAAGGATCTCTTCCCCGATACCAGATATGGCTTTACGATACTAACCGGTTATCTCAATTCAGGCAGCAGATAGACATGGACTCTCTTCCGTTCGACTTCGATCCCCTTTCTCTCGACTTCCCTGCTCTCACTCTCCAATGTCTTCAAGCACCTCCTACATTGTTTTCTTCTACACCGCATCCGACATCATCTTCTTGGTCTATTCAGCCCCCGGCACAGAAGCAATTCGAAGCGCTCAAGGCATACTTTAAGGAAGAATTTAGGAAGTGGAAGGTTGCTTGCGCTACCGCAACTACTTCGACACATGAAGACCTGACGTATCCTCCTTCTAAGACGGCCGTGCCCCGTGATGCACGCGATTCTGTTAAGAAGGCAGAAGAGGCGGCCGCCACACTCGAGGCGCAGGTTTGCGAACATTTACAATCAACTTACCATGTCTGGGAGCAACTGCCGGTTCAGAGGAGGACCGAGCTTTGGGGCCTTGAGTTGGCGAGGAGCGTAGGGAGACGACAGAAAGAAGTGGAGAAGTTGAAAGAGACACATTTTTCTATCAAACAAGAGAACGTCAACCTCAAGACCCAGATCGATCAGCTCAACCGTCTACAGCAGCCGAGGGAGTTTAGAATAGTTCCCCCAGCAACAATCCCTATCGAAGAATCTCTCCTCTCATATCTGCTAGATCTAGGGAGCAAAGGCTATAGGGGGATTGGTCTTGAGCCTGAAGACCGCCACGTAGATCTTGATACTGTAGTTAGTCGCGCTATCGAACGATGGAAGGCGGTCATCGTGTCATCACGGGGACCCGGTATGGCTGGACAGAAGACGCTTGACCAAGTAATCGCCACCACCCCAACTAGCACAACTTCCAATCCTGCACCTGCCCCTCAAGCCCAAATGGCAGCTCATCCCCAGCAGTCCCAGCAGTCCCAGCAGCCCCAACAGCCCCAGCAACACCAGCAACACCAGCAACAAGGGTCTATTTCTATAACCCCTAATCAGCAGCTGAATGAGCCGCCGACGACAGCGGTAAACATGTCGGCGACCACGATGGCGCCCGCTGCCTCTGCCACACCCGTTGTTCACGATGAAAATAGCGATCAAGATGCCGATGCGGAAATGGAGGATGATGAGAACTTTGCAGCAATCACTCCGGTCATGACAAAACCGCCGACGCAGCCGCATCAGCAGCTCGAAATACCACGAACGAGAAATATTGACCAACGAGTTCCAGGGGCTAATGATGCGCGGTTTACCGTCAACGGGACAATGTCTAATCGAGGTCTTGATGTACGACAAACGATGCAAAATTTGAGTGCTAGTGCTTCAGTGCCAGGACGTATGCATAGTCAACACGGACATGCGATAATGAATAATGGTGATTATGGGTCAATTGTTCAAGGCGTTAACGGCAGCGAACCAATGTATATGGATTAATAGAGGTTTTCACGGCGATCCTGGCGTTCAAAAATAACAAAAATTTAGCGGATAATCCTTTTAAGGCGAATCTCTCCGAGACAAAACTTATACTTTAGCTGCTGCTAGTCTAGCCTCCTGTATAGCCATAGAGCGGGCGTATACGATTATCCTGTCCTCCGTTTATTTGTGTTAATAGAGATGGGGTCAAGATAGCAGCGTCATACTACGAAATACAAACTGTATGTAATTATTTACTAGTGCTGCGCTGTTCAAATCAAGCGTGAAATGGGGGTTATAGATTGAACTAGTAAAATATATCGAAAGAGTCTTGTTTCCGATGCACTCGGTATGTTGACGTGTTTCTAAACCACCTATCATACAATTTGCACTGGTTACCTACCTACCTAGGCACTTGGCTCTTGTTTAACCTTGTCAAGATATTGTCAGAGTATCAATGCATCGTTCGGTACTCATTACCGCAATCCCCAAGCCTATCGAAGACGGCTGTCACTTTCTCTCTTGATGAGCCGAGTGCAATCCTATTAATACTATGCATATCGTTGTCATCAAGTTCAAACTCGAAGGCTTTCAAGTTTTCGGCGACGTGGTCTGAGACACCAAGCCTAGACCCTACGATAACTGCGCCTACTGCTGGCTGCTGCAAGACCCAGCGTGTTGCGACGTTCGTAAGGCTTACGCCATGCTTATGAGCTGTTGCCAAGAGACCCTCGAGTAGGGTCTGGAATTCGTCCCACGTACCCCAACTAAGGATCATGTCGAAGTACTGTGAGCTTTGGTATTAGGTAGGTATATGACATGTAGCACTCGAGAAATTGACGGGAACAACTCGCCTTGCGCTGAGAAGGGGTCAATGAATTTGACTCCGGGTATAACTCAGGGGCTGGCTGGTGAAGCCATCTCTCGGATAGGAAGCCTCCGCACTATGTGATCGCACCACTGATTAATGTGCTAGAAATAGATGAAATCGAAAAGAGGGGTATCTTACGAACGACCCGTACGTGAGGAGTTTCAATCCGTATTGATTGCATACTTGGGTCATTTTTTGCAGCGGGCGCGCATCCACAAGAGAAAACTGCAACTTGAGCTTAGCAAAAAAGGGGAAAGTCGACATTCTATCGAACACGATCTACTTGCCTGTATTTGATTTGATACGACCCCGACCGAGCCAGTCTCGGCGATAAGATATTGACACGACTCTTCCACGTGCAGAGAGTCAAAGTTGCAGAGGCCAATGGCTGATACTAACTCGGGGTGGGACTTCGTGATGTGTACTAACTCAACCAGGATGCTGAGGTATCCTTTATCTTCATACTATTCTGAATAAGAAAAAAACGATCGCAGGTATTGATTCAGGGGAAAGGAGTCCGTACATCGTACCAATGGAATTGCAACAGTTCGACTCGTCCCCCTAATCGTCGACACCGTTCACGAACGGCATCGAGCACGAACGACGTGGTTATAGGTTTGGGAACCGGCGAAAAGACGCACTACATTATATTCAATTAATTCGATCCAGGTCCTCTGCGACTGAGTTCCACAGCTCACCCATTTGGTTGCGGCGTATACAGTATCGCGCATTTCAGGGGTTAGCTTGGCCCTGAACTCGCGGTATACGAGCTCTGCATCGCCCTAAGTAGCGCTTGAGTTGGAAATGGTAGATCACGATGGGGCTATGATACTCACATAGTGGTCTGCCATGTCAGTGGCAGTTAGGCCGTACTCCACAGCGCGTAAAAGTGCTTCCTCCTGACTTTGAGCGGTTCCGGAGCCCCAAGACGGTGACGATAGCTGCCATAAACCGTTGAACAACCGAGGCACGTCAAAAGCCCCTAGCTGGAACGTTTCCATCGCATGCTTCTCAACTGTTTTGATAGGTATGGCGAGTTCTAGTTTCTTGGTGCCGTTGGCGGTCGCCGCGTACTCGGGAAATAAAACTACTAAGACATCGTAGACTTGTCGTGTAGCACGTACAAAGGGGAATGGCAAAGAGGGCTGAAGATCCGCGCAGTACCTCCTGCAATCCCCCAAGCCCGCCACGAGTCCCTTGACTGAGTCTAGAAGTTTGGGGTTCGGTTCTGGACAAGACTCCTTAAGCGCTTGTACCGCCTGGACGACGTCCCCGTCGAATTTTGCAAACAACATTGCGAGCTCGCTGCCTTCGGACCACTATTGCGCTTATATGAGTTCTCTTCATCTACTCAGGAGTGTAAAGGTGTATCGTAGAGATATAACATGTGTTTTACAGGTACAGAGTTAAGAATGGACACTCATGGACAATAACGTACTCGAATGTTTGCCTGCGGGATAGCTTGTAAGAAATGCTCCATGCTACCTTAATTAGACAACGCACTGCCGCGTTACGAAAAAGGTGATTCTCACTAAGGAAATGACTCTTGAGGTAGCTTGCATGAGAAGATGCATCTGGTGTGAGCAAGGTAAGCCAAGCAGGCTTCGGAGACAACATCATCTCCAGGGAAAAGACTTTCTGGATTCTCAAAGTGAGGTGGATTTCCATAGAATCTTGCGCGTATATGCTCGACAAATGGCTGTTGCGTAGAAGCGCCCTGCGAGATGAGAAGACGTAGAGCGGACCGAAGGGTAGCCGGTGGCACTGTTGTTCTTTATTAGGGAATATGTGCAATATTGGACAGATGATGATTGCTTTGACGGACAGTTTGATATTAGACAGTCGTCCATCATATTTCTTAAGCCTTGCGTCAGATATAACGTTTCTATCAAGGAAGCCATCAAACTGCTTACACATGACCCGCCATGTCTTATAGGTATTATGGTTCCTAGGCGAAATTCCGAAATTCTAGGCCAAAGGCCTATAAACTGTAATCGCTTGGAACAGTCTTCTTTGTCTAGATGTTAGGGTTATGAAGAGGATATGTAGTAGAATAGACTAAGATGACGGATATGTTTATTCGAATAAAAGCAAATTAGGAACCGGTAACTACCTAGGTAGGATTGGCGCGTAATTGATGACGACTTTTCTACTCATGTACGACAATCCCACAGATACTCGACCCCGATCCATACAAACAGTGCAGGTCAGGGATTATATATATGCCTCGACTATAATTACTAAGACTAGCCACGCTTGATTACAGTTATACCACAAGCGGAAACCATGGGCGAGATATGCGGAGATCGGGGTTTCTTACCTTGAGTTCCATTCTACGATAAGTCTGAAGGGTAGTAATATTCAAATCCTCCCCCGCTCCTATCATTGATCATTCTTGAATTAGCCGTAAGTTTCTTGTGTGAGATTCGCTTAATGTGTTATTATGTACTACGTGAACCCAATTGTGCTATAATTACTATGTCATGATGAATCTATATGAATTGACAATTTAGATATCGAGAGCCAGGGAATGGCGGCAATAGATACACCAATAAGGTACACCAATTAAAAATAGGGGCAATATATTACACCTTTGTTCACCACCCGCCTGGGATCCAGTACAGGACTCTACAAATGGGTGCGGTCACGCTTCTATTGTTGCCATCGGCGTTGGTATATTGACGTCGTCCGAAAATGTTCACCATTTCGCTGATTGGAATACAGAATAGAAGAGAGCAAAGCTCCTATTGGTGATAGCATGATCATTGTCCCTTGGTCGCTGAATGGGTCAAATTGGGTAGCATGAGGCTGAAAATTCCCGACTACATGTCTAACTGGTACTTTATAGGTAAGGAATATAATAGGTTAGGTACTATTTACTATTCACGCAGATAATTGGGAATCATAGATCCACCCGTATATTATAGGAATGGGTACCACTAAGGAACAAAAAGTTATTATTACTTCTTAGTAGGTATAATAAATCATCTTCGATATCTCTGATTTTACTAGTATTTTATTCGAGTCTAATATGCATTCTACCCCCCATCCTAGCCGTAGTTTACTACAAACGATAGGTAAAGCATCTGCCATGTTTGGACCACGCGCCAAGTTGTATACCTAAGATAATCTTACCAATGTAGCCAGTAAGTACTATTAAACGACTACCGTACTTGAAGTTAGCGAGTCCCCTCACTCAATGTGACTAGTTAGAAGGAATGCCTAAAATTGGATCGACGAAGCGCAATCGGGATTGGTCGGCTAAATTCAACAGTTCCTCGGGCCATCATTACAAGACATGGCCGAAGATGCTCTCCAGCTTCGATGTTCGAGTGCCTATGACTTATGTTTAAAAAAGAACCGTCAAATACATCCTACGCTTGTTAATTCACCATATTTTGTTATCTGCCTAAGAGATACCATTCGCTATGCCGCCAGTTCGTAACCCTATTTTGCCTGGCTTCAATGCCGACCCGTCAATAGTAAGGGTCGGCAACGATTATTATATCGCTACGTCTACTTTCGAATGGTACCCCGGAGTACAAATTCATCATTCCAAAGATCTCGCAAACTGGGAACTAGTCACACGCCCCTTGAATCGGAAATCCCAGTTGGATATGCGTGGCGATCCTGATAGTTGCGGCGTTTGGGCACCTTGTCTTACACATGACGGTGACAAATTTTGGCTTGTATATACGGATGTGAAGCGCAAAGATGGCTCCTTCAAGGATACACACAATTATATCGTTAGCGCTCCATCAATAGAAGGCCCTTGGTCTGACCCAGTTTATGTCAACTCTTCTGGCTTTGACCCTTCTCTTTTCCACGATGACGACGGTAAGAAATGGTTCGTGAACATGCTGCAGGACCATCGACGTCGACCCCGTTCCTTTGCGGGGATCGTCCTGCAAGAATTCGATCCCGCTGCAGGAAAACTCGTTGGTCCGAAGAAAAACATATTCCGTGGAACGGAGCTGGATCTCGTGGAGGGGCCACATCTCTATAAGAGGAACGGATGGTATTACCTTTTGACAGCCGAGGGTGGAACTGCTTACCACCACGCATGCACGCTAGCCCGTTCCCGCGATATATGGGGTCCATACGACGTGCATCCACAGAAGCATATTCTCACTTCTAAAGACGCCCCGCTCGCTGCTTTGCAAAGAGCTGGTCATGGTGATATTGTAGAGACACCCGAGGGGCGGACGTATCTTGTACACTTAGCCGGCCGACCAACGACTCAGGAACGCCGCTGTGTTCTCGGTCGTGAGACATCGATTCAAGAAGCTTTTTGGAAGGACGATTGGTTATACGTGAAGAACGGCCCTGTCCCTTCGCTCTACGTTGATGTCCCCGGTGTGCGTGACGATACTCAATACTGGGCGGAGCAAAGATATACCTTTGAGAACGGACTGCATAAGGATTTCCAATGGCTGAGAACGCCTGACACAGAGCGAATTTTTGACACAAAGGATGGCAAGCTTACTTTGTTCGGTCGGGAGACCATTGGATCATGGTTTGAGCAAGCGTTAGTTGCAAGACGACAGACTCACTTCTCTTATGACGCCGAAACAACAATCGATTTCTCTCCAACCGACGAGAGGCAGTTTGCGGGGCTTACCGCATACTACTGCCGCTACAACTTCTTTTATCTTACTGTGACAGCTCATTCTGACGGTCAGAGAGAACTGCTTATCCTGTCATCGGAAGCTTCTTGGCCTGATGGTAAACTCACTATGCCCCTTGCAGACCCTGTGCAGATTTCCAATGAGGGAAAAGTAAAACTCGCGTTAACGATTCGCGGTCGCCAACTGCAATTTTTTTACGCGCTAAATGGCGGGGAGCTGAAGAAGATTGGACCGGTTTATGACGCGTCTATTCTTTCGGACGAATGTGGCGGACATCAGGCCCATGGGAGCTTCACGGGGGCATTTGTGGGCGTGGCGTGTTCAGATGTAAACGGAACCGCGTTACCGGCTACTTTCGATTATTTTATCTATCGCCCTGTTGAGCACGAGACTGATAGATATGATGTATAACTTCTTTATAATATAACCATGCATATGCGAATTTGACCAGGCAGCTGCTGAAATATACAGTCTATGGGCTTGACTTATACAGTGACTTAGTGTAGTTATTAACTGTATAAGTGAGGTGGTCTCTATTATATACCTAGGTAAGAGGTAGGTAGGTATACATTCTACACCAAGATGTCGTATATTGTACCTGACAGAGTCCCTCAACCACTTGTTTTCACAGTAGCTGCTAGGGTCGTAGCATGTAGACGATCACATCGCTACCAGGATAGACTATGCACTTATATTCGTAATTATGGTTTATAATGTTTACGGCCACAAGCTTTGTTTAGATAATTAGGTACCTAGATATCATATTATGCCGTCGAGATATGGAAATAAGAGTACTAGGGTTAAAGAAGTAACTCATTGGATGAGGTTAAGGTATGAGCGCCACCATTTGGTTATTTAGGCCCTAATATACGACAATCTTATCTCTTGGGATATAATTTAGGCAGAAGATACCTTTGCTTGTGGTGGCTCCGTCCCTATGAGCTGCCAAGTTGATAATTCACAGAGACACACGGAAGCAACTCCTACGTCACTTGTCGTCTGTCTGCCCGCTGCTCGCGAGGGCGGTCAACTCGAGGTCCGACACAATGGCAAGACTGTATCATTTGACTGGTCCAAGCTTGACAATAACCAACCATCCA
The DNA here is from genome assembly GCA_037126485.1 of Daldinia eschscholtzii. Classification (NCBI taxonomy): domain Eukaryota; kingdom Fungi; phylum Ascomycota; class Sordariomycetes; order Xylariales; family Hypoxylaceae; genus Daldinia; species Daldinia eschscholtzii. The sequence goes on from JBANMG010000002.1 coordinate 1,812,839, forward strand.
TTCAATGGGCAGCATTCTATAGCAATTGCGAGCATGAAGTTCTACAGGTTCAATCTGGACACCGTATTACCCCGACGTATAACCTTTATGCTACGCGTGGGAACGGCGAGCTGACCAGCTACCCTAAACCTCTGGACTTAGGCCAGCTGCCTCTATATAACCATATTCATTCCATCATTGACCAAGAGAAATTCATGCCAGATGGTAAGTACCGTATATAATAATGGCATGGACCAAAGATTAGACTAAGTGATTTCAATTTAGGTGGCTACCTACCTATCTAGGCTTCTACACGACACACAGTTATCCCCATGCTAGCCATCGTTTTTGTGATCCGGATACGCTGAAAGGTCTCGGCATGGCCATATGGGAGTGCTTTACAGCTCTTGGGTTATCTGTGTACTTACGCCCAGTTTCTTCAGAGTCCTTCGACGATGACGGTCGTTTTGATCTTAGATGTAGTAAGGCATGGGTTGGTGGATCCCTACACCAAGACAGAAACGATATCCAGAACTCTATAATTTATACTGGTACATACCTAGATACGTTAGTTACCCAGGTAGGTAGGTAGGTGAGTAAAATAATAACAAGCATTCTATAAAACACCGTTGAAGCCGTACAGAGGTTACCCCTTAAATATTGACAATGCCTTTTCCAGCTCTTGTTTCAAGTCTACATCCCAGATCCAGCTCATGCGAGACTTGAAGTTTCTCTCAATAGCCTCGAGGTCGTCACCTTCGAGCTCGAACTCGTATAGCATGCCGGCCTCCCTGCTAGTCTTTACCAATTTGAGAGTTCTCGGTCTTCTGACCTCGTCGTATGCTTGGAACGCCTTATCGAGATCTTGGGTGCTTTGCGCTGCTCCTATAAGATGGCTGAGGATATAGCAGTCTTCGATGCACATGCCTGCACCTGCACCCTGGTGGGGTGTGGTGCCGTGCGCAGCATCGCCAAGGAGACATACTCGGGGACTTAACCCGTAATAAGTCTCTGCAGGCGGATCGTTGAAAAGAGCCCAGACGTCCCTCTTCTCCATGGAGTTGATAATGGAATTGACGGCAGGGCCCCATGTACTATAATCGGCTAACATTTTCTCCTTCGACGCTTTCACTACCCAGTGCGGATCGGTCCATGTGTCGCAAGAACTAAAGGCCACGACTATGATATGGCTATTAGCTTAATGGAAAAGGGCAATTATTTTAGAATACTAACCATTCATTGTCTTTCCCTTTTCAATTGGGAAGGTGAGTAAGTGACGATGATATCCCATCCATAACTGGGGGTTTTCAGCTATTTCGGCGCCTAGTAACTCCACAGCTCGATCCATCGGTATCAACCCCCTATATGCATACTTTCCAGAGAACACAGCTTTCGACTTTTCTCCTAGCAATATCTCCCTAGTCTTAGACTTAATTCCATCACAACCGACAACAGCGCTGTGCTGCGCCGTAGTTCCGTCGGCGAAGTGTAAAACAGCATCTTGAGACCCGTCCGTAGCGCTGGTGACGTTAACTAGCCTTTTGCCAAACCTCGACACAGATTCTGGTATCAGCGCAAGCAGCTCATCCAAGAAGTGCGCCCGATGTACACCCCCGGCAAGCTTATCGTCACTATACTGTATCTCGAATATAGGGTCTCCAACTTTTAACCCCTCTTTTTCCTTCTGCTTCAACACTCCATCGGGTCCGGCCTTTCTCTGATCGCCAACCCTGATCGTGAACCAGTTCTTTCGCTTGCTTTCCCAACCCAGAGTGACGCGCCGTTTGAGCCCTTCAAAAAGCTCAGGGGAGATAAGCTTAACGGCAGTGACAGCATTTGGCCCAAAACCTAGGCCAGCGCCAATCTCTGTAAACTTCGGGGCCGACTCGTAAACTGTAAAGGGCACATTCTGCCGAAGGAGGGCGACTGCGAGTGTGAGACCGCTTATACCACCACCAACTATCGCAATATCAAAAGGTTTCGTGGTAGCCATAGTGTGAGGAGTATCGATGTGTAAGATATTGGAGCTCGTGGTTGTGTGGGGCTTTGATAGAAAAAAGGATGCCCTCTCCAAGCAGCACCCAGGGTTCTTATACCAAAGCAGGACAGTAGCATTGGGGAAATTTTAATACGATATCATTCTGATTCTTCCATCCACTACCAGCCATGAATCCACGCAGGGGAGTATGTGAATTCGGCGCATCGGAGGCGCGATAGGGATTTGCAAGATGGGCTATACAACGCATAATGATATTTTTCGGTGAGCGCAACATAGACCTGTAGATGTTCAGCCGATTAATCCCGTGTCGACTGCAACCCTGTTCATGATATCATGAAGAACAATTCTTTTCGACTGATAGAAAGTTCCCGACGATAACGTCCACGTTGCCTTTCGCTATCGACATAAAGTTGAATATTTCCGTAGACATAATCTTTTATAAGGCCTTAGTAAAATCGAATACTGTCAGCACTGAGGACCCCCGTCGGCGCTAGCAGACCATTTCCGTCCAATCATTTACGAAGGGTTACCTCTTCTCCGAAAAGTCTGTCGGGATTCGGGTTACCCGGCTTAAACCCATCTTCCGTACCGCTATGTCTTTCTCGGTCTCCGATAGCTGTGGGCTCAACCATTATGTTATGATTACACTAAGATTATGTCAAGGTATAAGGAGATGATTACTGAGCCCAAGAGTATTAAGCAGCTATTCCCGTCGTTCTCGCAGTCCAGGAGGCGTCAATTGTGTTCTCTTAGACGCAGTAAGCAGCTACCTCACTGAGAAAATATTCAACTACCTAGTATTGAGATTACTAAGGTAAAAAGGGGGTAAAAGTCTATAGATATCATGCTACCTTTTCTAGTTTATTCCTTAGCGCTGCATTCTCAACACTCACCACATTCCCTGCGGCGTTGATGTTAAAGATAAACTGGTCCAATGGTTTGGATCCATACATGATCCCTGCGACGCTGACCCAAGTTGAGCAGTCCGTCGTAAAAGGTTTCGAAACATTGGGCAAGCTAAGGTCCTCGAATACTGCCTTGAATGCAACTCTTTTCCCCCCGTCAGATATCGCGTCCCACAGTCCAGTTGGATAGAGTCGGACACTTGGCCGTACTTTGTTCCAATAATCCTTCGTTATGTTCTGGCTCATGGCCACTGAGTACCATAATAAGTTCGTTCCATTGCTGATCCATGAGCTTAGACTTAGACCAGGAGTTCTGCTGTCAACCACAACACTCAAAGATGAATTCACCGAAGAATTAGAATTATTATATGTTCCACCATAGAGGATATTCGCCTGAATTCGTGCCGTGTTCACCATGGTGGGGAGGTAAGTATTTGATAATGTGTCTGCTATATCCATAGGTAAGCTAGGAGGAACATCGCCAGCGGCTAAGATAGAGAATCCGATATCAAAGTCCGGAATGACAGCTAGCAGTGCACTATATTTTCCTAAACTTCCAGCTTTGTTGAATGTGGTTGCGAACTGATAAGGTGAATCTACGGTCATAGATATAATTAATACCTGGAGCAGCTAGTTTTTCGGAGTTGGTATGCAAGATACATTTCCTTACCTTTAGAAAATGGAAGCTGGCGCACACCCCACGGCGCACCTACACCAGATCTTGGGTCTGAGCTAAAGGTTACCGGTTTGAGCCATCTTCTCGTCATAGACGGGGATAGGAGAGTAGATCTAAGTATAGCTCGACCGAGTCGGGATAAATCGGAAGCAGACGTATACATATTGCCAGTACTTCTCACATTGGGTTACTTATAGGTTCGCGACATGTAGGTAGGTATTTCAAGGTCGTACTCACGGCGATTCGTTGCCCATGTTAAAAGCCCAGTTTGTTTGGTAGCGGCCCCCTGGTATAATCCCAACAGAATCCGTAGGAGTTGTATAGAAAGTATGATTTAAACCAAGCGGTTTAATGACCCTGTCTTGGACTATAGTGCCGAAATATTTTCCCGTCATTTGTTGAAGAGCATACCCGAGGAGAGTATAGCCGATATCCGAGTACGCTGGCGTAACGAATGGTGAAAATGACGGGGGTAGTTTACTTAGACCTTCGAAGAATTCTGACGAGGCACTTGTTAGTACCTTGAGGAAAGCAAATAGCGACCATATACGAAAGATACGAGCAAACGTACGCGTTCTGTTACACACCGGCCTATTACCACAGGGAGGTATTTCTGCACTTCCTATGATGGGAAAGCCAATGGAAGCAGCTCGCGTAGTATTCGACCCCTGTGTAAGCTCACCCAGCAAAGCGTCTAAACCGGTTATGTAAGTCCTTTCTCAACCAAATTCCCAAGAGCAAGTAATAACTTACAGTCCCTAACGAGGCCTGACATTTGGGTCGCCAACGACCCGATTGTTATAGAGTCCCAATCAGGTTTGGAGATTGAGTGAGAAGTGTCGGCGCCAGTGACCATCGCCTTGATTTCCGGTATATACTTGGCGATAGGTTCATTCCACATAGTGTCGCCTACTTCGGCGAGGAAGGTTAAGATAGTGAATATTTTCGTAACGCTTCCAAGTCTATACACAGTATCACCATCCACCTTTTTGACGCCTGTTGAGTTGAGAGTTTTTAAGTTAGTCGCCGTCCAATAACGTGACCACAAAGGCTCATCGGCATCAGCGGAGAAAACTTCGACTGAATAGGAGAACCGATCAGATCCCGTCTTATTGGAATTATCGATGTATTGCGCAAAAACAGAATCTAGAGATTTTGCTGCTTGCTGTATGCCTGGTTGAATAAGAAGGTTGGTAGGTTTTGGATATCCGAGGCCATATAGAGGACAATTCTCTTTAGCATAGACGCCAAATATAATAAACAATGATATAAACCCAAGCGACCACATGTTGAATATTCTTATGTTAGCAATAGTAGAAGATGGGATTTGATATAGCAGCGACACATCAATGATCCACTAAACAACCAAAAGCGTAGAAAGATGTAAAACTTAAGATCCTAAATAGTGGATTCTATTATATCCGGACGCTGGAATGATTCTCATCCTTTTTCCATACATTAGGTAGGTAGGCGTTATGGACAGTCGCGTCTTTCCTACGTTGAATCGTACTATCAGATGCAAACCACGAACCGGGTAATTAACCGCCAAGCGAATGGTGGCACCCCGCTGGTGTTCCATTACACATGCGTATGAATCCGGTATTGGTAAGAACTTGATCAGGTTCTCTCCGCGGTGCTGATAGGCTTAGTCGGGTTGCTTTCCATATATCCAAGGCGAGGGTCTGTATCTTATCCAATTATGATGTCTTTGGTAGAGAGTTGTAAATGAATCAAGGGTCTACGGAAGGGATCTAGATCTCTGATGAGGTTCACTTGCGTTCCCGGGATTGTGGTTGGTTTCACGAATCCGGACTTGGGGAATGGGGGTCATCTTCATTGGCCACACACCTAATATCCAGTGATAGAATATGGCGCATATCTGGTATGGCTTTGAACCGTAATTAACATGGTGGTCCGTGTATCCATATAGGGCTCAGGTACCAGGGGTATATTTTCGGGTTTAGACTTATCATGTAACCCAAAGTCCCTGATTCTCTATAAGTTTACAATTAGGGGCCAGGGCTGAAAGAGTAACAACTTTCGATTAATACATTATAAATGGGGACAGATTCGGGATCCCAATGACGTATTATCTTAGGAATTTGGGATTTGGAGAAAACGCTGGCTAGTTGTAAGTTGGTTTGCTGTAACTAAACATGATCATCAAAGCATTGGAATTCATAGGCGACAGCGATAACAACAGAACGACACGCCATCTGCAGCGGCGAATACTGCCAGAGAGACATAACGAGTTTCACTAAGTGTGGCGGAAGCTTCGGGAATGTAGAGCAGGGTTAATTAATGTATAAGTCGAGACTTGGATCTGAAGTTGATTTAAAGCTTCCATGGGGGCCGTTTGCCATCATCGACAGGCTTTGCACAATCCCAGCTTTGAGACAACATATTATCCTACCCTACGTAAGGGCTCAGTATGGACTTTAAAGAACATTGACATTATAAAAACTGGATCAATAGAGCAGTATTTGGTTTTTCTATGCTATAGATAACACCGAGTTGAGCGGTGAAACTGAGCAATAACCGAGCCAGGGCCCAGACTAAAGAGGCAGCCCAAGAAGTGGAACCAGGGCACGTTTACGTCTGATACTCCTTGTTAAATATGTCAACACATTCAAAGCGAGATTGTTGTAAAGTAATTTAAAAGATTAGGCAGCTAGTTTCAGCTACTCATAAAATTTCATCCCGCCCATCAAACTTGTGTGTGAAGACGCTCTCGATATTCTATATTAAAAGCTACCAGCTAATTGATAAGCCTTAAAATCTCGTTAATCCCCGTAACCCGCCAGTTAACATTCTCTCTTACATAGGTACCTACCTCTAGGTACATATACCTAACGTATTATGTTAGATTGAATAGCCGACCAACCTAACCTAGAGACATAAGATCCTGCACCCGAAATGGGCCATTCTCATGTTGACGCCGGTTCAGATGCCGAGATCTCCGAGCCTACGAATATGGTTTTAAGAGAGCCGGACTCGGAACGAAAGTTGGAAAAAGCCGAGGACGTAGAGATAGTGAGGGAGATCGAGGAGCAACGCTCTCCTGAAGAGCAAAATGGAATAGTCAATACCGAGTCAATACCAAGAAAACCCCTATCTTTTAAACTGGCTTTCATAGGGCTTGCAGCAACCCTCTTTGTTTTCCAACTGGATGCAACCTGCCTGGGCATTGCCCTTCCGGTGAGCGACAAGACCGATCCTATCTCATCCATATGGCGTCAGGCCGAATATTGATATTATCGCTAGACTATAGCCAGTGAATTGAAAGGCTCGAGCTTACAGTCGTTCTGGGCAAACCTGGCTTACACCCTCTGTGGTCTGGTCATGCAACCCGTCTGGGCTGGTATCTCCAACGCGTTCGGTCGGAAACCACCTCTCTACGTATGCATGGCATTGTTCCTTGTCGGATCTATCCTATTTGCTCTCGCGCAGAATATGAACATCATCATTGCCGCACGAGTCCTCCAGGGCTTTGGTGGTGGAGGAATTGACGTCCTGGCCGAGGTAATTCTCGCTGATATGACAACTCTAGAGGAACGCTCAAAGTATCTTGGTTTGATGGCTATTCCTTCGGCCGTTGGTAACATTCTCGGACCTAGCGTTGGTGGGCTCTTCGCTACGTATGCTAGTTGGAGATGGATTGGATGGATCAACTTACCGTTCCTAGGAATAGGATCGCCTCTGGTGTTCTTCTTCCTCAAACTTCGGCCTATCCCACTCGATGCAACGCTTGCCAAGAACTTGAGGCGCCTTGATTGGATTGGTATGGCGCTCATCATTATTGGAATTACGATTTTTGTTATACCAATTAGCTGGGCAGGCTCCTTATTTCCGTGGGCTTCCTGGCAGACCCTCGTCCCAATGCTCTTGGGAGTTGCGGTGCTCGTCGCTTTTGCCTTCTATGAGGCAAAGCCCGCGGCACCTATTGTCCCCCATCGACTCTTCCACTCAAAGACCGGAAACGTTACTCTACTAGGAGGCTTCGTTCATGGAATGGTTCTGGTTGCCCTATTACAATACTTGCCGTTACTCTATCAAGCTGTAGAGCTTGAGACCGCAATCTCGGCGGCCCTCTCACTGCTACCTACATCTATTATCAGCGTATTATTCGCAGCTGTCGCAATGATGATGGTTCCGTTGTTCGGAGGGTATCTATGGCTTATACGACTGTCATGGGTTATCCTAACACTGGGCACTGGTTTACTGGCCCTCTTCGACGTGGGGTCTTCATCGTCGATGCGCTACGGACTTCCAATTCTTTGGGGGCAAGGCGTTGCGTTACTACGTCTTAATATCCTGCCCATGCAAGCGAGTGTCAAGAATGTCGACGATACGGGCTTAGCTATTGGACAATTCTTATCCATTCGCATGTTCGGGGGCCTTATTGGTCTTACCATCTCTTCATCGATCTTCAGCAATGTTTTCTCGATATCCATCTCCAATAGTTCAGTCCAGTTATCGGGAGCTTTGGCACCTCTACAAGATTCATCGAATGCTGTGAACTTCATAGAGAAGCTGAGGTCACTAGAAATCCCTCTTACTACGCTCGATCAGGTTTTACGGGTTTACCTGAGGTGCTTTCAGACAATATTTTATACGATGACTGGCCTCAGTGCGTTGGGTTTAATAACATCATTATTCCTAGATGAGATTGATCTGAAGAGGAGGGACCTTGGGAATCAACGTTTTGAGGAATAGACAAAACACGGGAAAGGAATGAATTCCTTCATAAAAACACTTAATCCTAATTCACTAATAGACATATGAAAATTAATCCTAATTATCAAACAACATATCAAAGCCCACCTTTGACAACCAAATTAGTCGACGTGCTTAGGATCCTATCTCAACACGCACGCAACATGGTGCATATCGTGCTATCAAGGAAGCTATTTTTAAGGTTCCCAGTTCTCATCATCTATGGTTTATCACGGTGACAGAATAGCCTACACGCTGCAAGAGATATCACACGTTCGTGGAGATGTGGATCTTGACCGCTAAGAATAATATCCCATCTCAATTTCATCTCACAGAAACTCGTGCCGAGAACAAAAGTGGATTTACGTCGTATGACACGGTTCACAGAGTGGACTCCGCGTATTCGAGGTCTCGCGTCAAGCTCGCAGTCTCGTCACCGGTGTGCACAGACCCGAAAACCACTGCGGAAAGGATTTGAATCTGACGGTACGGGGGGGATAAGATACATGCATACCGCTTCAAGTTGAGAAGCACCAATTTGGTTAAGTATCTATTCCTATAACTAAATGATACATATTGTAGCCCAGAACATTCGCTCATATATTTCATATGAGATATAGTAACAAAAACTCCATACGCCGTATACTTCAATGCTATGTTATTCCGAGCTCATCCTCAAATTTCTCAATATTATATGCATAATACCAGGTATATATTACCTCCCCAAGGTTTCCCATGACTTATATTACCCCCTACCACTTGTATGATGCTTTTGATGTGCTGGGTGTTGTTGGAGAATCCCCAATTGGTTTCTGGCAGTAGACCGTCATCCTAATTCTCGTTAATACCCATCCACATTTATTGTTGATCATATTTCACTCGACTTACAGAGTAGAAAATGAGTGAATACGTGTGTTGTCGATGTCCTTGCGCGCTTCAGATAATAACTTGTCCACCGCTTGGTCAGACCACCCGAGACCTTGCGTGAGCACGCCACGGGAGTAGACATCGATGACTTCTAGCGTATTAGCTCTCTGCCGTGCGCCAATCCTCTGATACTGTTTCCCTGGAGCCCAGGTATTAGTAGGCACTGCGTATTTCAGTTCGACAATGTTTTGGAAACCCGTTTGTTCTAGCAGCGCCTTATATTCGAGGATATAGAACAAAGATCTCCCTAGCTTTTGAAGGCCTGCAATCTGAGTTAGTACTGGTATTAGTATAAGGATAAAATAACTCGGAGATGACCTCCCTGCAGCTAGACATAGGTTCCATCTTTGAAAAGCAGTGCCTTCTACGGACCTGTCTGAGGACTGGACGTGAAGAAGCCACTCCTGAAACTCGACCCAGCCACCGGGTGCGAGGTTGTCGTATATTGACTTGAACAGCCGACGCTTATCGGTAGGTTCACCCAGACTTCGTACATGAATCAGATCGAATGGGCTACCAAACTTCCATTCCTCATCAGCATCCGCTATGATGAAATGGCAGTTATGCGTAATGAAGGGCGGGTCTGGCACAGGATTTAGGTCTGTTCCAAGCACATAACAATCAGGGTGTCTCTTTGCTGTACATGTGTTAGTATTCGTATGGGAATAGCGCGGGAGGAAGGATATACCGAACTCCACCGCCCATATTCCTGTCCCAGTACCGACATCAAGCACTCTCTTGGGATTTGTCACTGGACAGATATGCAAGGCCCCATCATGCACGTCAACACTAATCTCATGTTGAAGGTCTGTTGTTTGGGGTCATCAGCTTAATTCTGGTTTATTGAGTGGCGGGGATAGCATCTTACTATTCCTCTCTTGTTCTTGCTAAATGTTTCTTCCGTTTTAGCACAAAAACGCTGTTCGAGACGACATTCACTTAGTTATGCATACCTTATCATGAGGCAAGAAGTAATCTTCACATTGGACATTAGTGCAAGAGCTCACTTGAACATTGAAAATCACGGTGGAGACGTACTCCTGTTGAATGCGCGACCAAATTTATAGACTATGGATCGGAAGAGCCTCGAAGAACTTGAACCGGTTGCTGGCTTGGGGAAACTTCTGAAAGAGCAAATAACTCTGTTGTTAGTTCCTGGGCAATGTCTAAGGTGAGATGATGTGAATATGATTGGGCTGCCTACTTCTTAGTAGTTTGGCGGTATTCATAGTTCTCGAGAAAGTCATCTTCACCGTCTCCGCTGGCGCCAAAACCAGGTACGAGATCCGAGTTAGATGGTGCATATGGGAAAGGATCGGCGATTTCGATTGGTAATGATGAGGATGATGATGACGGACCACTAGTTGTCGCCGTTGATTTTAACGTAGAGGTCGATGCTTTCGTCGATGGACTAGTAGGGTAGATAGGAGGATGGTCCCAAGTGAGAGTATTAGTGTTAGTGTACTCTCGAGGACGAGGGTCATGTGGGACCATGGACGGGGGAGTTGGGGGTGTCCTAGTCAATAGCCCATTTCGTCCACGGCCCTTTGCCGAATCTATAAGATCTGTAGTTTCCATTCGAGCCGTTCACTCTTTCGTATATCTGATGTACTGTTGGGTGAACTGGGGGGGCCAAGGCATAAGGCTCGGCTTCGGGCCGCTCCTATACTTATCAACACAAGCTCAGCGCAGTTTATATATTTAGCTCAAGTTGTCCTTGTGGTACTCTAGGTGAGGATTTAATACGGCATATCTTGACCTTATAGTGCTTGCGGGCGTATACTGTGTTCTACTGGTAAGGAGTGAAAGGGGAATGTGATGAGAATTAATGCGACCATTATGCGTAAGAGTTTCACAATCATATTTATTACTATGGTCGCTCTAATTTACTTTTTCCTTATTCTTTCTTTTCTCATTCGACCGATGTAAATTTTCCTACAGGTCAGTCCTACTTGTATTCTTTACGTAGTGGATTTAAGTGATATTTAAACATCCCCAGTGCGTAGAGTTATCGGTTGGTCCGACCAGCCTGCCAGCTTGGCAGCACGAACTAGTTATCCCTCGCAGTCCTCATTTATAAAAATTTCAATACTCCTTACTGCTTACCAACTAACATGCAGACGTGGTAGGCCTTAGAAATGGTGTACGAGGCCCATGTACCGACGAACCGGGGAAAGACACTTTATTATTGCTCCACTCACTGTCATGAGAATGGCTACGTGGGGGCAAGGTTGCATTATTGGCCAAGCAGAGAGCCAGTGTCACAACACAACGTCACTCTCTCGTTTTTGTTTTGTTTTGTTTTGCCTTAGGGTTATCGTTGTATTGTGTGATGTTTGCTGAATCCTAGCTATGGAGCCATTTTGTATATCAGCAAGTGAAACATAAGATAGTTTCCAACGTGGCCAGCGTCTAGGCACGAAGAAGAAAAAAAAAAAAAAAAACCTGTATTGCCAGCTAATCAGCTTCCTTGCTTCTTGCTATACAAACTCCGAGAAGCTCATCCGCAAACTCCGTGACACTTGAATAAACCTCCGAGACAGGGGTCCATACCTATCACATCACAAGTTGACGAATCATATTCCATGATCTATGTCGCTAGCTTCTTGCTTTGAGGCTATCCATTTGGATTGATACGCAGTCTGAACTCACGCTACAAACTGGCAAAATGACTCGCGGTGAATGATATCTTGTGACCATGGCCTGAGGTAGCAATATAGGTCCTTAATTTCACTCCGGAACTTTTTTTTCGCTGCGAGTCTATGATATAATGCAATATAGAAAATGTGTATGCTCTATAAAGACAGGTTCGTTCGTCTAGCCCAATAAGACGTGCTGTAAATTTCTTTGATGGTTGTCCTGTGCCTCTCTCTCACTTCCTCCAGTCAGATAAATAAAATCCACCGAAACGTAATCCACCGAGGATATTTCTCACTCAGCATGTTCGTTTTTTTCAAGCACGTACATATCATATCGGTTGTAGGATCTGCATTTTGTGCTGACTGACTAACAGAAGTACTAAAAGTGCATGCGTGTCATTAAGCACGCACGAAGCTCAAGAAGGAAACCTAGCCAAATACGGCGATATCATGTTTGTGGCGACCTATCAAGAAGCAGTCCGGAGCGAACCTACCTAACTTATACCAACAGCAGTGCCGTAGAGGCTCCGCCTGCTTGCATGCCTGCGTCGTCTCTCTGGGGGAACTGGAGACGAGATGCTCTAGACTAAGGTCCCAGCGGGCCGGTAAATACGCCCCTAACTTGCACCATGTCGCTCTATAGACATCGCACAAACCGCCCTTGCATGCTGACATGACAGTGTTACCCACCGAGATAAACTAAACCTTGAAATAATACCTATAGTTGTGGAGTGTTCTGAAGCCTACCTAGTAAGTAAGGTAGGTAGTCATCCTGTTGCTAAACGGCTACCTACAGCACGCAATGGTATAGACTGTGAGGCTAGCGTCTTGATTTGCATTAGCAGTAGGACAACACAGCATGAACGAGGGATGGAGTCGGGATGTAACCTAGTCTAACCTGCCTACCTATGTAAAGACAAAAATATAGCGATTTACCATCTCGGCGGATGGCCCAAGAACCACTCAGCGGTATGACAAATGTCGGCGTCTTGGGCCTATAGGCCGATACTTATCGTGTTGGTTCACGATCACCGAGCTATGCTCGACATAGGATGCGGTCAGAGATATCGACCGAAATCCCGCTTATTGGGTATGCATTGGTGCAGAGCGGACGGAGCGGATAGAGTGGACAGTAATAAAAACTTTGAAGTCTCCTGTGATTTCAGTTAAGTTGATGTTGAGCATTAATCACTTTTTGCCTTCTATTATAGCTCTTCTGATTTTCTACTATTTGTTTAATCATCATGAACCAGACTAACGATTTCCCTAAGTCATGTTCTTCTACGTCCTCCAACTTTACTGAGGTCAAAGACACTGCAATCCCGCCGCCAGTCCCGATTGCCATCTGTGGGCTTGGCTTGAGGCTTTCTGGTGGCATTCGAAACCCTGACGACTTCTGGGACCTCCTTGTCAACGGTCGCGATGCGCGGGCGCCTGTCCCTGAAAGCCGGTATAACCCTCAGGGATTCGCCGGCTCCCTAGGCGGCAAAGAACGTATCGAGAATGAGCTCGGGTACTACCTCGAGGATGATTTGTCTCAGTTTGACCCTTCGCTCTTCTCCATGGCCCAAAAGGAGCTGGAGAGGTGTGATCCCCAACAGAGATTGCTGTTGCAGGTTACACGCGAGTGCCTCGAAGATGCTGGTGAAGTAAATTATCGCGGCAAGCCAATCGGTTGCTACGTGGGCACGTTCGGTGATGAATGGCTACACAAGCAGAGCAAAGACAGTCAGCAGGTCGGTAACCATCTTGTTACGGGAGCCGGAGACTGGATGCTTGCCAACCGGGTATCTTACGAGTATAACTTCTGCGGGCCAAGGTGAGCCATTTACATCATTGCGCGTTACAACCCCTGAAGATCGGCTGACAATAAACGTTTGTACGACTATAGTATGGTGATTAGGACAGCTTGTTCAGCATCGTTGATAGCTCTGAATGAGGCTTGCAGGGCAGTTCAATTCGGTGATGCTTCCGCTGCCATAGTTGCGGGGTCGAACCTGATTCTCGGGCCCTCTCTCAGCATACTAATGACTTCAGAGGGGGTCTTGTCTCCAGATGGATCATGCAAAAGTTTTGATGCGGCGGCAAACGGCTATGCCCGAGCCGAAGGGATCACTGCCATATACGTCAAACGTCTAACGGATGCTATCCGTGACGGCAACCCTATCAGAGCCGTCATTCGAGGTACCGCAGCCAACAGCGATGGTAAAAGTCAAGGGATGCTTGTCCCGAGAGGAGAGGCTCTCGAGTCCCTTATGAGGAAAGTTTATTCCGATTCGGGATTAAACCCAGCTGAAACCGCCTTCGTCGAGGTACGCACGGTTCTTATTACTTACCAGGGTAATACCTAGTGAAAATCTATGAAGCTAAAAACTTGAATTCGTTTAGTGCCATGGTACCGGAACCTCAGTTGGAGATCCAAGTATGTAATGTCTAAATTTAGCCCTCCTCCCGTTTAACCCCTTTTGCTAACTTCAGATACTATAGTCGAAACCTCCGCTGTTGGTGAGGTTTTTGGCGACAGCGGAGTGTATATTGGCTCTGTGAAGCCCAATATTGGCCACTGTGAGGGATCAGCAGGCCTTGCTAGTTTAATCAAAGCAGTATTAGCATTACAGCATAAAACTATACCACCTAATATCAAATTCAACACTCCCAATGCTAAGAGTAAGCACTTCATCCGTAACGAAGAATTATATAAGCTAATGGCATAATCTACAGTCCCATTCACGGAGAAGAGGCTTAAGGTGCCAACGGCGCCAACGCCCTTCCCAGCTAATAAAGCTGAGCGAATCAGTGTAAACTCCTTCGGCATTGGTGGCTCAAACGCACATGTAAATCACCTCATATTACCCTTATTATCTTAGGTAGTCGTACTAGCTAACACTACTGAAGATAATCATTGACTCATTTCCTAATTCGGAAGAAACAAGCCCTATAGAGAGGGCGAAGAGACCCGAGCTTCTTATCATCTCAGCTAATACACAGAACTCCTTGAAACAACAAGTAGAACAGTATGAAAAGTATATTTCCCTACGTACCTCTAATGTGTACAACGTAGCATATACGTTAGCTCTTCGTCGAGAACGATTACCGCACAGGGCCTTTATGATCAAGTCCGACGACCAGATTGTAGATATCTCTGGGCTAGCGAGAATACCGGCGAGGTCATCCCGCCGCAAAGTCACCATGATTTTTACAGGGCAGGGTAGCCAATGGGCCGAGATGGGAAAGGGGTTATTCTTGACAAATCGAGAATTCCGCGAAGATATTCATCTCATGGACGACATCCTAAGACGTGCTGCACGACCTCCGAATTGGACTATCGAATGTGAGTTTACCCATCAGCATTCAAGAATTGTTTCAACATGGGCACTGACACACGCCTCTTTCTTATCCCCGCAGCTGAGATGCTCAAGCCCAGCGAGAACAGCCAAATTAACAAAGCTGAACTATCACAACCGTTGTGTACGGCACTGCAGATTGCGATCTATCGTCAGTTCGAACGCTTCGGGGTTGTGCCTTCAGCAGTTGTAGGGCATTCTAGCGGCGAGATCGCTGCGGCATACGTTGCTGGTCACATATCACTTGAGTTCGCTCTCAAGGCAGCATACTACCGCGGACTTGTCTCTTCAACAAGCACATCCAAGAACGGATCAATGGCTGCCATCGGACTCGGGGCTAGGGAGTTAGCAGCTTTCTTACCCGAGGGTGTCGTGGTCGCGTGCGAGAATAGCCCTAAGAGCTCGACTATATCAGGAGACCGTGAGCTGTTAGAACGGACAGTATCCAACATAAAAGAAGCCAAGCCGGATACTTTTGCACGGCTGTTAAAAGTCGATATGGCGTATCATTCGCGTAAGTAATGGCTAGCACCCCCCCCCCCTATATATACCTTTTTTTGGCTGATGGAGAACTTCGTGTAGATCATATGGATCCATTAGCAAAGCAGTATCTTCAGCTGTTGCAGCTGGAAAAGCCTTCGGTTGATAGTAGCCGGGGGCGTTCATCTAAAGTCACATTCATGTCGAGCGTCACCACTAAAGTAATAGAGAAATCGGCTGAATTAGGTCCGCAGTATTGGGTTTCCAACCTTGTCTCGCCCGTCCGTTTCAACACAGCGGTGCAAAGCCTCATGCAACTGCGAGGCGACTGTGACATCCTTTTGGAAATTGGCCCTCACGGTGCGTTGGCCGGACCCTTACGTCAGATCTGCACCGAAGGCTCGTGGCAATGTAATTATGTCGCATCCCAGAAACGAGGTAGCGATAGCGCGGTGTCTCTGCTT
Organism: Daldinia eschscholtzii; assembly: GCA_037126485.1. Taxonomy (NCBI): domain Eukaryota; kingdom Fungi; phylum Ascomycota; class Sordariomycetes; order Xylariales; family Hypoxylaceae; genus Daldinia; species Daldinia eschscholtzii. Next base: position 1,828,968 of record JBANMG010000002.1, read on the forward strand.
TCTGCTTTGGGTAAACTTTTCCAGGAGAACGTTAGTATCGACTTCAGCGCCCTTTTCCCAGGTGGGAGAGTCGTTCCGGGACTACCTTCATACGCATGGGATCACAGCGGCCAGACGTTCTGGAACGAAAGCCGACTAGCCATTGCGTGGCGGCAGAGAAAGTATCCCCATCATTGCATCCTTGGTGTTAAGACGACTGAGTCGACAGATTCCGAGCCGATATGGAGAAATGTTCTCCATCTTGACGATGCATCCTGGCTAGTTGATCATAAGGTTGGGCAGGATGTCGTATTTCCTTTTGCTGGATATTGCGTTATGGCGGGTGAAGCAATTCGCCAGGTGGCCGGCGCCGAAGTTGGATCAGGATATCATCTTCGTCACGTGGTCGCTCACACAGGTCTCGTCCTAAATGACTCGAAGCCTGTCGAGATCATCACTTCACTGCGTCGAAAGCGCCTCACGGACTCGGATGAGTCCCAATGGTATGAATTTAATATCTCATCTTATAGCGGATCTGCGTGGATAAAGCACTCCACAGGAGAGGTCCGACACCTAGAAGGGCAACCCGAAGCGGCTAGCTGGACACCAGAGAGCTTACCTCGTAAATTACCGAGCTCGTCGTTCTATACAGCGATGGAACGTATCGGGATCAGCTACGGCCCTGAGTTTACCGCCCTTACGGATATCTCTACCTCCACCGTTGGGCATGTTTCTCAGGCCAAGATTGTTGATAAGCATAACCATGTATCCGCGCCGTTTTCTCTCCACCCTGTCGTAATTGATGGGTGCCTGCAGTCACTCCTGGTCGCTATGAGGAAGGGTCTTTGTCGCAATTTCGATGGCCTATTCGTACCTATTTCCGTCGATGAGCTCGTCGTATACAGAGGAGCTTCAGAGATCCACGTCCGTGCCTGGACGGAGAAAGGTGATCTTAGGCTTGGCCAGGCCGAGTGTATCGCAGACGGGAGATTAGCACTGCGGATGCGTGGTCTCAAACTGGCACCTCTCGAAGATGATAATCCAGTCGCTAATTCCATCGACCAACATGCCGCAGCACGTATCTGCTGGCTTCCCGACTTTGACTTCGCAGATCACAAGGAACTATTCACGGTACCAAAGCCTGACCGGGATCAACTCGTGCTACAGCAGGAGCTCTCGTTCCTTTGCATGATACAGGAGGTAAAAGCGATGGAAGGTCTTGAGCCATGCCAACCTCACTTCGCCAAGCTACGCGATTGGATGAAGAAAGGGATCGAAGGTGCAGCGTCCGGAGAAGAAAAGTTCCCCCTAGTCGAAAATGCCGCACGCCTACTAGAGCTGAGTCTCGAAGAACAGCTAGACATGATCGACTCTCATCTCAGCATTTTGGAGAAAGGTGACCACCGCGCCCTCTCCCTTGGAACTAAACGGGTGTGCGATCACGCTGCCGAGATATTTACGGGGGCACGGGAAACCCTTGACGTACTAATAGAAGGAAATCTTCTATCTGAGATATACAACCGTGCTAGCTTTGGATATGGTAATTTTGTACGCCTTCTTGGAAACACGCGACCGAATCTGAGGATCCTAGAAGTCGGTGCCGGCACGGGCGGTACTACGGAACTTATCCTACGCGACCTCGTCGACGAAAGTGGATTCCCATCTTACTCGGTTTATACGTTCACAGATGTCTCTTCCGGTTTCTTAGTGAAGGCAAGGGAACGTTTCTCCTACGCCCCGAATATGGAGTATAAAGTATTCGACATTAGCAAGACACCATTCGAGCAGGGATTCGAGGGCGGAGAAAAGGGGTCATACGACCTGATCCTAGCTGCAAACGTTGTTCATGCGACGCCGGTAATAAAGGAATCACTTAAGAACATAAAGTCGCTACTAAAACCTGATGGAATGCTGGTGCTGACAGAGCTCTTGCCCTCGTTACGCACAGCAAATTATGCATTCGGCCACTTTTCAGGCTGGTGGCTAGGCGAGGCTGACGACAGACCTATAACTCCCCTAGTACCTGTTGAGCGGTGGGACGAAGAACTGAAGGTCGCAGGCTTTACAGGTGTGGACTCGGTTGTCTTTGATGATGAAGAGCCTTATAGCCAGATCCTCACAATCGTATCGCGGCCACAGACTAAAGAAGCACCACCCGTTAAGAAAATCACTTTACTATGCGAGGACGAGAAATCGGGAGTAGCCAACACTCTGAGAACCTCTCTGCAGAGCTTGGGATGGGAGGTCAAGCCGAGGCGGCTAAGCTCAGGATCACTACCGGACGAAGACGTCATATCGTGCCTCAACCTTGAGAACGACTGGTTTTCCAACTTAACTCCAGAAAAGTTCGCCAAGTTCCAGACATATGCGAAAGCTCTGGAGCACCGAAAGGTCCTTTGGCTTACGCCGCCGGTCCAAATCCGATGTAAAGACCCCCGACCGGCAACATTCCTCGGCCTAGCTCGTACTTTGAGAGCCGAGCGCGTACCAGGACTCAGCACCCTTGAGATCGAACCGAACGAACCGCGGTTTGTAAACATAGTTCTAGATGTATTCAACAAGGTCCGCACACAAGAGGACGTGGGCACGCTAGCGCCAGATCGAGAATTCGTCGTCGAGAACTCCCAAATCTGCATCCCAAGATACCGCCCTTTCTCTTTATTGAATAGGCTGAAAGAGAAAGAAGAAAGCCGTGGTCGCGAGCAAGGACCGCAAAGTTCGAATACCAGGACAGCTGTAGCTATCTCAAAGATAGGGTCTATGGAGACCCTACACTGGGTCGACGAGCCACTACCAGCAGAGCTGCCGGATGATTACGTCGAGATTGAGACGCGAGCCGTTGGTCTCAACTTCCGCGACGTCGTGCTGGCAAGAGGTATAATCGATTCTTCCACGTCGGGACGCCTCCCGTTGGGATACGAGCTCTCGGGCGTTATCAGCAAAGTCGGCTCAGCTGTTAAAGATCTCACTCCCGGAGACAGGATCATGGCCCTTTGCAACGGCTGTCTGGGTACGAGAAACGTAGCACCAGCCGACATCGTCATGAAGATACCCGATGATCTCGCTTTTGAAGATGCTGCGTCTATCCCTGTTTGCTTCGGAACGGTAATCTACAGCTTTATTGAGGTTGGTCGCCTAGAAAAGGGTCAGAGTGTCCTGATACACTCGGCCTGTGGTGGTGTTGGTCTCTCAGCGATCCAAGTAGCCAAGATGCTTGGGGCTGAAATATACGCGACCGTTGGCAGCGAGAAGAAAGTGCGGTATCTCATGAACAACTTTGGAATTCCGCGCTCGCATATTTTTAACTCCCGAGACGCATCGTTTGCAGAGGGTGTTATGAAGGAGACAGGGGGCCGAGGCGTTGACTTGGTCCTAAACTCGCTATCCGGCGAGTTATTGCACGAGTCGTGGCGCTGCGTTGCCAAGTTCGGCGTTATGGTCGATCTAAGCTTGCGAGACTCCAAGGGGTCCGGTTGCCTGAATATGCTGCCTTTTGCTGAGAATCGTTCCTACATCGGTGTAAACCTATCCGACTTCAGGGAGAAGCCTAAGTGGCTGAGGAGGTAAGTTTCCTAAAAGAGGGCGGCTATACCTCAACGACTAGCTACTATACTCATCCCTCTTACGATAGGAATGAAGGTGTACTGACAAGCCTTAGATTGTTAACCTCATTCGTCGATTTCTACAATCAAGGTCACCTCCGACCGATTGATCCCATTGCAAGCTTCGATGCAAAGCAGATCGCAAGGGCATTCCGCCACCTCGAGGATGGCGATCATCTGGGCAAGATCGTAGTGACCTTCGCTCCGCCGGAGTTAAGTACACCAATCGAGTCGCTACCTCAACGTCGTAGTATCGAATTCGATCCCACCGCTACCTACCTCCTTGTAGGTGGTGTCGGCGGCCTGGGTAGATCTATTGCAGTCTGGATGGTGGAGCGAGGCGCACGCAGCCTCATGTTCCTTTCGCGCAGTGCAGGCAAAAGTGATGTTAGCAAGGTCCTATTTCGCGAGATAGAATCTATGGGATGTTCGGTAACAGCAGTCGCCGGACGCGTTGATCGGATGGAAGACGTAGAAGAAGCGATCCGCCAAGCCAGGTCTCCTATCAAAGGAGTGATACAGTTGGCCATGGTCCTAAGGGTAAGAGCCTCTTTTAACGTATAAATCTGTCCTCCATACTAATCATGATATACCAGGACGTCCCAGTCGTAGATATGGAATGGTCCCAATGGAAAGATGCCCTTGCGCCCAAGGTCGAAGGGACCTGGAATTTACATAAAGTATTCCAGTCGACTAACCTAGATTTCTTCTTCTTAGCCAGCTCAATCATGGCCGTAGTTGACTCCCTCGGACAAGGAAACTACGCGGCTGCTAATACATTTTTGGAAGCTTTCTGCCGCTACCGTCACTCTCTTGGACTACCAGCTTCAGTTCTCAACATCGCTGCTATAGGCGATATTGGATTCGTAGCTGAGAATTCTCACGCGATGCAGAACATGAAGGCCCAAGGTATATGCCTGCTCGGCGAACGCGAATTCTTAGACTTCTTGGAGCTCAGCCTTATGAATAACTCTCCCGTAAGTCGAGATGTCGCTGGACCGTTAACTGTCCCACCAACGCCATGGAGCAGCGAAGCTCAAACGATAATGGGTATACGGTCGGACCAAGACTTAGACGACCCGAACAACCGAACAATGTGGCGGCGCGACAGACGCATGGGTATCTGCCACAACGTACGGGTCGAGAACGCAGCGAAGAGCACCGAGAACGATACTCTCCAGAAATTCCTCCGGCAAGTTACGACTGCCGGAGAGGGGAGAGAAGCGCTTCTCAAAGCAAAGAGCAGTATCAAGTTCTTAGCAACTGAGATTGGCAAGAAGATCTATGACTTCCTCCTCCGGCCAGACGAGGAGGTAGATATTAACCTAACGCTGGCACAGATGGGGCTCGACTCGCTAATGGCTATCGAGCTGAGGCGGTGGTTCAAGGGCGCGTTCGGACTCACGTTGAGCGTCCTAGAGATAGTCGGTAGCGGAACGCTTCATCAGCTTGCGGAACTGGCCGCGGCAAAACTGCTCGAGAAGCTTGAAAGCGAGTCCCAAAAAGCTACTTAGAAATGTACCTACCTAGTTGCTGGGATCATCCTTAAAGGAGTCCCACCGTAATACCTTTAGCAAAATGATATAATTTGAACTTCTGAGCTCGTTAATATTAGGCAATACGGCTGTAGATAAGACCAGGTATCTTGTACTGTATCTTCGACGTATTTAGTGACACTAATATATTATCATGCTTGATAGATGAGCCATTCGGCAATGATAGGAGATATTGAATTGAACGGAGCTGCGTTTGCTTCATCTTTTAAGTAGAACCCGTGGGGTACATGAAGTATAAAAAAAAAAAACTTTTTACATCCCAACGCACGAGCCCCTGAACTCCTTCCTACCAACCGGTCCAGAGCACCTCTGCTTCTTGACTGGTTCAGTTTAGACCCCGTCTTTCTCCTTTTCCCTCCGACAACCAGTAAACAAATCATTATCAACGATACTCCAGCCAAGCACCAAGTAGACCAGCACTCATGAAACCAAGAAATACTTTGCCCTGGGGGAAGGCTGGGCCCCCGAACTCGGGGTCGACACCCATGGTACCAGGAGGCAAGATGCTGAGGAGGCCCGCGATCCAGTAGATAGATCCCGTAATAGCGCTCGTGAAGAGAAACTCGCGGCGTAGCTCGGGTGTCTTCGCTTGGCGCCACGTGTAATACAGCGTTAACCCGGACAGGATTATGGCGAGGAAGACCGTTTGGGCGTTGTGGAATCTGGTTTGTGTGAGTTAGACGGAAGACAACACCCCCAACTTTTTAAGTAATATTTTGCTTAGGTATACGTATGCCAAGTGGCATTTTGTTTTTAGATAAATCTAGGACTTACTTAGCATGCGGCCGCCACCGTGGATTAAACATATGCGTCTCGTTGAGACAATCAGCCATGATGGTGCCAAAGCACATGCCGAGGGCATCAAGTGTAAGTAGTATTCGACCCAACATTTTTATCTATTGTAACTTATCTAGAACAAGAGTAAAAAGATGGAAGAAGAGGAACGGGGTATTCGTTAGGATGATAAATATTCCTCAGCTCAAGGCCAAGAAATGCAATGGTCGTTATAATATCACACCGCAGATGATATGTCGATATGAAGGATTATATATACATGACTTATATACATGCCTACCTACCTACCTACCTGCCTACCTGCCTACCCTACCTAGGTAGGTATTTATACCTTAAACATATCTTACCATATTATAAACGGTAAATAAGGTAAGGATATTTGCTATGCATCATGCATTACTAGCTCGATCCTTTTCTCCAAATGCTAAACGTCATTATTCTACCTATCGATTGTCAATCCGACTACCATCAGGGGAAAAGTACGCGCTTTACAGAAGATAGCACCGAGGCGAGCGAAGCTAAAAATTCTAGAACGCTATTTGTAGAAAGCAAAGTAACCATTCTCTCCACATCGATACCACATCGCCGCTACTAGCACCAGCTTATTTAGTAAGCTGTATTATCCCCGAAGCTCACCTCGGTGCTTCGGTGCTTCGCTTCAATATGCGAAGGAAGTTCCTCTCTTTTCTTATAAAACGCAAGTTAAATTCGCTATTCTAGTCATGATCTGAGTCGCGATCAACATTATACAATGGTCGTAGGGACCTTGGATGCTGCTATTGCCCATAAGTACAGAAAATGCAACGAGGTTTATCTTCTAGACCTAATAGTAGCAGGCCTGCTTAACTGCTCATACGTCTATTGCTAGGTGCTAAGTGCAAAGGGCATCCTCCTAATGTAATGAATCCTCATGAATTATAGCCATGCCTAGCAACCAGCCAAACCTCAAGCCCGACCCGGGACACCCTAGAGTCCAATGCGTATGAGATGCGAATATATACTAATACAACATCTCCGTTTTCTTATGCTATCGCCGCCCAAACACCGCATCAAAATCAAATCCAACCTAAAAGCGCTTTTAATGGCCGTTAGGTACCTCATCATCCTTGCCAGCCGCGACGACTGAATACTGGCCACCAGCACCAGCCCAGACAATTTTTCTATCACGAATGGCAGTATTATCGATCAAGGTCGGCTCTAAAACGTCGTCCGTGCTTCCTTGGCCAGTCTGGTAATTTGCCGAGAAACCCCACGAGTAAACCTTGCCTTCGTGATTTATGACGAAACTGGTATCTGTCCCAGTAGCAACGAAGCTGGCTTTTATTCCTAGAATGCTTGTTAGATCATACGCCATGTTAAAAGTGCAGGAGAGAAAGAGGGACATACCATCGATAACCGTGGGCTGCAAGAGAATTCGGGGTTTCTTATTGTCGTCGAAAATTGCATTGCTATCGTCGTATATATCGGACGGTTGTCCAACCTGATGGCCGTCTACGCGACCCCACGTGAGCAGTTTTCCTTCGGTCGTACAAGCGACTGAATGGTGCTCTCCACCCACAATCTGGGTGACCTTATGGTCCTGAAGTGATTGAACAAGTTCGGGGTGCAGGATCATAGCTTCATCTTCTCCAGTACGTTCCCTAAGGCCGGTTTGAGCGTAGTTGTTCAAGCCCCAGGCCCAGACCTGGTCGTCGTTGTCAACGTAGAAACTGTGGTACGAACCGGCGCCCACGTTGACGGCATGATGTTTCTTAGTAAATTTTCCGCATGGCTGCGGATGGAGTCCAGCACTCGGACCTAACAGACGGGAGACAGGCTTTCTACCAAGCTGTAACTGACCTCCACTACCCCAGGTGAATACTTTGCCGGACAAGTCCAAAGCCAAGACGTGGTTCGCACCACAAACCAGTTTGGTGATATTCTTCAATCCAGGGATGAGCGCAGGTGTTTCTTGGATTCGTACATGTTCGCTGAATCCAATGATGCCATCAGCACCTCTGAAAGTACCCCAGCCGTAGACCCAGCCGTCGTCTGTGAGGATGAAGGAGGCAGAATCGGAAGCGGCAACTTGAGCGATTTTAGTGCCTTCAGGTAATATACTGATATCAACTTCTCCAGGAGTGCTCTCGTTCGGGTTGATGCCGGTGTCGTCATCATCTTCATCATCACTCTCCTCGTCGTTAACATCGCGAGTACCACCTTCCCAAAAAGTATTGCGGCCAAGCGCTTTGTCATCGTTGACGCCCCATGTCAAGATTTTCTGATCATGGGTCAGGGCAATACAGTGCATACCTCCACAAGCCAAAGCGACAACGCCCTTGAGGTTGTGGTTAAGTCGAGGTCGCTTTACATCAATAGGCTTCTTTCCATCATATTTCTTACTGCCGAGACCGAGTTCGCCTGATGAGCCTTCACCAAAGACGAATACGTCGAGTTCTTTACTAGGCACCTCATTAAATGGTATTCCTTTTGCACCAGGCCCTCTCATGCGCGGGACGGCCCTCTCGGGGCGACTCTTAGTAGCACTGCTGGCGCCACTCACGGCGGGCTTTGGTGCAGGCGCCGGCTTGGGTTCTTTAGCTTTAGCTTTAGCCTTTTCAGACTTCTTGGGTGCAGCCGGGGCAGCGCGAGCTTTCTTTGGCTTGGGCACTTGCTCGGGTTCCTCATCTTCCTCCTCGGCTTTGTCTTCATCCTCCACATCTCTCTTGCGCTTAGAAGGGCGCGTTGCAACCTTCGGGGAGCGTGGGCCGCGTCGACGGTCGGACTCGCCAGCGTGATTACTTTCATCGACAAGGGCTGCCGCAGCGACTTTTCCTGCCGCCCTTCGTCCTCTCGGCGCAGATCGTGTTGATGAGCCAGCAGGAGCTGCGGGAGTAACACGACGATCAAGCTTACGGCCTCCGTTCGCTTCTTCGTGGTATTTTCGCCTCTTCGTCTCTGGATCATCATGATTCTGCTCTTGCTCGACACTTTCATCTTGCTCGGCACTTTCATCTTCTTCGCCATCATCACTCTCATCGTGGGTAGTTTCTTTCACTGCACCGCGGCCATTTGAGGTAGGGGCTGTGTTAGATGTCGCGCTCGATCGCTGGGTCTTAGCAGGGGCTCCCCTAGTCTTAGTGGCCTTTTTAGGCGCGGCATTCGGCGCCGTTGCGGCGACCCGGTTTCTCGGAGGCATTCTGTATTGAGTTTGCAAGTCGCGTAGATACTGGGGCGGATGATAGTGATAGTAGGGGAGGAACGAAGATGATTAGCAGTCTTTATACGCGCCGCCCGAAGACACAGATGTCAACAAAAGGTGCGCACTGCCAAATAGTGAAGGGTGAGGTGACAAGTATGACTCAAAGTGTTGAGTGAGGTAGTAAATCCAAGTTTAGGTGAGGTGCATAAATGATTCCAGAGGTTGCTGCTTATGGTGCGCAAGTAACGCAACTATCGCGTCTTGTTGGTAAGTCAGACAAGACGTGACCCTGTCAATGATTTGGAATCCTGCAAAACGCGAGGAACAAGACTAATGTGGATAGTCAATGGCAAAAAAGAATGGGTTCTGTTCTTTGTTAATATTGAGAACAATTAGGAAGGACCTCGAGAAGTTGTTCGAGTTAAAAGAAAGATGAATGCTTTCGGTGATGAATATGTTGAGGTAGAAAGAAAGAGCGCGGTGGTGGAAATTTTTAGGCAAAAAAAGCTGTGCTCAACTTGCCTAGTACTCACTGTTTTTCAATACACAGTTACATCAGTTCGCTGCATGCGGCCTTGGGCAATCACGCGTTCTGGGCCCCACAACAGCTTTTTTTCAGATGGCTTGGAAAGCACAGGTTAGCTGTTAGCTGGAAGCTCCAAATCCAATCAAGCTATGGTTCAAGCAAGTAGCTTCCTCACCGCCCGGGTACTTACCCGATCTGTACTCAATGTTCAGGGTACTTTAGGGTCTTCTTAGGCATTTGTACAGTACTATCCCTGTAGTCTGAAAGTTTTTATCCGGCAGAAAATTGAGGCTAAGGAGAAGGAAAGAGCAGTGAATGAAGCTCCAGTGTTAAAATCTCGATTTCATCCTAGTCATGCGAACCATTTTTTATTTTCGACAGCAGATACCCAAGTACTTGCCTAATCGTACTGCAGAGGAAAAAAAAGGAGAGCCAACCATTTCGATCTGGGTGATGCTCACATAGGTTGGGTACGTAATACTTGTATTATTCATCATGTACTTTTTAATCTTTTCCAGTTCGAATCAGGATACAAAGATATTATTTTCTCTTCCAACAGTTGATCACAGAAACTACATCCAATCACTGCTTCTAGCCTTAGTACCTACCTAACACGATCAAGTTTCCTGCCCAGGTACCCATAAATCTAAATGTTTCTATTGCTGACCCCATATCATAGATTACAAAAAAGAAGTCACCTTTAGAAGTTTCAAGGTAGATCTCACGAGTCTTGGATTGAATTGTTAGAAAAAGAAGACATTAAATTTTTAATACTAGCAACCCAACTCCGAGCTCCGGCGACCGTATATCCTATAGAATCCTATCGAAGTTCCTTATATGGCAGTATATACCACTATAATCATCATGATTCACAACCAGTAGCACCGCCTTGACACCCAATCCCCACGACTTTTTTTTCAGTCCCATGCGACAACTTATTTCTTCGTGGTAAAGTCTATCTCGTTCGGGTTTGGGTTCGTGTTCGAAGCAGCGCGTTCGCAGGTGCAGGAGCTCGCAGGACGAGCACCACACTCGCAGGTGCTACCAGCGACCGGTCCGTTCTCCTTGGACGCATTCTCGCAAGTACATTGACCGGCAGGACGAGCTCGGCATGAGCATCGAGCGCCACTCAGTTTATTCTCGACCGGTGCTTTCTCGCACGTGCATTCGAGGGCAGATCGTTGGCCGCAAGAGCAGGTGGCCTGCTTGGCTACGAGCAGAGATGTTAGCTTGTGTTGTTCTCCATACGAGCTGTACTCGTATAAATCAGGACTCAACACTTACCACAGACACATTCACCCCCGGTATTCTTGCCGCAGCAAGTAGGTGTTGCCTTCACGACTTCGGTTGCCATTGTGACAGGATGTGACGCGATATGATGTAGATGATGTAGAAGAGATAGGTGTTGCGAAGTATGGTCGTGAGTATGTAGGAGTTAAATAGCTTGGTTTAGTTTGCAGTGAGTAAGTTGAATCTGAACAATGATTTTGGAGATGATGGAAGGTTATTGTATACAGGTAGCTTTCCTATTTATAACTGAGAACCTAATATTGTTGCTATCAGTATGAAAGACTACCACTGACATCACTAGCCAAACTCCATCCAAAGGATAGGTAATCATGTCTGGTCTGATTGGTCGGTGTGTTCCTTAAGAGAGGACCATCGGCCAATGAAAGCATTTGTGATTACTTTAACCGGGTTCTGGTTCGTCTAATGGTGGGTGCTCAGGGGAGATTCAGACCGCAGGCTGACTCTAATGAGGCTGAATTTTTCAACATCATCAGTTAGTTATGTCTAGATGGTCCGATTCGAAAACCTAGTCACATTATACATTACCAACCCACGAATTCCCTCCTCTATTATTGGTTGCCTTTTAAGTTTGCTCTAGTTTCGTTTGCTACTAGGATAGATGCCATCCACTTTTGACCCCGTACGCGTAGCCTCAAACAAGAATCCAGTTCAGTAAAGCATCTCAATTCCCTTGCCTAACCATGCTACCTGATAATGATCTTTATTAAGCTTGCTGAGCTCAATAGAGTAGTTACCTAGTATTACAGAATTCTAGAGCTTGTAGTAAATGTACTCGTAAATTGTTGCGAAGGACCTGCAAGATGGATTATTACTCGTGTGTTTGTATAACCACTTGACATCAAACATCAAGACTAGAATTGTTCCATCTACAGTCGTAGACTTATCTCCCACGGTTCACTAGGATTGAATGGTTAAAGACATCGTCGTTAATCTACTTAGCTAGACTTCTTAGCTAGAGGTATAGACTTGAAATTGCTGTCAGATAAGATAGTAGATTGCACCGGTGTCTGATCTCAAATCAACTCAGTGAACGTTTCTTAATGATACTGCGTGGGGTTACTACTATTAGTCCATAACGTTATATTTGTTACCTATTTTCTTCGCTAACTGCTACGAGGCGGGCCTAGGAAACATGAAGACGACTATACTATTCAATATGTCACCCCCGCTCCAAGCTATGAGAACCAGTGACTTTCATACACATACCAAAACCATCCATTGTTCTGGATTTTTTTTGCCTAAAGTCTGGACACCAGTCGCAGTATGGACAAGCATTGAGGATGTAAAAATAAAGGGCCTCCCACTTCCTAAACATGGCTTATATACGTAGTATCTTGTGCAGGGTTAGTCTTAAGAAGTAAAACTATTAGACGAACTGACTATGGAAACCCATAGTTAAATCTCATACCATGAGCCGACATGATGAGGCAAGAGGACGCATACTCTTGAGCATAAATCCTTGCGAGCGTAAGTTTTACCTACCTATTTGGTACGCAATAAAACTAACAAGCTTCCTGGCTCTGAGTTGGTAAGGCTACAACGGGTGTTTGTATTAGCTCAAAAGTTCCTCGCTGACTATTGAAGTTGCTCCTCTACCTTCCGGTTCCGATGCTATTCGCATTTCCTGGAGTGTCCAGCTTAGGTCACTTTATGCGAGGCGACAAACCCAAGAAACATGCCGAACGCTAACAAAACTTGGACTTGGAAAGAACGCCTCTTTTGTTTTGGGTTGAGTATTTAAGAAAACTCTATGCGTCACGCGCGCTCTTATTAGGTTCTATCATTAACCCGTATCAAAATAGCTATCTTACCTAGTTAGGTCATAAATATTAGACTAGGAGTATATTGTAAGCTGAATAATGATAACTGATATTGTCATATGAAGTAAGGAGCACCTGATTATAGACTTGCCTTATTGGAGATCGGGTTGATTTGTTTGAAACCATGCAGCGCTTATTGAATTGTGTTCTAACTACAGTCATATGAGTTAGATAATACTAGAGATCCTCGTACGCAACGAAAGTATCGGAAAATCACCGACAGTTACGAAATCTCTATAGAATCTCTATTTTGGTAGATATGTATATATGTATACATGTATACATGTATATGAGATATTATAGGTGTTATAGTAGTGATTAACGTCATCTCATACGTTTACCTAGGGTTGCTTCTTTGACCTAGTTATGTAATAATTAGATTGTAGAACAAGGGTGAGGTAAGTAACGATTAAGCTATAGATTATGCGAAGTCGAATCCCCTCGAATGGTTCTCGGGAGGAATGCCAACATACCAATGGAAGCCGAAGCTGTTTAGCTTGAGTTTATGCCAATGGTCAATTTCATCTATTCATCAAATGCCTATCGCTTAACTCAGTCTGTTTAGGTCTACAAAATTCGATGCTAATTACCTGCAGGTTGTGTGAATCGTGAAATCGTGAAATCGTGAAATTGTGAAATTGTGAAATCATAGGAGGGTACGCTATAGTTTCGCAATGGAAAAGCGCTTACGTCGCCGAGTTGGATAGGCGAGGGGTTCTTCACCCCGCACGAGATGCGTTCCAGTGACTATGAAATAATTGGTATTTTCAGCTTCGTTTCGCTAGATTAGTTATGATTTATGAGTAATGACTGGTGCTGGTGGGCCTCAAAAAGCGCTAATCCCGCATCGTCCCCGACGAATCCCGCTTGTTAACCCCATCAACATAGCTAAAGGGACTTGGACGAACGACCCTATGGATATAGCGGCTAATAAATGATGTACTATGTATTGGGAATGAATAGTCGAACGATCAAAAAGAGGCATATTCTTTTCTACTATGATAATTATTGATCGGATGATAGTTAGGTATCGAGAATATTAGGTTCTAGTAAGTCCGGGTCCTATGAGAGAAACATACTACGACTAGTCAAATATAGTAAAAATAAGCCAGCAATTTCCACATATGCTGTGATGCTTAAGGATGCTCGAATTTGCTAGAACGATGCAGTGACAGGTCCCCTCATTTTCCTAGTGGCCTTCCGGATCCGAAATCTATCAGAGACACTCATCTCCGAATGGTGTGGTTGGGGGCAGAAAGGGGATAATGGGACGCCACAGGGCTGCAGATTTATCTTATCGACAGGGCGAGTTTCGTAGATAATGAGAGACATACATGAGAAGGAATAGCGGTGCTGTAGCCTTTCTGTAGGTTCTGTAGATTCTATAGGTAGTTTCTAATAATAAAGAATATTCTCAGAATCTAATCGCCGGCATTTTCGGTAAGGACCTAGAGAAGTGCGACCCTGAAGAGATTCATTAATATAAATGGAACGGAACAAAATTATCAAGATGCAGCTTGATGCAGCTTGAAGCAGCCTGAGCAGCCTGGGGTTGCAAGCTGCGATAAAATTTTTACCTTTTTGGTGTTCTGTGCTCACCCAACATCAGCCAAGGGGAGAGAGAAGAGCGAATAGAATGATTAGAAGAAATCGTCTCGACCAAACTCGTATCAGCAGTAAATAGTCTCACCGCATAGTAATCCCTGCATACCACGCCGACCCTCTTCCAGCTTGCCATCGAACCATTGGACTATTTGCCACAAACGAAAAAGACCATATGTTACACTCACATACGATGCGGGAGGATCATGAGGATCTTAAGGACATATCTTTCGGCCCCCCATTACCCATACAAGGTATTCTAGATAGTATGTAATTATTCGATATCTCATATTTCCATACTCATGGTAAACTTGGTAAACCCAGCCGACTGGTCTTAGATCAGAAACATTGATAACCAAAGAAAATGCCTTAGTCTTGGGAAATGTGCGCGGATGACGAGATCTTCCTTTTTCTGGTTCTAATCCAGCTCCGGAAACAAACTCGTACATTCGATAGTTCTCAAGGCTCCCAATGTGACGGGTTGCATTGGGCCAGGCCGTCACGATTGCATATGCAGGTCAGCCAATCCGCCAATGCTACTTGGTGTCCAGGGGCTATGCAAATCCGGTTTTCGTATTGGCTTGACTGGAAAAGTGCGGTGGGTTTTTGTTAGACACATTTCCTGACATCCCACGATACGCCAACGTCATCGCCCTAAAAAAAACTCCTGTTGAGTTAAATGTAACTCTAGGTAGGCAATAGAAAGTCGCTAAAAAAAAGAAAAAAAAGAAAGGCACCATCTTTCGTATTATCATATAGCACTGCTTTCCCCCCCCGCCGTGTATTGTTATCGAAAATTCCCTTCTCTCGGTAATGTAAATCTTTAATTCACAATGAATTGGTATAGGGGATCCACGTTGATAGTAGAGCCTACTCCCGCCAGACCGGAAGGCCCTGGTAAGAAATTGCGGAGGAAGCTTCAGAAGATCAGCGCCCCTCAGCGCTGGTATAAGCCAAACGACCACAACGACGCCAAGAAATCCGGTGCCACTATCACCAACACAATCAGCAAACCAATTCCAGCAACAACACCTGGTCGTGATGATGGTAAATGGCTTGAGCAGCTCCGCAAGAGCGGATCTCTCTGTCGTAGCCAAACTTCCGCACAGCCTGTTGAGAAGTCGCTGCGACACTCTATGCAAGTCATTCCCGAATTCGCGCATCTCGCCGTCGACGACAAGAAACCGGGCAAACCTCTTGATAGAAGAGCTTCTTGTGCCAACCCCCCTTCAGCCTCATCGGTGACGAGAAGGTATGCAAAGACGCCCGTCCATCATATCGGGCAACTAGAAGAGCATTCTAGACGAGAACAAACGGCGAGAAATAGAGTTTCGAGCGTAGAAGAGATTGCGGAATCGTATAGAGCCTTGCTGGAGTCGAGTTGCGCAATATTGAACGACACCAACCAAGTTCAACCGTTACGCCTAGGAGAGTCTTACCGTGCAAGCTTGGACAATCAAGCCGCACGAGAAGATGTCAGTCAGGATTTCTCCGACGCATTATATGTAAGATCATCTCCTCGTTCCGACGACGGGACATTGGTAGCTTCCGAGGTGGACTCGGTCTCCTTCAAACCTTCATTCACACCTGAGATCCCCTCGCCTCGAGAGAACCGTCAACACGCACCGGTTATCCCGCCACCAAGACGAGCAACACCCGGGAGTCCCAGCCTGCAGATCTGTGTTGACCTACTCGGACAAGAGCTTTCTTCAGCGGCTAGAGGGTCGGCATTTCGACCAAATGCAGAAACTTCATCGTTACAAGTATGGGTCATGATAGAAGCTTACGAGAGATTACGAGACAAGATTTCGGATATGCGACTAGATGAAGACCAAGAACGGTCGTTGAATACGATGCTTGATACTTGGATCAAGGCATTATACGCAGTCCATGATAAAATGACAGGAAATGACGGACATGAAAGTGAGAGCGACTACGGCGACTAGATTCCTAGATGGAGGTCGACCTTCAAGTTTGGTTTCTTTTGGTTTCTTTGGGACGGGTTTATTTATTTGGTTTACATCACTTGTAATGATACCTGGTCCTGGTCCTGGTCACGGAGGTCCGACACACAACGGGTGATGATAAAAACGGTGTACAGGAAGATCTGATTTTAACTAACCAGGCAAACATCGGGTTTTACAGGATGGTATGTTGATTTGGTATTTGGTATGTGGTATTAGGGAAACGGGTAGGGAGCGGGGGAGAGAATTTGATACCTCTTGGACCATGGGAATTCTTTTGGGTGGACATGTACAATCATACCTATTTCGAATGGTTAATGACATCTGATTGTGAAGATCATCAGTTGAAACCCCCCGGACCCCCCGGTTATCCGTTGGGGGTCCTGGCTGCTAAAGCTAAAGCAAAGCTAAAACCCCCACAGTGACGTTTTCCTAGTACCAATTACACCAATTACCCTGACAGCCTGATAGCGATAGCACTAACATTGAGCATCCCAGTCATCTTATCTTATCTCATAGTTACACTTTCCAGCTTCTTTCAATGATTAGACGCGACTTGAACGCGTAAATTGAAAGTTCGTCGTCGCACATACATTATCTACCTAGGTACCTTGTATGTACCTACAAATTAAATACTTTTCGTTTCTACACGCAACATACTCTAAGCTACCACCATATGGCTATATCGGCTTCTCATCAACCCAATTAATTAAGATATGCCCCTCCTTTCCGGTAGCCGTCGGCTGCAGTCCGGCGCAGAACGTAATCGAGGTCGACCGAGCGCATCATCCTCTCATACTCAACGAGACAACGGCCCTGTCGAGCTGCCAGATTATGAGCCTCTCGCATGCCCGCTCAGCGCCGAAGCTATACGCGACTTAACACAATTATCGACGAGCAAGGATACGCGCAAGTATCAAGAGCAACTGAACAAGAGCATAGAGCTGCTGAGCGCCAGCGTACGGGACCTCAATGATAAGTACGAGGAGAGAAAAGAGAGTCTGAAGGCTCTTCAGGAAAAGCGAGCTGGCCGCGAGGAAAAAACCGATCGGGAGAGGGCAGAAGAGAAAGCTGTGTTGGCGTTGAAGAACGAAGTACCTACGCTCACAAACGAATGCAACCTCGCAGTACAGAGCGTTATCGATTTAAAGATAGAACTCGAAGACAGCAATACCGCATTACGAGGGACGGCGCAGAAGGTTGAAGCGGAAGCTACGCAGGCAGCTCGCAGACGAAGAGGACGAAGCGATGACGAAGACGACGAAATGGAGGATGTTAATATCGCGAGTCCGGTAGACATACTACAGCGAGCCAAGGAGAGGGCAGCAGATGATTATGCATCGAAGACACCATACGAGAAATACGGTACGAACAACGATTACATCGGCTTTAAGCGCATGTGGCACGACGCCGTATACGGAAGAGGCAATAAGCCGTTACCGGATGCAACCAAATGGTTCTCGCAAAATGGGGGCGAGGACGAGGGTGACGATGACGATGATGATCTTATTGTCGCCGAGGAACACCTTGATATTCACTGTCCCTTATCCATGGCGGTTATGAAGGACCCGTATACGAGCACAAAGTGCAAGCACACGTTCGAGAAAGATTCCATCGTCCAGTTTCTCAGAGCCCAGCATGGACGAGCACGATGTCCACAGACGGGTTGCAATAAGGTATGCTTAACATTCCTTGACACATTGTCGACCGCTATGAATATAACTAATTTAGGTATAGGACGTAACTATTTCCGATTTCCACCCCGACCCGGTCATGTTGCGCAAAATCAAGCGTCAACTAGCCTCGCAGCGTGCCAACATGGCTGAAGATGACGAGGACGAGGATGAAGATGAAGACGAACAAGACGTTGGTGTCGATGGCGATTCGCATATGAGTGCAAGCCCGGATCACAATATAAAGTCGGAACGAGAGGGTAGGGATAGAGGACAACAATTACTCGATAGCATCATGGGAGAAGCATGAAAAACGTAATTCACCTATATACCCTCCATGTTGTAGGGATAACGGGGGTCTCATCACGACGGTATCGTAATATATGGGACCCCCTAAGGTAGCTTAAGCTAGAGCTCATGAGATTGTGGATTATGACATTACGATCTATTCTATGATACTTCGAACACGTACGCCTTGTTTGTCTGTATGCTGGCGCCAACATACCCTCTAGTCTATTGGATATGTTTACAACCTCGACTAGTATATGCACCACATCTAGCCTGTAAAAGCCATATACCTCTACTTTATAACTTCGCACCCTCTTTCCTTCTACGAGCCTTGTCATTCTCCTCCTTCAACGCACGCGCCTCATGTCCAATCTGACCGGGCCCCTGATCCCCCGGCGCCGTAGCCGTATCGCTCTTCTTCGGCGCGCTCCTATACCCGTCCTCGGCATTCTCATCGTTAATAACCTTGCCGCTCGCGTCCCGCTTGATACCCAGCTCAAGCAGCTTAGCAAACACCGCAGCGAAGTGCTCAAAGAACAAATCCTTATCCGCCGCGTACCGCTCGACCCAAGGGCGGAAAGCCGGGTCTGACAACAGCGCGATATCCGTCGGCAACATCATCAGGCTCTCCGGCTTCTCGCCACCCTCTTCCTCCGCCGCCGCCGCCCCGTCGTCCTCTTCCTCGACGTACACGAACTGCGTAACGCCGTTCGGCAGCGTCGTCTTCTTCCAGTCGTTGGCGAGCAGCAGCTTGTAGTACTGGTTCGAGAAGCGCGTCGGGTTATTCACCCACTTGCCCTGGAACCCGGAGCGGTCGGCGTGGCACCGGCCGAGGTTATGCGCGCCGGACAGCGCGACGATCTCCTGGTCGTTGAACCCCATCCTGTAAAAGATAAACCGCAAGTGCTCCGCGCCCTGCGCGCCGTCCGGCAGCCTCCCTCGCGGCGGCACCTTGCTATCGTCCGTGAAATCCGTGCGCCCTCCCTTCCAGGAAATCTCCGGCCCGCCCATCTCCTTGATCGCGACGACGGCCGCGAGCGTCCAGAGATCCGCGTATGTGATCCAGGGGAACTTGGCCTTGAGGGGCTCGAGGAACGCGCGCGCGTGCTGTAGCCCGGCGTTCGCGGGGTCCCCGCCTTCTTTCTCGTACCGCATCCCCGCGCCGTTAGACCCTCCCGTGTTCGTCTTCGCGCAGTACGTGCCTGCCGAGTGCCACGCGAGACGCACGAGCACGGGGCCCGCGGACCCGTCGTCGTAGTCCGGCTGGTGCAGGAGCTTGCGCACGGCTTCCTTGACTTCGTCGAGCTGCGCCGCCGTCGGCTGCTTGTTATTATTCTTATCCGCCGCCATGTTGAGCGAAGCTTCTCGTCTCTAATATGTTTCTACGCCCCCGAATCTTATGTTCGCGTGTCTATCCAACGTCTCGTTTTACAAGCGAGCTAAGAATTCCGCCCCGACGGTTTTGATTTTGTTATAAACCGAGTAGTAGTAGTAATAAGAAACCCGAAGAAAATTTAGTGGAAGCCCGTAACGCAGCTCGAACTCAAGCTCGGCGAATCGCCCCCGAGAAGAACCTCGGCTGCGCTACAGCCAAATCGCGTTAGACTTGTTGAGTAAGTCATGGTGTTATCGTCGGCGATCCACTTCTCTCTTCGTGTCATCGATATTAAATGCGTAGATATTGGCTTTACGAATGGGTTCCAGTTTTATCTGCCGTGCTGGTGTCATTTCATATGTGGAGTTCGGTTTTGCACCCCTTGATGCAGTGTCGAGTTCAGGGGTACGATGGTTTGGAGATAATGCAATTGGTCGTCTCCGAATCAAATCATAATAGTTAAAAATACTCATAACTAGTGAGAACTGCTAATCCGGATTATGTATTTCGTAGAAAGCAAAGTTGTGTGTAGAGAACTTTCATGAGAGCGAAAGGAATCTTATATCGACATATTAATAGAACCCTTCGCTTAAGTCTCAAACTAAATACTCATTAACTGCCTTGTTAATAGATATGGAGACATTTCAGTACTTCGGAGAGATCTCTTTTCGACTATTATTGATTGCGTACTGAGTGAACTATGTCTCTATAATACTAGTATGTTCAACGACAGTAGAGATGGGGGGTATCACGCAGAGAAAAACTAACAAAGTAGGAATCATAAAAACGACTAAATGCCAACTACGCAGTTCCATGTACTTCATATCCGACGGGTTATGCTCCTGATAAATGCCTGTTCAATAAAATTAAAAAACCATTAGAAAACTGGGTTAGTCTCAGAAATGCCTAAATACTAAGCAGAGTTTGTCGATCGCCTCCAGATCATGAAGGCAGCCACGGCAGCGCAGGTTGTCGCCCCGAGAGCAAGATATAATCCCGACCGGTCGGGCGGCGGCTCCTCGCTCTTGGGGAATGCCGTGCTCGGGTTAGTAGCGGCCTCCGCTAGTGCGACAAACAGCTCGCCGATACTATTCCACGTTACGCTCACATGGACTGGCGTACTCATCATTAGGTTTGACGTATATTGGTCTGGTTGCAGCTCGCTTCGTTGAGTTGTTTTGTCCTTATCCGCTTTTAAAGCCGTGTATATAGACGGTAAATCATCGAGTTGCGGAAATCGCTTTCGAAGGTCAACTATATGTGAAAACGAGTCTGGATCCGATGAATCGTATACATAGCAAATCAAATCGCAAGAATCTAGTCTCGCCTGGTTCTCCAGTATAGCAGGTTCGAGCTCTCCAAGCTCTTCTAGAATAAGGTAACATTGCTTGCCACCCTGAAGCTCTACACTGTTGACAGCTCTCCTAGGTTTGATAGTTGGATAGTACATGCTATAGAACGGTCGGTTAAGAAACGCATCCAGAAGAGATGATTTGCCGGCTCTGGCAGCCCCAATGATGTAGCATAGCACAACATTCCGTTCAACCCGACCAGGGCGCCTTCTCCTCTTACGGGGCTTCGTTATTTTCAAAGCTGATGTGATGGATTCCTTGGGATTTTGCGGTTCAAAACCCAGATACGCGAGATATTCCAAGGTCGTTTTTGGTTCGAGGAACGTCGTCATGCTCCACTGAGCAAGCCACCCTTGCAGAGTGATATGTCCAGCTTCGTTGCGGACGGTCGTAGATGGGAATGAGGACTCAACCCAGGAACTAGGTAAGCCGGGGGTAGGAGCAAATAGGGCATCAAGTTCTTGATCATTTAAGCCTCCATCGTTGTCTTTATCGAAAAGCAAGAAGAGATCCATGAAGAAACGATAACCAGCGGGGCTCAGCTCGGCGGAAGCGTATTCAGGGACCTCGAGCTTAGGATGGATAAAGCTATCTTCCAAGCTTAAGCTGTCGGTATAATGGTATTTCCGTAGTATAACCCATATAGTTTCATGTCGACCCTTTTCAGCGTATATCTTGTTAAGTTGAAGGAAGCCTCGCATGTCAACCCCTTTTGAAGTATCTGACCCAGGAACGGTTTTAGCAATGGACAGCTTAATGTTTTCAAGGTCCTCATGTGATAAGGGCTTCTCGAAACATTTCCCTTGGAACTCTTGGATCTCGTCGTCGTTTAAATAACCATCTTGATCCTTATCGCAGAGATAGAATATTCTCTTCAGAGCTGACATGCAGGCTGGCTTCAGGTTACCTTCCTTGTAGTCGAAAAGCGGAGCAATAGGATGCGTGACAGCTTTCTGGCAGAGAAAGAAGGTTTCGTTGACATTCTGATGCTCTCTGGCGCTTGCTCGTATACAGGAATCGATTTCCCTAAACTCGTTCATGACGGGTAGCATCTCGTCTTCGATAACTTGCGGGGTGGTATTATCGGTGAGATCGGACTTGTTGGCACATAAAACCACAGGAACGTTTACACCGAGGGAGCGAAAATAAGGCATCCAGAAGAGGGCAACCCTTTCATAGCTGTAATGGTCGGAATATACCAGGAGAATGACATTGGACTTCCGGATCTCCTTGCGCAGGGTAGTGCGATCTTGGGGACGCGCCGACGTATCAACGATGGTGGTGGTGACATTTTCAGGAGTACCGATGCTCGGTGGGATCGTTATCTGAGGCAAAACGGCTTGTATTTTATTGCTCACGAAGACATCCTTAACAAGGGATGCAATGAGACTCGACTTGCCGGTCCCTTCATCTCCACAGACGCAAACACGTACTATTCGTAGAGGTAATACTGTTAACTACCTATCCACAACTGCGCTGAATGGGATTGAGATAAGGGATTAGGGATTGCGTACCTGTTGCCATGCTGGTAGAAAAGCAAGGAGTCCAGTAAAATGGAGTTCAGCCGTTAGGATGCCATTCGTCACGAAGCTACCCAAAATAATCTGCAATGAGGTTCTTGGAGCGTGTTTGGATACTAAAGAGCAAGAACTGGAGAAGAATGTCTTTGCTTTTTTAAGTAGGATTTTTGGGGGGGCGTAGGACGTAATGATTGATCTATTCTCTGTTTTGCAAACGGGAGAAGGCTTGAGTGGATTGATCGTATTTTAGACCCTATTCGGCACGGATCTATGTTGGGTTGCGGGTTGCGGAATGAATGGATTTGATGAAATCGAGTGGATGCGAATGCTACGTATTTTTGGTTCAACTTTTTGAAATGACGATTATCCGATTGATTAGACGGGGTACGTACCTATCAACCTATATAAAATTTACGTACTACCTAATGTACAGATCCCAAATACATGCATACATCGAAATATTATATTAGGTAAGTACAACGGGCAGTGACACTTGAAGATATTTATAGGTACATACTAAATCAAGCCCTGAGATACATATATAGTGTAACTATATATTATATTATTGTCTTCTTAGGTACCTATGAATCATGTCTGAAAACGAAAGAAACAAGTCGCAACGATAGTGATACAATAAGCGAATATCCTAGACGAACATCACCTATATCACTTCTTCTATTACAGGAGGGGACCTCACTGCAGCCCTGAGAGAGATGAGTACCAGGTAATTTAGTACCTCTAGGTAATTATGTACCTACCCGTAGATATGGAAGTATCTGCACGTCTCTCCACTAATAAGCCTGACTCCCGAAGACTTGGTTAAGCACTTGCCGTCAACGACCGAATTGATTACCTAGGTATTTCTATTTTGGGCTCACAACTGGAAAAGACTCGCAAGTGGAAGGTTCTAAATGTAACTATTATGGCTACTGTGGCTACTGTTTTAGATGGATATAGGTAGCACCTACTTGGGGTAACGCGGTTCAGATTATACTTCCCCTCATCAAAACTCAAAATCCCCCATGATCAGAATCGCCCTAGACTTGCTAAGTTACTTCAATTACCCCACATCAACTTCCCGAACGACGCAATACCCCTGTTCTTCTTGGATAGTACCTAAGCCTGAAAGCTTCCCCGACATGGGACTTGTTCCTGTCGATTCGAGAATACGCAACTTCGCTTTCTTCCTTTTTGCATTACCTATTCCCTTTTACATACAAGTGTATAGTATTTCCACCACAATTCTCTCCAACTTGATTATCAACAGTAACGCTTTGCTTCAATTCCATCTTCAGGTTTTACTTTACATTAGACATGCTCACGCATACATTATTATATAAGATTTGACGTAGCTTGCGCTTTAAACCGACTTGACGATTACTTCAATCATACCTTTCGCCTTCACTCCAGAAATCAAGCAAACGGCCTATCCAGCTAGACCTCTCAATTGAATTCCTACCGAGTATATAGTGCTTCAATATTACACTCTTATTATCAAGCAGTCTTCTAATTGGTGTTTGGTAAACCCTCGTCATGTTGTAAGCCTGAAAAGCCTGTCTTGTCCCGTACACAAACTGCGCGGTTCCCCTCCGCCATCACTCGCCCTCAGACGGCTAATGAGTTCATCTTTTCTCCCGGCAGTGTGCTACCGCCTCCGCCTAGGTATCCTACGCAGGCAGCGTATAATGCCGCTGTTGCTGCCGGCCATGCCACGCCTATGATCGAGACGAATAATATCTTATCTAACCCCGAAGACCAATTCATAGCTGGAGAGGGTACGCTAGTGAAAGAAAGATGATATATGGATCCGGCGCTGAGGTTATGATATAGGAACATACGTGCTTAAAGAAGACCTTCTCCTTGCGACGCCGCCACCCCATCCGTCCGAAGCCCCGGTTGTTAACCCCAACCCGCTAGCGACGACACCACAGCCAGCTACAACTGGGACCAAGATCTCTCTCATCAGCTTAGAATCCCGAACACCACCACCGGCTCTTTTTAAGTTAACCCCGACGACAACTACATTATCACCGAGCATCGCTGAACACCCGAGTGAAGGGCGTTATTCAAACGACGCGAAGCTAAGTAGCGATGGTGAGGGAAGAGGTACCTCGATGAGCGATGGGGGGCCATCGACGTCGGCCACAGCAATGTCGGCACCGGCATTCGGCGACGGCAATGCTCTACTCGTGCCGGAGAGGACTAAGGACCCCAATAAGCGACGAAAACCCAAGAATAACATGACTAAGAGTAATTCGTCCTTCATCTCACGGGTTATCATCAACGAGGCTTTCTCGAAAAAGCTCGCTGATCGGCCGAGCGACGGGCTGTTTGCTTTTGCCAATATTAACCGAGCTTTTCAGTGGCTCGATCTATCGTCTCCCACGAAGGCCGATTATCTAACTAAGATTTTATTTACAAAAGCTCATTGCTTAAGTCATGACGTTAACCTGGTGACGAAGAATTCAAGCCATATTGACCTCATTATGGGCTTCTCAACAGGCGAGATTATATGGTGGGAGCCTATGTCTCAGCGATATACAAGATTAAATAAGAATGTAAGAGATTTTGAACTCTTAGGCAGAGAAGTTAATTAATGAATTGTAGGGTGTTATCAACAAGACACCGGTCTCTCAAATCCGCTGGATCCCCGGGGCAGAAAATCTATTCCTCGCAGCACATATGGACGGGACCCTAGTTGTTTATGACAAAGAAAAAGAGGATGCAATCTTCAACCCCGAGGAGGAGGAGACCAAGTCTAATGGGGAGATCGCGACTCCCAGGGTCGTAAATCATTACAAAGCGATTAACGTATTGAAGTCAGTGCATTCCAAAAATCAGAAGACTAACCCGGTGGCGGTATGGAAACTGTCAAACCAGCGGATTAATGCCTTCGAATTTTCCCCTGACAACCGCCACCTCGCAGTTGTATCGGAGGATGGCACGCTACGTATCATCGACTATCTCAAGGAAGAGTCAGTGATAAAACAGTAACCCTCAAAATCTTGATAAAGTGACTAATAATATGGTAGACTTCTTGGGCTATATAATTCGTATTATGGCGGGTTCACATGCGTGTGCTGGTCGCCGGACGGAAAATATGTTCTCACTGGAGGGCAAGACGACTTGATCTCGATCTGGTGCCCCTCAGAAACATCACTCATCGCTCGGTGTCAAGGTCATCAGTCATGGGTTACATCTGTTGCGTTTGATCCCTGGAGATGCGATGAGCGAAACTACCGCTTTGGGAGTGTAGGTGAAGACTGTCGATTATGTCTCTGGGATTTTAATGTCGGGATGTTGCATAAACCGAAAGCAGTACGTCTATTATCCTGGAATAGATACTACAAGTCCACTTGTTAACATAGACACAGACAACCAGCCGGCAGCGTGGCTCTATCTCATCTCGACTCCCCATATTACAACGCGCCGAGACCCAAGGCACGTCGGCTAGTAGATTACGTTCAGATTCTGTTGTCTCGGGTCCAGACGTGGAGGAAAACACGATAGAGCACCCCGTTGAGCCGCGATCAAGAACGGCGATACTCCCGCCGGTGTTAACCAAGATAGCCAATAAGCATCCATTAAGCTGGATAGAGTTCACCAAAGATGCTATTGTGACGAGCTGTAAGACAGGTGAGTGCGGCGATTATATTAAGACTAACGCCGAATGCATACTGATGGGGTTCATTCTAGGTCACATCAGAACTTGGAGTCGACCATCGGACTCTATAGCTCAAGTAGACTTGTAATATTAAAAGGGGGACAATACTACGAAGCTCCATTGGAAACAAACCTAGCCGACATTTGGTATCTATTGGTCGGGTCAAACGATGGCAAGTGGCGGCTTGGAAGCGGAAACATGCATTGCTATTAGTCACAAACCCAAATGAGCGCGATTTGTATATCAGAGAAGAAAAAAAAACTTCAAACTGCATATGGGGCGATGTTACGATAGGAGGGCACCAACAAAACGTCAAAATCTGCATGCTGCCGCCTCCCGTCCGGAAGACAGGCGCGGTGGCTTTTCGGTGTAAGTGTGGGACCCCGGCAGTTCTCAAACAGGGAGTGGATAGGTGATTAAGGTGGTCGAATCGAGTCAAGAATCAAACATAACTAGATTATGTATGATGCGCATAAAACCTGCGGCCAAGTTTTGATTCTCGTGAAGGGGAAAGGAAAGGAGGAGATGGATGGGAAGAGAAATTAAAAAAAGGAGGTCTGTGGTGATTGCTACGGTGCGGTACGACTTACGAGTCGATACGCGAAGAGATCTACAGTAGTATGACGGGATGACTGGATCAGGAAAGCCGCTGTGCGTATCATCACAGATGTCAGAAATGCATTTTTATATGAGGCTCCTACGCTGCATACATGATAATGTATTGTATGCAGGGCATGAATAATTTTAAAAGCATGTGAAAAGAACGTCTGGTTTCATTATCAAATCCTTATGTGTGCTGTTCTTGTTATCTTGGCAACCAACCAACCAGATCAACTCGAGCTTAGCTGGCACAGCACACACCAGCATGCCAGCATGTACTTATGTAGCTCGTGTACGCAGCGGTGGCGTTGGTTGGCTAGGGCCTTTCGAACGGCGCGCAAGCTGCCCGGCACCGGCACACCTCCTATCTGCGCGGCGTCCGCGTCTAGACCGCGCCTAAAAGAGCCTCAACAAGGTTTTGCGACTCGTCCACTATCATTCGGCCCTTCAAAACCCAGTCCCGGCAGAGCAGGATCTAGACGATTTTTCCCTCCCTGCTTTCTGGTAGGGCTAGCAAGAGACGGACCAGAAACAACAAGCGGCTGAGGGTTAGTCCCGAAAAGGGCAATCCGTTGTCGATACGGCCAGAAAGGACCATGTTGCGCACGGATCGATATCCATCGGTGGTGTGGATTTGTTTTATCTCTTTAGCTTATCATATGTGGTTCAGACACAGCGGGCACCGCACCGAACAACACCATGTATAAAAGTACACAGGTGAAAAATCAGATGCAGGGCCGGGTATGTGTGCCCCCCCACGTGGTATCGAAGGATGTCTGAGGATATATCTTAAAACCAGGGAGATTTTAGAGTTACCCACGCAGGTAGCAGACCATGGTAGCCTCCTGCGTTGATGAGACCGTGATCCACTTAGTTGCCATAGGGCTCAGCATTAGCTTGGCCCGCCAGCCCGCCTGGGCACTTTAAAAAGATTCGCGTTGGGTATTTCATTAGTGTAAAAGGCTTCGTCCGTGGCTCCATTGTACTATATCGGAAAAAACCGCGTCAAACCTTTTTCTCTGAGAGCTACTACCGTCGTAGATTAACGGAACGGGTCCCTTGCTTAAACAATGGAACCAAGACCCAACAAAAATAATCCATGATGCTCAAAATAGCCTTGCAATTCCAGCCTCTTTATCTCGCGAATAATCGATGACACCTTCACCGTACGTATTTTCCTGTATCAGGGTCGGGTAGGGCCCCGCCTAGCTCGATAGAAAATTTCGCAAACCTAGCGGAACATTTGGAATATATCCCGCGTGATACAATACGCGTAACAAGATGATAAGGTTTAGCCCTTGATAAACTGTAGAGGGATGACTGGCATAAAGTCTGTTGTCGTCAGCCGACATCCTCTTAACAGTTAGATGCTAGTCCAGTCAGACATATTTGTAGAAATGATCCCCCACCTACCTAGAGAGGATTGATAAGGTTGGCTCTACACGCTTAAATGTAAGTAGTGTAAATATGAGTTTGTTGTCAGATGCTGCTAGTGCGCTTGAGATACTTGGTGCTTGATCTTAGTCATTTCATATACCTGGATCTGATTGATGCGGGTAGTAAACGAGACGTCGAGACGCAAGCGGATTGACTAAAGTCCTTTTTTACCAGCTTGGCAAATAGACGATAGAAAATAAGTATCTACTTAGGTAGGTTACCTAACATATAACCTTTGTATACCTAAAAGTAGTTAGAATGAGGTACTTTAGGTAGTAGAGTTTGATAGATTGATGTTGTTTAACGTTAATAAGAGCCAAGCTTTATCTAATACTAAAGTTGAGTCTCGTCTTAGCTATTCTAGATTTGAGGAATTAAAGCTATAACTAGCTTTAGATTTGGTTTTGAGATTATTAGTTTGGCTAGTATTAGTCGTCGGCCGATTATGGCTCGATTCTCCGTTCGGGAATAGTTAGCTGCATGTATGCCAAATCACTGCACAAGTCGATGGGAAAATAGACGAGTGATACATAAATAGGGGAGAGCTTAGGTGAGACGCGATATATGAGTGGAAGAACTTGATACCGTCGTAACGTATTCCAAAGAACAGCCAGAGCCGGTGCAGTGGTGAACGACCTCGGTAGGTATTAGTGCTGATTGTTTCGGTTCAGCGGTTGTTTGTTTGGCCGAACATGGTGTTGGTAAGACCCGGAAAGCATCAGGGTAAATAAGGAACTACCCAAGGCAGAAAACAGCCTCCAGGAACCATGCATACAAGGTCGTAGTATACTGAGCCAATCGAGCTTGGCGCATGGATCCGCAATTTTCTGATCATGTCAGGAATAAGCCACCCGCAACCAGATATAGAACGATCTAGAGAGATCGTGATCCTCATGAGGCGGTGACTTTTATCGGTATTCACCGCCAAGCCTAATGACGGATCTAGCACTGAGATGCCGAATCGGAGTTCACCCCCACGGAAACTCGTGGATAATTCGGTAGCCACGTCCTTTTTGACATGTTTACGAATTAACGAATTCTTTTTTTTTTTTTTTTTTTTTTCGTGTCATCTCAATTCGAAACATTCTCTTGCTGACGTATATTGGATGAGCGGCAATAACAGGAAGCCAGTATTTGATATTCCTTTCGCATCGTACAATAGTTGTACGGCATTTCAGCTCCGCTCATGGACGCAAGTCTAGGCTGGAGATATCGAAGGTGGTATGCATGCCGGCTGCTGTAACGACAGATGCGGAGAGCCTGGAGCTGAGTTGGAAAAATCATATGAAGGGATAATACACATGCGGGTGTTGCAGAAGAACGAACGTAACTCCGCACGGCACAACACACCACGATGCTGTCATTCCTGATGATTAAGAAGGGCCTGGGGTTCTTTGGAATATTATACGTACACGTGGGGAAATTTCTTGGGGATTCTGTTATCAAGATACTCACCCAGATAACCAACACGAAAGGGTCAGGTCGACGTAACAGGTAGGAGAAACTAGTCCGTGTTTTCGTAGAACTCGAGTCGCGGCAGGGACGGACAATTAAATACATGCAAGTGATGATGATGATATTGCAACATATGTTATATACAAACTAGCTGGTGGCTTCGGTGACGATCAGTCCACCTTCGTCTCCCAGAAATGGACGACGATGAAGGAATTAAAGAATTATGTTAGGTACATATTGTACATTGTTACATTATCGAATTACATCTAGTCTAATAGGGTACAGTCCAAAGGTAACGGTCCGTTGACATAATCGTCAACTTGCTCTTACCCTATTAAATTCTTCAAAACCTTCCACCGCGTGACTCGCACATCACGAAACGACCTCATTTTGAGGTATGCACCTTCTCAACGTACTTAACATAGGTAGGTAAATGCAATGAATGCACATGTACTATGTACTATGTGGTGTATCAAGCGGCGTGCTCCACCCTGTAAGTGCGACCGGCCGATATCAGGTTCTGAAGGGACCCACCTGACTAGGGACCCGCACACCAAAAATCTAATGGTGGTTACCCCTTTGAAAAAAAAAATCGAGACGAGAAAAATAAGGAAAGCACTGGCATGAAAAAAAGGTGAAGTTGATACATGTACTAGGTATGTGTACATGTGCACAGCCGCCGCAAAGTGTGGGTTCCTTCTTCGCTTCCACCATTGCGGCCCATGCTTCCATGATCCATTACACTGCATGTACCCATGTAACC
The DNA here is from genome assembly GCA_037126485.1 of Daldinia eschscholtzii. NCBI lineage: Eukaryota > Fungi > Ascomycota > Sordariomycetes > Xylariales > Hypoxylaceae > Daldinia > Daldinia eschscholtzii. The sequence goes on from JBANMG010000002.1 coordinate 1,859,431, forward strand.
TTTTTCTCTATTTCTCTTTCATGATCTACCACAAGCGTAGATCCCGACCGGCTATCACCGTCTCTAAACCCAGCCGATCCAAAGTCCAGCCAAAGTTCCCATTTTGCCCCTGGCAATCGTAGGTTCAAGGTTGCTTGAGACCCTCTTGACCCTCCAGCCCTTCTAGCCGTACAAAGTCTCTTGACTGGCTGATATGTAACGCTGGGCATGAGAGAGAGGGAAAAACCTGCCCACGAGCCATAAAAATGGGACGAGTTGCCCGACGGCGGCGGCGGACTTATCCTCTGCTGGCTGCTGACTGACTGGGACTTGATTTGGACTGACTACTTTTGGTTCCCGTCACCAAGACCGTTGCAATTTCCAGTCCTTCCCGTTCTAAACCCCCCGTTCCCTATTTGATCGGACCTGACCCATCCTCAAAGGAAAAAAACCGCCGATGTCAAGGGGACTACTTGATATAACTAAAAGTAGTAGTACCCACACGCTAGGAGTTCTCATCCTCGTATCTTTGTGTCATACATGTTCCCTGCGAGCTGTTCCACGCGTGCCTTTGTATCTACTAAGAACGCTAAAAACAGCTTGACTCTATTGTTTCGATTATACTCCCTTTTAATAATCCTGACTCTCCCACCAACGTATTCTCGAGTCTTATTCCATGACCAACCTTCACCACTTACCGTTCACATTTCGTGGGCGTAATCCCTTAGCCGGCTCTCCCCCGAGTGCAGGCGTCACTCCCAAAGCAATAATACACGCTGTCGAATCTGCTGAATTAAAAATGCCTTCTTTTAACCCGTTCACTTCGGTGGCTGGCCGGAATGTCTGTACCTTATTTGAGATACGGTAAGCTGAAGCAGTTGACATCAACCAAACAAAGCTACTCGACAGTATCTTACTGAGAATTCGCCGCAGTCTTGAGAACGATTTTATCGTCTTTCGTGGAAACGAGCATGAAGCTTCCGGTCAGCTATTAAAGGGTGTCTTAGTCTTGTGTTTAAGAGAATCCTTGAAGGTCGAAGATGTACACTTGCGGCTGATGGGTAGCTGCCGTGTGGCTTGGGTCGATGGAAAGCAAACCCCATCTGGTATTCATAATCAGAAGATGGACAGGACAACCACAATTCTGAGACATACTTGGCCGCCTTTCGTAGGTGAGACGACGCATCACAACACTTTAGCGCCTGGAAATTACGAGTGGCCGTTCGAGTTTCTACTACCGGGAGATACTGCCGAGAGCGTTGAAGGGCTCTACCAAACCGGCATTACCTATGTCTTAAAAGCCACTATCTCAAGAGGAAAGCTGGCAAAGAACATACACGCCTATAAAAGATTTCGAATTATTCGAACCCTGGAACCTGCTGCGCTCGAATTCAACCACGCCATGAGTGTAGAGAACATATGGCCGAACAAAATCGAGTATTCCGTGGTCGTCCCGCAAAAGGCCGTTGTCTTTGGTAGCAATATACCTCTAGAGATGCGATTTACTCCTCTCCTAAAGGGGCTAGAAATGGGCGTCATTTCAGTCAAACTTATTGAAATCCAGGAATTTAGTGTACAAGGTTATCAGGCCCCAGTCAGATCATATAAGCACGATCGTGATGTTACCTCATGGAATCTCGAAGTCACTCGCGAGCAGCATTGGCAGGACAATATCGAAGAAACCGGCCAAGAAGGATGGGTCATCAAAAAGGAATTGCCCCTACCTAAGAGGTTGAGCAGATGCATCCAAGACTGTTCAGTCCACGGCATTAAAATCAGGCACAAGCTTAAGCTTACGGTAGCACTGCAAAACCCTGATGGCCACATTTCTGAGGTAGGATATTATACCCATTTCATATTCTAGACGGAAGTTTGTACTGACAATGCACGATCAGCTTCGAGCATCATTGCCGATAACTATCTTCATCTCACCAAATATGCCTCTAGACGAAGAAGGCAATCTCGTTTCCCAAGCGCCTGAAACCCCCGGCGAAGCGAACGAGAACGATTCCTCAGTGATGGCTCCCCCGGGCTACGGAATGCACGTATTGGATCAGCTGTACGAAGATGTTGATCCCAGCGGAATTATGACCCCGGGGATCCACAGCGGCGTTAACAGTCCGTTCTACGCACAGTCTCGGGCAGGCTCCTCGGAAAATTTAGCCGCTATGGCCCATGCCATAGCAGTTCCGCCTGCAGTTCTTTCTTCTAGGTTGCAGAACGTCTCTCTTGACGAGTCTCGAAGGAACGAATCATTCATCTCGACCGGATCTGGGTCAGGCGCGACGACTCCATTCAATCATCCGCATGAAAGCGAGCATACTGGGGATTCATCTCAGGTGCATTCGACGCAGCTGTCTCGACAGACAAGCGAGGAGGATCATCCGAACCATGTAGGGGGTCACCACACTCCGCCTGAGCATACGGAGTTCTTGGACATGGAGCAGCTGAGCAAAGTGCCAAGTTATGCAACGGCAACCAGAACACCGCTGCCAAGGACGCAAAGCTACACGGGCTCCATCCCCCTTCCCGATTATCTGACGGCAACGAGTGCGCCGGGCTCTCCAACGCGAGTAGTAGTGAACGACCCCATGGCAACTATGGCAACCATTGCGGAGGGCCCACAAGCTAGAGTTACAGTGTCAAGCAGTCGATCGCGAAGCACATCGAGGAATAGACAGGCCAATCGGCATTCGATAGGAGGATTTAGTTTCTTTCCCAGTCATACAGCTGTAGGCGGCACTGATGGCGAACGACGTCTACGACTCATCCAAGGCAGAAGCGGGTAGATAGTTGCCACGGCAGTCTTCTGCAACTGCTACTTTACCATTTGGAAATGCCCCCCAATGTGAGCATTTCTATGGGCTACCAAAGTCATCCGAGTGTAATGTTTATTGGTTTCTCTCATGGTTAGGCGTTTTAATGGCTCAGGGGATATCCACATGTACATGGTTCGCAGGAAGGTTGGTTTCATCGGGACGGGCCACACTTGCATTGAGCGGCGAAATGGCATCTGGTTGCGGGCTCTGAACAAGGAATTGAATTGGTTGGTTTTATTGTGGAGGCACATATCTGAGAATTGCTATATACCCATCATGTTGCTTTTTCACTATTGGCATTTAGACACCAAGAGGCTCGGCGTCAGGAGGCAATGCCACTCTCCAATATTGACTTCGGCAAGTTGGAGACCGAGACAGAACAAATAAAGAAACAAAAAAAAAAAAAACTATTTCAAAAATCTTCATCACGGATAATTACGGTTGTGTGCTTGCATACACCTCCATAATGTATGGGGCGTTGCATTGTTGGTGTCGTATCGAGTAGGAGAAAAAGAAAAAAAAGGAGCAGCAAAACTTTCTCGCTTGCTACGTACGTTCTGGGGTTTTGTGGAGGATACTTTGGTACTCGGTTGTGGAATACGACATTTGTCCACTCCGAAGCCTCGGTCTGTCCGTAACCGGAATTATCGCACGCAGGCATTCACGATATTCGGCTTGGCTTCAAGTCCCGTCGGTGTTTGCGATCTGCGGGAATTATCTTCAACCACAACCGCAATTCGCAATCAATAGGATTTTGAAAAATTTCTTGTCGCATCGACAGAGTTTTCAGAGTTTGACCAAGCTCCTGTGGGCTTCGGCCAGTGGAATGATGCAACGTTGTCAACAGGTTTCGTGATGAAAGGGATGACAAGGACTAATGGATTATCATATGTAGGTACTTGTAAAAGTATCTTTCCACCTTCCATAGCGGAAGACGTCTGGATTACCTACCTAGGTACGTTATGCACGTACCTATTTCAAGATCGGTACTTGGTTACATGTAAGAAATGACGGGTAGGAAACCTTGGAAAGCATATTACGTACATACCTAACTGTATGTAATGTATAATGTATAGTCTGCACATAATGTACCTGTGCCCTACTTCACTTAATTACTTACATACCTACCTAATTACTTGCAGATTTTCAATTAACTTCTTTAATGCTTACGTACATTAGCACGTAGATGATGTCATTCTATCACAGGTCCTTTCCTTGTGAGAGGAAGTTGTCAATCGCGAACTTGATGTTGTGTGACTATCTTGCTGTTTTAATTGGTTCAAAACCTACTAGACCGAGACCAACGCAATAACCCAAAAATGGCTTATCGATGACTTCAGCATCCCCTATGGAAATTCCTATTCCTAGGCATTTTCTTATTCCAATCCACGAATTATCTTGTTTATCCTGTCTTGCCCTTTTCTCCCAACTCCCAATTCCTTCTTAACCTAATTAGGCTAGGAAAGAGGTCATAGCTTCCTTTGAGCTTAAGTGGTCTGATATCAATCGTCGATAATCAGCGTCATATCAGATTTAGATGTGTCCGCCTGGGCATTTCTGCCAGGGTTCCGAAGCGCAATTGATCGTCGCAGGGGTCCGCGCTCCGCGAATTTCGCATCACACGTTCAACTACCCCCAACTTGCCCAACAAATGCACTCTTCAATACTTGATCAAATCTTGACAATTGCAAAGTTAGACCAAGCTAAACCAGACGCAGCCACATCGTCGCGTCGATTAGAACCCTATAATAGCGTCACTACTGCTATCGCGAAAGGATAGTCAACGCATTTCGCGATAGGTACCCTATTCAATTGAATCCATCTTGATACACCGCAACAATACGCAGTACTTCGAAATAGCAAAACATCGAAATCTAATACACATAATAACTATCCAAAAGAAGCAAACGAGTTTTACATAATGAGCGGCGATAGTCATGCACTTCCTGTGAGACAGGCCACTACTCTCAGCGATGAGGCCGTACCTGATGTCGACCCTACTTCGGTGAGCTGCATTTGGAATTCCCCTATTCCCATCTTCGTCGCTAACCCGATGATGCCATTCCCAGACGGCCGGATTACTTGCGGAAAGACTTCAAGCTTGGAAACATGCTGTAGGCTATCTAGAAGATTATGTCGGAGCTGTTGAGAAGGTCCATAAGGCGCACGCTAAGGAGTATGAGAAAGTTCTTAAGACGATTTCTCATCCGTTAAGAGAAGGGGCGCACTTCGACCAGGGTCTCGGCGGCGTGGCAGGTTTCTTCGAAAATATGCGAGTAAACACTCAGGTAAGCCTTCTACCTTGGTCTGCCCCCAGTTATTGTGTTTAGTATCTAATGCATAAATGAAGGCTATGATCAATTCGAATTCGGAAACCGAAAAGACCCTTAAAGGGTCCGTCCTACCAATTCTCGAGCGACTACATAAAGAGATCAAGGCGAAGCACAAGGAGGTTTCCCATGGGGTTGAGAAGAGCGCTAAGGAGATCGAGAAGGCCAGGAACACCACCCAGAAGCATATCGAGCTTTTGGGTCAGCAAGCCGCATCGTTCGAGTCGGCAGGCGGCAAGATGACCCCTACTGATGACCCATACGTTATCCGGCGTGGCGTCCTTCACAGGCTGAACAAGCAGGTTATCGAAGAAAATAACCACAGAAACGATCTGATTGTTATACAGGATGGTTTCAAGGCTTTCGAAGCGCACGTCATACAAGTGGTCCAGCAAGCAATGGACGCTCTTAATCAGGTTGCCGGTGGGCAGGCTGAGAAGATTAGGGCGCTTTACGTCGATATGCTGGGCGCGGCGCAACAAATTCCGCCTGAATTTGAGTGGAACGGTTTTGTTGCCCGTGAGGGTCACCGGTTGGTCGACCCGAAGGACCCGCCGCGGAGCGTGGATGCGATTGTCTTCCCCAATCAGGATCACAACTCAACTAAGCCACTCATCGAGGGTAGCCTAGAACGAAAGTCACGGAACAAGCTGTCATGGGGTACGCAATCGGGGTATTACGTTGTGACGCCATCCAAGTACTTGCACGAGTTTAAAGACGATGATAACTTACGGCACGACCCGAAGCCGGAACTCTCTATCTACCTTCCCGACGCGGTGATTAGTGCACCCTCGGGTGAAAAGTTCACTATCAAAGGAAAGGACAAGGGCGGGAGCTTTAGCAGTAAACTCGCTGGCACTTCTGAACTTCATTTCAAAGCCCACTCGGCCGCCGAGGCTCAGAAATGGTTTGACGCAATCCGTATTGCGGCCGGTGCATCGGGTGCGGCTTATGAAAGCTCGGCATCGTCACCAAATGCCAGCCTTCCGGGTTCTGTCAGCGAAAAACCAAAGCTCGATAGGATGGATTCTGCGCACAAGGAGCAGGATGTAGGTATTACGGGTGGCGAGACTGTCAGTAGCCCTACAACCCTATCGCCCGTGGTGAGTCGGCAAAACACTCTCAAGAACGGAACGGAGAAGAAGGCAACCGCCTAGTGACGCAGCTTGCCTACTGTCCTGAGTTGGAAGAGATTGAAAACTTCCTGAGGTTAAAGTGAGGGAATTATGAACCTTTTGCCAAGAGAGCCTCAGCTTCACGAAGCCTTGCTGAATATAGCTGGAAAGGTATTGTCCTAGGGTTTTACGCAATGTCTGAGGAGCACATAGGAAACGTCATCGTGGGGCGCGGCGACACGGCGATGCGGCTTAAAGTATGAACTCGATATGATGGGAGAGCAAGAACATATCAAGATACCTTGGAGCGGGGTGTCTGGAAGCGTGACCGAATCAGTATGCGTCAGCAATCGAGACCAAAAGGGTATCGTTTGTAGGAGGAAGGATGAGGTGGTATTATATCTTCTTACTGTGGCTTTTTGCTATATTACTTACGACTTAACAACATTAATGAATCTGTCTTAAATCGTCTATTTCATAGGTCCTCAAGTTAAGAGACCATCTGAACGTAACTATATACATGCTATACTCGTGAGATCAAACCTTTTATTAATTTACAAATTAGGTACTCTTCGCTTGTGAGATTTGAGGAGCAACCTGAGATATGAAGATACCTAGTTAATAATACGCATAAGAATAAGAAACCCCTTGATGATCCTAGAGCCATGTAAGCGCTAACGTCGCGCATCTATGAGAGAGTGTATTGTACACGCTTCAAATCTCAATGATGATCAATTATAATATCTAATATTCGCTATCGCTTAAATCAAGTAAAGTAGATCGCAGCCTTCATGTATTATTTGACTCAACTTCTTATTTTGGAGTTGGTTTCAATAGCCGCCCGATGAATAGGCGGACTATTTATAGCAAGGTAGATAGTCGAGCTACAAACAAGCCATGTATTACACCACAGGGTAACGCGACTTCAATTGGGAATTGTCAACGCCATTTATCGGTTAGTGCGAATGAGAACTATCAGCCTCAGGTGAGGAGCGCAAATCCTAGAAAGGTGAGTTGAGCTGTGATTGTGTGGGAGCTCGATAGCCTCTTAATATAAATTACTCGTAGATAGATCATGGAAAGGCATTTCAAGCGAAGAGGTCGTGAATATAACGTAACTTAGATTATTAATTATGGTAAGACACTCTTTAAGGCTATCTCGCTTTTTAAAGTAATCGTAATCTTACATGAAATGCCTTACCATGCAATACTTATCATGATCTCCCACCACCGATGATGGCGCTAGAGAAGCAGGCTCCGATGTGGCTGTATCCTACACAGAAGTGTGTATTTCGCTCGCTCGCTAATTCTTCCCCAGATCTGCAAGGACAAGCAAGCCCATCTTTTGCCAAGGATAGGTCTTTCTCCAAGTCCTAAGTGATATTTTTTGCGGTAGGGCTTTTGGTTAGGGTGTTCCTACTACTTACAACCACGGTCATATCATAATATACCCTCTTAATAACAGCCCTAGGATAGGCCACTCGGACTTTAAAAAGAAGAAGGCAACGGGGGGAGAAACGCCTAGGTAGAAAGCCCCGGAGCCCTGTTTCTTTTCGTAAGGGTACCTACTCCTAAGCCTGCCTAAAAGCCGTACTCAAAATGTCCTTCCGTTTAGCCTTCCTTTGCCAGTCACAAACGCCCCCCCTTTCCCAAAAGATCACCCAAGCTCCCCGCACATATGCGAGAAGACTGTTCGGTGAGGCTCTGACTTGCTTCTCGCTCTCGGTCGTTCGCCCATATTCCAGTTCAGCCATGAGGAGCAACTTATGCCGTCCATATGGCACTATAATCGGACCTCCCAACCCACTACTACATCTGCTGCCCATCCTCCTTGAATATTCTCGAAAATAATGACTTGTCTGCTATGATCTGATCCTCTTTGCCACACAATAATTATAGCAAAAATGACGAAACCATGGGAAGCGCATGAAGCTACTATTAAAGATCTGTATGCCAATAACACGCTTTCCGTCGTGCGGCAGATCATGATCGAGCAATACGGATTCAAAGCCTCGTAAGAATTAACCTCCTTCCTTTCTTTCATTCCTTTCCTTTTTATATTCGCGCTTCTCCCCCCAACATTCCTTCTGTTACTGTTACTATCACCTCTTGCAATCCTACCGGTTGAAGAAATAGAAAAGGCGTTACTAAGATGGAAGGGAAACTCCAGTGTCAGAGCATATAGGGGCCGTCTGATCCGCTGGGACGTCCGCAAGTACAACTGCCGGAAGCGCGGCTCGCCGGGAATCAGCCATAGCAGCGGCACCGACGAGGGTAGCAGCTTCACAAGCGGCTCGGACACATCTTCTCCGGTCCTAGCTACTACCGCCGCTGCTATCGGCGACGCGAGAGCGATACTGCCTCGCGCAGTGATGAAACAAGCAGATGCTGCTGCTGCTGCTGCTGCTACCGATGGCCACCTCGCGATGCCTATGCGCATGAACCAGCTGCATGATCTGAGCCAACAACAATTTGTAATCTTTGGCACGGACAAGTAGGTCTCTTCCCCCTTAGGATACCTGGGATGGATTCTATCCCGGAAAACCTTCGTTCTCAGACAAACGCAATGAACTAACTCCCCCTTTTTCTTTCTTTCTTCCCACCAGCTCCTTCAGATCCAAACCCAAGGCCTTCCTCTCCGCTCCGCAGACCAGCGGCGGCGGCGGAGGAAATAACAATAGCGCCCAATTCGAGTGGGAGACAACGTCCGCACCGCTCCTAAAGAAAGACCCCGACGCCACGGATTTGGACGACTACGCTGGAAGCCAACAGGACGACGGTCTCCCGCCACCGTCGTCGTATTTTAGCGGTCTCGCCGCGTCGATGATGCAGGCCCCTGAAAACGGAAACAATAAATCTTCTTACGACATCGGATATGGACCCGCTACAGCCTCTCAGCATCGGAACATAAACGGCGGAGGCAGCGGCTTAGGTTACTACAACCCCTCTGCGCAGCAACAACAACAACAACAACAACACCATCATCATCATCAACAACAACAAGCTCGCAACGCTATTATAGGCGTAAACCAAGTTCCCCCGGATATGTCGTTTGTAACGCAGACGCGAGGCTACGGCCATGAGGGGATGGTTCATGGGTAATAAGCAAGCAAGCAAGCAAGCAAGCAAGCAAGCAAGCAGAAGCGTCTATCGCCAGCGTATTTCGGACGGAGCAATATATACAACCGACACCTTAGGTATACCTACCTACCTAACTACTATCCGGCTCGACAATTCTCTTGGAGGGGCCGGATAGATAGGTAGCTACCTAGATAGATAATCCGTCTACCGAGCCGGTAGCTGGAACCACACAAATGGATATCATAAGACAAAGTCACGGCGTTACGATATATATCCCCTTATTGTCGTCGACGGATTAGCGATTTCGCGTCTGGAAAGCGGTTAGGCGTTACGTCTCAGAGCCGGAAAGGGGGGAATTTCTCCGCCTATGGGGTAGTTGTCCGATGATAAGACGTACGGTAACGGCACGGCGGTGGTATTACATGGGGGCATAGTGTTACCCCTATGATCTGCAATGAGCGCGTGCGCTATTGGCCGACGATGATTTTCTTTACAATTCATGTCGTTATACTTTCTTGTTTCTACTTTTATAACTTTGTTCATGGTATAGGTGTATGAGTAGGACTGTAAGGAATGGTGCTGGGAGAAGCAGAACGTGGTAGGGTTCACACTGGGAGACACGGCTACGGGTTCAACGTAGTATAGGATATGTTATAAGGAGTGGCATTAGTTGGGCGTAGGATGGACAGTTATTTAGATGGGGATATCAAAACGGGAGGGCAGAGGGATACTTTTTGATTCATTAACTATCTCATTCGAATCTTGTTTCTCTTGAATTTGTGTAGGATAACTATACTGTCTCCTTTTTAGCACTTCACATATCTCAATAAGCATTTTTATAGCTACAGTAGTACCCGGGACAAGGCGAGATAAACGCATCAGCTTAGCCAATGGTAACGTAGTAGTATTTCCGGATATAGAAAGTGGGTATAGAACAATACGAGGCAATAAGTCTACTGTATTGGACGCTGGTGAAATTCTCAGCCCTGATGATTTTTCTAGCTAGACGAGTGGGTATGACGAACTTCGGTGAAATATATTTGTAGATATTATCAATTAATTTTCTCATCTGTGGTGGATCGACCAGTGGGAATGTGCCATAAGACATATATAACTCTCTCTATACAATGTATGGACATTAAAAGCGTTCATTGCATTGCTATACCGTCCTTTCATCATGGCTTTTAAATTCTCGCTCGAGGTTTTAGGTAACACATCCTGTGCCCTATAATAAGTGATCCCTTCGTTTCCATATGCCTATCATTCACTAACCGCCCATATTGAACCCTATCATCCACCAACGAAATATAACCTCCCTATACTTTATAAAAGCAGAAGGCTAAATAGAAACTGGCAACCTCCATCTCCTCGGGCGTAACTAGAAGCGGTCCTCTACCTCTCTCGCGAACCCCCATACGTTCGCTTAAGGGTCCCAAAATAGGATCATCTTTTTCAGCTTCCCAGATCTCATCAAACTTCTGATGATACTGTAACTCAAGATTATAGTCTTCTGCTATAGCGCGGAACGCCGGCCAAGGTACGACGTATTCCGGAACTTCTTCCACCGCCTCGTCGAGGAAGAAACTGTACTTCCATCCGAACGGTGGTCGGAAGATGCCGTCCTCGGGGGTTTTACCAGGGAATCTGACCCGGTACAAGTCGTTGCCCCACTCTGCCGTTTCCTCAACCTCTCCCTCTTCTTCCTCCTTATCCTCTTTGTCATCCTTGCTATCGCCGTCCTTGTTTCCAGCCACTTCTCCCTTCTTCTTTTTTCGCGAACCACTCGTTGAACTTAACGACTCTATCGCCAATTACGTCCGAGTTAGGTATGCAACCTATGAAGCGCCCGCCTTTCTTCAGCGCTCCAGATACGTTCTGAAGCATCATACGGGCCTTTTCTTCGCTCTCGAATGCGTAATGCATGCAAAACATCATGCTCACTATATCGAACCCGCTCCTTCCCATGGGCGAATGGTCGAATCCGACTTGGCGAATGATGTCTATATCACCAATAGACTCGCCATAACAATCCTTGACGTAAAAGCGAGCTTCGAATGGTGGAGGCTGGTGGCGTCCACCCCTATGGCCGCCCCTACCACCTCGTCCGCCGCCGCGGTGGGTCATGTTACGGTAACGTTCTTTTGCTTGCTCGATGGAAACATCAGCGGGATCTAATCCCACGTACAGTTGTACTCTCTGTGGCGCTTGCTGCCACTTGCCTAGGTCACCACCTTTTCCGCATCCGATATCAAGGACGAGTAGCTCGTGATCTCTGGCGCCGGCCATATCGCGCCCTCGCTCGTGAGCGCCAGGCGTGTGATCTTCGTCGGGAGAGAACTTCTGTATCAATGTACTTTTGACCCAATTGTTAAACGATCTCAGCCCCTTGATCCTACTATCCGTCTTCCTCCAGTCTCGGCCCCTTTCCGGAACGGCGTTATAGTGCTGTCTGACAACATCGTTGATACCTCTCTGCTCTAGCGCGGCCTGCGCAGCTGCGGCTTCGGCGGCCTCACGCTCACGCTGCTCGTGGCGCTGACGGATAGATGACGCTTCTGCTTGCGAGAATCGGGCACCGCGACCCGGGCGCTTAAGTTTCCGGGGCGCATCGGATGGCGATCTAGAGCGCTGTCGCTTTTTAGCTGGTTCGAGCTTCTTAGCGTCAAATGGTTGAGGTAACTCGTCAATGGATGGTTCATCTGCATTGTTCTCGCGGCGCTTGCTATTGCTCCTGCTAGGAGATTCGGAGTGCTTGCGCCTTTTGGCGGGATCGAGATGTTTCGCATCGAAGGGCTGGGGCAGCTCTTCGGTAGTATTATCTCCTGCCATTGCGGGAGACGAAAGAATTTTGGCCTTTCTTTTCGCTGAGGTGTGTAATTGGCGCAAGTAAAGTTGAGTTGGATTCTATTGAAGATATGAATTAGAATATGTGATTCGATGTGGTTTGGTTTCTTAGATTTAGAAAGGAAAAGAAAAAAAGATTGAAAGAGGAAAGGAAGTGGTATGTTATTATTAGTACAAGAATGTTTGTTATTCTGGATCTTTAGCTTTCAAGGTGATACGGAAGCTGAGAAGGTGCAAAGGTATGTAAAAAGGTAAAAAGGTAAAGGTATTCAAAGGCTTGGCATTAAGCTAGTGAGGAACCGGGGTAGCCCGAACCTCACTAAGGTACCTTTTTGTAATCCCGTACCCAGCTTTGCTAGATATGTACCTGAGTAGATACCTTGGTACCTTGAGGCTCTAAAAGATCCACAAGTGCTCATTGATTGGTTCGTTGCCAAGTTTAGTTGTGAAAGTTACGTCCGCTGATGGCCGCCTGCAGCTGCTTGCAACCGTTGGCAAAACAGCAGCAGCTCTTTTCTATTATCAACTTTATTCAACACTTATTATCTCTCCATTTCTTGAGAAGCTTCATCAACTAAACCCACCACGACGGCGATATCGTTTAATTACTTAGCGGTTTTTGCGTACTGATTGACGACTTTCCTCTCCTTCCAACTCACTCCTTCATATAAAAAAGCTCCCACCAATTCTTCCCCTCCTTCATCATGGGTTCCGACCCCCAATATGCGAAATGGCCTGCCCTACCTCTAGCCCAACACGTCTTCACCATCACGAATCCCTATGCTACCCGCCCTGCCCAACAGGCCGCAATTAAGAGCTTACAAGATGGCATTAACGAGCACAAGATGGCCCCTCTGTATAAGTACCTGGCACATCCCACCGAGGGCATTCTGAACGCTACCGGCGAGACCTCTTCTGCGTCAGCACCTCAGAGGCCCACGGGTCGAAAACCCAGCGCCGCAGGCATGGTCGCTAGCAAGACTGTGGGTGCGACGTTACCTTGGGACGAGGACGTCTACAACAGGTTGAAGGCGGAGAACGACAAGGAGCTAGAGGAGTTCCAGAAGGAGGAGGACGAAGCTGTCGAGCAGGCTGGCGAGACGGAAATCATGGCTGCGAAGGGAAAGCGTGCCGACTTCTTCGCCAAGATTGGAGATAAGGTATTTTTATTTCCTTTTTCAACTACTCTATAGCTCAAGTAGCACTAGCTAATGACTTCGTAACAGGACAAGGCGATAGCAGCCTACGAGGATGTCTTTGAGAAGACGGGCATCCTGGGCACCAAGATCGACCTGGTATTGGCAATAATCCGCATGGGCCTATTCTACGGCGACAAGGCTCTGGTAAAGAAGCACGTTGCGCGCGCGAAGACGCTGGTTGAAAGTGGCGGCGACTGGGACCGCCGCAACCGCCTCAAGGCCTACGAGGGCCTGCACCTACTGACCGTCCGCTCCTACAACCTCGCCGCGCCCCTCCTCCTCGACTCCCTGTCGACGTTCACCAGCTACGAGTTATGTACATACTCTAACCTCGTCGTGTACTCCGTTCTCGCTGGTTCCGTCTCCCTCAAGCGAGTCGACTTCAAGAGTAAGGTCGTCGACGCCCCCGAGATCAAGGCCATCCTCGGTGCCGACGGCGACGACAAGCTTCTCGCCCTTTCCGGCGCTATCTCCGCCGGCCCCGGAGCCGAGGACGCGGAGATGCGGGACGCCGCTAAGGACACCGTCTCCCCCACGGCGCCTACCAAGGCTACCACGGCCGTCAACCTGACGACGCTCGGCACCGGCTCCGACCAGCCCGAGGCCGAGCTCGCTGTCGACTTCTCGCCCCTCGCCCAGCTCGTCAACAGCCTGTACAACGGCCACTACAAGCACTTCTTCCAGGCCCTCGCCCTCGTCGAGGAGCAGTTCCTCACCCAGGACCGCTACCTCCACGAGCACAAGGGCTGGTTCATCCGCGAGATGCGCCTCCGCGCCTACCAGCAGCTCCTGCAGAGTTATCGCGTCGTCGGGCTTGAGAGCATGGCCAACGACTTCGGTATTACCGTCGATTTCCTGGACCGGTATGTCTTTTCTTTTTATCCTAATATATCTACTTTTCTCGTATAGCTTAACAATAATCCTAACTAACCTCCTTTCCTCACAGCGATCTTGCCAAATTCATCGCCGCCGGCCGCATCCCGTGCACCATTGACCGCGTGACGGGCAAGGGCGTCATCGAGACGAACCGCCCGGACGACAAGAACAAGCAGTACCAGGACGTCGTCAAGCAGGGCGACCAGCTGATTACCAAGCTGCAGAAATATGGCCAGGCCGTACGGCTCCGCGGTAGCGAGAGGGCGTAAAGGAAGGGGTGATCAGTAGTAGTATGAAAAGTACAGTAATAAAGACGATTAGAAAGGCGTCTAAACGACAGCTTACATGTTGCCGGTGATGAGGCTACTGCGTCTGTGAAATAGAGATAGTGTAACAATACGATATCCAAACATAGATGGGTCAAACTACCATTTAAGCTCACGATGAGGGGACTTTGTATGCAATGAAGATGAGTATGGACTCTAAAGGGTTAGGGGTGGCTTTATAAGGTTGGTAGTGCATAGTGGAGAGTATGTATGTAGGTACCAAAGTCCAAACGCCATACCGTATCTTCCCGTCGAACCAGATGCGTATAAAGTTGCCTTAAGCAGCCGACACGGCCATTCTTGTAGATATCTAGGTTGTGTTTGTTTCTCCTGCAACTTCCGCTCTCCGAAGATCTGGCCTCAATCCATCTCCTGACCTAACCTAACAACCCATTGCTGGCTAATACATGTTGGTCTGATGCGACCTTCCTCGTCGCTATTCGTTCACTCCTCTCACTATCTATCTGTACTTGTCCATAAACTCCTTGTGGAACTTCTTGATTGAACCGACCCACTCAGTGCCGGGAGCCAAGAATGTAGTGCGGAAGTGCAGGGTACCCTCAACCTGACCAAAGCCACTTCCGGGCACGACACACACACCCGTAGCTTCTAGCAGACGCATGCAGTAGAATTCATCGGGCGTGCGGCCTTCCTTCTTAGCGGCTTCGGCAGCCTTGGGAGGCACATGGATAGTAGGGAAAATGTACATACTACCTTGGGGTTCGCCACACTCAACGCCTTCCATCTCCTTGAAGGCTTCGTACAGTGTGTATGCACGTGACTTGAGATTGTTGAATATGGCGCTGTACTCCTGGTTGTAAAGCTCGTATGAGGGCTCGCCAGGCTTGGGCGGGTTGACCATGAGTTCGACTAGGCACTGGCCGATAACGGGGGCACATAGAGTGATGGAGACGAATTTGTAGATCTGCTCCTCGACCTCTTCCTTGAAGCCAATCAGGTCAAAGTAGCCACCACGGTGGCCGCACTCGCCGACCATACCCTTGGAGACGGAGTGTAGAGATGCGAGCTCAACCTCATCGTACTTTCCGGGATGCTCCTTTTGCAGGGTAAGTAGCACTTGGCGGAAGCTGTGGAATTTACCAATGAAGACATTGGTCTGGTAGACTTCGTCGGCCATGACCACAAGCTTCTCCTCGGCAGCAAACTCTAGGACGGACCGAACATCCTCTTCAGACAGCGAAGCACCTGTCGGGTTGCCCGGGTTGATGATGACGATAGCACGAACATCAATACCGTCGGCCTTAGCCTTGCTGTAGGACTCTTTGATGGCGGCAAGTGACGTACCCCAGTGAGCGGCCTCGTCGAGGTAGTACGGAACACACGTGGAGTTGAGGACGGAAAGCGAAGCGGTATAAAGTGGGTATTGAGGAATAGGCACAAGGACTCCGGTAGTGGGAGAAGCGCAGATGATGTGTAGGAGGGTGTTCACGCCAGAAGATGCGCCGGCCGAGAGGTAGATATGCGCCGGATCAGCAGGAAACCCATCTCGTCCTATGTTTACTAATTAGTATGAATGTAGGGTAGATTTCAAAGCAAATGGGACTTACTTTCAAGGAACTTGGCAATGCTCTCCTTGATGGCTGGGGCACCAGCGCTGGCGCTATATGCTCCAACGCTGCCGACGTGGTCTAAAAGCCATCTTGCCCGTTCAAGCACGTCCGTCTTGTAGCCCAGAGAGTTAATCAGGACATCTTCGTGCTCTAATAGTTTAGGGTTCTCGAGTAAACTCAGAACCTGGCGGAAATATGTGATGGGCTTCTGGTCGAGTTGCTGAGGGTTGCCGATGTTTGCACTTATCACTTGAGAAAATGGTAGACTCTTGTCGCCCTTTTTGAGTCTGGCACGATACTCCTCCGACTTTACAGCTAGCTCACCGCGAACTGCATATTTAGCCTCGACGATGTGCGGGTTGATGTTCCCAAGGTTGAGTCTAGCCATTGGTGTTTGATGATGAAAATGGCGTTTAGGGGAGTGTAGCAGCGAATTTACAGATGGCGGGGTAGTGGGAGACCCTGAAAATGACAGTAGCAACGGACGCGGGGTATTAGCTGCTGCTACTGCCGCTCCTGATGAAAAAGATTGGTTAATATGGAAGGCACCCCAGGTTTTCAAACCACTAATTTTCTATTCTTTTTCCTTTTTTAACTTTTGAATAAGGAAGAAGGAAGCATCGGCTGAAAAGTTGTGGTATGTTTATGGAACGATGAGGGAATTACCACCGGAAGTAGAAGGCGAATAATAATTCCCTTTAGATAACTTAGGTACTACCTTAGGTACCTATAATAATATAATATCCAGCTTTGGAACTTTCCAAATGCGCAAATTTGAACCTCGTGCACCGTTTCTCCCACGCCGGTCCAGAGAAAAAAAAAGACCCTAGGGATCTAAAAAATGGTCCCCATATCTTTTTTCTGCCGCCTGACCGCGTGCGGTGACGATTTGCCCCCCCGGGACCTTAAAAGTGTGGGACTAAAATGTGATGCTAAATTTGTCGTGCAGTCAGGCACCGATGGTAATTGGAGAAAATTGCATCTACTAGAAACGCCGATAACCGGAGTCATGAAGGGAAATTGCGAAATAATCATGATAATATGGTTGACTTCCCAATATTCCAGCTTGCTTTTTTGAATCACCAGGGAAGTTCCAAAAGGGGAAAAAAAAAGGCGAAAGAAATGACAAATTGTACTTGCCTGTTGCTGTTATATGTAAGTCATGATATCGATATCGAAGAGGTTGTGCTCTACAACTGTAGGCTCTGTGGTAGATGGCAGCGTCGAAAGTTTTAACTCGAGCAGTACGAGACGCTCCCGATCTGACTGTTGCCATCTGAGGCAAAGGAAACAATCCCGGGTTGGAAGGGAGAAGAAAAGATTGAGAGAATTTGGTTAGAAAAGAAGAAATTTCACCCGGGATTGAAATGAAGGAGTGTTTTTTTTTTTTTTTTTTTTTTTTTTTTTTTTTTCTTCTTCTTCTTCGTGATAGCTAAGGTAGGTAGGTAGGTAGGTATGATTCAACTCTGCCTATCTGTCATAGGCTAATCTTAGAAGACGAGAATGAGACCGAGATCTAAGAAAGTCTTTCACCGCTAACGGCCGATTGCGCGCCGGGACGTCGGGGTTAATTGAGCGGAGATAAGATGCAGCTTCAGGGTCCTGGGGGTCTTCTTGGTAGGTTTTCTATAAGTTAGGTAATTAGTTTAACTACCTACATATTTCAAACCTTGGATATCGATAATGCCAGGTACCCAGGCAATAAGTAATAGGTAATAGGTACGCATTCTTTAGTACCACAATACCTAATTCATATATTATCCCATCTATCCATGGAGAAATATACTTACCTAGTAAAGCAAAGAAAACTTCCTAGATGATGACAAATTTCTCATAGCTCCCCAAGATAAATGGGGGATATCTGACATCAGAATCCGAACAGCGCGAGATCTTCTCCAATATCCTCTCCACACTATCAGTTACGGTGTGTCCTCTAGGGAATAGTGACAGCAGCTTAATAAACTCGCCCCAGTTACCAATTAGATATTCTATACCTGTTCGAACGGGGTGGGATGTTCGGCCGTCTTCGGATTTCCGTTCGGCATAATAGACTCTTGCTAAATATGCGCGGAGGGGGATCTCAATATTCCAGTGTATCGCATCAAACAATGCCGTGGCATCGTCGACACTTGACAGACCGAGGTCCCGTAAATCACGCCTTGTGGGATATCTAATATCACTAATATCCCGAAAGGGCCGGAAAGGATACAGGCCACCAAGAAAGGCCCCATAATCTAGCTCCCAATCTAATTCGTCTATCATCCTGAGCGTTGCCTTCTTCCAGGGTTCAATCTTCTCGCGGAGGTCAGTAAGTAACTTTTGGTGCAGTTCTCTGGGACTGTCCAGTCCCTTAGTGACGTAAATCCTAGCGGCAGAAGTAACCGCGTCAAAAGCTTGTGGCCATTGGTACCACAATTCATCGTAATTGGACGGCATATGTCTCATCAATCTCCGGGGCGTTGGGGAAACAGTTTCTCCAAAAGACTGAGGAACGTTCACTTTCCTAGCGGGAAGAAGTCTCGCGAGCCTGCGGATACGATCTTGGCACGGATCTAATCCAATTGCCTGCCATACCTGGGCACTCTCGCTGGAGGGGCTATCTTCTTCCTTCTATAAACTATTAGGTTATATTAGGGTCATAGGAGGCTTAAGAAGTTTTGTTACCCTGGAAAACCATAGACGCCAGGCATCAAATGTAATTTCCAGATGCGGATTTTGACCCAGGAACTCGTCCATTGAACGAACTACTCCAGAGTTATTTTTTTGAGTAATTGGAAAGTACTCGGGTTGTAGTGCTATTTTCCCGTCCTGACTGGAGTATGAACGAGGTAGCCCGACTTGACATAGCCCGACGTAGATGTAGCAATTGTCGCTATTGCGAATACCGGTCTTCCGAAGATGTAGGGCATACGGTTCAAGATTTGAGTTACACGGTAGCATAATGATATCCATATTCGACTTGAAAAATTCTTGGAACCTGACCCAAATTTTGAAACCTGAATCGTGCACGTAAACGTAATCAAGTTGTGACTCTATCACCTCAATACCCCTAAGTATCCTATACCCGTGTATCACCAGCGAACCAGTGAGGCGGAGAACAGCTTCAGGGGTAGACAATGCTTGTGAGTTATCTGGGTTCGATTGTATATAGATTGGACAAAAGTCGCGGTTAAGGTAACAATTGCCAATCGAGGCTGCTTGACGGAAATCGGGAACCCACGAAGGAAGGTCAAGGGGTTCGTTATTATACTTTGCTAGCCGGGATCCCCTACAATTTGCACGTTTTAGAAGGCCGAGTAAGTGACCTTTAGACATCAGGAAAGTAGCGATGCCGGTATAAACTTGCTCGACCGTAAGGTCGTAGTCTGCGGTTAATCCTTCCGCACTGGCGCCGCTCATCATGCCGAGGAAGCCGAATATCTTATCTTCCGGTTTGGAAGCCTCGTTGGATATGCCATCGAATATAAGACTTCCCGCTTCACGCCAGGAGTTCAACTTCGGTTGTCCGCAGTGTCGAAGCCAAAGAGGTATGACATCTCTAGCACTAGCTATCCTCAGCATGTCCGTGATCTTTTCGAGAGAGTGATCCAGCCCGAATGATTGCAGATCATACCCATGATAAAAGGCTACCTCTTTGGCCAAGGCTAGTTCCTGTATTATCCATACACGCGAGAAATAAGGAAGAGAGAATAGCTCTTTAATAGCGCGAATATAATAATAGTCCGCCGCATATACTTGAGATGATTGTTTGTCTGCGTTCAGCGCGAATATTGCGTCACTTATGCGCTTAGAACCTGCTCCTAGGTAGACCAAGGCCTTCTGTGCCCGGGAGTATATTTCAGGCATTAGTCCAACCTGCTGACGTCTTTCCTGGGGATCTTCTTGATTAATGCATATAGAGTCGACCCACAAGTCCCTGGTCCCCGTTTCGTGTCTGAACCGCCGAAGCATTGCCTCGCAGCTTTTAGTTATAGGAAGTCTATACCAGGAGTTCTCAAGATACAATGGCCTGTGTCTTCCCTTATCTCCGGTCTCATCCGCCCACGTATACGATACAGCCTCATACCTTAAGAGGCCATTAAGGACTTTGACGAGCAATTTTCCGTGTAATGGATCTTCCCGGCCGCCAGAGGACAATTGGAATATTCTAATATGTGAAGTTTCTCCCGTAGAGGAGTTTGTCTCTAGCGATTTATACTTGTAGTACTGATGCGTTATAGGGTGTGCGGCTTGTATTTGTTGTTCCTCCGAAGGACACTCAGGATTGCTGAGGCCTGAATCAAGAGCCGTGTGGTCTGCTATGTACTCATCGCTTTTTAGAACACTCGCAACGTGTTGGGAAGTGCCTTCATCACCACTGTATACCATATATTTTGGCCAGGATAAGTTTAAAGACGATCGCCGTATTAATTTGCGTCTCGTGTCGCTGAATACACTGGGATCTTGGAGTATTTCGTCTTTCGGAACTGACGCCAAACACTGTGTACACCGCCACGGGATTTCAGGTAACCGACCCTCAATGGCGGGGTGTTCACAGCTACACAGGCTTGCCATTGTGCCGATATTGATTGGAATTATAAGGAGAACGTAAATAGATACTTGGAATATGCTTAACAGAGTGGACGTGTAGAATCTGATTAGAGAGACCTTTCGTACTAAATCGCTTCACGCGAAAAGAAGCTACTAGAAGAAATCATCATTACCGAAGCGCAATGAAATGTAGGCTATGAGGTTGGGGTTATATGATTGGCACATGATAGACCACGTTATGTAGTGACACATTGCTCTTTGCACAGCCCAATAGGTAAACGACCATTGGAAGAATTAGGAATGATTGGTTCCAGGATGCTTCTCAACTGTACAATCTGTACAGCCTCGTATGCAGAGAGCTATAAGCATAGTGTATAGGCTAGTTATAAGTGTAACTATTTCATATTTATGCCTAACGTCTCGTGTTATCAAGCTTACCTACCTCTTAAGAGGTAGTGTTCAAAGTCTAAAGCCTAAACGCCTACTCGAAATGAAAGGGCAAATCTCATACAATATACCTAGGTACCTAGGTAAAGAAGATCTGGTTTAAACTGCCTAACCTATCGGCTCCCATATTACGATCGTGTGCGAACTTACTCAAAAAAACGAGATGTTGGGCAACGGTCTTTAATAGGAAAGCAAGGAAACAAATAAACTAAAAGTGTATTATAAATTATCATCATGTACAAGCCATTGCTATTATAAAACTCTTTGTTCACTGCGTGGTATTTATGTTAAGGCCTCAGAGTGCTTCAACAACTTCAACTACCCTGAGATGAGTCCGTTAAATAATTCCTTCTACGAAATTACTAAGTATAACTATAAAACCTGCAAAGATTAGGTACCTATATACATTAAAATATACACTCGCTAAATCGTTCCCTTAATGTGCTACGTGTATATTTAGGGGTTCTTACCGCAGGTAGTCTCAAAGCTGAGCGTATTAAGTTTCAAAGATCCTCTTAGCTCACACTCATTTTTTCTTCGATTCTAACTCACTATAAATAAGGTTTTTATATTATTGACTTACATCTTAAGATTGAGTAACGATTCTGCGTACAGAATACCTCATCGAGGCTGTACATAAGAGGTACCTAATCTGCCCAACCATAGAAATAGGAAGGAATTTATAAGACTAGGTAGGTACCTAACCATAAGAAATCTCATAGTTACTACTTTAATTTAAAACGTATAAGATGTCTCACAGCCAAGGCATATGAGAATATTACTTACACACTTATGTTGAGATGAGATAATTTCAAGAGCAGCGTCTCATTAGTCCACCTAAGTACCTACCTATCGTGCATTGCATCGGCATTCTCCCCTAGCCACCCAGCTAAGAAGCCTAATAATTATCAAATGCGCCTATTTCGATTACGCAATATCGACAACTGGCGAATTATATCTTCGCAAATTGGAAGACGGCGATCCTCAATGGTCTTATGCAGGCCGGCGGGGATGAAGTGGATTATCGCCAATCCCTTTAGTGCCGGCTAAGCTCGAGGACTTGGCTTGTGTGATACTGCGTCCCCTGCGTGGCTTTGCCTATCTGCCTACCAAGGTGCCTTACCTAGTCACTTTAGGTAGGTATATGCCGTTTGACGTACAGATGGACGGATGCCCGTAAGAATTCCCTCCAGTAGCCGAAGAAACCCACCAACCAACCCCACTGGCGAAAAAGCATTGGGGGGTAAGTAGGGCTTCTGTTGAGGCGTGGGGGGAAGAGGGACCACTACTAGGAAGAGCCCGATATAGGTTGCTTGCTTGCTTGCTTCGTCACTTGCGTAGCCCGTTAAACTTTCAAGACTGGTTCTCTCCCGTGAGTCGACGAGATCTCAATCTGTGCGTAATCATGATACCCGCGCGCCCGGTTCTTCGTCGACTTGCCCAGCCGCTGGCTCGGCCTGCTCGATGTAACGGTATCCGATCGTTTACAACGGCGTCCACTCGCCCATCCGCTGCCGCTGCCGCAGTCCAGCCGCAGCAGCAATTTGATCAGCCGCCTTTCCCTATTCCCGGCCCGGTCCCTGTTAGGCAAGAACCTCCTATCCAAGCTATTAATACTAAGAATACTCTCCGCGATGCCGTGGCGGCAACTCAACCGAGGAATGATTGGACAAGGGATGAGATAGCGGCGATCTACGGTCATCCGTTAATGGATTTAGTGCATCAAGCGGTAAGAAAACTATGTATAATGAGCCGATGCTTCAGCTACCGGTTTATATGCGATCAATTATATGATAGTTAAGTTGCTGGACTGGACTGATAACACTAGCTGTAATAGAGTCTCGTCCACCGGCGCTTCCATAACCCGGCCGAAGTGCAACTCTGCACGCTTATGAATATCAAGGTAAGCTAACATCAAACTTGCTGGGAAATCCGCTAACAGCCATATTTCAAGACCGGCGGATGTACAGAAGACTGCTCCTACTGCGCCCAAGCTACGCGATACCAGAAGGGCACAGGGCTGCAGGCGAAGAAGGTTGAATCGGTCGAGTCGGTGCTGGAAGCCGCGCGGACAGCCAAAGCAAACGGCAGCACGCGATTCTGCATGGGAGCCGCATGGCGCGACATGCGCGGACGCAAGAACAGCCTGCGGAATATCGCCGAGATGATCAAGGGAGTCCGGGCTCTCGGCATGGAGGCGTGCGTCACGCTGGGTATGATCGACTCCGAGCAGGCTAAAGAGCTGAAAGCCGCCGGACTGACGGCGTACAACCACAACGTCGACACGAGTCGCGAGTTCTACCCGTCTATTATCTCTACGCGCACTTACGACGAGCGGTTACAGACTCTTAGCCACGTGAGAGACGCCGGCATCAATGTCTGTTCCGGTGGTATTCTCGGTCTAGGCGAGACATCGACGGACCGTGTTGGTTTGTTGCATACCGTCTCGACGCTTCCCAAGCATCCGGAGAGCTTCCCGGTAAATGCCCTGGTACCTATCAAAGGTACACCTCTAGGTGATCGCGAGCCAATCGATTTCACAAGTAGTAAGCGCATCTGGATACTTCAACCCGTTTTAACCGTTGATGTATAATGTGAAATTGGTACGCTAACTCGAAATATTCTAGTGCTTCGAACTATCGCTACGGCTCGCATCATCATGCCAGCCACCATTGTCCGAATAGCAGCAGGCAGGAAGACCATGTCAGAAGAGAAACAGGCGCTATGTTTTATGGCTGGCGCGAATGCTATATTTACTGGTGAGAAGATGTTGACAACGGAATGCAACGGTTGGGATGAGGATCAAGTTATGTTTGACCGATGGGGTCTGGAACCTATGAAGAGCTTTGACAAGTCCCCGCCGCCCACAATCAGTTGACTCATAGCTTGTAGTTAAGAGTCAAACCATGATAATAATAGACGTTAGCTATAAGCACTATAACCGTGGTTTATGTTTATCTCTCTTGGCGAGTTTGTTTGCAATTTCCGTGGCCTTGAGGGATTTTGTATCCTTCTGGGGCACTACCTCAGCCATCTGATTTTTCACCCATACCTCAATTATACCGCATAACTCATCAACTTGCTCTTTCGTATTGGCAAAATGTAGGCATATCCTTACTCTTTCACTTCCCGCTGGTACGGTCGGGCTCACGATAGGGCGCACCATGAAACCGAAACGTTGGCAATGTTCTGCGAGACTACGGGGAGCGGCGGTTAGAATCGGGATAATGGGTGATTTCAGGGTTGTTTCTTCGACATAGAGCGTTTTCCGACTTGGCTGTAGACGAGTGTAGAGAGCATGAAGTTGATGTCGTGTATAGTAGATGAGAGTTTCCAAGTATTGTCGCAATGGCTCGGATCGTCCGCTTATGAGGAAATCATAGACAACATCTATACTGGTTAGAGACGTAAAAGTCATCGATGTTGTATAGATGAGACTTCTGGCATAGTTTATCAAGTACGATCGAGTAATAGCGGAGCATAGAACGGCACCTGGTTTTTTGGGGGGGGGGGGACATGTTAGTACCCATACTCTTTCTTGCGGCAATGCGCTTGTAGACGTAGAGAAACTCGCGGTTGGGTATAGAATAACATACCTCCAGCACAGCCTATCGCTTTCCCAAACCCCAAAACTCTGGCCCATATCCTATCCTCTAAGCCGAGCTGGCACACTAGCCCACGGCCGTCTTTGCCGAATACACCTATGGAGTGCGCTTCATCGACTATAATGTAACCATTTCCAGACGGTAGGTATCGGTCCACGGTCTCAACAATTTCCTTTAAAAGTACCGTATCGCCGTCCATGCTATAAAGCCCCTCTACACAGATGAAAACATTAGCTTTACAGCTAGTGACCCGCTCATCTTTGGCTAATTCCCTCAGGACATGACCTAATCCCTGATTCTTACTGCGACTAACCACTCCGCTTTCCTTACTGTCGGTAGTTCGTCCCCGCTGGGCCTCCGATATGGAACTATGCGCGAATGGAATCCTTTTCGTAGCTCGGCTCATACGCATTCCATCATGGACACTCGCATGAATTAGTTCGTCGTAGACTATCACGTCCCCGGGTTGCGGGACAGAACCAAGCAACCCGGTGTTGGCATCGTATGCAGATGTGAATAGAAGCGCCGCTTCTGCACCGTGAAAAGAGGCAATTTTATCTTCGAGTGACTCTGCGAGTGGTGAATTACCGTCAAGGAGACGAGAACCTCCCGAGCCGAGCAGCGATCTGCGGGAATTGTGCGATCCGTTGCTATCCTTAGGCGCTGCGACCTCGGCCTGCAAGCGCGACAGTAACGTTTTCTGAATTTCCGAATTCGTCGATAAGGATAAGTAACCATTGGACGAGAAGTCGACAAAATTAGTTGGAGTATTGCTCAGCTTTCTGAGCTTACCCTTAGCTTTTCGACGAGCTAAGATCACGCCAAGGATATCGTCCAACCGCCTCTGTGTATCTGACATCGCTATCCTATGATTTGAGTGTCAAATAATGAGGGCTGGCAGCGCTTATGTTTGATCTATATGTATTGTTGATCTTATGTCGATCAATACACTACTTATCTACCTAGGCATACCCTAGTACCAGGACCAGAGGAACACTTCCGGACCGATGTCACGGCTGCAGGTTAGTGGGGTTATAAGTTGTTGCTTTTTCCGGGTTAATTGGAATATTATTTAGCACGTAATTTTGCGTCTGGATTTGGCTGCTTTAACAATCAAGAAGAAAACAACTCATAATCCCGCGAGGGTGGCGTAGTGTAAATGGCACCCGTCCACCCTCTACTCTGGAGCTCTCTTCGGGTCTTCCAGGTCTATGGAGCCAACACTGATGTTGGCAAAACCATCATCGCCACGCTTCTCTGCAGGGCTGCCAATAACATATGGAAAAAAGAACAGACGTCATACCTCAAACCTGTTTCAACAGGCCCGGAAGACGAAGCCGATGACCGGTGTACGTGAGCTCTTGTGGCTATTCTGTCTTGTAAGACCGTAATGATACTAACCTATAGGACTTGTAGAAGAATGAATGTGGGAAGCGTTGGGTTACGTGTGTTGACGTGAATCTAGTCATATCGAAAGATACGCCCCCGGTGTCCTACGCAAAACATTGCTGCAGTATGATCTGGCTATGAGCCCGCATGCCGCGGCAAAGGGTAAGGTATGGATTGCTTTGCCTTTGACCTTTATGATGTTGGCGACTTAACACTTGCCTATGAAGTTAGTGCCTTCGGATAAAGAGCTTCTTTCTAAGATATATCAATTCGCGTCTCGGAGTGCGGCTCAACAACCCGGGTGGCTCTTCATAGAAACTGCCGGCGGCGTTCACTCTCCTGGGCCGACGGGCACCACTCAAGCGGACTTATATGCGGCAGTGCGGTGTCCCGTCGTACTGATCGCCGACTCCAAACTGGGGGGAATCTCTTTAACTATCTCCGCTTTTGAATCCCTAAAGCTGCGCGGATATGACGTTGAGAGCATTTTAATATTCCAAGATAGCGAATATGAC
Source organism: Daldinia eschscholtzii (assembly GCA_037126485.1). Lineage (NCBI taxonomy): Eukaryota > Fungi > Ascomycota > Sordariomycetes > Xylariales > Hypoxylaceae > Daldinia > Daldinia eschscholtzii. The sequence goes on from JBANMG010000002.1 coordinate 1,886,057, forward strand.
AATGAAAAGTACTTGAGGAATTACTTCACAGCTTCTCATGGTATACCGGTTGCATCGCTCCCAAAACCCCCTCCAAGGGCGCAGGATAAGGATGCAGATGCACGGGCTATGTTGCAATACTACAAGAATGAAAGCCAAAGTTCAGGTATTCGCAATATCCTCGAATATCTAAACCAGAGACACCAGGCTCGTATCGAGAGACTCGAGTCTATGCCTAAAGATGCGTATAAGCGCATATGGTACCCCTTCACACAGCATACGTCTCTCTCACCTGAGAAGATTGTCGCAATTGATAGTGCTCGAGGTGACTTCTTCCAGACAGTGGTACCAAAAGCAGAAAGGACGGTCAATCAGCATATACCTGTTTTACAGCCCTCATTTGATGGTTCTGCGTCGTGGTGGACCCAAGGGCTTGGGCACGGCAACCCCTCACTTACCATGGCCGCAGCCTACGCTGGAGGTCGCTATGGCCATGTCATGTTTGCTGGGGCCGTTCACGAACCCGCGTTAGCCTTAGCAGACACTCTCTTATGTGGGATGAAGAATCCTCGTCTTACGCGGGTGTTCTACTCCGACAACGGTAGCACGGGCGTGGAGGTAGCGGTGAAGATGAGTCTCCGAGCGTCTAGACTTAGGTACGGATGGGACGCAAATACAGATATCGGAATAATTGGACTAAAGGGTGGTTATCATGGCGACACCATGGGCGCCATGGACTGTGCCGAGCCGAGTACGTATAACGAAAACATCGAGTGGTATAACGGAAGAGGTATCTGGTTTGATTACCCGAGTGTCAAGTGTAGCCGTGGCCAATGGATCGTTGAAACGCCCGATGACTTGAAAGCAGACCTTGGAGGTAACAAAACTTTTACAAGTCTATCGGATGTATTTGATATCGACTCTCGAGAATCCAACGATGAGCAAAAGGCGTATGAGCAGTATATCGAAAGGAGACTATCGCATTATGTTAGCAAGGGCCGAAAGTTTGGTGCTTTGCTTATAGAACCGGTGGTGATCGGAGCCGGCGGTATGGCATTAGTGTAAGGGGAAAACGTGCAGTAGCTCTTGGAAAAAGCAAAGACTAATTTGGATACAGGGACCCCCTTTACCAGCGTGCCCTTGTCAGCGTAGTCCGTCGTTCAGCAAAACTCTTCGGTTCATGTCCTGAGCCGGATACATCGGATCCTACGTCTTGGACTGGTCTTCCCATCATATTTGACGAAGTCTTCACGGGACTGTATCGACTCGGAAGATTTACTGCGTCGTCATTTCTCAAAACTGAGGCTGATATCTCTGTTCATGCCAAGCTCTTGACTGGTGGTTTCGTACCACTTAGCACTACGCTGGCATCTGAGAGCATTTTTCATGTATTTGAGAGTGAGGATAAGGCCGATGCTTTACTCCATGGGCATAGTTACACAGCCCATCCCATCGGCTGTCAAGTCGCGGTAGAATCATTGAGACAGATGCAGGCAATGGAGAAGAAAGGCGAATGGGATTGGGCCAAAAGCAGTGATTGGTCCGGGCGCCTAGTTGGGCAACCTGACGCTATGAAACCCGAGGTGTGGTCCATCTGGCCCTGGGATTTATTGTATTGGATCTCAAATCAGACGGACCTTATAGCCGGGGCCTGGGCTCTCGGCAGTGTGCTTGCAATCCATATGAATGCTGCAGATGGCCTTGGGTATAAGAGTAACGCAGCCCTAAAGTTACAAGGCTCTTTACTAGAAGGCGACCGAACGACGGTATGGAATATTCATAGTCGAGTTTTAGGGAATGTATTGTACCTTATGGGCGGTCAAAAAACAAGCAAGGATGATATTACGGAGATTGCGAGCATGGTCAAACACGCCTTGACTGCTCATTGAAAGGGATAAGTCAATGCTAGGATGAGACTATAGATGAGAAAATAGTGTCTTTAGTAGGTTGAATTGAAAAATATAAAATATACCTAGGCATTCATATTAATTTTAGATGTTCTTATGAAAAAGCGAATAAAAGTACTCCGAAGTCCGGAAATTTCTCAGTATCAATTTAGTGTTTAGTGTTTAGTGTTTAGTGTGTGTGAGGGTGAAGTTGAAGTTGACGACTGACAAGAGAATAACAAAGATTAACAAGGTTGAATTGAAGCCTGAAGGTGGTTAGGCACTAGTTTAACTGATAGTTCTCAATTGATCGCTGCCTTATAGGCCTTATAGTGGATTTCGTACTTTCCATTTGGAACATACTTAGTAGGGGTTTAAATTAGGAGCATCGCCGAAAACTTAAAAACTAACCGTTAGAAGGGACAATCAGGACAATTTCGTCATGGTCTTGTTTGCTTTTCAGCGTTTTTGATGCTTACCTAATGGTACCTATTTGCGCACGAGCCTCTTTTACACAAGGTATCAGGTAACCCAAACCCTGCCAGCCAAAGCCAATTATAGGACCATATGATAATTCCCAGGCAGGTACGTAAGTCCCGCGTCGCGCATGAACCTGGACATTCCCCAAATTCTTCCAACTTCAACCTTTTGCGACAAAACCATTTCAAAATTCTAACTCTCGCCCGGGTCGCCACCAGGCAGATTATACGATCCTTATGATTCTATTCTATTAGACCTTAGCAGAGGGCATACGTCCCAGTCCACCCTTTTTTTTTTCTCTCAATTTCTCTGAATTTCCTTGTCATAGTTATTCAATCCACTGTAGTTTCAAAAATGGGAATTTGCGCCTCTTGTCTCGGCCACCGGCGCCGCGATTCCTACGATGAAGTATGCGCTCGAAACCCTTAAGTCGTGTTGTAAGCATTGACTAATTGTAAAAGGACGATGTATCCCGACTGCTTTTCGACGACCCGAACAATCTCCAGTATGGAAGCTTTAGCGAGCATAATTTAAACGCTCAAGCCGACCCGCTTGAGTCACAACGAGAAGTAGAAGCTCTGCAAAGAGTAGTAGCGCGGACGTCCAAGTATGCGCATTCCAATTCCGTGTTCGCTCTTTATTCGGTATGCTAATACTTTCTTCAGCAATCTTGTCGACGTCTTTGAAATCACCCCACAGGAGTCCCAGAGGACCCAACCCGCTCTATTCTCAGGGCAAGACGCCCGTCTGGCCCGGTATCAAAATATATTATCCAAACTTTCACAACAAGGGGAAACTCCCCCCACAGACAGTGCTCTCGGCGCCGCAGACTGGTTATTAGGCGATGATGATACTATCGAGATACAAGGCAAAGCTCCTAGTATCAAGGATGAAGTAGGGGGCTTACTTGTGGGTACCTTTGGGGATATAAATGCGACGCGGCTATGAGGAGTGCTAGTTTTTTTAAATGGGTTAATGACGCAAGTTTGCCCATATGGATACCATTCGACTCCGCCGATTTATAGCGGAATACGAGCCGATCAAAGACCGACTTGGTAATGGGATTTTTCTATGACCTGGCCAAGATTTTGTAGCGGGTCATATTCTAATCCCATCTTGGGTTATACAGCGGGGGAAAAAGCGAAATTCATGTCCTAAATTAAGTTAACAAACCCATCTTACATGTGTAGTGCCAAAACAACCAATCAGAGATTGGTTTTCAGGGGGGACCTAAGAGAAGCAAGTCCATTAAGTGGTAGACACGTGCCTAGTCAATCTCGTTTCCTTTACTAGAAAGTGGGTTTCTTATAAGAGTCCCGCCTGTTCGGTACGCGCTTTTATAGATATTTCTGTCTTAATCTTAAAATATTTCATCCGGCTTCGGTACCTTAGGTATTGAGAAGGTTATAAAGAACCGCGGGCCGAAAGAGGCTCACGATATGTTTTCTAGAATTATAAACGGGAGTCTGTGCGTCGGATTCTAGCCAGTCAGCGGGGAATCCGGGAAGGGCCGCAACCACCCCCCTTTTTTTAAAAATTCCATGTGTCACTCGGCCTCCTCCACTCATTTAGGGTTAACAAGTTGAATAATAATAATCCACCTACCAAAGACAATACCACAAGAATAATATATCACCCGGTTTTTTTTTTTTTTTTTTTTTTGTTCCAACCCCCCTCCCCCTGGCTCACATCTTGTTTGTACTGACAACTAAACAGTATATATGATTAAGTCTAGTGATGTCCCCTGTTATGCTTATTTCTATTACTATATGAGGGTGAACATGTCTAGTTGTGGATCTTCTGAACAGCTTCATCTCTTAATGAATTTTTTTATCCCTTTAATTTCTTCGTAATGTCTCCGCCAGACAGAGTTGCCCAAACATGAACTATCCATCGTCCATCGTAGACACGAGTGGAGAAAGAGGCGATGAAGTAAGAAAACATACGTTCACAAACAAAAGACGGGTTTACGTATAAGATCTATTTAAGAACCCAAGACTCTGATCTTGGTGGACCACTGCGGAGGTCTCTAGCTCTTTAAAAATCCAGATAAATCGCATCGAGTATAGCGTACAAAAAAGACCGGCTTCCCAACATGTGTGTTTATTCAGAGACCATGACCTTCCAAAAAATGCCCATATTCAAATTTTGAGATTGACCTCTCTCCCTGCTCTTCTTCTTCTTCTGAGTTCTTCTTCTTATAAACCCTACCCTCCCCCTTTGAGTCTTTGAGTGAAACTCTACTGATATCTCGTAGCCCTCATTGACCAATCCCCATCCGCGTACACCGTTTGACCAGAAGTGCCTACACTACCGAGTACTGCCTGTTATGATGTTGTTGAAGCATGTTTTGGATTGCCTCGTCGACCTCTCCCATATCTCTTTGGGCTTTCTCGATCGTTGCCGTCCGGTTCCCTTCCCTCTGCCACCGGTAGATGTCGTTTTGGAGTTTCGTAAACTTCCGTTGCTTCTTCTCGATGTCTTTGCAGAGTTTGCAGTTGTCCGGCTCTTGGTTGGTACAGTATACCAGCTTCAGCCCGCAGGTCTCTCCCGTCCGATACTCCTTCGTACATTGTTGACGGAAGTGGCCCCATCGCCAATACCCACACATCCAGCGTGTCTGTTCGAAATAGCACATCGTCACCGTTCGGGGAGTTGTTGGTCTGGGGGATATGAAAACAACTTGGCGCGTTCGGTCCGCCGATCAGCTTATACCGATACACGTAACTCTCTGTCGAAAAGGAGCGTGGGTCGTCAAGCAGTTTCTACTTCTTGACATCAACCAAGGTAGTGAGTTGTTGCTGGTGTTCACGATAGGGTTGAGGCTAGTATTCCCTTGTTCTTCTTCTTCTTCTTTCTTCTTTTTATATATCGACTGAGGTTCTTGAAATCTTGGTTCGGGTTACTCCACCATTAGGTGCAAGTGACATCAATAAGGGGGGACAGAAATACTTATACTTTTCACCCACGCCTTTGGGTTTTCTCCTTTGGCCTTTTCCCAACCCGCCGCTCGTTCTCGACTCGCGTTGGCCCTTAACCTTTCACTACATATTCGTCGACACTGTGTCCAGAGTTACTACAAACAACCGTTGAGGATTGGTCGTTGACAACTCAGCCTGTCTGGTAATTGGGGTTGCATGTCCATTTCGCAGCCAGTCCGTCTAACATGTTTCCTAGAATGCTGGATGGATGCCACGTTGGTCTAGTGCTTCAATTTCCACCGGCTCAACTTCCCCACTCTGGATACAGCCTACGAGTACCCTGACTGAATGAGAGTAGCTTACCAGCTACTTGATTCGAGAAAGATAGATGGCCGGCCCCTCTTCCCTTTCGCTCTTCTCTATTGGGTCGATTCTAACGTCTTTGTGCGGTCCGCCCTTAACCTTGGGACCGTGAGCCCATCAGCCTCGAATTTGACACCCTGTTACTACACCCCCCGTTGCACGCATAGTTTGATCCTTTCCCGTCTGCAACCAGGATGTGGCCTATCCCCACTGCCTGCCTATGCAAGCCATCTGGCTAGCCGCGGGTAGGTCTCCTACCCCCCCTAGGGCCTGTGAGGCAACTTGCCTTTTAAGACGAGCATGTACCGTCAATCACTGGAACAGGGGAGCATGTTTCGTCCCTTGCCACGTCTCGGGTGATTACCTTAAACAGATGCCCAGTCACTCGCCCTAAAACTCCGAAAAGACTATATCCTGCATCTATAGCAGGCACAAAGCTTGGTGGTCTCTTTTTTTTATTATTCTTATTTTTATTTTTATCTCTCTTTTTTTCGTTTAGGCTTAGACGGTCCCATATTGCGTGGTTTATCAAAAAACTAGCAAAGATCTGATTGCTTTTGCCACTCTATTTCGTTGCCGCTTCTCGCCTGATTTTTGTTTGATTGGGTTTCCATCGACAAAAAGTTTTCGAGCTTGTCCAGCTCATCATCAAGCCACATCGGGAAAGACGATATCGTCTTGACGCACTATGGCCAGCACTTGCAGCTAACATCCACTACTCGTAGCTTGAGATTTCTCAGCATCCGATATACCCGTCCCAGAAGTTACGGGAAATTTCTTTTCGTCTTTGTGAGTCTTTTCCGGGAAATGGACAACACATCGTTTTGTACAGGGGGGGTATGGGTTACTATGACGACTTTGTCGATAGCAGTACCTCTTTTGGGTCGTGGAAGTAGGCTCCCCTCTCTGCGGCCGCATATCCAAAAGGCCAGATAGGTAGGCCCAGGGGGAATTTTGCTTTCCCACGATACCACAAAACCTTCCATTCACATGAAACTACATCAAAGACGCATATAGAAAATCTCCTATTTTGGCTATACACGAGTCAGGTAAACTCGAGATCTTCAACGGGTTAGTTAGGCCCGCGACGTGGCAATGATTTTCTGGCCATGTCAGGCCCACCTGCACGATTTCGCCCCCGGCCTGTGCAAGATGCGTGCTTAGGAAGTCTGGGGATCGAAGAGGGTCAGAGTGTTTCCTAATTTATCATCTTTGAAAGACCCGCTACGATCGTGGCTGCATGTGGTTCTCGGTACCTGCTCATACGGCTATATTAGGAGAGCTAATGCACAAACACACTCGATGGGGTCGGTATAACCCCATACGAATTTTTTTTTCGATTCTGGTGAGTGTAACATGAGTCCCTTGTGACGGAGATTATAAGAGGAACTCTTCTTGGCTTCTTGTTAGGCTCCACGTTGTGCTAAAGGGGTAAGTACGCTGGTGGAATTTATTATGTTGTCACGAATAATGATATGTTCGAATATTTTGTAGACCTATTGTAATTTTGTAACTATCTAATTCCATACTATGAAACTAGATCTTGTTCCTGGATGAAGTTTATCTTGCTTTGTTGTGGTACGGGTGAACCAACCAGTATAATACCTAATGCCGTGTTGAGCTCGTGACATGTTTCCACGCGTACGAAGCGTTTGCTCCATCTACCTCATATGGCAAGATATGACTATAGTGCCATTTTTAGTTCTATAATATAGGACAGCATCGCAGAGAATTAGCTGGTGATTTAGGAGCAACGTTGCGTGTTGTTCTGCTAAATGGAGTTTGGCCCGCGTTCTAGTAAAACAGAGATTTCTTCCGGCGGCAAGGGATAATAGCATGAAAATTTAAGGCTCGGTGTAATACCAAGGTGATAGCCTACGACCATTATCAGAGTTGTTTGCATTTACCTACATGCTACGTGCAAAAACGCGAACCCTGGGTCAATAAGGCCACATTAGGCGGCCAAGTAATGTTGTGAATAATCCCTTCTCCGGGAAATTATGGGCGCCTGGTCTCGTACCCCACGGCCCGTTCCGTACGTTAGATAGATTTAGACGCAGTTGTTGATCTATCCGTCTAAGAACCCTCTCTTTCAGCTCGAAAGCTGCAGCATCAATGTATATTATCGCTCATGATAGGGGGGAAATTCGACGTTGAGATTTAATTACAGCCGACCAATCAAGAGGTTTGAGACATTCGACGCCATGGAAAGTTCTACGAAGACCGTGATAATTCCGGCCACACTATGTGGAAATCATGTGCAAGAAATGATATGCGCATTCCCTTAGTTCAGAGTAAGCAGAAGAGCCTACTCACACCTCTAACCCAATGATACATCATGTCCTCCGAGACACTCTCCCATCACCGCTACCCACCTTTCTGCTTATAGAGGTGTGCCACCCCTTGGGGGGCGTGGGGAGTACAAGACCCCCCGGACGTAGTAGTATGCATCTGAACCCACTGTCGAAAGCCTTGGGCTAGAAAGAGAGAGAGAGAGAGAAGATCACCCATGGGTTCCTGGTCTGCTAACAGCCTCTCTAAGCCCTGCACTGCCAGCTCATTGGTTGGGGGCCGGAACCAGGGAAGCTGTCGTAGCGGAATGTATCTTAATTCGACCCGGAGGACGTTCTATGGAATAGTTCCTGAAGAGCTCCGGGCCATAGCTTACCTGAAAGGAGAAGGGGAATGTCATGTCTGCTTAAGCCTTTTTACCTGATTCGCCATCCAGATTTGACTTTGGCTCTGCGGTGCTACCTATAATCATATATATGGGAGCGCACGGATTTGTTGAAACCTCCTGCAAATGCACGCCTCTTTGCTCACCGTCTCTCAGAAGTACCGAACGAGGCTTCATCGACTCATGCTTGATGGCTATCGAAATTCCCACGCCATTCTTGGTTGGACAGAATTATGAGTTGTCCTTCGATGCCATCAACTTTCAAGGTCAGACAAGGGTGAGTGATTGGAACGGCTCGGTTGCCGACTCTGCCTGGGAAATGGGTTCACAGATACTCCACAGCGGATGTGCTCGCATCGCATAGATATGCAGGGTGATCTAGTTTCCCATCCATTTGCATTGCATGGCTGCAAGCTAGTTAGCTTAGGTACCTTAGGTAGCTAGTCGAGAGCAAGTATGTACATAGTTAGTTAGTTAGTTAGTTAGCTAGCTAGCTCGCTCGCTATACGCACGCGATGGTATAGGCCGACTACCTGTGTTACTTGAGACCGAGACGAGAAGGAAAAGACTGGGCACATTGGCCACGCCCTTTAGCCTGCTCTCGGAGCCCAATTGGCCGGTGGTACGAAAAGTGCGAGTTCCTGTTCATTGGGCACTGATGCTAACCGAAAGAGAGAGGCCGAAGGGGGGTCGGGGGATCGCGACCACGTTGACGGCCAGAAAAGGAGACCGCATTCGGCCCTCTAGGCCGTACCGAGCTCCACCGTTCGTCGGCCGTGCTGACAGGGAACTTGTGTGTGCGTGTGTCTTTAGAGGGTCAGAAACACGTCATTTTGTATCCAGAGGGCATTCTGACTTACAGCACCACGTTCTTCGTATGCCAGGTACATAATGTAACGCGTCGGACGGGTTTCCGGGAATTGTGACGAGTAACAGAAATTTTACTAGGTATAATCTTCGGGCCGGGATGAATAGCCTCATTGACAAATTAGCTAAGACAGCGTTGTTTCTATATTTCTGTCTAAGTCCCTTGAGAAACAATACATAGTAGTAGTAATACGTTTCAAGGGGGGTAGTAAGTGGCTTTGTTCTAGATGGCAACGTTAGTTTATGTGCGGAGAGTTCATTGGCTTGACTTACACGTGGGACTGTTATTATTGTATGTACATGTCTCATAGTAGGTAGTTTAAAAGTGGTGTAGAAGGTCTACCTTAGTCTAACTAACTTAGGTTATCTGTACGCGATCCCGTAATAGTACGTCTATTAAGACTCTATAACGCAACTAGGACCATGTCTCCATGTCTTTTTTACTACTTGGGTTTCTCCTATCGTACAGAGACATGGGACTAGATTGGACAACACATTAGTTAGACTACCTAGATAGGTAACTGTCTACCTACTTAAGGTACATACCTACCTAAGGCAGTTATAACTACATGCTTATACATGTTAGTATGTGTGAATTTGTGATTTACCCCTGTTGCTTTTCCGATACTGTGCTTAAGCTGAGCGACCATGATGCGAAGTATACGTGTGGGGTACCCAGCGACCTAGTAGGTCTTTTTAAGGATCAATATTAACACGCCCTTTTTCTATACGTTAACTAGGTAGTCTGGTAGTTAATTAATTAAGTATACATATCTGATTTGCATAATACTTGCATGTGGATGCCTCTATACTCCAAACATGTAGGTTTAACATTCTTATGCAGTAAGTTACCTGCCTATATAACTTGCATCCAATTTCTCTAATGCGTGATAGGTACATGGTAAACTACATACCTACCTGACATCCCGCGCTTTAAAGAGAGAGAAAAGCCCTGGCGAACTTCGTCCCGCAGATCTCCCGTCTTACCTCGGCGCGGTCCACCCCGGAATTTAAAATATCACCTAACCTAGTGGGATGAGCAGAATCCTTTACTTAGAAGCCGCGCGCATCTCCCGCTTTGTACCTACATAAGCCATAAATCTTGGGTCGCCGGGTCCCGCTCTCGCGCGATATTTCGTACAGTTAAGATCGTGATCTAGCATTGCAACGAGGGATTCGGATAGGTAAGCTACTGACACTGACCCCTTTCGTTCTATAAGATTTGGTATGAATTATGATATATAGCTGAGCTTATTCAGGCGAGAACACTTTTGGATGTAATAACAGGTGATTATATAACTTTGACTATCGTATGTATTATTCTTGCCAGCATTCCTTCGGGGTAATCTGTGACCTCAAACAGGCAATACGTACTTAGAAAATCTAAAGTTCCTCTTTGGCTTCTATACCAGGTGTGCACACGTCCATATAGGTACCTAGGTAGGTACTAAAATAGGTAGGTAGAGTTGTTAAATTGACACTTGATCGTTTATATTGATTTCGGATGTTTAATGACTTACATATTTTAAGGTAGCTGCTGTCACAATATTAACGTAGCAGCACCGTAATCGATTCCGAGATCGACATTCCCGGACACTGTGACCGGGAATTTACTAGGTTAAGTGATCTGCGCATCTCCAAGGGCTTTCGGTTTAGTTAAACGTGGAGATGTATCTCGATGTATCTCGGTACGCGCGCTGGATATCTGGCACGGCGTTCCGTACCTGCCTCATTACTGTACTTTAAGTACCTCTATTGAACATCAATTAAAGTTTATAAGTACATGTAATTTAATATAAGGTTAGTTACATATGTAGGTACCTACATGTACGTAAGGTACATACATGTAATTACACACTTAAGATAGGCATGTACGCGTTCGTGAAGGACTGGAATTGCAGGTGGTGGCTGCATGATTGTTGGTAACATTCTTCTTAATAATTCCTTGCGAACTTAGAGACGAATTGCGTTTCGCATCATTGACCATTTTCTCAACAACACATCATCCTTAGCCGCTTCGTCATTTATGTAGGCCAGGATTACCAACAACATCATACACTTCACCTAGGTATTTACACATGCGACACATGCAACATATGCAACATATGCAAACAGGGTCCCAATCCTGTCCCTTCTGTCAGCCCCCCTCATACCCCTCAAGCCCCTCATGGTTCGTGCCCCTCAAGACTCAGGCACACACTTTCATTGTCGCTTTCTTGAATCGCCGTGCCGCCGTAAAAGCTGTTGCCTTGCTATAATTTTGACCCCTAACAGCACATAGCTGGCTCTCGCGCTATTAACTGCGTCGCCTTATCAACGCTACTGCATACATCCATACTTTCAGCACATTCAACCCCTCCCGCTCTTCGCGCCGCTACCTTTTTGCTTTTCCCTCGTCACGAAACCCCGTACCTAGGTACGTGAGTCTTACCAGCTGGGAATAGCTTCCCTAGGTGGCTGCCGCTCGCCTCACTTGGTATTAACAGTTGTTGATATTACTAGTCTTAACGAGACACACTTGTATACACACACAACACAAGATATGCACCTTCTCGGTGCGAGTACCTAACCACCCATAAGACACACACTTCCCCGTTCGCTATATTGCTTATCCTAGTGGTCTGGCGCCTCCAACCACTCGGGGAGCTCGGATCTTATTGAACTGGCATACGGCACAAGGACTGGTACTCACCATCGTGTCTTGCTGTCATCCTGTGGCATATTTTCGCGCAAACTCTCACCGACGACTGACCTAGTGCACAGTATACAGTCCTCATCCTACTCCGCGCCTGGTCGGAGATACACCTAGCAGAAGAGAGCTATCCCTACTGCCACTTCATCACTATTGCTACCTGGCACTTCCCATCTTGGCTAGGTTGCAAACATGTCGGATTCTTCAGACCGCAGGGAAGCCGATACGGGACAGCATCTCGTCATCAGGGCCCGTGACCTAGCCGTGGTCACGTCGAGTCACACCACGACACTGTTACCGCATGTATCTCCTTCACTCTCCTCGCCGTCGGTCGCCGAGAGTGGCGATACTACCCCACAGGAGTCGGTCTCAAGAACGGTCACCACTCTTGATGCCCAACCAGGTGCTTCAGTCGTTGACTCCTTAGACTCCGACCGCCTGGAAGATTACTCTAGGATGCTTTATGACGGAATACAGCCAGCTGCAGATCAAGATGCGCATGTTTCATGGCTGTCACCAGATACGGCGGCTTCAACATCGAGTCCGTCTCTATCCATGACTAATGCGTCATCTACCTCTACGCAAAAGCCTCACAGGGAAAGAATGGTAGACGTCATGGTGACGAGAGCGTCGACCCTGTTGCGCTGGGGTTGGGATTTCCTGACTTTTGATGGCCTGCCTAATGAAATCTTGACGCATATACTGAGTTTTCTAGATGTGAACGATCTACTAGCCATGTCACGGGTACGTCGTCCTTTGGCTTATACATATTCATGATGCCTATACGGGGATCGGCTTACATACTGGCGGTCCTCTTGGGTTAAGACTTTATTCGGGTTGGAGAACCCTAGGTTTCACTCTCGCATGCAACCTAGCTATGAGCCATTATTCTCATATTCGTATTCCTCTCGCGCAAAGGCCTCCGTTGAAACGTAGCTGCGCGTCGATGTCGGTTCAATGTGCCCTTTCAATTTATTTTCTGTCCTCGATAAACGACATCTCCCTCAAATGATGCAATGCTTCGTAGATCATGCTATACTAACGGTAGAGGTAGATTAACCATCACTTCAGGACGCTGTCCCTACACCCCATTCTACACACCCTTCGCCTCCGGCGTGCCCGCTTATCACTTCCGTCCCTTTTAACTTCACCCTCGCGGCCTACCCTCGCGGAACTTATCTCCCGCCACATATTCTTGACGCACACAACACAGATCTCGCGGCGGCTAGCGCGCAGCTTGGTTTCAATCCGCCTATCGCGCAGATTACCGCTACGGCCTTCCGCTGAGTCTCTCGTGCAGCGCGGCGTGCTTCCGCCAGAAGCCGTGCAGAGTAGTGTTGCACCTGGTCTTATTGCAAAGAAGCGTGCTGTTGAAAAGGAGAGGCTAAAGGACGGCCTCCGGCGTTGGGTCGGAGCTGTCTGGCGTGGTGAGGTGCGGGAAAGAAGCGAGGGGGTTAGGCAATGGGAAGAGCGTGCAGGTATTGGGAGGGTGTGGCGGCTAAGGAAGTTTTGGGAACGCGTAGGGAAAGATAGTGATGGTGTGCGAGGCGTGGGATGGAGTGCTTGATCTACCTGTTTCAAGGTAGATTTTGTCCTCCACTCATCACTATTTGTCTCCGGTTGACAGATGTTGACCTCTTCCTTTACGAGTCGCTGCTAACTTAGAGTGAGGAATGTTGTACGACTGACAAAGGCGAAAGGCTACCGACGATGAGGTTTAGGGGTTACCAGGATCCAGGATTCTTGCGAATCCCGAAACCCAAAGATGACTCTATTTGAATGATGTAACTTAACGTAGAGGAGTTCCAGGGGTATATTCGTTGGGTTCCATTTTCACAGGAGTTACCGTGCTATTGTACAATACCGGGCGTATGTACATCAATAATATAAGCATTTGTACGTGCCGATTTATAATACAATTGTATGCTTCTGCCCCTTCGAACACATTTAGTTCATATGCCATTTCCTTTTATTATCAAATCTTAGAATAATGCTGCTGTGGCCCTATGCAAAGTAGTAAACTCCTTTTTTCCCCTTCGCATTCAAGCTCGAACTCGCTAAAGTATTATGTCTTATCAACCCTTATAGACTCATAATTCCATATTCGTTTTATCGGAGTCGGAATGCATCCCAATCGTCGTCCTCGTCATCATCGTCGTCCTCGTCTTCTTCTTCTTCTTCGGGTATATTGGTGTTATTACTATTCTCCTTGCCTTCCGCCGGGCCCTTAGCCATGACTACGTCATCATTAGCGGCGGTAGTAGGATTCGTCGCCGCCGCCAGGCTGCCCTTGCGCAGCTGCTCACGACGCTCTTTGAGCCGGCGCACTCGTCCTTCTAATTCTTCCATCTCTTCGAATTCGGCCTCCAGCGCGCGAGTCGCGTCCTCTCGCTCGTCGGCGATCTGCGCGTCGACGAGGTGTTTCCTCCGCTCATTCTCTTCCTCCTGAGACTTGGCGGCTATCTGGGCGGCGGTCATGGCGGGCGCGGAGATGGTGGCGTCGGCAGAGTAGCTCTGCAGGCCGCCGGATGAGGATAGCGCTGGCGCTGGCGCGGGCTCGGCTGCGATTTCGGCTTCGAAGGCAGCCCATTCGTCCTCGTCTACGGCGTCGTTCGACGACTGCTGGGCGCCTTGTTGTTGTTGTTGCGGCGCGGCGGTAGTGGTGGTTGCGGTTGTGGAAGGTACGGAGAGGGATTGCGTTGAGATGGGGAGGTTGGCGGGCGTAGAAGTGGAAGTAGTAGAAGCGGTTTCCGAGCCGATGAGCGGTGAGCGGCCGACGGGAGCTCCCTTGGGCGTCGAGGTGGCGGAATTGGAACCAGCTGCGGGCGTGGCGGGTCGCGACGGTATCGCGATCTCGACGCCGTGCCCGGGGGCATGCGAAGTGCGCCTCGACAGTTCTGGGGGAGACTGTCTCTTCTCACCGCCGTTGCTCGTGGATAAGGCCAGGTCGGGCTTGCTACGCTTCTTCCGCACTGCCTCTTCCGCGTCACCATCATCTCCGTCGGACATGCCCTCGTCTATATCGTCATGTTTCCGCTTGCCGTTGCCCCCTTCCGTCGAAGAAGATACCCCCTGTGGTGGTTGCGAGGAGAGGTTGTTGCTCTGTATCGCTTGAGCTCTTGTCTTGTGGTTCGGACTCCGGACGTGACTTTCCCATAATGCCTCTGTCTTCACGGGCTCGTGGCAGAGCTTGCATAATAGTTTTCCTGCGTCGGAGTATGCGGCGTGAGGATGCTTGATACGGTTCTCGGCGCGGTGAGCGCGAAGTAAGGCTCGGGCGTCTGCCATTGAGGCTGTTATTACTACCAATTTTGTGTAAGTTTTCTCGTGCAAATAGTAATCAGCTGGTTGGTGATCTCTGCAATTCCGTCGGCAAGGCTTTGGATAGCTTCAATTATGTTTTGTTCTTGTTTAGAAGGGATGTACGTAATTGTTCGGGATGATCGTTTTTCTTTGTGGCTTCTCCTTAGTGGTTTAAACTTTAATGAGGCGGAACTGACCTCAGAGATGTCGGATATGGTTTCTCTTAGCTCATGTCTTTTTAAGGGTTCAGCCACAAGGAACCTTGAAGCTTCTAAAAGTGCCCCGCATCGGGATGGATCTCCCCAATTGAAGCTCCAATTGCGGAGCGACCTAAACTGCCGTCAGCATGTCAGCATGTCAGCATGTGCATGTATTTAAAGCTAACGGGTGTGCAGCCGTAGTGTAGCGGCGTAGCGACCTCCAACTTTAGGTAGATTAGTACCAAGGTATTTAAGGTACATACTCTAAGTATCTCATCATTCACTCTTAATCTAATCGATAAGGCGTGTCTAGCTGCCTTTCTTCAAAGCTCATAGACAAACTCTCAGAATTGCGACAATACAACCCACCTTTTCCACTTCCGTTTGACTCATCTACAGAACCTCCGTTTTTTTTGTCAAGCCCGCAATTCCTCTTTTAATACCTATCCCGCTAGGAGAACAATACCCTGCTACTTAAATATAGATAGAAAATGGAAGAAGAAGATCAGGTCCTGGTGTCGTCCACTTGGCCGCCGCCCCCTCCCCTCTGGCGCGACTTCACACCCGAGAACCTCGCGCGCATTGATGAGTTACGCAAGGAACAGGCACAAAAGGAGGGAATTGAAGACATATCAAAAGTCCGCCTTCAAAACTTGCCTCGCGAGCTACGTAATCTCCAACCGCCACTAGAACCCACGGAGGGAGCATGGAGAGTCTTCGGGGATCCCTATAAATTAAAGGATGAGCTTCCGCGACTCGAAGATACGGATGTCAAGCCATTGTTTCCCAATCCAGAAGAGAGGGATCGGGATGGCAAGCACTTTGATCGCGCACTGATCCTTAAGAGGCTGGCCAAATCATTGCTATTAAACTTCCTAGAACTCACGGGATTATTAGCCACCAATCCCGCAGCTGTATGTCGTTGTATTTGCAACGGGATAGCATTTACGACACTTTCTCTAACACAGATAACTTAGGCCGAAGTGAAGACCCAAGATATGCGCCATCTATTCCTCAACTTCCACCACCTTATCAACGAATACCGACCTCACCAAGCCCGCGAGTCGTTGATCTCTATGATGCAGGCGCAGTTGGACCGCACGCGAGCCGAGACAAATGCGATCCGAGACGCTAAGGATAAGGCTGAACGAATCATGGAAGGACTAGGCAGCTTGAAGATCGAAGACGAACTTGTCAACAACTTGACAACGCCTAAACCGAAGGATTCATGGGGCTACCAGAGAGAGACGTGGACGTCGGTCGGTAGAGACCTCTAGGAAGGGATGCCACTTGGTACTTCTCTGATCAGACCTATTATGGACCATGCATGGATTACGGGTTGGAGTCAAGGGTGTTACAATGTATAGCGTGTTAATATTGATACCCATCTCGATAGGAACGGTTGGAATGCGCCTAATCAGAATATATTGATTTAAATCCTATAACAAATCCGTACTCATCCGTACTCTCTTGCAGAGCTACCATTTGTACTCGTAGGATACATCCATTATAAACATCACCCAGTGAAATCAACCCACTTCCTGCAATAAGCAGATTTCATATCTAATAACGCCTCATAAAATCGTGTCTTTTCTATGGCGTTCATCAATGATTTTTCATTCCCTCACATGACGGAGCAAGGAATGGGGATGCAGCAACACTCGAAGTCGCCGCAGTCGATACATCTTGTCTTGCCTCCAGTGGCATCGGCGGGTTTGACGATGCTCTCGAAGGTTGAGGATGCGGCGCTGCCAGGGCCGTTTCGATTGACGAGGGAATGGGACGAACCGCAAGCCATGGTTGATGAAAGGTTAGGGAAGTTTATATCGAGAGTTATCTGTTTACGACGATGCTTCTTAGCTTTGTTCCTTAGGAATGGAAGTCATTAAGTGGATCACTTACAAGTTGGATTAGATCGGAGGTAAGTTAGGTAGGTTAGGTACCTAGGTATGCTTTGATTCGACGTGTTCTGATCCTTTGGTGATGAGTATGACGACGATTCAATTCGATATACTAGGGAAAATTAAGTGGAAGGAGAATCATTAGTCTTTTAAGAACTTTGGTTTGCTTGTTCTTCTAGGGTATTCTTTTCGTCCCTTTTGCCAACAAAACAACACATGGATTTTTATGGCTGTGCTGTACGTACCGGATACCTTGCAAGCCATCTGCTGCTGGGAATGAAACTTGAAGCAGGGAAGAGCTTCGTCATAGATGTGGGGATCTAGTAGAAAACTGCTTATTTGATTGGACTTGAATTTCGTTAGCGTGGAATTTCCATGTGTACCTAGGTACCTCCTGGTAACTGATCGACTTGGGATGCACCCACCACATTGTTTCTTAGCCTTACAAGTTACAGCTGCTTTATTTTGGCCTGTTGGCTTACACCCAACCAACGAGCGGCAGCGAAGAAGGCCTCCGTGGCTAGACTATCGGACGCGTCACGGGGTAGCATATTTACGCTACAAGAGATTTATTGTACCTCACAAAATGAGGGAACTAAATTAACTCCTAATGGCTGGTCTACAAAACTATGCCTTGAAGGTCATCGAACGCTTCTTGAGCTCGCCGGAGGCATACAAGACTCCACGTCCATTTGTTCCAACATATACTTGTCCCGCAGTATTTCCACTGCCAGCAAGCCTACAACTGTCAATGGCACCAAATCCTTGACTACCCTGTATATCAGTCCAGGAAGCCCCATCATCTGCACTGCCGTACAGCTTGGCTCCAGCAGACCCTGTGCCAAACGCGTATACATTCCAGGTCGTTCCTGAACCACGTCCAAGCGCAATTTGGTAGGTATTCTTAAGAGCAGTAGAGACCTGTTTGAAGGAAGAACCATAGTTTGTCGAGTGGAAAATGCCTGCATCGGTTGACACCCAAACGTCACCGGCCTTGGTCGGATGAGCTGCGATATCACGGACTGCCGTGGCGCCTCCCAAAGACCCGGCTTTGGAAAACGACGCCCCTGTATCAGTGCTAACATAGAAACTGGCTGCGGAACCGCCGTAGAAAACAGTATTGTTCTGCTTGTCCGATGCGACTACGGCCCCCGAGGGGAGACTAGAGACCGCCGAGAAACTGCCTTGGTTTTGAGAGCGCTGCACACCGTTTGTACCTGTTGACCAAACTATCGTGTCCCCCTTGGCAGAATAAGCCACCGTGCCGCCGTTCATGTTGGTGTCTGCACCAGGGTGCACATTCCAGCTCGCGCCGCCATCGCTTGATACCGCGACCTGTTGTGATCCGGCCGAGTTACCAATGCGGACAGCATTCTTTACTGATGCTCCGGCGTAGTCAACGCTTAGCGATGTCGACCAGATAGGATTCATCCACGGTGTATTCGGGGCGGTCTTGAGACTGGCTGCATCTTTGAACGTAAATCCACTGTCATCGCCCACAGCAGCCAGTAACTCGCTTCCTCCAGGGGGCGAAGCAAGGTCCTGAACTGAGAATTCCTCGATGCCATCTGCGAGTGATTGGATCGATACTTTCTGGGCTGTGTCCCATTTGGTCAGATCGTGACCACCAAATACCGTCAATCCGGTGGAATACAGCCAATGATCGCTGTCAAGAGGATCGATTACCAAGGCTTCTATCATCCACCCGAGATCCTTGGTATCGGTATCAATAAAGCCTGTCTTTATCCATGGAGCTTTCGAAGTCTACAAAATTAATATTAATACTTTTTTTTTAGTATCTAGCCAAAATCGGTACTTACTGTCAGCTCGTAATTGAGGTTCATGTCCGGATAGTTCGCCCATGTCCAGATTTTAGACCAGGTAGCTCCCGAGTCGGTTGACCTAAATAGTTGCGCGTCCGGCCACCACGAGTTCAAGCTTGCTACGACAATCGTTCCTGGTTTCTGCATATCGACGCCAAGACCGCCAAAGCCAAAGTACAGATCACCTCCAGAGACTGGTGTGATGTCTTTCCAGGTACCCGCAGAGATATCATATCGATATACTGCGCCCAAGGTTCCGTCGTACGGGCCTGTGCCGTCACTGTACGTGAGATATAGAGCTTTCTCCTTCGGCTGGAGTATACACTTGTGAGGAAAATAGGTACCCGGTTGTCCCTTTACGGGGTTCCATGTAGCACCAGCGTCCTCAGATACGTAAACACTTGCGGTGGTGTTATCAGCCGTACCAACGAAGATCCTCTTGGTAGCGCCGCCTGTTATACCGCTGGTAGAGTCGAACGTGACAAACGCTAATCCTTGCTTGTCTCCGTTGTAGCCTCCAACATCATTGGGGTCAGGAATGAAAGTTCCTACTGCAGTAAACGAGGACACTTTGGTAAATGTTGCACCACCATCAGTGCTCTTCCATAGTCCGTTGCCACTGCGAGCTCCAAAGTACAGAATTTTAGAGTTGGCCGGGTCGACAGCAAGACGTTCGCCCATGCCTCGGCCAGGCATGTTTCCGCCAACCTTGAAAGGTAGGTTAGTTGTCTTCCACGTAGCTCCTTTGTCGCTACTACGTATTATAGAGCCAGGTTTTGGGTCCCTGATCTAGTGTTAGCAACTCAAGGGCTAGGTAATAGGTTCAACTATAGCGACTTACCAGTCGTTTGTGTACATTCCAACGGCGGCGTACACTACATTCTCATTTTGCGGGTCGAGCGCAAGGGCGTCGACACCCCAGTTGTGCCAGTTATCATGATCCGTGATGACGTCCGTGACAGCGGTCCACGAATCGTCCTTGTTAAGCCGATATAGACCACCAATATCTGTCCGGGCATATGCTACCCCCTTAGCCGTTGGGTGGAAGACGATGCCAGGCACGAAACCGCCGCCTCCGCCAATCTTCACATTTTGCCATGTGAAGGCGGCCTCGGCAGCCGCCACGAGCAGCTGTACTGTTGCGAGGAACTTCATCTCCAGAACCAGAGTTCGTCTATCCGGACCTTGTACTTAGTACGAAAGGCAGGGCGGCTCTACTCAGCTGATTTTCTTCATTGTACGGCGTACGTGTGGGCATTTATTTATCTTCATTTATGCGCAATTTGTACCTACATCATACCCGTAAGTTCAGGGGGAGCCGATGTCACCCCACACGGGCATGACACGGCCCCAGAAAAAAAGTCACCAAATAGGTAAAATCGTATCTAGAACTCGGACGACATCGTAAGTCAACATTGTCTTTTCTTTCTACGTTGTTCTTCGTGTTGGTCATAAGCCCACCGCCTCGCTCTGGATTCCTTATTCGCAAAACGGCCGTTAAGTCGACCTGCAACGGAGGAAAATAAGTGGATACGCGTCCAGGCCCCGAGCCAATTTTCCCGCGAATAGAATGTTCACGCTCCCGAAAATTCGTCCCGATTCGGTAGGGAAGGTTAGCTTCCGTGTAGCCGGGTTTCCCCTAGTACGTTCAGGGCTTATACGTAGTACATAAACGTGTAGCGGACATAGGCTCGACGAGCCGGTCCGCATGTTAAGAAATCGCCTTATACTATTACATCGTGGATGTTTAGGATTGTTCGTCTATTGACGCGATTATTTACCTATACTTATAATTTCGCGTTGAGATGTAGCATTCGCGTATCGCGCTTCTTTTTGCCTGTTACTCGCTTATGTTGTTCGATGGAACATTTATATGCTACGTTTAAGGTTTTTTGGTAACGGGAAGAGGCGAGTGCATTTTTATATTAATAGCCTGTACTCTTAACCCAATAGAGAGTTTCTATGACAAGCATTAATAGAGTTAGGGCTCGACTCTTCGTTGCATTGACTATCCGGGCACTTGGCGATAGTTCCCGTGTTTAGTGTTGTTAGTAAGTGAATAGCTAGATGTTAGTCTTCATTCTCATCGTTTCTGAACTGTTATGAACCAATGAGAAGAGACGAAATTCAATTGTGTAACTTAATGTAAATGTAAATAGAACAACAGACAAGCTGTCAATGAAGCCTGCTAAGATGTCTTTCAACAACTTGGGATAATTCCCTTGTACGATTAAGTTTAAGAAGGTTAGAGAGAATATTGAAGAGGATATAAAAATAAATTCCCATGGTAGCGCTCAATCGGTTTAGACGATACCTATAGGCTATAGTGTATCATATTGCAGCTGCTACACAATATAGAGCTTATAGTTAAAATACCAAACTAAATCCAATTTAGTAGACTTATTGCGAAACCCTATTACAATACGTAACAACCAACTCAAAATGATTAACATTTATCTTGTCGAAAGGTAGAGTACTTCGTTTACTTCTTTATTATATGCCATCAACGTATGAAATCTACCTATTCTTCTCAGACCACAATCAAATGAGAACGTATCACTACCCAGATTGCTCCATTGTAAACCCCTCAACATGAGTAGACATTATGATCCACTCTATCCTCTGCTGCTATCTTATGACGGTCAGTCAACATGGAGGCCTCAAGAGCTCCCATCGGTATGATAGATCTCTTTGCCAGCTGCCGTGTTTCCTGCATTAGATTCTCTTCAATTTCTGCCGCCGCAAGCTTCCTTTTCCAATGCCGCCAGCGGAAGAGTGTCCAGCGCTCCTTAGCAATCACCCAGCCTTGTTCCTCGTCGGGAGGGACCAGAATAGCCGAAAAGATATGTTGTCCGGCGTTTAATATCCACTGCGCGGCGGCTGATATGTCGCAATTGAGCGCGGCGTAGTTGGTGCATGCTGTCGATAGGAATGCGTCTCCCAAATTTACCTATGAAGAATGTAGTTTAGTATTGTTAAGACGTACGGCTGTAGATGTCACGCGTTATCTCGCCAAATAAATTAAGTTGATGCGTGAACCTGACATCTTTAGACCCATCCTATTATCGCCAACCCTTCAACAAACACATTGGAGATAGTATATCGTGGTTGATGTTCCATATGCTGAACCAAATAGAAGTAAATGCCGTCTTAGGTGAATACTGTAGTGCGAGGAGAAGCCGCGCCAGCTTTACCTGGCAAATGTGATAGTGAGGGGTCTGTTCGGCGGTTTCGATGCATAATTGCCAAAATATATCGAGCTCCGTTGAATATCCTCGTGGCTCTTGGGGTTCCGGAAGGAGGTATATAATAGCCTTCGCTGCGCCAGTTAAGTTCAGGCTATCTTCCGAGCTGCCTTCATTCCGGAGATACCGGCGCAAAACATCGACTACGTTTGTTTCGAAAGCAGCGAGTATAGCGTCAGTTGGTGATTCCTCGGCTGTTGGATTGTCAATCGAGTCCAACACTAAAGTAAGGGGTTCCATCACGACATGCAGACAAATGATGCTTCGACGTATAGGCAGAATAGAATGTTGAGGTGAAGCTCGATAATAAATGCTCTAGAATTCTATGGAGGCCTTCGGCGGCCTCGGTTGCTTGAGTTTTTACGCATTTTATTATCTTGTTGGTGTAAAGCGTTGTGAAGTTTGTTTGGCAAATCCGCCTGGTGCGGCGGAGTGTGCTCTCGCTCATCCCCTGTTTAACCCGCCCCGACCAACATATAAACGCATGTGGAAGTACAACCTGCAAAACCAACTCTACCAATAATTAAGCAAAGCACCATATTTAAAATATTTTTGACGGAAGCCGACAACTTTAAAAAGTCATGACATCGTGATAACGTTGTCATTTTGAGTTGGTCCCGACCCCTAATCAACCACTACTGGTCCCTAAACACCAAGTTGATCACCTATAGACAGTCGCGTAGCTAGGAGTATTATAGAATGCGGTAAACAATTGCTAGAATAAGAGAATGAGTCAAGTGGGCGGGAGACCGATGGGTGGTAGTCTCAACAGGTAGCACGGGTGAAAAAAAGGGGCCTGGAAACAGATGATGAATTGGCGAGCACCGTGATCTATGCCTTTGAATTTTCTTGGTCGATCTGCCTCTAAGAGGAGCTTGCTCAGGAAGCATAATAGCCTACTTCGGCTTTCAAGCTATAAAGGTAGCTTAGTATTTTGCCCGGTATGTAATCTCTAACTACCTACTCTACCTCGGTAGGTATCTAGGTAGATCTCAGGTATACATAGGAGAGGAAGAAGTGATGCTTTGCTTTTTTGCGTTATAGTTCTTAAGAATTATCGCTATATTGATGTTAAAGTAATTAGGTACCTAGAGGGACCAGTCAGTATCCCCTATGGACATGTCGACATCGTTCAAGTCCTAATGCAAAGAAGATTATGCATTATATCTTCTCTGTTGCTTAAGGGAGGTTAACTACTGCAACGCGACGTAGGAAGACTGATGGCAGAGTAAATCTGTATCCTCCTACCACCTTCTTGCTCAGGATTCAGCTTTGCACAAATCACAGCCTGGCGAATAATCTGATGTTGAACGCGGTTGCGCTAATACATCATACAAACCTATTCTGCATGTCGAGCTCACAGTGTCTTAGAGATTTTTCTCTTGTTAAGGACCGATGAGCATCATGTGCATGTTGCCCCTGGCGCCTGTAGTGGAACTCGCTTCGTATAGGACAAGCCTAGACAGCTTCTACACCACAGTATACACTTTACGCTTTGACTCGAGCACTCACTTCCCCCCATCTTGCAGCACATCATGGTCCGACGAAAAAATCGAATGTAATACGTATTGTAAACTGCCTCCCTGGTACTTCTCCTATTTGGACAGGGTAGTCTGCATGTCACCCACACAATTTTTAATTCTGCCTCAATACCGCATTCGTCGCCGGAGTTGACGGAGTAGCCATAATCAGATGCAAGGTTGTGGGACCATCTTGGTATTCGCATCGCCACCGCTAAATGAGTTGACAGGGCCTGTTCGTATGCCGTTGCTTATTTCTTTAGAGTTGAAGAATTTTTTTCTTTCCCGGAGAATTATAGAATTATAGCTGCCTGATCTGCGGTATTTGGGTATCAACATCAGATACCTCACTAAACATACTGAGACTGATTGTCGCAAAGCCGTATAAAGTCGCATACTATTCTAAAGACTTGGCAGACTACTTCCAAAATACCGGGGAAATATATACCGAGCGATTATAATTATTAATTTATTATATTAACATCTGAAACCTTGATTATAGTTACACTGTTTATTACCGAGGAAGCATTCCCAAGGATCGGTTGTGGGTACCGAAGACCCGGATACCAGGTTCAACTCGATCCGGTTGAGTGTAAACCCTTTCCCACTTAGTTCCAATGGCATACGCAATTCCGATCTGATTGATTTTATAGCCCCTGAATCTATAGCCTGATCCTCGTTTCACTCCCTGTATCACTTTTATTCACTCTGTATAAGACAGGTCATTATAGGCTTTTACCATGGTAAGATGACTATGCCGGTAATTATTACAGCTGTCACATTCACAGAACCCTGCAGGATTACGCCAGGGTTTATCTCATAGCTTACGGTACCTTACATATTCCCACTATCGTAAGTAGGTAGTTAGTGCAAACTCGCTACGAACACGCCGTATAATGACTGAGATAGTAAAGTGATGTGATATGTATACGGTTCAAACAATTAAATAGTTAAGAGGTCTATATCAGTATAATGAGTGTTGTATAAGGAATGAACCATGTAGTTTTTTTTTTGTTATAATGCTCCTATCGAAGCTCGTGTTTCCAATGATGGGAGCCATGGCCAGCACTGGCAGATAAAAATGAGCGGTCATATTCTCCGTGGACAAGAGCCTGAAAAACTCATTATCAGAAAAAGGTCTTGCGTATACATCAAATGCGACTATAACTCTATTATTAACATAGATTGCGCAAAAAAACTAGTAATTAAATGATCGTACCGTGTGTTGGTTGGTGCGTGGCCGTTGTCGAGCCTTTTTGAAAAAAACATTCGCTATGCTGTGTGTACCTATTGAAACGTTCGTCTATGTTCCCCTTTGAAAGATAAACAATCCCAACTTTTTCTTTTTTTAGCTCCGAGTAACAGCCCATTTCGTCTCAACGGCGATTGCGTTCTTCGCTGGTAACTGGGGAGACGTTGTTAAGTTTTTCTCCGATCCAGACTCATCGCCGTAGGTTGCTCCCGTAGCATCAAATTTACTCGTGTCTTGTGTGTTGTAATCGTCCATCTCCCAGGTTGTCATGTTCATCGTATCCGTCAGGGTATTCGCGTTCTTGCTCCTTTGGCCGGAATTCTTCATGCCCTTGGATCCGATAGTCTGCTCGTCCGAATACTCTTGCAACTTAGAGGCGCCGCGAGTTCGTTCCTTGTATCTCACCCAGAACGGTCGAAGCATAGGAATACTGACGCAGAGAATAGCCAGGTTGGGTTCCAAGGTGAAGAGGAAAACTGTGGTAGGCATTGTTCCTGTGATATTGCTGTTTAGATCGACCGTGGAAATGTAGATAACTCGGAAGACGGCGCAAATAACGCAGCTTGTATTATTGTCAGCAGAAAGATCCTTAGTTTTGAAAAAGGAGTGATCTTACGCAGTACCCAACGCGAAGCACGACGTGATTCCAATCTTATCCGTCGTTCGCGTTTGCAAAGACCAAATAATCTTCATCGGTAGCGCCATGATGACAATATCTCCAACAGCGTTCGTCACGATCAAAGACTGGATCATGGGGATATATGCACCGCATGTACCCTGGGCGGTCCATTGTGCTGAGACCGGATTGCAGAGGAAAATGCAGGAAGCAAGGTAGGATACGAGCCAGGCGCCCACGAATGCCAGACAGATTATAGCAGCACGCTGCATGAATGGAGTAGTGAAAACTCGCAAGAAGAAGCACAACATGCTCGCTTTTACTGATGCTAGAAGCGTAACATATATCACTTGCATGCAAAATGTCAACTAGTAGAGTGTAAGCAAGACACCGCGTGCAAAAGTCAACTGGACATTAGCAAAGCACGTACCTCGAGGATAAACGGAATATTAACAGCAACTGATGAACAGTTTACAAGTTAGTATTGTGTCAATATTCAACGACTCCAGACTTCGTGGCTAATGTATCCATATAAAGAGACCAAGAAGTAGAAGTTGACTCTATAGTTTTAGGTTCGTGTGACTTACGTTCTGGATAAACGGGCAAGTCATAACCATTTCCTATGGGCGCAACTAGGTAGAAAGGTTAGCTTGCTTTCCCTCTCAAAGCATTAAGGGGGATTGAAGTCTGAACTTACAAAGGCCTTGACATGCTAACATGCCGACACCTAGAGGCTACAAAACAGTTAGAATACCACTAACCATAGTATATAGAGAAAAGAAGACACAAACCGTAGCGAAGATAACTAGATAGTCATCCCAACCAAGTCCCGGCCCGTTAATTCGTCCCAAGACTCTCAAGGAAACTGTTGCCAAAACCAAAAAGACCAGAACACAATTAATGGCAAGTTCAGCCTTCACGAAGCCTAGTATAGGCTTGAAGACGTGGGGGACCGCGTTAACCGACATCATGTCCGCCATCTTGATTGAAAGAAAGACCAAAAACGAAGAGTATAGTCAGTTTCTAACCTGCAGCGATGGTAAGTAGTGCTCTTCTTTAATATAATAGGAACAGTATTCTAGAATTAAGAGTATCCAGGATGGCAGGGTGGTGGCGGTACTATATCGGCTGCGACCCTGAAAGGCCCCCGTCGAAATCGAGTGATAATAAAATCCGGAGAGCCCCAGGGTTACATAGGCCTTTCCCATCATCGGTATTGGCCCCGTATTTCTCTCAAATGCCTGTTTCTTTCCCTTGTCTTTCTGGTACCCAAGGAGTCGTTAAATTTGAAAACTCTGAAAACTCTTACGCTTGTTCAACATAGCAGGAATTTGATGTATGTAGTAGTTGAGATTTCCCCTGGCTCATAGAATAGTCGTAAACTATCTAAAGGTACGTATCGTAAGTGATTGGATCCGGAGTATAGACCAAGTTCCAGCCCTGATTATAAGACTTATGTAAACGAATGGCAGATCTGATATACGCTGATCAAATATAGCTTGAATTAAGGTTGCGGAATGGAATCAAAGTAGAAAGAATGGAAGTACGCTACCAAGGAGGTAGGTATATATGCGACAGTACATTATGGGGTATTTTAAGCAGTCATGCTGGTTAACTACCGGGTGATAAGATCTAGTGTTGTTCCTGAGACTCTACCATGTCCTCCATCCATACCTACACATCCATACCATACATACAACCCTGGACATTTGGCCCACGATATGAACTTCTACAATACATACTACACTATGTAGGGCAACAAAAAGACCGACAAATCTACTTTGAGATGTGTGTTCCGAGTCGCAAGGCTGTCTAGGGGCTACCCTTATATTATAAAAAAGCTCCGATTGGAGAGATCAAGGGGAAACCGCCTTGTAGTAATTATCTGCCTTGATTTCCATTGGGTAGAAGTGGACTTGGTGCCTTTTTTTTCAAGCAGGCTCGCGTAAGTAGGCAGGTACCTAAGACAGGTAGGCAGGTAGGCAGGTAGGGAGGAAATTCCCATCTAAAGATTGAAATCAGACGTGAATTACGATACGAAAATGGAATGCTTGTAATGTAACAAGAAACAGTTTACGCTAGCCTCTCCACCGTTACATGAAGCAGACAGCGGTCAATATGAAGCTATCCCTCGGTGAAGCTGGTTCGCGACGTCTTAGCCCACTACACCATCTACACCATATACGTAATTGGCTTTAGTCTAGTAAACGGCGACAAAACATTCTAAGACGAATTGGGTAGTGTAGTAACATTGGAGAACCGGAGAAAGGTTTCCTTTTAAAATGATTATTTTTCGTAAGTAGCAAATGGGCCGGTCCTTTTCTGTGTTAGTTCAAATTTCGCAGAGGGCTCTATTTTAGCTTGCCCGGGCTACGGGTAGTCCGCGGTTGATCGATGTCACTAGACACAGTAGACAAGAACTGGAGTTGACTAAAGAATACTAGAATATTTTGTCTGGCGAAACCAAGTTTCCGTTATTAAAGCCGAACCAAAGAGACGACTAATTGGAAGTTCCCGCTGAGACTTGGATCACAACTAGTTCCAAGACTAAGTCAGGCTAAGTTAAGCTAAGTTGAGCTAAGTAAAACTAAGTAAAACTAAGCGGATACGCTACACAATTAGTGTGACATGCTGTGGATATTGTAACTTGCGCATGCAGCCAAGTTCCAGCCATGTTCCTTGCCTACGGCATTAGAAATTGGATGATCACGGCACCCAACGTGTTTTGAGTTCTTAACTTTCACCCATCGAGGGACCAAAGTCAGACCAAATCCAGACCAAATCCAGACCGAAGCCCTATGAGCAGACGATCAGGCGTTATTCTTATTCTTAATGCCTTATGCAAAAATCTGTTACCTATCATAAGACAAGCATCCCATGTTTTCATTCACCACGATTCTTGAACACTACATATGTAATAAGAATAAAATGGTACGGGAACCCCAGGATTTCCTGCGGAAATATACTATGTATATCGTTACCTACTTTCTTAATGCGACAACTACGGGAAGCCAAGCAAGCCGACTAGGATAACTAAATAAGTACTAATTAACAATTCTTGGTCTTGGTCATTATTCTTCTCAACTCTTTCCTGCAATCTAAAACCTTTCTAGTACACATTTCTCTCATGTCTCGGTATTTCATTGGATGTTACAACTGCGTGCGATGACGGTTTTGTGGCTAAAACGCCTCTAGCACGAACGAACTCGTTACTATTTACAGGAAAAACAAGAATGGGAAGTCGACGCCGACTAGGTTAGTTACTACGTAGGCTTATCGTACCACCCTGACATCCTACTGCATTGTATCTTCTCATGGAATAGTAAGAGCCAATATACCTAAGGCAGAGGTGTATGTTTAGGTGTATGTTTAGGTAGATTTAGGAGGGTAGAGGTACCTGTTATAAGTTGGGTTGGTAGGTAATATAGCAACATATCCCACCTCTTAAAGGGGGCATCTCGAAGCAAGTGGGTAAAAGCGGCTAGCCACGAATCGGTCATCTCCGTTCAACTTCTCCAGATTTGCTCTTATTCCGGAAGTTATCTGAGTTTTAGATCCAGTTGAACCCTTAGTAAACTGCTAGTATACCATTATTTGTCCCAACGTTTCGCGGTTCGAGGACGGTGAGGTGAAACTAAGTTACATAGATCATGGAGAAGGCCGGGAATATGGAACTATGTGAGGCGGTGAACATCGGGGACTCGTGCTAAATTCGGAGTCCTTGAGTCAAAAGTAAGCCGTATATAAGTAGGTAAGTAGTAAGATGATGGATGAGAAGATAAGAAGCAAAGACTTGTTCCACGACAACTATCAAACAAACACATCATCAACAATGGCATCTTCTACGACACCCTACACTACGAAGCAGTGGATCCTCGCATCCAAGCCCACGAGCGCTCCGGTGCTCTCCGGCCCCGATGCGACATTCAAGCTGCAGACGGTTACGCTGCCGCCGTTGAAGGAAGGCCAACTCCTATGCAAGGTGCGATATTTCTCCAACGATACCGGCCTCCGCAATTTCATTCAGAGCACTGTCGCGCCCGAGCGCTTCTACGTGCCCACGGTCCCTGTGGGGTCGCCCATGCGATCGGGTATTATTGCCGAGGTAATCGAATCTGCGGCACCGAATTACAAGCCCGGAGATCTTGTCATGGATTTCCACCTCGGCACCTGGAGCGAGCTCGTCATACTAGAAGCTGCTACTTCCCAGCCTCTGACTCCCTTGCCTAACGATATGCCGCTCACCCATTATCTTGGTGCGTTCGGCGCATCCGGGCTCGCAGCGTATACGGGCCTGGCCTTTGCCGGAGGTGTCAAGGCCGGGGATACCGTTGTAGTCTCGGCAGCTGCCGGTGCTACAGGGTGCATGGCCGTGCAGATCGCGAAAGTGCTCCTGGGTGCTAAGCGAGTAATTGGTATCGCCGGTTCGGACGAGAAGTGCGCATGGGTACGCGAGCAGCTCGGCGCCGACGCGTGCATCAACTACAAGAGCCCGACGTTCGTAGAGGAACTAAAGGCGGCGACACCAGATGAGGTTGATGTATACTTGGACAATGTGGGGGGCCACGTGTTGGATGCCATGCTGACGCGCATGAAGAAGCACGGCAACATTGCGGTCTGCGGCGCAGTCAGTGGGTACAACTCGGACGAGCCTATGACGTTGCGGAACTGGTTCGAAGTCGTCTCCATGAGGATCAACATCCGCGGGTTCATCATGTTAGACTACATGGACAAAGCTCCCGCCATCCTCAAGGACCTCATCGGCGCTGCGGCTGACGGCAGGATCAAGCTACAGAACGGCGAGACTATTGTAGAGGCAAAGATCGAGGAACAGCCTGAGATATGGATGCGGCTGTTCTCTGGTGGAAACCAAGGCAAACTGCTCACCAAACTTATTGTTTAAAAATAAGAAGTAACTAGCTGCTGAGAGGTTGTCATACTAGACCTATAAAATAGTAAAATCAATGAATATACTATAGTTCATAGAATAGCATTGCGCAATGTCTTTGCAAAGTAATTTTAAATTGTTATCACCTATTTGGCTTCTTCTATTGTTAACTCGAGCATGATCCAGATGAAATATTGAAAAGAATATTCGCATTCCATCAAGTGAACTGATAGATTTAATCAACAACATATCCTTCAATAGAAGACAGTAATAATACTCAAACATGCGTTATCCACGCATACACATAAAATAGAGATCACAAAAGAGGCTGCATAACGCATTGATCTTTTGTGCACCCCAAAGGTAAGAAAACAACGTTGCATGGAGTAGTCCTCGACTGATATGAAGTTTATACTCCTGAGTAAATCTTACTTTGTTCGCTTTGTTGAAAGATTCCCGCGTGCACTGACTTACAACCTCTCTTACGAAAACCGTGCGACGCATCCATACAAAAGTTCCTTTGGTTCAAGTGATCGTCGCCTGTGCACATTACAATATATGTAATGAGGTCCCTTGACTAGTCCCAAGACCCCTAATAGCTTCGCCCACGGGCCACCCTTTCGTCCGGCCGAGCTTCACCAGCTAGCTCAGCTCGTGGGTCCGTTTTCTTCATTTTTCATCCAAGAAAGGCTTGGCCTAAAAACCTGATTTGCGTGTCTTAATGTCTGGTTAATATATCTCAGGCATGAATACAAATCCATGCGATGGAACGCGACGCATATCTAGATCTCCCTCCTCGGACCCTGGTTCACCTATGTACAGGTATCTCCTCGGCGTCACCGACCAAACAGCACGGTCACGATCCCCGGTATACGGATTAGCCACAGTATCTATGCGCTCGCCAACTATTTCCATATGGTAGACACGAACGCTTTTACTCGCCTGGTGGACGATGGACGATACGCCACGAACAAGAACCCTCCAGGACGTACACATGGAACACCTCTGACGACGTCTATCGTCTATTTTAATCTTCTAGATATATAACGATACACGATTGCCTGAAAACAGATAATTGCGAGTTCTCTCTAGACCCGATGCAGGGTACTAATTTATATTGAAATGAACGGTACCTGGGACTTTGGGATGGATATCTAGAAGCCGCACGAAGACATGGCATTGCGAAACTATTTGCCGGACATTGGGTGCGAATATACCAGAGAACTTACCGTTCAGCTTGACCCTGGCAATAGTACTCCGATTCCGTATCTATTCGACTATTCGCACGGATTTCCTTTGCATATTAGTCACGGCTTTTCCAACAGAATGTCCCTCAAGAGCTTTCGGTATTTATAACTAGGGTCTCTTGTGGTGAGGTTAGAGTTTCTCGCAAGGCTACAGATCTGCTTCTATGCCTCTAAGTTGGACTTTGTGGCAATAGTATTGAGATAAGGTCCATTAAAATCCAATTACTAAATCTACAATGGCATCCATTGCATTGCATTAACTTTGCGATTAGCTTGCCCCGACAGTATTAGAATTGGGACTTCACATCGCGAGGTGGAGTAAAAGGTGAAGAAATAGCTTTACTGTTCCGCAAGAAACCAATCAGAATAGCCATGGGAACCAGAGCTATTTATACGAGACATCTTCTTTGCTCTGCAAATTCTATCTGGAACTCCCGAGGCCTCGTCGTGGGGCTGTAGTTGATACAGCTTCATCCTGATCAGGCAAAGTAGATCACATGTTATTTCGATACGTATATTCTCAAATATTGATGCTTTGAACTCAACCCTTTCAAAATTGATCGAATACGTGTGCCTTCTAGCCAGTAGTTAGAGAAGACTATAGTAATAATATCGAGACTGCGTAGTACTCAGCTTTGCAACTATTCGTCTTATGGGTGGTGATTTGCGCCTCTTTTCTTTTCTTTTTTTCTTTTTTCTTTTTTTCTCTCTTCCATCTCTTGACTAAATTCTTAATTGCTACAAGGATTTATATCAGTGAGAGATGAAGTAACAGAGTTGGCTATATAATGTAACTTGCCAATAAGCAATAATAGAGAAACTAGTCTTTAGAACTAGTGAACTTGATACTCAAGAGAGCATGAGGAAGTGAGTACAACAATGAAGTTGACTTTATCTTGAGTTCAGAATCTACTATAACCTGTTTAATCTGAATTAGTCAATTTTTACTTTGGATAGAATGTTTGTATGTATACCTACCTACGATTCTATTCTCATATCTTGGCTGAATGAAATCTTACCATTTGGATTAAATGAAGAG
The DNA here is from genome assembly GCA_037126485.1 of Daldinia eschscholtzii. NCBI lineage: Eukaryota > Fungi > Ascomycota > Sordariomycetes > Xylariales > Hypoxylaceae > Daldinia > Daldinia eschscholtzii. The sequence goes on from JBANMG010000002.1 coordinate 1,918,956, forward strand.
TAACACTAATACTTTATAGTCTAATCATAAGCATTCAAATTTGTTTCTACGTCAGTATTGGCCCGATCTTGTTTGTAATTATGGTCGGGTTATTTCTTGACTGGAATTGTGCTTTGGGTTAACCACAATATATAACCTAACATCCCTTACCTCTCAAACAGCCTCCTCATGGTAATGATGTATAGTGCTTTATGTATGACTTCGAATCAAAGAATTCGGCAGATACGGATAAAAACTGACTCTAGCCACGGCTTAAATACTACCCTCAACGTGGATGTAGTACATGAAGTTTTCCTATCATCGGAATAGTTACGTAAAATTCCTCAATTCCAACCCCGAATTATCAAATTGTAAACTCTATGACAGGTACCTTAGGTAGTAAGATCTACTAACACAAACGACATGTCAGCTGATGCCAACTACGATCTTCAGGACAATGCCTCTTGTGTAACACCCGGCACGCCCGTAATCTTTTCGGCGTTAAGAATCTATCGGGTACCGAAACTGCGCTGACAATGGAACACGTCGAAGCGGGATATGTAGGTACCTACACCTGCGGGAAAAACAAAATCAGCAATAATAACAACAACGAAACTGATGAACCGGACAAAAAGGAGATATATGCAGACATTCCTTCGTCGACACATATCCCCCTTAGCACCTCGGCGACCCTTAATTCCCATGCTATTAACTCCGAACCAGCACCCTAACTCCGCCATCCCTACATGCGACCAACTAGTTCGGGATCGGGATACGACGAATAGACTTCTCGAGCGGCACAGTAGCGGTTATGCCACACGCCGGATCGCTGTTCTCGGCGACATCTAGCCTGCCTGTCCTGGCATTCCAATCCCGGGGGCCCGGAGAAAAGGTCGTCTGTAAGGAGCTTAACTAAATGTCAATACGCGTAAAGAAATTTGACTTACAACTCCGGACTTGTGCGGTTTATCTAGTAGACGGATTTTTTGCAAACACGGAGATAATTAGATGGCTTTTTTGATATATATAATTCCTCTTCCCGTCCGTCACTGCTCATCATATATATGACTTTCAGTACCCTATAACTATAGAACAATTAGGCCATGGTTTGATGAATAACACTACCTCACACTCTCGCAAATTCTCCTACTTCAAATTACAGTCTTTCTCTTCATCTCGACTCACCCAACCAGTACCAGCCCTCCCTCAGCCATGCCTCCCATCGCAGGCCAGACCCTCCTCGTCATCGGCGGGACCAACGGCATCGGGGCCGCCGTCGCTAAGCTAGCCGCGGCCGAGGGCCTCGAAGTATCCGTCGCCTCGTCGAACCCGAGCCGGGTCGAGAACACCGTCAAGTCGATCCGGTCCGCCGTGCCCGGCGCGCGCGTCAAGGGCTTCGTGTGCGACGTCAACGACGACGACGTCGAGTCCAGCCTCGAACAGCTCCTCTCGGACGTCACCAACGCCGATGGCCGCCCCCTCGACCACATCGTGTACACGGCCGCGCGCATCGACGTGCGCCCCGTCGCCGACGTCAGCGTCGCCTACCTCCGCGCCAGCATGCAGTTCGGCTACGTCGTGCCCCTATTGCTCGCCAAGCTAGCCCCCCGCTACGTCAACCAGCACTACAAGTCCTCCCTCACCTTCACCAGCGGCCGCCTCGCCCAGAGACCCACCAAGGGCATGGCCGCCGTCTCCGGCTGGGCCGCCTCCCTCTTCGGCACCACCCGCGGCCTCGCCCTCGATCTCGCCCCCGTGCGCGTCAACCTCGTGAGCCCGGGGCCCACCGACACCCAGACCGGCGAGGACTGGGCTCGCTGGGTGGAGATGATGACCAAGGAATCCTTGCTCGGCAAAATTGGGACTCCTGAGGAGGTTGCAGAGGCGTACATTTATTTGATGAAGGATACTAACAGCACCGGAAGCTGCGTGAGCACCAATGGAGGCAGCTTGGTTCAGTAGGATAGGAGTTGGCGTTAAATGGCTATAAAGCCGAAGGGTTTAAATCTTGGTGGAATTATTGTCATGTGCCTAGTTGGTATCGTATATAGGGTCTTGCTGTATCGTTCACCTAATTTTTCAATATATTATTGATTAAAGCATTCATATCCTCATGGTTATATGCCAATGATTTTTAAAAATCACAAAATATCTGCACAAAGGAGATGATGCGTACCATTCATACGTACGTCTAATCACTGATAAAGCTACAACAATGCAAACGCCTTCGTTTCCCGGCCGACCTGGCCAACCCCCTTTTCATGTTACAGCTATGAGATACATTAGAAAATAGGCCATGAATGGTTCAATCCATAATAGAGCGATATCTAATCTAGTAGACGTGGGTTTTCAAGTGTGTACCAGTACGAGTGCAGCGCATATTATAATTCGGGTGGCGACTGCGCACTATTGGTACGATCTGCGCCTCTATTGCGGACCGCCGCCTCGTGGCCTCTTTGCACCGTTGCCGATTTCCGAGTCGCCGCGAGGACGTTTGTTCCCGGGTTGGAAGTTTTCGACAGAGGGATTCAAACTAGGACGACCCTGTCCACGACCCCCACGGTTTCCTGCTCCACCCCGACCACCACCTCGCGCCTGATTAGGTCCACTTGGCTTACGAGTGCCCGCTGTTGGCAATGGAAGACCGGTGGCTTTCGGAATTTGAGATATTGCTGAAGGTTGAGTAGGGGGTTGTGTAGTTGTCGGTCCCGGTTGGGGTGCGGGAGCCTGTGAAGGTTGAGCAAAAGGATTTTGAGGTGTGGAAGCCGACTGGGAAAAAGGATTAACGGCTGCGGGAGCAGTTGGGGCCACGCCCGGCTTTGGGATACCGCTGGCCGGGGTAGACTTTGTTTCTTGCGAGTTTACTGCCGTGTTTGTAGGTTGGGGACCAGGAACTAGAAATTCGTTAGCAAAATAATTCGTTTACAATTAAAAGAAAAAGAAAGAAGTGGCAAGGACATACTCGTTGCAGCATTTGTCGTTGAGGCAGGTTGCGATTCTGCTGGAGCTGCTGGTTTAGGAGCTGGCGGCGGGGGTTTTGCATCTTTTGCAATCTCCCAAACTTCACCAACGGGCCGCTGTGGCGTTTCCTTCGCAGCCGTTTCCACAACACTCAATTTAGCGGCGGCGAGCTGAACCCTTTTCTCAGTCATGTTGAGTTTTAGGTTACTCTTCGATGTAGCCAACGCGGTTGCTTGCTCTCTTGCTTGAGCAACCTTCTGCTCCCACTCCGTCTTCAACGCCTCTTGTTCCTCGCGTACCTTCTTGGTTTCAATTGCGAGCTTATTTTTAATGTTGTTCTGGATAATGCTCTTGATCGTCGCGTTAGTGGATACAAGATCCCGGATCTCCTTGTCACCTAGTGTGCTTAAGTTTGCTACTGAAGTTGAAGGTGTCCCTGCTGGAGTAGTAGAGGAATTTTGTCGCGCTGGGGTGGCAGGTGGTTTTGTATCGCTGGGCGCGTTGCTATGTTCTGCTTCCCAAATCTTCCGATCTTGTTCCATGCGAAGTTTGAAGTCTGCTTCCAGTTTCTCAATGTCCTGCTTCATCTGGGCTCTTTCCTCTTCCATTTGTGCCTTATAGTCCGACAGACGTTTGTTTAGTGACTCTTTCATCTTATCGCTCCTCGTCTTCACAATCTGCTCGTGCTTTTCATCTAGTTCCTTGAACTTGGCCTCCCATTCGGCAGCCTTGGCTGCGGCCTCCGATATCCTCTCTTCAAGAACTTTACGCTCGTCATCGGATAGCGGTATTCCTGGTGGCTTTTCTTCCGAAGTGGCTGTTCCATTTTCCATCGTTACGTCACCGTTGGTTGCTTGAGTCTGGGAGTTGGCAATGGCTTGGTCTCGTTCTGCGATTACCGAGTCCAGCTGAGTGCGAGCGTTTTGCAACTCCTCCTCGATGGCTGCTTTTTGGGACGAAACGTTCTCCAACTCTGCACGAACTTCTGCCAGTTGGTTTTGTAGAGTAGACAGTGCCTGTGTATCAGCCGAATCTGCGGGTGCAGAGATGGTGGAATTCTTTCGTGCCTCTTCTTGAAGCGTTTCAACTTGTCGTTTGAAGTTGTTGATCTGCTCCTCTAGACCGAGTCTTGCTTTCTTGGACTGCTCTAGCTCCCCTTGGGTTGTTGAAAGTTGACCGGAGACTTCGTTTAGCCTTGTCTGAAGCCTATCTCTTTCAGCGACAACCTCATTCTTAGCGTTAGTAAGGGTCCTAGACCGCTCCTTAGCAGAATTGATTAGTTTTTCTCGTGTCACCGACCAAGAAGCTTCTTTCTCTTCAATGGTCTTTTCCAACTCTTGTATCCTCTCCTTCAGGGGCGCCTCAGCTTCCTGCAGGGCATTCTTTTCCGATTCAAGTTTGGCCACCGTTTGCTTGAGCTCCTCAACTTCCGCTGGATCCGTCCTACCATGCTTCGAAAGAATATCTTCGGTTCGCTTTTGCCAGCGATCCCGATCTTCGTGAAGTTGTTTCATTTCAGCTTCCCTGAAGGCTTGCTGACTCTGCAGCTCCTCGATTTGTGCCTCGAGAGGCTGGATGGTAGATTCTAGCTCTGAGATTCTGGCTGTCTTCTCAGCTAACTGGGCTTGCGCTTGACGAGCTTCTGCCCGCAAAGCGGCGCTACTTTCACGGAATAAGTTGAGTTCCTCTAACTTGCTCATGAGATCCTTGTGGGCTATAGAGCTTCGATCGCTGTCACCCTGTGAACGGCGTTCTTGTTCAAGCTTCAACCTAGCCTCATCTAGTTGTGATTGCGCATATTCAAGTTGCTGCTGCAATCTCTTGGCTTCTTGTACCTTGAGATCATATTGTACTTCTAGAATGTCCTTCTCGCGACGTAGGTAGTTGCTCAATTCTCGGAATTTATCGGCGTCGGAACCACTGGGTTGCGTAGCGATGGCCTCAAGGGACTCATCATTCGAGGTCCGACTTTGTTGGAGGGCTGAGACTTGTTTTGTTACGTCCTCCAGTTGCTGATGAAGTAGCTTATTTTGGGCATTAGCATCATCTCTCCGAGCACGAAGTTCCGTGATTTCCCGCTCAAATCGTTGGCGTCGTTCATCCCACGAACTCTCATTCTGTACCAACGTAGCTTTAGCTGATTCGGCTTCTGCTTTCCATGTTGCAGCGGAAGTTTTCAGTTGGTTGTATTCGTTACGAAGATTAGATAGTGATTTCGCAGTCTCCCCATGCTTCATGACTTCGTCTTCGTACGCTCGCTGCGCGTGGGCAGCGATCTCTGCCTGGGCACGAAGGTCTTGCTGGTGGAATTGCGAGGAGGCCGTATATCTTTCCTCCTCGTCCTTTAGTCGCTTGATTTCTTCATCTAGTATGGCTTTCTCATCCTCGAATCGCTTAGCGACCTCGGCTTGAGAATCACGCAGGCTTGATAGTTCGTTATTAGATCTTGCCAATTCTGCGGATAAGTCCTCAACTCGCTGCTCGAGTTCCTTGATCGTGGAATCCTTGGCTGAAATTGCTGCATCCATCTCTTGCTGGTACTGCTCCTGTGTAGAGTTAATCCTTTCAAGCTCTTCCTCTGAAGCCTGGCTTAATTCCTTGTATCTTTCAACCTGTGTTTGAGCGTTCTCTAGCTGCGACTTTGTCATCTCCAAGTCGCGCTTGAGGTCCGTTACCTCGTGAATGAGATCTTGTATGCGCTCGTCTGAATCAACTTGCGTGACGCCTTGTTCAGATACAGGAGCTATAGAGCCCGGTCTTGGCGTAGGCCTTGGTTGCAGTCTCTCCGCGCGCTCCTCTGCACTTCGCAATTGGATAGTCAGCTCGTCAACTCGGCTCTGGAGGTGGTCTCGACTGGTCTTTGTAGCTACAAGCTCTTCGCGGATCTGACTCAAGTTTGTAGTAAGCTCATCAATCCGTTTCTGGAACTGCTGAGCATCGTACTCTTTACGAAGCTGTGCCTTCTTTCCTTCCTCAACTTCATCAGTTAGCTTGCGTTTAGTTGCGTTGAGCTCGGTTTCTAAAGAGTCAATTTGGGATTGAAGGCGTCGTTTCATTTCTGATTCACTCAGATCACGTTCGTTCTGGAGAGTTTGCTGCGTAGCAAGCAAGCCATTTAGACGTGACTTCTCTTGCATTAGACTTTCGTTGTCTTGGCTTAATCTGTCGTGAATGTCCTTCAATAATTTCTTTTCCGCTTTGAGGTTTGCATTTTCGCTGCGCATACTTTCAAGTAATCCTCGAGCCTCGACTAGATCCTCGGCTACTTGCTGTGTGCGTATGTCTTGCTTTGCGGCGGATTCAGACATTGTTTGGTTTCTCTTCTGCAACTCCTTGTTTTCGTTTTGCAGTGCGACAAAGTTCGACTGGAGGATGTCATATCGCTCTGATGCAAGAGAGAGTTGGCTCTGCAACTTGGAAACCTCGGCTTGAAGTGAATTCCTCTCTGCGGAGAGCTTCTCCAACTGCTCTTTCATGGTCTTGCGGTCAACCATTTGCTCATTCCGATAGAGATCGAAATTTTGCTGCAAATCCCGGAGGAGAGTCGTGTAGTCGGAACTGTCGTCATTTGCGGCAGGATTATGCTCGATGCTAGCAAGAACGCCATCCTGTGTAGAGCGACCCAAGGCCGAAGCCATTTCATCAGCAGACGCCCTGGACTCCACTATCCGGCGGAACATGTCTCTCTCCTTCGTGATGCTTTCAGTCTTCACCTGGAAACCTCGCAATGTATCTCTGAATATTTCTAGTTCTTGTTCTAACCGGATACGTTCCTTGTGATCTTCCATTGCTTGGTTCTTAGCTGCAACAGCTTCCTCATTCTCCATTCGCTCCGCAAGCTCATGAGTAACCTGGAGGAGTTGCTCATTCCGTTCTTGAAGCTCTTTGATATTCTTGAAGACGACTAGACGTTCTAGGATCGAAGTATGAGCGTTCAACTCCTCGTCTCCCATCTGCTCATGTATCTGACCCCTTTCTAGCCGCTGAAGTATTAACCTCTCGTCAGAAGTAAGCTGGTCTAGACCCTTCTCGAGACAGTGCACGTTGAAAGTTAACATTTGGATCTGCGCGCTGAGGCTCTTTACTTCGTACTGCAAGAGTGTATTCCGCTTCTCGGCATCTGCAGCGGCCGCCTCAGCCTTGCGGGCAGCCTTTTTAGCCAGATCTCGCTCTCTGAAACTTTCGTCTGAAAGCTGTGACATGGTCTTCATTTCCTGCTGTAGGCGCTCGTTGTCGGCCTGAAGCTCCTCAAGCTCCGGGCGCTTGGCTTCAAGCTGGTCAATAACATCGTCCAACTCCTTTGCCAGATTGCTACTGCGGAGCTTTTCGGCGTTAAGCTGTCCTTTGACCTTGTAGAAATCCTCCATCAACTGTGTCGTCGAGAGTGATTTGCGCGTCGAACCCGGTGTCGCAAACGGTGAGCCGGAACGGAACATTGATCCATTCAATGGCCGTGGAGTCTGTGGTGCCGAACCAGGTTGTGCAGGGCTACCTGCCGCAACTATGGCCTCCAAACGACCAATCTCTTCTCGGAGTGATTCGACCGCCTGTGAGAGCTCTTCTTTATCTGAATTGGCCCTTGCAAGTTCTTCGCTAACCCGGCGTATCTTATCTTCACACTCACGTTTCACCTGCTCTTCTCTCGCCTCGACCTCTTGGACACGTTTCTTATGCGTAAGAGTCTGCTGTTCCTTCAAATCGACTAATCGCCGTAGACTGTCACATTCCTGTCGGAAATCTTCCTCTCTGCGGCCCGCAGTTTCTTGTAGCTGCTGGATTCTGGTAAGAGCATCGTCGGCTTTCTTCTGTGCTTCATCGAGACGCTGGCGAAGTTGCTGCTCAGTGCGCTTGAGGGACTCCACGTTGGAAACTGCGTCGTCATTCAGGCGCTGTAATTCGGCAATACGAGCTCCCTTTTCTTTGCGATACTTGAGGGCTTCAGCAGATTTCGTCTTTAACTCTTTCTCGAAGAAGTCGCTGCTACTCTGAGCCATTTGCAGTTGTTGCTGTAATGACTGCTCTCGGATTTTGGCGCTGCTCGCCGCGTTATTCGCATTTTGTACGGATTGCTGCAACGCTGTTATTTCCTGATTCAACTTCAAGTTCTTTTGGTGCTGAGCCTGTAGTTCTTGCGAAAGCGTCTCGTTTGCAGAGTTCTTGGTGTCGATTATCGCGAGCGATTCTCGATTCGAAGTCTCGAGCGACGTAATACGCGCGCGGAGTTTGTCTATCTCGGACTGGGAAGTTGAGCTAGATGATTTAATGGACTGTAGTTCGTTTTCCAACGCCTGGCGAGCGGTTTCTGTTCGTTGCGGTAAGCATTTATGATATCGCAGAGATATAGCAGCGATTAGACAAACCTTCATTCTTGAGCTTCTGGCGAAGCTCTTCGACATCTTTGAGTGCCTTTTTGGCAGTCTCGTTACTTGCATCGCGTTGGGCCTCGGCGCTGCGTACAGAAGTCTCAAGCTCAACTTCTAGCTGAAGCTTCTGGGTAAACAACGCGTCATAATCATGAGCCTTGGCTGCGACAGCAGATAACACGGCTCTGACAAGCTCCGCAGTGGGATCTGTAACAACAGTTGTGAGGTTGTCCTCGGGCATACCCAGATGGGTAGCCAGGTAGCCGAGGTCTACCTCTGCAGCTGCCATTTTGTCAAGTACGTGATTGGAATATGGCCATCAGGGACACGATACGGTTATTCGGTGGTGAATCAAGTTTCTTTCGTGGGTATGTTTTTATCAAAATTTGTCGGGGTTGTTAATTAAGTCAAACGGGGGCGACGATAGGCGGTGATCGCGATGGAGATGGAAAGAAAAGAATAAATGCGATAATACGGATTAAATAAAAGAGAAATTTGATCAAGGAGTGAAATTAAAGTACAATAGACTGAGATGAGACCATCAATCCATCAATCAGTCAGCCAAGTCATCCAATGTTGTAGGGATGAAGGGAGTTGTTGACTGTGATGAAAGAGGCAAGGGCATGAAAGTGCAAAAAGTAGAAAGTTCTTGGTTTTCTTTTTCACAAAGAAAACGACACACGTCTGGCACTAAATCAAGAACAAGCTGTTTTCGGTGGTAGGCGCGACGAGGCTACCGCCCATTGTTGCTTCGGGTGCATACCCACGCTATGCCTAACCTAAATTTAACAAGCTTAGGGAGCTTTGACCATGACAGAGCCATGTACTTGGGCAGCCCCATATTTTAGTGTCAGGTATCTCTTATCACTTATCGTCTTTTCTTGCTATCAATTTCCACTATTCACCAACTCGCCCTCAGGCACCACTTAGAAAATCTCCGATGTCCTTTACGTCACAGGGCCATAGTAGGCATAGTAGGCATTCACTCCATTCCGTTCATCGTATTCATCGTTCCTAAACCACTCTTTCAATGGCATGGCTCCATCATTATTATTTACCTAATGTTTAATTGTCTAAGTAGAATACATACCCTAAGGTAATTAACTCACTAACTACCTAAACCTCTTAAGTTGTTCTTATTATCACTAGAGTTAGTCGAGATGTTTGTTAACTATTATCCTCTATATCCTCCGTCTACTTCATGAACCTCAGCCACGGGTCCAGACTGCCATCCCATACCCGGAAGTTCTGACCTAGGCTGGCCGTGTGCCTCATACACCTGAGGTTTTTGCTGAGCCGGAGCTTCGTATACTGGTTGACTATGTGCCTCCTGTGGAGTATATGGAGAGACAGGACTCGGCATCTGTGATGCATGATCCTGACCACGTAGCTCAGGCATTTGCGGAACGGGCGGTTGAGGATAGGCACTATGGCCCTGGAGCTCTGACGTATTGGGTGAACTATAAGCAGACACCGGGGAAACGTTGTCAACCCGAGTAACTTCTTGGTTCTTCAGCACGTCTGGGTTTGGGCTACCATCGAGCTCGGGTTTCCCGCTGTATTCCGGGCCAATGGGTTGAGGTACTGTCTGGCCACTGTTTTGACCATACCGCCGACGTCGCCAGAAGAAAAATATCACGAGACCTACAAGTCCAATACCAGCCAAGACGCCAACTACGGCCCCAACAATGGTGCCCGTATTCGATTTGCCAGCCGAATTACTACTTGATACTCCAGACTCCAAAGGCCCTTCAGCACCTTCGGAACCTGAGCTTTCGGCCCCCCCAGAAGCACCAGTCTCTTTCGGTCCGGAAGCCCCGCTGCTTAAAGTAGCCTTTGTTTGTTCCACTATCGCTGTTATTATTTATGCCACGAAGAACCGCGTGTTGGACTTACAAGACTCGGTAACTCCAGCTGGAGTTGTCAACCCCTTGGCAGCACTACAATACAAGTCGAACACTACCAGTGCTGAGCTGACATCTTCAGTCGCTGTCGAGTCACATGAGTATTTAACATCGGAGGTGATGACATTCCTCATATAGCCCGACATCCCACTCTTTAAACAGGCGCATGATGCGAGGGCCTGGGGGCCATCGGGACAGAGGTCATAGGTTTGCTTCAAACATAAATGTCAGCCGTCATATTGCCACTCTCTGCAAGACTAAGGATCTTACACTTAATACTCCGTATGACACCGCAGATTGTGCGCAAGGGGCTAATGAACTATATTCGGGTAAGGCGGTAATATGATACGTCACTATCCCGTGAATCAGAGAATGTTTCTATAAAATGATAAGAACTGCGACTTACTGTCACCAGGTGGGTCTGAAGTCGTTGGGAACGACGAGGTTCCTTTAATTAACCCGCAGTAACCTGAAAACACCGCCTGAGCCGAGTCTATGTCTTCAGCATGCGATGAACATGAAGACTTCACCGATTTATTGATACCCTGACTAGCAAGCAATGAATTTTGATTCTTGTCGCATACGCATGTTGCGAGAAGACTCGGCTCTGCAGGGCATAGATCATATGTCTTCCTCTTACTGTTAACAGACGAGGACATTGCTTTAGTATCTGGATCGAACTCACCATACTCCTATATCACAATCAGAAAAAAAGCCATGGATAAATGTAAGGATCAACAGGAGAACTAGGACTTACTGGACGATATAAGATAGCCCACTCGCGGCACAAGGCGCGAGCTCTTGCCATGCTGGGAAATCAGTAATATATTGCGTGACCGGATTAGAGGGAGTTGGAAAGGGCGTAACCGACGCCTGGTTACAATATGCTTTGAACACGCTCGCCGCACTCGCCTGGTCCTCAGAAGCGGTTGAACCACAGCTGCGGCTAACTGAACTAGAAATTCCTGTCGATATCGAAGCGAAATTGTTATTTTTTGTGCAGACACAGGACTGGAGGTCCGTTACTGCTTCAGGGCAGTTCTGGTTTGTTTGGGCCTGGACATTTTCAGATACCGCCGCCGCTGCACATGGGGCCTAAGTAGAATCAGCATCTCAACCCAACAGCATCTCCATAGACAAGGCCTTCTTGTCGCTCGGTCGGTCGGACTATGTAGCCTTATCGAGGTTTATCAAACTTACCAATACGGTAAAAACAGAAAGATCAGTGACGTAAACAACCTCCTGCGCTCTCGCCAATGATGCGGCTAAGCACCCCCAAATGAGCGACGACCCTAGATGAGGCATTATTCCCACTTTTATTGATTAGACTCGAGAATGAAGAAACCCAAAGGTGGGCGACGATAGCAAGACGCGCAAAGGCAGACAACCCAGCTTAAAAGAAAGGACGGGCGCAATATACCAAGAGCCCAGTATTAGGTACAGGCTTGCGAGCAGTCAGAGATAGATTTTTTTTCCTATTATTTCCTTGAGAAACTACTCCCTATCTATGCACCGCGGCGCGCCCTGGTTCTCGGAGCGCCATACGCTGTACCCCTGACAGCTGAAGACTCTGGATGCCCGCCAAGTAGGCAGAAGAACGCCATCTCGGGGAAAGCTGAAGGCTAAGGAAGATTGATGCAGCCCGCTAGTCACTGATGAAGTATTAGCGGCGGTTTTGAGATAAATGAGCTCCCGTCCAGCATCCGCTAGAGGCGCTAAGATTGGTCCACTTACACGTCCCTAATTTTTTGACTGCAGTTGTGAAAGGGTAGGGAGATTGGAAATATAAGCCATTCGGCGGTTAACAGAGGCCAAGCGCACCGGTATCCTATTCTTTTCTGGTCTCCAAAACACTCAGTATATCCTGCCGGTCAATGTTGTATGACTACCTGCATTCAATACTCTTCTTATATTGGGGCAGAATACGATATGCTTGCTTATCTAATGTAAACAATAAAAAGAAATCCCCCACCGTACATAATTCAAGAGTTTTTTGGTATTTGGTATTAAAGTTCCAGGAAATCTACCTGGTACCTACCTAGGTATATACAACCTTACAACAGTAAATTTATAACAACCTCAAACGTCTCATTTTAGGTGCGCGAGAGGCGTATCGTGTAAGACAAGGTACCCATGGATATAACATTATCTCGTGGACACCGTCCCAATAGCACGATAAGAAGTTCTAACGGCTGTTGGACGTGTCGATTACGACGCAAAAAATGCGATGAAAACCGCCCGGTATGTGACATATGCGCCACACTCCACATTACTTGTCACTACGACCAGGAGAAGCCAGAATGGATGGATGGCGGTGTGAGACAGGAAGAGATGGGCGAGCGCCTCAAACGCGAAGTCAAAGAAAATGCCCATCTCCGCCGCGAATTTCGCGCAGTCCATATCTCTAACGATCTTCCCGAGACAACGGCACCGGGAAGTCTCGACGATCTAGAACCACGTCCCGATCCATCTATCGTTCGTCTCCAGCGTGGGACTGACTGTACATTCCTCAGAAAAGATGGTCGCAACAGCGTGCCTTTTGGACGGCCTTGTACTGTTCTCATCACATTCTATCTTGAAAACTTGTTCCCATTCTTGTTCCCATTTTACTCCCCTTCTCCCCTCGAAGGCGGTCGATCGTGGATCTTAGAAATGATGATAAGCAGTCCAGTAGTAAAACAGGCCACTCTATGTCAATCCTCATACTTCTTCGCCCTCTCCCAGGAAAATGCTAATCACCATGCTATCTGGGAGATGGTGCTCGCGCAGACCCAGGATGCATTCGGGATCCTAAGACAGTCACTACAGGTTATCAACAGCTCAAGCATCAAAGAGCACCTACATGGAGCTGTACGGATTATGGCGAGCATCATGCAGATACAACGCTTCGTGGTTACCATATTATGCTTCGATAACTGTCAGACTCATCTCAACGCCGGTCTGGCTCTTTTTAAACAAATTCTCGAGAGCATCAATGCGGTAGAATCGGAGGGGATCGTTTCATGCTTCAACGCTGTTGTAAATCACCTGGGGCCGTCGACACGGATTGAATACGCCCAGGATATCTATATCCAAAGTGCCGAACAGGCCGCTTTTCGTTTCTCATCTGCCCTTCTGATATTTGATGATATTATTGCTAGCACGGTGCTTCAAGACCAACCCAAGCTTTACGACTATTACCGCTGCCTTCTTAGTGATATCAATGGCACCGGTCCTCTGATCAATCTCGAGGCTGTTGTGGGATGTCAAAATTGGGTTTTGTTGCATATCTGTGAAATTTCCGCCCTTGACGGGTGGAAGAAGCAGTGCAAAGGAGCAGGAAATCTCGATGTCATAGAACTAGTTCGTCGCGCTACAGCTATAAAGGGGCCCCTAGAAGCACATCTTATACGGCTTGAATCCGAACCGCTAGCTTCAGCACAGGGCGGTAGCAGTCTATTAGATTCCTTCAACATAAATAATCATCAGCAATCAAAGTTACCCGTTAGCCAGAGTCGTTTGGCCACCCGTGTCTGGGCCCATGCGGCCCTGCTTTATCTCACTATTGTCGTGTCCGGTTGGCAGCCCGCCAGCGTCGAAGTGCGTTATCACGTCGGCCGAGTTATTGATCTTTTGACACATGAAATATCACCAGCAGCATTACTACGTACGATGGTATGGTCATTCTGCGTAGCAGGCCGTCTCGCAGAGCCCGAGCAGGAAGCCCACTTTCGTAGAATGGTGCTTACGTTGCAACCACCTACTGTCTTCGGCACAATACGCAAAGCGCTCGAAATCATGGAGAATGTATGGAAAGATAGAGATACAAGTAATTCAGCAAGCCGCGACCTCGCTACATGTTTCAAAAGTCAAGGTGATCTAGTATTGCTTGTCTAAAAACTATCAAAGATATAAGAATAACAATGGAATCTAGATTCTTAGCATTGACGTCCATACGTAACTCTCAAAGATTTTCAGGCCCTCATCCATGCCTACTCATCACTTAAACTGGACGTAACCCTTACCCTTTACAAACGTGGCATGCCATGGCACATTCCCCTCGTGATTTGCCAGTTGCGCAAAGAAGTCGCCGTGCGCAGCACCATCGATAGCATTTCCCTTAGTCTTTCCATCCTCGTAGCGCTCGTCAACATAAAAGAATCTAACGAACAAACAATGTCAGCAATGGTCTAGATAGAGCTTTTATCTTTACAAAAGGCTTACCGGAACCCCTGCGGAGAGTAAATTGCGTCCGCAGCGCCGATCCAGTATGCCGAAGCTGACTTGCCTACACCTAGATTCAGGAAGAGCGGTATAGGCAAAATATTAATGTTTAGGATATTGCCGGTGTATATGAACGACTTCTTGGTCTCCTTTGGCAGCGTTGCCCATCCTTTCACGGCCTGCTGGGCCGCCGCGTACGGGCTAACAGTGTTGACATTGAGATCTGCCACAACACTGTCCACTGGGATCGAAAGAGCCGAGTCCTTGTCTGGAGGGTTTGTTGTTGCTGCTGCGTTGTAGACAACGACGCTGGGAGCCGTCTGAAACTCGGTCTTGACTGCGTCGAACAGCGCAGGGATCGACTCGGGCTTGGTGAAGTCCGCTTTGAGCGAGAGGAAGTCTTCGGCAGTCTTGGCACCAGTACCGCTCCTGGAAGCTATAGCAACTTTATACCCGTTGCCGGCGAATTTTTGAGCGACGGAGGCACCAACTCTGGGCCCGGCCCCGAGGATGAGTACAGCATTTCCTGACATTGTGCTTGAATAGTTGATGTTAAAGGTGAATCTTGAAGTTATAAGTTTATACAGTTCCTGGTATAGAATGGAAGATGAACTTATCTTGAAGTTGAGATGTCCCCCTTTTATACCTATCAGAGTCCAGGTACCATCGCGGTATATCCGGATACTCCGCCGCTTTTTTTTCACCAATATGGATTTGTAATCCTACTCGTCCGAAGTACGAACTCGAAAGTCAAGCAGGACGAATGTCATCATATCACTCCATCACTCCATCATAGGTATTCAACCAACCCCATTACCATGGGTTGCATTGCTACTACACCGTCTGCCGTTCACCGAGACCCACAAGCCGCGCGCGAGGATCCCTTCAAACTAAGAAAGACCCTGGTCAAGCCGCGCGCGACGAGGTCTTTCAAGCTTAGGTATTTTAGACCGCGCGGGGTGAACCCGACCCCGAATTCTCTTTGCCCAAAAATGTAAATCATTCGTAATCCAAGGGCTCTGTGATTGGACGCGATACACTTGCTGAGAAACTGGGTTAGAATAAGCTGCACATCATCGCGCGCGGGAACTCTCCACTATAGAATGTTTAGATTCCCAATATGTGCGCGCTGCGATTCGCATTGTATTGCATCTTATAATGACAACGTTCAAATTTTGGTATTCTTTATGCCCTAATGATGCGTTTGTCAGCTCGCGCTCCGAGTGATTTGAGGATGCCATATCGGGCTCCTTTTGTCTATAAGGCCTATGCAAATCAAGGAGAGACTAGACTAAGAGGTCTTCTGTCATGTCCTTACCGTGGCCATCCAATAGACTAGTTGTTCAATCAAGACACATATATTTTGCTGCTTTCCTTGCATTTTCATCGATTCTAGCCGTCTACCATATTTGCCAAACCAGTACTGTACAAGTGACTTTGTACATTGTGGAAAACATGTCTGGTTCCTCGCATCTTGAAGACTCTTCAAGGCTACCCGTCTACTTTCTCGGTATTGGTGGCCCTAACTTCATGGAAAACACGGAACATCCTGCCTATGCCAAGTTGGTCCAGTTCGGGGAGGAGATCACGACAAAAGTCAAACCCAAGGCCGTTGTTGTGTTTTCTGCTCATTGGCAAGGTGGCCCAAATAAGATCCTGATCAATGTGGCCGAGAAAACAGATCTGATTTACGACTTTTATGGCTTTCCACCGCACTACTACGAATATGACTATCCGAACAAGGGAAGTCCCGAAGTTGCTGAAAAGGTTATTGAGAAACTAGCGGATGCCGGAGTTGAGGTTGAGAGAGTTAAACGAGGACTCGACCACGGCGTATGGGTAGGTTTTATGGCTGGTAAGTTATTGCCTCCCTGTTGCCCATCCTTCATGCCATGATGCTAATTGGATTTTCTTTAAGCATTCGATCCGAAGCGGAATCCGTTGAATGTACCTATTGTGCAAGTCTCACTATTCGACAATGAGGATATGGATCTACATTACCATGTTGGACAGGTGTTAGAAAGTCTACGGGACGAAGGTATCCTCATCATCGGTGCCGGGATGGCTGTTCACAATCTTCGTGACTTCCGAGCCAACCGGGCCAGTAACCAAACTATGCCGTAAGGAAGCCGTGCTAACAATACAACCCTGATTTTATCTCTTCGCTAATATGCCTGCTTAGTTACGCATTTACTTTTGACTCGGCACTTAAAGAGGCTGCCACCGCGAAGCCGGAAGAACGTCGCGAGAAAATGCTCGCTTTGATGAAGCGCGATGATGCTAGAAAGGCGCATCCGACTTTAGATCATATTCTTCCGATGTATATCGTCGCGGGTGCTGCAGGTTCTGATGTTGGCGAACAGCTATGGACTCTACCCGAAAAAAGTTTGAGTTGGGCACAATATAGATTCGGCGAGGTTAGAACAGTGTAAGACACCTTGGGTTCGAGGCTGGCCATCTATAATCTAGTTCAAGAGGAAAGGTAGATCAATTTCGTTGCTAGTTTAACTGCCACTAATATTAGAAACATTTCTGTGAATCAAAACCAATATAATTACCGAACTCATAACTACTCTTCCTTCCCCCTTTTTTTCAGTCCAAAAGTCCTTTCACAATTTCAATTACTCGATCCGGTTGACTAGCGAACGGGCTATGTCCCGCCGAGCATCTCTCAACCTTCATATCCGGTATTGAGGTTGCCAACTCCTCTTGTACGGACGGGGGAAATGCCAGGTCATTCTCACATATCAGGAAAGTCCTTGGGATCGTAAGGTCGGATGCCGCAAAGTCTATTGGCGTTTCGAAGGCATCTTGTGAGAATGGTACTACTGAGTTGAAGTATTGCTGGGCTATATCATCCGGGAGATCGTTATAGAAGCAATGTTTACCCTCATCGTTGACGCAACATGTTATATTCTAGCCATTTTCGTTTTATTAGTTTCATGGATATTTTATACGATGGACTTTGAAGACTGAGGTGCCTACCTTCTGGTAAAAAGGCTCATGTGGTGTCATCCATGATGGGTATCGGCCTTTCAAACCTTGGAGGAGATCCATGCCGGTCCGTGGCATGGAAAAGGCGGCTATGAAAAGAATTGCTCGAAAGCCTCCTTTCTTACCACTGTTCTTGCGTTCTTCGACGGTAAATCCATTCGTAGCAGCGCAACCAGGAATACCTCCGTAAGAGTGACACAATATAAGGAATTCCCTCCCATTGTCCATGTGCGGCTCTACAGTCGCCTGTATCACTGCAACATCATCCGTCCACGTTATTCCAGCCCGCGAACTACAGCTTGGCAGTGGTGGAATAAAGGTCTCGTGCCCTTCATCTTCTAGTTTTACCTTGAGTGTATTATAATGATGTGGGAGATGAAACGCTCCTGTGACGATGATAACTGCTGGCTTCAACGTTTCCATTATAGATGCTTCTGTAGTAAGGATGTATTGAGTTGGTGTGGGCAATGTCCTAAAATAAGAATGATAGGAGGGGAAGATTATAACGGATGATAAGCAGGACGAAAGAATATATGGGCAAGGGAATGGGGTTAAGCGGACACAAACTGAGCATTTGGTTTCACCAACAATGTTTTAGATGACCCCCCAGAAAGCACCCGTGCCATGATTACTCGTTACAATATTGCACCGCTGAATTACCCAGAAGGAACTCTAGTTTCGAGGGTGGCACTACTTACTAGACTCGTCCCCATCGATTGGTTCGGGTTTCTATACTATACCTACCTAAGGTGGCATATTTGAAGGCTTTCTGAGGCTTTGATCTATTGATATAAATGAGATATGTCTTGTAGAAAGGTGGTACTTGGGAACATATATTTCAAATAGAAGAGTAATTACAACCGAATTATAGCTCCTAACAACTATCGATGATTATAGTATATCTTAACTATGAAGTTGAAGTCAATTAACCCCTTAGATGTGTTAGCTGCTTAATCTCGGGATAAGAGAAGTCAATAGCAACTATGTACCGTGACGTCCTAATTCTCTATTGCCGTGCTCCAAATGCGTGTCTTCTTATAGGCTACATACGTGTATGTGCCTTGTACGACTAAGACGTAATTTTGCATATGGGAAGGTACTATTATATGTAGTTCATGTACAAGTCCTAGTGTTTGTGTACTATATTTCTTCACTTATCTTACCGTACATCCTCACATCCACAATTCGCTAATATCCCATGCCAGTGTACTACCTAGCAACAAGCATGAAATCGGAGTTGCCCCATCTTGATATTTTTCGTATTTACTCTAACCTAAACGACAAAGATGTTCGTAATTAGGACATAGAATTACAAATTAGTTTGAGGGAACTAATAAATATTATGTCTAATCCTAAGGGTTATATCCATTAGCACGTGACTAAATATTTCCGACTTCGCTCCAGGAAGCTATCTTATTATGTTATTGCTACCTTATTTCAATCCTTATCACGATGATAAATTTTATCGACCGTGTCGCATAACTCATTAATTTCATCTCAGTTTAACCTCTACTGTCAATTTATATACTTACCTACCTAGGTAGGCACTTGTCATGGCTTGCGTAATACGTAGCCCCTTGGCTATGCGTTGCCGTGTAAGCCGTCTTACTCCTACTACACAATTTCAATCTCCTGTTAGTAGACGATTATCTGCATCGTCGTCACGGTTTACGCAATTATCCTTGTTATATAGAACGCCGCGGTATTATAGCACACAAACTACCGACCGGCAGGATGACCGCTTTACGACCCTAAAGGTGCAGAAGGACAGGTTGATGGATGCATTGCACCACACATGTTCTTTCGGGACCGGGAAGCGATGGGGAAAGTATGTACAATCCGTAACTCGATATTCCAAATAACGATACACTTACATCTCACCTCATTATAGTGCGCCGACTGAGACAGGTATGTCACGGCTCGCCCTGAGCGATTCAGACAAACAGGCACGAGATTGGTTTGTGAAAACAACGAAGGCGTTGGGATGCACCGTTACCATCGACAATATTGGTAACATATTCGCTGTCCGACCTGGTCGACGTGAAGGGCCGGCTACGTTCGCTGGATCTCATCTCGACACACAGCCGAGCGGCGGTCGATATGATGGGATACTCGGTATTTTAGCTGGTATTGAGATGCTTAGTGTGCTGCAGGAACACCAGGTGGAGACTGAATTCCCAGTTGGAGTAGTGAACTGGACTAAGTATGTCTGGCCCTGCCTCGAATTAAGGTAGACATCAAAGGAAATTTAAACTGATACGATAGATCAGCGAAGAAGGCGCTCGGTTTCCAATCAGCATGATGTCTTCAGGGGTGTGGGCTGAAGAGATAGCTCTCGATCGCGCTCATAATACCCGGGAGGTAGGTGGGGGAACCGCAACGGTAAAGTCCGAATTAGAGCGAATTGGATATCTGGGTTCAACACCAGCGAGTTACCGAAGCGTCCCCTTGGCAGCTCACTTTGAACTCCATATCGAGCAAGGTCCGATCTTAGAATCGGAGAAGCAGAAGGTCGGAGTCGTGAAAGGAGTTCAAGCCTATAAATGGTTTACTGTCAACATTGACGGACGAGGTACTTGGCCCGTGCTCGCTCCTAGAAAAAGGTTGGGAACTAACTGAATGGGACTACCAGATGCGCACACAGGTACTACGCCTCTACAAAGTCGTGCTGATGCGATGCTTCTTGCAGCCCGCTTAATCACGCATACGCATCGCCTAGCTACTGCGCATAACGCACTTGCTTCGACGGGCATACTAACGCTGAGCCCCGGCAGTACAAACACAATTCCTGGCCATGTGAGCTTTACGCTTGATATACGTGCGCCTGCTGATGCTACCGTCGAGGCAATGGAGGCCGACCTAAAGCGGGACTTCGCAGCGCTAGCAGCGGGGAAAGATATCGGCGGACTTCTTGCTAACTCAACACCGGGAAAGCCGCTCAGCGTCGAGTGGCGGACAGATTTCGTATCTCCTGCCACAATATTCCACCCGGACTGCATTGGCGTAGTGCGAGCTTCGGCTGAGGCAGTCACTGGCGACAGTAGCCTTGTGCGGGATATGAGTAGTGGAGCTGGGCACGATAGTGTATATGCTAGCCGGCGATGTCCGACAAGCATGATCTTTGTTCCGTCGAAGAATGGTGTCAGTCACAATCCTGAGGAGTACACTAGCCCTGAAGATTGCGCATTAGGTGCGGAAGTTCTTCTACAGAGTGTACTAAGGTATGATCGTATGAGGGCCGAAGGTAAGACGCAAGCAATCTAGATAGGGACGTGGATGAATATAGATAATTATTGAAAAGGAACGCCTGGCATTCTAGGTTGAGGGTGACGAACTGGACAGAACTTTGAGTACCCCGAGAGGAAGTTTGTGATATAGTAGTCATTTAAATTGATATGATCTTAGTCTTTCATTTGTCTGACGTTCAAGTTAATGCGCTTATTTCGCATCCACCCTTTCCATTCTTGAAACTTGTCGCCCTCTGCCGGCCAATCGGCCAGGAAGTCTGGACAAGTGCCTTTAAGAACCTTTGGCACACCATGCCAAGCATAGCGTGATTCCTGGGCCATGTAGATAGCATCTCCAGATCGTAGCCGTAAAAGAAGGTATGGCTTCTCCGCAGATTCTTTGTCGGTTGGTATGTGTTTATAACCATTGGGTGCGATCATGAACAACGCGTCACAGCCTATGCTGAGACTCACAAGACCCTTGTCTGATTCCTCACTAACATCTCGATGCATCATCATCGTATCCCCTGGACTGTAAAAGTTGACAATAGCAGCCTGGGCAAGGGTATCCGGGAAGAGTGTTTGAAGAAAACCAGCAATATCATGAGGAAAGTCGGGAGGTGCTTGGTTAGGATATTCTCGGTTGGTCCAGTTATATTGCCCCCCGAGCGTCACCCAGGATAATCGCCTTTCAAGGACTTGCTTGATAGATAAAGACTTATGGACAGCCGGATCTTTCGGCAGAAACTTTGTGGATGCATCATCTGGAGGATAAGAGAAGAAAGATCGAGAGCCCATGCCTTCCTCATCTTGCTTCTCTGGGTAGGGGAGGTCATAATGTAGGTGTAAGTTAGTCTGGTGAGTGGGATTGCTTAGATCCCTATGAACCATGCGGGATAATAATGCTTTTTGAGTTCTTGGGGGTATCAGAGAGGGAAATATAAGCAAGCCTGTGCTCTGATATGAGAATAGTCATGTATATATAAGGGGGAGTGGGTTTACCTGGGAGTAGAGGATGGAAATAAAAAGGAGCATCTTCAATTGACTGACTTTCATCCCAGTCGGTACCCTCGAGCTGTTTAAAAGAAGCTGTGAGCTTCTCACTAGGGATATGTCCGGCTAGCTTGAAAGAGCCTATGGTATTCGGAGGGTCTAGTTCATCAATGTCTGGATGTCTTATAAATTCCTCATGCTCAGTCCTCGAATATCTTTTCCAGGTAGCCTTGAGCTCTTCATCTGGTTGCTCATGAGCATCCAGGGTAGTCAGATCAAGTGTCATAGCGATTTCAGGCCTATGAATATCTGACAATGAATTAAACAAGATTTTAAGAGCACTCTCCTCGTCTATAAAGAGGTTAATTATATGTACAGAAGCAGTAGTTTGGAGTCAAAGGAGTTCAATGTCGACTTTTTCGATGGTTGGATGCCCCTGTCACTTTGTATGCACCTGGTGAAAATGTGGTATGCACAATTTTGTTAGGTACATGTACATTAGGTACGCCACCACGCAGTGATCCGAGCAAGATTCCTGATAAGATTATACATTAGGTACATAGATCTACGCGTGGAGCATGTACTAGCACATGCCTTTATTCAGGTTGTAGCGGGAAAAAAGGTGTATACAAGGTTAGGTAGGTACGAACCTAGGACTTTTTGATGTACATATAGCTTATATAAACGTGCATTAGCGTCTTGATTCCGAGCCACAAAACGCGATATGGCTTTGTTAGCCACAGGCGTTGGCGCGTTGTCAAAAGTTGATAAATCCACTGTTTATATTATTGGAAAACAACTGCACTTAATCCACCACTGAGCTGTAAAATCCCATTTTCAACGCACGTACCGCTAACAACCGTCCACGGGTCCTCGCAGCAGAACTGAACTTCGTGCAGTACTTAAGAACCCCTTAGTACCAATGGAGTTTTAACAGATTACGAGATCGTACAGGATAAGCTCTGTCCGCTCCTTTTGATAAAATTGACAGGCAACATTTGCTTCTGGTTATCGTCGACATTTCTCTTCCTACTATTGCCCCTCGTTTTCTGTCGTTACCCCCCAACCTGCACGACCGTCCAATCGCCCGAGTAAATAGCAACCGGATTCAACTTTTTCGGCGCAGTGACCCTCTAGAATTCGATATTCTTCTAACCATCCAACGCCCCCTCTCGTCCAATCCGGATTTTGTTTCTTACACTCCTTCGATCCAATTCAAATCTAGTACAGTAGTAACCATCCCTTGAAAATGGAGAACTACCAGAAACTCGAGAAGATTGGCGAAGGTAAGCCTAATTTTTCACATTCGAATCCTCAAACCTGTTGCTACTTACTAAACAACATCTGCATCTAGGCACTTACGGTGTCGTTTACAAAGCCCGAGACTTAGCACATGGTGGCCGCATCGTCGCATTGAAGAAAATCCGCCTCGAGTCCGAAGATGAGGGTGTCCCTAGTACCGCCATCCGCGAGATTTCTCTGCTCAAGGAGATGCGTGACCCAAACATCGTCAGACTGTTTAACATCGTCCATGCCGAGGGGCACAAGCTCTATTTAGTCTTCGAGTTCCTCGACCTCGACTTGAAGAAGTATATGGAGGCACTCCCTGTCAGCGATGGTGGTCGCGGTAAGGCCCTGCCAGAGGGCTCAGGCCCCGAATTGGGACGTCTTGGACTGGGTAGTGGTATGGTTCGCCGATTTATGAGCCAGCTCTGCGAAGGAATTCGATACTGTCACAGCCATCGGATCCTGCACCGAGATCTCAAGCCGCAGAACTTGTTGATTGACCGTGATGGAAACCTGAAGCTTGCTGACTTTGGTTTGGCGCGTGCCTTTGGAGTGCCCCTTAGAACGTACACTCATGAGGTCGTTACCCTCTGGTACCGAGCGCCAGAGATTTTGTTAGGTGGTCGACAGTATTCCACAGGCGTTGACATGTGGTCTGTAGGCTGTATCTTTGCCGAGATGTGCACCAGAAAGCCGTTGTTCCCCGGAGATTCTGAAATTGACCAGATCTTCAAGACCTTCCGGTAAGTGTACCTTTGGTGAAATCTCTGTGGATTAATCTTTGCTCATAACACTTTTTAGCTTACTGGGTACTCCTACGGAGGAAGTGTGGCCTGGAGTCACCTCTTACCCCGACTTCAAACCCTCGTTCCCTAAATGGGTACGTGATCATTCCACGGTCCTGTGCTCAAACCTCGATGAGAATGGCCTGGATCTTCTCGAGGCTTTGCTCGTATACGACCCCGCAGGTCGAATTTCCGCCAAGCAAGCCTGCCATCACCCTTACTTCAATGATCTCCATCGCCAGCCAACCCGATATGGAAGTAACGGCTACTCCTGAGTGGCACATCGTCCTATCGTATTATGAACTAGGCATCTCATGACTCGTTCAGAGCAGGACGTGTTCACTTATACAGCATTAGTATTGCCTTTCAGGATACGAGGACCCGGGCGTTGACCAACAACAATAGTACTATGTGGCACTATCATCAGATGTGTTCTTTATTAGGAATCCTCCATTTACCCTACGTCTTAAGCAGGTGTGCGGATGATGTTCCCGCTTCCTCGTTTTCCCCATGTTTTCGCAACCTATGCAGTCTATGGACGATGACTTTACAGGGCGTTGGGAGGAGGGACTTGGCATTTGAGAGGAGTCGGAAAGGAAAGGGAACTACGCATAAGAATAGCCTCCTTTTTCCTTGGGGGGGGTTATGAACACGGCGGCATGATAATGGGTCCTCGGATCGTCTTGCCGGATCCGAAATGCTCCTTTTTTTTCGTTTCTTTTCATCTGAACTCTGAATTAGTTGCTCAGCTTTAGACATGATGCATTTGCCGTCGGATAGGGTAAAGCAGTTAAGATTCGTTGCATTCTCTGATCAATGGACTTGACTATTCAGTTTCTATGCACATAATAAATTCTTGTTCACTACCTTGTGTAAGGTAGGTAGCTAATAGTTATGAGTTATTCGCAAGGTTAGGTACTTACTACTATTGCCTTATACCTGAGCTTAGGCGCATTGTACGCTATGTGGGGTTAGAGAGTTTACCGACTGCCGGATACTTGGGTCGAGGTAGGGCGCCCCCTGTGGGGTGACGTGAAGCTGCCCATACTAAGGAGGTATCTCCGTACCTTTTCTTACTATGTACCTAGGTACGGTAGGTAGGCACTGACTCCCATGGAAATAGCTGAGAAGGGAGATTACGTAAACTTTTAATAAATTAATCCAAACTCGGGCCGCGTCGCGCGCCACGGATTCTTCGACAAACCAACCTTTTACTGAAACCTCTGAGCGCGCATTCGTATTTTACCGATTGTTCCCATCCTTATTCAATCCACGTTAAGTTTATGCCGACATGCGAATTAAGAATTTGACTATCGAGTCACCATGCGCATCATTAAGCCTTCATGGCTGAGCCACAGAGGTATGGGACTTGTGTCTGTAGCTCTGCTTGTAGAGATAAAATAAGGCTGATCATTTCTGTAGGCGAACAGAAAGACTTCGAAGTCTATAGCTGTCACGTATCGCCTGATGGCAAGCGACTTGCAACCGCCGGTGGAGGTGCGTTTGTTTAGCAAAATACTCTGTCATTCCAAGCTCTCTTTGCGCTGACATCTCACCTGTTTTAGATGGCCATGTTCGAGTCTGGTCAACAGAATCTATTTACAATGCCGACGATCCTTCCTATACGAAACCGAGACAGCTCTGTCATATGAGCCATCACCTCGGAACCATCCATTCTGTGCGGTTTTCACCCAATGGCCGTTATCTCGCATCAGGGGCAGATGACAAGATCATATGTATATATCAACTTGAGAGTGGTCCACCTACCATCGCACCTTTCGGGACGAATGAGCCTCCACCCGTCGAGAATTGGAAGACTTCAAGGCGACTAATAGGGCACGATAATGATGTTCAGGACCTTGCATGGTCTTATGATGGCTCAATACTAGTCTCCGTAGGTCTTGATTCGAAGGTTGTTATATGGTCGGGACATACCTTTGAGAAACTCAAAGTGCTTGGAAATCACCAAAGCCACGTCAAGGGGATCACTTTTGACCCTGCAAATAAGTTTTTTGCTACCGCTAGCGACGATCGAACTATCAAAATATTCCGGTTTACTCCTCCAGCCCCTAATGCGACCCAACATGATATGGTCAATAACTTCCAACTTGAGACTACTATTAGCGCTCCCTTCAAATCCTCCCCATTAACTACCTATTTTAGAAGATGCTCGTGGTCACCTGATGGCAATCACATTGCCGCAGCTAATGCTGTCAACGGTCCCGTAAGCTCAGTGGCTATAATTGAGCGAACAAGGTGGGACAGTGAGATTAACCTGATCGGCCACGAAGGTCCTACAGAAGTTTGCATGTTCTCCCCCAGGTTATTTCATACGAAGAAGCCGGTGGAAAATGGAGCGACTAATGGCCATTCCGGGGGCACTCTGGTGACGGTGATAGCATCGGCGGGCCAAGATAAAACATTGAGCGTCTGGAACACTAATACATCTAGACCTGTGGTGATTTTGCAGGATATGGCATCGAAATCAATATCAGATCTTGCTTGGACCCCTGATGGACAAATTCTGTTCGCATCAAGCCTTGATGGTGGCATTGTCGCGGTTAAGTTCGACACTGGGGAATTGGGCTGGGTTGCTAACCTAGAGGAAACTGACAAAGCTTTATCTAAGTATGGGGCCTCTCGAAAAGCTATGGGAATAGCAGAAGATGTTGATGGGCTTCAGCTAGAAAATCATAGCAAGGAGGGAGAGAGGAAAGGTGCCGAATCGCGAATGGGAGCGCTAATGGGCGACTTTCATCCTCTTCCAAAAGACACACCACCTGCAACTAATGGGGTTAAAAGCAGTGCTGCGACACCAAATGTACCGCAGACAAACGGACAGACGGACGCCCAGCCAGAAAAGGAAAAGGTGCCGGCCGCAGAAGAGTCAGCCGATAAGGCTGCCGAACGAGTGACTGAATTGAAATCGCGTGTTACTATCACCAAGGACGGGAAGAAAAGAGTAGCGCCTATGCTCATTTCATCATCTGGGACTGGTCAATCATCACTCCCCCAGAGTCAGCTAGTTGGATCTAGCTCCTCCAAAGCCGCACAAAACGACGCGCCACAAACAATACTGGATCTCTCGAAACCATATGATGGATTGCCTGAGGGTGGCCTGGCAGCCATGCTCCTTGGAAATAAAAGGAAAGCTGTTGTGTCTGAAGGCGAAGACGAGGAGGAACATCCAAGCAAGCGATCCGCATCTGGGCCAAGGGCTATAATGAGAAACGGGGTAGAAGGTCTTGAGCCCGCAACGCTCGAACCGCCTAAACATGGTATCGTACCAACTCCTGAATATCTTCGACCGGCTATCCTCAATCCCTCCATTGCAGTCTCTCAAGTTCGTCTAGCGGTACCCAAAGTTAGGTCACATATTGTTCGCCCATTAGAACGAGGAGTTCTGCAGGAGGAGAGTAGCTTAGAGGAAGCATCAAAAGTCCCCGAGAATGTCATCTTGGAAGCGAAGAATCCAGTATCGATTAGAGACCCCTCTCACATCACTGCTACTAAGCGCGGTACTCTACTTTGGCAAGATTACCTTCCGCGAGCTATCATCCTTGTGACTGGTAGCAAGAGATTCTGGGCAGCAGCGTGTGAGGATGGGAGTATATATACCTGGACTCCTGCAGGCCGTCGATTGATTAATGCGATGGTATTGGAGTCCCAGCCGGTAATTCTGGAATGTCGCGATTGGTGGTTGCTTTGCATCACAGCGGTTGGTATATGTCACGTTTGGAATATTAACACGCTATCGTCGCCCCATCCACCAGTGTCTCTCGCGCCCGTATTAGAGATTGCCATCAGCTCGCTCCAAACACATAGCGCCATGCCCGGTCCTGGTGTTACATCAGCGCACTTAAACTCCAGCGGTCACATCGTTGTTACCCTTACAAATGGCGATGGATACTACTATTCCCCAACAATGTACTCCTGGCAACGACTCTCTGAATCGTGGTGGGCTGTGGGCAGCCAGTACTGGAATAGCAATGACTCTTCAGTTGGAGCTTTGCAGTCTACTGCAGTTGGATCTACATCTTCCAAGGACGGGCAGAGTGATGGAGCGACTGTCTCAGCCGGTATTATTCCTTACTTGGAACGACATACGACGAACGAATTCCTGCTAAAGGGAAGAGCATACACCTTACAGCGCTTAATCAAGACTTTACTATCGAGAGATGGCTTCGAGAGCTTCGAGTCCAGTGTTAGCATCGCCCATTTAGAGAACCGAATTGCTGGTGCCTTACAGCTGGGTTCAAAGGATGAGTTCAGGCTGTATTTGTTCATGTATGCTAAACGGATTGGAGCGGAAGGGCACCGGGGGAAGGTAGAAGAACTTCTCAATAGTTTAGTCGGCGGCGTATTACAAGATAAAAAGGGGGGAAATTCAGGGGGCAAGGGATGGTATAGTCAAGATGATGATATTTGTGGATGGGACCGCAAGGACCTACTAAAAGGCGTGGTGATGATTCTAGGTAAGCTCCATCATGATCAAGTTTCATCCTTCGGTTTAATGCTAATTGTCAATTATAGGAAAATTCCGAGAACTCCAACGTCTTACTGTACAATATGCACGTATCCTCGAGCTCACGCATGAGGACGATATAGCTAGCGACTCTATGATGGTTGAAACGTGACGTGACGTTTCTAGTAAGGGTATGGAGTTAGGTAGCAAATAGGGGGTGTTCATTATTGACTTCCAAGGCATAGGTTACCAGCCCTCGTTGTCCTTAGTGAATCCGATATTACCTTGTATTATAACGTCAGTCAGTCAGTCAGTCAGTCAGTCAGTCAGTCAGTCAGCCAATCTGTGGCTTGATAGGATTTATACAATACAGTCTGGATGACAGACAACTAGTTTTATACAGTGCCTACTTAGACGGTATGCGTGACCTATAATCAGATAATTTGACGATTGACTTGACCAGTGAATGGACCCCTGGCTGGTATCTGGCTGGTATCTGGCTGGTATCTGGCTGGTGGATAAGAACCATTCGCGGGGTGGTTCCTCGGAGCTTGTATTGAGGCAGTTGCGTCCGGTATGGAAAGGGGGTGTTTCCCTGACATCGTTACGACAGGCACTACGGAGGGCGGGGGCTAAGGTTGTTTGGTTGTTTGTTTCCTACCAACCAGCAATCAGCTAATTTCCAATCTTAAGTGAAGCACGTAGATGCTGCATTTTCTTGCGTTTTCCTGCGTTTTCCTGAAACAACACTAACAGCCACAACGTCGATGGGAAACCTCCCGTTTACAAACACTCGCCTATCCTTTTTTTCCTTTCACGTCACAACCACAGTTTTTCACTCAACACCAATCTTTCCTAAGATTTGTCTTTCTAGGACAAATACTCACCACCACTTACCTTCAATCCTTTTTCCCTTGACTTCAATTCTGCCTTCGTTTTGTGTCTTCTTCATACTTTCGTTAACCTTTGTTCATTCTCAGCACCCTCCCAATTCAATTCGCGGCTTTCGGATTATCGCCGTGCCCAGGTTAGTCTAGTCTACTCCTTTTTTCTCGATGCAAGTATTTCCTCTCTTCCTTCCTATCGACATAGGAACTTTGGGTTAATCATTACGGACACGAGATAGATGGAGTTCCACACTCCCAAAGCATACCCTCGGCACGCCGGTGGGCAAAGTGCTCATATGTCCCGACCACCTAGGAGCAGAGGACATGTAGCGTCCTTGTCTCGCTCATCAATTGATGAAATCGCCCCTCTACCTCTGGGTCTTACTCCTCGACAAGAGGATGCAGGTGACGATACTCTAGTTATCGGTCCTGAGGATACAGTTAAACCAACCCATAGCAAGGTCCAAGGACTATCCAGTTGGAACTTTCTCCCCCGTCGAGTCAGGTACGTTCCCAATATACCTACCAATGTGACCAATCGATTAATACTACTGTATTTATTTAAAGGCCTTTCTCCTTTCGCAAGATTGTCATTGTCTGCCTAGCGTCCGCTCTCGTCGGTAGTGCTTGGTTTTCTACCTGGGAGCCAAAGTCAATTGACCTAGAAACCCCAGTCATTGACTCCTATGTGCCCCCTACGCCACAGCTGCCTGCTGGATACACCATACAGGCAGACGCTAGCCGCCCAATCCAGTGGCTACGTACGAATACCATCCTAGATCTACAGCATTTATCGACCCAGCAGGTTCAATCATTAGTCGAGACGCGCCCGAAGGCGGCATTCATTTCTCTTGTGAGAAATGAGGAGCTTGGAGAAATGGTCTCCAGCATCCTTCAAGTGGAAGCTCGATTCAATAGACGGGAGACCCACCGATATGATTGGGTCTTTTTTAACAATGAAGAATTCACTGAAGAATTCAAGGCGACTGTGTCGAAGGCTACCGATTCCCAATGCTATTTTGAACGTATCCCTGAAGAGCATTGGAGCATCCCCTCTTGGATTGACGTTACACGGTTTGACGTTGGTCGTCAATTCATGGGTGGCATAGGCGTCGGTAAGGCGTGGTTGCAGAGCTACCATCACATGTGTCGTTGGAACGCTGGTATCTTTGCATCGGAGAAGCGACTTGCCAACTATGACTGGTTTTGGCGAGTTGAGCCTGCAGTAAGTTAGCCATTATGTCAATCTCGTTATTAAAGTCGCCGCTGTTTGTTGCTACCAGTAAGGTCCCCTTCCATACCATCAGCTAACCATAATACTATAGGTAAAATTCTCCTGCGACATCAATTACGATGTGTTCCGATTCATGCAGGATAACGACATGGCGTATGGGTTTAACATGGCCATCCTCGACGATGCCCGATCTTTCCCCTCCCTATGGGAACGAACCAAAGCATTCATTGATAGCAACGAGGGTTTGGTAGACGAAAATGCTGATTTAGACTGGTTACTGCATACGGCTGAAGATCGTGACGATGTAATTCGTCCACATACAGGTGCCGAAGAGACTCTGGGTGATGGAGAGTACAATAATTGCCAGTTCTACTCCAATTTTGAGATTGGCTCTCTGGAATTCTTTCGCAGCAAAGAACACAAAGCGTATTTCGACCACTTGGACAAAGCTGGGGGGTTCTATTATGAACGATTCGGAGATGCTCCTGTTCATACACTCAGTGTTAGCATGTTCTTGCCCAAAAGTCGAATCTGGTACTTTCGTGATATCGGTTATGCGCACGGGCTCTGTGAGCAATGCCCACCTCATGAACGTGAGTTGGCGCTTGAACCACAATTGAAGTTGCCGATTCGACGAGAGATTGAACAGGATATGCCGGAATCGGCCGAATATGATGCGCGAACAACGATAAGAGAGCCACCCGAAAGCTTCGGCAGTAAGCATCGACGATGGACCACAATGGCTCGAGATGTTGAACGCCAAAAGGGAATCCCTAGTCTCGCATGTGGCTGCACGGTGAATGCAATCGACAGCAACAACGCAAAGCTTGTGCCATATGAGTCGAAGCAGCGAAAGCCTTCGGACCCATGTATTCGTAAGTTCCTAGGGGGTAAATGGCTCGTCAAGAAGGATAAGGTATCTGATTTCACTAGTGACACAGGAATTATTGGGAGCAGTGATGGTGCTGAGTACGTTCTGGATGGCCGAGATGGTAACCCCTTTCCATAGAGGCACATTCCACAGAGCGATACTCAACACGTTCATTGTCCTAGGCCCATTTTGGGCGATGCTTTGGGTGGATGGCAATCTTAAGGCTTCATCTGATATCGAGAACCCTCATAAATTATACCTTGTCTCTCCACTCAACTTGGAGTAGACTGTAAGGTGCAGTGACACGCCGAAATCCCGCATTAGGAGATCTCTCTCCAAGCCGTTGCTTTTATGACGGCCATCAACAGAGAAGCACCAAACTGCTGCTATATCCGTACTAACACAAGCCGCATTTAAATGTTAAGATTTGAAGAAGCTTTGGAGCAATTTCCTCACCCTAGTCAAGCCACTCTTTTATCTGCGTTCTGCTGTCATTTGATCTCTTTGGTCGCATTAGAGTCGCTGTTGCACTGCTGAGAATATTGTTCTATTAGCAGTGGAACACTGAGCCTGGGTGAGGACTTACAAGCAGTCGTTTTTATTACCACATGTCCTTCTTTGTACTAGCAAGGTTCACCAAGGAATACCCGATTGTCATTTGGTTTTGCAGTAAGCTGTTGATTTTTCTTCCTTTTTCTTCTCGCGCCATGATGCCGCAGGACAAGGCCTTAAAACTCTCAAGGTCCATCCGCCTAGTTTCTGGTGTCATTTCGGTGCTGGCTGGCCTTCATGACGGAAAGTTCACTCTAACTTCAGGGGCCATGCACTCAATCCATTACGCTATGTTATTAAAACTTGCTCAGTACGACCAAGTTATGCACAAATTAGGCAATATATTATTTTTAAATCAGACCATGACTTGACTTATGATTCGATACGATTGAGGCTACCTCAGTAGTGAAACTTTGGCGATATAGCTGAAAGGTTACGCCGGTCAATTTCAATAGGAAGTAGAAGCTACGATAGAAGGAAGTCACAAATTTGAGTGTATTTTTGGCCTGGGAAGCACCTCGTGAATCCCGCATTATCCTTGGATTTACTTTTATGTAAATGAACATAGAAACAGCACTGACTAGCACCTTGGGCAGCGAATGTAGAGAAGATGCTCTATACTTTGGCTAACTTAATCCAAATCTTATTTAGGTAGGCATTCGGAAGGAAACAGCTATTACCTATGGTCTTATTTAGGAACTTTCGATATATTCAACTGACCACATCATTACCAAAAGCATGTATCCCAAGACGTCTAAGCCCATTAGAGGATCTTCATATTTAAAGTTACTATACTAGCCGACTAGTAAGTAAATGACTCCGCTACTAGTTTGACTCGTTTCTTTAAAGCGATCTTGCTAACAATTTCACGAGTTTCATCCATCATGCTTGGAGGACCAGAAACTACGACTGCGAAGTCTCCATGTTGACTCTTCAGAATGGACTGGAGGTTTAAACGCCGACCCACCACAACCTCCATATTAAAGGGTTGTGTTAAAGGCTTCATCGAGTCGACAAGTGATTGGGTGCGAGAACCCCAATACAAATATGCATTACCGGGATGTGCGCGCATGTAAGGGAAAACGGATGTGACGCCAACACCGCCTGCGATGCAGACTAGGGTTGGATAATCCGAGAGATCTTCATGGGTACCATATGTACCTTCAATCAAGACTGGAAGTTGGGTTTTATAACGTAATGCCTTGGTTCCGCCTTCTAAAATACGCAGATAGAAGACCATGCCCGTTTCGACGTTGTGGTCGAAACTCCGCACTGCCATTTGCGTTGATTTCTCGCCATCCAGTTCGACATCTTTAGCTGGTGTGACGTCCTTTCCGTTCGAGTACGTACCGCTCTGTTGAATGACCGAGCTTGCGATACTGAAAGGATGGTTTTCCCAAAAACGCCAGTCTAAGAAGTAGAGATAGACATGACCCGCCCCAACGACACCCTTGACATCTATCTTAACATAATCATTGTCAATAACAGTAATGTTCGCAGTGCGGACTCCATTACGAAGTATACGCAGCAAGCGGACCAACCTGTCGAACCCCCAAACAGCAAACACAACATACAGCCAGGTTTCGTAGCCCCACTGGTGTTGATAACGGAAGATGATATGGTACCAGGAACCCATGAAAATAAGGATTGAGGCTACTATGTGGATCCCGAGGAACACCTCATAGCTGCGCTGACGCAACAGGGGAATGGAAAGGGGCAGGATGAGCGAAGCGGCGATGGTCGCAATGCAACCCCACCACCAATATGGCAAAACCTGATCAGCCTCAAGTCTATCTTCCTGGATCCAGTCACGGAGAAAGACAAGGGAATGTAAGATAGCCTGGAGGACAGCAATGCGTGCCACCCACCGGTGCAAGAGGACGAAAGTCGAGTGTTGCCAGTTGGTTAACCATAAGAGTACGTTGTTTCGTGATGAATAAAGGACGAGGAGCGCAAAATTTGCGAATGATAGGACACCCAGCCGATTCGCTAGATCGCCCATTATTTCATCGGGACCGTCGTTCCACCAATAGCCGAATCCATCTGGATGGGTGTCATACTTGAATGCCGACAGGAATACGTTGAGTAGGATCAGGTACGCAATAAAAAGTGCCTGGCCTCTTGTCGGCGGATCACCGACGACAGCAGCAACTGGAGAGTCACGCCATGGCCGAAGAAGCGAAGGATAGATGAAACGACCATTGAGCGCGCTTGCCCATCGTTTCGGAAAGGGAAGGAAACGCAATAGCGAGAAACCGACAGGGATAACAACGCCGGACAGGAGGATAACCAGAGCGAAGCGTTCGTGTTGGATCTCAACATTTTGATTAACATCGATCGAGACGTACTCAGAGTGGTAAAGCGCTTCATTAACAAGGCATGTTTGATTCAATATCTGTCCGCTTGAGCAAGTAATGTTTGGCTGTGAGGGAACCAAAGCAAGCGCTGCGCCATACGAAAGGGACGGTGGAGGATCTGATGGCGAGTTTCCAACCACGTACGACTGCCACCACTTTTCGATCTTCCAGATAAGCTCGCCGTCGCACTTCTCGTGAATGCACCAAGCTACCGATGTGAGGAACGGCTCGGACTCGGCGCGACAGGTCGACGATGGCATTGCGCTCACATTCTGAAGGTCTATTCCATCCGCACTGCTGCCCATGTGCATCCCACCCATACCAGAGTTATCGAATGAGGCCTCGTCGGTGCATTCCAGTGAATTGGTTGCGAAAGAATACTGGCATGCGTAGGCGCAAACGGGGATGTACATCTCGATGCCATATCCAACCAATCCGTATCCCGGACGGCCGGTATCACGACCGGCACTCGCTAGAGATGCCAGCCATAACACTGGCGCTAAAGACAGATACATTATGGATACTCCTTCGAATGCGATACTGAATACCTGGGAGGTATCTAAGGGCTTGACGTTTGTTACCCTTAGGATTCAGTAGAAAGCAACCCCTCCCAAAAAAAATTATCCATTCGTACAACACAATCCGATGCAAGCTAATGCGGACCGAGGAGCACGCTTATAAGAACTTGTGAGACATTTCACCGTCGGCTCACCGTTATAACGCTTTTGGAGCGACTTGACGGGGGCGCGAACCTTTTTGCAATGCTGCTCTGTCATAGGCTCGAAACTAACTCAAACCTTCTCAACAGGGGTCGCGGCTCATCCTAGAAAAAAAATTATAGCAACTGGGCTTATTACAAATTCGAACCACATCATTTGTTCTAGGTCCTTTAAACCCTGATGTCCTTTTGGAAATAAATGACACTATCTTAATTAACGGAGGGTTTTATTATTATTAGACGTTCGGAAAGTTTTAAGAGTGATTTGCCTTGGAGGAGGGACCCCGTTGCTCAACGAAAACGGTAATGCTTACTTCGGACCTGAGTTGCGAGGCTAACATTATAAAATTAATGGCAGTCACTATGATTGGACTGTCTTACGACGTAAAGGCGAAGGCCGAGGATTTGAACCTAGGTACCTAGGTTTAAAACCGGTGGGAGTCTTTGACTTGTATTTCTTCTCGAGTTATCTGTAAGTATAAACCCTCAGTCCGGCACCTCGATATTTGAGCTACGTGGTGGATGGTATTGGTGAAGGATTTTGCATTGAAAACAAGCCGTATAAAGTGCTCCTGTGATCAAGGTATCTGTATATAGCGAGACGATATAAGATGTTCAAAATTTGCTGAACTTGGCAGGCAAGGACGATGTCACGCCGTAGAGCATAAGGTGAAGAAACAACTTCGTTGCTCCGTAAGGAACCCTAACTAGGATGGCTCTGAAGCCAGAGCTATATACAAACATCTTCTTTGTCCTTCACAGTCCCTTTGTTCCCAAGTGGGATCCCTGACAGACGACGAGATTCCAGAGAGAAAGATATGAAGTCTACTTTTCGTCTCAACATATGTTTCTCCGTCTAATTATCGACATCTTTCCTGTAATATACACGGTGTCCGGGCCCGATCACCTCGGAGCACCCTTAAGATACCGTGGTGTTAGAGCCAATAACGTAAATGCATACTTGATTAAAGCCGCATTTCATTCGCCTGATGTTAAGATGACACCTACCTTGACGGTTGAGGGCTCCCTAGATTTGTTCTCAGGTGCCGCAGCAGATGCTCCCTAGCAATTATCTACATCTGGTTCGCATGGCTACCGTATAGACCGGTCGGCGATAGGGATAACCGAGACGGATGGCTCTTAGCGCTCGCGGGAATCGAGGATGAAGAGGAAAAGATGTTAATTTTATGTCAATAAAACAAGTGGCGGTACAAGGAGCGTAGAGAGAAGCGTTTTAATGCGCCATCCTTTCGACTCTTTGCAGTCCTACAGATTAAGGCGTATCTTAAAGCCGCGAAAAACGGCTCAGTACCCAGTTTGCGATGGCGCTGCCCGCGAAACGGCGAAGTAATGGACGCTTTGAATATATTTCTAGTAACACATATGTAGTGTTTCAACTACTCTAGAATAGGGCCGGTAGTAAAGTTGATCATGATTAGGCGGCGCATGTCGCACCTGCGGGCTTGCAATAGCCATATTTGGACCCACTACATTCCCCGGAGCCTGGCCCCGCACCGGACGTGCCCCATGCTGTAAGCTTCCGTCGTCCAGTTGTATAGTGGGGCCGGATAGCAGGTAGGTGCCTACTAATACCTGCATACTCCCTCAAAACGAAGCCACCAAGAATGTGAACAACTAGTATGAGGGGAAACGCTAGGGGCAATGAAAATATGCGGGTTCTTCACTGTCCTGACAGATCACTCTCCTTTGAAGTTACTCTTGATCTAGAAAGGGGCAAGTATCACTTCTCACACAAGCCGCCTCTCTACTTCCACGCAAATCAAGACGGGTTCATCCAAGCAGTTGATGGTAAGATGGATCTCAAAGTCAAAGAGACGGAACACGTGTTCCTGCCGGGTGAAGGAGAATGTCGCATCGGCGCATAGATAAATCACCGCTCATATTCGATTGACGGGGCAAGAATAAGAAGGGGGGGGTGGAAATGTCTTCCAATACTAGATCTCTCTAGATCCTAGGAATCTTTGCATAATGATAACAAAGTAAAATGCGAAAATTAAGTAAAATGTACTGCAGCCATACAAGTAATTAGAAGATAAGTTCGATTTTCCCCTAACTAATGTCGGACGCTATACAAAACCCCACATAGACCAAATGCCTATCATGAGGTACATGCAACTCCTGTTTCACCTCCTCCAAAAGCACTTACTGCATCTTGAACTAATTGCCAAAAATGGACTATTCTGGTATCTGGCAGTAATCCAGCCAGTCTTCCCAACTTGAATCAAGATGGCTGGGATAAGGCTCCGAACTGTTAAACGTCGGAGCAAGTGGATCACTCCTATTGGAGCGAGTCCCTGGAGACCGAGTCTCATCAGGGCGTGTAGGAAACATTTCCCAGCTTAGGTGTTCACGCTGAAGCTGAAGATCCGCTGAAGATCCTGTAAGTGGATCATTTACGATCCCCTGAGTGCTGTTTGGTGCCTCAATTTGTAAAGATCCCGACACGGGGTGATCGTCGATACTCCTCAAGTCCGCTAGATAGTCATTGGTTTCAACGCCATGGACCTCATACGATGCATGTATGGAACCTGTGCAGATGATGTCAGATCCAAGTTTGTCGTGATCACTAGGCTTGTGGTTGGGAGGCTGCTGTAGGCCTGGCAGCCCAGTCATCGGAGCTTGTTCAAAATCGTTATGCTGTAAGATATTATCAAGTGAAGAATTCTGATCTTGCTCGTCTCTACTCTGCGATAAATCGGCTCTAGGAATGTGTCCATGATCAAAAGTAGCCTGTTTGGTGGATAAGTATGCATCGATAGAGCGCGATAGCCATCTCTGGCTCCCCTCATCCCAAGCTTCCTTCAAGACTTGCTGCGTAAAGGGGACTCCTGGAGGCAAATTTTGAATCATATCCTGCCATGATTCCGAGATATTTTCTTGTAAGAATCCAATGAAGTGTTCCAAAATCTCAGGCACCTGCTTTTGTACATATGGAGAAGGGAAAGGGGGCTTATCTTCTGGGAAGATAATTCTATAAATTTGCAGCCATTGCTCCTCGATACTTTTTCTCCTATCAGCTCGCTTATTGAGATGTGCTGCAATTTTCTTTGTTATGATTCGTACCCTAGGACGCTCTGGAAAGCACACATGGGAGGAGTGTAGTCTGGGACTGAATACCCTGAAGCAGTGCTGGCAATAAGGGTCTTGATGCTTGACCTTGAGGTGCTGCTTTAAATGGGATATTTTCTTGAATCCTATACGGGAGCAGTCCGAAAAAATAACCGGATCGCGTTTATGAAAAGGGCAGTCGACCCGGCGAGAATCTGTCTTGTGCCTCACTGTAGGAGGATGGTGTGCATGGTTTTCTCTAGGATCTCCGTGGTCACTACTGCCCTCAGATCCGTTTCTTCTTCCGCCGCGCTCCGACCGCCGCGGCCCTATAAAAGGGCGAGCCGACGGATCACTTCGCATATGAGAAACATTCGATGACTGATATCCAAAGTTCCCATTTCGAACCTCGTCATTATCTGAGCCACACGACTTTCGAAAACTTTGTGTCCGCCAGTAACGATAATCAAGAAAAGTGATTACGTGTTCGTAAATGTTCTCCAAGAATTGAAAAAACATATCTTCATAATAAGCCTCGTGGAAAGCTCGGATCCTAGGATGCGTTGATAACAAACCTAGACCAATATTATGGACTTGGGACCGTAATACAAATTGTTCTACCATGTCGGCAGAGACGGTGGCTCTAGGCTCCTGAGAACCAGACACAAGATCGTGTATGTCTATAGGAACGTCTCTTGAAGACCTTCTGAGATCTATCGAGTCCTTAAGACTTGTATTAATCTTGAGGTGACGGCCGGCGAAAATGAGGTAGTCTGGATCCCAAGAGAACCCAGTGTTGCAATTCAATGACAGCCGGCTACTTTTCTCAAATTTTAATCCGATTTTAACATCCTTAGATTCTTTTTTGACTTCTTTCAGCAGACCCGGACCCTGCTTATCGACTGGGAGCAATCCTGGAATGAAATTATCTAACTTCTGCGAACTTTCGGGAGACTTATTGTTGGAGTCATAATCGCCAATCGAGCTTAGTGTTGAGATAGTCTCGGTGGGTATTGAGAATGAATTGTTCGTGGATGATTTCGATGATGTTGTCCGCTGTGAACA
Source organism: Daldinia eschscholtzii (assembly GCA_037126485.1). Classification (NCBI taxonomy): domain Eukaryota; kingdom Fungi; phylum Ascomycota; class Sordariomycetes; order Xylariales; family Hypoxylaceae; genus Daldinia; species Daldinia eschscholtzii. The sequence goes on from JBANMG010000002.1 coordinate 1,957,870, forward strand.
CACTTCTGAACTTCGCTTTTCAGGAATGATAGGATACCCAGGGGTATAAAGAATACCCCAGTGAGGATTGAATTTATCCGATCCTAGACTAAGGCGTAGTTGACTATTAGTCTCATCGGTTATAGTATCATTACTAATGGTCCTAAAGACAATTTTGTGCTCCAAATGAGTTTTGTAACTAGCCGTGAAAGCAGAAATATCCAGTGCCTAGAATGCAATATACTTTAGATTAGTCTCCATACCAAATGGAATTTTACTATCATTGTAGCTTTAAACAATTAGATTCACACACTCTTTTTGGTAGTTCCGAATTATGGGGCTCTATAGAAGGCGTCTCTGTCGACATTCTAACCAAGCAGGAGTCGAAAGTATTAGGTAAATACCTGATGAGATGTCTTGGACAATAGTATAACGCGGAGAAACGTATTTAGTCTACTACTGAAATAGTAGATAGACTTTGGTGGCATCAAGGCTAATGGTTTAACATACAAGACAAGGAAATAACGGAAAGCTTGTTCCTCGCGTCTTATAAGTTGCTTATCGGAATACGGAGGTACTTGTGCAGAATGGAAGAATTGTGAAAGTAACGGCAAAGTTTTGGCCTCCATGGCCAACACACCGCCTAGAAATTATTGGAAGGCCAAAACGTTTCCCGCACCCACGTCAAGAATACTACTTACAGGATATGAGCCATTGGCTTTCATTTGTCTAGACCTAGCCACAATTGTGTCAGGAGAGCCCGGAGGGGCTGCGATGGTCGCACCTGGGCCGCAGACTTTAAACTACTTAGGTACGGCAATTCATCAAATGGGGTCATAATCACACCTTAGAAAGTAAGACCAACACAGGTATTCAGAATCGAATATTCTTGATTTCTCATAGGCAATGATCCGGGTTACCAGATGGGTTTCCCCACCAGGTCGGGAATGGATGAGCCGTCCCACTGGCACCAAATACTGCGAAAGAAAGAATAAAAATCACTAACTGAGACCCCCCGTCCAAGGCTGCCCCGATCAGGTAATTGTACTTGTTGTAAATCCCCGGCAATCGACGTCTTAACCAGAGCTGCGAGAAGATCCCAACCGCTATGGAAGACCAGACCCACGACGTGTTTCCGTAGTAGTTGAGTCCACTGTAGGCGACAATCACTGCCGTATTGATAGGCCATTCCTTTACGCGAGGAATTACTTTGATCAAGGCCCAATGGAATACTGGTATGACTAGACCAATAACGATGCCGAGGGGAACAATAAGGTAGCGTCCTTCCACACCGTACATCTGCTTCGCCAGCGCCCACGTCACGGCTTGTGAGTTGAAGCTTTGCACAATCGAACCGCTCCATATGTTGTTGCCGTGAGGGTCAAGAAGGATTTCTCGTTGGCTATTGACGATGATGGTCATGACGGCGTAGTTTAAGCCCGCCCCGAGTAGAGTGCCGTAGATTTGGGTGGCGAACATGACACGATGAGGCACTTTCGTGTACTGCCCAACCTTGAGCCAGTTGGCCAAATTTACGGCAAGAAGAATGACTTGATGAGACCAGCTGGCGAAGTATAAGTTAGCTAAGGGGAGCCCTGGATGCACAGCGCCAGCAACCATTTTAGATATCTGATTAGTTGCCACTCCGTTTCCGTACAACCCATAGAGAACACAGGAGAATGGCGCAATGAAGGATCCTAGAAGAAGGGATATAATATATCCCCATACCGGAAGTGTCGTCTCGCCTATAATATTAACAGCTAGTCCAGCAAAAAAGCAAAGACCAAAAAGCGCCAGGTACCACCATTGCGGTACTTCCTTGTATTTTAACATCGCTTGGTAATGAGGATCAGGCTGAGTCCTGCTGCGCGCTTGCTTCCACGCCGTAACCATATCTTTGCCGAAGAATATGATAACGTGAGTTATCAACGCACCTATTGCGACGTTCTGTGTGAAATATCCCCATACGGTGCTTGAGGTTAGGTATGGCAGACCGACCTCCTTCAATTTGTCATCATCCACGACACCTCGTTCGTTCAGAATTGTCGTTGGGTGAAATACAGTGCCGTTTCCTGAGAAGAGAGCAGTCGACATGAAAGGAAAACTCTTTGCATTCCATGTATTGCTGTAGTACAACCCAGGAAGTGCGCAGTACAAGATGACATAACCAATCCAGGAGTTGAGCTGTTGCTTGAGAGGTAGCGACAGGTATTGACTCTGAATGTACTGCCAATCTAGGGAAAAGTTCAGGAGTCCAAGACCCTCGTTGGAAGAGGCTCCTCCAAAAATGGTGGAAAATACGATCCGGGTACTTTCTGGAGCGCCCAACGATGCTAGGCAAAAGACGGAGATTCCACTGAACCACGGTATGATGTACGCCGGAAATATTTCCCAAACGGCAGCAAATGCAAGAGCCCAGCCGAATTTTATGAGACGACCGCGGTTGGCAACGCGATCGAAATGGAGGTTCTGGAAGAGCACTACCTGCGGCAGCGTTAACCAGTATACCATCTCTGCGGGGTAGACGATAAGCGGTCGTAGTACACCAGCCAATACGAATCCGCAAAGTGACATGGAGAAGGTAGCCAGGATTGCAGTAGAAGCAGAGACGGCCCTATCGTAGAATAGTCGTTCCACGGCATAAACTTCCACACCAGATAAACCATTGTTCCCAGACGAGGCGATAAGCGACGCTACCACGTGCTCTTTGATCCCAAATGGTTGTCCAAAATTGAGGAATCTGAGTACTTTCTGTACCCACTTTGACTTGAACCGTTCTGGGCGTGGAGTTGCGAGGGCCCATGCTTCTCCGAAAATGAAGACCAAGACTACCAAGTAAGTATAAGCGCAATGAAGTAAATAGGCCATTGAATATAAGAGAGTACGTACGCTGAATGAACACGGCCGAAACTTGTACTAGAAACGGCTTGAATATGTAAAGCATGGTAATAACACTCGAGAGGGCCGTGAAGATAGTTCCCAAGACTATGGAGCGGAATGTCAATGCAGGGTCTCCATCATCGCGAAGCGATATCAAGAATTTCGACACATCGAACCCTATTTCAGTATTAGCCTCAAAGCTCAGAGAAAGGAGTATCATATGGATGGGTTACCAGTTCGAATAACGGGATGCCCCTTTACATATTCGGTGTCATCGTCACGTTGAGCATCTTCGGCGTTGTCGTCACTTGCCTCATGCTGCGAGGTTACAGTCGATTTATCGCCGCTTGGCGCGACGGGAGCTTCCGTCACCGTCGCTTGTTTAGGCGATTTGACAGCGCCGGGAACATCTTCCGGGACCGGCGTCGTTTCGATGGGGCCCGGCATTTTTCTAGAAAAGCTTAGGTCAGATTAAAATGGCCGTTTGAAGATCTCCACGTAGCATCCCGCCAATGCACGCGCATTTACCTCGACAGATCGAGGTATAAGAGGAGGAGAAAGATGAAAAAGCTTGTTCTGTTAGTTATATCTTAAACGTCTTTATCTTGCGTGCGTTTGGCGGCGGCAAACAATATTTACTTGATGGTGTGATGCTAAATCCGAATGGCGCCCAATAGCATTTCTACCGGGATTATCACAACACCTGCCTGTTGGGGAAATTTTATCGGATGGGAGATTTCGAAAGTGGGTTAGAAATAAGGGAGAGTTGGGGTGCGATTCACATTCAGAGTTTGGTCCAGATGGCATCAATATCCCAAGCGATGTCGTGACCGATCTGTACGCTCTAGATAAAGCTGTCAAAGTTCTACAGAGGGTAGCACCCGTCAACTTTTCGTGTCTCTACCAGGGATCTTGTATTCCGTAAATTTTTCTAAGAGTTATACTGATTTAAATGGGATAGTTATCCCGGAGTTGATTGATTGGGCGATTCGTAAAATTAGAAAGTTAGTGTCGCGAAGGATAAAAGTCTCAACCCGGGACTCAATACGGCCTGATATTTCCCCACTGTTGGTCCCGTATGGTCGTTACCGGGTCGGATAATCCGTGTTGGTAGGACCTGGATGGGACCCGGGGGGTGACAAACGTATGAGAAAAAATCGGATCGGTGGCACTATCTCGGGGCATTTTCTTTGCAATACACAATAGTTATTCGATACAAAGTCTATCCCTTTTTATGACTTGACCGGAATATGGCTTGACTGTTATCGCTTGGGGGTCTTGTTGGTAGACCGTGTAGAGTTAGCGACCTCACGGGATGCTGCTTTCGAATGGGCGATAGTACATAGGAGCCATAATGCAGCCACCCAGTTCCTATACTTTGCGTCGTTCGTGTGATATGTTACACGGTGGTGTTTGTGGCAAATTGATGCTCCTAGGGTGCATCTTAACTTCGAAAGGATTTATCTAGAGTATAGCTAGAATAGGCTTAATTTATAAATGTAAATAGTGCTCAGAAGCCACGGGGATAGATACTAACAATAATGTCGAGTTAATACACGCATTTGTATTCCATTGTCAACAACCTACTCCCACTGATAACCAAAGGCTTATACTTGGCACGCACACAAGATTCAGAGTATCCAGGCGACCGATTTATGTACTCTAATCAATAGATAGATCATTCGCTCTTGTCCCCTTGGAAATGCATTTTGTAATTAATTTAATGCCCCTTGATGCTATTGATACCGATACCATTTAAATCAATAAATATATAAGCCTCAAGGTAAGTTCTTCTTATCACAATTTCCTCTTGGCGTGAGTGTATACATTCGTTGTTGCTTTGAACATGAAGATTCGTTGAAAACATTTGGTAAAGAGAGTCTATGGTGAGGCTTGTATCTATATTGAATTGAGTTTTTCGGGCACGTTTCTATGCCAACTTTTCTTCTTTTAAGCCTTCCATGGTCGGAGAACTTGGCGGCCTATTATGTTTATAATATCTAGAGTGTTATGAAGGGATCGATCTAAGGTTTTCTCTCCACAAATCCATCTTCCACTCATTATACGACCATCAAACTTGTTCCTAACAAACCAGCTTATGTACAAGTGAGTTTATACTTATTAGGTATCTTCGGGCCTTGATTCCAAGCCGTTCATTAATATGAATAGACTTAGAAAGTTTGATTCCTTCACCACGATATTCAATCGTTTCCAATGTCAGCCGGCCCTGCCTACGGAAGAAGAATGAGAATAAATATCAGGACAGTAAAGTATGACACTTCGAGTTTAAAAATGTGCTTAGAAGGTAGTTTATAATTGGATACCTACGTTTTTGATTGCGCAATACTATTGAAGCCCCGACCATCCTGAGGCTCGCGTTTGCGTTTGCGTTTACGTTCAACATTTTCCCATGCTGCTTGCCGAGTGACCCACTGGCCTCCTCGTTAGAACGCCCCAGCCGCTTATGAGAACCACCACCAGTATAATACTTAGGTATTGTAAGGGCTACCAAGTACTTGTCATATAGTTCACTTCACTCATCCAGAATTTAGGTAAGACATAGTTCAATATAGCAGGATATACAAGGCAATGGTGCTTTGTTCAATTTTTTTTCCCTACTGGACCTCTCTACCTCTATCGAATTTTTGACTGTAGGATGAAGGATATCGTGCTGTTTACCACTGATTCATTGCCAATCAGTCGAATCTGTGGCTCGCTATGTCAGCGTTCTTTTTTTTAAGGGGAGAGGGGCACTCGGCGTATTGATGGATACTTACTAACGTATCGTTGCGTTGCAATGGACGAAACTACCAATAAGAATGCTCTCTCTGTTGGGGCTACCGTTTACAAGTTTTAGGACCGCCAACCTGCATCAATGAAAAGCAGGCTGGCGGCAACCAGCACTGCCTCTTAAGCTTACCATAAAAGCGAAGTCTTCTGAATTTTCATTCTGCTAAGCTTCTTCATAAGTACCTTATCTATTTTTCATTTTCAGATATTTCGTTAACCAAGAGATGGAAACCTTAAACCCTGAAGACTATTCTGTCATATGGATAGCTCCACTGGAAATCGAGGCACAAGCTGCTTTACATATGTTGGATCATAGACATAATGGTAGATTTCCCATGGGTCCCGGTGATGATTATGTTTATCAAGCTGGCGATATGTGTGGTCATAATGTTGCAATTGTGACTCTTCCGGGTGGCCAAGAGTATGGCACGGGATCAGCCGCTGCTCTAACCAGCCAGGCGAAGAAGTTCTTCCCTAACTTCTGGTTTGGTCTCCTAGTCGGTGTGGTAAGTCAAAATTATTATTAATAACTAATAGGTCGAATTCTATTGCTCAATCAAGTGGAATATCCTATGGCGTGTTTTATTTCTTGAGATAAAGTTTTAACAGTGTTGGCGGCAGGCTGCTGGTATACCCGATCTAGGAAAAGAATCACAGCGAGATATTAGGTTAGGCGATGTTCTTGTCAGCACGTCTGATACAGAACGTTCAGGGATCGTGGCATACGACTTGGGTAAAGATATAGGGGGAGATTCTACTAAGCTCCTCCGGCACGGCCATGTTCTTGCTCAGACTGAGACAGTAGTAAGATCCGCCATTGGAAGCATCAAGCTTGATACACCACAGGAAGCCTACCAATTTCTTCCTTACTACGAGCGTATGAAGAACGAACGGCATGCAAGTGGGACTTTCATAGATCCTGGGCAGAATCATGATAAGTTCTATCAAGAAGGAGCCGATGGTATTGAGTATGCTGTAGAGAGACCGGAACGTCCTGTTTCAGAACGCACCAGAGTGTGGTATGGTCCAATAGGATCAGGCGAGAAGAACGTGAGAGATGCTTGGAAACGAGACAGATTAAAAAAGAATCTAGGAATTATCGGTCTAGAGATGGCAGCAGCTGGTATTATGAATCGCATTCCTGTTGGGGTCATCATGGGCGTCTGCAACTACGCAGATAAGCATGCAGACAAGATCTGGAAACCTTATGCTGCTGCAATGGCCGCCGCATATGCTAAAGCAGTTTTATTTCAAATTCGACCGAAGCCTGCGCCAAATCATCCGATACCACGAGGACGTGGTAAGTATCACTCAAGATTATTATGATTACCTGTCCGACTCCGTCGGTTCTAATTTTCCTAATAGATTCCGCTACTAACATATTCATAGAACAATATGATACCCGTACAAAGAGCAGAAGGGTTAAAGGCTATATAGACAACTCATCGGTGTCTAATGACAACATAATACCCGGAGAACGAGATATTTCTGACGATGGAAATGAAGACGCGCCGAAGAGGGACAGAGTTATATTCAATATTGGGGCAACTAAAACATAGAACCCATCTTCAATCTTTCTTCTTTTTGCGTTAGAATAAGGACCTGGGAGAGAATCGGTGTGGATAGCACGATGTGCTCCCAATCCTAGAAAGCATACACTACAATACAGCGAAGTCTACATCTAAGGTCTCAAACACACGGATCCGCAACGGAAAACTTCTGTAGCATTATTAATAACCGGAGCTATGTCTCTCGCCGAAGTGAAGATTGCTGACATCATTCCCAAATTCTATTTCTAATGTTCGGGGTGAACATGCTCCGGCTACTATATCTCGGCCTCACGGATCTCCGGACACACCATGCTCGATCAACAGACTAGTATAAAATACATAAGGTCGCATTCTAATTCAGAACACAATATTTGAATATCGATAGTTCTATCAAGGAATATTCCAAGCACCCTAGCTCTTATTTACAACTCTTTCAATATGGCCATCACAGTCGGAATCGCCGGTATCACTGGCAAGTTCGCCCGCGAACTCACATCGGCACTACTCAAATACCCTGATGTCACCATTAAGGGGTACTGCCGCGACCCCTCCAAGGTCCCGGAGTCAATATCTTCAAAGGTCTCACTTACCAAGGGAGATGCCTTTGACACGTCCGCTATCTGTTCCTTCGTAGCCGGATGCGACGTGGTCGTCTGCTGCTACCTCGGCGACGACAAGGTGATGGTAGACGGACAGAAAGCGCTCATCGACGCCTGCGCCGCGGAAGGCGTCCCGCGCTACGTGGCTTCTGACTGGGCATTGGACTACACCAAGCTCAAACTGGGAGATCTCTTCCCTAAGGACCCGATGATCCATGTCAAGGCATATCTCGACTCGCACGATAAGGTCAAGGGCGTACACATCTTGGTCGGCATGTTCATGGATGTCTTCTTCGGTCCCATGTTCGGCACTTTTGACGCTGCTACTGCAACCTTCAAGTATTGGGGCACGGGGGATGAGATTTGGGAAGCTACCACTTACCGGAATGCGGCAGAATACACCGCAGCGGTTTGCGTCGATAAGGAAGCTGTCGGTGTCAAAAAGTGTAAGTATCACGGTAGGATCAATATGATATAATAGCTAACAAGTTTCATCTCATAGTTGTCGGCGGACGAGCAACAATCCGCGAGGTTGCTGCATCGTTTGAGAAAGTCTACGGGGTGAAACCCAATCTCGAAAGGCAAGGCTCGGTAGATGATCTCTACAAGCGCATGCATGAACTAAGGCAGAAGGACCCTCGGAACGTCTTTTCGTACATGTTCCTGTAAGTACTATTAGCTTCACTCTACAGTTACCTGAACCGAAAGCTAACGCACCAATACAGATTTTACCAATACTATATGGTCAACGGACAGACGCTCCTAGGTCCCGAGAACGATAACGGCAAGTATCCTCAAATCAAGCCTGTGACTTGGGAGGACTATCTGAGATCCGTCCCGAAGGACCAACTATTGAGTGCCTAGTTCAATTTTGGCGAGTGTTTAAAGAGGGAGTACAACGAGTTCAAAGTAAATTAGGAAACAGATATTCGAATATAATTTAGTTACCTTCTAATCATGCCCTAATTATGGTGATTGTCCGTTCCCTCTCAACGCTATTGCTGGAATCTAACACATATTCTACGCAAAGGGAACCTGGACACTAGTTAAGAATGAGTCCCCTTTGAGATAAGCTGGTATCTACCTATCTACCTATAACATAGCTTAAGTATGATACTAGAGGTATATGGGGATACTAGGCAAAAGAAGGGGTATAATCGACACCAAATGGAAACAGTTGTAGAACCCCATGAAGACTGGTAGAAGCAAGAAGAAAAAGAAAGAAGAGGAAGAATATGCGGTGCAGGAGCTTCATAAATGTCGTTACCACCTAACACTCCTTCGCAACTAAGAGATGAAGCTTAGCATTCATGTACAGATAGGTATTACCGTATTATCAATTTTAACTGCAGACCTATAACCCTTGCTTCCGATAAATGAAAAATTACACTATTACAGACATGAACGCCGAATATTATGCAGGATAGCCCGAATGTGTTACCTAGCGAGTCTTGAACTGACTCTCAGTCTCCAACCACGTTCCAAAGTCCTTCAGCTCAGGATTCATCTTCTTCAAAGACGGAATGTCAGCCCCGTAGCCCACGTTGCGGAACCATCTGAACATGTAGCCCAGCTCCTTCGACAGCCAGTTGATGAAGGCGGCGATGAAATGGTACGTGGTGGGCAGATCGTCACCCGTCTTCTGCTTGAAGATGGTGGCGAACTGGTCATACGTCAGCTCGTCCCCGGCCAGACTCAGCTTCTTGCCCTTCCACTCCTCCGGGTTCCGAAACGCCTCCGCGGCGAAGAAGCCGATGTCGCTCGTCGCGATCAGCTGCAGCTTCTGGTCCTTCTTCAGGCTGATCTTCCAGCTCGTGGCGAAGACCTTGCCGAGGAAGCCCGGGACTAGGTTCTCGAAGAAGGCGACGGGCCGGAGCACGGTCCAGTCCATTTCTCCGTTCTTGGTCTTCTCGAATAAGTGCTTTTCGATGTTGTACTTGCTGATGAAGTGCGGGATGTCGGTCGGGTCGTTGTCCGACTTGCCGGCACCACCACGGTCGACTGAGGAATACACCATGTGCTTGACACCGTTCTTAAGCGAGGCGTCGATCAATGCCTTTCCCTGCACTTCTTCCTTTCGGGAATTTGCACCACCGCCCATAGCCGCCTATTTCGCCATTAGTATATCGACACATTTCTCCTTTGCGATTCATTTCGAGGCTTACCTGTACACTGAAGACTCCCCATATCGGCGTCTTGGTTATCTCCCTAGCTTTTTGGAAGATATTGTCGGCTGCGTCCATATCACCCGTCACCAGCTTAATCCTGGAAGACTTCTGGGCCAGCCGTTGAGCAGATGCTGATTGAGCATCTCGAGTGAGAGCAAGGATCTCAAAATCGGCATTTGCTTTGAGTAGCGCGCTCACAACGGCGCCACCTTGCTTGCCTGTGGCACCAGTGATGAGAACTGCTCTTGATGTCATGATAGCAGTTCTTTGGGGGAAGAGGGGATGTTATTAAATTAGATAAATATGAAATTCAAATGATGAGGGGGTTGGAATAAGGTATATATTGTCCGTAGGACACATATATTAAATAACGCCATTGGGGGCGTTTATCTTATCTTTAAACAATGGTGCCGGAGACATTCGACGTCAATATGATACCAAGCTTGAGCAATTCGCGGGATAATGAAGCAATAGTGTTTGATCTCGGGGCTCGACCGCACCGGCCGAGACCCTGACCGGAGACAACAGCGACCGATTAAAGACACACCCGGCGTATTCCAAGATTCCAAGCTGTCTAAGGTTATGGGGGGGCTTTTAGCGTCCCCATATTCCCCCATATTTCACCAATCCTCTGAATCAAACACCAAATCATGAATCTCTCGGGTTTGACTGGGGCCGATTAAAGTCCAACTCTCACCATTGATTCCCCTGTCAAGAATATTTAATAAGTATTTATAATCCAAAAAAGCTGACAAAAACTGTTTTAAAGATTTCGCATGGTTTTATAATTATATTCAACTTGAAGGGCCATATTAGGAATCACCCAACTGGAAAATTCTTGCTGGCCCAAGAATTACAATATAGCAGGATCGCCACTCAGATCGATGCTATTGATGATCGCCAGTTTTAGTTACACTACCTAGGTAAGCTACTAGATTTTTTATTAGGCACCTCACAATTCCCCCGGACATCAGAAAGGCGCCCTACAGTAAGGACCATAATCCCCCGTCAACGGTCTGCATCATAAAATCGTCAATATCTTTCATATCATCGAGGCCAAACCCGATATCGCCTATGTTATCATTGAAATACCCAGGGGGATAAGCCACATCCGGGTTAGCGTTTAGAGCGCCAGTGTTATGGGCTGGTGCTTTGGCAGGATCAAAGGCGTGAGAACCCATGTCCCAGTTAATATTAGGTTGCGCTGTAGACTGCAGTCCAGGGATCAGAATTGAGTTATCTGGATCTGCTTGTATATCGTAGTTGTTCCTCAAGTGATCTTGGTAATCTGGCTGTGGTCGGACAGGTGTGTGAACGCGTGAATGCGAGGGTGACGGGGATGCTGGCGGGGTTTGTGTTCCAAGCACATCGTGGACAATCTCGGCACTTCCATCGTCGCAACCGCCATTGCTGTTAATACAGATTATCTTCTTCTGCTGATACCACGTCTTGAGCTTCTTAAATGCAATTAAGAATGGTCGTGACTGGGGGAAATATCCATGAAGAGATAAGGTAGTGAGCCTTTGAATCAGAGCTTCAAGCAGATCTAAAGGGGAAGGAGGGCTATAATTGTCGGGGCCATTCACTCGAGAACGTGATAAATCTTCAGCGAAGTGGCCCAGCTTCAATAAACCAACTACCGCGCATAGATTCCAAATAAGGAATACATTGGGGAGAGAGCGTGTAAGTACGTCATCCAGTGAAAGATAAATGTTCAAGGCATTAGCACCCGTACTGAGACAATGACAAAGTGCGTCGGTATGCGTCGCGGTAAATACCGGCGGCGGTTGGTTTGGATTCTCATTGTCTTTGACCTTGAGCCAAGCACGTATTTGGCGACCATAATCTCGGACGGCAACTTGGTGGATGTAGAGCTCAGTTACTGACACTGCATAATTTTTGAGGCCTTGAAAGTGCCAAATATTAATAAAACGCAGTAAGTTATGGGGGTAGAATTGCACTTACGAGGATCCAGATCTCCTGACGGGGATAGTTTCCAGTCAGCTAGTCTCTGTCGGAAAATGCCCAGTAGATGCTGTGTTCTAAAGTCACCGAAGGATTCGTCTGCGCATGAATACGACGCATTCAATGTCTTTGAGGCATCATCGAAAATCTCCTGGAGACCTACGAGACTGCATAGCCATTGATCATCAGTCAACGTATTGTTTCCTCGCGTTAGGGCTTCCATGCAAGCCCGATGCGATGATGAAAATAGCAGTGGCTGGTGCCGTCGTAGAAGCGTTGCTGAACTATACATGTTAAACGTTAGGTAGTCAACTCATGAAGAAGTGATGTAGAATAAGTGAGGACCGACCATGATGCACCAAAATACACGGCTAATAAAGTTCTATACGCTTCTTTTTCTTTCTCGCTGTTTCCCTTCTCATTAGATCTGAGTATCGTCCCTAAGCTAAGATCGTGTGACATCACCACAGCGCTGTAAATATGTTGAGGTAGCGCGAATGCCTTGATATGAGGAGGCTGTATGTAGTACTGTGAGAAGAGAACTAGAGACTGAAGCAGGTCAAGAGACTTTAACCCCTGGATAAAGACCTCCTGTGCTAGAATACTGTTTAGTTGCGCTAGAAGAGGATTCACGATAGATGGTTTGATAGATGTGCTGGCTATGGTGATTATGGTGAGGAACAATATGGGTTTCTTCGCTCTGATGGTATTCACAGTCTCTCCGGACGAGAAGCAGATAGAAGGCATCAATGGACGCATGTGAACGTTCCAATGGTTAAACAGCAGAGAGGCAGTATGGATATCTACCAAACCACGGCTGACGACGTCGCGGCTATCCGTGCCAGTTTCTCTGCCACCGCCGGTAACAACTTCTAGGTGGCGATCTTGTTGGTCGATGAAAGGGGAAGCATCGTCGCCCCTGAAATTAGAGTCTGGTGTCCTGGACCATTCTACATCTTCTCTCACTTGCTTGAGGGATTGTTGGTATCGCCGCCTCTCAGCATCCAATGCACTCGTTAAAGCGTCAATCTTCTTTTCGAGTTCAGTGAACTTCTGTGAAGTTTTCACGCGTGCTTTTGGCGGCCCTGGGTCTTGACAAGGACGGGAAAATCTTATGCAGGTCTCGCAATCTTTAGAACCAGGGACCGAAACACATTTTATCTTCATGTTACGGCATGCAATACAAGCCCTGATTCTCTTATGATTCTGCTCATATTCATTTGTGGCCACCCCATCTTCGGATGAGGCGGGGGGCGCATTGATCGTTGATCTGTCACTGGCACCAGCCATGATCTCTTTGAGCATAACTCCGCCCTGAGATTCGATATGATTTCTTAGGGCAAAGCTGAGTGGGCGAGTTGAAAAATAAATCTGGAAATTGAAGAATGATATTCTATGCTACATCGAAGAGATCGAAGAAGGCTTTGCATGATGTCGCCTAGCCCCCATAAATGATAACGCCACGCTGGGGTCTCAATATTGAAGGAGCAAATCCGATAGGCTTGTTGCTTTTCAGGGATGCCCTAGCAGCTCTGGGCCTTTTCGTTCTAAATTTACCCCAAGCAAGGAGCCATCATCCACTAAGTCGAATTGAAGCTTTCATTTCAGTATTATCATAGCACATAAGAAAGCTGCTCTGCAGAGTGAAATCACTTATGGCGATACAAATTTCCTCCCGCGTTTGATGTTATAGGTAATGACATTAAAGGAACGATTAGGAAGATAAGTTATCATAAGTGCGACCACTGGACGGACTAGAATGTTGACAGTTGAATTTGTACTTTAGTGAGACCGTTTGCCTTTAGTATTGTAAGTACAATACATGTTAATGCGTTACGCAGCACGCACGGCTTTGATGCAGGTACAAGATTACCTACCTAGGTACATACCTACCTTACTACTAAAAATGGACCACTCAAATGAAGAGATTTCTTCTTCGCAATGCTACCATTCCTTATATTTAAGTTTGGCGTCAGGAACGGATACTACCTCGTACGCAAACATGAAGAGATAGCATTTCCCCTGAATATCCAGCGCATTCAAGTAATATTTTTACTCATGTTCAACGTTGTATAAGTATGGGGTTAGAGTAAGATTATTTGTCCTAATACAATGACTGCCGAAGGAATAGTACGTGGCCGGTCACACAGAATTCCACGTAACATCTCACCAGTAAACATAGGTAGTATGTTGGCACTGGTAATAAAGTGATGAACGAGAAATAGCCCGGATCTCTTGCACCAATGTAGTATTTGCGAAGTGTTATTTAGTAGTTAAGACGGCGCTAGCTTTTGACTTTGAGGGTTATTTAAATATATAAAACTCAATAACCAGCGTTTTGTAGATTTAAGTATAACTGCTATTAGTTATAAGTATTATATTCCTTAATGCCGGTTGAATTGAAACATTTTCAACTATAATAAACTCTTGTTGGACTTTCCTAAAGTAATATTAGAGAAATCTCACCTAAGTAAGTACCTGTGGCGTTTGGTAATATCTTCAATTTAAAGATACGCGCAAAAAAAGATCTAAGCAAGTCCCCAGAATTACTCGTACAAGTTAATATTCAATATAGTGTGACTATAAGTTGCCTTGTTTTATAGTCTCTTTAATGAGACCATTTTAGTCAGGTTTGCCAAGTGCTACTTCGAAACCAAACAGGGTCTACGTCATCGTCAGACAACAACCTTCAAACGCTTACTTAGAGAAACTAAAACTCAAGACACCGACATTCACTTCTATTATATATATATAACTTTAACTTACCCTTCTTTGAAACATATCAGCTCAGGACATTCCAATGCATAGCGTTTTCTATACTTGAACGAAAACAATATAGTCTATAGTTAGTCAATCAGTTAAAGATTAATTCGCAATCATGCCTAAATCATTGAAAGTCGCTCTAAAGAACACTAGCGATTCCGACCAGGTCTACGCCTATATCACCGGTATAGCCCTTCAACATGGCGGGCAGCGTTGCTTTGTCAAGGCCGACGGGGAAAGCCTATACTTCCCGCAGAACCCTCCCCGCATTGGTTCACCACTGGCCGAAGACTGTACCATTCCTCTCGGAGCGCCGGGATCCACGGTTACAGTCACGATCCCACAGATGGCCGGCGGTAGGATATGGTTCTCTCGAGATGCTAAGCTCACCTTCCTGCTGAACCCCGGACCCGGCTTGGTCGAACCTAGCGTCCTGAACCCGACCGATCCCAATGCCAATGTAGACTTCGGCTTCGTCGAGTTTACGCTCAACGACGCGCAGCTCTACGCAAACATCAGCTATGTGGATTTCGTTCCGCGTCTGCCGATGGGAATCTCTCTGGAGCAGGCGAATGGCGCGGTGCAACAGGTCGCCGGCATGGCCCCCGACGGCGTAGACCGCATCGCGGAGGCCCTGCGCGAGCAAGCGCAAAAGGACGGCCGGCCCTGGGACAAACTCGTCGTCAATCGCGGCGGCCGCATCCTGCGGGTGTTAAACGCGACGCACGGTAACGCCGTGGGCGCAAACTTCAGCGGGTACTATGAGCCGTACGTGAACGAGGTGTGGGAGCACTTCCTCGCGAAGCAGAACGAGGGCCACGTGCTGAAGATCAACACGCAGGCCGCGCCTGGTGTCCTAAGCGCGCAGTTCACAGAGAACGGCGAGGTGCAAGTCGGCGGCGAGAAGTTTGGCAAGCCCAACACGGCCGACATACTCGGCTGCAACAGCGGCCCTTTCACGACGGGTCCGTCGCCCACGCGGAACGCTATCATCCCCCGCCTGGCTGCCGCGTTTGTGCGCTCGGCACTGCTCGAGGCGCACGAGCATCCTTCGCAGCCGCATACGTTTTACCAGAGGGACCCGACGAACCATTATGCGCGCCTGGTGCACGAGCACACTGTTGACAAGAAAGGGTATGCCTTTGCGTACGATGACGTGCAGCCCGATGGCGGTGATGATCAGTCAGGGAAAGTCAATGCAAGCGATCCAGTTCTGTTTACAGTGACCGTTGGTGGCGGTCAAATTTAACATCATTTTGTTGATCACCATTTTCGCAAACCTTCTATAGCATGTTGCTTTTCAATGTGTACTAGCTAGTCTTTTTTTGCTTGTTTGCTCGTGGTATTAAGGGAGATTCACTAGACGGTCCTGGGTATCAGGGGGCATGAGGGACTTGGATGAAGTCAACGGATAGATTGGTATCGGGATAAGTAAGGCTCGTTTGTAGGTCTTCTTCGTCTGCAATCTAGGTAGCCAATGCAAATTACTTGCATGATAAACAAATACAATCACTCAGGTAATTCCTCTATGATCCTAACGCACCGCCATCTGTCTCGATATTTGTTTACAGTGAGTTTTGATTCGACGCTGCATTAATTTTTACTTAGAGCACCTAAACATGAAGGTAGTACCTCTTTTATTTGTGCCAGCATTCCACGATCTATGCCAGGTCTTACACACTAACACCGACGAATAGAATTTTAGATTTCATACTCATATTAGCATATAAGTCAGCGGAACACAGCACTACGAAGCTCTGATAACATAGCTCTCACTCATTTGTTGCCCAATACATGTCGCATGCTGATTTCAAGTTCTCAAGATTGGATGATGTTGTGAGCTAGCTGGGCTCATTAGCCCGGTAGTATATTTATATTTATATGCATAGTGTTCTAAGTTGACTGCACATATATCCAAGTGAAGCGTTCTCCATCACCAAGCCGGCAACGGAGCCAAATCTAACCTCTATACCCAGACGGCCTAATAACAAGGGGGGTATTAACGCCGAAAACGCTCTAGGGACCATGACGATTACAATATCTACGCGAAGGAAGTCTATATAGCTGTATCCCTATTTTTCATAACAATGGTATTTACTACATAAAATGTCAGTTATTGATAACAAGCATACTAAGAGGGATATGCACTTACGCAAGAGAGGTCATAGCTGGGCTTGACTGTGTTAAGGTCACCGGCGGGGTAGATGCCGAAGTCAGGCTCGGCCTGTCCCCACTGGGACTCCTGAAGGTCGTACCACCACAGGTTGACGCCACGCGCGACCAAGCTGCAGGCAACATCTTGCCAGTAGATACGGGCGTTCTCAGCGTTGGGCACAGCCTGGTTGACGGTCTTTCCAGATACGGGCCAGCCAGTCTCAGTAACCCAGACGGGCTTGTTTCCAGCGAGGGCAATGGTCTTGTTCAGTCCGTCGTAGAATCGGTTCTGCGCGTTGCCGATGCTGTTGGGCTGAGTCTGCTCCCAGTACGGGTAGCCGTCGAAGCCGAGCCAGTCAATGTGGTCGATGACAGCTCGGTTGTTTCCGTTCAGGAAGGAGTCGTAGGTGTCGACGTGGCCGATAGGAATACCGGCAAGAGGGGTACCAGCAATGGCATTTCGGACTTGGTTGATGCAGTCGATGAGCTTCTGGGGACCGACACCAATCTCTCCGTTGTCGTTACGGTAGAGATCCTCGCTACCAACTGAGATACCGACAACTAAGTCGGTGAAAGCGGAACCGTACTGGTTGATAGCTGTCTTGAGAGCTGCAATCTCGTTGGTGATGGCTTGGTCACTGCCCGAAACCCAGAGACCTAGTAACAGGCTCGTCTTGGTGTTGATGGCCGCAGGAATGGCGCTAATAACGTTGCTTGCGGTTCCCCATTGGACTAGTGAAATACTATTAGTATAAGTCCACTATATAAACACTACGCTATCGGAATAGCTTCGGTTTTGCATATGGAATCTGACTCACTCATAGAGTATAGACGGGCACTCGTCCATCCGCTCGTGCCTGGGAGGTTCTTGGCGCGGTTGAATTCGTACTCGAAGTCGACCTGCTGCTTAGCGGCCTGGTTCAGGAAGAAGGCTCCGTAGTTGAAACCCTTGATACCAGTGTTACCGGCGGTAGCAGCAAGGGCCGTGTTGGCGGCGGCCGCGAGGCCTAGGACGGACGAAGCGAAACGCATCTTGTATGTATATTACTGTATTAACAAGTACCAAAACCTGATAATTGATTAAGAAAAGCGAATGTCAGCTACAAAAGATACTGTAGCAATGAGGCGACCGAGCAACGAGTGAATGAGTTATTAGGAAACTCTATTAGTCTACTCTAATGTCTAGAACTCAAGAAAAAAGAAGGGAAAAAAATTCAAGAGGAAGGAAAGATAAATAAAGGGATCAGCGAAGTTCTAGAAGCTGCAGAATAGCTTATTGGGGGATAAGGGATCGAAAATCGGATCGCATCAACCACCCCCTTGTACCGACACCCTGAACCGACAGGGATGACCTCATTTCGTTCTTCATTTGTCCATCGTCTGTCCCGGAATTTCCAGAAGGTCCACAGCCAGTGGACATGTAAATGGGAGACCAGTGGATATGCCGGCGCCATACCCCCTGAGCTCGTATTGTCGACCCACATTCCGCTCAGCCTCAAATCTCAACTAAGACGAGCGGACGAGCTGGACGGACAAATGACAACGCATACTGTACGCAGCTAGGGTCGGATCGCTTGCGCGGACACGTACTTGGGTCGTCCGTATTGTAGAAAAAACTTGGCAGCCCTTGTTTTCGTAAAAACAGTCGACTCAGTTGTTGATGTACGTATATTGACTTAATTAACTATTGCTTTTTTTAGTTGTTTAATAGGATATTAACTCATCAATTTAGGGGAGTTACAGCAACAACTAGAGTTAGTTAATAGGGAGTAAACCCGTAAGCTCTTTCTCATTGCCCGTCTATCCCGTGTGTCTAATAAGCATCCGACTTGGCACCTAGGTAGGTAACAAGTATGCGGTATGTACACTGAAGACTCTCAGCCCTGATTGGATCAGCCCACGAGTCAAAATTATTTATTGCATGTAGAATATTGATTTTTTTTTCTTTCGAGTACGTGCATAGGTCAATTGTTTGTTATGCAAACCCGGCCCGTCCGCCTTGGAATATCTCAGGAGTCAAAAGTGGATCCTTACAATGGCGAAAAAACAAGGAATGGATATATCGCCAAGTAACAAACTTACGCACTATTTACTAAAAAGGTCAAACTTTCAACAAGACTTCTAGTTTGTCTGTTAGAGGTATTACCAGCCTAATAGGCTACGTGCAACGGTAGATACCGTACCTACCTTAGGTAGGTATCTAAGCGGATCGGGATCTCAGTGCCGTGTAACCTTTGGTGAAGAAGACATAACTCCAGGTAATTATTATATAGTTATTAACTATAGCATGGTCTAACATTATAAACGATTATTGGCAGCGCTGAGAAGAACTATATACAGGTAAGCTATGCAACTAAGTAAGTTGCTTCATCGATTAATTTACGACTTCTTAGTAGGCGAGAAAAGGGAGAGAAGTTGGCTCGAATAAGTTCCTACTACGTAATGACAACGATGAATCCGTTCACGTCCAGTGGACTCGCCAAGACTATCCGCCTACACTAAAAAATCTATCCCTTAACGCTAGGTCGGCTTAAAAACCTTACTGCAACCCACAAGCCGCCACCAATTCACATCTCGTACCTCGGAGGAAATAAGTAAAACTATAGATTTAACCTTCAATGTAGATATAACTTCAGATGTGGGCGGAGAAGATATTGAAGCGTAGAAATCTCTAACCCCAGGGGAACCACGATGAACAGTGCACGACCTTGAGGGACAAAGCTCGTAACTCAAGCCCACAGCTCAGCTCTGATTAACTTTCTAAGCCTCATAACTATAGGTGATGCCATTGCTGAAGTACTTTAGACAAAAGCCGTGTCACTAGTCTTTTCACTTAGAAACGCAGTATATAACATAAGAATTCGTTGCTACATATCATTCTACATATTATCCCACGATCAAGAAAGCATATGCCGTTATGAAATCCAAATTTAACTGGTCCGGCTTTCCATGTTTGATAGCTAAAAGAGAAAGACAACAACTAAAGAAAGGAGGTCCATACAATCTTTAAAAAGAGGGGGGGATAGTTAAAGGTTCATCTGAGCGCAATAGCAGTAGCAGGAGCGTTTCCTAAACCTAAACTCCTATCAGAGCCCCAGAAGTCCAATACAAATAGTCTCGAGGCCTAAGCCTCGAGTCAAAAAATAGTATAAATACCTGGCTTCTCGCAGGGGAAAAAAAGAGAAAAAGAAGGCTCAGAGGTTTTTATCATATTCATCATAACCACTAGGAAATATGATTAGTATTACCGCTAGGATTAGTTTTGTCATCATTGCCTTAAACGCGGGTTGAATTCGTTTCTGAACGAAAACATTATACTCTTACGAGCTAAGTTTCGTTTTCGATTTGCACTATTGTGACTATTCATGGGAATAATATCTGTTATCTAGGTTTTAATGTGTATGGATTTGAAGGATGATGCCGAAGATTATACTTGGGGAAGGGACATTATAAGAGCTTTCCAATTTCTTAATGATTATATGAGTGCAGTCTAACATTAGAGCTTGAGCAGGTACACAGGGGGGCAATTCTCAAGAACTATGATGAAAAATGGCTTCGTAAGCATTTCTTTACTATCAAAGGAATGCGAATAGCCTCAAATCTGAGTTCATTAATCCAAAGAGGTGTTTAACTCAACATAGGTGCATAATCATTAATTCTATAGTTCATCTTTTAGCAAGCTATCGAAACATGAAATCTCGCTCTAGGTATGTTCGTGGGTAGCCAGGGCCGGAAATACCCATGCGACGAAGTCATTACTTTGTTGCTTTTTGTTTATTTCTAAACGAGAGCGAACACCGCTTAGCTATTTAGTCTGAGCTAGAAGCCTTGTTAGAACGATAAGAAATCCCACTATCACAACCATTACCTGATGACCTCGACTGATCCGGGTTAGATACATGGTTTCCACGTGTACGCTTCGTGTATTCTGAATATTAACGTGCTTATAACAGGGCCATGTTTATAACCTCATCACCCTTCTTTTATTACTACCTAACCTATGTTCTAGCTCAGTCTATGAGTGTAAGTACTACTCACGACATAATTCCTCATTCCCGTAAATCATCAATACATAGGTTCAAGGACAATTAACTATAGCAAGGTACCTATCAATATATAGACACCTCTCTTGGACAGCAAGCTTGGTCTTGAATTTGGCAATCTTTTTTACATTTACCAGCATGCTCTCTTTTCGCCAAGACAATTAACCTATTCACGTCTACCTTTGCCTTCGTCGCCATCATGAAACCGATCATCGCCTGGCTGCACTACACGCCTTTCGAACCACCAGCTCTTACGAAAGGAATCATGTGTTCCAGCGCCACCGCCGTCACCAAATGCGCGACTTGCAGCAAAATACTCACCGTTGTGAAATCTAAGGTGAAATGCAGAAACCAAGATACTTCTCCTTGCAAATCCAGCGATAGGGTTGACGTTACGAAGGGTGTCTTTTGCGAACGCTGTAAGAAGTCACAAGAAGAACGGAATCGCGGGGTGGCGTGAAGTCGTGGTAACTTCTATCAAACTTCCAGACGAGGGCGATAAGTTCCATCCTAAGTATAGGATATTTAAGTGACTTGTATGATGATCCAACATTCCTACATAAGACGCTGTTTGCATGACATGACTATGTCTAATCATGCAGGCTGGAGCCTTGTTTGATAGATTCATCTATCATGACTTGAGCCTTACTCACCTACCCGTGCTGTGGTATTCAAAACACCATGGGGTCCATGCTGTACATCCTTCCTCTAAGGAAAACTATATAAAGATGCTCCCCGGTTCGTCAAAGTGGCTTTTGCATCCAGACAATCCAAAGTAACTCCTATCACACTTAACAAACGAGTCCCGTGATAACCATCAATACCCCACAACAACAACATCATCATCATCAAGAATCTCCTGATGACAAAGCCCATACGATAAATACCTACTTGAAATAACACCTGTCAACACAATCATCATGTGTACCTTCACCACCAAGATATACGTCTGCCGCGAGAGTGATTGCGGATTCGTAATCAGCACGGAGAAGATCAACGAGGTTAGATGCCGCGACTACGGCACTACCGCATGCACTCCTAGGGAAGTTGGCGTCGTGACAGAGGAGCTTTTGTGCTCGCGATGCAAGGACGAGGGCGCTGGTACCTGTTAAAAATGGAATCCCCTGGCTAACGCCGTATGTCGTCTAAATTCGTTCCCCGAGATGGGCCTGATGTTTATCTAGGTAGCTTTGGGCCGTGGCGAGGGAAGTTTCATGAGAGAGGATATACTTGGGTGTTCGTGTATTGCTTAGAATCATACGTGTCGGTAGGATTTAAGGGCCCGGTGGCTCTGGTTGATACGACTAGATTAGTCTGAATACATATATTACCTTTACCCCTATTTTCTACCCTTGTCACCGTGTCCTGATGTAGATCATGACATGCCGCAGGTGAACTTAAAATGTCCAGACCAGAGTATATTCACAGCTATACCTATGCGTTCAGTGCTTATTGTATATCCTATATTTCAACAAACTAGACGGCCCCCTTCAAGCCTTAGCCTCCAACGCCCTAAGCTCAAACAACTGCTTATAAGTCTCCACCGCCGTGTCCTTCAAAGTCCCATACTTCAGCCCCAACACCCTCGTCGCCTTGGACCCATCGACGTGATACGCGTCCTCCGGCGTCCGATCCCCCGTCTTCCCGACGGGCAACCTCTCGCGCGCCTCGGGAAGCTCCTCCCGCGCCGCGTCGACCGCCGCCTGGTACCGGAAGTCCTGGCCGACGAGGAACCGCTGGCCCGCGGCTTCGGGCACTTCCAAGGCGCGCACGTGCGCGGCCGCGACCTCGCGCGAGTCGGCGTACCCGCCGAAATCGAAGGCCGGTATTGAGGGGCTGTCGATGATGTTGTTGAGCAGCTGCACGGACTCGCTGAGCGCCGCCGCGCGAGAGGGCACGTGCACGTACGGCCCGAAGACCCACGGCGGGCATATCGTCGCGAGCGTGATCCCAGCGTCCGGGTGCGCGTCTATCCACGCCCACATGGCGCGCTCGGCGAGTGCTTTGCTCGACACGTACGCGATGACCTTCTGCGCTTTCACCGCGCCCTCCCACGTCACCGGGTTCCAGTCCTTCTCGTCGTACGTGTGTCCCGGACGCGTGCCCTTCTCCGGGTCCACGACGGCCGCGAACGAGCTCGTCGCCACCACGCGCTTGACCTTGCCGCCGCCGTATTTCAGCGCGGCCTCGAGGATCGTAGTAGCGCCTTTGATGGCTGGGTCCAGGAGGTCGCGAACGTTGTCTTGCGGGTTGAAGACCAGGGGCGACGCCGAGTGGACGATGCCCACAATAGCGCCGTCGGCGAAAGCCGCGGCGTAGGACTCCAGGACCGTCATGTCCGGGACTAGGGTGTAGGATAGCAGGGAGGTGTATGAAGGGTAATGGGAGATAGTGCGAGTCGCGGACGACTCAGTACGCGCCGTGATGCGGACGCTGTACCCAGACTCCAGAGCCTCCCTGACGATCTGTCCACCGACATAGCCACCAGCGCCGGTGACGAGAATGGTGCCTTTTTTCTGAGGAGTGGCCATGGTAGAGTTGGTAAAGGGGTATTTTCAAAGTTAAGTTGATAGTCAAGGAGGTATGTGAATAAAGTAGTTCTGAAGAACCTAGTTGACTCAAGCAGTGGCGAGCAATGGGGGTTTTTATCGAAGGATTCCATAAGACAACCACCTTATGGGAGTAAGCATACTCCTCATATGTCTCCTATGTTGACAACTTATGGTTGGATACCCGGGGATAAGGGGTCTGTTGCATGCATCTGCAAGTGACTGTTTATTTCTGCAGATTGGAGACTGGTTTCGCGATGTTTCAATGCACCGTATCTATACCTAGGACTCGTTTATAGACACGACTCAAATGATTATAGGAGCGTGCCATCTTCACTGCCCAGCTCAGTAATCAGTTTACTGATAGACTTCCATCGAAGAATACGACTATCGCCGCAAGTGAGTAAGCGACTAAAGACGACCAGCCTATCCTAACGCCTGTATCAGCCGTAGTTTATTCTGTGATTCCCCGGCCCCGGTTTTTGATGTTCCAGGTGTTTAATCGGGTCTCCGAAAGAAAAGGGCAACCCCTTACCTTTCGGCGTTTGTGCTACCCCAAGGAACCCAATAGGGGAACATTTCGGCCGGTGTTTAGCAAATCATGCAGACGACCCTACCGTTTCATTACCGACTTCTTGGATTATTTTTATCGAAATGAGGTAATAACTCTCGAGTTGATTATATAAAGCAATACCGTACTGATATGGTATAGTACCGGGCTAAAATATGACCGCATATGTAATGGAGGCTCAAGGATAAGAAGAGTATATGGTGGTTTCTATTGGCTTCTTGACATGGTTTTTCAGCGCTTGCGCCGTACATTGCCTGACTTAAGGTATGCACTAAACGGTCCTTTTTAGGAGTTATGCTATCAGCGATGACACCTTTTAACCCCTACAAAGAAAAAAGATCCTTTGTGATTTGTGATTGCTATTATAATTCCGCTTCCACTGTATCGAATGAAAAGAAGGACCAATAAAACAAAATAAAACAAAACTCCAAATCCATGTTTAACCAGACCAGTAAACATGCTATACCGTACACCCAATATTGTACACTTGTACATACTGTAGTAGAATTCCCAAGTACGCTCTTTGTGAGTATCCTGCATATCCAAGTTAACAAAGATGGACCCTTAATAAATAGCAGATGTATATGAGTGGAATATGACTTACCCGCACGACCTGTACGAACAACTTTAACCCCGGAGCTTTAATAAGCACCAAGCAACCCGAATCCCTATTTATATTCCCGCTTTAATACCATCAAGCCCAACTCCCTTGGTCGTCGATTAGCCTCGCGCTTCCTGCAATACTGGCCCTGGCACCGCCACTGCCGTGCACCATCTCTATTAGCTTGCCTCTCTGCCGTGCGCGTAAGTTCTCGAGGTAGACACCGACATCCTCGAGACTTTTGATCTGCTCCTCAAGGGAGAGTGTGCTGCTGTTTACACTTCGTACTAGTGGTGAAACCAGCTTTCGTCTTAGAGTCTCAAGGTTGGCCTTCAGGCTAAGTAGTTTGCCATTATGCTCAACCAATATCCCTTTGTTGCGCACTGTCTTCTCGCGCACATTCTGAAGTAGTTCACGGTTCCGCTCATATTTCTTAACCTCGCTCACTTTAGGCCCTAAAATCCGTGTCCACAACGAAGAGAGGAAGTCGGCGTGCTGCTCATCTTGTTGGGATGACTCGCGTACAACAACACGCGCCAAATTTAGGAACTGGCGATCGATTGCTTCGAAAAGGGCGAATAGTGATAATGAATGATGTAACTCATTCTCAATGGCTTCTTCTAGGACTGATAGGAACTCCGTGAATGTGCGCTGGAGTGTGTAACGAGTTCGCTGAGGTTGCGACATACCAAACATGGTTGTCGCTATATCGCCTAATCTTGTTGGCATACCTGTGTTCGGATTTTCGAAAATGCCGGCAAGAGAGAGCAGGGTGTGAATATTGGCAAATGCCGTGGAGAGGGGTTGGCTTGGAACGGCTTGCACCTGTGATAACTCTCGCCGCGCCCAATCCATGACGATTAATATACTGTCGATATCACCGTCAACATTAGAGAAGAATTTTGTAAGCTCGATAGCTAGGGTCTTCAAGCTTTCTGAGAGCTCATCAAGCGACTTCACAATAATAGGAGCTGACGTCATGTTACTTGATCTAACACTCTCGCCAAGGTCCCATACAGCAACACCGGTTGCTTGAAGGTCTCCGACTTGAGAAACACCGTTTTCTGAGTAGTAGATCAATGGTTCGAAGGAGCGCGCAATACCTGCCACCTTGACCAGATCAGGCGACGGTCGAGGCGGTGCAGGCTGGAAAAGCGTCCGGATGGCTGTCATCGATAGAAACGCGATAAAGGTTGCGACAATGATATTGCCCCATGATTTAGATCTTAGAAAATTCACAATAGCCTCGATTGGTTCCGTTCTTTGTTGGATATCAGCACGCAAAGCTAATCGGATGTCTAGGTTAATGTTAGCATTCCTACCTCAGTATATGAGAATCCCAGAACCTACAATTATCCCTGACACCACTAGGCGACATAGATGCCATCATGTCATCTTGCGTAGCCCCTCCATTTAGGTGCCCATTGGACGGGGACTCGCTTTTCATCTTAACGAGTGTTTCATCCTCGGTAGGACTTTCAGGTTCGGGTGTAGCCCCTTTTTCGGGACTTAGACTTCCCGTTGGCAAGCGCGTTCTCCGAGCTGCTTCGAAAATATCATTTTGAAAGATGCTGTTGTTGGTATGATTTATGCGCCTCGGCTGGTCGAGAGCACCCAAGATATCCCTACTCTCTCGCCAGTTTCCATACCACCGATCTCCATTCTCAAGCCTTCTCCATGCCGGTGGACTGTAGTTGCGATCGGACAGAGACATGTCGTCCATGTCGCTCTCTTCTTGAGGGTCGAAGTCCTCGTCCGAGAAACCAAAGCCTAAGTGGGCCGGGGGGAATCCGAACGGCTTCTGTCTTGACGGTGACATCGGGGTCACGAAGCTTGTGTCGTCTCGGCTGGTCTCGGAGTACATGGATGTCATGGTCCTTACGGGTGCTATGTGTGATTGACCTCGAGCTGCTTTCTACGTCTGTAATTAGGTTTGGTGTCGAGCTCGGGAGTGATAGCTTAGTGCGCGAGGAAAAGAACGAGCGCAAACTTTGGGTTGGCGTTGTAGGCCGGCTATTTGCTAGACGTATCAAAGACGTTTCTGAGCTTGTCACAGATTCGGGCGCGGGTAGCTCCGGCAAAGCTTTATGTCGAGGCGATCTTTGAATGGGAGGTTGTGCCTTTCGTCGCGGTGGTGGCTCAAATTTCGGTCCGCGTTGCGGTAAAATAGACGACGGTACCTTAAAGGAAAACCAAGGAAGGCGCACAGGTAAGATATTCCTGAGCGGTATATGACCGATTGAGAGAAGATAGAAAAACAAAAAGACGAAGGTGAATGTTAATGCAGCAAGGAATGTTCCGGGCGCAATGCTGACGCTAATAAGTGATACGTGATTGTGAGTCTCGATGGATACCAAGGGGCGCATCGAGATCGGAAACGACCGGCCAGGCAAGCTCTGGGGTCGTCTCAGGTATTGAATCTAATGGTCGGAGTGCTATCGTCGGCGATGCTAGCTAACGCGACCAGAAGTATAGGAGATTGTGTTTATACGAAGGGTGTTAGGTACGTAGGTATGTAAGTTGGGTCGGCAACTTTGTTGAATGGTCAAAGCACGATAACAATGCGATTTCGCAAATAGGTCAGGGTTTTTGTGGAGTTAATCAAGTTCCGCGCTTATAATATTGACTTGATTGAGCGTATTTTGAGTATATCTTGAGTATATTGAGTGCGGTAGTGAGCTATGTACCCAACTACCAATAGTTGAGATGCTATGAAACGATGCCGTCGCAAGAAGGTGAACTTTCCAAGATGCGCAAGAAGGGTAGCTAGATCAGCTAGACTCTTACGAACGGGAAGGGGGGCGGATTCGTTTGCGTCTTTGCGCCGGCAAGTTCCAAAGGGTAGTGAGGTGGGTAAGTGAAATGGACGAATGAACGGACTACTTGGCAGCTGGTAAGACGAGAAGAGTAGAAGGAGTTAGAGGAAGTAGAGGAAGTAGAGAAGTAGAGGAACAGCTGTGCGAAATTGAGAGGCTGGGAAACTCTGCACCATCTCAACCTTCTACGGTTACTCCTTCCACTTAACCACTTAGATCTCAATTTCGATACCCCCCACCTTCGGGATGTTGCAGGAGAGGCCTTATAAACCAATAGATTTACTTGGTTTTTTGGTCTCTGTACGACAGACCAGATGCAAGGGCCAATGCCTTTAAACTTTATAATAGCCTGTTTGAGGAATGCACTTGGACGGGAAAGTACGATAGTCTATTGATTATCTCAGGTTAGGTAGTTATCTGGGTTTATCTAACCTATCTAACCTACCAGCAAGGTGTATTTTACTCCCTGGGGTGGACTTGACTTAGACAGTCCGGACAGCCCAGTGGATAAGTGAGTCAGTACCTGGGTACCCAGGAACTTGAAGGTAAGTACATACTAGGTACATGTAGGTATAAACATAAAAGATACTACTAAGGTACTACCTAGGTATCTCAAATATGTATGTACATACGCGTGTACTTAAAGTCCTTATTATATCGTAGTACCTAAGGTACGTCCTCTATCTCTTCGTAACTTCCACTCCCCCCTTGTCGAGGTAGCGTCGGAAGGAATGCGATCATAAGTTCTTGACCAATCATAGCAAGATATTCAGCCTATGAGTTGTCTTTGAGTTAAGTGCTTGCATGAACGAATCATCTCTCGTCGTAACCATCCAATCATATTCTAGCGTGACTCCAGCTGCAAGCACTTCGACGCGTTCTGAAAAACAAACCACAAGTCAGTCTGATATAGTTCAATCAATAAACAGTTGGGCTCGTATTGCATTATTATTGGAGAAGTAGCAGAGTCTGATCTGGTGACCTATTGTTAAGTTACCTATCTAAGTTGTTTACATATTAGTGAGAGCCAGGTAAGTTCTAGTTATATCCTACGTGAGATTATATACTCTCTTACCCCGCACCCGTAACATCATGCTTGCCATAACATCGAATCTTATCGCACTATCGCACTATCGCATCATCGAATCACTTATCACCCCGCAGTTGGCTAGATGCCGGTAGACCCCGGTCATTTGTTAAGACCGAGACCCGCCTTAGGGTACGTACCGAGCTATCCTTTGTCTCTACCCTTTCTAGTGTAAATTCCTCCTACCCCTCCCCCTCCCCCTCCACTCGGTTCATGCGGCGATGTTTCACGTATTCCTCCCGCTACCAACAATGCATTGTTACCTACCTACCTAAAGGTTAGGTACATGAAAGTCAAGAGGTATGAGATATACTATCGATTAAAGAAAACGCATGACTTGGATGACTTCCACGTCCTCTTTTTACTAATGAATTCTTATCTCATCCTTAATTCAAAAATAAAGATCTAATCTCACCAAATTCTATATAACTACCTAAACTACCAAGTCACAAGATCATTTCATGAAGCGCTTCTATGACAACCCGGGTTATTATCAAATGACGACATGCCCATTCCTTAGCTCTTACGGCTATTCTAGGTATAGTTTCTCTCCTCTCGACATCAGCTGGACACTTTGAGGTATTCCGATTGTTATCAGTTAGTAACTTGGTACACGTACCCACGTCTAATAGCTTCGTCTTTTAATACAATACCATACAATACAATCATGTTCACACCGTGGTACTGAATTGGGTAGGTGGGCCAGGGATAATAGAGCTAGAATGGCGTGGCGATGTTACTAGGGAACATTATTCCATGTTCCAGTCCCTTGTTGGGCCTTCACAAACTAGAATAAGGATGTGAGGAGACGCAATAGGAACCACCCCTTTGACCGAAAAACATGAGCTCAAAGAGGTGGGTTCTTAGTTTGATATACTACCTAACTACATAGTATGTAGAAGAGATGTACATTCCATCTAAGACAATCTCGACAATCTCAGCATGGCACTGTATAAGTCTTAGGTATGGAACCCACCGTAACTTACCGAGAGATGGGCAAACCAACCCCCCGAGGTCTTATTCACATTCCTCGCTAATCCGGGCGTTGAGAACTTGTCCTACCTGAAACATATACCAACATAACTACTCAGCCACCAAATTCGTAACTTTCCCCCCAATGACGAAAAGCCAGTGGGCCTCCTGTGATAGCTTTTCATTTGTCTTTCTATATGCGATGGGTTTGGAAGTCGTGAAATAGCATTTCATTTACCATCAAAGCCAGACGAGGGGGAAAATCCATAACGGCTTGGTCTACATCGGCAAAATGGTAGGCCGCAAGAACCTCAAGTAGTTTCGCCATATATGTCCACTGGAATGATTCCCAAAATACCGGCCCAATGTTAAAGTATGCAATTCTTTGATGTTCCCCGTCTTATTCTTTAGTTTCGTTCTCAACCAAAGAGTTGCGGCGTCTGGTTCTCCCTAATTGGAGGTATCCACCGGGTCCTAAGAAAAGTATGTCCTGCTAGAAATAGAAATCGATGCCTAAAGATATGCAGAGAGCTAACCGACAGAGCATCTTGAAAGTGACAAATGCAAAGGGTTAGAATAGCCAGGGAAAAGATGTATACTACGTCGAACACATCGATGAGGTCTTAGAGTTGTCTTCTCTAGAATGCCATGATTGAAAAGTCGGCTTCTAAGGGGCGACCCCTTTCGGAGTTGCGCGATAGCAGAAGAGTCCAAGGCCTTCAAATAGGCAGTCTTGGAGAGTATATCTAAGACCTAACAAGCTAGATAGTGTTATATAGTTATTAACACTCTTATTGCATGAGAAATAGATAAGGTGCTATCCCTATCGGTTCCGACGTCAGCCACTCGTGATTCGGTATAGCCCCGAGTTAACCACAGTCTATTTCCGAAATCATTCCAAATTGCAGAGAAATATGACTATCTAAGCCTTGGGTTTTGAGTGAAATAGAGGTGCGATGTTCATGTAACCCTTCATGGATTTGTTGTATAAATTTGTCGTATTGGCTGTGTAGAGAGCACCGGCACTTATAGAGAAAAGAAGAAAAAAAAGAGAAAGGCAAATTCGCAGAGTAACATAAGATGAACATCAAAGTGAACTCGAAGACTGACCAGGAAAGAGTCAAGGAGCAGTTCTAGGCGTAGGAAGTGAGAGTTTAGTATATCGAGCCAACTTCATCAACGCGAATGAAAGGGGTGAAGATGCACACAATACAGCTACAGCTGGGATTCTCCAAGGAGCACATGTTAACGGGAGTTTATTATTAATACCCGCCTCTACCACCAATCTTGGTAAGGTTATATGCTGTATCCAATCAGGAGTTGACAATGCACCCCCCCCCTATCCTTACCTGATGTGGGGGAAGAGCGTTGGGAATGCCCTCATAACGATAAATAAGGAGATACGAGACTGCAGGTCACGATTGCCAACAATATCCTTAACGAGGAACGTTATCTTATGACAGATGTGATATTCAGTCTGGAGCAGCGTAACGTTAGAGTTGAATGAGTTGAATTGTAGATTGCTCAGCTGCAAACTACCTAAGACAACTCGCCTGGTGATTAGGCCTCGTGTATACAGAACAAATAATAATAAGACGCTCTTATTTTTATTACTACATAATTCTCATTCATTCCCTTCTCATAAATACAGGCCCCTGTCAGTATGGGCGAGACCATCGCTATCGGCGCATCCGCCGAAGCCTCGATCGCGGAAAAAGAAGTCATAGTCGCCCAAGATGACGGCGCAAAGGATGAAAGCCACCTTAGTCAGGGCATAGATCACAGGGAAGAAGCTACAGGCATCAGGCTGCTCCTGATCTATATTTTGCTTTGCCTGTGCACTTTCATAGCCGGGCTTGTAAGTATGATTCTGAAGCCTCCCCCTTCCTTCGCATTGGCGGAACAACGATTTGACAAGTAGGTACCTATATATATCAAATGTAGGACTTCAAACTCATCGCTACTGTGGACCGGGCCATCACGACAGGATTCGACTCGATCCAAGACGTGGGATGGTACGACGCTTCGTTCCTGGTAGCAATGTGACTTTCTTCCCCCCGGCCCATATCCCACACCCCTTACTCAACAACTTCTCGTTCTACAGAATGCTAACACCATAAACCTAGGTGCGCGAACTGGCCTCTTGCAGGCAAAACATACAGGCTATCCTCGAAAAAAAAAAATTACGCCATTCTCATCTACGTCGTATTCGAAGTCAGTAGCCTCGTGGTTCGGATCGGGACTTGGAGCTCGATGTTTGCTGTTGCTAGTATCGCGGGCCCGGTGATTGGCGGTACTTTGACGCAAGCACGTCAACTTCGCGCTGGTGTTTTTATATCAACGTCTGTTCTTGCCCTTCCCATATATCTCTTTCCTCTAGGCGTAGGATATTTTGGAGTCCACGGGTTACGTTATATATATATAGTTACCTATAGGCGGTGTCGGAGCCGTGGTATCTGTCCCAGTCCATCTCGAGCCCTTTCCGAGAGAAACTCTTCCGCTTCGAAGCAAATTCGTAAGGCCTGATATTACTATTGGCTTTAGACCTTTTTGGGGCACAATTGTAATGCTTCCCCTTGCGCTTCAGTGGGGTGGAATCACATACGCTTGGTCTTCCTCCGTCGTTATCGGGCTGTTCGTCGGTCCTGGTGTGGTCTTGATGATCTTCACCCCTTGGCAGGCTTACTAGAAGAAAAGGGCCCTAGTACCGCCGAGGCTGTTCTCTGTCGGCCGGGATCCGGGGCTTATTTGTGTAGCGTTTTTCTTCCTCAACGACCCCTTCCAACTCATATATCGGGTTTTCTATTTGGTTCCAGGCCGTCCTGGGAGTATCTCCAACTCAGAGCGGTTTTAATCATTTCCCTATGGTTATCGCTGACATCTTTGCCGCCTTCATCAGTTCAGGCCTTGTCATGCAGTTGGGATGGATGGAACCCCTTTATCTTGCTTGGAGAAGGCTATTGTGTGTCTGGGCGGTGGCTTGCTTAGCACGTTATATCCTGACATCTCGAGCAGCCATTGGATCGGATATCAAATCTTTGGTGGCATCGGCCACTCGAGAGCATCTAATCCTATACGTTATACCCCCCAACTCTAGACTATGCGCATAATCATAACTCGAAAATGCTTTCTTCTTCGTTTAGTCTCATCTTGCGATGCAAGCCTCGCTCCCGCAAGACCTTGTACCGGTCAGAGCATCTACTCTATTAGCTATTATTTCGAGTAGTTGCGCTATTTCCGATGTCATTAGTGAGATTGTATTTCAGCAGCGTCTGAGGGCAAATCTTCGCGGTGTTGTATCATCAGATGTCATCGGGAGGATTATATCTGTCAGTGCAACTGCCACTGCTTCAGTCGTCAGCGCAGAACAGTTACAGCCTGCGATTCAGCAATGCATCAAGCTGATCACTCAAATGTTCGAGAGGGATTATCACAATGATTCTTGTAATAGAAATGATAGCTAACATTTGGTACTAACCCCTATATCCCAGCCGGGGCTCCGGTCATATCCCTCATGTTGGTTGTTGGGTGTTCGCGGGTCTCGACGAGGAGTGGAAAGAATCCAGCTTAAACCAGCAGAAGAAAGGAGCTAGTTAGTTTTATTAATTGTCTAGACACTACATATAACGGTATTCAACACCGGATGCAGGAAATACCGTATATAATTCATATCTTGCTTGTTTCATGTCAGTGTGATCATATTACACGTGAAGCGATTCCGCCCCTATCTACAGCAACTTATAATAGCCTACAGCTATTGCTAATTTTATCGAATACCTAATTCGATTTGAAACCCCTATTAAGATGGTTATATGTTCACATAATCCCGTACCTAGAAAGTCAAAGATAAAATATACGGCTTATAAATAATGCACACGGTTCAGTTAATTTTTCATAGATATTAAGTGGAAATGAACGTTATTGATGGTTTCCTATCGCTGACTATCCCATGAAACACGACCAGGTAAAAAACACAAGTTCATAACCTCATAACCCTAAATACGCACCCCAATAGACCACCTATTATCTAAGTAGGAACCAACTCGATTTGCATATATCGAGTAGAGGATTGCCTGAACTTTGCGTCCCCGCTTATTATCCACCTTTCGGATAGTTGACACGGACCCGAGAGCGCATTCTGATATTACGCTTTTCTTGGCTTCTTGCGAGCTCTGCGTCTAGCTGATGGTTTGTCGTCAAATGACTAATCAACTCTTGCCATCTCGAGACTCCTCGCTGATGGATTGGCCAGGTTATTCACTTGCTTCATCGGCGGTGGTTGATATTTACTCTTCTTGCGTAGTCGCTTACGGGCGACCATGACTGGAACCGAGCTCTTCGTTACTAAATAATTCGAGAAAGATCCAAGCAGAGTTCTGTAATGCCACATTAGTTCCCCTTATCTATAGGCGTGTAGAGTTCCGTATGCTTTAACTTACCCCTTCAAGGCGCTCCTGCCACGACTACCCAAAATTACCAACGTCGGATTCAAGATATCGATAACCTCCGTGATTAGATGCTTAGGATTCTTACAGTGAATCACTTCCACAATCACCCGTACTTGCAGCTGTGTTTTCCTAAGCAATTTTGAGACCCGCTCCGTGATGTCCTGAACAGCTCGATCTCTTTCCTCTTGCAACCTGCTTTTCCCGCGGGAACTAGGCGCCGGGGAAGGATTGTTGCTACCAGTACTATCGATAGCTCGGATATGAGGTGACATGGAGGATCCTTGCATCTTAAACGGACCCGGACTAGAGGTGCGGTACGAGGGCCTAGACATTCCCTTGGAAATTGCGCTGATGGCTATTGCTTGCTCCTTCATCGCCTTGGGTTCGTCCGGTACCATATTGCTGGCATCAACAGACCCACTAGACTCTTCGTCCATGCAATACATGGCTATTAATGTATCGCCATCACGAAGTACAGTTCCAACAGCCCATTCCAACGCGTGGGTAGACTCGTCACTGAGATCCGTCGCAACTAGATATTTGCGTAGACGTCGGTGTTCATCTTCGGCCTCCCGTTGTATCCTGTTGAATTCACCACGGTAGAGAATACGAAGAGAGCGGTGGACTTCGGGCGTTGAGAGAATCGGCGTAGAGGATAGCTGTAGACTCTGTGCGGTTTTGATTGCATCTACGTCGGCATCTAGATCCGGGTCATAGGGCGTTTGGGTTCCAGACAGAGGTTCCTGATCAAAACTAGTGGACGGCTGAACCACTGGCTTTCCACCCTTGCCCAACTTCCCTTTATCTCCCGTAGGACTCGTAATCGTAATTTCAGGTTCATCGAAGAGTGACCTATATTGAGGTTGGGTAGCATTAACGTGTTTTCCTAGTAAAACTGTTAGCCACATTGGAGTTTTCGGGGTAGTATAACATATGTTGTATTTAGAAACTCACGCTCATCCTCAATAGCGGCGAGTAGGCTCTTCGCTGTGTTACTCTCATCATTTGGGTCTTGCGACTCGGCGCGCGGGGTAAGTTTTCTTCCTCTTTGCATCTCTTCGTCAGACGAGTTCCCAATATCGTCATCACTCTCATCCGGTAGTAATTCTCCGTACGGACTCAGATTGTCCTTTTCTATTCTACCATGCCCCTCGCTGTCTTGCCGCTTACGAGCCAGCGCCGCTAAGTTCGTACCACCGTAGAGTAAATTGGCATCTGACAATTTCCTGTAAGCATTGTTCACATCTAGTGGTTGGCCATTGGTCATCATAATGTCCTGTGTCTGATTGCGCCCAGAAGGGTTTCCGAACGGCGAATTTGAGCGCAGGTTAAAACGGTTACTAGGAGACTTTGACTTGTTTGTTTTCCTCGAAAAGCGCCCATGTTCTCCAGGAAGTACTAGATTGGATAAATCAGGCCCACGAAGGGCTTCGCCTATGGAGCTTGATCGCATGGGATTCTGACCACGCCTAACTGGCATAGCTTGACCAACATTCGTTGGTAATATATCGTGGAACTTATAGGCAGATGTCGGGTCAATGTTCCTCGGGCTCGGTAGTGGCGACCGTGGCCCTAGGTCTATAATGGGGTTTGAAGCCGCATCTGACATACTTCTACTACGACTTGAATTATCCGCAAGTGGGGATTTGAAAGATAGTGTCGGCGATGTATGTGTACTCGACGGGACATTAGTAGATGATCCCCCAACATCCAACATACTCCTCGTTTGGACTGGAGGACCATCAACATCCAGCATGCTGCGAACTGGACCTTGCGGTGGAGGGCTCCGTGTCGTATTTCTAGGTACTTCGCCAATGTCTAACATGCTTCGAACAGGCGATCGAGGACTGGTAAATGGGGATGGAGATCTGGCACCGACCGATGGAGGTCTTCTAGGTTGTTGCATTGCTGACACTAGGCTCTCAACCTCCTTCCGCTCCTCCTCGAGTGCTGCCTCGAGGGACATCAACTTCCTGTTGCCCGCCATTATGACAGATATTTAGCGTAGTCGCGGTTGGTGAAAGTTCGAGGAGCTTGTCCCTTGTTTACAATATATAGATATTAAATTGAGGGGCGTTCAATCGAGGATTTCCGCTGCTAGAAGGATGTTACTCGAGAAGTGAACCTCGAATCACGTTAATAAAGCCCAAACGCGTATTACGACGAGATGTTGAGCTAGTAAAAGGGTATAAAAGATTGTAAATCGAGAAACGCCAGATCGATGCTATCGTGGGATAATAAACGGGCGTCTTCGATGGAGACGGATGAAGATCATTGTGCGCTGAAGATCCTTCTCGTTATTGTGTTCTTGTCTCGACCTAGACCTGAGCCTTCACCCTTTGCGCATGGCTACTAGCCAAAAAATCGGGTATCAAGGTTCAGGTTGTTGCTAGTGGGTTGCGGGTGTGGGTTTGACGGAAAGGAACGACGGGGCAATAAAAAAAAAATAAGTCGAGCTGGGGGCTCAGATGATGTGGGGTTCTCTTTAGTCTTTTAGTTGGTATTTTAGCTGTCCAGGCTGTCCAGGCTGTCCAGGCTTGTTTCTAGCAGCTAAGCTGTCTTTAGCTTGGTGGGATATTTGTGGACTTTTGTATTTTTTCGAAAGGCAGATCCAACGTAGAAATCGGAAATCGGAACTCGGAACAGAAAAAATAAAAAAAACCAAGAGAGGAGGCCTCACTGGTTTTACTTGCCAAGAATTTTAGGGTGAGAAATTGATGTCAACATGGCAGAGATGATGACTGTGACGAGAGGAGAAGAGGGGGGGTCCTTTGGAAAGGATGTTAGGAATGAGGGAGAAAGGTAAGGTACCTACATACTATTTGATTATTTGATGGTAAGAGCCTTCAGGTAGGGGATTAAGCTTCAGCTGCCTTGTGCTTGCCGCGCCCAGTTTCAATGTGGAACCCCGGACTGTTTATTTTCCTTGGGCTGTTTAGGTCAGGTTGTTTCCCTTTGGTCTTATCGTTATTTCGTTATTTCGTCACTTCAATTAGGTAAGAGTTGTTTAAGTCCCGTATATGCACCTGTTGTTGCCTAGGTACATATACGGATATGATCTATTTGTTATGTTGCACATGTAAAAATGAATGAGTATACGATATACGCTATACGCTATGCGTCTGTCTACCTCTCTGGCTTTATATTCTCTAGCGGAGGGGGCTAGATTTGGTGGTACTATATTAACCTACAATGTAAGTAGTTAATTACATATAAGGATGTAGTTATAATATCCACAAATATTAAATACGATAAAGTTAAACCACACATGCATTAGCTGGTAGCACATGCGAAAGTGAAAGAAGGAAAAAAAAATAATAATAATAAAAATTAATGCGTCTAAACTTGACGTGCCTGCTTGATGCATTCGGGTGGTTTAGGGAATTGACTACTGAGCGGTACCGGTACGCGGATGCTTTTCTTTGCGACTGGCTAAATCATCGTAGCATATTCTTAACCGAGGTACCCTATACTTTTATGATTCATGTGGCATTCGATCTTAGTACGCAGATCATCCTATCAGGCCATTTCTAGTATCCACTTCTGTTAAACCCTGATCCTGCCTGCCACACATCTTCCATCTTTTCTGTACGTCAGAGGTTTCCCTGAAGATGCGAACCTTCCAGCCCAACCAACATACTACATAGGTACATAGGTAGGCATAGTATGGCGGCTGTCACCAATCTTCAATTCAATTGGTCCCCCCTTTCTCTCTTGTCTTACATCCTTACCGGCCGTATAGGTAGGACAATATATATAATATATTATACACGCGTACGCGTATGTGCGATCTATAAGAATTTTCATATTAGAAGTTACCTTCCTAGATTTCTTCAAGTTCGCATAAGTGCCTGCATATCTATATAGCTTTGATATATCACCTTGATTATTCTTGTGTTGGCGGCAAATGGGTTTTTTAATTTTTTTTGTACCTATAGGCTACCTACATATGTATAATTGAAGTGTAAAGAGGGTATCGCTACTAAGGTATAGACCGTTGCTTTCTTTTTCTCTCTTTTCTCCTATAATTCCCCCGTCATCCGTCTCACGTCGGGCGTTTCCGGCTGATTGTTTTAATCTGCACTTGGTACATAGATTTAGAGGATTTGGTTGGTAAGTGCTTCGTAATTGCGTAGTACCCATTGTGCGGCCAGGACCGATTTAGAAAATATTTCAAAGGAGTTCCCGATGTAGGTATAATCATAGATAATAGCCATATTTTAACTCTACAGTAAAACTTGGAGAAGATAGCTACATATCTAATATACCTGATATAAGTTGGTATTTACTTGTCCATGCACCAAGGCAGATGCAGCAAATGTAGTAGAACAGGGAAAAGGGGAGAGGTTGGAAATATCTGATGGTCAGTTGTTTGAGACAATAGTCAATCCAAGCCTTAGGTAGAGACACAAAGCTAATTGACCTCCAAAGCCGAATAGTCTTGATTTATACAAAAATAGATAGCTCATTTGTCTTCCCATCTCTCTCTCCTGATCTGACATCTGACAAGCGATTGGATATTCATTGCTACAGGTACACAACCGCATATAATAGCTCAAGCTTCCAGAGTAAGCCATCATCCAAGTTACAACTAGTGAGCCACCCAAGTACGCTATTATAGTCCTCTACTACCTACCCAAACTAGATACCGCTAGTATGCTGGGGATGTCCACGTACCTTTATACCTGTCCCTTCCACTCCAATGTTCTGCAAGTGTCTATTGACACGCAGCGAATTTACATAGTTAGGTAGGTACGTTTCACCAAATATGTTCGAAACCATAATGCAAGAAATCATTTTTGTTCATTATCAGAAGTTCCTATTTAGAATAACCTCTGCTTCATTCTGAGATGTCCCTTTCGGCAACCTTAGGGAGGGGGTATTGTGTCAGAATCATTGGTGCCGCCTGATTTCCGTTCGGTGCCAGGTTATCAATTACCATGAAGCTGACCGATTGTGACC
Organism: Daldinia eschscholtzii; assembly: GCA_037126485.1. Lineage (NCBI taxonomy): Eukaryota > Fungi > Ascomycota > Sordariomycetes > Xylariales > Hypoxylaceae > Daldinia > Daldinia eschscholtzii. The sequence continues at coordinate 1,996,767 of JBANMG010000002.1, forward strand.
ACAAACGCCTGATGACCGAAACCCTAGCTTCCGGCCAGTGCTCTGAGCGAGGAGCAAATAGTCTATCAATACATGCAAATAGTACGAGAAAAATATCTCTCGAGTCGGACACTAGATGCAGTGGCACCTAGAGGGCAAAGAGATCCATTCCGACGTAAAAAGACATGATGGTCGTAGAGGGCATGAGGGATGAGGGATGAGATACGAGAAGGGATGAAGAAATCAATACCGGGTCGTCCGCGCCAGGACGCTAAACCATCAAAATCATAACTTTTCCGTAACCCGTCGTGAAAAAAGAATCGACGCTCCGAATCGACCAAGTATTAGGAGGAATCCATGCTCGTAGAACAGTACGTCGAAAAAACCTTCTGGGTGTAAGTGTCTACAACTCTGCTTATGCCTTTTCCTCGGTCTTCTCCTCTTTCTTTCCGGCTTCGCCATCGGCGCTACCTTGAGCCTTGACATACTCGTCGTACACGGCCATAGCCTCGTCTACTTTAGCTCGAAGAGCGCCATCGTCCTCGATCCTACAATGTATTAGCGATGATATATATCGGAGTATTTTCCTGACTTACAGATTGACCAGCTCGGCATTGTCCATTTCTAGAAGCATACCAGTGATCTTGCCTGCCAGATCGGGCTGGATAGCCTGAATCTTGGGGAAGATAAGTTCACCCAGCATTTGCTTTTGCTGCTGGGGGTTGTTAGACTGAGCCTGCAGTTGCGAGTGGAGGAGTGAAGTGGGAGTCAGATCCTGCTGCTGCACATTTGGAGCACCGCTAACTTGTTGGGTTGAAGCGCCACGTCCGCCCTGGGGAGGGAATTGGCCGCCTTGGCCATTCCGCTGGTTCTGTCCGCCGCGACCTGCGGGACCGCCCTGTCGGGCGTTAGGAGGGTAGCCAGGAATACCGCCTGGGCCGCCCGGAATGCCCATGTTGCCAGGGATACCTTGCATCGGTCCACGGCCAGCCGGAACACCTCGACCGCCGCCAATAGCGGCCTGCTGTACTTGTGCCATGGCAGCCATGAACTGGGGAGTACCAGGTTGGCCGTACGGGGCGCCGGGCGGGAATTGACCGGGAATATACATGTTCGGAGGTAGCTGTGGAATGGGACCGCCACGACCGCCTTGAGGGCCTCCGTAGGCGTTAGGGTTAAACTGTCCGGGACGGCCACCCTGGGCACCAGGCATGCCCATTCCAGGGAAAGGCAATCCACGGCCGCCCTGGGGAGGGAAGCCCGGCTGCTGACCCGGGGGGTAGTAGACAGGGGGTTGCATGTACTGCTGGGGCATGCCAGCTGCCGCCGCAGCCTGCTGCATCCGGAGTTGGTTGCGAGCTTGGATACTAGCCTCAAGCTGACTCTTCCGGACGTCCTTTCGCTGAGCTAGCGCTACATACAAAGGCTTGTTGTTAATCATGCGTTGGTTCATGTCACCCACAGCCTTCGTTGCGTCATCAGGGTTGGCGAAGCACACGAATCCAAAACCCTTGCTCTTGCCAAGTTTCTTTTCGGGCTTCTTCTCCTTCTTTTCACCTTCCTCCTTGGATTCTTCGCCTTCTTCCTTCTGGTTCTCTTTATCCTTTCCTTCCTTGTCGTCCTCAGAGTCGGTGACGGTGTCACGCATGACCTTTGCAGAAGTGATGGGGCCGAACTCAGCGAACATCTGTCGCAACTTATCATCATCGACATCATCGTCCAAGTTCTTGATGTAAAGATTCACGCCTTGGTACTTGCTTGCCTTCTCTTGACGAGCAGCTTCGTACGACTTGCGCAACTCCTCCTCGCGCTCATGCTTCTTCTGAGCACGGCCGACATAGAGATCCTGACCGTGGAAGTCCTTGCCGTTCAAGTCTTCGACTGCCTTAGCCGCACTTTCATGAGTAGTGAAATTGACGAAGCCAAAGCCACGAGACTTTCCTTCATTATCGCGGGCCAATGAGGAGGAGGTAACGTCTCCGAATCTCTCAAAAAGCTCTCGGAATTCGTCGTCAGTAACATCGGGTTGAATGTTCTTGACGTAGACATTGGTGAAGTTCGCCTTCATCTCTTCGAACTTGCTCTGACGATCCTTCTTGGGGATGTGATGACCAACATAGACCTTCTTCTCGTTAAGCAGCATTCCATTAACATGCTTGATAGCTTGAGCTGCAGCCTCGTCTGTCTCGTAATGCACGAACCCGTATCCCTTTGAGTTGCCGTTCTCGTCCTGAGCGACTTTGCAGCTCAGAATGTTTCCGAAAGCAGCAAAGGTGTCGTGAAGCGCCTTGTTATCAATGGCAGCGTCAAGGTTCTTGATAAAAATGTTACCCTGTCCGCTCTTGCGCAAGTTGGGGTCACGTTGAGACCACATAATACGGCACGGGCGGCCCTTGATCTGGGTGTAGTTAAGCTCTTCAAGAGCTCGTTCGCCATCGGCGGTCGTGTTGTAGTTGACGTAGGCATATCCGAGAGAACGGCGAGTGACAGCATCACGGCAAACGCGAATGGAGGCAACAGAACCTATCTGAGAGAAGAGCTCGAAAAGCATTGCCTCAGTGACGGAGGGGTCAAGCTCGCCAACGTAAAGGGATGCAGATGCGGCAGGGTGAGGAGTTTGAGCGGAGCTGGGGGTGGCGCCAGCAGCATCAGCTTCGTCGCCGTGAGCGTCGGGAGCAACATTGGTGTTGATGGAGGCAGGCTTAGCATCACCACCGTTGAGAGAGGTGTTACCAAGGTCAGCGGCAAGCTGATCAACAGCGCCGGAGGTGGTAGCAGCAGACATCGTGACGAAAAATTAATTGACTGGAAAGTCGCACAAAGGTTAGCGTGACGGTAACGAAAAAAAAAAATAAATAAAGTAACGGGGGGATGTAATGTAAATGCTTGTCGAAGCGCAAATGGAAGTCGCGACGAGGTCGGGTCGGGTTTGATTATGATTTTTGTGATTTGATCGAGTGAGGGACGAGGGGAGAAGGAGGAAAAGCGCACCAGGCAATTAAAGAGAGCTGCAAGAAGATTACGTTCTCGTGACCAAGGAATAATGATCGCGAGAGAATGAAGACCTGTTGGACAAAGGTTGTCGTCGGGACTTCAAAGAAAAGTGATGATGATCTAAAAGTCTAAAGAGTACTCGAGCTTCTAGAAGTCACTTTCTACCCTGAAATGGGAAAAGAATAGATGAATAGGACGTAAAGTATTGACGATGGTACCTATTCGAAGAGAAGGACTGATGCGCGTCGATAGGTGAAGTCGAGTGTGGATTGAGGTCCTTTAGCAGATGGTGGGATTTTCTAGTTTTCCGAATTTTTTTGGTGTTTTTGTCCTGAAAGAATTTGGCGAGAACAGAAACGAAGTACGAACTGTAAAGAACGTACTCTATAACTGAATCTCTTTTTTGTTTTTTTTTGGGGGAGTTTTGGGTGACGAGCTGGCGATAAAGTTGTCAAGTCGTTGGGGGGGAAAAAGAAAGAAGAAAGAAGGGGAGGGTCCGTTCGTCTTTTGAGATCTTGAAGATTTTTTGTGCCTCTCTGGTTGCGATCAACCACACAAAAAATTTCGACCACAAATAGTGGGCCCTCTACCAAGCTATTTTCAGCACCTTTCAATTAGTATCCTACCCAACCGCAACTTTCCAATCGTGCTTTCCTTAGGCATAGTACTTTAGCCCCTCGGCAAATTTTGACTTTACGATAACGTACCTAACTTAGATACCTAAGTACAGATGAAATATCTTTAACCAATCATCAAGCCTATAGTTAGGTAAGGTACTTTGCACTACACTTGGGTACCTTACCTACCTAATTTTGACGGGCTACGCATGGAAACCACTCTAAGTCACTCGGTGCCACAGAAGCCTGGGAAGGAGAAATCAATTGATGTTGTGGAACTGCAGGTGGACAGAGCATGCGGTAGCTGAACCTTATATTACTCAGGTATAAGCAGGTGGATATGCAATGTCAAATTGATGGCAACAAGCCGGTCAATGTCTTCCCACGTGAATGTATAATACGCCACAAGCACAGCACGCCTTATGTAATTGCTTAATATCAACTTCTACAAAGGTGAGAATATAAAAACTTCGAACTTGACATTACCTGATTGCCAACCTTCATTAAGTGTAGATGATATATGTAATACATATATACACATTTTATGCGCACGTAATATGGTACAAAGACATATGGGTTCATATAAGTTGAAGATATATGTCTACTTAGGTAAGTTATGTAAGTCATGCAGTACTGATTCTAAGAGATACCCTCACTCCTCAAGGAACTCCTACGCGTATAGAATATACTATAAAACTCAATACATACCTAGGTAGGTTATGCGGGTATGTTGGGCTTAGATGTGTTAACTATGTTGGCTTATATATAACCTGTTATCGATATAACTTGAAGATAACATGGTCCTCACTATTTTATACTTTGTCATAACATCTAAGTACCTAGGTAAGTGGTAGTTAGATATAGAGCATGTAAGTAAAAGCCAATGTTAATATTTACTGTTAAACAATAATATATTAACAATAATACCAATAATTATAATAAATGTAAATTGAAAGAATCTCGTCAGTTGCACACATTCTTCCAGTTAGTAGCTCCCACATGTTTTTCAAGTCGGACAAATGCAGATAAGGTATATACCAGCTAGGAGGTTGCTTATCTTATCAATTCGCGGAGAGATACCAACTGCCTTACCGGGAGATCACCCCGCCTGCCTAAATCGACCCATAGGTCGACGTGAAGGTCGTAAAAGTACTAAAAGTGGGTGCTAAGAGGGTAAAGAAACAGCCCTGTGACGTTCGTTGCCGGAGCTGGAAGCACCTAAGGTACCAAAGCTCGTCGACGTTTAGAAGACTACAGAAACTCAATTCCATGCACCAACAAACAGCTGACTGATCAACATCGAATACGCCATACAGGTACGACGTACCTATGGATGTATATTGGACATTAGGTGCCTTGAGTTACTAAGCTTTTTTTTTTTTTCAAAGTGCGCATCGTGCATCTCACGTCTTTTTTTATTTTGTTCATACGAGGGATCTTCGCAAATGCGCAAAACGTTTATGCGCATGTTTGGACGCCGACACAACTAATTCAGGTCCCTTTTGCCTAAGCTACTTTTCTTTACTTTACTGCCGTTAACTTCTCCTTCATGCTGCCTACCTGAAATTTAGGTATCTAAGCAAGCTACCTTCAGCTAGTTACCTATTTTAACTTAGCTATTACGTCAAAATACGACGAGTCGAACTGCAAATTCCCACGACAGCCACCGTATTCCACGATAGCCGCACGATGTTAGTTCACGCCGCATAGTAGATAAAGCATCATCTACTAACGGTTTTATTTTTCTACGACATTACCAACCTATTGAACGAATAATACGCTCGACTTGAGCTCGTACATTTTCACGATGTTCCCAACCTTTACCGGCACTTCGAGACGGCCGCGAAACGTCAACTTGAGTGGTCAGCGAAATACAAACCCTTGGGCTACCTCAAGTTGGTCACCATCTGGCTCTGGTGCCTCCAAAACAGTAGCCCAGGCACAAATAGAACGTGAAAAAAGACAGAGAGAGCGTGACGAGTTGAACGCTGCTAAGAGACTTCAAAGGATATGGAGGGGCTATAAAGACCGACGAAACCTGAAACAGATGTGTCGAGAAGAGTTTGATACTCTGTATAGTCAAGCTCCGAATCATGAACTTGCAACGCGAGTAACTAGTGCTCTACCCCTTATCCGTATTCTATTCGATCCAACACGAGCAGACGATCAGAAACGTTTAGACCTCCTAGTTCAGGATTTAACTAGCCTAAACTTCCCTTCGGACCTATATCTCTTCAGTCCTAATTCTTGGGATCGATTAGCAGTACTCATAGTAAGAGCTCTAGAAGGGTATGTGCATGCTCGAAACCATAGTTTTACATTATTTGCTTACATTTCGCGATACAGCCGACCAGCCCACTCATCTTTAGATCTTCTCCGATTCCTAGTTCTCATTATCAAAACTAGACCACACTCTATTACTCCCGTCCTACACAGATATTATAAGCTTCTCTCCGCGTATTCTGAGCAGAGTATTGAGCGGGATGTCAGCTCAATAGTAGAGTCGGATATTATTGCTGAAGCAGCTACAGCTCCTCTCATATCGTCTACAGAAGGTTCGTGGGTTTTCCGGCAGGGCCATTCTTTGATCTCAACCCTCCCAGTTCATTCCAATCGTTATGTGATCTGACGGTTTCTAGGAGTATCTGTATTACCAGCTTATCAAGCTTTCGCATTCTCATTCCTTACTTCGTCAAATCTTCTATCCCTCCAGCGAGATCCTTTGCGGATAGCAAGACATATAGATCTTCAACTTTTATCACAGAGTATTGTAGATACTATCTCGGAGCATGAACGAGTTGCTACCCTGTCAAAGAATAGTGCTTTCTGTCTCCTGGCACACTTCATTGCTTTGAATAGGGCAGCTTCTTCCTACGGGTTTAAGTACCTCGAAGCGCTCTATCTCCAGCTCTCCATCCTTGTTGACGACATTCGAATACGATATGATAGACACGGTACCCGCAACGAGGCGGATGGCGACAATAACGATGCCTCCGGAAACGACGGTGACGATGTCGATGATTCTACCCCATTATCCACATGGGCACTAAGCCAACTAGATTTCCTCGTAGATGAGGACGGCATCTCAGATCTACTAAGTAGATTTATTTCGTTCGTACCCAGGATTCAAAGCATATGTAAGCGATAAGCTAACATAACCTAGGACCGCAGTATCTCCTGACCGTCTCTCCGAAGATGCAAGCCTTCTCGCCGGCTACACATTAGTCCTATTAAGATGTTTCCCGAGCCACGGCGATGACATCAAAATGCGACTCTTCCAAGGCGATATTTCCGTAGCCAACTCAACTAACCCCATATCTACACCTTCAGTTAAGTATTTCTGGCAGGCAGCCTCAAACACAGACATGTTCAAGACTATCACGCAACCTAGAACTCAGCAACATCCCTCAACAATTGTCGCACTTCTCCAGCCAGACCACTTACGTGACAGAGAATGGAGGACAATATTGCTATTTCTAGAATTATATAACTTCCTTCTCCGGGTCACCGATGACGAAGATTTCCTGCCTCCAGAAAACCAAATACTGTCTCACCAGAGCCCTGCGACGTCGAGAATACGTTCAAGTGGTCTCAGCCTAGACGAGTTGAAGAAACTTATTAATTTTCTTAAGCACTTGTCTTTCCCGTTGTATTATAACCTCGCAGACATTATGCCATCAACCTCAAGGACGACCCGACTCAATAGTCTCATGGGTGTCAGTTCCGGAAAACCCGGTACCCAAGAGGAAGAATCTAAAGATGCACAGTCGTCATTTGCCGGTATTATTGGGATGGATGTTTTAAGCTTGAGAGCTGCATCCACATCAACCATGCGTTCATTATACGAACGAGATTCTCGCCGACGATTTCTTCCTCCAGACTTTTGGCTGATGACCTCAAAATTCGACATGGATGGATTCATATCAGCTGTCGTCTTGGAAGAGCAGCAAAAAGACCAAATGGCTGAAGATGGAGATGACTCGGACGATTCGGACGGGGATGCCCTTGATACTTTCCATACATACACAGGGCAGCGTCTCTCACGGGCGGCGCAGATTGAGAAACTTCGTCGATTACGAAGGGTCCAACGGGAGCAATTGCTGGCCCAAGTCGGGCCCAAACTCGAAATTCTGCGAAACATGCCGTTTGTTATCCCCTTTGAGGTTAGAGTTCAGATATTCCGTCAATTCGTGTATCTTGACAAGTCGAAGCGCAGAGGTGGTCATGTCGACCCCGACCGATGGCGTTTATCGGTAATATCAGGAGAGGGTGGGTTTAATGGCCCTTCTGCTAGAGGCAGGGACATTCTTGGCCGCCATTCTGCCAGGGTCAAGCGTGGGCAGGTGTTCGATGACGCGTACGAGCAGTTCTACCCTCTTGGTGATGGGTTGAAGGAACCCATACAGATAACATTTGTTGACCAGTTCGACCAGCCTGAAGCTGGTATTGATGGTGGCGGTGTCACGAAGGAGTTTTTAATCAGCGTTACTGACGAAGCCTTCAACCCGAGCTCTGGCCGTGGCCTCTTCGCTACCAACAGCCAAAATCTACTGTATCCGAACCCAAGCACATTTGACAATCATGCAGAACTCCTTCGCAGTTATGGATATACAGAAAATGATGCGAGGTGGAAGGAGGCCATGATTGATCTAGCCAAACGTTATGAATTTCTTGGTCGAGTGGTTGGGAAATGCATGTACGAAGGCATTCTGATCGACAAGGCTTTTGCTGGGTTTTTCCTTCTCAAGTGGTCAGCATCAGGACATGGTTCGCTAAATGATTACCGTGCCAACCTGAACGATTTACGAGATTTAGATCCGGAGCTATATCAGGGTCTTATCAGTCTCAAAAACTATTCCGGTAAGGTTGTAGACCTTGCACTAGACTTTACTATCACGGACGAAGTTACGACAGTTGATGGCAACACACTCACTATTACACGTCCGCTCTGCAAGAATGGCGAGAATATCCCCGTCACCAACACAAATCGCCCTCTTTATATATCCTATGTTGTAAATCATCGGCTCGTAGCGCAACCCTATCGACAAACCAGAGCCTTCCTCAAGGGTCTGGGGTCTATTATCAATCCCGCATGGTTGTCCATGTTCAACCAAACAGAACTTCAGAGACTTGTTGGTGGAGACAGTTCTGAGATTGACGTGGAGGATCTCCGACGTAATACCCAGTATTCTGGCCTCTATACTGTCGGTGATGATGGCATGGAACATCCAACCGTACAAATGTTCTGGCAGGTAATGCGCGAGTTTCAGGATTCCCAGCGACGCGAGGTACTCAAGTACGTCACGTCGACACCGAGAGCACCATTGCTGGGTTTCTCGCAACTAAGCCCTCATTTTAGTATTAGAGATGGCGGCACTGACGAGGAAAGATTGCCCAGTACGAGTACCTGCGTCAATCTTCTAAAGCTCCCGCGGTATAGTTCAAAGGAGACGCTAAGGAGCAAGTTGCTCTACGCCATCCAATCCGGAGCCGGTTTCGATTTGAGCTAATAGAATATTGGAACATCAAGGAAGCCAAAAGCCAAAAAGCCAAAAAGCCTCACGGCTCTCAATTAAAGTGGAACATTTGGCCGTCGTGTGCCTTGTAAAGATGTTAGCTAAAATGAACGGTGTATAGCTACGTGCGAAATAAAGAAATTCAATGTATATGGCTAAGCCAACTCTCGAGTAATAACACCTCCTCAAGAATAACGAGTCGGTTCTTGTAGGACCTAAAGCCTTTGGGAGATATCGTTCCATGCTCTCTATCAAAGCCTACATCAAGCCAACTTTTACCGCAGTTGTATACCGGTATATAGTGCTAATAAAGTAATTCCACTATCATGTACCAAGTTGACTAGACACTTGCCGCAAACAGTGACCTCAATGGCACATAAACCAGTGGATTTAGTATATCCCAAGGGTATCACTTGTCGAATAAGAACTATGGTCTATATGCATGTGAATAGCGAAGCATGGAACATGGTGTAGACCCCGCTTCTTAATACACCCTCAGTTGACAGGGAAGGGAGATTGTTTGTAACTATTTCTTGTACCTTCGAGTTCGAGTTTTCTATAATTTATTTAGGCGAATCATACTGAGTCCTAAGCCCTGTTGGTTCTGCGTAGGTCCTATCTCCTGACTCCAGCCCTTGTCCACCGTGTTTGATTTCTCATTGAGTAGAAAGACTAATCCATAAAATGTAAAGAAGCGAAGAATATTTTTAGTTCGCTATGGCAACTATAATCGTCGGTGCCGGGTGCTTCGGAGCATCGACGGCGAAATTCCTGAAGGAGACGGAACCCGACGCCGAAGTGGTCTTACTCGACCAAGCACCATTCCCGGACCCGGCTGCGGCTGCGCACGATTTAAACAAGATTATCAGGGCCGAGTATGACGACCCGATGTACATGAAGCTAGCGCTCGAAGCCAAAGAGGCGTGGTCACGCGCAGACCCCGTTGTCGCGCCCTTCTTCCATAAGACGGGGGCTCTTTGGTCTATCACGGCCGCTAGGACGCAGAAACTCGTTGATAATTACGAGACTATATTGGGCCCCGGGAAGGCACCGCTTGAAATAATGAGTTTAGACAAGACACGGTCCCGCTTCCCGCTCCTAGGGAGCTGCCGATTCGAAGGCGGCGCAGAACAGTGCATATTAAGTCCAGAAGCCGGGTGGGCTGATGCGGCCATGGCTTTACAGGCAATGATAAAATCTGCCGTCGATAGCGGCGTTCGGTATGAAGTTGGTACTGCGGAAAAGCTAGAGTTCGGCCCAGATGGCGCGTGTACTGGAGTCTCAACGACAGACGGCCGGACATTCCACGCAGAGCGTATCGTCTTGTCCTCGGGGGCTTATACGCCGTGGCTCCTTGCGAATAGCGCCCCGGAAAACCGAGACCTCCAAGCCGGGAACAGGATGAAGGCAGCGGCCGTTTTGATGTGCTTGTTTAAGGTTCCGCAAGGGGATGCTGGATTAAATATGTTCAAAAACGCACCGGTCATCGTGCACCCCTATGGAGATTTTCCTGGTATGTTTCTCTAGAGATCAAGAATCGTAACGTTTATAGCGTCTATCCTGTAGGACGTTGTATTAGTATGCTGACTATTATAATTCAGCCGAGTGTATACCGCCTGGGACTTCCAGTGGTACAGATCTGGCGAAGTGTACACACGAATTCCCATATACTCGTAACATCTACAACGAAGCGACGAAACAGGAGATCTCAGTTCCACCGCTATCGCACAGCGATCGCATGACATGGACGCGAGATCTCCCGGACGCACTAAAGGCGAATTCTGCTAGAGTCCGAGATATGTTCTTTGGGGATTCGGTGCAAGGCATGACACCTAAGTTATATCGACTTTGCTGGTAAGCACTAGCCATTATTTTCCTTTGAACCTCCCTTGTATACATACCTATATAGGTATGCTTCGAAATTTGGGGGCCAAAATTTAAAATAATTGCTTTCTGTCGATATAGGGATATAGCCACGCCAGATGAAGATTGGATTATTTCGCCGCATCCGGCGTCGAAGAACCTTTATGTTGTAGCCGGCGGTTCGTTTCATGGTTACAAGTTCCTGCCTATTATTGGAAAATACGTAGTCCAGATGCTGCATGGAAAGCTTTCTGAGGAGCTTACAAGACGGTGGGCCTGGGATCGGGAGAGTAAGTATAGTTCATTTGCATGCCCCTATTTTCGGTTTGGACGGTTGAGGCTATTTAAAGTGAAACACCAGAAGTATCTGTTTATACCTATAATTATTCTAGAGAACCGAGGAATTTGCTAACGCCGAGTCACCTAGTCGTCCCCATTACAACTCCATATACTCCTCGTGGCGATTTACGAGATGTGCCTGGATATGAAGATTAAGAGACATGATTGTACAGCATTGTAAGAAAACTTTTGTGCTTTAAAAGTACCCAACACAATCCGTTATTGGACTACCTACCTATCTGTACAAAGTTTCATTGCTACAACACTTCGCTACTATATAGTGTTCGGTATCGAATGAATCAATAGTTGAAAAAGTCAGCATAAACTCTCGGCTCAACAATTAACTCTATGTAGAGATACTTGGTTTAGACGCAAAAAGACATACGCTGTCCATTCTAATATGATCGACGGCAGTGTTGAACTACATAAGAAAGCATTAAAAGGCTTCACTAAATTTAGCTACAGTCTGGACAGGAAGAAGGATATGCTAGATATCCATCCGGCTTCAAAGAAGCAACAATAATGTCCCACGCTCTCGACCCAAGGGATAAATGAAACAATAACTATCGATCGCACATCAAGCAGCTCCTATAGTCTAGTGGTTAGGACGTCGGATTCTGATTCCGAAAACATTGGTTCAATTCCAGTTAGGAGCTTTCAAATAGCTTAACCTAAGCTTTTTCTCATCTAAGCAGGGCTTAGATAAAAATTTTTGTGTCCATCTCAAAATGAGGGCATCGTGGTCTGGGTGGAGTTAGGACGATGCTAGCTTCAAATTAGGAGCTAGAGGTGGCCCACTAGAATATAATATGCCAAAGCAAAGTGTGGATATCGTTGGTAATTAATCCAACCTCGGTGGCCATATATTAAACTATTATGCTATAGATTGGTGTCTGATTTTTATATATACCTTGTGTAGGTACCTAGGTAGGTAGGCAGGCACCTAGGCCAGGTACCTTATTGATATCACGTAGTTCGCTGTTCTCTAATAGTCAGTTACCCACTTTCTATTGCTGGAGAATCCATGTACGACGACGAATGCCTTATGATCTAGTCTAGATGAATATTAGAGTGTCATAAATCTATGAAAGTACATTATAATAACCTCTAGGGACATTAGAAAGCCAAAGCGGTGATAATCTGATGAATGGAGCTCTAGTATACTCTTCGATGCTGGATTGCCTCTATCTATAGTTCCTATGACTTCTAATGGCTTCTTATTCTAACCCTCTTCTTTAAATAGTGTATCGAAAATCAGCATAGCCATCGATGATCTTTTTACCCTCGTCTGCACGCTTATTCTCCCACTTGAGGAGAATTATGGAGATACAGGCGGCGATTACAGCAGCGACACAGATGGCCATCACAGCTATTATGCCAGGCATATAATCAGGGGCGTCCTATGTTTTGGTTAGCATATCCCAGTGAGGTTCAAAGAATCATAACGAACCTGTTGGCGGAAAACTAGAGACGAGTAAATGCCACCAAGACCGCTGACTGTAATCAAGACAGCTGTGGAACAGGCGCGCTTGGCATCACCGCGCAGGTTATTTGCCTGCCAGGCAAGTGTAGTGACCACAAGCCCATTTACACCGGCTTCGCCTAGGAAAGTTCCAACATATCTCGGAACCGGCTGCTTGAGGAACCCCGTCATGCACAACCCGACAATTGCTACGAGACCCTGAACAATAACAAACGGCCCTCGTAGACGCAGTTTGTCGGCAAGCCACGAAATAAACATGCCTTCTATGACGGAGAACAGAGCTGGCGGGGCCGACAGGACAAATGCGAGCTCCTGCGAATACCCCATTCCATTGCGTAGGATAAGGGGGAGGAAAAATAGAAAGGCATAAACTCCTACGGCGCCGGCCGAGTACATCAGTGAGAACGACCATACTTTCCAGTCGGTTATTGTCTCGACAAAAACGGCCCATGTGACCTTTTGGCGCTCCTCCGACCCGCGATCTTCCGCAAGACGGGCCTTGACAAAAGCCGCCTCTTCTGCAGTGAGAAACTTGTTCCGGTGCGAATCCGGGAAGTCGACAATGATAAACCAAGCGATGACGGCGGCGACACAAGTGATGACCCCCTCGATGATGTAGATCCACCTCCACCCCTTGTAAGCGGTATGCGTCTTCGAGATCTGTATCAAGCCGAGGGCGAAAATATTCGCAAACGCAGACAGCGCGGACCCCGTCATGAAGAACGTCGCGAGGCGCTTCTGGACCTCGTACCGCTTGTACCAGGAGGAGATGAGGTAGACGCAGCCCGGGTAAAACCCAGCTTCGAAGACGCCGAGGAAGGACCTCAGGACGGCGAGGGCGACCCAATTGTCGAGGAACCCGATGCCCATGGAGACGAGGCCCCAGGCGAAGACGATGAGCGCGAGCCAGTTGGCGGCGCCGACGCGGTGGATGATCATGTTGCTCGGCAGCTCGAAGAGCATGTAGCCGATGAAGAAGACGAGCAGCGCAACGGACGCGCGGTCCCCGACGTTCAGCCCGACGTCCTCGTCTAGGCCTGATATTCGCGCTACGGAGATGTTGCTCCTGTCCACCATGGCGATGGTGTATAGCGCGCCGAGGATGGGTAGCAGTCGGATGTCGATCTTGCGGAGGACCCTCTTCTCGAATTTCGAGTCGTGTGTAACTACGCCGCCGTCCGGGGAGGGCGACGAGATAGACTCTACCGCATTCTCGTGCAGCGAGACGGAAGCTTCTTTTTCCTCCATGGCAAATATTATCAGACTACTTCTCTATCGCCGAGAAAGGGGCGTCCAAAAATAAAAAAAAAAGAAGATTCCTGAGTTATACCCCGTCTTTTATCGTTGCTCCTCGGGTCCTCGCTAGTTGGAGGAATGCGGAGGGACTGTGGGGTAAAAGCTGGGGTAAAGGGGAAGGGGATGCTGGTTCGATACCTTGGTCACGATCTTCCGGGAATTACCTGTTCTGGGTATACCGCAAGCGAACTAGTATTCCACGACCCCCAAAGTGAGCTGAGATTCCGCGGCTAGGAAGGACGGCAGAGGCGTATGGCCTGTTGTTAGCATCGAGACTATTGAGGAGGATGGCTTCCCATTTACGCACTGACTATCGTATGTTTTATAGCGCCTTATACTAGGTTGGATTTGTTGATGGATGAACTAACTTTTTATCTAAAGAATAAGCACTAACATGTTATCATGCCTAGGAGTAAAGATTGGCTGTATGTATTTTTACCTATTAATATCTTGTTTTTGTTTATATCTCTTATTTGTTGCATCTAGTGAGCATAGTTTAAATCGGTATGTTGACTGTTGTGTCTTGATATTGTCTTAGCTGTCAAGCTACCTCCTACGATAGGTTCCGACTCTTATCTGCTGCATAAATTAGGAGTATCTTTATGTCGTCGTGATGATGTGTCTAATATGAGAGATCAGGAAAAGTTGGATTAAACTACAGTGTTTAGATGCATAAAAAGAAGGCTATTCACTAATACTTTGACAATATATTAACATATGATGAGTACGGTAATATGTTTGAGGGGCCCAGTCTTGGAAACCAAACACATACGATACACCCAATATTTCATCGATGATGAGTGATATTCTATTGGTCGTACCTATAACGGGAGACACGTAACCATACTTGATGTATTTGGAGAATTCATATAAGAAATAGTAGAAAGAGACTGGAGATATAGATGGATGAACAGAGGCCAATGGTGAGGGAAACTATGGTAACGGCTTATGATAAGTCATTATTATAAGGCTTCCAAACTACACGGCCACCCATATCCGATCCGTTAGTCAATTAAGTTTCTGAAGGATAGGTAGGTACCTAACGTTTCTACTGCCAAGTCTGGTAGACAACGAATTTTTATGTCTTCTGAAATTGTTTAATCATCAGGGCTCTGCTGAATAGGATGGAAGGAACTATTCTCAGCTCATGCTATCACCCGCCTCTGTTTAATAGCTGTCTTACATATCCGCCATAATGAAGGACTTTGATAAAGACACTAAAGGAGTGATATGAATAAGTCATAGATGACAGATTTTTTTTTTTTCGGATAGTGGTCAATGAAGTATTAGGATGTTGCTCAGCTTTGGGATCTATGTAGAGCAGCCAGTTTCGGGTAGGGGGATTCCAATTTCCGATAAGTACGGCTGCGCGGCGTGGCTAACGAAGATTGGACGATACCTGGAACGGCATAGATATGAATCAATCGTTTAAATTAATCTCTTTCGCGACCGATCCGAAAACGGGCGGGTCACGGTAAACAGAAAATGACCTCCCTAAGGCAAGTCTGCGACTAAGTAGTCTATGGAAAATGACCATCCCCCAACATCATCCACAGATGCATCTAGCTTGTTAAATCGCACACTGAGCGTTTTACCGGCCATAGAGGCCGTTGAATCCGCGTGGCTCTATTCCATATCTAACCGTAGACAAGCTTGAAGATGTCGTTGTGGACGTAGTACTGGGCGTTCTCGGGAACCAGGTAGAAAGATTGAGTGTAGCTCATGGGTCGTTGCTCCTCGTCAACCTAGAGGTATAAGTTTAGTATTGGGCAAAAGAGTATTATATATGACTATATGCAAACGAACCAGAAGTTGACCGGTCACGAGGACCAGAATGTGACCGGGAGCGACACCAGGCTGGAGATCAATGGTAGAGACTTGGTGCTTGATCTGCTGGAAAGGAAGGCCCTGAGAAATAGGGTAAGTTTTTATGCTGGAAAAATGTGATGGCATTGATGAAGTTACCTGAAGCTTCTCGATGATGGAAGGGGTGCCCTTGAAGGAAGCAGACTCGAAGGTCAGCATGGAGGCATCTCGCTATATAAGTCATTAGTTTACTCCGCATCAATAAGAAAATATTTTCGAAATACGCATACGTAGAGGCTTGCTAAACCGGCTCGGTCTTGGTCGAACTGGTTGTAGTAGTATTGGACGAACATAGCTATAGAAGAAGAAGAAGCGGATATTAGCTTAGTCGGCGGTAATACTTGCGTGTCGCAAGAGTCGTTCGGTGAGGCACATACTCGCAACTTCTTCCGGATCTGTTTGACCAGTTAGTAAATAATCTCGAGAGTCCTCGTCCCTGACCAACTAGACTGGGCTTGTTGGGCAGTTATCACGAGGTGTTTCGCGGGAAGGCGTCACTTACTCTGAGCCATCTTGAAGGAGTAATAACTAATCTACCTGATAAAAAGGTAACGAAAGGTTGATAGAGTTATCCTTTACGAAATACGATGATTAGTGCGTTAATATTTCGACCCGAGATGGTAACTTCCTTGGGAAAGAAAGGAAAGAGATTTGTTGATGTTAAAACGATGGTTACGAGATAGAGAAAAGAAGTGAGGCCATTCAGGTCTGGAGGGGCATTTTAGTAGAAAGTCTCCACTTACTTTTTTTTATGCGAGCTAAAGTTGTTTGAATATTCAGTTGGTTGGTAGGCTGGCCAGGCTGGCTTACATTTCTGGCGGGGTAAATTTTATTATTGATTTTTCTTTAGGTACCCAAGTACGATCTAATGCATGACCTGAGGCGTTAGGCACCCGCAACCTATTATCGTTATCCGTGGATTATGTACGGATCCGTAACGCATCAAATTTTCTTAATTGGCTTGTACCTCTCTACCTTCGATAGACCACATGCACTAATACCGTGCATAACAATGAATGTTGAATGTACTCCATATAACATAATCCAAGTCGTTGTGCATAATGTACCTAATGTAGGTGTAAATACCCAGGTGCCTTATGTGGGTCGCTTCTGTGACGTCGAAATACTACCTTGTTGCTCCTACTCCCAAGTTGGGAAGTAACAACAGGGAACAACAGGGTAGAAACGGGACTCGGCTCTAGGTTTGTTTAGTCAATAGCTGCAAATCGTGAATTGGCGAAATATAATTGAATGTAAACTTCTCAAGATCACAACAACGCCTAGACTCGCACTTGTACGATGGCGCATCAGCTGCTCGATTATAGTGCACCACCCACCACATTGGTTGCCTTTGTGGTCGCCTCTGTGAAAGCATGAATTCTAATAGTAATAATTTACCTGGGAAATCCATTTATTATATGGTCCAAACCCCCTCTCAGTCCGACAATCTGCTTCGATCTAAAATAATCCAGTAGCATCAAGTAGCATATCGTATATGACTATACGATGGCGTCCGACGGGGCCAACCTAGAAAATAACATCTCTACCCAAGAAAAACCCCCAAAGCATGCACACGGCGATGCTGGGTTCTCTCGTCTTATACGTCGCCATAGCCCAAACACAGGACGCCATGTTCGCGATTCTTCGACGAATTCTCTGGATAGGATATTTGATACCCGTACCGATTCTACTCAGGTCCCTCACCATCCAGTCCTCCAAAGGTCTATGACCGTGCAGGATAAGCATTATGCAAAAAATTCTTATGGAATCACGGAATTGCGTGATGGGTTTTTTGACGCCATCTTTCTTCCTCCCGAGGAGGTTGATCCCCAAGCTCTCATGAAGCAGGCTGAATTAACCCTCCCATATGCCTTCCGAAAAAGGGATCCCCTATCTGTACGCAACTTCTTCCCCAAGCAGTGGCATGAAGTAAAAGGAGTTGTTCGCCGAGTTACCACTACGAGGGCTGGTATTAGACTACTCAAGTCCTTTCTTGCTTTCTTCATAGCATATATCCTATGCCTCGTCCCTCGTGTTCAAGATAGATTAGGTCGGTATAGTTATATCATGGTCATATCCGCCATACTCAACCATCCCGGAAGAACCTTAGGCGCCCAGGTCGACGGGACTGTTTTAACAATATTAGGTACAGCAACGGGGTTAGGGTGGGGAGCGTTTGGGTTATGGGTGTCTACCGCTACGGCAACAGCACGCATTGGATATGGTGGCGTTCTCGCTGTCTTCCTTTTTATATATATCTTTGCTATCGCTTGTCTTCGTTCGTATTATATTCGCACATACCAAGCCATCATATGCGCTGGGATATCCATCTGCTATACATGTCTGGCAGAGGTATCTGGCAACGAAGTCTCCTGGTCTAAGCTCCTCGCTTATGGCGTTCCTTGGGTTTTAGGGCAGGCCATCGCTCTTATTATATGTTGTACGGTGGTGCCAGATGCTGGTGCGCGTCCGTTGGCCGTCGCTCTCCATCAAGCTTTTGCTGTCATGCTGGTAATTATCCTCTCCCCGTCTATGGTATCCGTAACTAACTCTTCTGGAGGACGGTCTTGGGTTAACCCGGCTAGAAAGCATCAGAACACGCCGAAGATTAACACAAACATTTGTTAGCATTTCACAAGCATATAGGGATCTTGTGATCGACTTTTCCATCACGCTTTTTGACCCAAAAGACGTATTGGCGCTTCGCAATCTTATCCAGGGTGTTATTCGTGCACTACTTAGCTTGAATAGCGAAACAGGGATCCTAGATAAGTTGGATGATACCTCTTCAGAGAGGTTAAGTCGCGAGCGGCCTATTCTCGATGAATTTGTCTTAAATATGGGAGAACAATGTCACGACGCGGAAAGCGAAGAACAAAATAAGCTAGCTAAATTTGTTGCGAGCAACTTAGCCGAACCGACGGAGAGACTCCTTTTATCTATGGAGGCCGCCTTGCAAAGCTGCGATGCTGTTTTGATGGATATGTGTGGCCATCGAAAATACCTCGGCCCTCCAAAGAGCGTGTCGGACGATATTCCGGGATCGTTAGTAAAGCTGCGTAGGCGTATCATAGCCTTCAGCGAGTGCCAAGATAGTGTATTGGATAGCGGTAGATTGCCCTCTACATATGCAAAGTCTCCAGAGGTTGTCAGGCTCTTTACGTACTGCCGGCCTGTTCATCAAGCAGCAACAGCGATTGAAGCATTGCTGGTAAAGGTTAACGAGATGCAGCAAAGGAGACCAAAATTTCCAAAATTTCATGGTCCATCTTATCCTTTCTGGAAGGCAATGCACCGCACAAATGCCCAAGTTCGACATGACCGAGGCGGTCTAACAGCGGGCTCATACTTTAAAAGCTTCAGCGACATAGCAGCAATCATCCAAAAGATTAAATCTAGTGACTTTCAGCCTCTACCGAGGGACGGTGACGGTATCGCAGGCAAAGAACAAGACACTTCATATGCTACAATGACAGCTGACGAACCCGAGGACGAATGGAGCACGAAAAGAAACCGTATGCGGCAGGCAACTTGGAAGATTCTCCATCGGCTACAGGGCTTCGAGACGCGTTTTGGGCTGAAAACTGCGGCGATAACTTCGCTATTGTCAATACCTGCTTGGATTACTCGGTCTCATGTGTGGTGGGATGGTTATGAAGTCTGGTGGGGAGTTGTGATGGCTTGGCTCATTATGGGACCTCGGTGAGTAACGACACCTCTCATCATGAACTCAAATCGTGATGTGGATTCTAATTCCTATAGTACTGGCGGTAACGTCCAGGATTTGATAACCCGAGTATTCTGCGCGGTGCTTGGTTCTCTCTGGGCAGGCCTATCGTATGCTGCTGGTGATGGCAACCCATACGTTATAGCAGTGTTTGCTGTAATCTTCATGCTTCCTATGATGTATAGATATACACAAAGCACACATCCGGTAAGTTTTATTACTTGTTACGTGGAATCCGAGGCTTATCTTATACGCTATAGAGATCGGGGCTCGTAGGATGCATTTCATTCACGGTTGTGTCTCTAGCAGAAGTTGCCGCCGAAGGCAGCCCTTCTCCTGCTACAGTAGCTGCTACACACGGGGTCGCTATGATAGTTGGTGTTGTGGCTTCTGTAATTGTCAATTGGGTTTTATGGCCGTTTGTTGCTCGTCATGATCTCAGGAAAGCCACAGCTACGATGATGTTCTATTGCAGTATTGTGTATAGAAGTAAGTCGCATTGCGCTTAACTTCTGCTTTAACCTCTAACAAATCCCCAGGTATTGTATCCAAGTACGTATATTATGAAGAAGGAAATGAACCCACCGAGGACGATATACGAGCTTCCGAGATACTTGAGGGACGCTTGCGCGAAGGGTTTGTGAGACTTAGGCAACTGCTGGTAAGTTGATTACCAATAATGTCATCTTCTAGAGCCAAGTGATTAATGGTAACTAGGGCCTCACGCGCCATGAGATACGTTTACGAGCTCCCTTCGATCCTTTGCCGTATTCCGCACTCATTGATGCCTGCGAACGCTTTTTCGAGTACATAGTCACGGCACGCCAGGCATCCCTATTCTACCACCCCCACTTCATCAGGGACAATACTGAGTTCGCAGTGGATTTATTGGGTCACAGGAGAGATGCAATTGCTACTATATTGACGAATCTCTATGTTCTATCAGGCGCCCTTAGGGCAGACAGAAAAGTACCTGTAAGCTCAGAAGGAAAGCAGAATATGTCTATCAGGCCGGTTTTGGAAACTGATTGTGCTAGAAATACTTGCCAAGCGCGGCAGCCACACGAAAACAATTATTGGACAGAATGGGGGTTCTAGAGGCCGAGCTTGCGGCGAGCGGAAAGCTTAGCGCTGATAAAAAATCAGAAGGAAGAAAATGGGCCCAGATATACAGTTATTCCTATAACGAGAGCTTGACCGGTTGTGTCGAGCAACTAGAGGAACTTGAGAAATATACGAAGGCCATTGTTGGTGAACAGGGGTAAGTTACTATATAAACACCCCACAACACCTGTTCTCGAACGTAGGACTAATAGACGTGCTTTAGGTTCGATTGTCCATATACAGATGAGGATGGGTTGACAGAATGAGTGCTAGTTTCTTCATTGAATAAAACGCAATGTTCAGGATAACTATAACTATAATTTAGCAACTACTTCAGTTTGAAGAATTTATACCCCCACTGCGGTTTAGGTAAGTCTTTGTCGGTATAATACACGTATCCAAGCCCTACTCTCCTCGAAACACCCCTGCGGGTAGTCAAGCCCAGCAAAATGGATTGCGCATCTGTGCTTCTAGTAACATTGGCAGCGACGATAGGAACAAGTTCGTCTATTAGTTCGTCTCCCTCGTCAAATCTGAACTCTCCTAAATGGCCGGATACTTCCAATTTTCCAACTTGGCTGCCTGGGTCGATCGTCACATGGAATTGTCGAGCTTCCACATACGGCGCGAAGAATCCAAGCTCGCCGCAACTTAGCCTATGAAACAATTTTATTCTTTTCCCCGATGGCCCGTCTATTAATGCCTTGACATCTATACCGACACGAGAGCGAAGGTAATCCCTAGTGCGGTCTACTTCCTTAGAAGCAAACTCGCTGACCGTATCACAATCTTGAGCTTCGCAAGCGGTTTTCCAAACATCAGTGGTCCAATGTCTAAGTTTGGAGCCTCCATAATACCAACGCACGATTGGAACGTGCAGGGGCACTCGCTTGACAGGAGCTTGTGATATCTTTCTGGGCAACCAGAGATTATCTGCGAAGACGAATTCAACTGGGCCATCCCAAGAAACCCTGCATTTTCCCATATTAGTAAATCCTCAGCGTAGCGGATAACAAATGGCGCTTCACATACCACGACCACAGTGAGAATTTTTCAGTCGACCCTCCAATGGGCCCCATCACTCTGGAAGGACCTCGCCTTTTTGCTTTAGGCAATGGAAACCAGAGTAGTGCCCGGTAGAGCAAGTGTGAAGGAATGGCCTGTGCCTGACGGATGCTTAACTTCTCTGAAGGATTGGTGCTGGTGACCTCGGACCTGTTGAAAATTCCCTCGAAAGCATTGAATATATCGTCAGAATACGTCAGATTTTTCCGGGTATATTCTTGCACCGCTGTCTGGTAGGTCTGCGCATCCAGCTCCCCGCCGCCCGTACTCCCTAAATAATGATACGGCGTCGGATCAAGATCACGTCGAAGATTTCTTTTCCACCACGGCGGCCCTGTTCTAACCTCAATTTCAATATTCCTATTGATTCCCCCCTTTACCGCATAGTCATAACCCTCTCTCCGCTGGCATTCTGCACAATTGAAAAAGACCTCGTCTGCAGTAAAGTATAAGCAACGCTGCGACAGCGACTGTTCCTGGAATGTCCAGCCGCGCGTATTCCAAGTTTCCCTTCGGACCTCTTCGCAAAGCGACGACAGGCAAACCGAGAGGCTAAGAACCGTGCCGCTTGAAGTTATTAGTATAACTGGTTTAATAGGACGGCCCGCCCGAGGGCTGATGCCGCTTAGTCCAGCGTCCGAGTTACGACCCGCCGCAGCAATAATTGTCACGGCCGCGGAGTTATATATATCGCCCATTTGTGCGATAAGTTGGGCCATGTTCTTACCGTCATTCTGGATAATGCAAAGAGTATCAACCCATAAATACCGCATCCCAATTCGCCGTGTAAATTCCATGGCGTCTCTGACTGTTCGCGGGATCCGTGCCTTTAACTGCGGCCCCGTCTCCGATTCAGATAAGCTATTCTCGTCCTTCAAGTGTTTTATGTTTTTCCGACACGCTACAAGGATAGGAGTCATGGTCTGGTCCTTGCTTTCAAAATCGAGGATGGTAGGAGTGTCACCCCAAACGTATGATAAGGCAACATAATCACATCTCTCATATTTCTCTGCTATGCAGTTTTTATCCACATCAATGAGCCGAAATGGCGCGCGAGATTGAAAGAGGTCATTGCCAAGGCGTTGGTCCTTGGAGTGTTGGTGTTCCTGACATTCATCGAGCCAGCCTTTCACCAGTGTGATATCGATTTGCTTCCCGATCTCTCGACGCGGAAGATAATTTACGACTGACCCATCATTCGGCAGAGATTCGATCTCCGCGATGATATACCCCCTCTTTTCCCTATCGACTTGCCTTAATGGCATTTGGTTGTGGTGGAACTTTGGAGGCTCCCGGTCAGTGGCTAACAATAATCTTGGCTGAGGATGGTGAGTGCGGCCGTTTTCCTGGATGGATAAAGGGCTCCTGCTTTGGATGAAGAGCTCGCATCCTGCTGCTAACTTCTTATCGACTATTCCCCAGGCACGGTCAACTGCCTCAGATACGATGCTGCAGAATGGACAGTCTGGGTCACTATATTTGGAGATCCTCCCGACAGCCTTATGGCTAGTTTCATCGCAGAGCAGCGCTTCTAAGTCTATCGCCTCGCACATATTGCATAAACGGTATTTGGCCTGCGCCTCGCCCGGCCATGCCTCAGAGAAGTCTTTCATGATGATATTCAATCTAAATGATTCTGTTCGAAATTAATTACAATTCATTTGGAGGCAGAATTACTGTCCTATTACAAGATAACGAGGAGAGCTACTGACAGCTCATCATTTTGCGCCTTCATAGGGCGGGTCGCTGGGCTTCTAAACACACCTATCAAGGCAGCGAATGACGATTTCAGCTGAACAAAAACAACAACCAAAACTCTTTGCGTAGGTACATTTGCCTACATCGCCACCATGACAGCAGCTAATCATGATCGACCACATGTAGCTATGCCTAATATTTTACTTGGGTAATTTGCTGAGAACCCCACAACCATTTTTACTCAGGTACCAAAGTAGACACAGGAACTCAAATATATAGGTGACTTTAAGCTCGACGTGTGTCCGACCACCATGTCGACATTTCAGTTGAATATTCCCCGAGCAAGCTATAGGCATCGTTACAAAGCTGCTGCCGCGTACCTCTGAGAACCTGGGTTAAATATTAGAGACTATGGGCCGCTTCCGAAGATTCGCAAAAGCTGTGAGACATAAGTTCTCACAAAGGTTCAATGACACGCAGTCTACCTTAGGCACGTCGAGTTATCCAAGTGCTCAGAGCTCCCGGAGTCCACAGAGCATAGAAACTGCGGATGTTGCAACGTCAGATGATTCCGAACATCATGATGTGAATTATTTGCGGCACTTTAAGACTTCGGATTCATCTGCAGGAACCACAAGCACCGAGGACGCCGAATCTCCCCCCTCACTCCCGGAACCGCCTTCGCAGTTCATCTCGTACCTTGATCAGAATCAAGGAGATCCAACACGCGCTCTCCTACAGCCATATCTGGGTTATGAAAAGTGGCTTCGCCATGAATTTGTTAACCCAGACGCAGAAATCGATTGTTACTCGAATCTTGTTCCAGTCTTCAATGGACAAGAAAGCTTATTCAAAATTCGCACAATAGATTACCTGTTAGCCGATAAGAGCCGGTATTTGATGCCACTGCAGGATCATCAGCGAGAGGAGGATAATAGCCTTGCGATTGTTGAATCATTAGAGAAGTACCAGTGTAACTTTGATGGGTTCACTCGGGGTCAGTTCAAGTGGCTATCTCCTTCGTCCATTATAGCAAATAACAACTGCTAACACATTACTCGCTGTAAATCCAACAGGCATTTTGGCTGGGTTAGGTGAGAAAGCCGAAATCTAAATACCTGCTGTGCCTGTTGGGCATTCAAGACTAATGCAACATGAATGCAGATTGGTCCAATATTGTTGTTGCTGGTTCCTCTGCGCTCCTCCCCCTATTATCCCGTCGCAAAGACGTAGATATAGAGGGCGACCCAGCAGTAGAAAAGCCGGCCGAAACCTACTACCAGTATTTAAGCACCCTCCCTCCGCCAGTATCCATAGGTATAAATGTGCTCAAAGATGGAAGAAACTGATTTAGCTCATTAGGATAGCTGCGAGCACGAGCGATATTGATATATTCCTATACGGCATTGATGATGAAGAGGCGGCCGTTAGGCGTATCGTTGAAGTCGAAAATGTAATACGGAAGAATCAGAATCTATTTCCTAACACAGCCCTGGCACTTCGATCAGAGAATGCGATTACTTTTATTGCGCCGAAGTGGCCATTCCGCCACGTTCAGGTAATAAGAAAAATTCCCCTTTCTCACCCTACTCTCGTAGAAGGGGGGTTAAACAGGGCCAGATAACTGACCAGTAATAATCAGGTCATCCTAAGGCTTTATAAATCGATTAGTGAAATATTAACAGGCTTTGATGTGGATTGCTCATGTGTGGCATTTGATGGAAAACAGGTGTATACCAACCCGCGGGGAGTCGCAGCGATTGCTACACGAACCAACACTATTGACTTAAGTCGCCGGAGCCCGTGTATGTATCCCTAGGCCTTTAGCGTATCCCTATCTTAAGATGCTTGGCGCTTTCCCTGCTGATAGAAAGATGACTAGCCTACGAGAATCGCTTATGGAAATACCGCCAGCACAATTTCGAGGTGTATTGGGACTCGCTAGATCGATTACGAGTGAAGAGTATAGATATCGAAGAATACGACATGTCCCATCGATACCTCACCGGACTAGCTAGGTTGATATTTTCTGAAGCGGTGCTCAGGAAAAAAGCCGGCTCGGAATGGAAAAAGAACCGAAATCTAAGGAAGCTTGACGATAGCAGAGGCCCGATGGCGGTAGAGTCATTAAGCGGTTACGCCAATCATATACTCCCGTATGGACTAACGTTAACGGCCAGGAGGTATGTTCAATGCCGGCTGCATCTTACAAGTCACCTACTTGAAGAACCTAACATAGCATAGCGTGCGCCTCGCTATTAAGGGTAGCGCGGAAAATCCGTACATGTTTGGCACGATTCAAGAAGTTACCGACCCGACGAATAAAAAATGCAAATGGAAACTGAAGAACAACCGCAGGGTAAAGCTAACCAAGAAGGTGACTTTCATTAAGCTTAATCCTGGCCGACAGATGATTGGAAGTTTTTACCCGCGGACTGCTGATGACTGGTAAGCCAGTTTATCATTTCGTTATCTAGTCTTTCTTTACTTACCAAGCATGAATAGGACTAAAATGGCATACGAATAAGGTGTCCTGGCCGTGGAGCGTATCATCGGCACCTGGTGGTATCTCATCATTCAATCCCCCTTTTCGAACGCCCCCCCTTATGAAAAGGCTATGAAGGAAAAGCTTCTAGGACGCAGCTGAAGAGAGCAACGCCCATCTTATATTACGGCACTACATGTCATTCTAAGTAGATTCGTGCAAGCCTTAATTACTATGGCACATAAATTTCAGCTTGTTTACCATCCAAGCAATCCCCGCGGTAGCGTTAATCTCCATAAGGTTGAGCCAAGTGCTACTTTAATCTAGTCAGCAATAGCTGAGGCCATGTGCAGCTCAGTTCTGATTACTACCTAGTATCTTAATTTAATACTACGTTTGCCTAAGCACTTCTCTTTTATTAGCTGCGCTTATATCTATACCTATAGCCATAACAAGGGCGGCATAAGGAAATAGTCGCAAGGGATCATATGGTCGGTCCAGGAACAAGGACCGGATAATTAGTATAGTATTAGAAATATAAGCGCTAATAACTTATATGTGTAAACGTAGTATTCATAGCACGAGCATTTCATCCGAATGCGACCCTCGGCTGCACATAAACCATTAATCCAATGACCTAATTAGGTACAGGGCCCCCACGAGGCTTGTTGGAGTTCCCGAGAATTCGTAGGAAGAGGCTCACATGAGGTGTTGGCCAAGGCAAATTACTGCAGGTAGAACGCACCCAGTGACAGGTTTCGCAAGCATAGGTAGCTAGCCTTAACTGTCGATTCTTAGGAAGTCGGACGAATCTTCGCGCCGCGTCATTACGAAGCCTAGAAGCAACTCTATGATTACCAACGATTATACATTGAGAATATTGAAAGAACCCGCGATTTTGGTTGCTTCATGTTACTTGCGACCTGCCATATTCAACAGACCTCAAGCATCTCCAGCATCCACCCGAAGAAAATTATCAGCTAATTATATGCATACGAACCCACCATAGCTACTCCTGGTCACGGCCTTGATAGGGAGTCTCAAAATATCCAACGTAAATTATGCTATGGAACATACGATACCTCAGGTTCTATATTGATAATCAAGATGCCTTTTCTTGTAAGCGCCAGTATTTAGGGTTTGTACCTGGCGGTGGAGGTGAATCTATACCGTCTTGCCGATACCGCAGAGAGTAATACCTGGGCACAGAGGCTAGGTCATCCAGAACAGTTCCGTTGGACTTTAGAGTTAAGGGTTGAAACGTTCCACGCTATTATGGAGCGCTTTCATCGTACTTGCCGGGCCATTTCAGCGAACCGACGGACGGCTCGGTCCATTGTTGGTTATTGAGCACGTTTTCGCACGCTCTCGCCGGCATGCAGTATGGCTAGAACGTCACACTTCAGCAGGAACGAATATGATATTCTGATGAGTAAGTATTAGCCACGGGCTCGGTTAAAGATTAACCTCATAGGCTCCCTTACAGGTGATAATGGAATGAAGGATCACTCCAACTAGCCATAGAACATGACACATAAGTATGTGGGAAGACCATAACCCCATTTCTTCCTGCCCCCAAGTAGATCGTGCTGGAGGCATATCGCCATCACCCGCTGATAAAGATGCGGTCCTTGACTATCTCTATATTCTTCACGCTCTTCACAAACTTGACACGCGCCAACGTTGTCTTTGAAGTCGAACAGCTTACCGAGGATGATATTGGTGACTTCTCAGCCATAGCCTTTGGTAATGCATCCGAGACGGTACTTCTGAATAATGACGATCGGCCTGACTGCAGAGAGTATCCGGGTTCCCCCGACTGGCCTCTCGACGAAGAATGGTCACGGCTGAACCGCTCACTAGGAGGGGCATTGATCAAGGGGATCCCCCCAGCGGCAGTATGTTACGATGGGCCATATAAGGACGAAGCTGCATGCACCTATCTCATGAGGAACGCGAGCTCTACTCGCTTCTACATTAATGATCCAGTCACTGTGTTATCAGAGTGGCCGGAGGGAGATACCTGCCACGCTCCGTCTGGACAACAAACTGGGGGGAACTGTACGCAGGGTGCTTTTCCTGTCTACGTCGTCAATGCTACGACGGTAAGGCAGATCCAGATTGCTGTTAATTTTGCCAGGAACAGGAATCTCCGACTGGTCATCAAGTAAGCTCTCCCCTGAAGACGAATATCTCAGCTAGAACGCCGCTGTGCTAAGGGGGCATTACCAGACTAACATCGTCCTTTTATCCTAAAGAAACACCGGGCACGATTTCGTCGGTCGGTCAGTCGGCTTCGGTAGTCTCAGCGTCTGGACTCACTGGCTGAAAGATTTCGAATTCCTACCCCGTTACCGGATCGGAGCATACAGGGGCAGGGCAGCTAGAGTTGGTGCCGGCATCGAGAGCTGGGAGATGTTCGCACACATGACCCGTTATAACATGACGGTAGTCGTTGCGGGTGGCTATACCGTCGGAGCGTACGGTGGCTGGATGGCCGGCGGCGGACACTCTGCCCTGGCTTCCAAGTACGGCCTCGGTGCTGACCAGGCTCTATCGATCCAAGTCGTGACGGCTGATGGTAGATTCGTTACTGCTGATCCGCGTCAGAATACCGATTTGTTCTACGCTCTACGAGGGGGTGGAGGAAGTAAGCAACATGTCTCACTTAAATCTCTCTTCACTTCTTTCAATTTAATTCAAGCCGAGATGTGCTCTTTGCTAACCACAAGGACATAGGTACTTATGGAATCGTAACCTCGGCCATAATAAAGGTTCATCCGCCGACCAAAATCTTGGCCTCCTCTATATCATTTACAGGAAGTTTCAATACAAATTTCTGGAAGGGCTTCGACTTGTATCATGAGTTTGGTAAGAAAATAGTTGACGATGGTGGCACAGCATGGTATGTATGGAAAATCGCCGTTTGACAAACCCATATTCAGTACCTATGTATTAATGCTAACAAATTCGCAGTATGTCAAGACACCCTTCTTTGTACCTACCTGGCGTTGAGAAATAATATGGTGGAGTAAAAATAAATTATGATATTTTTATCCAGGGTACTGACATATGGGATACTAGATAGTTATGTGTCACGCCGGTCTGACAACAGCAGTTTCAGCTTCATGACAGACATAGAGCTCCCTAACGTGTCAGAAGAATACCTATCCAAATTCGTGCAGCCTCTGGTGGACGACCTGAACGCGATCGGGCTAAACGTAACCAACCGGCCACCGCGCCCGGCTACGAACTGGGCGTCTCTCAGCGACGGCGCAGGCGACACGCCCGGGAGCTCCCGCTTCGGCAGCCGGCTGTGGCCGCGGGCGAACTTCGAGGACGCGGCGCAGTTCCGAGCGACGCAGGCCGCGATCCGGGAGACCGTCGAGGCGGGCTACACGTTCCACGGGATCCACATCCAGCCGACGGAAGAAGTGGCGGGATACCCGGGGGACAACGCGGTGAACCCGGCGTTCCGCAGGGCCATCATGCACGCGGACCTGTACGACTTCGCGCGGCTGCGGGGCGCGTCGCCGGATGCGTTCAAGGCGGCGCACGAGCGGCTCGCGGGGGCGATGGATAAGTGGCGGGCGGCGTCGCCGGGGGCGGGGGCGTATGTTAATGAGTGCGACCTCGAGGAGCCGGACTGGCAGCAAGCGTTCTTCGGGAGCAATTACGGGAGGTTACTAGGGATTAAACGTCGACGAGATCCGTGGGGAGTGTTCTACGCGCCGGGGACGGTAAGTAGTGAGGAGTGGAGGGTGGTAACGGAGGATGGGATGCCTACGCAGAATGGGCCGCTGTGTAGAGCTGGTTCGGTAGAGGCTTGGAGGGGGGTATAGGAAGGCGAAGTAGGAGAAGGGAGGGGGGAGAGTTGGAAAAGGGGTGGGATTCAGGAGGTGAGGGTGATGAGGGTGGACTAGGTATTTGAGATGAATATTGATAGTGAGACAGGAACTCTAAGCAGTATGTTTTCTGTAAGTGGCTTTTATCGTCTGATTCATTGCTATTTAGGATGAAGCTCTATCATCCCTTTATATTTAAATCTCACCTTGAGGAGATTCATATATTGTACGGACCTGTGGATGTAAATGAAATATGAAATTGCTAGAAAGTACTGATGTTTTACAAATTGTTTATTTGAACAGTATGATGATCTGATTCCTGGATGGGTGGTAGTTAATGTTTGATACGCCACAATATTCAAGAAGACATGTATGAACAATGCAGAATCTGATCTCTGGGTGGCACACGGCGTTGGATCTCTGATACGGTGCTGAATCTCATAAAATCTACCTAAACTAAAAATTAAAAAATGGCTATCCAACTTTCTCATGCACGTGCCCGCGTGCTACATGTACTATGTGTTACAAGGCACACAGTACATTCATCCTCCTTATCTACCTATCTTCGTCTAGGCAAGGTACCTATGATGAGGTTTATTGCACTGTGCATAGTAGATTTGTGGCTCAAGTGGCTTTCAGCACGGACATTACATAATGTTCTTTAGCTTTCGGGAGGCTCCAACGGTGTTAAATTCACTCTCATTGGTCAAAACTGAACATAGTGGATCGAAGTAGAAGGTACATTCGTCAACCCAAGGAAGGGGAAAGACCAGAGAAAGGCCCAAGCTGCCATTTTTTTTGCGCCAGAAGGAGGGCTGAATTCATTGCCTTTACCAACTTTAGTGATTACCTTTCCAATCGTCTATCCACCAGTCCACCAAGTCCACCCAAAAATCAACAACCCGAACCACTTCAATGCCCGCCGCTACGATACGTACCTCCTTATAACTACTCTTAAAAAATATTCGGAGCGCGTCAAAGTGGTTTTTTCTCTTCATTTCTCAGATAAAGATTTATGATACCTTGCTATACATCATCTCACTTACCCGACAAATCTGACTATCATTAGAGCTTTCTCAGCCTTTCCACCCAACTTTGTTAACCTCATCTCTTTCCCATCTTCAGCCCATCTTCAGCCCACCTTCAAATAGAACAACGGCCCCGGTCTGCCTCGCACAGTCCAACTCCGTCTAACTCCGTCCTAGGCTCATGACATCCATGCCCCAAGCATCGGTGAACTTGCGCTTACCCTCGCCCGCCGCATACTACCCGACAAGACCATATCTATACCTGTCGCTCTCGGCGGACACCATTGCGTGATTCGTGATATATTTTCCCGTCGTTTTTGTGTGGTTCTGTGAGGGGCTCTAGGGGAATTCGCATATCGCCTTCGCTTCTTCCCTCCTTCTCCCCTTTCGACCGCGAGACCACCACCCTCATGGTCCCCCCACCGTCCTCTCACTCACGATCCGGAACTTTCTCACCTGCTCCTGCTCAGAACCTGCAGACAGGACTTTCACACTCTCCCCATCCGTCACAGACCGGTCCTCTGAGTGCTGGCGCGAGTCCCAGTACCAGCAGCCCGACCGCGGGGAATAACTCTCTCACAAAAATTGTTGTCGCTCAGGTCTACCTTCTTCTCAGTACTATCAAGGAGGACAAGGACCGCGCCAAGTGGGAGTTACAAGTGGATCAACTAAAAAAGGTATATCGTTGTCTTTTTTTTCTCTCAATCATCTCTCTATCCGTCTATCCACCTATACCAACCCAACCTTGTCAGAACTTGCGCTAACCTCACCTCGGCTTCTTCTCTCTCTAGCTCCTCGATGATCACGGCATGGAGGTTTTTTCCAAGTACTTCACCCGGCTAGTAGCTGGAAACGCCCCTCAGATCTTCCCTGGCATCAACCGGCCTGTTGCCAATCCCGGTAACTACTCGCTCCTAGTAAACGAAATGGCCAAGATATCGCATGATCTCGATCAAGCTTCTAGAATAGCTGAAGCAATCGAATCAGCTAATGAGGATATCTTCCGCGACTTCGATTTATCTACCTTTATGGAGCACTTCAAGCTTGATGCCTTAGAAAAGACTATCCTAGCTTTAGCATTCAAGTTTGGCTCGCGGCAGGATCTGAAAACCAAGGGTATGTCATTGCTGGCGCGCTCGTCAAAGACTAGTGCCATTAAGCTAACCGTGTTCACTGCTAAAGCCGATGCGATCCTTTCAACAAATTTCCCTACGTTTGTCAATATAATCTCCAGAACAGATTACGGCAACCACTCCGACCTCACCCCTTCCTTTATCGCTAATATTGTCGATCGATATATCCAAGGCCACCCGCCCAACTTCAACTCAGCTGCTAAGCACGAGCTAAGTGCTAAGGTCCAGGCCCGTTGGTTACAGCAGCAACAGGATCAAGCACCTCCCATGGAGGTCTTGGCTGCTTTGGATCTCACCAGAGTGCTAGGCGATAAACCTCCTAACGCTCTCGCCCTTTATATTCAGAAGACCGGTACCGACTTCACCCGCGACGAGGAAACCTGCTTAAACTACCTCCAAAATCGGCCGAGCAATATACAGCTTAGCGAAGAGCAGGTTTCGGCGGCTCTAACGTACACGACCGTCAGCCTTACCTATCGTCATAACCCGTCAGTACTTGTCGCTGCTCTTCGTCGTATACTTCCGCAAACTTTCCGTTGGCACGACGTGGTTGCATACTTTGATCAGCGAGACGTGCGCGTATCATCAGCGCAATTTTTGCGATTATATCAGGCTCTCTTACCCATCGCGCAAAGCCAAGACGACCAATCTCCGCCGTTCAGTATTCAAAGCTTATGGGGTGGATCCCACTGGGAGAATCCGGAAACCCAGCTATCCTTCATATGTGCGTTTGCATCTTTGAGCCCAGATGAGCTTGATGCAAGTACTATTCCTGGCCTCCAACCGACATTTACGCTCGACGAGTACGCACAATCTCCGCCTGAAGTCCGCGAGCGAGCTGCAGTTGCCGTGAAGCATCCTTTGGTCTCAGCCTTAGCCTTATCGGCAATCTTCCAGGTTGCACTTCACTCTCTGCACGCTTCACAGAGCACGGAAGCAAAGCGGTTGTTTCAAGAGGTAGTGGTTCCTAACCTTGACATCTTTATAGTTTCTGCCTTTGGAGTTCCGAAACCGTGGCCGCCGATGGCAGTCGAAACTTTGGCATCGTTGTTTGATAATTTCCTACACCGAAGGTCCGAGTATCACGACTTCGTTCTGGACAGCCTCTGGAGAAAGGATAGAGATTGGGTCACGCAGAGACTGGTTGATGCGCACGCCATGAAGCCGATGGATTTGACTCTCATATTTGAGCACGTTATCAAGCACGGCTGGCTAGATGAACTCGTTTACTTGCCAAATGGCTTCGGTTACGATCTCGCCGCACTCGCGCACGCCGAAGGTCATCTCGACCTCGCTCAGTGGGCCCATAATAATGCTGAGCGAAGTCCGGCCATTTCCCAATCTCTACTACAATTCCTGATGATTAAGGCCAATCTTGAATTGCAGTCGCAGAGAGGCGGTGGGGATGGACAGCCAGTACCCAAGACGACTACACCTCTTCACGTGAAAACTGTACTCGCCATGCTCCAGATCCTGGAAGACTTTTTGCCGCGGCACCCCTTGCCAGAGCTAATTATCGTCCAGCGCGCATGCATCACTTCTTATCCTAGGCTCATCAACTACGGTGAAGGTTACGATGATATCATCGACGCTAATGGAAAGGACGGTAACGGGCTTCCACCAGCCGCAATTGCCAAGATGGAAGAACATTACAAGAAGATGTACGGAGAGGAATCCGAGGTCAAGTATGTTGTCCAAAAGCTTGAGGAATATAAGCACTCGCGGTTTCCGTTAGATCAGGATATCTTCGCGTGCATGATCCACGGTCTTTTCGATGAGTACTCCCACTTCATAGACTATCCTCTCGAAGCATTAGCCACTACTGCGGTTCTATTTGGCGGCATTATATCCCACAAGTTGATCTCCGAGTTGCCGTTGAAGATTGGATTGGGTATGATTCTCGAGGCCGTCAGGGATCACACCATTGATAGCTCAATGTATAAGTTCGGCCTTCAAGCCCTGATCCAGATTTTTCCCCGTTTCAGAGAGTGGCCAGGGCTCTGTAAGCAACTTTTACAGATTCCTGGCTTACGTGGTACGGAAGCTTATCGGAAAGCTGAAGAGGTCGTGCTAGAGGCCGAAGAGGACCGAGCGCGCGCCCAAAACGGCACTGGCACTCCTAGTCACATAGGCAATGAAACTCTAACAAACGGTGCTACTGATGGTCCAGAGCCCCATGCGGCTCCCTTTGCAGCAATCAACATTGACCCTCCTCCTCCAGGCGCCGCCTTTGAAGATCCTGTTGTCGACGTGCAAGACAGAATCCAATTCGGACTTAATAACTTGACCACTTCTTCACTCCAGACGACTTTCAGAGAGATCCATGAAATCTTGGAAGCTCAGCACCAGCAATGGTTTGCCAGTCATCTTGTCGAAGAACGGGCAAAAATGCAACCAAATTACCACCAGGTGTACCTTGACCTCGTGAAGCTCTTCCAGGATTCGGGTCTGTGGTCTGAAGTGCTTAGGCAAACATATATTAGCGTCGCTCGGATGCTGAACTCAGAGAGCACCCTGCAGAACTCTACTGATAGAACCCACTTGAAGTATTTAGGAGCCTGGTTAGGACTTTTAACTATCGCTAGGGATCAACCGATCAAGCATAAAAACATTGCCTTCAAGCAGCTACTTATTGAGGCACATGACACCAAAAGGCTGGTCGTTGTGGTTCCATTCGTCTGCAAGGTCCTAATTCAGGCTGCGAAGTCGACCATTTTCCGACCTCCGAATCCCTGGTTGATGGACATTATTCATCTTCTTATTGAACTTTATCATCACGCCGAACTAAAGCTAAACCAGAAATTCGAGATTGAGGTACTCTGCAAAGATCTTAACTTGGATCACAAGAGCATTGAGCCGTCTACTGAGCTTCAAGATCGCGTGCCGGTCGAGGAAGTTATCGATATAGGTACACAGGACGCTCTAGAACATTTTGAGAATATGTCGTTGAATGGCATGGCCGGTGCCGTCCCAGCTGGCCTTACGCCGCATCCCGTACCAGTCATTCCAGACATTAGTCCCCTCTTGTCAATTCCACCCACAAATGAGATGGTTATTAGCAGCGCCCGTCTTCACGAAACTGTTCGCACTGCGGTAACAAAGGCTCTACAGGATATAATTTCACCTGTTGTCGATCGATCCGTCACTATTGCTGCGATAAGTACACAGCAGATGATTCATAAAGATTTTGCAACTGAGCCTGATGAGAACAAGCTCCGAACGTCTGCCATTAATATGGTTAAGGCGACCGCTGGAAGTCTTGCACAGGTTACTTCGAAAGAACCTCTCAGAGCCAATATCACTAACTATATGCGAAACGCCGCAGGCGACCTGCCTCACTCGCTTCCCGAGGGCACGATAATAATGTGCGTGAACTCGAACCTCGAGCTTGCGTGTAGTGTAATAGAAAAGCAAGCCGAAGAGCGAGCGGTTCCGGAAATTGAAGATATGATAGAAGGCGAAATAGAAGCAAGACGTCGACACCGTGTACAACGGCCGAATGAGCCCTACGTTGACCCTGGCCTGAGTAGATGGGCAATGACGATACCGCATCCCTACAAACTGTCTCCCAACATGGCAGGCTTGAATGCGGAGCAAATGGCGATCTATGAAGATTTTGCCAGGCAACCACGAGGCGCGGTTCAGAACGGTCCGACTCACGGTGCATCGGCCTCGGATGCGACCAGAAATATTGCCAATGAAGTCCTCCAAGATCAGTACAGCTCCGTACCTACCCTTGCTACTCCCGCCGAGACTCCGTCTCTTCCACATCTCAATACGCAACTACCCTATTCCCATGTACATGGCGGAATGACTAATGGTCGCCCTTCGGCCCATCCTATGGATGGTAGAGGATTAATGGAGAAGGTAGAGAGGCTCTTGTCCGAACTCAAGCGTACTACTACATCTACGGACGAGGAGCACTTCAGCGATCTCCCCAGGTCCCATCCTGTTTTGGAAGTTGTTGATGTATTTACCCAACTCATTATCAACACGTCTCAAAACTCGGACGAGTTCGCTTTTTACGCTGCGGAGAAGATTTGCCAGCTACTCTTCAGTGGGGTGGAAAATACTCTCTTCTTGGAAAGCCTCGTCCACATCCTCGAGCAGTTGTTGAAGATCGCTGCAAGTTCTGGCACTGCGCTGCATGACCGTGTGCAGATCAGCTTTTACCAACAGTCGCCCCAGAATATCCTTAATATTTCTTTGATCACGGCGCTGCTCCCGACAGATTTCCTCGACCTACACAGCATTGACCATATGTTATCCAAGATGCTTGCCCAAAGGGAGGAAGGCTATCTAGAGTTCTTTGATAAACTCTTGGACCTGACTCTATTCAATGAACGACCTATCGCGCTCTTCGCAGACTTCGTGCGCAGTTTAGAAGTTGCGTGGGATTGGATCAACGAAAATCCCGACCTTGAGATTGGCCAGCGGCTAAAGTCGAAGTTCATCAACTCTGGCCTTATCAAGCCGCAAAACCGAGACGATACGGAGCAGCTTGAGCAGTTCGAGTACATTTTCGACGAATGGGTCCGCCTCTTTAACAATTATAACGCTCCAGATAAGGCACGAGTGGCTTTTGTGAAGCAGATTCGTAGTCAGAATATCATCTCGAACAAGGATGATTTCACAATCTTCGCGCGAAGGGCCATTGATTTGGCGATCAATTACTATGAGCAGGTGCTACACGCGGGAGGAAGCACTACCGAAGCATTCGCCGCTGTAGATGCTCTCATAAAGATGGTCATAATTTTTGCTAGGGAGACCGGTGCCGATCAAGAGGATCCCAAGACTGGAATCATCCCTGTCCTCGAGGCCATCACATCACTCGTTGCGGTCGTCCTAAACCACCACCACGTTACAAGAGGCGAACATTTCAACCAGAGAGTATTCTTCCGCCTATTCTCTATGCTTTTACATAATGTCGACTCAGCTTTGGCGGAAATTCCGAGCCCTGAGTCGTGCCGACAAGAATTCTTGGTGCGATTCTCTTGGACACTATTACAGCTCAATCCCGAACGCTTCCCTGGGTTTTCCTTTGCGTGGGTCAGCCTTCTCGGACATCGACGCTTCATGCCTGACCTCCTCGTGCTCGAATCTAAGAGCGGTTGGGCTCCCTACACGAAACTGTTGAAATCTCTTTTAAGACATGTTTCGGCACATATGAAAGCAATCGATGTAACCGATGTTGTGAAAGAGTACTACCGTGCAGTCGTCAAACTCCTCGTTATATTAGCACATGACTTCACTGACTACATGTCGGCCAATGCCACCGAGCTATGCTCAAGCATCTCCCCTCATTGCACCCAGTTGAGAAACATCGTACTTAACTGTAGCCCACGGACCGAAACCGGTGAGCTAGTCTCGCAGGACTCCCAAGCAGACGCTTCCTCTAGTCTATCGTACTTGAGACAAATTGGCATGTTGGAAATCTTGGAGCAGCTTGTCCAAGCGCCGCCCTCCGAGGACGCCATCGCCCACCTTACGCATGCTATTAACAAGAGCAATGCGCACTATACAACGTACGGCAACGTCCCTCTCGGCGTTAACTGCAAAGTCATTGATGCTATTGTGACTT
This sequence comes from Daldinia eschscholtzii, assembly GCA_037126485.1. Lineage (NCBI taxonomy): Eukaryota > Fungi > Ascomycota > Sordariomycetes > Xylariales > Hypoxylaceae > Daldinia > Daldinia eschscholtzii. The sequence goes on from JBANMG010000002.1 coordinate 2,034,386, forward strand.
TCTTTGGCCACCACGCCATTATGGCAGCGCGTCAGGAAAGGCCAGTTTATACCCCTGGCGCACCCGATGCCGCCACTCTTTCGTTATTGGTGCACGAGTTGCAACCACAGGCTCGATACTTCCTTATTAGCAGCATGGTTGATCGCCTACGCCATTACAGCCCGGTCACTGAGTTCTTCAGCTACGTCATCTTCGACATTTTCGGCCAAGATCTCAATGACCCCGAGGAAGCTGATATCCGCCAGCAAGTAGTCCGCGTGCTACTAGAACGAATTGCCAGTTTCTGGCCTCAGCCATTCGGCCTTACAATGGTCATTATGGAGCTAGTAACGAAGGAAAAGTATCATTTCTTCGACCAGCCTTTTATTAAGGCGGATCGCGATGTGAGTATTCCCCTCTCGACTTCTTACCGCCTTGACCATGAGTTCGGAGCTAATTCAAAAATACAGATCGCGGACCAGTTTATGGCCTTTGCAAGGCAGCATAATCAGTAAATATTAGACTATCTAAGCCACTCTCTTTACAACGAGGAATAGACGTCAATGGGCCGTCTATCTCGCGATACGATACTAAATAGATGATAACTAATCACGACGGCTCTTGAGCAACCAAGACGTCAGGTACAAGGACCAGCATGAACCTTTGGGAGGCAGATGAAAGGTGGAAAAGGATTCTTGAGGAAGCGATACCATAGTGGCGCAAAACAAAAAAAACGCGGTAGAGATGAATGTTTGATGGGTGGCATTTCATGGCGTCTGCGGTGAATTCACGAAAACTTTGTATGATTCAGAACTAGGGTCAAGGAAGGCACTGATTTCGGAAACACAGTACAAATGGGTTCTGGTTTCTTTGGTGCGTGCCCCGTTGCGGTTATGTGTATTAATATATAGAGGTTAGACAACGGCAGAGACGACGGGGTCTATCCTAACGTGACGCTATGCTATTACGATCCGCTTCATAATGAGTCGCAGACGTAATTCGTATTTTTGCAAATGGAAATGGAGATGATGATTTAGGGACCCAACCTACCGACTTATTTCTATTTCGTAACGATCTATTCCGTGCCAGATTTTGACAAAGGGTTATTTATTTGCTATGAGATGAGTCCGTATATGTTTGATATGTCTAACAATTATTTCGCCATGAATACAACATGCTCAACGATTTATACATATTGTTTTAAGGGACCCGAAAATATTTATCTCGGTGAGATCGATATCTTGGCGGTTAGATGTGGATGACGTCGGTATTATTTTTATTCTTAGCATTTCCACTTCTTTTGTTTGCTGTCTTCCATGTAAACACCATCTATACCTACCTATATCCGGCATATAATAATAATATAATACAAAGCACTATCTACTCACTACTCGCTATTAATTATTATCATAGATCCACAGTAGACGTGCTCTTAGACGTTTTTTTTTTTTTTTTTTTGCTCACGGCACAATGCCGTCCCTCCCATACCATGAGCCGTCTATCATCCAGCTCCTCACGCTATCCTCCTTCCTCCTCGTGCTCAACGGCATCAACGCGATGCTCGACCGCGCGCTGTACTGCGGGCTCGTGGGGCAGGTGCTCGTCGGGGTAGCATGGGGCGCGCCGGGCGGGAACTGGCTGTCGTCGGACCTGCAGCAGGCGATCGTGCAGCTGGGTTACCTGGGCCTCGTGCTGCTGGTGTTCGAGGGCGGGGCGGCGACGCGCGCGGGCGCGGTGAGGCGGAACCTGGCGCTGAGCGGCGGGGTGGCGGCTACGGGGGTGGCGGCGCCGATGGCGCTCGGGTTCGCGGTGCTGGGGCCGCTGGTGGGCGGCACGGCGACGCAGGGGTTCGCGGCGGGGGCGGCGCTGTGCTCGACGAGTTTGGGGACGACGTTTGCGGTGCTCGAGGCGAGCGGGTTGGCGGATACGAGGGTTGGTACGGTGCTGGGGACGGCGGCGATGATGGATGATGTGCTGGGGTTGGTTATGGTGCAGATCGTGTCGAGCTTAGGCAGCGGGGCGACGGCCGAGGGCGGCAATGGCCAGGTAAATATCGATGTGGGGAATACGGTGCTTAGACCTGTGTTGGTCTCGCTGGCGTTCGCGGGTATGGTACCGGTTGCGTGTCGGTTTGTGCTGAGACCTGTTGTTATTCCGTTGGTGAAGAAGGCGAGAACAACGGGGAATAGACGGGAAGAGACGGGGTGGTGGTGGTGTCGATGGAATCTCTTGGATTCGAAGCACACGGTTTTCTTGGCTCAGACTGCACTCTTAGTCGCTCTGGTTGTGAGCGCTAGTTTCGCAGGAGCGTCTGTGCTTCTTGCTGCGTATCTTGCTGGCATCGTGGTCAGTTGGTGGCAGGATTCGGTGAGCAGTGATGAGGATTCAACAAATGAGCGAGGCTCAGGGATTCCGCAAGAAGGATCCTCTCGTGGGGAGAGCCCAGGGCTTTCGCGGGCTTCAGAAGAACCAACGGTACGAGCAGCTGGGAATGGCAGCGATACTTCTGCAACATCCCAAACCCCAGTTTCAAGGGAATCTCAACAGCTGAAGTCGGAGCACTCTGCCCTTGATATCTACGAAACTTATTATTCCCAAGCGGTTAGTCGGATATTAAAGCCGTTCTTCTTCGCTTCTATCGGCTTTTCTATTCCCATCTCCGACATGTTCTCAGGAGAAGTAGTCTGGCGCGGCGTGATCTACGGTATACTCATGGCGATCGGGAAGATGATGTGCGGCTTGTGGCTTGTGCGAATACCCCTCTCCGCCAGCGGGCTTACATCAACGTTTGTCTCGTTCGTTTCGTCCCGGTATCAGGCCCTATTCTCGAGGTTCCGCCGCCCGAGGAAATCGACCAGTTCGTCTCCAGTAAAGAATAGGACAGTCACGGAGGGAGTCCAGCTTGAGCCGGTTTCTGTCATTACGCCTCAACCTGCCGAAGATGAGATATCAGAAGGTACTAGGGAAGTTGGAGATCAATCGCGAGGGACGGAACAGCAGCCAGCGCCCACTTCTAGAGAAGGAGGGGGTTTAGGAGAAAATGCTACACCAGCGAAACCTCTGTCGCTCTATCCAGCTGCTATCGTATCGTGTGCGATGGTGGCAAGGGGTGAGATTGGGTTCCTGATCTCAGCTGTAGCAGAGAGTAAGGGCGTTTTCCAGCGACCATCTGATAATGCTAAGAGTGAGGGTGCTTCGGAGCTCTTCCTCGTTGTGACGTGGGCGATCGTCTTGTGCACTATTGCCGGGCCGATATGCGTCGGTACGCTTGTTAGGAGAGTGAAAAAGCTCGAGGCACAAGCTGCAAAAGCGGGGGGAGAGAGGGACGAAGAATGTTCTTGGTGTTTGGGGCGTCCAGTAAATTTGGTAATATTGGTTATGATCTAGCAAGTGTTGGGAGTATGTAGGTAGTAATGACTATGGTGTTAAGGGGCCCAGACGCCACACATAGAGTATCACATAATATCCCCTTTACATTCATCGAAAGCGTTACAATAACTGCAGTAATGTAATGTAATATTTATAGACAATTTTACGTATATACCACCCCTCCTACACACCACCAAATCACCTGAGCCGCCAAGTAGGTAGTTAGTGCGCTCAGACACAGATGGGAATTTGTTTACGTATCCCCTTAAGCGACCATTTAACAAGTGAAAACAGATGGTCCTAGATGAATAAGTTAGTCCACTATATTCTATCACACACCGGAAAGATTTCGATACGTACCGGGGATCTTGTAGGGACTACTAATTCCAGGGGGCTTATTGTAGATGTCGATGAGTAGGCCGGGGTCGTTAGACTATGGACATATCAGACAATTTACGATATCAATATAAGGGTGCCGTGCGTACCTTGTAAATACCGGGAATACTAGCCGTGGCTGGCTTCTTAGTTGCCTTACCGCCAGTGATGTTGATCTGAGCACATTCCATCTATCCTTCGCGTTAGCATATTTTATATACCACGTAGATTTTACCCCATCGACACGTATGGCCAAGCAATGGAGCCGAGGTGTCTATGCGGTGGGAAAGACTCACGTATAGCTGAGCGCCATTCACCGACCTTGCTCCATGAAGTGCAATCATCTCAGCACGGAGAAGATATTGGCCATCCTCGATGCACTCGGGGATCTTTATCTGCTGGTTACCACCGCTGTTGATGACGTTGTCGGTTCCCCATTTGCCGTTGCTGTAGCCCTCCTCCTGGATCTTGAACCAGCCACCGCCCACGCCGCTGTCCTTCGTTGCGTCCGAGACTTTCTTGAGGTATGCCATGACAGGGCCTTTGTGGCCCGGGTCCATGACATCGTTAGCCCCGGCTGTTTTGTTGCGATGTCTATGTTAGCGAGATCCGTCCTAAAGACTATTCGATCGTAGGTCTCACATTGAAGAGTGTGGCGCCAGATGGCGCTCACGGTCTCGCCGGCCTTTACGTTGATGATCTTGTCCGAGGGCGTAGTCGGGTTAGGCGGGCCGTTGCATGCCAAGTTGTTATTATTCACATCGGTTTGCGGCTGGCAAACACGAAATGTTAGCACCCCTCGAGGCTAGCGTATTATATGTTACGAGCGGGATTATACATACGCCATCATAGGTAGGCGTCCGGATAGCATGTGACACGGCTTTAAAACATTAGAACCACTATTCAATATCACCTTTGTAGAAAACCCACGGTATGTCTTTTCGCTTGTCTTGAGCTGACAGAAGATGGTATGACCAGATGCCACTGAGGCAAGAACGGCGGCAGCCCCTAGAATAGAAACCTTCATATTGGAGAGACGGCTAGGCAAATATTGATAACCTGGGATTTAGATATCGTCAGGATGTTATAGAAACCTTGAGGAAGATAAGCCGTCTCATATTTCTAGAGATATTCAATACTATATATACCTACCTGGTAGGTACCATCAGTCATTATGGAGCCTCCTTTTCTCCAGATTATCATACCCCATCGTATGCATAGGCACTCTAATAGCACCTATAGGCTTTCTACACCATTTTATATCAACCATAAACAGCAGGCCAGGACTGTATGGACAAATTCTACTGGCTGTCAGCCACTAGACTGGTGAATGAGGTGTCGGAGAGAGAAAAGCGAACGCGGCGCAACGGCTTCCGTAGCTGATTGGGTAACTACCATATACCACAACAGTCTTCGATTAATATATTTTACTCCAACGTCAATCAAACTCCTCCAGTCCCCCGGATTTATATATCTTCGTTTCAGGGGAGAGGCATTCACTATCTCCCGTTCCCCGCGTTAAATGCACCCCAGATGCCAAGTACTCTTGAATTGCGGATTTCCAATGTATAAAGAATAAGAGCACTGCTGAACAGGCAGATGAGAAAAGATTGCGATAATGAATGAGGGAATGGATGAATATGAACCGTTTCTAGAATTTCGTAAGCTAAATAAACTTATAATAAACGGCATTACCATAGGGCCCCAGTATTCCCTATAGAAGAATTAAGCACAAGTAGGGAATTAAAATAGATATATATATATGACCTTTTTAACTTGAAGGTCTATGTAACACGTGAAATGTAGGTAGGTTTCCATGAAGACATAGCTTTCCTTCTTCTGGGACTTCACGACATTCTGAACTGGCAAAAGCGATCTACTAAGAACAGTAGACCGTGGCAGACTTCTAAGTTATGAAATCAAGTGATATAATTACAATATTAAGTATAACTGAGCCAATAGTATATGTTAAATACAAGGTATTAGAGATGTAATTTTTAGAACCCATCATTCATGGTACTATATATTTGATTTACCTCGTATAGTCTTATAGAAAGGAAAAGGAGAAGGAGTAGAAAAGAATCGGCTATTTTGCTAGATTAAGGAGTCACGTTAAACTGTATTTCTCGAGACTTGTCGCCGGACTATTTTTCATAACATCGCATTATTCACAGTATGATTTCCTATAGGCATCTGCCGATTATTTATTCATTGTATGCTACACCCAGATCGCCTATAGTTTGAAGCCGTCTATATTATTCTCATTGTCGACCTTAGTGTAAGAGTTTGTTTACCCAGTGCAATTAAACCAAGATCCATAGTCAAATCTACATCTAGTTTAATGCGAACAACTTAGTACCTAATAAGACTTCATCAATTCGAATTAACCTTGCAAATCCGGGGAGTAGAGTGAAAATTGCTTCTCTAGTCACATATGAGCTCGAACCCAGGCTTGGATGCTACTTCTTTTTTAAGCAGGAAATAAAACAAGGCTTGGATGCTTAACTTCATGTATGACATCTAGGAAAGCGCCTAAGTAACTAAGGCATGTGTAAGTTTACAAGAACCACATAGTGGTAGATGTATATCGACAACAGCCAACAGCACAATTTAGACTACTACCTAGGTAGCTGTACATGCAACGCGGTTTACATCTTAGGTAGGTAGATAATGACAAGGTATAACAATATTGGGCTGTCAGCGCGGCCCGATCCGCGTTACCAAACGCGCGAGACGCGTCTCTAATGAGAAGCACAACCCCAAGGAGCATCAGGCTTCATTGAGGACATCAATCTCATAAGGATAACTACCTCTTGAATATCATAAGTACAAAGTCCCTAACCCGAACTTCTCAAATGGGCCAGGACGAAACAATGCATAGACATCCCGGGTTCTGGTTCTAGCTTTCGTGTAACTGGATATTGATAAATGAGAGTAAGTTGTCCGTTGGACCGAAAACAAGACTTGGCCCAGCATGTATGATATCTATCTACGTAATATGAGTAGCAAGGTAGAATCATGCTTCGGCCTTTTTACTTGAGCAGATTGTCTACTCCAGTGAATAATGACAGCCTCGTTAGCATAGTTGCCTTTGATATAAGCCCGGAATAGCCCCTTTGGTGTCAACCTCGTGACCATGTGGATCTGACCCTCATTCATTTCTCATACTATGGTATGAGCTTGTGAAGGACCCTTCTCTCCGACAGGGTAACGAAGAGAGGTGAAAACGTTTAGTGCAGAGCCTCATTTTCACCCTGGAACCGACGAATAGGATTGGTTGTAATTTACTCTGCACTATTTCTTTCTTTTTTTTCTAGGGGCGAGAGGGATTGGTTTAGCTTTTATATAAGTACTCCTGATTTTCGCTTTTGCGCTCTTTTGTGGCGAAAACAAGCTCACTAGTAACGTGTAATTTTAGGACAGTGGATCACAACATCATGCTAAGGACGTTCTATCTAGAACGGAATAAGCGTGTAACATGTTCGAAATTACCGCTGTCTAGGACACATAATAGCAGGCAAGCAGTATGTCGAAAGCTAAAAGAAAGGTTACCTATCCACAAGAGACTTCATACCTAGAATGTTCATGGTGCAAGTAGAAAGGTCGGTTTCGTCTTAACATATTATATATTTGAATTACACCCGGAGACCGGGGGTTGACCTGAGTAGATTCAGTGTAAGTTATGTGAGAATTTTCTCATCTCGATGTTGCGTCTGGAAATACTCAAACTGGGTTGGGTTCGGCGAACCATCGGTCGTAGTACTATTTCCGTGGTTACCGGTAACATTACATTCAACGGTCTGATGTGACGAGCGGTCTCATTTAATGTACTAACAGATAAAATTATCTACTACCGGCAGATAATCGAACCATGGTTTGTTCTAAACTGGACGAAGTTGAGATCTAAACCGTGTCTCATGACTTCTGAAGAACCGTGAAGGAATATAATGGGTCCTAGGTGAAAAAAAAAGAAAAGAAAAAAGTCGCGAGGAAGGATTCGGAAGTTCGTGGTGGTGAAAAGTTATTACTATCCGAGTCGAATTGTATACATGGTAATAGGTCCAGTTATTTAGGTACTTGTGTTTTTTAAGGTACCGAGTTATTTTCCGATCGGACCGGATAGATATTTCGGCAGGTACCAAAAGAGCTGAAGCATTGTTTATCTTTTCATCGTAAGGCTTAAGCTGATAGGCTTGCTTGCATTTCGCCTCCCTTCTAGGCTTCCCTGGCTTCCATAACGTCCCGCTATGTATGGCTGTGCTATGTTATAGAAGCCGAGGCTGCATTAAGTACGAGATCTAGCGTGGCTCATATAAGCTAGTACGTCCTAGGTCAGCGTTCCCGACACACCGGCAGGCCCGGGTGCGTGGGTTCGGTACTGTGCACTGCAATAAATGCGCGCGCGCGGTGATCGGCACGTGGGATTAAATCGTTTTGATCGTATCTGAGGCAAGATAACAATCGATACCATCGATACAATCTACACTTACTGGTGATGTACGTATGTAAGCAAGATTTAGCAGAGACAGTATGTGGTCTGAGCACCGTAAAAACTGGTGGATTCATGTGGGGCTGATGATCTAAGACAGTTCCCAAGGGTCCATCGCACGGTCTAGCCTACTATGTTACCTAGTACGTACCTAGATCAAGTACCTGAGTGTTTACATGACCTAAGGTATGTACAAAGGTACATAGCAGAGTCTATCTCAGCTTAGTCGCCCCGCTCCCTAAAACACCGTTACAGACATGAGATCCCGCTTCGCTTGCAGTTGATTTCCGAATGAGGTAGGCCAACCTTTCTCTTGGTCGGGTTGATTGGTTCACTGGTTGGCTGGCCGACTGCAATTGTGGAATACTCGACGACGTGCATCAAATAAAATAATAGGATCTAGGTGGTCAGATATGCGTACTTATAGAAGGTACACTGTAAGTGTTGGCATTACATATTATTGTGAATTATACTTATTATCGCTTAAGGTGACGAGTTACGATAAATGGTTACTTTGAGGGGTTAGGCAGATGCGAGTCAGGCTTTCTCTCTCAACAAGACCTAAAAGAGGTAGGCAACGAGGGGGAGGGGTAGGTAGGTATTGTATAGGTATTGTGTAGATGGTATGATTCGATGCAAGACCAAATCGAAGGGTTATGAGGTACATAATCTTATCGGGCTTATACAAAAAGACCCGGCTTCCAGGAAAAGAATTACAACTTACATAACTCACATTATTAGTACTTTAACTACCTAAGGTATAGTTAAAGTAAGAAGATGTAAGTGAGGAGGTCTTCAACAGGGAAAAACGAACATGAATAACTGTTATGACTGCTATGACATTCTGATGAGCATAGGATTGACAAGCGATGTGCAGGCAATGATCCAATGAGATGATGCGCATTTGAGGAAGTTTCTCGCGTGCGTAGCGGAAACGTACGACTCGGGACTCAACCTTTCTTATTACTTAACGTCATGCAACTCCGCAGGTTTCAGATTGGTCCAGTCTTGCCCATAAAAAAAGAAAAAAAAATGGGAAAGAATGGAAGAGTTTAGGCGCGGTACTTCTCCGGTACATATATACGTAGCGTACACTGCCCGCCCGGTTCTAGGTAAGTATACGTGTATGGCTGTATCGGAGTGCTGGTCTAGGACCACGTTGGTTACGGTTCGCGGGAATCTTCCGGCCAGCAACCAATTCAGGAAGTTAGAATGCACCTGATTGGTGCGGCGTTAATGTAGGCAATTGTCGAACTTGGCTACTATGTATGTAACTGGTTTAACTTGGCTTACCTCGATACCTAAACCAGTCAAAATCAGTTATGCAGGTCAGCCAACCCGTCTTCTAGCTCGTACATAATATTGAAAAGTGAACGTGCAATTCGCGGCATTTGAGCTTATCTGGTTAGGGGAAGTAAGCTTTTCGTCACACATAAGGTGAAGGAGGATAACGCGGGGGAGAATTGATAGAACGGAATGTGCAGGTGGCATAAGAAAAAGGTAGGTTGTCTGTAAGTTGAGTTGAATAACTGGCCGTAGTAACAATCGAACTTCGGGTATCGATGAGGTATCAGTCAAAGCTCAAGACCATGTATATCCACAAGTATGCATGTAGATATATCCCTGCTAGACTGGGTTTTCGCCCGCTTTGCTCCGCACGTACCAGACCTAGACCTCTTACCTTTTTTTTTTTTTTTTATTTCTTCTTGAGCACTTTTCTTCTCCCGCTAGCCTTGTACGACAGAAGATTTCTCCACTACTTACCTTATTCAAAAGGTATACACTACGTTATGTAGTGTATGTGAATGGACATCTCTCTACCAGGAATTCATAAGGAGCAGTAGACTGACTGGTGTGAGTATTTTTGGTATCAAGTCAAAACCTATAAAACGTACATAACCACTGTTTGATGAATCCACAACGTCTGAGTTGGTTAATACCTATGAGCTACCTAATTTTGGTACTTTGGGGTCGTTAACCTGCACAATGCATTGCCTGCATGTCTACATGTCTATACATGCTTACCGCCTCTTTTTACCTGGGTTGAACACCCCATGCTTTCCCATACTGCCCATGCTGCCCATGCTGCAATCTCGAAAGTAAACAGATCATGCGAATCTGACACCGACAATTTTTGCAAACTAAAGTCGTCACGATTTAGAACCTTGTACAAAATATATAATAAATAAATGAGAAAAATAATATGAATATGGATATACCTAGAAGGACCTTAACCTCATGTGGCAATCGTTTGCGTAATATGATGGATATCGATAATCGAGGGAGCTCGGAAGCACGGACAATGGACCCCTAAAATTGATGAGAGGAAAAAAAAAAAAATGTTTCTGGTTGGTCTCTCTAATCGTAACGGCCAGACAAAATTTTGGACCAGCCGTTAGATCTAAGCTTGAAATTGATTGGTTAACTAATTCCAAACGGGGCAATAGATATACAAGGGATCATCCTTGCACAAAACGCTAGGACCAATGAGGTACATACTATGGTAGTGTACTTCTGCAGTGACAACCAGTCCCTCTCAATTCTTTTATGGGATTCGTAGCAGAATTCGAGTTCTTGTGCTGGTTCAAGCATGTCACAGTCAAGGTTCTCTCCAATTTTTTTTTCTCCTTGTCCACTGCCTTGCTTGAAGTGGGTACATTATGATAGTACTAAGATGCTTGTCCCAGTATCGTTTGTACCTATGCCCCTGCTGCTTAACCCCCCCAAGTGGCCCCGTCCCATCACCCCCCCAAGTGAGGAACATTTTCTCAGGTTTTTTTTTTTTTTTTTTATCCCATCACGCACACGCCCACTTCAAAACATAGGCACCTCTCTCAAGCCATCTCGCCGCCTTCCCACCCAGTCCAACTGAAGCCACTTCTTTGCTTTTCCCTGCCTTCGATTCGTCAGTTTAATATCGCCGTCGCGATATCGTCCTTGTTCACCCACCGCCTTTCCCCATCTCTCTCTCATCCACCTGATACTCGCATTCCTGGACCCCTAGTAAACGATATCTTTTTATCTTCCTTAATTTTCCCTAATTTTATACTTGGTCCCTGGTTTCACTCGCCTCTTAAACTTCTTACCGTTGGAGTTTCGTCTGCGAGTTAGCTACAAGTACTCCATTCTCTCCATGCAGAAGCGATCGATATAGAATTACAACAACATCTGTGCCCTTTCGTCATTTGCTCTCTCATTGCCCATCATGCCTTACAATACTCGTCGCAAATCGCTGTCTTTGCCATCTCTCGGAATTCACATCCCAGTAAATCGATCGTCGCCAAATAGCTCCAGCATGGCGTCCTCTAGATCATCTTCCGAGAGCTCGTCGCATCCGAATAAGAAGTTAAAACGGTCTCACAATGATTCCGCCCTCTCATCCGGTGCACCAGCTTCCAAACGGATAGCTAGTCCCACCAAGTATGACCGCACGCCGCCACCCTCGCCCGGTCTCCAAGTCTCTATTGAGATGGACGAGTCTGAACTATCCGAATCACCAGAGATTAAGAAGGTTGACTTAGAGGGTATAAACGATGAGATCGTCGAAGCCGTTATCTTACGATTGCAAGAAACTCGCAATCGGCCTCACTTAGTCAAAGAGCTAGCTACAGCCCTCATGGACCAGGTCAAGATAGTCCAACAGTAGGTTTTAACCTAATAGGTCTCGTCAGTTTCATAACTAATCCATTTTCTAGATCCGCGAACCCTTGCGCCATCATTTCTTCTCGACTTTCTACATATCTGAAGCGATCATGCTGGTCCGCTGTAGCTCCTTGTCCTTTGGCCAAGGAACTGGAGACGGTCCACCCAAGACGCACGTACTTTTATCTGACCACATGTCCCCATTTACCTCTTCCAGACCCCACTGCCCAACGGGCTATTATTACACCTTCACTGTCCAGTTCGGCTTCTACTTCCGAAGATGCCGATTGCGACCGAAGAAGAGAACTCAGCCTCTCGCCTGAAGTTGATCTATCTTCGCCCGAGTTTGATGATATGGATGAGGATATTCCCATGCCAGGCACTCCAATGGGTTCAGTCTCTGGGCGCCACCGGCCAATTAACGTGCCCCGCAACCCAAGAGGGGACGAGCCGCCATTAGAAAAAGATGAAAAGGAGTTTACACAGACAGCAGATGGACTGCAAAAACGGAAAGCTAGCGGACACTTGCTTCGGGTCGACCCCGTTGACCAAGCGCCTATAGATGATGGCATGCAAAATGAACAGCTCTTTGGCGAACCACCTAGGACACTTGCGCCTAGTTTGCTACCGCACATGGTGTTCATGACTAGTCCTGCAATGCGGCCCAGTATGATGCTACCTGTGAAGAAAGATGCTGAAGCAGAAAACTGGACTAAATTAGACTCCATCCTTGACTGGGATAGAAGTCCCGAGACCGTCGAATTAGACGAACTGGATGGTTTACTTGACGACTACTGAACATATTTAATTGGCCAATTTCTCCATCTTAATTCCCTATTTTATTACTATTTAACGACAAGCTATTTCGTGCAGTTGGCCCGTATTTAGCTATGTATGATGAGACGGGAGATGACCGCGTAGACGGTTTAAAAGGAGTTCGGCTGGGACGTTGGCGCATCTGGGGTTCTCGCATTCTGCATTTATTCCTCTCGGTTTATTCTTGCCACACATTTTGCTGGCAAATGGTTTGAGCATTTACTGCTCACGTACTTTTGTTGTCGACTGGAGGGGAATGTACGAATATGATTAGATGAGCGCGCTTAGATGGCTACTGGGTCGCCCTCATGCGACCTGGGGTATCCAGCGGACTGAAACGGCTCTCGGCGGTTAACGAAAAAAATAAGATGCGCAGGGGGGAGGTAACATAGCGAAACGTCCTTTGCCACTCGATTTTCCATAAAAGGGAATCGATATGTACAATTAGAAGACCAAAAAAAGAGCCGCGAAAAAAATAAAAGGCTGGTTGGTTAGAGGCACTTTAGAAACCCCAGTAAAGACGGATCGATATCGGAGGCGCATTGGAACAAAAGGGAAAAGAAAAAAGGCGTCCAAAAATTAAATGAAATCCCCGTTCAAAAGTTATCTTACTAGAATTTGTTGCGATGCGTGATTATTTGATGATATTTAAGTGTGGTGTTTTTAAACTCCCGCCTGCTTATAGGTATCGTACAAATTATAATGCCAAGATTGTTTCAGTACCTGATACAAAAAGCTTATACACATGAACACTTGATTATAGTGTTGCCTGAAAGGTGACATCTCGTCATCATCTATAATAAACATGCATCATCTAAATGGTCCCAACATAGAAGAAACGCTTACGCTCCAGGATAGATAGATTTGATCTAATTGTCCTTCTTGGGGCTGCTATTAATAGAAACCACAGACGACCACCAGCTCGTCGCCGTCTTCGCCGAGTCCTGGTCCCGGTCCCCATCGACAGTACCAAAGGGAGAATTGGTATCGGTTGGATGGGGAGGAGCCCGGGCGGGGTCCTCACGCACGCGCATCTCGACGAGGACGTGGGTGCCGAGGGTGACCCAGCCGGGCCGCTCGAGGCGGACGACCTCGAGGCCCGGGACGGCGCGCTCGGCGGCGCGGACCACGAGCTCGACGTCCCGGTTCCACCAGCACCCGAAGCGCTCGAAGTGCTGGCGCGCGCTGCGGTCCAGGAGCCCGTTGACGAGCTCGTACCAGCTGCGTCCGTGCTCCAGGAGGATGATGCGTCCCGTCTCGGGCTTGACGACGGAGGCCATTTTGGAAAGTAAACGGACGGGGTCTCGCACGCTGCAGAGTCCGAAGGTTTGGATGACGGTGTCATATTTTTCGGGGCGCGCGTTGGGGTCGCTGGGAGAGGAGGGAGGGGGAGGGAGGGATGTCTGCGCGTCGGCTTTGAGGAGGCGGATGCGGTTGTTGGCTAGCGAGATGCCCTCCTCGCCGCTGTCTGCCGTCTTAGACGCGAGTCTGTAGAACATGGGTTTCCTGGGGATTTGGTCCGCCATGAACGGCACGACTTGCCGGATCCGCGTTAACGCGAGGTCTAGCATGGGAGGCGAGATATCCAAGCCGGTAAAGCTGAGAATAGCATTTTCGTTCTGCGGTGCAGATGCAGATGCAGGTGCAGGCTTCTTCCCGTCTGCCTTCCCGGACCAGCCAAACCAGCTCGATTTCTCCTTGTCCTCGGCGGATTCCAGGCCGGAGGTGACTACGCTCCAATCGTAGTAGTCGAAGTTACGGCCGGCGCCCACGGCGACCTCGAGCACGTGCCCGCGGGCTAGCTCGGAGCCGATATGCCGTCGTAGCTTGGTGATACCGAAGCGCCACTCCGACTTATCGAGGTGCTGGTCGAATTCCCGGGGCGATTGGATGGTTGGCCGGCCGGTAGGTGTTTCGGGCTCTTGCCCGGGCGTCCAGTGCTCGGCCGGCTGTGTCCTCCAGTAAAACACCAGCGAGGACGTGAAGAAGCCTACGCACACGACCGCTGCGCCGGCGCCGAAGAGAGGGAACCAGCGATCACGCACTAGCTCCGAGATTGGTCTCCTCTTGTCTTCATATCCTTTCGAGGACGATGAAGACGATGATGAAGACGAAGAGAAGGGAGGAGGCGTAGGTGGAATTACAGGTTTAGGTGAGGATTCCGGTGTCAGCTTTGGGTTTGGCTTGGCGGGTTGATAGGGCAGCGGTTTTGGAGCTGTTCGATGCTGCTCTGGCGGTGGTGGTGGTGACCGCTTACCCGTAGCAAATCGTCTGCAGCCGCCATCAATCCATTTGAAGCTATTCCCCTTTATTCCGGAGTTACGCACCAGACTCCTCATAGCGAGGTTTTGCGGGTATGTAGGCCGCATCATTGTCTGCTCAACGGCCACTTTACCGCTGGGCGTATATTAGTCCCTTTTCCGACTTGGGGGGTATGATCTTAACGAGGTGTATACCAGGAATTGAAAGCGGCAGATACGCAATAGGCTACCGATCCATTCTACGGGAGGCCGATGAACCGCAGGGACTTATTCCCCCCTCCCTTGACCAAATTGAACGTTCCGGGCCAATGTTCCTGAATTCAGGAACGGGGTAGTTCTGATATCAATGGTAATGATATTCGGCCGATATGGAGCCGGTGACGCCAGTACCAGTGCAGATCTGGTGATGGAGGGGTCTTGTAGTTGATCAAATGATTTCCAACTTTGAGCACGGATTTTTTTTTTGCGGTTTTGATGATCCGATATTTTGGAGAATGCAGATTCGGTACTTAGATACATGTACTTACTTACCTTGGATTAGGTACCTGGGTACCTACACTGTGCCGGGAAAGGCCACTTTTTTGCCACTGCAGGGTTTCTCCATCTAAAATCGCGGGGTGTGAGATACATCGAGTAACCGTGCTTACCTTGTACATCACGACATCCATCCATGGAAGGGGGCTTCAAAGAAAAAGCTTCGACCATGCTGACGCAATGCAGCTACGATCGTAGATTAGTCATAATTTGAGCTTGACGCGCTTTCCATCATTCTTCGACGCGTCCCTCCAAATTGAATGTCGTCCGTCAACTTTACAACTTCAACGTTTGTATGAATTGATTGCGAAAATGGCGTCGCAACAAGACCTTCAGGAGCTCATTCGCCTTATGACCATCGGCATGAGGGTTCCCATGAAAGACGCCCTAGGTCGAATCAAAGAACTCCAGGCCAAAAACCTCCGCAGGTATGTACTACCGAATTAATTATCTTGAAAGGGTCGAAAATATAGTATTTGCTAGGTAATTTGTAAATACCTAACTAGTGCAGTATTCAACAGATAGCTGAGTGCCCCCTTTCCGATGTCACCGCCGCTATCAAAGACACCAAAGCTGCCCGATCTCTTCACAATGCTTGCAAAGCCCGACTGAAGAATCCCACCGCATCATCAACGGCTAAGCGGGCTGGGTCTACTCTTGAAAATGCTTCTAAACGTTCCAGGCAATCGAATGAAACGGGCTACGTTGATGGTCCAGAGCCTGTTGCGCCGCACGAGTTTGAAGCATCATTTGCCTTGCCCGTAGAGACTGATGAGAAGATAATTGCGGAGACCGTACTTTTAACCAACCGAGCCCCTCTAGTCCTTGCATTTGCTGTAGAACTATTGCGATACACCATGCCCGAACAGCCACCTTCGAGTCGGTTAAGCCTCGCGCAAGCGGTTGTGAGTGCCAATTCGAGGAGTAAGGCGGTATCAATCGGTATAGAAAGGGGACCCAGTGCCGATGACCAGGGTTGGGGACATGGACAGCCGAGGGTAAAGATATTGGGTCGTGAAGTCACAGTCTTGAAAAGAGGAGGTTATGAGTGGAAAGGGGACGAAAAGACGGAAGAACCCTCCAAGCCCGAAAATCTTACAATTGGCAATACGGATAATCCTTCAGGGGCTGGGGAAACTAGTGTCAGCCAAGGTGTGTCGTCCGAATCTCCTCTTGGCCCCGTATTGAACGCTTGGTCAGCTAGTCAACCTGTCACCCTGAAAGGATCAACGTTTATAGTTCGCGCAACCCAAATTACGGGTCCATCCCAACGCCAATCGGTAATGCAATCACTGTTTGCGGCGGTACCATCTCTGCAAAGTGCGACGCATAATGCTTGGGCATATCGAGTTCAAGTACCGACAAATCTATTTGGAGCGACTACAATTAGAGAAGATTCGTTTGATGATGGTGAAAGCGGATGTGGCGATTTTCTGCTAAAAATTTTACGAGAAACAAATACTATCAATACGCTTGTGGTAATGACTCGTTGGTACGGTGGCATTATGCTTGGACCTGATCGATGGAGGATAATACGAAATTGTCTCAAAGATGCGCTGGCCGAACGCCTTCGGGTTACGGGAGAGCAAGCTGCCCTTGGTGGTGAGGCTGTGTGGGGCTTAGACCTCGAGGCTGCAAGAAATAAATCCGAGGGTGCTGGCTCGGCGTCTAGTCGATCTTATGAGGCAGGCGTAGTAGGAATGCCTATTCACAGACCAGAAGCTGCCAAGGCGTATCTTCTCAAGAGCTTTGCCGCTAGAGTAGAGAACCTAGATGATGGTGGCGATGGGGCTGATCGAGAAGTTTCCGCAGGTCATGAAACAGCGTTGTCCACCTCTACGCAAACGAACCAAGCAAGTAAAGCTACGACGAAACGGAAGACGACTAAAATATTAGAACAGGAGAAAGAAGAGAATGTTGCGAGGCTGCTTGGTGCGTTAAGACTCTTATTCGAAAGTTGGGCAGAATACCTCGGGACCAGCGAGCTTGACAGACGCGCATGGGGTTGGTACATAGCCGTGCGACCTGACGTTGAAAGCGGTCCTTCTGGTTGGGGTGCGAAGGGGCATTTGAAGCTTGCTGACATCTTGGCTTTACGGCGAAAGGAAGGATAAGAGAAAGAATACCCGGGCAGGCAATATATGAAATTACGGGCCTTCAACGACGAGTAAAGCCTTGCGGGTTTAAATTGCGATAATATGTCCTCTGGATTAACCCCGGAGGAACGCGAAAACGATAATCAAATACCGAGTAAGTATTACCTGTTATCCAGGAGAATACTTCATATGCGTTAAGGTGGGGTGTATGGGTAAAGGTCTTGTCCCAGCATTGAGCTACCTATGTTCGTACATCAAAGGCGGCGTAAATCGTAAGACTCGGAACACGGTACGCCTGCTAGTCTATTCGAATCGTGAAAAAGAAACAATGGGGTATAACAGATGACAAAATGAAAACGGAAATCAATGCGCATAGCCCAGGTCTGGCTGAGAATCGACTACATGTCCGCTGCAGGTCGAATCCAAATTCAGCGAGACAATGCCAGTTCGGCCAAACTATATATCCCGCTATTATTCGAAGTCGTGTTCCTCCTACTTGAACTGCTCGCTGAGTTCATTGTGGCAGTACTTGTTCTTCTCGGAACTGAACTCAACATGCGTCTAATTTCGCTGGCGGCCAGCCCGGCATTTTTCGCGGCTATAAAGGCGGTTCGGCCATCTGCATCCGCTATGTTTGGGTCTGCATTGTGTTTCAATAGCTGCTCTACAATGCGTATCTTCTGCGAGTCCTGAGCCGCTAAGTCGATGGCTACGATAAGTGGCGTACGCTTCCCAGGGCCTTGGATATCTGGGCTGGCCCGGCCTTGGGATAATAAGGATTGTACCATCTTCCTGTTGCCTTTTTCGCACGCCATATAGAGAGCCGTCTTTCCCATCACATCCACGCGATCGATTAGGTCGGGACACCGTCGAAATAGCAACTCAGCTACCTGTACGCCCCCTTTATTTGTCTGACATTTGTGAAGGGGGGTCATATCGCTATGGTCTACCACGTTCGGATCTGCATGTCGCTCTTCGAGTAGCATTGTACATATGTCGCGCTCGCGTTTCGAAGCTGCTACGTGAAGTAGAGTCGATCCTGATGCGTCGCGTTGTTCTACATGCGCTACGTTTGACACCATATGCTGTAACACCTCAATGTTCCCATCTTGGATCGCTTTATGCATTGGCGTCATTCCTAATATCGGATCGCAATAGTCAAAGCTAAAGGTCTTGCTATCTACGTTCACTATAATAGCGAAGGTCAGCAACTACTACATCAGGAATGATGGGAATGCGTCACCATGAGTTCCAGCAGCCATGATTCTCTTGTGAGTAAGGACAAAACGGATGATAGATGGTCGAGCAAACTTACTGCCTTGGTCTTTACACCATTGGTAGGCATAGGTCAGACCATTCGTATTCGGATCATTAGGTGCTGTCTGCGTCGGTGATGGGGAGGGTATGGCTTCATGTCGAAGTTCGTGCCGGACCCAGTCACGGATGCCGCGTGCTTCGTCATGGACTTGTGCTTGTTGTAATACTCGTACTAATAATTCTGCTGTTTCCTCGATAAGTTCTCGGGGCCTGGGATTTATTTCAATTCGACCATTGAAAGCGCGCTTTAAGAACGTTGTCGCGTGCTCGACGTTGCCTCGTTTGAAGTAGATGGCGCCTAGCTTATGGTACAATCTCGCTCGCCGGTTATTATCGACTTGGCTTTCCTCTGCCTTGACCACTTCGGCGATCAATTGTTCTAATACTGTCTTAGCTTTATTGTGATATTCGAAGCTATCGCATTGCGAGAATATATCTGCTAACTCCTCCTTCATATTCATGAGATTTTCGTTTGAAGTACCGTCTGCTCTATATGAGTCGTGGGTCTCTAAGAGTTGTTTCATAAGCTCAATGCCTCGATGCTGGTAAATCGCTGCCTTCACGAAGATCCCGCTCTGTAATAAGTTCCGGACGACATCTCGGTTTGCCTTTAGTTGGAAGTCAAGGATCTCGCCACTTTGCGTGTTTCTGCAATCGGGTTCTGGATCAAATGCGTCTTCTTGATACAAAGGCAACGTATCAACACTCATAAGCGAATTCTGTATGGAGTGTGTGTCAATAGACGCCCTGTCCGTTTCATTGAGTGTAAACGCCGTGGCCACATCGTCAGCAGTCTTGCGCCAATCGCTGATAACTCTTTCTAAAGTGTTTTCGTCTATGTCCCCAGTCTCTATATGCGAGCCAGAGCTACGGGTCTGAACTAGCGGTACATCCCTTCTATGGCCTGCAAATAGGTGAGATAGTCGAATGGCATCGGTCAGTTTTCGAATCTCTGCCTGAATTTGGTTTTGCGAGCTAGCTGTCTGCCATAAGGCACCTAATGAAATTGTTGTAAGACTCAGCTGCAGGACAGTTTTATATGAGCGGATATGATGAATAATTTCGACCACTCTTTCTTCCTTTAGCGAATGCTCAAGGCTTCGCCGTATACGCTCAAAAGCCCCTGCCTTATCCTTAAGCTCAGGAAGCTCGCGGCATAGAGTCTCCAACGACTTCTGGCACAGCTGTATGATTCGATGGATATTGGCATGATGATCGCGTTCAAAAGATAACTGTTTAGGTCGTTTTTTGAGCATGTTCTGTATCTCGCTCAAAGCCACTTGCAAGGTAAAAATCTCATCGTGGACCTCCTGAATGGAATCCCGGATGTTTCTGGTCTTCACGATGAAGCGATTGAGGCACTTGATCAGAGTACCAGCAAGCGTGACGACCTGTGCTACCCCCGCGGAGATGGATAACGGGTCCATGTCAGTATATTGTCAGAAAAATGTTTACCTCGGCGGCCGGTGGCATTTCTATCAACTAGCGTGAATGGGCTCTCCTAAACTTCCAGATCCAATCCTACGACCTAACAATAATCTGTTGCGGTGCCAAGGCTTTCCAAGGGTTATATGGGGCTATTGAAGAGACAGAAAAGCTATACTACCATAAATGAAGTCGAAAAATCTAGGTTAACCAGGTCGTACATAATCCTGGGGCATTGCATATATCTCTGCTTAGGCGGCTATCCTTACCGATATACAAAGCTGACCTTAGCTTTTGACTGGACAGGAAGCCTGCGATGTGGCACATCGCCTCTTCGATCGATTTGGAATAGATCCGGGTTGTCCTGATGGCTTCCTGCTTATCCTCCACGGGGTGAGTTCATTTATGAGGGAAAGCTAAGCCTAGTTAAGAGAAATCATTCCTCGCCCGCCTTTCTTCATGCTCGCTTCAGCCACCACAGGTCGTACTCTGCCAATCGGACTTCCAGAGCGGCCATAGGATCTAAGAGCTACCATAATACGAGGGTAGTACAGATTATACAGAAGGCGCAGGATCAGCGTGGAAAAATACCCGTTTAGGGTGTACGATGCCATTTCCCGGCCAAGTGTCCGTTATGATAGAACTTGAAGACTAGAGACTGTGTACAGTCTAGCACTTGGTAGACCTACATATACGCCTGTATCATCACGGCACGGATCACAATGGATCCTTCGAGGGCTTAGCATAGGTAGCCGGCAGCAGCGTCATTTTGCTTCTTGCGTAGGACAGACGCCACTTTTCAGCTAGTGCAACCAGACGCGGGTAGCTCTCCAATCAAGCTATGTCGACGCACGCATATATTATGTCATGCCAATAAGGATGTGGAAAATGGTGGTGCTCACCGAGGATTTGTTACGCAATACGCACGAGGCTCCAGGTAGTCTGACCGATGATACTTCACTAAAGAAAAGTGCATCCCGGACTACCTACCTAGTTATTCTGTGTCTTGCTCCGTTCCACTCAACATGCTTTAGCCCTTTGTAGGTCTTGACGCTTATTTAGCACTATCATCTATGGCAGACAATCATACATCTCCTCCTAGTTATTCGTTATCTGTCTTAGCCTCCACAGTGTCTCCTTTAAGGCACGACAATAGCATGGAGTTGGCTAGGACGACTACAGCCTCGGGGAAAAGTCATGACCAATACCATGCGCAGGTAACTAGAAGACGAAAAAATAGGCAGGGGATCATCGAGAACCCTTTAGGTAGGGCAGTTGTGCATTGAAGTATACGCCACGTACCCTATTGACGTTACTTAGCCTACTTAACCGACGAGGAGCTCCAACATGATGTCCATGTGTTCTGGTCGAATTGTTTATCGGCAGTAGACCGGGAAGAACTGCTGCGGGCCGCTCGAGTGGCCCAAAATGCTCGCTCATACGACGAAGTCGCTCGTTCTGAGGATCCAAGAGCTGGTTACCATCTCCCCGTCCAGCTCAGCAGCGAGGAGAAAGAGGCGTTAATAGCGGAGAAGGATGCTCTCTTCTCGCAACGAAAGATGTTTACCGTAATCTTCACCGTATCGCTGGCTGCTTTTCTCCAAGGCTTCGTGCAATCCTCAATCAACGGCGCTTCGCTCTATCCGGCCGAATTTGGACTTCCAAACGTGACCTCAACGAAGGTGAACTCTACTGCTTCAGGTGAAGATAATAGTAACCCGCAGCTAGACGACTGGAAACTCGGGGCAACTAACGCTTCGCCGTTCTTTTTTGCTGCCCTGTTGGGCTGCTGGTTGTCCCTACCCCTGAATGATCTGATCGGCCGACGGGGCGCCATGGCCGTTGCTGCCTGTCTCATATTCGCCAGTTCTCTTGGTTCTGCATGGTGCTCAACCTGGAGGGCATTACTGTGCGTTCGTATTATCAATGGGATAGGTAAGTAAGTTGTCATTGTGTGTTCTCTGAAGCTTTTACGCGTATTGAAGACTCGTGTGTTAACATTAAGCTAATATACCTCTTTGAATAGGCATGGGGGTCAAAGCTTGTAGTACGCCTATCCTCGCGGCAGAGACTGCAGTTGGTTTCTGGCGAGGGAGTTTCATCCTTGCTTGGCAACTATGGTGAGATGACAGTTAACCGAAGGCTATACGATCATATAAATTGATTATGGTTTAGGGTTGCCTTCGGAATAATGATTGGCTTCGCGTTCAACCTTATTTTTTACACAGCAAAGGATGCGAAGCTGTCACTCCAGTTGATCCTAGGCGCACCATTTGTTCCGAGTACCTTCCTCCTGATTGCGCTTTGGTTCTGTCCTGAAAGCCCTCGGTATTATATGCGGCACAAGACTTCAAGTTATGACCCACAAAAGGCATATGATATCTTGTTGAGACTTCGAAAAACAAAGGTGAGTACTCTTGGATATATTACGTATGCGATATAGTACTAAGTCATCCTCTACTTGAATAGCTACAAGCCCTCCGAGATACTTACCTGGTCTACAGGTCTGTCCAGCTTGAAGAATATTCAGATGATTCTAACTTAGAAAACTCAGCTGACGACGTCCCCCGGGGGTTCATCGCCCGTCTTAAGAATTATATGTCGCAATATAGAGAGCTCTTCATCCAAAGGCGACTAAGAAATGCTTTAATAAGTAGTTCTATAGTCGCTCTGGCCCAACAGTTATGCGGGAGTAAGTACTTCAATCCATTATAGAGCCTCTATAGAGAGAGGGTGGCCTGGCAGTATTCGATACTTGTGAAGGCTTATATCACTAATAATGTGAAAATAGTGAATATCCTAGCATTCTATTCAGGTAATTAATACACCCATATACCACGATACAGTTCCCAAATAATAAACAGTACTAGGAACTCTATTTAGCGGTTTATTGAAAAGTAGTAAAGACGCTTTTATGCCGATGATATATAGTCTGGGAATTGGTAAGCTTCAAAGCAGATTGTCCCCATACTTATTAACTTATAATCGAACCTACTTCTCAGGGACGGTCAACTTCATTTTCGGTCTCCCGGCCATCAGGACCATAGACACTCTCGGTCGACGCAAGTGGCTCGTGATGACATTACCCGTCATGTGCCTGCTTATGATGGCTGCTTCTCTGTCTACATTGACAACTGGTCAGAATGCTAGGGTCGGACTGATTGCTTTCTTCATATTCCGTAAGTAAATGGGTTTTAAGCGGACAAGACGGGTCACTAACGACACTTGGTAGTATTTGCGGCGGTATACTCGCCAGGAATGGGTATGTCATTCTAATAACTACCTCTTAACCACCTCTGCCAAAAGCTAATACTTGTCTATCTAGGTCCAATTCCGTTCACGCTCGCTTCCGAGAGGTTAGTACCCCGTGTCGATAGACGAGTGATCGTACACTAATATTATCATAGCTTCCCGTTATCTCACCGCGAGGCTGTACGTAGCACGACCGATCGGTTATTAATTCCGACAACTACCCCTACTAAACTGTAACTTAGGGCTGCGCGTTCGCAATTGCGATCAACCTCCTTTTCGCCGGACTCATCCAGATGTTCTTTCCTAGGTGCATACTCCTCAAGTCTCAGATCAGATCATTGAGCAGGTTGACTTATTCCCAAGCATAGCATTTACGCCAGACTCCACGACGGCGGCTCTCTGGGGCTCTTTTCGGGACTTAACCTACTCGCCTTCATACTTGTCTTCCTGTTCGTCGAGGAGACGAAGCGGCGATCGTTAGAAGACCTCGACCTCGTGTTCGCGGTGCGCAAGCGCGACTTCGTTCACCACCAGGTTACTAAATACCTGCCGTGGTTCTTCCGGCGCTACTTTCTCGGCCGCGCGGAGGATAAACCCTCGTTGTACGTGGACTTGATATGGAACGGGCCGCGGACGCACGTGGGTTCCCCTAATGGAGATGATACGGAGATGGCGGAAGGACAGGGAGGTAGAGGGGGAGGAGGAAGGGGAAGAGACAGGGGTATTCCCATGGGCGATGGCTGGAACGGCTTCGTGTCTAGTCCCGGCGGGGGTTATACCGGCGAGGAGAACGTATCTCCGTCGTCCCTTCGGCATCCGTCCGGGCTCATGGTGCCGGATTACTCGGGTAGGAGTTCGGATGAGTCGAATAATTCGGCGCACAGGTGAATTGTGATTGTGATATCTGAGCTATATTCATGTCATTTTCTTCGAGATGGGGACTAATGATTGGCATGGCGTGTATTTTACGAGTGCGTTACTTGACGAAACTTACGAAATGATTCCAATCGTCGGGAAATTTTCCTACGGGATATTTTGCTAGTAATAACTTTGTAATATCACGATTTAAACGAGTATCCAAAATATACAGTAAGATTTCACGTCGAACAAGACGCGATACGTGAGACGCCCTTGAGTCTTATACTTCATTGTTCCGGCGTTACTCTACTACTACTGCTGCTATCTTCCTAACACCAGCTAAAATAGTCATAAAATACGTCCCGCTCGTCCCAAAAAAAGAGCCAATTCTTTAGTTCCCATACGCCAAACGTCCTAAACGCTAAAAGCATGCTTTATCCTTCATCACCGATACTCCTGATGCGCAATATGCGAAAATCCTGTAGCTACATGCCATCCAACACGCCTGTTTGACTTCTGTCCAGAACGAAGAAAAAAACGGTAAGGCTGGGCCAAAAAGGTTATCAAAACTGGCCGTCCGTAATGTCGTTAAAAATATCCCGCGTGATGAGATTCCCCCGTAGGAGCGCCCTCTCCGTGA
Organism: Daldinia eschscholtzii; assembly: GCA_037126485.1. Lineage (NCBI taxonomy): Eukaryota > Fungi > Ascomycota > Sordariomycetes > Xylariales > Hypoxylaceae > Daldinia > Daldinia eschscholtzii. The sequence goes on from JBANMG010000002.1 coordinate 2,059,439, forward strand.
TCTTGCCTCTCTTAGCCCCGTTCTCAGGACGCTGATATTGGTTCTCCTTCTCGCCGACACCACCACCACCCCCACTTACAATGCCTTTCTTCGGTACTTTCTTCGCTGGCGGAGACCGTTGTTGTTGTTGTTGTTGTTGTTGTTGTTTCTTTGGGGGACTCGTAAGATCTACGACACCACCTCCTCCTCCGGTAGCCGTGATCTGCGTTCCTGCGCCTGACTCGTCGAAGAAGTGGCTCTCGAGCGCGTCGGCGGGCAAGTCGTACACCCAATTGCGGCCCTCCATAAGACTAATGAAACGACTAAGCATTTCCTGGTCCCCGGCGCCTTTGAGGGTGTCCCGACTCCCTACGACGAGCAGTTTGGTCTTCGCGCGCGTGAACGCGACATTGATGCGCCGCCAATCCTTCAATAGGTCGCCGATATTAGACGCTTCATTGCTGCGCACCAGGCTGAGGATAACCACCTCCTTGTCGCGCCCCTGGAACCGGTCTGCCGTGTGTAGCTCGATGCTGTTGCCGTGCGCCCGCAGGCCGTGCTTTAGTAGCGAGAGCTGCGATCGGTAGTGCGTCATGACGCCAATCTCGGCTGGCGGTATGCCAGTCGCTAGTAGCGCGTCGACTAGTTGCACCACGACGCGTGCCTCTGTAGGATTAACGATGCGATTTCCCTTAGCTTCTTCGCGCGACGAAGGTAGCAAGTCTGTGTTGATGAAGCGGACCCTGGCCTCGGGATCTACCAGGTTCCGTAGCCAGCAACTGTCATTAGTCCAAGACGTGCAGAATGACCGTGGCGTATTGGGACACATGATAGTGTCCGCATTATAGTGCTTATACCGCAAGTTTTCTATCCAAGGCACGTCAAGTTTCTGATGGCGGAGTTCTTCTGTACCGCATTTGAGTCGACCTTCATAGATGAGGGTGTTGCTAAGGGTCATGATATCCTCGCACATGCGATATTGGTGTTCAAGATTTACCACCGAGTCCGGATGTGTGTCAGAGAGTAATTTGAAGAGACTGACATCCAAACCGCCGACGCGAGCTTCTTCGTTCTGTACTAGAGGAGGTAATTGATTATGATCCCCTACTAGGACAAATGTACGTGCCATGCGGATTGGTCCTAGACATATAGGCAATGTAATTTGAGACGCTTCATCAACAATACAATAGTCAAAGGTTCGCTCGTTAAACACCGGGTGATTTACACCTAAGCAGGTTGTCGCCACGATTGGTGTTTCGTGCCAAGCGCTTCGGATCTCTTCAAAACTAGTCATCGGCTGTCCTGCGAGTATAGCAAAATCCTGCACATCGGGATGGACTTTGGCTGGCGCGCCGAGTCTTAGAACGGGCATCTTGTCGTCCTTTAGTTTTAGTAAGATATTGTCCACGGCAGAATGTGTATAGGAGGTTAGGAGGACGCTTTTTCCTTGGCTAACGAGTGCGCGAATGATATGAGCAATCGTAGTAGTTTTACCGGTTCCAGGCATTCCCAAGACTAGTGCATAGTCATTGGCACTCATGACCTTTTCGATAGCCCTCTTTTGATCGATGTTCAAGCTCGCTTGGTCGGCAACCGTGTATTGTGTCGTGGATGCCTTGAAAGTCGGCGGAGCGAGATCGACTACGAGACGTCGGATTTGTCTTGATCCGAATACCCCATCTGCCATTATTTGAACTAAGTTGTTTCGGACAGTTGCCATGCCGCTGCTGAACTCATCTTTATCCAGGCGATATTTAACTGGTGCGCTTTTCACTTTGCCCTGAGATTGGGCGGGAGTCGCCCCTTCAGGTGCTACGTCCATGATACTGGCGAAGACTTGATTGTTTGATTCATCGAATCCTGGCTGACGCACACGGGCATTGTGTAGTCGACGGTCGACTGCGACAGAGATCTTTTGTTTCCTCACAGACGTAACGTATCCAATTGCCAAAGCAAAGTGGCCCTGTTCGTCAGATATAACAATCGGCTCTCCTACCACGAGTTGGGAATCGAGGAAGGAGAATCCGGAAGGGGGACTCTCCTTGATAAACGTATATCGAAATCGGTTGATTCTTGGGTTGTTGATATCCTCAATAGCAGAACCCTCCTCAATGATCACGTTGGCAAAACATCTTCCGAGTTTCTCCCTCTCGGTGCTCACCATGGTCCACAGTTCACGGCGCAATTTTTGACTCTCCTTCTCTTCCTTTGTTAATAGGTCTTCCCATTTTAGGAAAAAGTCTTGGTGCTTAGGAGTCAGATGCCGAACAACTTCATCGAACTTGGCCTTCATCCCGCTCGTCTCGTGATCGCCACCATCTGCAAGTTTGTGGTATATGAAACATGATACCTTTGCGTAGCATTTATCACATGTGTTAGTGCTTCGCTTCATAGGTGGCAATTGGACGCTGCGTTCTCGAACATAGCATGCGAGCTGATTTCGTTGCATAATCATATGACGAAGTTCGTTGCGGATTGTTGGGATTCGAATTGTCTGAGATGTTTCCATATAGTATAGAATACCATAAGCGATTTCGACGTCGTAACGATCCGACAATAAAAGATTGTATAGGGACGTCTGCGCTTGGTGGTTACTCGTAGCATTATGGCCCGTCTTCACTTCGAAAGGCACGGTTAAGGTACGCCGTTGGGAGCCATCTTTCATGGTTACTTGGACCGTGGCGTCGATGTTACCTTTCAACCCATACATTGGGGACCACACATGTTCTTCAACGTCGAGGAGTTTTGTAATGCACATGTTTGCCTTGTCGCCCTTTCGACCTTGTACAACGGCATCGGGCTAGTAAAATCAGCAAAATTCGCCTTGGACCCTGAACAATTGGGAAAATTTACCTTCGGAAAACGAGTGACGAATGCTGACGCCCAACCCCTCAGCTCCGGCATTTTTGATCTTAGATGTTCGCGGGCATCGCTAATAGAGACTTTGATCGTGTATAAGTCTTCCACGTGCTTTTCTGTTATGTTACAAATAACACTATCCAGGAACTGCGTTGTCCATTTGTTGGACATGAGTGCCTCCTGGAAAATCTCGTGGAGTAAAGTCCCGTACACCAAGGGCGGAGTCTTGTCACTGGTAGCCTTAACGCGATCCTGCAGAACAGCCCGGCGCATACAGGTGAAGCTATCTGCTACAACTGTAGCTGAGATAAGTTGATCTGGATGCAAAATAAGGATGTTCTGCGAGTTATCTATAATGCATTGCCCAGTAGGTTCAAATTGGCCAAGTATGTGGACGTAGGACTTGGGGCTGGCGGGAGTATCTACCCAATCCCCTCGAAGATGGACTGTTTTCATGATATTACTTCGATCGACCTGAACGAAGAGAATCTAGAAGGGTTAGTGGCGCCGCTAGAGTGCTACTTACACGAAAACTTACCTTTTCTATTGACTCACGTCCGTATTCATCGACGTATTGGCTTTGAAGAACCTTTGTTACTAGGTATCTTTGAATTGTCTTGGGCTTATTGGCTACCTACAAACATACTTAGCAACCAAATTGAATTCATCCCTGCTGCTGACCACGTACAGGTAACGATCCGTCCATCTGCTTAGAGACAGACTGCGTAGCAGCCATTTCAGCAGCGTCGAAATCAAAATCGCCCCCAAAATCATCACCATATATATCCTCAGTAAAGTCGTCAGATATAAGGAGTGGGTTTTTCTGCGGCGCAGCGACACGAGGTTGAGATGGCGTATGTGTCTCGTCAATTTTCGTGATCAAGTCTTCAGCGGCGGAGAATATGTCGTCGTCAATATCATTAAACTCATCATCGTCAAACGACTCGGACTTTCGGTCGGGCTGCTGGTTCTGATCTTGTCCAGTATCTGCCAATGGCACCGCTAATTCTTTTACGGGTTCCTCGCGGGATTGACCTATACTTGCACCTAGTTCCATGAGTGTGTCGTCATCGAAATCGTCGTCGCCGTAGTCAGAAGAATTGCCTAACAACGTTTCGTCTAGCCCCGAATTTTCTGTTGTTGGTGTAGTTTTTGAAGCAAATATCGGAGAAGGCCTCGAAGACACTCGTCTGGTAGGTGAACTGGGAACTTGTGCTGCTAGTTGAGAAGACTTCTTCTTGCGCGATGGGGACTCCTGCACGACTTGATGAGCCTGAATCGCTTTTGACCTGTTGAGCTCCCCTGTCACGCTCTGCAACAGGGCGTTAACCATAGACGACTTTGAACTACGGCTAGGACTCTTTTCGACATTGAGCTCCGCCGGCCTTGCAGCTTCTGTCCGTTCAACTCTTCGGCGTTTGGGCCAATTCTCCCCACAGCTGATAGCCCTTCGTAATCCACCTTCAGCAGCGACCCTCGTTGGCCGGGGCGAAGATGAAACCATGATTTGGGCCAGGGTCGAATTCATACCCCCCAGGGGCGCAATAGTCGTGGAGCCATTTTGAGAGAATCGATCCCATAGTTCCAGTGCAGGGTCGGCGTGAGGGGACTTAAGCGCTCGTGACAACTTCTGAACGTTTATAGCTGGTATACGGGGTTTTGAATGAGAAGCGGGTGACGATACGGGAGACGAACTTCGGGCTCGTTTTTTTCCTCTTTTACCTGGCATAACTGGTGACAGTTTTAATCGGTGTTGTATGTCTTCTTTTGTATCCCAGCCGATTTTTTCATTAGGAGAGCCTTCTTCCTCTTTTTCGGCCTCAGTCGTCCCCACAAGATCCTGCCATGCTAACCGATTTGAAGTTGGAGTAACGCTTTCTTTAGGCGCGGGAAGGTTATCCGTCTCCTCAACTTTAATCTTTGAGGCATCATCAAGGTCCGAAGTCACTTCATCGCGGACAGTAGATGCGCCGGCCTCGTGATCATTGGGTTTGGACGGATTCGAACGCTTGAAGGCATTGAGCTTATTCTTGGTGACTTCTGATATTGGCTGAAGTGGTTTAGAGATTGGGTTTCGCGTGACTCGAGTCGCAGTTGAATGGCTTACGGTTGAGTAGCTCCTGGTTTTGCTCCATTGCTGACGAGTCTGTAAAACTCAGTTAGATACTTATAGAGAGAAGAGAAGAAGAAGAAAAGTAAGATTGTGTCGCCGGTTTAATAATATGAATATTATAAAAAGGCTATCATACTTTAGAAGAGTTGTTCTGCTCCGAGAAGGATTTCTGGAGGGGCATAGTGGTAGTGGTAGTGGTGGTATTCTGGTGAATTTATTTGACCATAATTCTTCGTTAACAGATCTTGGTATAAACGAAGATGATGTAGATAATTGGGGAGGGACTAAGTGAATGACCCAAAAAAAAAGATTGAATATTGGCGGTAAGGAATAAGGTCCTAGCTCCAAATAATGAAGGTCCCTTTGTATAGCGAGTTAGAGGGGTGAGAGAAGTTCAATGGTAGAGCAACCTGAATATTGATTGAATTGGATGGATAAGACGCGTCTTTCAAACCGCGTCGCGATTGAAGTTTGGAACCATAAATGGAACGAGAACTGCTTATGTACATAGTATGCACATATTGAAGTAACCAATAAAACACGATCAGCCACAAACTACTTCTCCACTTTATCAGGTACCTGCCCCGATGTCTCATGTGGCTTAAGCAAACTACATGTATACATGTAGTACGTACTATGTACAGAGCTGCCAGAGGTGGACCGATGACGTTTGATAATTGGAACCAATAAATGCCAATTTAATCCAAGCTCCCCCACCTTATGTACATGCCTTACATGCCTTGCATGATCTAGCTTTCCTTGCTACCCCACTAAATACAATTTATCCGTTGCGCTTCCATCTTACGATTTCCCAGGCTTCAATTATAATATCTACCTTACCTAAGTTTCCGATATCTCAAATGATAGACTCACCAAGGTGAGTCGGCAGCAACATAAAATCAAACCGGTAAAATGTGGTCTGGTAACGACACTGACCCCTCCTTCGATGATGGCTCGTCATCAGAACTCACTACAAACCCTCCTTGGCCATTCGTAAATCGGGATGTTCAGACTCAAGTCGAAAAGAAATGCTTTGAAGATGGCGTAACTATACATTTCGAAAGGCTACCTAATACAGTCCCTTTCTGGGCCCCCTTATTTCTCGAGAATGATTCTCTCCGCGTCTTGTACGTTGTAAACAAGACCATTCAAGCCTCTAAGCTTTCTCAGCGTCGCTTGACAGCTGAAGAAGTCGACGGTACCAGCGAAGCTGCTGCTAACTCATGTCGGTACCTCGCTTACACCAATCCTGTTTCATTGGCATTAACTGCTACTATATGTTGGAGGACCAGACAGACTTTCAAATTTCCCCTTTACCAGCCGAAGCAGGGGAGGTTCAATCCGCTTATCTTCCCCTCCAGACGCCTTCCTATTTTCAAAGGCCCCAGGGCCGTCTTCCTCTGGCATTCTGCTCGCTTTCTTTCCTATTTTCCTCTCGTCTTAACCGCCACTCTTGTCTTCTTTTCCTCTATAACAGAAATGTCCTACGATGCACGCTTAGCCAGAGACCCACGCCTCAAAAATTGGGTAGCAGATATCAGAAGGAACCTTAACAAACAGTCTCGTATACAGCACGAGAATCAGTTTCCACAGCAAAATTTGCCAACACGTCCAGATACCAATTCTCAGTCTACCCGGGGAGGAAATGATGCATCCCGCGAGTATGGACGTGATACGTTTACAAGCCAGTCAGGTGGCGGTTTCAATGGGTTAGACTCAGAAGTTAGAGGAAGTCAGTCAACACCTTCTTTCCCCGGATCATATTGGGGCAAAGGAACCCCGTCCCAAGCACCGCCAAGTAAACCCCAAGCCTCAGATTCAAACTCGCGGTATTCAGACGATGACTCGGACCTTTTTGACGACGACGACGATGCCTCTCCAGTCCCAGCCGCTGTAAGGAGAGCAGAGGCGCAACAGATTCGTGCAACCCAAAGTGGTTCCGCTTGGGAACGTATTAGACAGCAATCGCAATCTGGAAGCGCTCAATGGGCTCGTGGAGATTCATCTGGTCAGGAGAGAGGCTGGGGCCAGCTACGACAAGACAAATCGCAAAACACCCAGGATAGTCAGCCTAGGACAGAGGGCTTCACATATTCGAAGCAAGATGAAGACAAAGAAAACAAGATCTATGAGAAAGAGAAGGCCCAGAAAGAATTCGACGCGTTGTTGGAAGCGGAGAGGCGTGGTGGGTCCGGGGGAAGGTAGAGCAAGGAACATGGCTCTATAGAACAACTATGGACGTATTTGGAATGGCTCAGGAAATGAGGCTAAGGTATGAGATATGTAATTCTAAGTATAGGAGGAAATATGTCAACAATACCAATATGTTTCAGTCTTTAATAGCGACACACTCTTATCCTACCACTTTCGTGTCAAGTTACTACGCTATGATCCGTAAGTATTAGGCAAATATTTTATTAAGTATCTAAGGTAGAATATAGAGTACCTATGGATGATGGAAGACTAATTGATATAAACCCATAGAATAAAACTCCCTCTGAGGAGGTATTTCCAATAAGATACCTGAAGAATGTTCTGTTAAAAGGAAAGGAATAGTCTAGATAAAGGCTTGTTCAGTCATGAAATTTAAGATGTTACCATATTAAACCCGACCCTATTGCTGTTTACTTGTGGCTGTTGCGCTTGAATAAATTCATTGAACAATTCATTCAACTAGCATTTTTTATGAAAGAATACCAGAGTGTGTTTGACATTGAATTAATGCAGTGGCTTTATGTCCTCGCACCCCCAACCCATCCACGGCATTAGTTCCACTAGCGATTATTCCTATAAGTTACCTTAGAGGTCCTCAACGTTCCGTGGGTTAAGCAAGACTCCAATCACATCCACAGCGTAGACGATGAAGTAACTATATAACACCTACTAACTCGGGCAAATCTCTTTAGCGGTCCTGAAGATAATTCTATACGGGAAATTCGAAACTCAGGACACCAAAACGGTGTAGTGTTTACATTTAGTTTCCTGCGTCCTTGAGCTGATATATCTACAATATTTTGCTGAACTCTCGCAGTATCAGATAGACTTTTCCAAACTCCACTTCAGTATCTCGTTATCCAAACTGTTCCTCTTCAGCATCTTCAACCACGCCCCCTGATATATTCTAAGATGTGTCACAAGTGGAGCCTAAAATTTATGGCTTGCGGACATATCGACGATGATAACGAAATACTACGTTGCGCTAACTATACTCCTCTGTACAACAGTTGTTCATTGCGGGAACATGGCGCCGACACAGTCAGAGAATACACGCAAGGAGACGGTTCGTGTCGTAAGTGCCTGGGACGTGAAAAATTAAACGAGCAATACCGTCGCTTCCAAGGTATAGAGCCTGACCAAGAAGCACGATCGAGGCTCGACGCTATGAGGACATACCTTTGCTCGTTTGAATCTGTTGAAGCCCAGGAGCTTTTCATAGTTCAGGATCAGCTAATGCGAGAGTATATCTATACGGGTGTTGTATTGGATGTAGTGCCGCTGTTGAGGGAACTCAATTGCAAATTGCCGGAACTTGATGTGCATACAAATTTCGAGGACCAGAGTTCGTGGATTGGGGAAATAGAACCCACTTCGATGCCTGAATATACACCTATATTCGGGCAAACAGAACCTTCACAATGGGGAGAGGCGCTACAGTACGGACAAGTAGCGCCTACGCCAACATGGGACGTTATGTCCCAATCACAAGATTATAGGCCCTCACCTCCCCCTCCGACACCCGCTCAGTTCTCGGAGGAAAATATGAGCTATGACAGTGGCTATATTTCTGCTTCAACGGCCACGTTAGATCAATGGGCCTCGGAAATGCCATACAATTACTCAGAAGAGATGGGGAGTTTCCCTGAAGCAATCTATAATTAAAGAGACTGACCTAGGGAGAATGTATGTAATTTGGTTTCTTCAACGGTGAAAGAACTCACCCTCTCTATGATTCCATTTGAGAGTCTGTCACACTTTGTTTATAGCGTTTTAAGCGGCAGTAGGATTCCTGTGTGTACAGCCTTGGTTTTGGCTAGGGCACGCAAGGGAGGTATAGCGATCTTATTTTTAGTTATATTAATGCATATAATTCATGCTTCTGAGCACTTGGATTCTGGAGGAGAAAAAGGAATTGTTAACAGTGGTTTTTGTTAATATAAGTATGAGTTTATGCTCTTGATTGAGGGTATATATAGTGAATATTAAAAGGTAGTATATTGATGATATTTATCATGATCTAGTAATGCCTGGCCTTCTAGAAATGCTACTATAAAGATGAATGCCCTTTATATAACCAGTCTACTCCTATATCATCATATATCCCCGACAGCGGGAAACAAAGAGGGAAGAAAGAAAAAAGAGTGTGTATGAGATATACTATGTACTGCCACGTGGCTCCCAGATATTGATTCAAACACAGTGACTTTTGGGGAAAAAAGAATCTTTTCTTTTCGTTAAATGAGTCAACATAATATATCTGACAGGAAGACCCTCCTAGGTAGCTAGTATGATGAGCCCTTTGAAACTTTGCGCGTTCAGTTAACAGCTTCACTATAAAAAGCCGCGCTTCTTAACTTGCAAATCTAAAGTCCAGCCTCTTGCTTCCTTCATCTTTTGTACTTTCTCGGTATTCGTTTTGCTCCTGTAGGTAGTTAGATTGGTAGCCAAAATGACGATGTAATTAGTAGTTCAGTCGATATTTGTTACTTACGTCTGGACTCATGGCGTCCCATATCCTGTCTCGGCGCTTGTTTTGGTATACATAGTACAGTTTTACGGCTGTGTATATAACGATATTCAAACAATTAATCCCAATAAGTACCCTATTTCCACGGCGGTCTAGAAGATGTAAGTCTTTGATGGTGAATCGGAATGGGATGCACATACAAAGTGGTTTATCATCGTCACGGTAGATATTTGCGCTCATAATAGCTTGAAGCTGGACACAAATGCTTTGTGATGTTAACGTCTTGTCTGCAATGGGTCGCGATCAACTTACTTGTATGCCGCAGCAGAGACGGTTCTGGTACGGACTGTGTTGGAATTCCGACTACTCCAACCGACTTGCATTGCATGCGCTACGAAAATTTAGTAAAACTAGGTAGCTTTAGAAATTCGTATTTAGGCGCTCTTACGCGATGGATGTGCTAGTAGAACAGTTACAAGTGCGTATGAACCCCAGCGCGAGGTGTGCTGGGGTAGTAAAGCCAGCGCAATAACACATGGGAGAGTCCAAAATTCGACAAGGAGACCAAGCAGAGACCGCTGGTTGATAACTTCGGATAGGTAGGTCAATATCAACATCTGGAATATGTCAGCTTAAATACTCCGTAAAATGGTAAACAGTTCTATGGGGTTCCTACGTTGATAGTGGATATAACGGTCGCCGGGATAGTTAGGAGATTTGTATTGAAAGTATCAAAGCCAAGGGCTCGAAGAGTCAACGTCAAGTATTGCCCCGGTGGGCCAGATGGGATGCCGAACGTCAAGCCGATGACATAAATGGGCCAAAGATGATAGTCGGCCAGCGATTTCAATAACATTTTCAAGGTGATTCCCTGGCGGTTATGCATATCTCCTTTCGAAGGGTCGTCGCGTAGAATTCGGTTCACAAGAATCTTCTCCTCTCGTTCATTAAACCAACCGTTTGGTCGATACCAAGCCTTTGTTTGGGTTGGAGACGGCGCCATCATGAACCAAGACCATATTCCAATGGCAAGAGTCAAAATACCCTCAATAAGGAACCTAGAGGGTGTGTTAGTATTACGTTTCTGGTATTGATAATGCAATGCCTTACAGCCACCGCCAACCTTCATAGCCATGGTAGCCTCTAAGGCGTAGAAGACCATATGCAAGTAAAGGTGCGATCACATCAGTCAACTGATTTGCCATCCAGAATAGAGCCAGGCGAAACGGGAGTTCAGTTCCTTTGAAGAAATATGACTACAGCTAACGTTAACATTTTTGAGACTTACGACTCGCATGGAAACTTACCATATAGAGAATCAGGTCGGGAATGAAACCACCCTGTAAGAGACCTAAGAGGGCACGGCAAGCTAGGAAGGATGATCGTCCCCGGAGCCAAAACTGGGAGCCAGCCACAATGCTCCATAGGATCATTTGTATCGGAATCTAGAGATTGTGAATAGGGGGTTCCTAACGTGATACGGAGATGGAATTCATACCCAACGATCAGGACCTATGAATATTAGTGATTGAGACTCAATTTATCAATCCCAAATTCGTTGTTAAACAGTCGACTTACCGATTTTCTTGCTAACTAGCTGTGAAGGTAGTTCGGCTAGTAGGAAAGACACCAAGCGTACTGTACTCCCATAATTATAATCTAGAAAAAGGCAGAAGTCAGCTACCGAGATAAGCCCATGTCCTTGTGTTTAATAAATCTTACCATTTGTAGTGAATCCCATATCGTCCAAGAAATTGTCGGTGTTAGCCTGGCCGAGATTACTCCTGTCCAAGTCCAGGGCAAAGAAGGCAATACAAGCCCAGGCGGTCACCTTCCAATCGATCTTCTTAACGAGTCTCTAATCATCCATCATAAGTATGAAGAGCTTTATTGGAGAGAAATTTCTATACCTCTTCTTCGCCCCATGTCCACGTAAAAGACGGGTCGAATCGATGAAGGTTCTCATACTTCGGGCTCGGCTTGAATTGCTCTGCCTTTACCGGATCGTCAAATACAGATGGCTGGGTAGCAATATCGTCGGGCCTATGCTTCTTAACCTTTCTCCTGAAAAGGCTGAGGAGAGAATGTCTGGAGGGAGTATGCTCTGCAACAGTCGTTTCGATAACCTCCTTTGACGGGGATTTCTCCTGGTCTGAATCGCTAAGTCCATCCCGAGAAGAGCTGGCCGTATTTGAGGCGACATTAATAGTGACTTCATCCCTTTTTACCGCCATTTTGTCGCTTGACTGCTGATCGTCCAAGACCAAAAGACCTATTCTGTCTTTACCAACTATCGCCCCTGAACCCAAGATATGTAGACCTAATAGCCATCTTATCTATCGCCGATTTCGTCGCCAGTATCGAAATCGTCATTTTGGCTGCACTTGCACGATTGCCCTAGCCTGTGCTACTGTAACCCACTATTCGGTTTCTGTATACTGCCCCCCCGTCGTGGGTTATAGTAGTTATCGATGGTAACATCCCCACGGCATGTGGCGAAATGGAAATAATGTACGGACGACCAACTGAGCAACCACGTTCAAGCTATTTCAAAATAAGTTCGATGGAGGGTAGTAGACTTGTCTTGGCTGGGTTTGACGTGCTCAACTTAGTTGGAGATACCTCCATCGTCGGAATCGCATCATATGGGGAAACGATGAGGAATATGCGGGGGTCAAACACGGGTATCAGATAACGCGGGTTGAAGCCAATATCAAAGCAAGATATATAGTCGACGCGTTGACCATCGGATGGAGGGGAATTGTGCAAGCCAATTGAACCAACTGCATTCACAATGGCGCCCTCAGTCGCAGAAGTATTACCAAGCGCATCCGAGCTAAAGGAGAAGGCGGAGCAGAAGCTTAACAAAGCTTACGACGTAGCACAGCACAGCTCCGTAAGAGATCACATTAAACGGTACCTATTATATATATCTGAGCTAAATTCTTCAAAAGTACAAGTACGCTAGCTATTTGCCCGTGTACGATGAAACGACGACGTTCCCGCCAACGGAGCCCTTCGAGTTCGTCGACCGGGGCCTCCTAGCGGACAAAGCTAAACCGCATCTACTCGGGTTGAAAGACCCAAACGTAGTTGTCACCAAGCTTACTCCTCGCGTCGGCACGGAAATCTCTGGCCTACAGCTCTCCGAGTTGACGGATGAGCAGAAGAATGAACTGGCCTTGCTAATCGCAGAAAGGGGTGTCGTCGTGTTCCGCGGCCAAAACTTCAAGGACATCGGAGTCCAGAAACAGAAGGAGTTCGGCCAATACTTTGGGCGTCTCCATGTTCACGTGCGTGATGTTAGCCTCTTAAACTTTCTTATAATCATTCGTTGACATTGAATAGCCTGTCGGAGCCCATGTCGACGGCGCTATTGAGTTCCACAATATCTATTTGGGACCAGACAATCTATACAGAGCTCAACGCCGTCTCGAGCGCTTGACTACCACCGGATACCACTCGGATGTCTCATATGAGCACCAGCCCCCTGGGATCACACTTCTCACTTTACTTGCAGTACCCGCCACTGGAGGTGATACTGCGTGGACCTCCCAGGTCGCGGCATACGAGAGGCTTTCAGAACCAATCAAGGCATTACTTGAAGGTCTACGTGCTGAGCATAGTGGGTTCCCTCAGGCTGAAAATGCGCGTCGTGACGGGAAATTCGTCCGTCGCGAACCTGTTAAGTCAGACCACCCTATTGTAAGGGTACACCCAGTAAGTACCTATATAGTTCTTACCCTTTCACTATATGTAAACATATCTGACCTCGCTTCCCAGGTGACTGGACAGAAAGCGCTCTTCGTGAACCCAGGATTCACGAAGAAGATTATAGGATTGAAGGCGGAGGAGTCCGATGCAATTCTCCAATTACTCTTCAAGGTTCGTGCTTCCCGGCTTATTTTTATTGAAAACAAACAGTTCTCTAACTTTGTAACCATTCATATAGCATATATCTCAAAGTGCGGATATCCAAGTTCGCGTGAAGTGGGATGATCAGACCGTGTCGCTCTGGGACAACAGAGTTACAGCTCACACTGCTATTTCCGACTATGATGTACATAATGAGGAAGAAGGCTTGCGCCACGGATTCCGCATTACTACTCTTGCTGAACGCCCGGTAGGTGTTAACGGACTGGAGACAGTTTGGTAAGGTTGAGGCCGTAGCCTACCTAGGTAATTCTTAGTTTATATGAGTTGCTGGATTGCTGGTAATCCAATCCCAAACGGGCGGATCTTCTACTATCTTAACATTGAAATCCAGGCTAAAGTGACTCACGACGCCGATGAATAATATTATATTAAGTAGAAGTATATAGACTAGCCCTACTATGAATGCAGGTTGTTAAGCTTTCACCTCTTTAAAACTGCCAAAGCAATAATGAGAATTGCGATTGTGAATTCCTATCAAATGTATAATGCAATTATCGTAATAACTGACAGGTTAGCTTAAGTGCCGTCATATTTCTAAGGCTGTCTCTTAAAGGGGTCTCCAGCTTGCTAGGCATATTTTGATTTTACCACGTTTCCGGTCCGAATTTACCGCCCTCTGGTACTGTCTTAAGCCACCCCGTATACGATGCATCCTGTTTGTCATAGTTAGCAACTTCATAAACCAAACCAAGCACTGCATAATCTAGCTAGTATATCATGCACTTACAACAGTGTTGAACACATCCACGTTGCCCCACCACTGGGGAATGGTAACTTCCGGAAGAGTTATGGCAAAGAAGATGACAATCGTTGACAAGATAAGCCCTGCGTCGAGAGCGGCAGCCGTGATATAGTTGTATGTTTTCCACCAGCCGCCAAATCTTCTCCGTATCCCATAGTTAAAAATCAAACCGAATATTGCCCAGGATGAAAAGCTGATTGGAGTGGCTGGAGGCAGCCATGCCATGGCACCAAACATGATCGGAGCATTGAGATGTCGCGCAAACCCAATTTTCATCTTACGAGTAAGGAACCACAGTATGACGGGGAGCGCGGCCCCGATCAGCCAGAACCAGTTGAAGTTCGCGTACATCGATCCGGGACCAAACATACGTTCTGGTCCCAAAACTCCCCACACGATTGACGATGAGAAGAAGGCTCGTCCATTGGGACAGGTGAAATGGCTAGGTTGAGTACTACGCACCAATTAGTTTGTTAGGCACACATAACTCCCCGTGGTATAACTCACTTGGTGCAAACATCGGGAATAGCTCCTAATGTCCAGTTCATGACCGCAATCTGCACGAACACGGCCCATATACTCGCTATGACCTGGCACCAGAAGGTAACTCTAGGCGGTATTTTCATATAGTGGGCTGTCTTCAGGTCGGTGCTCTATTTTGGATTAGCAACCTCAGCGAACTCCCGGACCCAACTTATTGGGGCAATATTTGACGTACATATGTCTGAGCTTGTCCTAATGTAATTGTACTGAAGACTTTGAAAATCATGACCGCAATCGGACGACCTGGGAATATGAAACCAGCTATGAATGGCGAGATGACGTTCAAAGACAATTGGATAGTAGAAACCGCCATCACCATGCATGTAGGAATCACAAACACTAGGGCCAGTATAACAGATACGAAGAAACCCCACCAAGGGAGTTGGGAATCGTATGCCAGCACGGTTGCAAGTCCGAATGCGATGGAGACAACTAGAAGAGCATAATACCACCACTCAGGAGCCTCGCGATACTTTTTCATCATCTTGAGGTGAATATCGGGTTCCTGGTTGCGCGCAGTCTTGAATCGATACCAAATCTCTTTTCCATTGAAAAGTGCTGTATGCACAAGCGCGGCTGTCAATGCGGCGAAAGAAAGCCCATAATTTAGAGCTAATGAAGGAGACAGGAATAATGGTGAATAGTTGCGGTACTTCTCTAAGTCGAGAGTGTGGTTATCTCCGAGAATCTTGGCGACGGTATATGCGCTCTGCGTATTGTCGTAGGTTTGAGAGGTTACAAGGGGAAGATAATCAGAATATCTAGGTAGGTATTAACTCATTAGAAACAATACCTGTTAATGAGAACATCCAATCGTTTGGAAAAAGCGAAAGCGGTATAGACTTACAGGGCACCAGTATATGCCATTCCGATACACGGAATAATAACAAAGAAGAAGAGACCGATCAAAGTATTAACATGGGCATATGTCGGAGCCAGCAAGGGATCTTGTAGGTAGGCAGAGACGTAGGTCCAGTCGAAAGTAAGAGGAATAAGACTGAGTCCCGTGAACCCACCGAAGAGCTGGTTGAGCACAGCGTTCTCTGGCTTAATCCATGTCACGAAAGCGAACACGGACAGGCCTTGCCAAAGTACCCCAGGTATCCAATAGTAGCAGAACATGCCACCCATCACAATGAAGAAGTATCTATAGCGACTTATCACCCAACCGTTCGACTTGGTACCGTCGCTTTTGCTCTTGTCATGGAGAGCGTAGAAAAGCGAGGTATAGCTGAACTGAGAAGGCCACATCATTGCGGCTGGATAGATTAGGAATCGCCTAAACATCCCAGATAAGGAGATCCCTATAAGTTGTGAACTCAGCGTAAACATCAAAGCAAAGCCCCAGCCTAAATTGAGGTTGTAGAATGGCTTTCCTTGGAGCGCAAGCAACGCGTCGGTGGAGTACGCGTATGAGATAGAGACGTTTGACATGATGGTAACGACAACATGCTCTTTAATAGTGAAGGGCCCCGTATTCAAAGTCCACTCCTGACCAAAAGTTTTGAATACTCTCGTTGGCATGATCTTCGCCCATAGAGATCCAACAGGATAGACTAACAATACCACGACCAAAGCTGGGAAGTTGACCATTGGACTCCGCATGCTTAGCAGCATATTGAGGCCTGAACCAAGGGTAACGAAGATCATTCCCAAGACCCAGGCTCTTACGGTGCATGCGACTTCTCCGCCATCGGTATTTCGCACGGCGGCACGCACTTCCTCGTAAGGGGAATCTTCGATAAACTGTGAATCGGTCTCGATAATCTCTTCGACATCCCCGTGCTTAATTGCCGAATTGACGGCATTGAGCTTCTCTCGAGGAAGATTGGGATCCCATTGGTGATTATGTTGAATCTGGTCGAGGTCTTTGAGGGCAGTAGTTACATCTATATCGCGTAGTTTCTCATTAGAGGAATTAGACGTTGCGTCCTTAGCTGAGTTAGGACTGATCGCAGATGTGGTGTTATCGGAGGCATCTGTTCCTTTGAAGAGAAACCCCATGATGGCTAATGAGCAATCCGTATAGGATTAAATCGTAACGACAAGAAAGAAGACCTTGGCGGGTGCCATGGGTGAATATAATAGAGCATGTCTTATCTTTCTTCTATCCACCACAATGGGTCGAGACATCTTTCATCCGCCTCATCTCCGAGAGTCACCTATCAGAGCAGGGTCTAAGAAGGTGAATTGGGGGAATGCCAACTAGTCCGGTATATCGCACCCTTGACAAACTCCCCGCATTGTCCTCGTAACACTCCCTTTCTTTGGGCTTTTGGACCTTCCAAAAGTGACCAGGTTAGACGAAGTGTGACCAAAACCGGGAAACATTGCGCCTTTCGGGAGTGGGTGTGGACTTGTGTGGACTTGCTCTATACTAACTAGGTCAGGTCGGCTTATGTATTTTGAACAGACATTGGTGGCTTCTTCCCATGTACCTTAGCGCGCGGGGGGGTATTTGAAAATGGTCGCAGCGATGATTTCAGGGTTGAAAATGCTTACATAATAATATTCAAAAAATATTATTATTTTATTTTTTGAAAATGATTATTATTATAATTTTTTGAAAAAAATAATAATAAATTATTATTATTATTTTTATAATATTATTATTTTATAAATATATAAATATTGATTATGTAATTATTTTTATTTTTAAAATAATTTTTTTAATGAAAATAATGTTGAATTGATGAAAATAATGTTGAATCCATTTTGAAACGAAAATCATTTTCAAATACGCGTACTAAAAATTTTTATTATGTAAAAAATATAATTTAATATATTTGAATATCAAAAAAATTTACATAATCAAATGATTAATTAGTTCAATGGGTTGGCCACCCATTAAGATAATTATTCGAACGCTATTTTTTTTCAAGAAATTTTGAAGCTATTGCCAAAACTATGCGTTCGAACCCCACGAAAAGCAATATCCAATATTTCTTTTTTTTTATTTTTCAACTTTATCGTTTCTTATCTAAGTTTTGTGTCACCTTTTTCAATTTGAAAATGATTTTCAAACTTTAAAATGATTTTTAAACTTTAAAATGATTTTTTTCGAAAATGGCTTCAAATGAACATGGTTTTATATATATAAAACCATTTTCATTTGAAGCTATTTTCGCATAATATCATTTTGAAACTCGAATATCATGTCATAAATGAATATATATTCATTTAAGAATCAATTCTTCAGCATTTTCACTCCAAAATGATTTTCATAAACTGACATTATTGCTGTAACCATTTTCAAATACCCCCCTGAGCCTAGTAGGTATTCGGTAACCTTGAACCGACATCCTCCAACAAGGGGGGACTAGGGGGAAGAGTAGATTGAGCTGGGGAAAATAAAGCACGGTTATAGGCGAATGCGGAATAAGATGGCTTATCATATCCACTTCTCCAAATGGTGGGGATCCTGTTTGTTGCCACTGTTGATAGGGATCGTAGATAACTAGGAGATAACAATGTCGAGAGTGGTCGTGCGAGAGATACGAGCTTATCATTTACGTCCGAATGATCTTGTGTTGGGCAAGTTATGTGTTCTTGTTGGTATGTTAGTGGAATTGGAATTTCTTGGTGAGGGTGAGATTCCTTAGAAAGATTCCTTAGTGCTGGAACTAACCTGGTTAGATTACCTAAGGTACTACGTATGAGGTACATGTTAGTACTACGTTGTACGATTACATACTAAGGTTAGTAGGTTGGTACCTAATTACCTACTGAAATATGTATACTGAGAATGCCCAAGTCTTGTCCGGTGGTTGGAAACTTCACCGGCTCAACTTCCACCTAAAAAGAGTTCAACGTGCAAATACGGCTTAGCTGAACTGATAATATAAGCGCACCGCGAGTGCGGCTGAGATGGCCAACGTTAATTGGGTTATGGCTCCAGCTCTGACAACCACGTGTAACATAATCAGCATTTAAGAAATTCAACCTGTCGATCCAGAGCCTCGTTTGATCGTTTATTAGCCTTTAACTCTTTAACGTGTACTTGGAAATTAGCAAGATGCCGCAGACTCACCCTAGGAACCAAGTCGTATTCGCACCCTCACGAGTAGATCACGATGGCATCATATCTGTCTTCTTAGCCGGTACCACTACTCGGACGGATGACAGGGATTGGCGCGAAGTGCTAACTGAATCCCTTACGGATTTGCCCCTCACCGTTATCAACCCATATCGATCGGATTGGGACTCGAGTTGGCGCGAGGACATTACCTGTGAACCTTTCCAGGAGCAGGTGGAATGGGAGCTTGACATGCAGGAAAAGGCCCATATAGTGGTCATATTCTTTCATCCGGCAACCGAAGCTCCCATCAGCTTACTTGAGCTTGGTCTTTGCGCTAGAACCAAAAAAGCTATCGTCGTGTGCCCCGAGGGGTATAAGAAGAGGGGAAATGTTCAGATTGTATGTCAAAGATATGGGCTCGAAATCGCAGATAATTTTGATGCATTAAAGGAGGCCGTAGTGAAGAGATTACCAACCGGCTCTTTGTGAACTTTGAGGAAATGATATAGTTATTAATTCTCCCGCTTAACGGTTCGGATATTGTTAACTGGTCATTAGCTGGGACAACTTAAATGCGGCAAACTGAATCTTAGTTATGTTGCGACCACAGAAGAGTGCTTTATATCTGGAACATGTATCTAGCCTAAGGTGTAATTTTATACTGGCTAATACAACAATGTGATTAGAAGATTAAGAGTTGACATAATGAAAATTGGAAATGTCCACGGGTTCCTGGCAACGGGCGACGGGTACCAAGCCAAATCCACTTATTTCAAGGTCCGCCGTCTGGGGAAGCGGGCCGGGATTTTCTCCGCCTAAAATCTTGTGGGCGGCCTGGCGAAGCACCTGTTTGGGGACTTGAGCCTGGGGGAAGGTGGGAAGGTGGACTCGGCGCCCCGCCCGTTCTCAAGCAAACCTTAGACATTAGGTGGCGGGGTGTCGGCGCTCGACTTTTTATCCCTTCAATATTTTAACGTGTTGCTGAAAATACTTAACTACCCCAAAAAAACATTCAATAGTCTGGTATAATTCAATTGTCCTTCTTGCATAAATACTTCTTGATTTCACCCATTGCTTACTTCACTCTTCCATTCTATAATTATTATCCAACTTCTAGCTTTAACTCATCATGGATGACCAATTCAACGGCCGCACAGACGATGATCTGTTTGCAGATGACTTCGAACCCGTAGAAATTCAACAAGAGCTTCCAACGAAGAACGAATCAAGCGCTCCTCCGGTAGCTGACAATCAATCACCACCTGCGAGTACCGAGCAGCCCGCCCCAGCGCCGGTCCAGCCTGCTCCCACCCCCAATGCGCCTCGATCTCTCGCTCAATCGCGACACGCAAAGCAGCCTCCGCCATCGTCATCACATCATCATCCGCGACCGCGCAAACACTCGCCGAAGCCTACCGCCGTAGACCCTCAGCAGCAGCAGCAGCAGGGGTCTCCGGCTAAAAGCACCACTAGTAGCGGCGCTGGGGGTAGCGACAAGAAAGCGCAAGCAGCAACCGCGAAGCTCGGTCAGAATACGGCCCTCGCGGATCGGTTGGCGTCCGGCGCAAATCCTCGCACAAAGCTGACCGAGTCTGAACTAGCAAGCAAGATGGAACAGATGCGAATTTTAAACGCGGAGAAGACGCGCCGGTTTGAGCAAGCTGAGCGCGACAGTCGCTCGCACGCTATTGCTTACGAAAAGGGTATGGAGGAGGCGCGGCGGCGTCGCGCGGAAGAAGCCGAGAGACGTCGTAGAGGCGAGGAGGAGAGGCGCCGCATGGATGACGAGCGCGCCGCTAATCGCGAGCGGAAACTAAAGGCTATGGGTGCTAAGGAAGGCGGTAGCTGGGATGAGGGTAAAAATCTCGAGGATGAGCGAGACAGAAGGGCTGGCTTCCGGGGCGCAAATGGTGGTATTCGTGGCGCGCGTAATAATGGTGGCATAGCTGGGAGTAGATTCGCGGAGAGGGACAATGACACAATCCCCAGGGAGTTTGGGCCTGACGATTTTAGAGGAAGAGGGCGCGGAGGGCGCGGGAGGGGAGGAGGCTCAACTAGAGGTGGCGGTAGAGGAGGAAGAGGAGGCTTTAACCATGATGGCGAAAGGGGCGCCAGTTATAAGACGCCTGGAACAACGACGACACCAAATGGTAACAAACCCCAACCGCAAAAAGCAGCCCAAACTCCTCCTACCGCAGAAGACTTCCCAGCTTTGCCAACGGCTAAGAAGCCAGATACGGCGAACAGCGCCACAGCTGCGACGAATTCTTCCGTTCTACCGCCCGAGCTTAATTCGCCTCTTGGGAAATGGGATGATGAGATGGCAGCTCTTGATGCTAAGACCGAAGCTTAAGGAATCCCTTTCAAGTATAGAGTGCACTCCCGCTGGAGTTCACGGGGAAAAAGGAAAAGAAGAATTAAAAAACAAACAAAAAAGAAATATTCCAATAGAGTGTATGGTAAGGACAAACCGCGGAGATGGGAAGTTTGGATTACAGGCTCGCACAACACAGCCCAGGCATATGAGCATTAGAGATACCAGAAAGACCAAAATAAAAGCAAAATGGCGTCTATTACCAAAAACCAATAGAGGTATTTTATGTGCGCCCATCCGTAATGATATCATGCCTAATTTTGACCATGGAAAACCATACGCCAGTAACTCCTTCACATGCTTTGATATTGTTATTTTATTACCAACCGCTGCGAAAGCCACGGCCACTCCTACCTCCATAACCACCACGTCTGGGCCCCCTAGGCCCTCCTTTCCACCCGCCGTCACCATAGCCTTCGTCCCGCATGGGGCCGTCGTCTTGCAGCGGAGGGCGCGGACGTCCTCTGATATCCTTTGGCAGGGACTCGTACGTCTTCCGCATCTGTGCATAGCCGAGGTGCATCTTTCCATAGAAATGATCTGCCAACCTGCGGTCGTTGTCGAGCCTCGAGAGGTACGCGCCGCACACGTCGCAGACCTGGAGCTTCTGGTGGCCGGACGGACCGCTGGTGTCGGCCAGGGTCTTAAGCTCGCGCTCGCGCTCCATCTTGGCCTGGGCCGCCTGCCGCACCTTGAAGAACTCCTCGTACGCGCGACTGACCTCACCTAAATCACCTAGGATCTGGACCTCCTGCAGCCCGCAGTTGATAGTGGCGCTCAGGTCGGAGATAGCCTTGAGCAGGACGTTCGTCTGGCGGATCTCGTCGGGGGTCTTCTCAAGGCGGCGCTGGGCGGCGTCGATACGCCGGTTGCACTCCTCGATGTACTTCTGCAGGTCGCGGGCGTAGTCGATCTCGAAGCCGTACTTCTGGCGCGCGGGCTCGGGCAGGCTCTCGTACTCCGTCTTGAGCGACTCGGCGTGGATCTTAGGGCACGGCCCGAGGTCTTGCTTCGTGTTCGTGAACAGGTCGTGCGGACAGGTGCCTACGATGTAGGATCGACACACCTTGGGGTCGGTCAGGGAGACTTGGGCCGAGCGCGAGGTTTGAGGCCCGCCCATAAGCTGCTCTGTAGAGAAGGGAATCAAGTAATGTTAGCTAGAAACGGTCTGAGTAAAATAGGAGTGGCTGGAGAGAATCTTACCAAGCAGCTTTCTTTGCTCCGCCGCCATCTTGGAGATTCAAAGTGCAGAGTGTTTAGCTAATTATAATGCGGCAAAGCGATAAGTTTTTGTTGAAGGTGTGTTTATTAAGGAAGGGGTTGGTGATAGTTGATAGTTGATGTTGGCGCGATGATTAGAGAAAAAAATAGTGTATGAACGATGGCAACAAGGCTGAATCAATTGGCCGTTCAGAAAAGTTAAGCTTCCAAAGATTGATATTTGCGGGGACCAATTAGGTCATTCTTTGGCATGTTTAGTGGGTTCAGCTTGCATTGCTTGGTGGGCTCGGCAGGGGCACAAGCAACCAGGCCGGCCAGAGAAGCAGCCAGGGGTCCCTTATCTTACCTAACAATTAGGTACCTCTCATGGTAAGAGATACTGGTAAAGAGGTACCTAAGTCAGCATCTAGCCTTGCTTAAATTATTCCACGTTGCTGGATCTCGCATCCAATAAATCGACGTATCAAAAACTCCCCATCTACAAACATTGAACTTATCACCATAAAAAGAAAAATAGGTCGTCCTCATGGACTATCGACGGCCACGATGCGCCATTTCTTTTCTTACTTGATACCCTTTTCGATTCTGTTTTGGACTGTTGCTCTTGCTTCCGACTATTACGAACAATTAATTCTTAAGCCGTTGCCTCAATCTACCGTCCTCGCCAGCTTCAACTTTAGATCCAACACAACCTTGTCGCAATTTGAAGCGCGCAACTTTCAGTATTTCCCTCGATCGTTAGGACAGATCTTACAACATGTTGGGACACGAGAATTACATCTAAGGTTCAGTTTAGGGAGATGGGATGCTGAGAGCTGGGGGGCGAGGCCGTGGGATGGCACGAAAGAAGGCGGAACGGGTGTCGAGCTGTGGGCATGGCTTGAAGCAGACAGTGACGAAGAGTATGTTATGCAGCGTTGGCGATACCCTTAGTTCTATTTATGCTAACACTCTTATAGGGCCAGTCGCAAATGGTTGAGTCTTACAAACGCATTATCCGGCCTCTTCTGTGCTTCGCTAAACTTCATCGATGAAACGAGGACAACTCGACCCGTCATGTCCTTCCAACCCGAAGGAGACCACTCAAACACCACCTTAGCTAACATGCAATTGCTGCATGGTGTCCTGCCAAGAGAAGTCGTTTGTACAGAGAACTTAACTCCTTTTCTGAAGCTACTACCATGCAAGGGTAAGGCCGGAATATCGACGTTACTTGATGGACACAAACTCTTTGACGCATCATGGCAAAGCATGGCCATAGATATTCGACCTCTATGCCCGGAAGGCCAAGAGTGTGTGCTGCAGATCGAGCAAACAATCGATATGGTCTTGGATATCGAAAGGTCCAAGCGCCCTAGAGGTAAGGAGCAATTGTCTCATCTTCCTCTTATTTCTAATACGTTGCAGATAACCCTATTCCCCGACCTCTTCCGGGCCATGAGTTGAAATGCAACACATCAAAACCATACCATTCTAGTGATACATGCTTTCCTACCGACTATGCTGAGGGCCAAGAGTGGGCGCTTGACCAAGTCTTTGGTAAGACAATTAAGGGAGCTTGCCCCTTGACTGATCCAGAGGTCCCTCCTGTCTGTATCCAGGTTCCGCATACTAGGGATATCTACATAACCGCTGGTGCGAGCGAGATTAAAGATGCAAATAAACCCTCCCGATGCTACCAAGTTCCGCTGGAATCCGACTTCTCTATGATACTTCCCCATATGTCACGGGAAGGCGAACATCCTAAAACGGATGCCGATGAGATTGTCAAGCCCGAAACTCCGCTTCTATATGCGGAGCGTAGCTTTACAGGGCATGGGTATGAGAGAGGCGGAGTAAGGACTATCCTTACTAACCCAAGCCCAGATACAGAAGTTGAGTTCTTCTACATGGAGAGTCTTCCATGGTTCATGAAAATCTACCTCCATACCCTTACAGCCCACGTAAATGGAGTAGCCGGGTCCAAGAACGATATCATCGAGGAGATTTATTACCGGCCAGCTTTGGATCGTGTTCGAGGAACACAACTAGAACTACGGATGCGTATTCCACCTGCCAGTACGGTTTTTCTTACGTACGATTTCGAGAAGTCTATCTTGCGCTACACCGAATATCCACCAGATGCGAACCGCGGCTTTGACGTTGCGGCAGCTATCATAACTATTTTACCCTCTACATCCCCAGATGCTCCATTAGCGCGACAAAAAACCTCAAATTTACGTACCACGTCTCTTCTTCTCAGTCTACCTACACCAGACTTTAGCATGCCGTACAATGTGATCATTTTCACTAGCACAGTCATCGCCCTTGCGTTCGGTGGCTTGTACAATATATTAATCCGAAGATTTGTGGGAGCTAACGAAGTCGTCGACAGCGGTGTTGGTGGTTTAAAGAACAAGATCATCGAAGCTGTTGCGAAATTAATAGGAAACTCAAAAGGGGCGAAAGGAAAGGTAGACTAGATGGTAGCTATAGCCACGCGAAGGCAGTGAAATAGACTTAGAAAACTACTCCCATTGATGCCTCGCGATCCATAACTCTGTGTTCGTAGTTATCAGTCTCACTAATAAAGGTCTAGTGGAGGATGCTATGATGCCTTACGACTATTCGATCTGACAGATAGTCGGTAGTTGCTAGAGTAGTAAATATCAGGTAAACCTGGGAAGGGAGAGAAGATTCAATAATTAATAGTTAAGTAATTTTATAATAAGGCGATATACCAAGCACCTGGCCAGTCGCTGAGTGTTATCTATCTTTATACATGTAGAAATTCAAAGCCAATAATTAAAAATATACAGTAATGAAAGAAGCGATGTGCCCCCGTAGATTGTAGTGTCATATTTATGTAACTCGGACACAGTTTCTTTTATGCCAACCCCTGAGGCTGGAGAGCGGCTCCTAGTACGTACGTCGAAGAGCGGAAGTAAGCCTGCATCCGGCCCATCGCCACGGGATTTGTGAGTTGCTCCCAATGCTGATGCGGCTGTTGCCAGCCCCCGGTATATTTATCCCCGGAATCCTCATTGCGGTCTCCGGGGTCGGGCTGCGTCGTGATGGTCTCGAAGCTCGAACGCTTGCTGCTGGGGTAGGACGATGGGTTGTAGGAATCGGCTGTGCTAGTAGCCGAGTAAGAAGACTCACGTCGCCGGTGATTTTCGGATTTTCTTCGTCTATTCGAGCCGAATACGCCTAAGCTACCTGCTTCGGGGTCGGGCGTGGGGTCTGTCTGGACGCTGGCGTCTGCGTAGCTTGACCTAGGCTTTGTCGCTGCGGTTGAATTAAACCTAAAGCTCTCCGTGTTTCCATCTTTATGAGAACCACACGTGCAACAATTCTCCGGCGCTTTAGGTTTTGCTGAAGTGGCAGATTTCGCGGGCGTTGGCGGAGGATTGTTTCCTTGCGGACTCGGCTGTTCTTTCAGCACGCCTAAATCTTCACTCCCGTATATAATGCTGCGCGGACGCGTAGCCCATGATCGCCCCCGTTGATGGAACGCAATCGGGACCAGAGATATCCGGCGTAGCTTATCTGCCGATGATGATCGGCCATGAGTCGCCGGTACTGACTTCAGGTGAGGTCCAGGAAGATGATCTACTGCTGGCGACATAGACGGAAGTGTGCTCGATCGTGGTCGTTCGGTATCTCCTCCTGAAAGTTCCCGCGCCCTACTCATCCGCCGCTTTCCCCCCGCAGAAGGGCTACCGCCATTGAATGTTAGGGCTCTTCGAAGCATTTGCTGCTGGGTACCCGCAGGTTCGCTCCGAATTTCTCCATTCCTGTCCGATGCCCAGAATGTGTCCTCTCCCGAGAGTATCACCTGTAGAGTCTCAAAGTCTCTTGTGCTGCCATCGAGGGGAAATAGCCAATCCTCCAAGCGCCTTGGGAGGCCGTGAGATCCTATAATCAATGAAAGTTAGAGAAGTCAAAATATTCATAATGATATTCAGAGACCTACGCTGCCTGTATTCACCAGCATGAGTTTTCCAGCAGATGTAATGTTTCCCACCGGATCCGAGAGCTGTCACGACCAACTGCGCTACGCCGTCCGAGTCATCGGCATTATCGGCTAACGAGCGTAAGATATCCGCGACCATTTTTGATGCCTTCGCCAGCGTCGAGTATTATTACATTATATTCCAGTTACACCTATTCAATTCGTATTCGTGGGCCAGCCGTATGTAGAAGCATGAATACGGGAAGGATGGAGATCATAGTATGTACAGTATACAAATTAATCTTTTGCAATTCAAGATCGTGGAGCCGACGGCGAGCTGCCAGAAACTAGGTAGCTCCTGATTGATCAACACGAAACTTGTTGAAGATGAGGCTGGGGAAGAAAGCAAACGCATGATTTTAGATACACGGAGAAGGGCTGAGACACCGACGTCCTGGAAAACATATGATATGGGCCCAGTCCGCCCAGCTCCCCAGACAGAGTCGCATCTGAAACCAACGACAGGGGGGTCCATGAAAGATGTCCCCATATTGATTCTAGAGCTCTTGTCATATTTTACGAAATTTTGTTGAACATTGGACGAAACATTTTCTTGACTACATTGCCTTTACTTTGAACCAGTTAGTCTCACCTTTACGAACTAGAGCTTCTTACTCTTCCTTCTCTGTTCATACACTTACAGCCCTGGAGACTACGAGTTTGATTAGGAAAAACTGATGTCTTCCGATATTCATACATCACAAACTTTCACATTTCAAGGAAAGACCCTTCAAGAAGCTCTCGAAGAAGTCGCCATGGCTGTGCCTATGATATTGGCGCTCACAATTGCCCCTGCTCTCTTAGGGACACAGGAGGCCATCCGACAAAGCCAATCCAAGAATAAACGCGAAGAGCACCGAGCTCGCCGCTGCAACCTTGTGGTTTCTTGCGTAAAGCAATCAATACGGAGTCGAGACATAAATGGAAAGTTAGTGGTCCTAAAAGATAATAAGGTAAAGTTATTCTCAACACTACAATTCAAGACATGTCACTTACACAGAATATCACAGCTCTATATCACGACTGGTGATTCGTCCAGCGAAGATAATAACACCAATCCTGCGAACACCGGACATCCGTTCGCAGGATACTATTTACCATACCCCGATAAATCATATGAGGGTCTAGTCAGCACCATAAGCGACGATCCACCAATGTTAAACTGGATATACGTTGATAAGGACACCTACGAAGTCAAATATGGCGTCCGAGCCGACGCACAAGCTCACATCACAGGGCCGTTTGATTGCACCCGGCAGGACCGGCGCATGACCCTAGAGGGATGGGAGGGTTTCGTCGCAGTAGAAGAATTCCCAGGCATATGGGCTCTATATTTCGATCGCGACGATGACGGCCTAACTACAAAGGTCCCGATGGGAACTAGAGTGCTCGAAGTAGAACTCACTCGGCGCGAGAAGAAGGAGCGCAAACCTGAGCCAGACCCAAACCAAGCCCAGACATTAGATGAGAAGATGAAGCAACATAAAGAACAAACCCAAAGAGAGGAAGAAGAGAAGCAGGAAATGTTTCGTAGACAGCAGCAAACTGATGCGAACGAGCAAAGCGGAGAGCCGTCGCAACAGGAGGGAGACACCACGCAAAACCAGGTTACGGGAGAGATAGACGTCGGTGACCCACAGCTTGATCTGAGCAAGTTGCACCTTGATCCAAACTCTCATACAGAATATCCATCTGGGACCATCCCTCATTCACCTAGTATAGCGACCGATAACATATCATTTTGGTCTGCAGCAAGAAAAGCTGAGGGCCTCAGCGACACTGCATCCGTTACGGCAGCTAGTTCTATTGCCGAAAGACTCGATACTCTTGAAGAGCAAGCGAACGAATCAGGTGGACCGGGGTATAAAAAGCCCTACGTTGAAGACGAGGTCGTCGCGGAGGAGCATGTAAACAGTGCATAGAGTATAAACAGCCGCCGTATAATTCGCGGGCGAATGACTACCTTAGGTAAAGATACCCCTAATTCAAAATAATTAGACATGGACAACCCGTTTCCCCCCCTTTAGCTAGAAACCCTAGATGATAACTAAATGGCCATCAAAGAAGTGAGCTCAAGGGTCGAGAACTTGACAGCTGTGGAGACAAATTGAAGTAAACGGCACGTCCACGTCGTTGGCTACGGCGGAATTAACGTTCAGGGTCCTCGACAGGGTTTATTAACCTCAACCCACAACCCACAACGGCCTTGCGTACTGGGGCTGACTATTCCGGGATAGGCAATACACGTAATTTGATACCCGGAATCTCTTAACCATGGATATATCAAATAGGGGAGCGCCAAGTTCAACTTCTCACTGCTGTGAAGCCTGTTTGAGTTGTAGAATTCACAAGGAAATCGTAGCTGCTAAACAGCACATAGTGTAACACGTTGAAGCGTAGGTAACCTGAATAATACATGTTCGGGAGGAATCGCGAGCTTGTAATTGGTTCAAAACGGGGTAAGGGGCTTGCATGTACTAAAATAAAGCGGCAAGCTTATAGTTGTTCACCCCCAGGATGCGCGAAGAGCCAGACCTTCATCGATTTCAGGGTCCTCTCGAAGGAAAAACCCTATAGCATCTAATAAGCCTCGTTATTCAGACTTGTCGTGCCATTTCTCAGATCAGATCTGAGCGTGGTTATGCGGGACAGGGGCAAAGCGAGACCCTTGATGTCTGAGGCTCAACGCTTTGATCAGGGTTCCACCACAACCCCGGTGCTAGGCAAGCAATGAGAGTCTTCATTGCAACTCTGTCAAGGGTTAATTGGACGACTTCCATCGTACCATATCGGACGAGTGCGTTACATCGCCGGTGGTTTAGCTATGGGGATCTGCGTCGCGGTAAGCCCAACACTAATTCGTGTTTCGACCGCTCAGACGGAATAGGACTTACATGCGTAGTAAGAAGTTTGGAGAAACGGCATGTCTAAGTCGAAGCTTTGAAGATATAAGAACGCTTGATTCTCAGCTCGACAAGTGAAGAATTAATCCTCATCATCCAGCATCAACATCAGCATCCTCAATAACCAGCTTCCTTCTTCATTTCTTCAGCCGGCCTGATTTTAGCAACGAATTCACCAATCCGCCGCTATTTTATCATCCACACTTTTAAGATCTCCTTTGATCAATCCTATCAACTAATTCAAAATGGCCACTGCTAGCACGTGAGTTACTCAACGGTTATTTTCGAAATTATATCAAGTCTAATATGATTTGTAGTACCTCCGCTATCCCTATGAAGAACAACGTCGCTTACAACAGCGACTCGGAATCCGACGGCCAGGCCCGCGGCGGTCGTCGTCCTCAGAACCAACTCTCCCAAGCCGCTCAGGCTCTACCTCAGCTACCCACCTCGGCGGGATTAGCTCAGCCAGCAGGTGAGATTAAGTGTATCCTAGAAAGTTGACGAGTATTGCTGACCCGTCCTCCTAGGCCAACTTTTGAGGGGTGCGACCGACGAGCACGGCAACCAAAAGTCCGCCGCTCTCCTAGTCGGTATCAAGCTCGACCTGGAAGCAGAGGTCCACTTGACTGCCCGAGTCCGCGGTGACATCTGTGTCGGTCTTTACTAAGACATAAAAGCGCAGATCATTATTCTGTTCTAATTAAGGAGGAAAGGTATAGCGAGGAAGAAATGAAGTACTGTGAGAAGCGAAGCTGGAGCTGGAGAGCACACACACAAGATACCCCCCATTTTGCAAGGATCGTTCAAAGGCATTACATTACGTATAAAGTCGTCCCAACACTGATGCCGTTTACACAAGGCTATGCGGGCTGGCTGGCCGCCGCATAGCGAAGTTGATAATAATACTACGACTTAGAGATCTAATAGCTGCTTGCTGATGCTGTTGTTATTTATTAATGTGAATGTCAAAGTCAACGCGCGCGTACTAAGTGCTACTTACGGAGTGGATCTGCTTGTTATGAGACTGCAATTATTATTAGAACACTTTTGGCGCTTTTATGGAGGCTTCAGGATTTAAGGTACCGTAGGCTACTTCATGACGCTACTTAATATACATGACCTAAAAGTTTGGATAGCCAAGAGTTCAACATGTGAAATGCAGTACTGTAAATTACGAGTGAACTATACACTGAAAATATCATAGGAAGATCGACAAAGTCTAAATAGTTTCTCTTCTCGCTCTAAAAGGTGATTTTTTTTATTCATTGGGTTTTCTTTTTTTAACCTAGGTAGTAGTACACATTCTTAAAAGTTACAGACACTCAGTGATGGCTAGTTTTCGTTTCTCCAGCCTCCCATGAACACGACACTATATATCCTCTAGCCACATCTCGCCTAATTAAATATCGTTAATAAGATCGAATTTCTCGGGCAGGTGGCCCTGGGCGGTTAAGGCTTCAATTTGGGCTTTGTTATGGACGCGGATGATGAGGGCGTCCCTCGGCTTAGGTTCGAGAATAACTAGAAACACAATATCGCCTACTTTTACAGGAATGTGAGGTAGAGCAACTGCAACAACGATGTAAGGGCTGACACTAATGTTTGGGCCAATAATTTGGACCTTGAAGCGGCCGTTCCCCAGATAACTGCGGACCACTGCATGCTTATGGTTGGCAGTCATGACTGGGTTGCGTTGTTTATACATTTTTAATATATTCTCGGTGTAGTGGCTGATTTGATGGATGCAGGATATGCTTGTTGCTGGTTTTGTTTTCGGATGTTAGACTGGTATGGTAAGAACAGAGCCGAACGAGAAGGCGTTTAGCATCATGTTTATATCTATAAGAACGAATCATCATTGTGTCGGTACAACGGCTTTATTTAGTTGTAATGTTAATAGAAAGTTCGTTAGCTAATGGTGTTGATAAAATTCATGGACTTCGTTGACAAAGGAGTGAGGTAATCCCAATTATCAGCAAAGGCTTAAGGGTAGAACAATGTTCTTGTATATTGAAGAGGTACTTTGGCACAAATGACATTGTCTTGTAATAGTCGGAGTGAATCAGAAGGATTGTCTTAACCAACGGCAGTGAACCTATACTCAATAGGAAGTATAGGTAGGAAACCCCACCAGTTTCTACGTGTTGTTCATTAGAGGCTAAGGGTGTCGCGTGCTATGTGCTAAATCATTATAAAATAATTGTAAGAACATGCGTTTTGACTTTCTTAACTTTTGGTAAAGAGGTACTTTGGGGATACCAATTGAGGTTTTATTATGCTACCAGGATAGCGGCTTGAATAGGGGGCCTGCTTTATCCTTGGTTCAAAGCCTTGACACTGGGACTATCATAGTGGTGTTGCTTCTAGAATTTGTCCAGTACACTCACCAAAACCGACCCTTTGACCTAGCTCTCCGCATATCCCTTGAATTACGATTCTGTCACCATCCTTCAAGAAGCGGCGTACGTCCATACCCTGCAGCATAATGTCTTTTCTTCCTCCCTCGCTTAATTCTAAAAAGCTTCCCCTCTCGCGTAGTGAAGGCCCGCTAATGGTTCCCGAACCAAGAAGATCTCCTGTCTTTAGCGGGCAGCCACCTAAAGTGTGATGCGCAATCATCTGTGGAAAGGACCATATGAGATATTTCGAACTTGTTGTACATATAGTCGTCGAATTGCCTTGCGGTGCTACGATGCATCAGATTTGATTCTCGCATATCATCGTAAATGTACTTACTCTCTAAATCAACCTGTAGTTCGATTCCAAAGATATTTTCCTCCTTGCCTTCGTTTAAGTATCCCTGTAGCGGCGTCCAGTTATCAATAGCCTTGGTCCTGAACGGCTCAAGGGCATCTGCAAGGACAACCCAGGGGCTGATGGTCGTGGCGAAATTCTTCCCGTTAAAAGGACCTAGCGGAACGTACTCCCACGCCTGAATGTCGCGTGCACTCCAATCATTTAGTAAAACATATCCGAAAATGTGATCTTCGGCATCTGTGACTTTGATACGGGAACCCATCTCGTTCGGTTTTGCTATAAAGCACCCTAGTTCCAATTCAATATCTAGACGTCGCGAAGGAGCCGTGGTAGGGTGCTTCGGCTCCGCCGTGGGGTCAGTAATGATCTGACCGACGGGACGCTTGATTGGTGTACCCGAAACGACAATACTAGAAGCTCGGCCGTGATAACCGACCGGGAGGTGGGTGTAATTTGGTTGCAGGGCCGCTTGAGGTCCGCGGAATAAGGCACCAGCATTATACGCGTGGTGAAAGCCAGCATAAAAATCAGTATAGTCACCAATGCTCAAAGGTAGATGCATCTTGACTTTCTGCTGCGGGATGATGGCATCTTGCCGAAGTCCTAAATTATCCTTTAAGACTTCTGGTCGTGATGTCTCGGCTGATAAGAGATCCTGAATAGTACTGCGAACTTCCCGATGGACCGGTCGGCCCAGCCCTGCAAACTCATTGAGGGTGGAGTTTGAGAAGATGTCGGGGTAGTTTTTTAACGCAGGGAAGAGTTCGTCAAAGTCCGGATAGGAAGACAAGACTTTCAGATCAAGTACTTGAGAGCCGATGGCGATAGCGGCATGCGGCGCGGGGTTAGCCGGCGAGCTGATGATGCCGAAGGGGATATTGGCTAGTGAAAATGGACTCTCGGGAGATACATCTGGAACCCACGTTGACGCCATCACGTATTTATTTATGAGTTATTTACCTTGCA
Organism: Daldinia eschscholtzii; assembly: GCA_037126485.1. Lineage (NCBI taxonomy): Eukaryota > Fungi > Ascomycota > Sordariomycetes > Xylariales > Hypoxylaceae > Daldinia > Daldinia eschscholtzii. Next base: position 2,092,531 of record JBANMG010000002.1, read on the forward strand.
CGGTGAATGCATGCAAGATCAGTATACGGATGATATTAATGTTCGGAAAGTTGCGTATAGTATATGGAACTTCAATGTCTCCAAGTGGTTATAAATAAAAGTCAATTAAGTCAATTATTATTCGCACTGAAATGTTGGTTAAAAGTCCGTTTATGCGCATACTCGGGTGGGTATCGCAAGACCGAAAATCCCGACGAAAGCCGGAATAGCACGAGAGATACTCGGCATAGTTAAGATAACTAGGTAGATAGAAACTAAGAAGACAATACTACTACTGGTTGGATATACGATCAATGGGAGATAGGTACCTATTTAAAGAAGATATCGATCACTAATGGAACATACACTTTACAAGGTATGCGTACTCGTAAGTGACAGTTAACAGGTAGAAATCTGTTAATGCACTTGTTTTCTTTCCGGCTTTACCCGTTTCACCCGCTTCTTGGATGGTCAAAGCACAGTTCACTGCAAACGATAGCTAATAAGAGACAAGGGAATAGTATTGTTTATATATCTAACGGTTAGGAGGTAAGTATCGACTACTTCAAGATTATTAATGATGCAATTCAGCCCTTATTCAAGAACCTCATGGTAAATCATTCTTCTCCTGAGACTCAGATTCATATTTTAATCCCCATTCATCCTTATATTGCGTTAGCCTCTTCTCTGCAAACACAGATTCTGCGAATAGTCCAATCTCGTCTAACAAATCAACTACATCATACGAGGCCTCGCCAGAAGTAGCATATTCAAGATGCTCTAGCACGGAGATAAAACGATCTGGCGGAGCGTGAATCGCAAAATCTATGAGACCTACGCATATTCTGGCCCATATTTCCGCCCATTCACCAGACGTGGTACCAGCCGCTTGTCGGAACTCAATGGTTGGGTCATTCGTTCCTGGATCCATGAGATTGTAACATATATATCTCAAAAGATTGTAATTGGGTCTCTCCCGGGTCTCTAGCAGTAATAATACCACGCACGAGCTTTCACAAGCGTAAATTTCACTAACAGCTGCGAAGACGCCGATGTCAGTCTTGGCCCTCTCGTCGAGTTCTACGAGCCAGTTTTCAACAATATCAGGTCCCCTTTCAGGAAGTGAAAATCGTGGGCCGAGGCGCTTTATTGTGGGCGAATACGCGCTGTTAAGGTATGTGAGTTTAGAAACATCGATGGTTTTAATGACCTCCTCGATATGTGTCTCCATTTCCGATGCCGTTGGTCCTGGACCTGGACCTGGGTCTGTCGTCTGTGGAGCTATTGTGCCTCCTGAGGGGCCTTTGGTCTCGTCGTAGAAAAACGGGTTATAGCTACCCTGAGCACGAGAGTCTTCAAAGGCCAGGACATGCTTCATCTGCTGATTCTCTATTCTCCAGGATATGGGTTGCTCCCCGTGTCTATGGCTGCGCCCGATATATCGAATACAAGTATGCTCCTCGCTATGGTTGGCTTGCGACAGTACGTCCGCTATCTTTTTCCCTCGAGCAAGTGGACTATATTCCCGAATGCTTCGTGAGAAGGGATTCGTTCTCCTTTCTGGTGGATGAAGCGTAGCGATGATGGGGTCAGCGGCCCATAATAAAGAAGCGACTCTCCTCACATGTTCTAGAGGCATTGTCTCTTTTCCATCACCTACGTGGACATGAAACCCACAGGTATCATTTACCATTATTCTATATGTAGAGCTTATTAAATCTAGGGCGTAGGAAATGGCTTTGAACGCATCCGGCGAGGCACGCTCTGCGGGAGACGTTAATTCAACACAATGCCAGTTGACCTTTTCCCCGGTAAGCATTATACTTACATCCGGCTTAACGGCCCAGCTGCTATATTCAGGAGCTCTCTGCCATCGTTGAGCGGGCAGACCATGGCTATTTAGAACATCACAAATCATGTCATAGATTATCTTTTCAATGTCAGTGTATGTGAGGGTGGTACTATGATCCCTCGGTATCCTTAGAATTGGAGCTAATTCACCTGCTTCATCTTGATATGGATCAGGTTCATCATTCCATAGCCATAAAATGATAAACTCTAGCTCAACACCAAATGTGCGAGGTCGAGCACGAGGGAGCGCTTGGTTCACAGACATAATAACGGGTTTGGTCTAGGAAGTATAAAATGGATTGATAGGTAAGTATTTCCCACATATCTAAAGTCAAATTATGCTGATATCGGCTTCAATGAACGCTTTAATATACCCCACATTATGATAATAACTCTGTCATTGTACGCTGATAATCGCGACTTCACAACAGCAGATATTACTAACTAATAAATTGGGAGAGGACTGAATTGCGCAGAGCGGCCACATCTGACACGTTTCGGTTCATGTGACTGACTCGTCACGAGGTGAAGTAAGAAGTACGACGATGACTTGGTTGTTCCACAAGGAAATCTGAGTAGATAGCTATATAGACACATTGTGTTTTTTTTTTCAGGGCATCGCAACTAGAATTCTGACATGAGCTTACGGAAGAATCATCGTGTATCATAGAATGGTAGATCGACTTGAAACAAGGTAAAGTTTGAAGGCTCCTCAGCTAATATAACCAGATACTTGCCACTTAGAGATAAACAGATAAACATTCGAATACCTAAGAGCCTATCTACCTATTTCTACTAGAGACTCGACGAGGTTTTATGGAAATCATATAATTACCAGATAAATTCCACCACAAAGGTTTGCACACCTCTTTCCAACTCCAGTCGTAAAATAATGTTCGCAAACAAACCATGTCCCTAGCACTGTTCCATAACAGTAATTCTATTTCAATTGATCTTTCACAGCTTAGTTGTACCAACTTGAGTTGAGCGTATATATATATTATGTCCTTTTCCGCCGCTAAATTTTGTATAGGTTAGCATAGATCGAGGTATTAACTATCTACTACTTCTCTTTTTTAAGACTATCATAATATCCAGTCGATTTGAAATCCGTATAAACTTTAATTCAATCACAATGGCGAACCAAAACTCTTCGATGCCTTCGCTAGGACAATTAATTGTCGGTACTCGAGACCAAGTCATACTGGTCCATTTCGACGGCACTCAGTTCGCTATAGCTTCGAGATTCATCCTACCGGACTGGATGCCCTGTTCAATTTTATTTAAAGAACCTGACATTCTTTATGCCGTAAATAAGCTGGGCTCAGACACCAACGTGCTAAGACTCGTTCATAGTACTCCGGGCGACAGTTTGCCGCTCCAACCGGATGGTACAAGACCCCGTTTTGACGAAATTTCCTTCGTTGCCAATGGCATGGGCTCCTTCGGAGGGAGACATCTAGCGTTTAATGCCGACAAGACTCGTATGGTCGAGACTTGCCATGAAACCGGCGAGATTGATATCTGGGACATCTCTGCAGGGAACAACGTCCCTAGGTTAATGAAAACCCTCCAAGGGGCAGATCAAACGGACCCTAGAAAAACGTACTATCCCGTCCCCAGCCAAACCATCCTTGACCCGACTGGCCGTTATTTCATCATAGCTAATCCTGGTAACAATTCATTGGCGATTATCGACACAAAGAATGATAGGTACGAGATCGCGGGTATTGTTGTCATACCTGAGAAAATCTCGCCGGGGGCTATCGCTTGTATTACAAGTGGAGGAACGCACTACTTAATAATAGTAGGCCAGATCAATACGGCCATCGCCTTGGTGCGAATGGAATACACTGATAAGTTGTTAAAATTCACGACAGTCCAGACTGGACAGGCGAGGAAAATGGAGGACGGAGGTCAACACACGACGATGCCGTTCGCTGGTCTTGTAGTTGCGTCAAACCAGCGTGATATATATATTTGGAATCGGTTCTCAAATGATCGTTCTGGTCACATCGGTCACTTTACGCTCGACCAAGATGCTGAGCGCCGGGCGCACATTCGATTTGTTGAGAACATACCGACCGGTGGCATACAACCGCGCATGCTCAGTCTCAGCTCAGATGACAACCAGGAATTTGCCATTGTAGCGAATGAGACTGGCGATGCGGGTATTGCCGCGTTTAGACGAGACCCTACGACAGGTAGACTGGATCCGAACCCCGTGGCAACGATTCCAAATCATCTTCTTGTCGCATGGGGAGTTCCAGAGAATGAGATTAGAGGACCCCAGTTCGTTCGCGAACTATAATATACCTAAATATTAATTTAGAGAGATAGGAAGAGTTGCGAGGGAGGGCTTCTTTAACTTATATTAGCTCCGTGTCTGTGACAATTCCCTTGGGTTAGTTGAGTACTGTTCTTTTATCTTATGATACAAAATGATTGTTTTATCAACTCGCATTAAGATATCAACTTGGATCTTATTAACCCCTCATATTTTGTCTGTGATACGATTGGGATATCTGGTGCTGGATGGTTAAAAATGTAATGCGTAGATTATTTGGTACTGTTGTATTGACCAAATATCAGATGCTCAAAATAAACGTAACTTAAATAATGGTAACTATAATTACCTAATCATTATTGATTGCCTCCTTTAAACTTAGTAAGGTCTGATCATTGGGCTAAATTCCCCAGCAACAAGGAATATTTATACCTGTGTAACTCACCAGCAGCAAACAAAGAACTGAACTTTGGTTGGCAGCCTACCAGTACCTACCTTAGGTAGGTACCTATAGGCCATGCGCGGGGCCCACGGGTCCATATCAATACTGTTACAGTACCTAGGTACCTACCTTACCTTCAAACGAAGCTCTAGCCTCGCAGCAGAAGTGCTCGTTTGGTACTTTTGTCCATAGGTAACCTGATTATGGGCCTAAGGTTCACTACCTTCAATGCGAACTTTCTCTTTCCGTCTATTAAATCTCATACCCTCAGGCACGCCTAGTAGCATTTGATCCTTCCCCATAACCCTTTAGACCACTTGATTAGAAATCTTCTTGGTTTAAGATCCTCTCGACTCCCTCTATCCAGTGCAACCTACTGCAAAGATGCCTCTCGGATGGTACCTCGCCCAAGGCTTATACCCTCTTGGACCTTCCAGCAGCGATGATGAAGAAGGCCCTTGCGAGTTGCCCAATGGCCGAATCGTGTGCGGTCCACACGGACTCGTTGTTTGCGGAAAGTGTTGCACAGACTATAGCTTCATGGACGAAGAAGAGGAAGAAGAAGAGGAAGAAGACAAGGACGAAGATGTGGACGACCATTTCGGTCGTAGGTCTTCGGTTGAAGAGAATATTCCACAGCCTCCATCAGATCCAGAAGAAAGAAAAGGCACCGGTCGGGTCATCCCTACCAGATTCATTCCACCGACGGATTCAATCATACCAACAGAGTTGTTTCCCGGCCAGAGAACATACTTGAATATAACCAGGTAAGAATGGCACCGGGGGGGAAGATGCTCTAATGCAGGAGGCCTTGTCAAGGGCTGAGGCTAACTACGTTGATAGATTCGTCCATCGCAATGATCCCCGTGCTATGCTCATCTTCACCGACGGTGCATGCTTAAACAATGGCCAACCGGACCCTCGAGCAGGCTGGGCGATGTTCCATGGGCCGGGACTCGAGACTAAGCCAGCAGTTTCATCCGGCCGGGTTGAGAAAAAGGGACCTTTTGGTGATGACGGCATTCAGAGCAGCAACAGGGCCGAGCTTCGTGCTGTCATTGCGGCTTTAGGCTTCCGACACTGGGTTGGCGAAGGGTTTACCACCTTGGTCATCGCCACCGACTCGGAGTACGTAGTTGAAGGATCTACAAAGTGGGTAAGAACCTGGACTAGGAACAACTGGAAGACAAACGCTGGTGGAACTGTCAAGAATCAAGACCTATGGAAATTTCTTCTGGGAGAATTTGAGAGATGGGAGGAAGAAGGTCTCACTATCAAGTTCTGGAGAATCCCTAGAGACTGGAATAATACTGCGGATGCGGCTGCAAAAGAAGCTGCTTCACGGTATGAGGCACCTGATCGCTGGACCGAGGTGATAGGCCTTCCTTTTTAGATGGACTATCATTAGTCTTAGGACGCCAATGGATATTATCATGGCGTATTGCCTGAGGACAAAAGAGATAAGGAACCTCCTAATTACACCTATGTTCACTCTCTTGGTAAATTGGAGGCGGATTTGGGGAAAATAAGATAGTGAAACTAAGGTTATCTGGAGCAAGACAAACAGGGTCATTCGTTTGAGCTTAGCCAATATTTCCACTTTTCCTTGAAAGTAGGTAGTTAGCCTGCGGAGCTGAAGTGACGATGATAAAGCAGAATGTTAGTCTCATTTTAAATGGCAAGGTATAATTAATCGACGTCCAAAAGAAGCCAACTTATTGATTCATGACTCCATCCCTTTGCGGTTTTCTTACAACCTGACTTAGCTACTTTACCCTTAAACTTTTAGATCTGACAGGTAAAAGGGACTGAGAAGACATTCGAGATTAGGTATATAGGGTATTGAAATCCCGAATATCCCTAGAATAGTTGTCAAGATTCAAAAGAGAGGTAGATACGAAAGGATTGACTTACACAAGTGGCGCTTTTATCGGGAGGAAGTCTCCGAGGTTTAATCTGTTATCAGCCTAGAGGTTAAGAGGTTACATCCGACCCCGCCGAAGCTTTCATGGCGTCTGTCCTGAATGATCCTTCGGCCGCCTATTTAGGACTTATCCGTAGACTTACTTATCTACCTACGTACCTACATAACTTGGCAAGCTTGGGGTGGGTAGGAATAGACGATCTCAAGGTTGTTGCGCAAGCTCATGTTAGGATCCACGCGTTATCTGGGGAAGTTATTATCTTTACGATTAGTCCATAAGTATCACCGACATGAGGAGATGGTGTAAAACTGCGGAATTGCATCAACGAAAGAAAACGAAAGAAATCTAGTGAAATTGCAAGTCCAGAATGGCTTCACTCAGTCAGGGTATAATGGCCCCGCAACAGCAGAGGCATAAGCTCTCAGAACCACAGGACTACCCTCGGTGGAACACCGAATTGATCGAGGCTCTACGCGCGAGAAATCTGCTTCCCTATGTTACTGCGAGTATTCTAGCACCCGCTGGTGATAATGACTCTCCAGAATACCTGCGATGGCGGAAGAACCGTCTTACTGTCTTGCTCATGATGAAGCGTTCTTTATCAGCTGATATGAAGAGCAAATTGTCCAATGCCGGGTGGGATTTCGGACATAGCCGAGACCCCAAGAAGATGTACGATTTAATCCGTCAAATTACCCAGAACGGACACGACAACGAAAGCGATACTATTTCTAGTCCCTTATCACCTCTAGAATCAAATGCAGTGGTAGAAGATCTTGCGAAGGAAATTGAAGTGATACAGCAGGAAGATAGCGAGGAAGACTGGACCGCCGTCGAAGTGCCGTCTAAAGAGCTACCTCCCGAGTCAATCCAGGACCGCGTCGTGCGCGTATGGAATGACTGGCGGGACTTAACAGCTTATTACGATATTGACGGTTCCGAGTCACGGAATTCGCGACTGGAAGAATTCTACCGGGACGAGCTCGCGGATCTCGAGAGACAACCCTTCGAGACCTATTCGTCTCAGGACGATAGGGTCGATTACCTACTGCTCCGGAACTACATACGGCGCGCACGGCGCACAATTGAGCTCGATACAGCACGGGACGCCAAGTTTAAAGCTTTCATCGAGCCGTTTGCTACGCCTATCACGGCTTGGTGCGAGCAGCGTCGCCGCGTCGAACCAATTGACCCCAAGGCCCTTGCTGATAGCCTTACTGCAACAGAGAAACTTGTTCACCAGGCGCAAGATCACATCAATCATAATGCTAGTAGGTATTCGAGGGCTACCGGACATCGCGCCGCCCGTAGAGTCGCAACGCTACGTAAAAAGCTCGCGGAGACGTACTCTTTCTATAAGGACTATGATCCCTTGTTCGACTGGTGGGTGACGGAGCCCTATAAACGTCTTGACGCGGCACTTGGCAACATCGCGGGGCTCCTGCGTGAAGTTCTGGTAGGCGTAAAGCCTGGTGATGAAGACACTATTGTCGGAGAGCCGATCGGACGCGACGGCCTCCTGAGTGATCTTGAGGCGGAGATGATCCCATACACGCCCGAGGAACTTCTGCGCATTGCGGAGAAGGAATACGCGTGGTGCGAGGCGGAAATGGTCAAGGCTTCGCAGCAACTCGGCTTCGGGACTAACTGGCGCGCTGCCCTCGAGCACGTTAAGAACTTGTACGAACCTCCAGGGGGATATCCAGCGTTCATCCGCTCGCTCGTCGACGAAGGCGCCGCATACGTCAAAAAGCACGACCTCGTAACTGTACCGCGCATCGCCGAAGAGGCTATCCGGATGACCATGATCGAGGCCGAGAGGCAGAAGGTATCGCCGTTCTTCCTCGGCGGCCCAACAATGCAAATGTCCTACCCGACGCGCGACATGTCCCACGAGGCCAAGCTCATGTCCCTCCGCGGCAACAACCGGCACTTCGGACGCGCGACGGCCTTCCACGAGATGATACCGGGCCACCACCTGCAGATCTTCATGGGGGAGCGGCACCACCACTACCGGCGCGCGCTCTTCGACACGCCCTTCTTCGTCGAGGGCTGGGCGCTCTACTGGGAGATGGTTCTCTGGGAGCGCGGCGACTTCTTCGCGAGCGCCGAGGACAAGATCGGGTCTCTGTTCTGGCGCATGCACCGGTGCGCGCGCATCCTGTTCTCCGTGCGCTTCCACCTCGGCCAGCTAGACGCGCGGCAGTGCGTCGATCTGCTCGTCGATAAAGTAGGTCACGAGCGCGCGACGGCGGAAGGCGAGGTCCGACGGAGTCTCGGGGGCGAGTATTCGCCTCTGTACCAGGCTGGCTATATGCTTGGAGCGTTGCAATTGATGCGTCTACGTAAAGAGGCTCTAGGGAGTGGACACGGGAAAATGCGCGAAAAGGAGTTTCACGATAGGATCTTACGCGCGAACGTCATGCCCATTGAGATGTTGAGGGCGTTGATTCTAGACAAGGAGCTTAAGAAGGACTTCAAGTCGGAGTGGAGATTTTACGGAGATGGGATATAATGGGGGATTTTCAATGAGGGCGTATGATATTATTTCCGGTGCTGATATTGTCTGTCGTTTATGGGCTATGAATTACATGTATGTACACCAATATTAGTATGCGTTAGTTCAAAAATAGGACATTGCACAATATATTGAACTGGTATTTCTGATTACCTCTCTTTGCTTTCTAAGTCCGTCGTTAGAAATACCCTTCCTTGTATAGATATGTTTAGCGATAATAATAAGATTACACTTGTATTATCTACAGCTGAGAGCCCCATCTACTTTGAAAATGTGACCTTTAGTACTTCGATATGGTTATTATTAGTATACGAAATGGTCAGTGTCTGACCGCTTGGGTCGAGATAGGGGTGCGCAACACCAGCGTATGTCAGGCCGCCATCGATAGGCGTCGCTGTATATACCTTCACATCAGGAGTCCACGGACCTTCAAGAGACGTTGCGGTACGTAAGAGCACATCGGAGCCACCGGGACCTGTTTGTGATTAAGAGTTAGTAAAAGAATTGACAGAATGGTCCGGGTGAAAGATGAACTGGGAGCATCGAAGATACTCGGCAGCTTAACTTCCAAAGTGTGAAGGGAATAATACTGACTTAAGTGTACGAAAATATAGCACTCGTAAAACTCGCTCCATACGATCTGCCCCTGTCCGATAAACCAAGCCACCGCTCTTTGCGCGCCGAACTCCGTCAACGGCTGGCCCGTCTTCCAACCGTCCGGGCCCCACCAATACTCGTACCGATCTAAGTCGTACGCATCGGCGGCTTTAACGCGTAGCAGGTATACGTACTGCGCGCCGATAGAATCCGTAACAGACGTCGGCGCCCCACCCCATGCGTATACGTACTCGGATCGCAGATCCCGGAACGCAGCTACGTCGCCGTACCGCGGCGTGCTACCCGACGGCCACCAGTACCCGTTGTCTCCGAAGCGCTGGGTTACGGTTGGCTCGCCGTCCACGAGCTCTACTTTTGCGACGCCTGCGCCTTTCAGGCCGGCGTCGTTGGCGTTCTACGAGACAGTTGGGTAAGCTGAGCTGCAACAATGCCCAGGACAAGTAAATATAAGGAGAAAAAGAGAAACATACGACGAGATAGAATAAACCGCCCGCTCCGCCGGCGGTCTCAAATAGACTCGTGCCGCCAAACCCGTACGTATTATCTTCTCCCCAAGCGGTGTTAAAGGGAACGAACTGCAACTGGTGCCGAACGGGGGTATCATCGTTGAGATGCATGTCCACCACGACAAGCGGGTCATCCGTCATAAGCGACACAGCATCCCTGACCATCCCATGGAAGCCGTCAGAATCACTAGCCGGGTCCGTTACGCCGGACGCGCACCACAGCGTGTCGCCATATACGGCGTACCATTTCCCCTGCAGCTCTCCCGTGAAGCCTAAGTCGCGATGGCTACAGCTGTTGTTCGGGTTCTGCTGGCCGAGGTACTGCGTCTCGAACCTCGAGATCGGGTTTGTTCCTACGGGTTGGGTTGGATCTGTCTCATCTTGTCGTGTTTGTATAAGTGGCTTGGTAAGTTTACTTTCGTGTTGGTTCTTATCCGCAAGCACCGAACCCGTAAGGAGGGAAGTGAAGAGGGTTGCGTAGTACAGCATTATGTCCAGATTCGATAGCATATATAGGTAGGTACCTACCTATGTAGCGTATGAAGAAAAAGAAGAAGGGGACTGGTTGTGATATAGATACCTACCTGTTAGGTTTTTTAGAGCTGAATTAGATCGTAGTATCGAAGGATGAAAAGTGGCTGATGGCTTGCTCTCTATAACATAAAGGATTCCGCATGTCTCATAACCCTTGACTCGTCGATGAATGTTTCTGAAAATGGTAGCTCTGTTTACTATAAACTCAGCCTATCCTACGGCTGCCTAGTGGTAGTTTGAATATGACTGCCGAGTCCTTATATGTAGGTAATCTTAGTATGTACTCTTCGTATGTCTGTTATAGGATTAAATAGTCGAGATTCTCAAACTCTAAGCTTTGCAGGGAATTCAGTAAGAAGCAATGTTTTAAGGATTACTTTTAGTGATCGTGAACCATTACACAAACGAAGCCCTTTTGCGATCCTCGAGAACGAAATATAAAAGGAGGAAATTAATTAGTCGTAATAATGAAGATAACGCGTTCTTTAGCGTGGTAAGTTACCTAATAGTGCTGTTTAATAGTGTCGTGTAACCCATGCCCACCTGGGATAGATAGACTTATCGCCCAAATTGACGTCCATTTTAGCAGTTGAGCTTCCGACAGAAGTCTACAGGTTGTGACCCGGCTCCCACCTGTTCAATTAGTGGACCGCTTATGCGGGGGAGCAACAGTTGGGTTAACTGCCGAAATACCTGCTTTTAGCGGTTAGTGAACCCGGGTCTAATGCTCCTATACCGGTCTGTAATGCATTATCTTATGAAGACGGCCTTTATCGTATTATAATATATCGTATTTATAATTATAATATTCCGAGAGCCAATTTCTTTAATCGCCCTTGGAATCATAACAATACCTAGGTATTAAATTGAGCGTTTATGTTGATTGAATTATACGATAGAAAATGGAGTATAAGCGACAATCCGAGAGAAATGCGACTCAAGTGAAGCCGCGCTTAATTATTCACGGAGGCGCCGGGAATATAACACCTGAGAAATTAGGTCCGGAGAAATATCAAGAATATAGACGTGCACTTCTCACTATCGTAGGTACCTAACCTTCCGACTCATCTATTTAATAAAAGAGAAATGAAGACTAAACAGTATGAAATAGGTTTCTAAGGCAGACGCTTACATCCGCACTCCGTTATTATCGAGCGGCAATAGCAACTATTTCTCTTCTGAGCCTAAGTTCCCTTCGGCTCTTGATATCGCCACATACGCAGTGACCCTACTTGAGAATCACCCACTATTCAACTCGGGTCACGGCGCCGTATTCACGCGCGATGGCATCAACGAATTGGAAGCTTCCGTCATGGTATCTCGGGGCTACGCCAAACGCGGTGTCGGGGTAACCGGTCTGCGGAGAGTGAAGAACCCGATATTGCTAGCAAAGGCGATGCTGGAGCACGGAGACGAAGACTTGAGCAAGAAGGCAAAGTCAGGACTTGCGCAATCAGGTGTATTAACACAATCCAATAGCCCAGAGACAGTTGGTCTCGACGTGCCATCGGCTCAAGGCCACACGCTTATTCATGGGGAGACGGCTGAAATACTGGCTAAGAAGTACGGCCTGGAACTAGTTGATCCGAAATATTTCTTCACCCAGCACCGCTGGGATGAGCATATACGAGCACTGGAAAATGAGAGAGCCGGAAAGGGTCTGGCGACTTGGAGTGCCGAAGAATATTTACCCCAGGGCACGTGCGGCGCAGTCGCCTTGGATGCAGATGGCGTCGTATGCGCTGCTACCAGCACGGGAGGCCTGACGAATAAACTCACCGGGCGCATTGGCGACACGCCTGTCGTTGGTGCCGGGTTTTGGGCGGAAGAATGGGGCGAGTCGAGTAAGGCCAGTTCCGGATCGATTTCGAATGCCTCGCAAAGTATGAAGGGATACTTAGGCTCGCCGGGTCCACTTGTAGAGCTATCGGCAAACCTACGAAGTCTAGTGGCCGACTGTCTACCGACTCCTTTCACATACTCACCCGTCGCGCAAACGAGTGCTAGTACGGCTTTTGATCACTTACACACTACACGGTCAGTCGCTCTGTCAGGGACTGGAAACGGCGACGCTTTCTTGCGACTTGTTGCTACCAGAACGGTCGGCTCTATTGCACGATGGGCCCAGGTATCGGCAGCCGACGCTTTACATCGCGTTGCCGGGAGGGGTGGAGAATTAGAAAAGAGTGCTGGAGATCGTTGGGGTCGGACAGGAGAAGGAGAAGGTGGTATGATCGGTATAGAGAGCGTGATCTCGCGTGATGAGTCTGGTCGAGTAATCAGCGCATCTACCAGTATATTGCAGGACCATAATTGCGGCGGCATGTTTCGAGCGTGGATTGACGACGATGGAAAAGCTGTAATGAGAATATTTCACCCTGATAGAGCAGATAACTCTCTGGGCGAAATGACGATAGTGGGAGAGGGCGTAACTGAGGATGCTTGGAGCTGGAGTGCTGATAAGGCGTAAGAGATAGAATCGCTAGACTAGATCAGATCAGTTAATAGATATATACCAGCACGAGATATTGACACAGGCAATCGAAGAAGACCTGTGCTCATGAACATTAGGTAGTGTATTTGGATGCGAATGTCCGCTCGGTAAAGACATGGCTTATGGAGGACTATCAACAGCCATTCCCGCCTCGACACAGCGGCAATATCCTCTCCTTTTATTTTACATGTCATTCATTGCCCGACCGTCCGTGGTTGTTATGCAAAGACCGTCTAAACCCCGTATAAATACACGAAACCGATTGAATAATATAATAGATCGGAAATGAGCAGAGTGGGAATATGTTTTTTTCTCGTCGCATTCGTTTTTAAGAAATCTATGCAAAAGCCTTCTCCGCGTCTGGCGGTGGTGGAGGCGCCTGGACGAGAGTTAGTTTTCCGTGATTTGGGAGCGTGGGACTCAGCGGCAACGAAACCTACCTCTAATTTTGTTGAACCCGCAAGCATTCTCTGGAACCCAATACCAACACCTTCGATAACCGCAAGGAGCACGGCGCAACCGATAGCACCATTTCGCGCCGCCTTGTATCCTCCTCGGACGGCTAGAGCACCACCTGTGAAGAAACCGGCAACTAATCATATAGTTAGGACACAGTCCCATCTACCTAATAAGTCATAGATCAACTTACTGATAGCATTGTAAGGGTCTTCCTTTTTCCGTATTCCCTTAACTGCGCAATCAAATGTTGAGAATAAACCGCCCCATACGCCTATTCCAAAGGTAAGCTTCGACAAGATTGATGATAGCCCATAGTGTCTAGTGCCTACCGAAGTTTCCACCTAATACTGGCGCTCTCGCCTTAATAGCTGTAATTGCACCTATTCTCCTCTCGCCCATCGGACTGTTTCGGAAACCCTTGATACCGTGCCATATGGTTCCGCCGATTGCCTGGTAAATGACAACCATTAGCTTATACTCTAGAGTTTAAATGATAGCAAATGGTATGATGAGAAGGGTCGCATACACCCATGGCAAATGCACCTCCAAAATCGTTCAGAATGACCCATGGGCACGGGTCTCTTGTGTGATCCATCTCGAGTCTGTGGTGTAGTGGCGGGGAATTATAAGATTCGGAAGTGGGATGATTAAATTTCTACCGATCGTGGTCGCGAACAATATTACGTACGACTATTGAAAGTCTCGATCGCTGATCTGGTATAGAATTGAGGGGTGGTGTTTCGACGTTCGGTATCGTCGGGGAGAACGGGGTTTACGTAGAGTGTATTGTGAATTGTGAATTCGCAAATAATTCTTGAGTCGTGATGGAGAATGACCTCGATCCAAAAAATTGTTGCTTTACTTTACGCACAGACCACATTGAACCCAGAGATAAGTCTTCTTCCGATTAGTGATAAGCGATAGACGATAAGCGATAAAGCAGTAAGCGACAGCCGCCTTACCGCCATGGCGGCTCGGGCCCTAGTCCCTGTAAGACTCATCTACCATGGTTCTTTAGTGCAGCTTTAATGGCTTCAGCTCCCGATGTACCCAATTCAAGACAGCTCCAGTCTCCAGTTTAGTATAAAATCTAAAATGAAAAGGAGTATTAAATCACTTTGTTAATATACAAGTCTGTGTAAACTTGTCAGAAAACCATTTAGTTAACATATCTTTCTACTCTAGATAAAGTTGACAAGACTATTCACATGCATCATACTTATGCCGATATCGGAGACGTGTAATCATGTATCGTTTCTTATAGGTACTAGGTATCTTCTACTATGGTGTACGTACATCGTAGATAATACAAGCTCTAACCTTAGTAGTTATATCGATTCAGAGTCATATGGTTACAAAAATAGAGCATAGATAATTGCCTCCTACCTATGTAAGACAAAAATCTCTTTCAGCCGTAACGAGAAAATCGCCCGTCGTAAGGTAACTATACTTACCCCCCTGATAAATTTTCTTGGTATTCTCCTATTTCTTTTTTTCTTACCGATATGACAAAATGCTATTAGATAAGATATTGTCAGAGGCGTCGTTGTAATTTAGAATATGACGTGTGTAACGCGCCCAAATGCATCATTCTTCTCATAAAAACAATTTAAGGCTTCCCTTGCATTGCAGTCTGCAGTCCGCAGTCCGGCAAACATACAAAACATGCTGCTCTCTATAAGACGCATTTAACTATATTAAGACCACAATGTGTTTTGTCTTGATATAGTCTTCACATGCCCTGGCCTCTTGTCTACCGCGTATAATACAACGTTCCATATTTGAGACAAGACAGGACAGCTACAATTATGGAATAACGGAATAGGAGATGAAGTCCACTTTATCATATCTCACGTATTGACGGCCGGATATCGCGTCATAGGCGCCCATAGCCGGACAATCCTGTCTGACCGATATATCCATCCCCTTAGTGTTGGTAGCCAGCCTTTTCCAACCAAACTGGCCAATCGATCTTCCGAAGTCCATAAGAAGAAAATTCCGCTCACCGTAATTCGGGAATTAGGAACCTGTTAACTTACTTAAAGAGGCCCAGGCCCGCTCTTCTTGTTTGTCCTCGAACGTGTCCTTTCTCATGCATTCCTCGATTTGATGAGTCAACACCATAATCACAGCTCGAAACCAAAAATATCTAAGCCATGGCTATAGGGCTTGGCGAGAGGAATGGCGCGTGTCAACGCTGTCAGGATATCGAGGACGAAGAGACCAAAAAGAAAGACGCCAGCGAAGCACTCAAGAAGCTTTATGCCAATAGCGTCGGAATTATTCCCCGTAAGTTAAATCAAGTTCGTCACGACTTTTATGTTGAGTCTGTTTCCGTTTTGGTGGGGAGAATGGTATATCACAGGGCAAGGAAAAGAAGAAATAAAAGAAAGAAAGCCTGTGTAAGGCCTCTCTAATCAATGTGCTGAAACTCGTCAAAAATCCACCTACACGCCATTGTAACAATTATTGTGTGGCCTGTGAAACAGCGTCCAACTTTCCAATCTAGGGAGATGATTAAGGAGATTGACCAATGGCGCTTAGCTTTGGGCAAAAGCAGGTTACATATCGGGCAAGCTGCCGGGATAACCAAAGTTGCAGGTGCTTTTAAAGCTAAGGTACCTATTAAGCTTTACTAAAACCCCAGAATACCAGCCCCACCATAGTATACTGGAATCTGGGGTGGATGTTCCTGAAATTATTTGGAAATCCCCTGAATCGCGTTGCTGCAGACGCTAATGTTTAGAAGCTCCCCACCTTCAATTGTCTTCCTGTCAGTCATCACGCCACACGTCATTTTCTATTTCGTCCAATTTCACTGCTGAATTATCATCACATCACGATTGAGTTTTATCTGTCATTGATCAACACCCGTCCCAATATTTCGATTTCTCTTCTGAGAAGAGATAATAATATATCTCTCTTTTTTATTCTCTCTCTCTCTCTCTCTCTCTCTCTCTACTTTGAAGACAGATGGTTTTAGAGCGGCAGTTAACCCAAAAATAGCAGCCATGCCATCCACAACCGCAACTTCAGCTCCATCCCCGATTCTCGAAATTCCTCCTCACACGACGCCTCAATTACACCATAACCTTAAGCACGACAGTTCCGTTCTCGCGCTCGCGGTTGGAAACGATAGTATCTACGCTGGGACTCAAAACGGAGAAATTGTTGTGTGGCTGTTGGGTACATTTCAGAAGACGCATCATGTACAAGCTCATAAACGCAGCGTTATGTGTCTCTTCCTGTCAGATGACGGCTCCCTCCTTTTCTCCAGCGCTAGCGATCCAATAGTAAATGTGTGGTGCCCCCGAACTATGACACGTCTCTATGAAATATACAGCACCAACGATTCCTTTGGAGACATTTTTTCCGTCTCATATTCCTCCCAACACGAGACAGTCTACTATGGTGCACAAAATACTTCTATCCAATGGGTTAGTCTCAAAGATCCTGATAGGCGTGTACCGCACGATTCCCCAAACCATCCCGATAGAAGAAACCACCGATTCTTCGATTCCCGAGCTGTTGGTGGAACAAGTACACCCCGACCTACGGACGAACGTTACGACCTTATGCCCCGATCTCAGACTGTACTCGAGACGGATAAGCGAGCAAACAAGATGTTCGCCCATTACGGTTACGTTTATTGTATGCTCATGACGAAGGGTGCAACCACGTACACTGAACCGGATGAGGACGTTTTAATATCGGGCGGTGGAGATGGTACCGTAAAGGTCTGGAAACTTGGTGGGCATGAAATTGGTCCGGACGGGTATGAAAACGGCATTGAAGAGATTATGGTACTAGGGGAGCAAGATGCTATGTCCGTCATGTCGCTTGCTGTTGACGGCTCGTTCCTGTATAGCGGGAAGTTAGACGGCATCATCGAGTTATGGGATCTCGATACGAAGCAGAAACTAAGGGCCATCAAGGCTCACAAGGGCGATGTGATGGCTATCAAGATGGGATGGGGTTACTTATGGAGCGCAAGTCGCGCTGGGACGGCATGCGTAAGTGACTTGGACCAGCCGATTGAAATCAACCTCTAACAATCGAGCAGAAACATAACACTGTCCACTACGGAGAGTATCAGCGCGATTCGTCGCAGAACGTCAACCAGAAATACCAATGCTTAACCCAGTGGAAGGCCCACAATGGTAAAGTATTGTCTTCTGCGATCACGACTCACGATGGAAGACATATCTATATAACAGGGGCCAATGATAATAACGTCGCCATTTGGATGCTCAAGAATGAAGCGACAACTGAGCAACCATCACCGGAAGAGCATGAAGATATGATGATAACTTCCCTCCGAGAGTTCGTATCATTCAAAACCATCTCTTCTAGGCCCGAGTATGCGGAAGATTGTCGTCGAGGTGCCAGCTTCCTCCGTACATTGTTCAAGAAACTTGGCGGCGATGTTGACATGTTGAGCGATGAAGATACGTTTCACCATCCCGTGGTGCTTGCTAAGTTCAGCGGGAAGCTTGAACCAGCCGAAAAGCGAAAGAAGATCTTGTTCTATGGTCACTATGATGTGGTAGCAGCCGAGACTAAAAACGGGAAATGGAGCAATGATCCTTTCCAACTCACCGGGACTAATGGGTACCTATATGGTCGTGGGGTTAGCGATAACAAAGGCCCCATCATGGCTGCTCTCTATGCTGTTACCGACCTCATACAAGCCAAGTCGCTGGATTCTGACGTCGTTTTTCTGATCGAAGGACAGGAAGAATCCGGCTCCCGAGGATTCAAAGAAACTGTCCGCAAATATAAGGATCGTATTGGCAATATTGACTATATTCTATTGGCTAATAGCTACTGGCTTAACGACGACACCCCGTGCCTTACCTACGGTCTGAGGGGGGTTATGCACGCGACTGTTTGTGTTGAATCCAGGAACCCCGACCTTCACTCCGGTGTTGATGGTTCATATATGGTCAACGAGCCATTATCCGATCTCATGATGTTGCTCTCGAAACTCAAGGGCCCGCGAAACCACATTATGCTACCTGGATTCTATGACGGTATTCTTCCCTTGACGGCCGAGGAGGAAGCTCGATACGACGATATCTTATCGGTTCTGATGGAACAAGGCCAAGACGGTGTTTCAGCTGCCGCACTCAAGGCTAATCTTATGGCGCGGTGGCGTGAACCAAACCTCACGCACCATAAAGTTAAAGTCTCGGGTCCCGACGGTAGTCTGATAAGCAGCCATGCAAACGCTAAGATTAGTGTCCGACTCGTCCCTGGGCAAGAAGTGGAAGAAGTTACTAGCTCCTTAACCTCCTTCCTGGAGGAAGAGTTTCGCAATCTAGAGTCAGACAATAAGCTGAGTATTCAGATCGACAACCAAGCTGAACCTTGGCTTGGCGACCCTAATAACTACATCTTTCAGACCCTTGAAGAAGCTCTCATGCAAGCGTGGGCTCCTTTGTTTGACACGGATAGCAACGGCGTGGGGAATGGAGTAGGTGTAAATGGGAACAGCACGAAGGGAAAACCCAAGCTCCGCAAACCCCTCTATATTCGAGAAGGTGGCTCCATCCCTGCCATCAGGTTTCTGGAGAAAGAATTCAATGCGCCGGCAGCTCATTTACCATGCGGGCAATCTTCCGACTCGGCCCATCTGGATAACGAGAGACTACGAGTGATGAATTTGTTGAAGAGTCGCGAAATCTTCGCCTACGTATTTAAAAAGCTATAGAGTGGGAGTATATTCGCAGGTTTTTCATGGTGTTCTGGTGTTGAGGGAAGATGGACTCGTGTTGGTTTACTCCCAGCAATGTAATGATAAAGATTAGAAAGCGAGATGGCAGCGAGGCGTTTGCGGTACTATTAGACTATAGAAATATAGATACCCTTGGTACTAGTTCCTTTTGCGAGACTCTTGAAAATTGAAGTCCATACCTCTTCTATCCTTCTTCCTTCCATCTTATCTTCTAGTTATTTAGGTAGTTATGGTCAAATATTTCTTTCAATCGCGAACCCCAAGTCCGATACTAATATCCCAGATGAACGGCTCTAACTAATTCGAAGGCCCCTCTATCATCTATCCAGTCTTCCCTTTACCTCTCTATCTCCGACTTCGACTACTACTCCTCGATAACTCCACCCCCGTCGGGGGACCTCGCGCGTTCCCGAAAAGCCACGGCGGGAACAGACAGCGCCAACCGCGCTGCTCGGGGTTCTCGCGACGCCGCCGCCAACCGTTAGTATCAGACCGCTCGTTGCGATCGACAACACGAACTGGGGATTCGGGGACCGGGCGTGGAGGGTGAATCCGATACGAGTTGTCGAAGTCGTGCAAATTGGCTAGGCGCTGACCGAGGCGAAGTCCATCTCGATAGGCGGCCTCCATGGCGTCGAGATCGCGGTGGTGGTGGTGGTAGTTAGGGCGGAATAGGTTGTATGGAGAGGTGAAGATGCTGCGAGGTCCGTAGCCTCGGATGTGTGTCTGGGTGCTGCTGTGCGTGGAGCTCCGCTGCCTCTGGGTGTGTGAGCTGGGGCGTAGTTCGGTAGCGGTCTCGTAGACTTCGTCGGTATGCTCGCTAGTATGGCTAGCACGCGACCTAGCCCCCGCGCGTCGAAGCCGTTCTAATGCGTGATCGTTATGGTCCCTAAGCCCAACTTCCGCGAGGTTTGCCGGGGTCGACATCCGGCGGGACTGTCTATTAGTATCCGAGCTATCATTATGTCGGTGTCGGCTCATAGAGGTCCCTCGACTCAATGTACGCGGTCGATCCGCTTCCTCACGTTGCCGCTCGAACACCTCGAAGCCATCGTCATCAAGGAGTTCAACAATGAGGGAATACCTCTTTCGACGAGTAGGCTCCTCTTCAGCAGGTCTAGGTGTGCGAGAGGTCGATTCTCGGGAAGGTGGAGATGGCATTTCTCCTCGTCTTGGTTAGGTGATCGATCACCCGGATCCTATTTCGATTCCGCAGATGCTATTATACTAGCCCAATCCAAGGGTCAATCCGGGCGGTGCTATGAACGATGAAAATGCGCAAGCCACGAATCATTATATGCGACTTTATAATACCCATTTTCACTGGGAAAGTTCTCGCTCGCGCTACTTCTGAAAGACAGGTACACTTCGAATGCATTGGATTATCTAGGGCCAAAGATCCACCGTGAATAAAGTCGACCTTTCTTCGCAATGAAACATACCATTGAGGATGAAGCCATGGCCCTTTGTCCGTCTTACCGATCCATTTAACTCTGGCTTGTCTCTCAGGTGAAACCCGCGAGACCCTCGTTCATATGGGGGCTAACAACTCACTAGGGTACTACTAAAACATGGGATCAAGACCAAGTTTCCGATATAGGTACGCAAATAAAAGTTCGGGTATCACATAAAACAATGTCCTGAATCGTCACGTCCCATACAGACATCCACCCACGGCGTAATGCATATCAATTTAGCATATGTGCTTATTATGTTCGGTATCCATCTAGGTTAGAAGGGCACCCACATAAATATGGGATGAAAAGGGGGAGTGTGGGAGAAGTAGGACGCAGTAAATCGTTCAAATAGCCATGGTAGTTTCTATATCGTAAGGAATCTTTACAAAACCCCAATTATAATAGCTTAATGCTGTCTCAATACTATTTAATCATAAGACCCAAAAAACCCAGAACTTAGAGGTTAAATAATCTTGGCATGGAAGCTATTAGGAACTGAATACACAACTACTCCTAGCCGCTTGTTTTGCGCAGCCCTCTCCCGTTGGCGCACATTGCCGCGCAAAATGCGATAATTGCGAAGGCGGTCGATGCGGCAAAAGAGTATCTCAATCCATCATAGTAGACCAATCTTGCTTTGAGTTGAATCTCTGGGGGTAGCTCGCGTAAGGTTTCCGCCGAGTGTCGTATCGCGTCAATTACCTATTAGTTATTTGTTTATCAGTACCAGTCTAAGGTTGTATAAAGCTAGGAAATCAGTAATTATGAAGGGTCATACTCTCCATTTATCTTGTACATCATTCAAGACATCTGGAAGCCGAACACTAAGTGTTGTCTGGACGATCGCAGAGGTGATAGACACACCCCAAACTGTACCAAGTGATCGAATCAGGTAGACAGTAGATGCCGATACGGCATGATCTAGATAGACTTAGTCCTACGACCACGACGTTTATGTCAAAAAACTAACCTGCGTGTTCAAAGGTAGCTAGTGATGTGAACAGCATACCCGGATATATGATTCCCTGACCTAGGTTTGCGGGGAATATATAAACGAAGTATTTCCAGTTGGAATCTACAAAGTTCAGCGAGGTTACCAGACCATTTCCAATGGCCATCAATATAGCGCCAACGCGGACGAGAGTAATTAGCTTTCCCCATCTAGACATGACAATACCTGCGATAAGACCTCCTATAGGAGTTGCTAGTGATGGGATGGCGAGTCTCGCCCCTGCAGTCGTAGCCGAATCAAGCAGGACGATCTGAAAAAATAAGGGAAGTAGAAAAAGGTACTGCATTAAAGAATGTCAATATCTAAGAAGTGAAGGGTTGGTTGGGTTAACTAACCGCATAAGCGGAAAGGCCAGCACAAACATTGGCCAGTTGTATGAAGATAGGCAAACGACCCCTTAACATGCGCAGGGGTATGACGGGAATTGCTGTAGTTGTACCCTCAACCCAGAAGAATACGCCAAAGAGTACGATGCTTCCAACGAGGGATGCTATTACCCATGGACTACTCCAGGGTAACTCATTTCCACCTAGGCTTAACCCAACAAGCTGGATGGAGATTGCCACAACGAGGATAAGAGATCCCGTAAAGTCGACTATGCGCCATGTCTCTTTCAAGCTCGAGCTGCCACTGAAGCTGATCTGCTGGTTCTTGATGACTACGTAACCCGAAATGAGGGCTACAATCGATATCGGCACTTGCTGCCTCACATTAGTCCTACGTATCTAAAGATGAGTGAATGTCCTTACCAAGAGGAAGCACCAGCGCCAACCAATGGTGTCGGCTATCGAGCCGCCGAATGAAGCGCCACATATCGCGCCAAAGCCGAATATGCCATTTTGCATGGCCTGGTACATCCCACGTCGACGGAAGGGAATCATATCAGAATTCACAATAGTAGCTAGGTAGCTTTGGTCAGAAAAAGTACTAGGTTAGCCGAATTATTTCAATGGCTTACCCATAGTCATAAGCCCCCCACCCCCAAAGCCCGCCAAAGCTCTCATGCAGTCCAGCAAGACGATGTCGTTCGCAAGACCACATCCCAAGCAACCGACAGCAAACGTGATAGTAGAAATGAAGAAGCAAATGCGGCGACCGAAGATATCGGATACGCGGCCATATAAAGGCTGGAAGGCTGTACTGGTAATAAGATACGACGTGGTGAGCCAGGATGCGGTATTAGTGGCGTCGAACTCGGAGCTGATCACGGCGTACGTGGCCGCAGTGATAGTCCCGTCAAACCCGTAAAGGAAGACATTAGACATGATCGCCATTTCAATCCAGATGAAGTACGGAGGAGCTTTCCAACCGTCTTCCTCCGGTGGGGTTAAGCCTATCAAGGGTTGGCGTTCTCCTGACTCTGCATCATGAGAGACAACTCCTGGAGGCTCAGAAGTATCTTGTTCGCTTATATTCGTTCCCGTGTTACCATTTTGCTGTAGTGCGTTGTCGGGGCTTGCTCGTGGTTCATGATGAGTAGTCATTTTGGTACGACTATATAAAAACTCATCAAAGGCTTCGAAGTGTTAGTCCAAGGGTTCTCTACAGCAGTGGTAAATGATGAAGGATTTCCAGAGATGATTTTTTGATATTCTACAGAATTGACGTATAGCGGTATTGTGCGGCCCTAACATAAAAGCGGTATAGTTGACGTATCTAATGCTTGACATTGCCGAACGGGCGGAAAGCCGTCCAAGGGGAAGTCAAAGAGCTATCCCCGACGTCGGGGTTGCTCTCCGAAGAATGGACCTATGACATATAGACACGGTTCCTTGCATATATGCTACTACCTGATTGTTAATGATATGTAGGCTAAAATGATGCCATTGTGGATTCTTGCATCGCTATTCGACTCAAATCTATAAAATCCTCTTTGCATCACTGACCGATGTTGCTATATGTGCGTCATGATTGCTGCAAGTAATATATTATTCTTGCTATAATTTTGTTAATTATTCTATTTCAAGGGAGCCACGGGCTTGGATAGGAGATATTTACTATCACCTAATTTGCAGTGTAAATTGGGCAATTCATATGTGAACATGTATATAATCTCCTTATACTCTTCGACGTCGAGATATGACTTATTTGACACTTTACTACTATAGAAGAATAAGGAACAACAAATCTATTACATATCAACTCCCATATAATTCTTGAAAGTGGCTATCTAGGGTTATTGTATTCAATCAAGGTTAATGTACCCTCCTTTAACATCGAGCAATGGAGTCGCTTTCTGACATAGGCAGCACGTACCCCTTTCGCGTACCACCATGAAACCTATCCTCGTTTTTGAGACGGCTTTGGCTTTGTCTAGTCCAGCTTTGGCGGATTGGCAATTCAAGTCCCGCTCAGACCTTGCTCCGCCAAGATTGAATATCACCATTCCTGCGACTTCGGATGTTGAAAAGGGGTACTTGTTTGTTGCCCCTTTTGCAGGCTTTCCGGATACACCTACGGAACAACACGGTCCTCGGCAAGCTGGCCCGTACATCTTCCGTGACAACGGCGACTTAGTGTGGTCAGGTTATGGAATATACAGTATCTGGTCGACCAACTTCCAGGCAGGCCGCTGGAGAGGTAAAGACATACTCTTTAGCTTCGAAGGTGATCACAACCCAGGATATGGACATGGCCACGGCCATATTACCATCATGGATAATCACTACGAAACCATTCGAGAGCTTCGAGCTGGTAATCACAAGCTTGTAGACAAGCACGAGTTTCATATTATCAATGAGGAAACAGGGCTTATCCAGATATACCAGCCTGTTGCACGCGACCTGACAGCCTGGGGTGGTAGTGCTGAACAGCAGTGGATTGTAAATTCAATCATTCAGGGTATTCACTTCTAGAAATATCAATCTAACTAAGGATTCACGCTGATTGTGGCGATAGAACTCGATATCGCTACTGGCAAATTATTATTTGAGTGGGCAAGCCTGGACTACGTTTCTCCTGATGGTTCGTCCAAACGCCCCATAAATGACCGCGCCGGCGAGTTTCTAATTAACTACAGAGGCAATCTTGCCAATCAACCCAGGTCAAGCCGGTTCAGGATATAATAGCTCCGATGCATGGGATTACTTCCATATAAACAGTGTGGACAAAGACTCAGAAGGTAACTATCTCATATCCGCGCGCGATGCGTGCAGCATCCACAAGATCAATGGTACCGACGGGAACATCATCTGGAAGTTAAACGGCAAGGACAGCTCTTTCAAAGTGCCAAAAGATGCCGAGTTCTGCTTTCAACATCATGCTCGATTCATAAGCCAACACGATGATGTTGAAATCATTAGCCTCTATGACAACAGCGCACACGGGACTGAACACAGTGGAGGGTCTGAAGTTCACACCGCCCCGACGAGTAGCGGGAAGATAATTAAGGTGAACACTACGTCGTGGGAAGCTGAATTGGTTCAAGCATTCTTTCCACCCGACGACCTGTTATCCAAATCCCAGGGCTCTACTCAGACGCTTCCGAACGGGAATGTCCTCGTAAACTGGGGCTCTTCAGGCGCCGTGACCGAGTACTTACCTAATGGCACGGCCATCTTTCATTCGTACATGGATTCTGGTTATCTCGGCCTCGGGGTTGAGAATTACCGTGCTTTTCGGTACAACTGGACTGGCCTTCCAAATGAGGAGCCTGCTATTGTGACCCTAAGAGGCGAAGAAGGCATCACGGCTTACGTCAGTTGGAATGGTGATACGGAGACCAGAGCATGGAGGTTCTACTCTGTCATTGATGACTTTGGGTCTAGAAAGTTCCTCGGCGAGACAGAGAGAAAGACCTTTGAAACTTCACTTCGAATTCACGACGCAAGTGTCAGTGCAATTTCTGCCGAGGCTATAGACGCTAATGGAAAATTGCTGCGACAGACTGGAGTAGCCGTTGTGGAGCAAGAAATCAAGCCGTCGGAGACACCGCTTAAAGCTCCCATCTCCACGGTAACATCTCAAAAGCTTATTTCGAATGAATACAGTCGATGGAAAGAGTACGGTATCTTGAAGTACATTCGACTTCGTATCGACGAGCTCTAGGCTAAACCGCGTGGGCTTACCACTGCTCTGCGAATGAAGCCAACCATGCCCCTTAACTCTGGATCAGAAGGACTCCTGCCATTCCTTTTCTATCCTCTGATTCAAAATCTCCCAAACATTGCCTGGATTGGAATATGAACAAAGACGTCGTATTAGGGGAGGACTTACGCTCCTTTTCAGGTTTATTGGATTTAGTTATCCAATGTACGCTCGCTTTTGTTAACCGCGCCATTTACGTATTGGAATGAGATGTAAGTATCTCTGAGAGGTCATGCCAAGAAATGCAAATACGAACACCCCTATGAGAATTTATGGATAACTTGATACCTCATGGATTTTACATTTAGTTACTAAAAAGAACCTTCTCATATGTCTTGTGCTGGTCTTTGTTAGTCTGGAACTATCCTACGTGGTGTTTCCCCAGTTCATCAGCTGAAATAAAGTTAGATGATACACACACGTATATTGGTATGCTGGCTAACAAAAAGGGGCTAACTAACGCTTCGGCGGAAACTTCCAACTAGCGTATTATATGCGATACACGTCGCAGTCTAATACTTCTTCCGAAAACAACATACACTACTCTAATTGGAGCTGAGGTGAGCTTGATGCACGCTTACTTTGGGCACGAATTACCACAGCTGATGATCTAGGTACGGTGTTGTAGTTGTCCCGGCATCTTACCCTACCATTGTAGGAACAAGGAAGGAGGATTTCGTGCCGATACGAGATATCTACCTAGATTGACTGCAGTTTTCTTACAGATTTAGGAACCCGAGGTGTTGTTCCTAAGCATTGAATATACTATTTGGTAAGAAACGAGCTGATGATCAGCAAGTTTAGTATCCTCGTGCCGGTGGTTGTTGAATAATAGGTTTAGCTGTAAAGTAGGTTGACATAATGTGGCTGCACCTGTGGCCTTATTATCAGCTTGGGGATACAGAGTCGTATCATGGTCAAATGCGGTGTAGTATTATGCTTGATCCTTGCGATAGCACATACACTAGTCAGATGCCCTTGAAAAATAAAACTCGTATTGGTCAAATACACTAACTGACTATCTGGCTAAAGACGAGCTTTGGCTTTACAATGACAATTAGTTATGCGTATATTTATGCGAGTTCTTTTATTGAATAAGAGCGAATTAATGGGGAAACAAGGGACGTGCGAAAGAAGAAATTCGGCGAAATCATCCGAGACTTGAAGTCTTTTCTAGAAGGTTAACTACCCAAAAATAGACTTGGACGTCAAGGTCTAACTAGTTGAACAAGCGACAGAGCTATTGCAACGTAGTAACAAATTCGTTTAACTAGCCGGGCCACGCTGGCTAGTCTCTGATATATGCCGAGGCCATAGCTTCAACGGGCTCAAAAGCCTATAGGGCTGCGGGCCGACGATCATTGCCGTGTGGGGAGGAGCTGTAAACGGAATGGGGCTAAACATTCCAAGTTCCAAGATCACCATACGATGGTCCCGGTCGTCCCGTGTCCACCTGCACAAAGGAAAGTCCGGGGATGTAGGAAATACGAACCTGAACCTGAGCCTCACACTCCACCGTTACATCTCAGGTCTCTTGATGGATCTCACTACTTATCCCCTGTCATGTGATCATGGAAAGACCAACGAAAGACCCGCTACGTCAATACGAGCTTTCGACAACAGGATCTCTTTCATGACTTGAGTCGAATGGGGTATAGCGAAATCTGCTCAACTCGCCGATAGGTCGAAGTTATGGAAGCAAGTCGATATCATGACGATGGCTCTTGAGGTTTTTTTGGGTTATAAAAGGGTTGCGAATCTCCCGCCAATATGCTTCCATCTCATCACCATCATCATCATCAAGAGATCACTACCACCACCACCACCAACTACTTTGTCTAACTACAACTCTTAATAATCTTAATACCTAAACCTCAACTACCACAACCACCAAAATGAAGTTCTCCAGCTCCGCCATTGCTGCCATCTTTGCCGCCACCGCCATGGCGGCACCCACCCCGTCGCCCAAGTCCGCCGTAGCCAACGTGCCGGAGTGGACGATCGAGAGCATGAAGCGCACCTGCGACGCGGGCGACAACCAATGCACGTGGAGCTTCCGCGTGAACACGCACCTCGCGGACCCGACCCCTTGCGAGTTCACCGTCAAGCGCGGCAACCTGCCCGCGAGCCAGACGGACAGCAGCGGCAACGTCTGCGGCCCGTACACCGTCGGCAGCGGCTGGAGCGGCCAGTTCGGCCCCGGCAACGGCTTCACCACCCTCAGCGTCGTCGACTACGGCAAGAAGCTCATCACTTGGCCCGCGTACACCGATAAGCAGCTCGTTAACGGCCAGGTCGTGTCTCCCGACCTCAGCTGGCCCCCTACCACCCTCCAGTTCTAAGCTATTTATTTATAACTAGCGGATAGGATGGAGCGCAGAGGTTGAAGTCGAGAGAGAGAGAGAGAGAGGAATGAGGGAAGGAAAGGGTTATGATATGAGATATTTCACGCGATAACGTTAATTGTTCAATGTTAATAGCATAGCGTCACTGGGTATTGCAATTGCACATAGAGGCCTTTAATAATACATGGGAGTCACTCCTTTTTTCCATGCCAACTTCCAAGTTTCAAGTAGTCAATTGTGACTCGAATTTCCTTTTTTATTTCATTAATTCAACGGCTTACTTTGGGTATATAATTTCCGTATCCTTCGTCGCAATATCCGCATGTGATTGCTCGCATGTGTAAGCCAACGACAGCTAAACCGCAAACGTATATCAGCTCTATGTTGCTAATGCCATACTGCTAAGATGTATCTATAATAACTTCGAGTCCGGAACTATTCATAATCGGCGAACGGATCAACTTTGTAGGCGTCTCTCGCGGACTGAAACGTCTCTCTGAAACGAAACGCAGTCAGTATCGCGGCGTAGATGACCTCATACTGCCAGTAGAACATATTATGAGTAGGCAGCCAAGTATCCAGTAGTCCTTCGCCGACGACAGCTTCAGGCACGTTATCATCGGGGTCGCCGTTCGCGTGTGCATCGGTCTTAGGAAGTGCAGGAAGAAAAGCTTGCGAGGTACTTTCCTCGCCGGGCGTATTTGCGTCGTCATCCGCACAGTCCTCAAACAGGGTGCTTGCGTCTGAATCATCGGAATTGGTACTTTCGGTGTCGGATGTGGCGATATCCTTACCAGTCACGGGGCAGTCCATGAAGGAGCTTCCATCTAAACTATCAGAATCACTGCTTTCCGAACCTGATGAGGACGTGTCCTCCTCGGATGGGAGATCTGGCTTAGAGGGGTTTGACTCTGGTTCCTCGGAAGAAGCTTCCGCCTCTGTATCGCTCCCCACATCCTCTAATACCGTGGTTGATGCTTCCAACTTAACGGGTGGTACTAAATCTCCTGAACCTAACGGTAAAGTTGCTAGCTCTTTCTCGGTCGTCTTTTTCTGAGGGTCGGTATCATCGTCCTTGGAATCCTCCTGCTTATCATCATCTTGGTCGGCACCTTCTTGCTTTGCCAAGAAACCATCTTCGTCGTATATTTCTATGCTCGATGTTGTCTGCGTACCACCAGAGGAAGTTTCCTTTTTCTTAGTGCCGTAGGTATTAACGTTATTGTAAACGTCTTCGAAGAATGCCTCAACGCTAGAGTATCCTCCATCGAGTATACACTGCATGTCGCATTTGGTGATCTGGTTTAGACGAACAAGCCGTGATAGATAGCGTTTTGTAAGCGGTCTGACCCTTCTAGTTATATCCTCGACGAAAATCTCCTCGGGTGGCAGCTCTATCTCGGTTGTGTTCATTGCGTCGCGTAGTTCCCGGACTGAGATACCCAAGATATCTAGGTAGTATTGCCGTCTCTCCTCGAAACTGTCCTTAGCCTCGGGACCACCCTTATTGAAAGCGCTCACATCTTCTTTAATAGAGTTTTGAATAATGGCCCACTTCCTTATCTTCTTGCGAAATTGGATAACCTGGACGTGTACTCGATTGACGTCCATCATTTTGAAGTTGTTGGACGTGTCTTTTGGCTGATGCTGGGTTTGTATGCACTTTTTTTTTTCGGGGATGTAGTCTGGAATGCTGGTTGCAGGTCGTGGGCAGATTGAAAAAGATGAGGATATTGAATTAACTGAAGCAGTGTGTACAGGATAAAACTTCTTGCTTCTAGAAAATACTTCACTTGAATGATGTTTTAGATTGTAAGGGTTCATGCGTGGACTTGGGTATGATGTACTTTTTCTAGAAATATTTATTACAAGGCGACGAGAAAATCAAATTGTTTGTAAAAGGAAGAATACAATAGCTTTGTTTTGCCGTACCCATGGTTAAAAAAATTCAGAATCAAAGATTAAATTTACCATTTGTGCTCTCGACGAGTCTTTATGCTGCGCGCTTTGACTAGACACTGTCCTTTCTTCTGGGTGCCTAATCGGCGAGGTTCTCCGTGACAATGTAATATGTCGGTAGATATTTCGTATGGCTTCAAGATTACTGTACAGTATCAAAATATCTATTCCCTTCTTGAAACAGAGATATCACCATTCCCCTCTGCCTACGCCTATTGTATTCTCGGGTTTGATTTACCCAGCTTGTATAATAGGTTGGATTAAACTCAACACCACGACTAGCGTTGATTTAACTTTGCTTCCCGAGTAGCCCCGGGTCAAGAAACGACCATGGTCACATCTTACCTACACTAGGTAAATAGCAGAATATTTTCGCCAGGCGAGATAGGTAACTATTTCTCCCGATGTCCAGTAAGTGCCGTCCTTGGGGGGATGATGCCCAAAGGAAGAAATGGGAAAACCAGACTACCGATAACATCCTTACTAAAATATAACGACACATATCTGAGTGAAGCTTGGCTGACTTGCTTTAGGTAGATATTACGCTAGTCAATTTGTTTTAATATAGGTAACGTAATCCACGGGTCAGTCGCCCACACGGGTCAGTCGCCCAGCAAAAATACATACAAAATACGTCTGTGCGTAACCGTGCACTTTAATCAAAAAAATTCCTATTAAAAATCGGTTTTTAAATATAGATAAATATTTAAATAAAAATAAATACAATATTTTTTTCAATTTATGTATTATTTTTTTCAATTAATAAAAAATATAAAACGTAAAAGTGGGTCCAAAATCGATAGTATTTTTTATAATTTATATTATAGTGACACGTTATTTTTTTCAAATTTTCTATAAATTATTTTTATAATTAGATTATATATTCTTCAAATCCGGGAATTTTAAATTAAAAATTCGTAAAGTTATGAATTTTTGAAAATGTTGATTTTAGGTGATATTTCGATTGAGCGACTGACCCGTGTGGGCGACTGACCCGTGGATTACGTTATGTATTGTCCTCAAACAATTCTTTCTTAGGGAAGTACGTAGTCAAACAACTCGAGAAGCTGTCCATTGATGTTACTCTCAAGTCCTGTCACGTGGTGCTCAGATATTTATTTTACTTTTCAACGTTCTACTTTGCATGGTCAAATCCCTAGCATAATAGGTAGATTCCTGTTGAAAATAGGGGCATCTCAGGGGGATGACCTGTAATGCACTTATGATTTTGGGTTTAGTTAGCCCACTCAATATGCATCTAAAAGAGGAGAGGAGAGGTTCGATCTGATATCGAGTTATCGAGTTGTCAGGTTCACTTAAATACATGCAGGACCAAACGATTGATTTGCTCAAGTGTCAACCTACCAGCTTCGTAGAACAAACATCACTGACGCAATATCATTCAATACTTTGGTGCCATGTTGCATAATACATGTACATGTCAATGTTTACCAATGTTTACCTCAGGTAACCTACCAGTTCATTATCCGATGCACCAAGAAAAAAAATAAAACAAAAAAAACCTGCTGCTAGCGACGTTTCATATCTCTTCTACTCTCGATGATCTGGATCTTGGCCTAAGCCCCGAATAAATCAAAATAGTTAAAACCAAACAAATCGGTGGGGCTTTTTACAGCACGTTCACTCGCTAAATGTCTTGGGCTGAATCAGGTTCTCTGGCCACTACGAGACGTCACAGATGGATGTTTAGTACCACGCGATTAAAGTAGAATATATGCGGGTTTATGTGTTGTTTGCTGACTTCTCTTCCCCTTTCCGACATTTCTACATATTATAGCACTGTCAGATCATTAGCCATCATTCTTTTCTTTTTAGTCCTCTTTATAAAACCTCTTTCCGTACCGTAGGACGCGAGCGTGTATTTGCTTTGTGCGGTTTTGCGTAAGAGATAAATAACATCATCAACCATGGCAGAGACAGCACCCCTCCCGCCGAGCGAGTCGATCCACCAAGCTGGGGGCGGTCAACCTGCTGTCGAAGATGTTACTATCAAACAGATAAGGACATCTACACTACAATACCTGGAGAAGATTTACGCCACTTATGCTTCACCCGCCGACAAGCACTGGCGCAAGGACTCTATTGTCGAATTTCTACATCATGTACAGGCCGATAAGGTCACTGACCCTTCCGGCGATATCGCGACTCGCGACTCTCTCGACTTTGCTGGCTTTTTGCATTACATGACATCCTCTGCATCCAACGTACTGGCGCCGGCAGTCTCAGACCCTCTGCATTTATCATGGCCGTTGGCTAGCTACTATATCAGCTCTAGCCATAATACCTACCTAACTGGAAACCAGCTAAACAGCGACTCTGATGCAGATGCGTACCGGAACGTCTTGCTGCGCGGTTGCCGCTGTGTTGAGATTGACGTCTGGGATGGCGACGAGTCGGATGCCGAAACATCAGATAGCTCAGACAGCTCCGACGATGATGAAATCCGGGAACTTAAGGCCATAAGAAAGAAGAGCCGCAGCGAGAAGATCGCTTCAAAACTTCCCGGGTCGCTGGCTAGCCGACTCAGCAAGCGCCTCACAGGGAAGGGCGCAACCGAGACTGACTCTGCGGCAGAGAAGAAGGAAGGAGATTCCATCCTAGGAGCCCCTCTGAAGAAAACACTGAGTCCACAGCCACTCTTAGTCGAGCCCCGAGTTCTGCACGGTTACACGCTTACCAAAGAAGTATCCTTCCGCGAGGTTTGCGTGGCTATCAGGGAGAATGCTTTCATTGTCACAGACCTGCCGCTTATCGTTAGTCTCGAAGTTCACTGCAGCCAGGAGCAGCAGGAGGCGATGGTGCGTATCATCAATGAGGTCTGGGCCGGTTATTTATTACCTCCGCCAGAAGAAGACGCCAAATTCCTCCCCGCACCCGGCGATCTACGCCACAAAATCCTTGTCAAGGTAAAGTACGCACCGCCCCACGCTGCCGCATCGGTTGCCGATGAGGAGTCCGAAGATCGTCTCCCGCCCGGCGCCGCATCGGATCCGGCATCGAAGACTACTACTACTACTACACAGCAGAAGGTCAAGAAAGCGTCTAAGATTATCCAGGCGTTATCGGCCTTGGGTGTGTATACTCGGGGTGTATCGTTCAAATCCCTCTCCCAACCAGAGGCTACCATGCCAACGCATATCTTCTCGCTATCGGAGGGTGGCGTAGCCGAGGTCCACGAGAACGAAGCAGCAAAGCTTTTCGAACATAACCGCGAATACCTGATGAGGACATATCCGTCAGGTATGCGTATTGGGTCTTCTAACCTAGACCCAGTTGCCTTCTGGAGGAAGGGCATCCAGATCGTGGCGCTCAACTGGCAGAAGTGGGACGAGGGAATGATGCTTAACGAGGGCATGTTTGCTGGTACTGGCGGATACGTATTAAAGCCCGAAGGATACCGCGGTCGGAAACCCGTGGTTGTCGATAATAATGAAAAGAAGGCGGCGCCTGTTCCCACATCCGAGACGATCTTACACCAGACGCTCGACCTAAGCATCACTGTATACGCGGCGCAAAATTTACCCATGCCCGAGGACGACGATAAGGAGAGTGGTTTCAAGCCATATGTTAAGATCGAGCTACACACAGAGCCACCCCACGACGAGCACCTCTCCGTCACAGGCACCGCCCCGGGTTCTACTTCGACGAGGGCCAAGGAGGGCGAGTACAAGGCGCGCACAAAGACGCAGCGCGGAATCCATCCAGACTTCAAGTCCGAGACGCTAGCGGTAGCTAAAGGCGTCTCTGGCGTCGTGCCCGAGCTATCTTTCGTACGTTTCTTAGTTAAAGACGACGAGATCGGCCGCGACGATTTAGCTGCCTGGGCTTGCATTCGACTGGACCGGCTACGTAGCGGATACCGGTTCGTGCATCTCTTCGATAACGAGGGGCGGGAAAGCGATGGCGTCCTGCTCGTCAAGGTGGACAAGAAACTTGCTTAGGCGGTGAGTTCCGAGT
The DNA here is from genome assembly GCA_037126485.1 of Daldinia eschscholtzii. NCBI lineage: Eukaryota > Fungi > Ascomycota > Sordariomycetes > Xylariales > Hypoxylaceae > Daldinia > Daldinia eschscholtzii. The sequence continues at coordinate 2,126,718 of JBANMG010000002.1, forward strand.
CTCGAAAAAGCAAAACGAAGGAGGCAAGGCGACATTGCTTGGTGAAATGTCAAGTGATGTAGATCCGATATGAATAGGATCATACATGTGTGTATAAGATGATCCGTCATCATAGCATTAAAGAGCGAGCGTACTTAGCAAGTGAGAATGTATAGTTGGCCTACAGGTCGAAGAGAAATATGATCGCATTTACATCATCTATAAATCAAATGGTATCTCCCCCAATGAAACGTGTACCCATCGCTAATCAACCCCTATTGCCCCCAGCACCAACTCTATCCTTGCAAAATATTTACCATCTATCTATCCGTTTAGCGACCTCCCAACTCTGGCTCAATTGTGCTATGATTATCCGTGGTCGATATGAGGTTGATGGTATTCCAGGTCCCAGTACCTTCCATGTTCGCCAGGGCTACTTGGAAGGCCCGCAATCTAGTCTCGTATGTATAATCGGATATTTTCGAGGTCTGAGAACTCTGAGAATATAGTTCATCTTCATAGTCCTCTTCGAAAAGTGTTGTTGGGTGAGTTCGGAATGAATCATGAGATGGAGAAAAAGAGGCTGGTGCGATCTGCACCTGAGAGGTCTGCGAATTCCGACATAGCAGCGGTATGGTAGGGCCTTGGTGCTCCAATTGGCTTCTTGTTGGCGAGATTTCTAGGCTACAGAGAGCTCCTTCGCGGGACGTAATCGTTGATTGGGTCCCAGGTGCATTTTCCTCCACTCCATCTTCACCTCGCAAATCGACTCCCTGCTCCGATATTCGACGCGTGAGCATATCGTATTCGAAAATATCACTGCTGCAGATATCCCCAAAGAGCTTCTTTATGTTAGTACCCTGTTCTGCCCAACGTTTAGGGTCTACTGTGCACGGCCAGATATCAGCGGGTTTAAAAGTCTCCACGAAATGTCGAAGCTCAGGTAAAGAAGAATGCCTAGCGTATGGAAATGTAATTTGGGTTGAAAGGAAATCGGAATGATGGTCTTCGATCTTTCTTATCGGATCTCGAATTATTCTAACTTTTCTGATGAGAGAGTTGACTATGTCCGTAATGGAATGCTTTTCTGGTAGATCAAATCTCCTAATATCAAGGTTCACGCCTCTGGAAACGGCTGATGCTTCTTGAAGGAATTGTATGATGGGAGGCCCTAAGTCACCTAGTGCTTCGCTTTCTTGTTTGATCCTGTTTCTTTGTTAGTCGATGAGAAATATATGTATAGTTCTAACAACCCTTACAATTCCAACAAAGCTAGAATGTCTTCTCCTTCAAGGGTTGGCTTAGGTGTGAGGTCATCTCCGCCCCCTCCAATGCCTACTTCCACCATGTCTTGCCCACCCCTGAGATGTGCGATGATTGGTTGAATTAATACAATGGGCTTAGTTTCCATCATCTTGCAGCTCATACCTTTCTCGCAACTATGAATTCTCACATCTTCATCTAGCGTTAAACATCCCTCCCGTTGGTTATTACCGCAGGTGAAACCCACAAGATAAGGTGCTTCCTTAGTTAGATGGGTTTGAGCAGCAAAGCGCTTGTCTGATGACTTAATGGCAAGAGACTTATAGATACCCATTTTATACTTATCGACGTGGATCTTGTAGCTTAGTTAGTAAAGCTATCAAACGCAAAGGGAGAATCATACCTTGGAGTCTAAAGCTTTTGCTAGGGCGACCCAAACTTCTTCATATCTATCAAAAAGGTTAGGTTATAGTGAAGTCATAAAATAGGCATCTTACCCATAGGTCCATGCTTGTATGTGGAATATGGTATCATTTGGATAGCGTGCGACTTTCTCTAGAAGTTCACGTAGTCCTTCGGCCTTGGTCTGGAGAGGGAAGTCGTCCACTATCGAAGTATCAAGATACATGCGGTCAAGTGTTTTCAAACCCGTAGAGTACTCGACCATGATAGGGCTCCTTGCAATAGAATTTACCCACCAAGGCTCGCTCCTGATGTCTCCCGTATATAAGACGGCTTTGCTATTACCTTCAATCACTACAAGCTGAGTTAGTTCTAATCTACGATAATAGGAGGTGGACCTACGGAACATAACTGCGCCAGGGCAGTGATTCGCATCCAGGAGCGTAACTTGTATAGTCTGGGTGGGATCGAGCTCGATCTTCGTGGGGGTATCTAAAGGGATGGGCTTTAAGATTTTAGCTAGATGCTTATATGTTTGCATCCATGGGTCCTCAAGTATGCCCTTCGAATAGTTTAGTCGGCAAGGGTATTTCTCAAGTCGGAGTAATATTTCTCTTGTAGCAGCCGAACAGTAAATACTATATCATACTTGGTGAGTTTGGTAATGACAGGTGACTGGTATACGGGGGATCATACAAAGGACTTCTAAGTGTGTCAAGCCCAGTGAGATGGTCACTATGGACGTGACTTAAGAAACAAGCCAGTGGGGGTCGGTCGCCGAATCCACGGAAGTAATCAACTCTAATATCAGGGAATTCATGGATGATACCGTTGAAAGTTGACATGGTGGATGATAGGTGGTGGGTTGGAATACTACGAAGTACTGGCTCGAGGGTTTACAAGCTGTTTGATTAAACATGGCGACACTTGAAAAAAAGGTTTCATTATTCAGGTTTAAATCTGACCGGCGAAGCAGTTAATGTGCATTGAATTTTAACAAAAGAGACATGATCTGAAAAGAATATGAAAAGAATATGGGACGCAATGACAGGCATCCACGCTAACTAACAGAAGGGAACGCACCTTACCTGTAGCTCACACCAGCTGGCTGACACTTGCCCAATTCCAAACTCTAAAAGCACCTGGGCGGCAACTTTTCCCCACGGCAATCAAGACCTAAACTCATATTTTAGAGGGCGTCTTTAGAGGGGCAGACCTTTAAATGCCCCTTCATTCTATATCAATTCACAACATTACCATCAATTTTTATTCCACCCAACCATGATGTGTCTTGGGATTCGTTTGCTTAGAAGGATTTATGCAGCAGTTATCTAGGACTACTCTACCGATATAATTGTCTCGCTAATCATGTGCTGAATCCATAGGTCATAAGAGAAAATTTCTCTACGAATCAAAACGCTCTTAAGGCGCAGTCAACTTGAGAAATATAATACGGCGTATTCATCATACACGTAGCGTCGCGGACCAGATCTGCTGCAGGACCATGTTGCCCTTATAAATTCTCAACACATTCCGTATTACTACTGTTCCGACTCTTCCATTCATTGCTTCTTCAGAGACTTTGCAGGCTATTATTATCCGTAACTATCAGAGCTGTGTAAAAATCAGTATGACGGAATCCATCGACATCTCTTCTCCGCCTAGCTCAACGCAAGCTAGGGAAAAACTAAAGATCACCCTAACAGGGTCCCAAGAAACGGCGATAGGGACGTTGGTGGCGAGAGCCATAGACGCGAAATCTGCCAATTCTATCCTTAACGATACAAACGCTGTTCAAGTTATAGATCAGATCGATCATGACTTTGACAAGTTTCGCGTCAATGAATCACACGCTACGATGTATGGTCGTCGGACTATACGCATAGATCGTTGGACAGCCGAATTCCTCTCGGAAAATCCGGAGGCGACAGTTGTTCACCTAGCCTGTGGCTTAGATGACCGTTTGCGTCGCCTCCAAGCGGACTTGACCAAGGTCCGTTGGATAGATGTCGACCTGCCCGACATTGTCGAGCTTCGTACTAAACTCATCCCCAATCCAGAGGGTGACTATCGCCTGATCGCCGCAGATGCGACTGATACATCATGGCTCAAGAACGTCCCTAATGACCGTCCTACTGTCATCGTCTGCCAGGGTCTAACCATGTACCTTGAAGAAGAGTCTGGGAAGTGCATGATTCGGAAAATTGTTGACCACTTCAACTCGGGTCAACTTATCATCGATTTTATCGGCACCGTGTTACTTTATATACAAGACCAGGTCGATACCCTGGTAGCTACGGGCGCAAGTTTCAAGTGGGGAGTTGACGACCCCAAATCGGTCGAGGCTCTTCATCCACAGCTGAAGATGGTGGATTGTCTAGGATCATCTGAACTTGGTGAAAATGCGCAATTACCGCTTGGGACTCGCCTACTCGTGTCAAACTACGCCGATGTGCCCTGGCTTCGTTATCTCAGTTCATACTTGCGGTTTACTTTCTAGAAGCGGCCGAACATGCATTGGTTATTTGGAACATTTGATTGAACATTTATGCAGTTGCTTCAGAGCCATGAGCATTTAGTTGGAACATTCTATGTATCATACCCTTCCTAGTGAAAGAAACCCACGGAATCAAGATAACTACCCTAGCTTATAGGATAAGTAGGTTAAGAATGTTTCAACACTACTCATTCTGTTTGTCAATAGATCTCTCCACAGCCCCTAGTACAACCTTCAGCACAGCATCGGGTGACAAATTACCCAGCCCCCCACTCCATGTTGTCGTATCTACCATATCTCTAATGTCTAAAGCATCGCTCAAGTCATTGTCTGCTACTTCCAATGCCTTACGTGCACCTTCGTCATCACCCACGCGGAAAAACTGCACGCCGACTTGGTATGGTGGCGCACCTAAGATATCCAGCTTTCGGGCCGTTCGAATTAATGTATCATAGGGATTATCGTCCGTTATACCGGCAGTGATTACTATAAGATTGAGCGGCCTCAACGTATTCACTAACCCCATGCTCTTGTCTTTACGACTTTGTTCATAGTCGCGCATGTACTGATCCAGGATATAGCCCAGCCGGCGGTCGAGACGGCAGCGGCTTTTGAGTTCTTTGATGCTGCCGAAAATTCCCGCCACGTTGTCGCGCATCCCTGGTACTCCAGCGGCCTGCCCGATGTGTAGATATCCGGAGCGTTCCTGATCAAAGCCCAAAGCTGCGTACATATAATACCCGCGCGGGCGGTGGTTCACAAAGTAGATGTCTATGCCGTTTGGATCGCGCTCGGTGCATATCGGCGCAATCTTCTCGAGTAACGTACCAACTTCACTCCAGTGGTTTTCCATCGACTTGGAGTCGTCGATAAGGAAGACGGTATCGAAGTGTTTAAGGAACGCATAGGGGTCTTCACGTGTACGGATGTGCTTGCGTGTCAGTTTTGAGTTACGAGTTTGGGGATTAACTGAATTGACTGGAATTTCTGGCTTAGGGTCAGGGCCTGCTGGTATTGTCGACTCCAAGGGGTATGGAAGGAGTGATTCACGATGCTCATTCGTGTAGTCCATAGTGATGAATATAGCTCTTCTAGTTTTGACATTTAAATTCAATAAAATAAAGAAGTGCCTGCGCCTACATGACTCAATTGCTTTACTGAGTTGGTTGAATCTCTTGGAGCTATTTGGATTTTTTAGTCGTGAGCTTGGGAAGTTGTAAGGGATACAATATGTTGCGGAGTTCCACGCTACTGTTTGGTCGCATGGTTTATTGCAGGAAACTACGGACGAGCTGAGATAGTTTCCTCGTTCAAGTGACCTTAATAAGATTGGAAGTAGTCATGCAAATACATTTGACCAGGTAGATTGAATTTCGAAACTGGCAAGTTCCAATACTCAACTATTATGACATATCGCCGTAGAGCTTTCCACCATCAAATTTATTCATATGACATGGCAGCTGCTATGAGAAACTGATATCAATAAGGATTGTCAGTTGTCAATTAGGAAAGCAGTACTTTCAATCTTACTTTGATTGACTCATAACACTAAGCCGGTAGTTTGTACTTCACTTTAAAATGTTTATCATATTCTACCAATATCCATCGACAACTCGAGGACATACGTTAATCATTCACCAAGTTTGTTATTATGTTTTTTTAGGTCCATGTTTCGTATGTCTTAGTCCTAGTCCTTCTTTCTCGATGCCTCATTATCGCTAATAACTCTTGGTTTCCTTTGTCCACTAGGGCTCAAATGATACTTTTAGAAGCGATTCATGGCCATCAACAAAGAGAACTGCGTTGGGTTTTAATCTATACTATTATCTACCAAACTGCAAGGTGATTTAAAAGAGATAGATCAATCGTTTTCTTCATCAATAGCCGAACTCATCAGATCAACCCGTGGTGGCAAAGCTATCTTGCGCTACTAAGATGTCATTTCTACCTATAACAAATGTTTTCTGGTCCCAAACCATAAGCAAAGACAAGCTCTTAAAGCGTGCACACGGTCTGGACGTAGCATTAGATTGTGTAACCCATTTTGAATCTCTCCAGGATCGAGGAGGATATGACTACGGCAAACAGTTTCCATATGACCTATATAAAAGAGGACTTCAGCGACGGCTTATAGATATATGGATGGCAGATGCACCCGGCGTACACGTACTGGACGGCGTGGGTTATAACTACTCGGCGAGTTATGCTGGGAGAGAATTCGCGAAGTCCTTTCGTGTACGAAACCGCGCAAGTGCCATCGTCCTCCGGGTCTACGTGAAGAATCGAAGTGAACCACCAAAAGTAGTGTTGCTTCATATCCTTGGCTCGCTGATCTGGGGCTTAATTGCTCTTGTACCTAGAGAATCCAGCGCTTCTGAAGGCCTAAGCAGCAAGAATTTTGAGACGTTCATAAGTCGAGGACCTGGAAGCTTTGATGCCGGCTTAGGAATACTTCAATCGTTACCTCATCTAGAACTCAATGGCAAGAAGATGCTCTGCATTGTCGATGGTTTAGATCTGTCAGAGGATAAGAGTACCTTGAGCCAGTTGCAACAATTGCTCTCTGCTCTTCGCGACGTCATGTCGGAGAATAATGCGCATTTACTCTACACCCTCAGTAGGAAAAGCCAAGTCATCCGGTAAATATAATTCTTAAGTATCAGCTTGGTATAGAGGTTCGGAATTGAATATAATTGTTCTTATAATGACCCGGTTTTGCATCATGCGTTTGGTGATCGGGTAGTTGCGTTTCTTTACTTAGGTATTCTTATTAGTTTAACTAGGTACTTTAACTCAATCCAATTTGGCCTATTTATCTTAGTTATTTCCAATTTCTTTATCAGAAATGTATCCGTTTACTTGAAATATTGTTAATGAATACTGGTTGCTGAGAGTACTCTCATTCTCATATCGCTTAAAAGATAGGAATGGGTTAGTTGCGGTTGAGAGAACCTGGTGCTTCGATCCGGCAGTTCGGATCTAAATCCTAACGATACATATCGCTGGATCGTCGTTGGCCCGATATTTACTGCCAAGCTGGGGGAATACCCAGATATGAATTGTTCCTGGCCGCCAAGGTAGCAGGGGCAAGCGTTGTGAGCTTTTCTACATTCCTAAGGAGGAAAGGCGATAAAGATAACCAAGAAGCTTTGACGAGATTCTGGATTGGCAATCCTTTCCCCGCGGTAGCATCATGGTACAGCGGGCTGCAGGCAATTTGCAATTCGCAATTTACGCGTTAATCGCGAGCGAGCTATGCCGATAAACAACGGCGTACAATCGTATAAAAGGGTCGCAGGGGTAGGTTGACTTTCTCATTCATATACGACTACCTATGGTCCCAATCTCTTTCATCCCTTCTCATACGGGCCTTGGACTTGGACCCATCCTCTGAGTTGCTGGCATCCATAATCAGAGCATTCCATCTAATTAACCAGCAGCCAAACAATGGAGTTGGCTACATGGCTTATCGTGGGGGCAACGTTGGTGCGCTTTGCGTTCGCTATTGAACCAGCTCGCCAACCGCATCAACCAACTGGAAATGGCAATAAGATTCTGACATGGAATGAAACGATGGTAAATAACCAATTCCGTGCCAGGTCCACATCCGTCAGTTGGTTATCTGGCGGCGAGGATGGACAGTACATCTATGCTGGTGATGGTGGCGCATTGATCCTTGAGAATTTTGTCACCGGCGAAAGTTCAACTTTTGTCGCTGCTGACTTGATCCCAGACGGCGTAACTCAATACTGGATCCGTCCTGATCTCGCCAAGGTCCTCTTTGCAACCAACTACACAAAACAGTACCGACATTCCTATTTCGCTGATTACTCTGTCCTCGATGTGGCGTCGGGTGAACTTACACCTTTAGTTGAGGATCAGGTTGGGGATATCCAATATGCTGAGTTCGCTCCAGCCGGAGATGCGATTGCCTTCGTCCGTGGCAACAATCTGTTCTTGAATAAGAACGGTACTATTTCCCAGATCACAAGCGATGGTTCTCCGGATCTTTTCAACGGTGTGCCGGATTGGGTGTACGAAGAGGAAATCTTTGGCGACCGCTCTGCAATTTGGTTCTCTCCTGACGGCGAGGTTCTTGCGTATCTTACCTTCAACGAAACTGGAGTCGAGACTTTTACAGTGCAGTACTTTATGGATAATCAGGAAATAGCTCCTGTGTATCCTCGACTCTTGGATCTGAGGTATCCCAAAGTTGGTACGACAAACCCAACGGTGTCCTTGACGCTTCTAAAGATTGAAAGCGAGGAGAAGTCGGCGGTTCCAATCGATGCATTTCCTGCGGATGATCTGGTCATCGGCGAAGTTGCCTGGGTCACGTCTGAGCATAGTAGTGTTATCTACCGCGCTTTCAATCGCGTACAGGATACCTCAAAGCACGTCCGTGTTGATGTAGGCGATACCATCACCACTAAAGTCGTTCGCGAACGAGACGGTACAGATGGCTGGCTAGATAACGACATAGGGATCCAATTTGTCGGGTCTATAAATGGCTCTACAGGAGAATATTATATTGATGTATCGGACGAATCCGGCTGGCAGCATATTTACCTGTACGCTGTCGATGGCTCCAGCGCTACCCCTCTCACTGAGGGTCAGTGGGAAGTGACAGCTGTTCTTAAGGTTGATAACAAGCGCGAGTTAATCTACTATACGTCTACCCAAGCCGATAGTACCGAGAGACACATTTACTCGGTTTCATATTCTACACTGAAACCGGAGTCGCTTGTTGACCCTACGATCCCCGCAGTCTGGAGCGCTTCATTCTCCTCTGGTGGCGGGTATTACATCCTCAGCTATGCGGGGCCTGATGTACCTTACCAGGAGTTATACGCCATCAACGACACAAGCGAGCCCCTCCGTACTATTACTTCGAACGACGCTCTTTGGAACAAAATCCAAGAATACAACCTACCGAACATCACATATTTCACCCTAGATCATCCTGATGGATATAGTTTGAATGTCTTGGAACGACTTCCACCTAATTTCGACCCCGCTAAGAAATACCCTGTCCTCTTCACGCCTTATGGTGGACCCGGCTCACAGGAGGTGTTAAAGTCCTTCGAGTCAATCGGATGGAATGCGTACATCTCATCAGATCCGGAGCTTGAGTATATCCAATATACAGTTGATAACCGCGGAACAGGCTACAAAGGCCGAAAGTTTCGCGCTCTTGTCGCATCGCATTTGGGTGAGTTCGAAGCGGCAGACCAAATATGGGCAGCGCAAGAATTAGCCTCGCGAAACTCCTTTATCGACGCAGAGAAAGTCGGGATTTTCGGGTGGTCTTTCGGCGGGTATTTATCTGCGAAGGTAGTGGAGGCGGACTCCGGGGCCTTTACCCTAGGCCTGATAGTCGCACCCGTCACGGACTGGCGGTTCTACGATAGCATGTACACTGAGCGCTACATGAAGACATCGCAACTTAACCCGGACGGTTATAACAAGACGGCAATACGCAAACCAGATGGGTTTAAAAATATTGCTGGTGGGTTCTCCATCCTGCACGGACTCGGAGATGATAATGTGCACTACCAGAATACAGCTGCTCTTCTAGACCTTCTTGTCGGGGCTGGTGTGTCGCCGGCTAAGATGCAATGGAGGGTTTTTACTGATAGCGACCACGGTATCTCGTATCATGGCGCATCAACGTATTTGTATAAATTCTTGACAGAATTGCTGTTCAGAGAGAAGACTCGGAAGAGTCAGGGCCTAACACACCAATGGGCAAGGAGGTCGAAGGTACAGTCACTAGATGGGCAATGAATGCTTAACACAATACCCTAGCATAATCATTTGGTTTAAATACTGCTATGAGTATAGCAAATCAACATAGTGCTTATTGATATGTATAACTATCCGTCGAATTATAAGTGGAAAGAAACTCTTTCTTGAATTATCCTATGTTGGTATACCGCGGCGTGTCTAGCCGATTCAGCTGTGAACAAACTCCCTCTATCGAAGCCTAGGATGCATCTAATCACTATTTACTGTCTATTTACATTTAAGTTGATATATACCTAAGTGAGTATTTGGCTAGAAAATGAGATAATCTATATTCAAGAGCTTTTCTATATTGAAAAAAACATGAAATAAATAGAGAAGAAAAAAGGGGGAAAATCCAACAAAAGTAAAGAAAGTAAGAAGCAGAATAAATACAAAAAAAAAAAAAAAGATTCTTTGCACACGGGCCTTGCGGTCCCACTAGTATGTCTTTATACATGCCTAAAAACCCGACTTCTCTCCAGAGTAAGCCCGGATACCTAGGCTTATATCCCGATAAACGGTGCCTGACCGAAACGAGACGTTATAGCGTTTGGCTTTGAATATGTTTACCTTCCGTTGGCATGCTCATAGCATGGGAAGTAACATTCAATAACCTCCACCTTTTTGTCGTTGGCAGTGTTGCCGCTTCCGCTGGTGCTTCCGCCAGCACCAGCTCCCGTATGGCCCCCAGTGTTTCCGCTGGAAGATCCACCATGGTGACCTTGTTGACTTCCTGCACCCTTGTGGCTTCCACTTCCACTTCCACTTCCACTTCCATGGTGAGGCTGCTGGCTTCCCGAGTGGCTCCCACTCTGGTGTCCCGAAGAGCCCCCATGAGCAGGCCTGATGGGGAGTGACCCGTGGCTCGAGGAACCGTGACCCGATGAACCGTGACTCGAAGAACCCTTACCCTTTCTACCAGTTCTCTTCGTCTTCTTCTTGCCGCCAGTCTGCTTTCCTTTCTTGTCATCCTTCTTGCCGTCCTTCTTGTCGTCCTTCTTGTCGTCCTTCTCAGTCTTCTTGACAATATGACAATAAGCCCTGGAACTGCCATCCTTAGGGTTGTGTTTTGATCCGGTAGCTGGGCCTTTACCCGTTCCCTTAGATTCGGTGTCCCATTCAAACCAATTCGGATTCTGCTTTTGTCCAGGTGCGTACTCAAATTCAATTTTCGAGCCAATAGCACCGGTGCGCTTGATCTCCAAATCTTTTGGCAACCCGGTAAGTTTGTGCGATCCGTTTGGTTTCGTGATTTTGAAGTCCTTGACCTTATGGTCGTGGTTCTTGGCGTCCGTAAGTACAGTACTCCTGAATTCGTCGTCTCCATGGCGTGAAAACTTGAGTGAGCATTCCAACAAGTCCCCATGCATTCCTCCCAGAAGTCGGTAACGGTTGTCCTCATCATAGTCCACTGGTGCGGTGATTCTGCCTTCGGGTTTGCCATGGGCGGCTTTTCCGAGTCTGCTTAACCCGAACTGGTACCCATCATTCTCACAATTGATAGGACCCTTCGAATCATCACAGTATCTAACTGTGCTCTTGTCGAGAACATTGGAGATATCGAATTTAACGCGAAAATAATCGCCTGCCTTCATTGGATCTTTTGGTCGTCCAGGAAACTTGCTCTTGCTTCCGCCAGCATCAGTATAAAATGAACTCATTTGACCACCAAGACTTCCATTCTCACTACCAGTCATACAGCGGAGGCTGTTCGGAATCCTTTTGCCTTTCTTGCTATCGAATGGCTCTTGCTGACTTGACGCTGGAGGCCATTCATCACATTGCCACTTGCTTACTTCTGATTGTTTATTGGAAGGTATGAATTTTTGACTGTAAGGGAACGACTGGCAGACGCTGACTGTCGACCTGCCCCCGTCTTGATAAGTGAGGGCTCGGCATCCAGAGTTTATGCGATTCACGTTTTGCTGCTCCAAATCTGGTTCATAGATTACTTTGTCGGGATCCTGAATTCCGTGGTCTTTTGCGTGGCAGTTGATATAATAACAAGCATTGTTGCAAGCTGCTGCTCCTTTCGCGCAGTTGAACTTCAGCACGCCGAAGTCTGTTGCGGCCAGAGTAGCGGTAGCAAATAGCGAAAATATAAGTAGCTTCAACATTCTGGCCTGCGGAGATGAGGTAATTGAAATTGGAAAAAGAAAAGAAGCAGTTATGATACCATTCTATGATATCAATGCAAGTGAAGATAAACTTGTAATTCAAGCACGGAGTTATAAGTGACTTATATAGTCGGAGTAGTTCATCTTCAATATTCTCGTCCTTCACTTAATCTTCCTAAACATCTAACATATATCTATAAACATAACATATCTCACCAAAACGGAAGCTGTAAACTCATCAATGAAACTAATAGTTATGAGTTTAACTATGGGATTCATGTTGTGAACCCGATGGTCTGGACTGGCAGTTGATTATTAACCCCTTAATGAGGCGTACAATAGCCCATCTGACGGTAATACCCTAACATTTACCAACGACCTAACAATAGAACTAGATATTTGATTCTAGATGTTTAGATAGGCATAGACAGGTTCATATGTTAGATAGTCTTGTTTCTTATTCTCATTCTTATTACTGTAACTGCCTAAGACTACAATATCTCATTGTAACGATTTACACATTGCTTCCTACTACAAACTACCATATTATGAAAAATTTCTCCAATTCTATATCACGAATTAATTAGAGTACCTGAGGTAACGTTAACTTGTCTCCTATGTAAGCTTATGACGTTGGCCACAAGAAAGACAATGTACTATTCTAAATAAAGAGCCACTCACATTAGAATCTAGGTAACCAACGACTTGCCCCTGTTCCTTTAAGCGGGGTTATACAATTACCAACACCAACATCAACTCCAACATCAACTCCAACATCAACTCCAACATCAACACCAACATCCACACCAACATCCACACTAACACTAACTCCAGCTCCAACAGCAGATGCTCCTTAGACATCCAACCTATAACAGACAGACCAAGGTCCAACATACTGGGTGCTTATTTACTATTTATGGGCTTATTCTCCGGAGTCCCGCCTTTACACGCTTATTGACAGCCATTGATTTACATAAATAGATCTCGTAAAGGGCCAACTAGATTTTAAAGTACGGACTACTTCCATCACTCACTCACTTACCTAGGTACCTACCTAGGTATAGACATATTGTTCAACATCATCTTCTAGCTCTATCAATAACAATTTGCCTTATTCATTCGTGTCAGGATGTATAAAAATCGCTATCACAGTCCTTTCCCCCTCTTCGTCCTGTCGGAGAAAGCCTCCACTGAAGTAGGTATCTCTGTCATCACATGCTATCACAACTAACACCATACCAAGTATCTCAATGACATCCTCCAGCGCACCGCGGATGTGTTCGGTGACTGCTATTTCCTAACTCTTGTCAATATCCCGGATCCTTCTAAACCATACGATTGCGCCCCCGATAAAGAGATGGCGTGGGAAGGTGATCGCGAATATGAAGTTTCTCAACCGGGTACCGAACCTCCCATATCCGAACCATTTGTGTCCCCTTTTATTGGAAAGACGGGGGAGGACTGCGCCCGCTACCTAATTGAGACGCCGGAAGACAAAGTCTGGAATATAGAAAATTTCTGTATGATAACTGACGACGACGTCAGCGAGGATACCATCACGTTGGTGCATAGGTTCGAGAACGGAGCTGTGCATTCGTTCCCATCCACGGTGGAGGAGACTTGGGGAAACATGATGACAATATGGACTGAACTTTTTTTTGAGGAAAAGCTACAACAGTACCAGTTTATAATGGAATTAGAACCCGAGAAGGATCGAAGTGTCGGCAAACCTTTCGAGTTCGAGAAGTGGGACGAAGAGTAGAAGTCGTCTCTTAGGACCGCTGCTACCTACTTTGAGATAAGTAAGAGTGAAGATACAGTAGGACTTGAGTTTTAAGGGGAAACCATGGGAAGTTATTACTTCTATGAAAAAGTATAGTCTAGGAACATTGCAAAAATTACTACCGATGGTTACTTCTATGCGAATGTCGTTGGCTTAGGAATGTCTATTAGGTGACCTAAATTCACTGGGCAACGTAGAATGATAAATGTTAATATAATACTAGGTAGGTAGTCGACCCCTATTCACGACAGTGACTGAAATATGTGCATTATTTATGCAAGAATAAAAGCTTTTGTGCTAGAAAAGGACTGTCAGATGTCACAAATTTCCGATGAGCTACTCAATCTGTTTTCCTTTGGAAAATAATTTCCTTGGTGGATAACTGAGTAGAAATATAAGAACCTGGAAAGAGCATCGATCCCTATATGGAGTGTTATTATAATAATAAAGCTTGAATTAGTCACGGGGTTAATAGTAATTATCTACCTACCTACCGGGATATATAGGTAAACAAAACTCACCATAGTCTTCTTGACAGTAAGTGATCTGGAAGAAGCTATAGGACTATTTTGTGCACCCAAGGGCTCAATATTCGAGGTTGGCAACTATGTTAGAGTGAAGAGGCGTGAACCTGTCAGATTTATTATGTGTGTTAAGCTATGCTTGGTGTGTGAGAATCGCATAAGAGACGTAAGAAGCATAACCAAAAAAGAAAAAAGCCGGATTATGCTAGACGGCTATCTAAATTAAAATGCAGGTTAATATTTTATGTAATTCATACCCATCAGATATCTCGTGGATTAGCTATATATGAAGTGTGTCGATGACTATCAACATCATTCCGCACGTATCGTACAACCCTGTTTCGGATCCGACATTTACAGATCCGTAGTTCAAGCCTTATATATATACCAATACAAGCCACACTGTCCATCCTATCTGTAATTTGCCCGGCTTATGACCAAGATTAATAGCCGTTTCAGGGTGTATTCCTATGTCAAGTCCATCCTGAAAAGGCTGGGACGTTGCAAGGGCCATCGGAAGCAAAGCGTGTTAAGTTTTGTGGCGCTCATAAGCGTAATAACACTGTTTCGTAGACGTATACTTGGGTAGTCCTGCAGTTCAACTGTTCTTATCTTGCTTTCCATATTCTACCGGTAAATCCATGCCGACCCGACGCGCGGTGAGCCTAACGCGCTCTTCCTCGTCCATGTTCATGCCGGGATTATATCGCTCTAGAAGGGTCGTGTACTGCCTCTGCGCCTTAAGATACTGTACTAATTGATCGGCTTGGGCAACGGCATGCTCGTGAGGTGCGTCGTCGGAGAAGCTTTGTCTTATTCGTTGGTGTAGGGGCGAACGAATTTGTGCAGAGGAGGACGACGAGGAAGAGGGGACAGGCTTGGGAGGGAGTTCTCGAAGCAATGATCGGTAGAGGGAGCGCAATTGCGATGGCTTCGGCATGGCGATAAGAACAATAATATCAGCTCAATAAGATGAGGTGTGCTGATGAGAAATGGGTGTAAGTTGATCGAAGTAGTTGTACTAAATGGTGCTGATGCGCAATGCGAAATGCGGGAGGATGTAGGATGTTTACCTAGGTAACAATTGAATATCGGCATCTTTTTTTTGTTGCTTACCTTAGTAGGTACCTACTTCGAAGTTCGAAGTTCGGTCGATAAGATCGATAAGATAAATGCAAAGTACCCAAGCCTGTACCTGGAAGGTGGGGGAAATTTTTTATGATGGGCGAAGATACAAACTATAGATTTTTTTCTTTTAGTTAAATTTTTTTTATCAGTGTACTACCATTGCGATTGATTGCGTACAATCATATTCTCCCGGTATCTAGACGGGATATACCCAATGTTCAACTCGATCGTCATGTAATTACGCCCTTTTAATCAGCAATGCTATTATTCAGCGAGTTTGCAGGATGTCATTCTCAACCCAGCTTAATGCCATTCTGGCAATGCCGCCCTCCATGCGATTCGCTATGATCGGTGCGCCTCGACGAATACGACCAAGTCAGCTGAGCCTACCATCAAAGGTGTATAGATCTACTATTGCTTGGAATCACGATGAAGCCGCTGCTTTCCATATACCCGATTTCCGACAGGGTCCTATCACGAATGTCTCGTTCGAGGCACTTTGTAAAACATCCCACATGCGATCAACTCCCGATGAGACTATTGACTCCGGATTAAGTACACTCTTCACTAAGAACCCTGCTACGTTCAAATATGGGGAGACAGACTTTTATAAGCTGAGGAAAAATACCCTCTTACCCGAAGTCTGTGTCCTTGGCCGATCTAACGTCGGTAAATCGTCTTTCGTTAACGCCCTCGCTGGCCGAAATCAACGAAGTCAAAATCCGCTGGCGCGTATTAGCAAGCACGCTGGTAAAACTAGGGAAATGAATACATATGGATTTGGGCCCGCGCCACTCCAAAAAGATATTGCCGCTTGGACTGCCGAGCTTAAAGGCCAAGAGGATATCCCGACTCATACCTTTTACCTTGTGGACATGCCCGGATACGGGCACGCCTCTCTACAAGATTGGGGGCGTAATATTACGCTATACCTTACCAAGAGGGTGGGTGTGAAGGGAGCCATCATACTGATTGATGCCGAAGTAGGGCCCAAGGAGACGGATTTACAGTGCTTACAGTTGCTGAGTTCCGCGAACATGAGAACTTGTATCGTCCTAACAAAAGCAGATAAGGTCAAAGGTGGCCTACCTGCTCTCCATGATTTGTGTGCCGAATTGCGCGACAATGTATTAGAAATCGAAAATTCGCAGGATTATAAGTGGAACTTGGAAAGAGACGTATTTGTTACTGCTCTCGGAGCAAGAGACCCTACCATCGTCCAATCAACACTATCGCCTGCGAGATATGCTGTAGCGCGCCTGGCGGGCTTGGTGGAAACTAACCAACCGGAACCAGAAAAGAACAAAAAATGGTCTGGGAAGATTGTCTCGTTCGAAGAATTGCAGTATGCGCCAAGGGATCCTCCGTCCAAGCAGGCAGGTATTTCTACTTTTACTCAAATGGAACGGGCTACGGTTGGGATTAGACCGGGTGTTCTTAGCTCTTTACATTCGAGGGTTATCACCCAACCCCAGGTTCGAAATTTCCATGGCAGTAGCCGATCTATGAAAATCCATGGGCAATCAAGCAAAAACACGAAGATGTATGAAGAGGAAATGGATCATATCCTAGATGAGTTCATAAAAGATATGAAGGCCACTACCACAACCAGCCACTACGTCCGAAACATGCGGCGGAAGAATAATAGACGCCTTCCACGGGCCCCCGAGAATCGTAACCTCCTCGATACGAAGGAAAACAAAATATCAAAAGCTCTGAGGAAGCGCTTCCCCGAGGATGTAATCAGGACACTGGCGGTACGCGAGAAGAGGCTGCTTATGCCGGATGCACAGGAAAGTAAGAGCGAGCGAAGAGGAAAGAATAAGCGCGCCGAAGAGGAGGAGGAATGGCCCTCTACATCTCCTATTCAGAAACGAGATGATAATACGCTTTTGACTGCAGACGCATTCAAAGCTCTCGTGACGACGCCGGAACAAACTAATACAGGAAAAGCAAAGGGTAATAAGAAGTCTAGCCAGAACAAGTCTAGCCAGAAAAAGTCAAAGGGAACTGCAAATCAAGAACCGGCGGACGAGTTCGAGGCCAAGTTTGCGAAGGCATTTTCAAAAGTCCTATAGACAGGGATGACATCCTGGTACTTAGGTACCTATCTATAAAAGAGCGATATCAGGGTTAGTTTTGGGCCCGAGCATAGAGACCTGTGGGCAACCTAGTCACGAGGTCAACACTGTTGTTGAATATGATCTATTCTATGACCATACGTATATTGATATCAAAGGGTATATTCAACGTAGTTGTTGATTTTATTTAACTAGATTTTACTGTGTATCAATATGAAAAGTTAAGTAGCCGCAGCTACCAAATTTGATGCTCGCGGGGCCTTGGGCGGTTTCTTGGCCCGTCTCTTTCCCCTCTCCAGATCTGTCCCCGAGACGTCGGCCTGTCGGAAAGAGTAATTAGGAACGAAGACGTCAACTAGATTATCCCAAAAACCAAGGTCGTATAAATTCTCCACATCCCGCAAGCGCCAGATGCGTTCCCACTCGCCGACGCCCGGGGGTATTTTCGGATCCGGCGGTGTGCCATCCTCGGTGCGCACGATCACTTGGACGGCATCAACAGGCCATCGTGTCCAGGCTGCTTCATAGCGCAGATTCTTAGTCCGATTAGGTGGCAGAGAGCGCTTGAATGCACATCCATCGTCCATCTCCATTTGCCAGTCTTGCCATTTCATGCTTTCGTTAGTAGTCGTGCCACAGTATATTAGGTAGACGTGATATCCAAGCAGGCCCCAGACTAGGGGTGTCGTCATTAGTGATAGTAGAGTAACCGATCCTACGCCTACGTCGTCCTGAATACCCGTTGTTAGAACCATTAGGTACTGATGCCATGACCAACTAGAGGGTTTCGGAAACAGCACGAACGACGCGTTGCGCCTGCGCGCCGCGTCGGCGATTACCCCGAGGCCAAGTATACCGCCATACAACGTTAGGATAGCTGTCGAAAAAAGTAGAAGTATAAAATAATGCTGATTTCCGTAGCCGACGCAGTTATTGATGAAAACGCAGTGGTGGTCCATCTTGTGAACGCAGCGCTTGCAGACCGAGCAGTGCTTCGAGCGCGCAGGCTTCAGCAGGCCGCACGTACGGCATGTTTGACCCGGCCGAAAGAGCGCGAAGTCGTACGGGTAGTGAGACATGTAACGGGAGTGATTGGCGGGGGTGATGACGCCTGGGTCGCCAGCTGCGGAGAGGTATAAGAACAGGTACGGCAAGATGATGGATATGCTTCCAAAGGTCTTGTGGAGGAGGCTCAAGTGCGGCCACACGCCTGGTAAGTACATATACTCGCCCACGGATAGCAGCAATAGGAAGAATATGAGCACCGTTGGATGTCTGTCGTACATGACATAAGTGCCAAATCTACCCAGCGCCGTGGTGAGGCGACCTGAGGTGAGCCGCTGATCCAGCCGCAAAATGGTATTTGGTATATAAACCCATATTACGCGATGTAACCAGGCTATTGGAGTGTGTCTATGCGATGACAGTTAGTAAAGAGATAACTACTAAGGCATAGATAGGTACCTAGGTAGGTATGGATTTAAATTGCACTATTATTAAATAACATGTATAATAATAATGACGGGCTGGTCTGGGGGTTTGTGCTCATACGTGTACATACCTCAGAGCCGGGAGCCTGCCGAAAAATGCAACAAAGACCATGAAAGAAATGGCAAGAATGACCAGGGAGATCCTGGTGAGTGGTCCCATCGTCACGGACCAAAAAAAGAGACAATGATAATGGTAGTAAGGAACGATTCGAACTGGATCATGGCCGAGTCATCAGATGCAGGAACAGCCGCCGGTGCAGACTCATTTCATAAGGTTGATATGCGAAATGCTGATGGTGAAAGGTCACGAGAATTATTTACGACCTGTTGGCCCTGTTTTTATTGCAATGAAAGTAACGAAAATAGAATGAAATATGTTTATACTTGTTTAATTTTTGGTTTTTGACCGTTGAGTAGGTGTAGGTATGCGCTCGTCAGCTGGTACGTGTATGACTTCTAATAAAAGAGATGCCTACCGCGGCTTTCAGCTCGTGGTACTTCTGGTACCTTGGTACATAGATCTTCTATTGGGCAGTGAGTAAGGTTGGGGCGGTGCTCAAGTCATTCAGCCGCTTCCGCCAAAACAAACTGAGGCTGTTATGTGTTAAATCATTAAACCCCCGAAACAAGCATAAAACTTAAATCGCACATGATTAGTTATCTTTAAAACTAGAAGTACCTAAGTATTTGGGCAGCTGGGAAATCGCGATCCGCATCACGCGTCTTATGAAACTTTATTCACGGGACTCTTAATGAGAAGTTGAGCCTGACTCCTTTTTCACCACAATACAAAAAAAGGAAAAAGGTTCTTCTCTCAAGTTGCATATTTCATCTTCTTTTCAATTTCCATCTTCGTTTGAGATTCCATATTATCGTGAAACGCGCCCAACGCCGCTTAATGAACATCATTGCGACCATCATACATGTCACATGTTCGCTATGAGAGCCAAGCCTCTGGAAGCAATCAAGACAACAAGATTACGAACTGATAATATCGAATTTTTCTGACGGATTTTTATCTATTCAAAAACCTATCCACTTGACTAGTACTTTCACTATCACTTACACAACGCCCTGCAAGGCTATATTCACCTCATAAGCATTTATCCAAACTTCACAGGATTAGGTGAGGGTTTAGTCGGATGTCGAGCTCTATTGTTTACGAAGGGGCCTTGGCCCCCAAAGAGCCTCCTCGGAATGGCTTATTCAAAAACAAGAAATTCTGGGTGGCGCATCGTATACCACATCGACTTGCCTGCATTCAAATGATTCAGGTACAAAGATCCCCTTTTAATCGATAAGCCACTATTCCTTACACTGACGTGATTTAGAATAATGGAGGCCAGGTCGTGTCTCTTGAGAAGAATGCCGACTACTTGATCGCTGATCACTTTAAAAAGAATACCTGCCCACCTGGGTCGTATTCTTACGAGTGGATCGAGCAATCTTGTAAAGCTGGTGTTTTGAAAGACCCCGAAAACTACTTATGCGTACCTGCTAGGCAGAAGGGATCACAACCCCCCAATTCGACCGGCACCTTGAAGGCTGCGAAGGGCACGAGGGTAAAGTTTACTGCTGAGGATGACCTGATTCTGAAGAAATGGGTTGCGAGGAATGAGAGACAAGGCGAAGGATTACAAGGGAATCGAATCTATCAAGCCCTCGAAGCTGAGGTAGGCCTTCATGAAATTCAGCGTCCCTTCCAAATGTTAGCAAGTACGCTGAACAAATTAGTATCCACACCATCCTTGGCAATCGTGGCGAGACCGATGGGTTAGGCATTTGCAATATCACCCTCGGCTCGAAGAGTCTGACAGAACACCATCCCCCCCGCCAACTAAGCAGACAGCTGAGGATCCGGTCCACGCCTCCCCAAAGACTCCTGGATCCCTTGGGAGGCGCGTGCCTACTCGGACTGCTGCCGCCGTTCAAGAGCGAGTTAAATTTACTGAAGAAGGCGACCGTGCGCTCATGCGACACGTGGTGGAATCTATGCGCCACGGCAAGGCGACTCAGGGAATAGAGCCCTTTGGCGAACTCGCCAGTGGCGTAAGTCCCGCATTGCACCCATGTTGCTTCCTACTAACCCAGTCTAGTTCCCGCAGCGTACGGAACAATCACGGAGAAGTCGCCGGGTTCAAGATCTTGAACCTCAATCGAGAAGACAACTCACTCGGGAGGAGCTCGAAAGAGGAGCTCAAGGGGAGCCTGAAGAGGAATCTGAACAGCTATTTGAAGCTGGAATAAATACTGGAACGGAAGTAGGAAGGCTTCATAAAGTATCAACCCCACAGGATAGCCCCCCAGCACACAGCTCATTGCACGCTAGGAATAACAGGCTAAGGATGGATGATGCAGAGGCACCTCACATATCGCATGGCACTGATGAAGCACAGACGGCGGCTGAAGACAATGCTGTCAGCAATCAAGCTAAAGATCGACAGCATCCTCATGCTGAACTCCAGACAACACCTCAGACTTACGTACAGGACTCAGAGGAAGTAGTGACTGACCCTGACCCTGACCAACCATTTACTGCCGATATGTCTATGAAGGATCAATTCCTTCGAGATTACCAGATATATGCGAAAACTACAGGACTCCAGTTCGTGCCATGGATCACAATCAGAGGTCGTACTTTCGACCTTTGGAGCCTATGGGACGCTGTAGCTTCTCAGAAGATGGACCCCAGTGAGCGCGACTGGCAGCAAATTGCAGAAAAACTCGGGTTCAACTGGGTTCAGCATGAAACCGTTCACGATGAAATAAGAAAATGTTACGAGAAATACCTAGCCGAGTTTGAAGAAGTTTGGGAGGATTTTGATGCCTATACGGAAAATGATAGCGCGGACGATGAAGATGAAAATGGTTTAAATACTAATGATCCATTATTACCTTTACCATCGAGCATTCCATCTCTAAAACGGTCGTTTGATGCGCAACACTCGTCATCAGATCACACATACCCAGAGCGATCACCCAAGCGACGAAGAATCGATCGAGGCACTGAGATTCCTTCTACTCCTGATCATAAAAATGGGACTTCTAATCTGCGGTCCCAAGCTCGTAATGAAACACCATTTGGCGTCAGACGATCGACTCAGCGCGCCATAGGTACTAGAACAGAAGAGAACGAATCACGAGATACGGTTCCCAAACTTCCAGTTTTTGAAACGCAGGAGAATTTTCAGATGGAGTCACAGTGTAATGTTACACCATCACAACAGCTTCATCGAGAGTCGGATGCAATCTCTCCAGATCTTGCAGATGCATCCCCTACGCCTAAGGTTGGAGCTCAGGTTGCTGATCTGGGGACCCCTACTCCAAAAAGAGTGATACGAACCCCTTTCCGAGAGGACTCTGACGATGAGGCAGTAGAAGCTACTACCACTAGCTATAACAACAATACTTATACAAGGGTTACTAGCATAGCAGAAACTAAGCGTCGTTCTTTGCCGAAATCTTACGCCCAACAATCACCGCCCAGAGTCGGTGCATCCACTTCGGTGGCTTCTAGGAACCATGTTGAACCGTCACGGTCAGAGCGACACCAACCCTCACGTCGCTTAAACCCTCCCAAAGAGACGCCGGAAGATGTTATCGATCGCTTTTGTTCATTAGGTTATCCGAGGGATATAGTACTTCAGGCACTAAGAGCTACAACATGGCGCCTTGGCGATGCTGGTCAGGTCATGGAAATACTGAAGCGAGGTGAAGAGTTGCCGCAGAGAACCCACGGGGTTTGGACACTGCGCGACGATGAAGCATTGAAGTTGGTGACATCGGACGAGCGGTCAATGGATGACAAGGAGAAGAGGAAGTGCGAAAGGGCCCGGAAACGACTAGAGAAGAAGCACGGTCTAGAATTGATGGAGCTTCGACGCAAGTACCTATGGGAGGTTGTGTGATACACATATCCATGAAAATGAGGTTAATGTAACGTTAGAGCATTTATGAGTTGGGATGAAGCTTTATTCTATTAAAGGGGGAATACTAAACTTCAGCTGGGTGTTCCGGTCACATTTATGGCGAAACACTTGCCGAACAAAACTATGAAGTCATAACGGCGATATAAATCGTACATATTATATAGCTTTGGGGACCAATAAAATACATGATTAGGTAGATATAATAGTTGCTATACGCTGGCTATAGGCTCTCCGCACTCGTGCAACTATCTATCTAACCCCAAACGTCGCCTATAGATTCCCTACCTCTTAATACCTCTTTATCTTGGGTATTGGATCTCTTGGTTATCCTTGTTCCCACCTGCTGTCGCTTCTCACTTCTAAATATCTAACCCTTAGCCTTATATTATTTTCTTAATATTTGTTCTCTGCTCTCTACTTAGGTACCTAGTTATAAACACCGTTGAGATCTATTGATTGATAATATATCGAAGATCGGGCTCGTTTCCATGGCCGAAGCCCCGATTCGGCTCCTGGAAGGTTCAGTAGGTGATATCGAAGATTAGGATACTGTGCGATTACAAGTGGAAGTGCCATTTTAATTTTCTTGCTTGCATGTCATGCATCAAATGGTGTGTTGTTTACCTACCTAGATTGAGACTATTGGGATAGTATGACCCCTATTTATGAAACTGCGAATATTATTCTGCAAGGCCTTTGCTAGGGCCAACTACTATGGTTTTGAGTATCTAGGCGTCACGTTTATTACGTCCTTTATTTTAAGTCGCCTATTCTAAGAGTCGGTAGGCATTAAAGAGCTTCGAGAGGAACATCCTAGAATATGTAGTAAAAATGGTGACCATTAGAATACTAGGTAGATGAGGCACCTTGGATCCAGAACAGCTTTGTAATGCGTTAATCCTATAATTCAAGAGTAGCTATCAACGAGAATATTCTAGCTTTTGGACTAAGGACTGAATGAACCACAGATCTCAGAGATATCTCTACTTAGACTTCCCTGCCATATAATACCTATGATATACTTCCAAGAGTAACTCGCGTCGATAGAAACTTACTCTGCACAGTGATCCATTTGAATCCTAAGATCGTAAAACTAAGACAGGGATATTGGCATTGCTTGCAGGGCCCTCGATGTCTTCATCCATCAAGCCACTGCCCTTCTGGTATTGGGACGACGACGACCGGAATCTCCCAGACCTAAGTAACCCGGACCTCGATGACATAGTAGCAGTGCTTAAAGCCTTAGCAAAGGGTACCTACCCGCGTCTAGACGCATTGCCTATCGCCTTAAATGCCTATAACTGCAACCGGAAACTCGACGGCGGCGACGAGGACCTACCCTGGGCTTTTTTCCACCCGATCACTGTCATTCCGCCTGCCAAGTCAACCCCGGGTGACCCACTGCCACAGTATCCTGCTATCCAACTTGACTATGAGATACTAGAGGACTTGAACAAACAGTGGCGCCCCATACGATACGGACGGGAAGACGACGACAATAACAACAATCAGGCACCGAATGCCTTTCCGGGTTCCTTTGCGAGATATCGATTCCTATGCTTTATACACAAGCATCGGATCAATCGGAAGAGTAGCTCCCAGAAGGGCATGCATACGATTAGTATCTGGGATCGCGAGGTATGATGAGTCCCCCTTAGGTACCTCTCTTGAATGACTACGCCAGGCTGCCTACCTACCTGGTGTTCCGTGTGTCTGTCCCCGCTGACTATGAGCAGTGGGATGAACTCACCTGGCACGACACGTACCACGTAGACAGGGAATCGCGCAGAAAAGACATCCAGCAATTCTGGAAACACACCGAGTCGCTGGGGTTTCTCGACGGGGCCATTTCCCGGCAGCAGTTCATGAATCGGATTCGTTATCGAACCGTATACCATGCCTGCGAGCACATCGAAGATACCCTGCGGGGCGTTGGTAAGTGTTCTTCGCATCCTTTGCCCCTTGACCTCTAAGAAACTTCCCCTTATTTCACTCGGCCTATGGATCATCGCTAACATGGCCGACACACCCCCACGCAGTTCCCCCACGGCACACGATCTACGCCGTCATGGGCGTGGCGCTCTTCCACATGAACAACGCGCGGGACCCGCAGGTCTCCATCGTGCCGGACCGTCTCGAGCTATTCGGAGCGCAGCACAAGCGTCTTCTGCCGCGGTTCTTCGCGCACGTACTGTGGCTGTGCCTGGATGCGCGGCCGGAGTGGTCTCGCGCGCAGCAGGTCCGCTTCGTGGAGCAGTGTCGGATCGTCGAGCGTCTGAAGTGGATGAAGTTGCGCACGCGCGAGTATCTAGAGCGCCACGATAGGGAGAGTGATTACCGGGATAGAGCGGAAAATAGGGACGAGGTCGGGAGGGAGTGGATATATGATGTCTTGAAGATATGACAAGTTGATCGGCACGTTGGGATCAGTCCATATAGTCGATAAAGGAGCTTTGTCGTTGTCTTGATTGACGTTAGATTATACTTCACCTGCGGCAAGGGGTTAACGATCGGTGTTATTGACGTAGGAATTGCTAACCTAGGTACCGAACTTGTTTTGCTACCCAAGTTGTAGGAAGATTATGAGGCTGACCTTGTCACATTTCTAGAATCCAGAGGGCAATAATACCATATTCCCTAGCACAATTTATAACCGAAATATGACATGCTAGCACGGGCTTAACAAAATAACAAATGGTAGGGGGTAAAGCGAGAGCAAAGCCCTAAATCCCAAAGTTCGGATCCAACCTATGGCTATAAATCGTAATTCCTGTACATCCCCCCTAGCTGCTTCGACTGCTACCGCTACTCGAACTGCTGCTTCTGCTGTGACTCTTGTGCTTCTTATCTTTCTTATGCTTCTTGTCCTTCTTGTGCATCTTGTGACCGCCGTAAGCAAGTGCCGCAGCCGGCGCGAATGCCGACGCCATACCTAGACCCCCGTGCCCTCCTCCGTGTCCGCCACCGTGTCCGCCACCGTGACCGCCGCCGTGCCCGTGGGAAGAACCGCCGAGGTAATGCGCGGCGGCGGCTGCGCCTATGGCTGCTAGCGGGGCGCTACCGCCGTGTTTACCTCCAAGCACGCCTCCGACTAACGAACCGAGTCCCCTATCGGCGTTATTGGGATCGTGCTGGTAGTCACCACCGCCCTGTTGCCCGGGTGGGTACTGCTGATGCTGTTGCTGGTGTGGTGGTTGCTGATGAGGAGGGTACTGGCCTGCAGGGGGAGGATATTGGTTTTGGTATCCCTGTGGCGGATAGCCTTGGCCTTGTGCCGAGCCGGAGCGATCATCGTAATGGGGTGGGCCGCCGGGGTAAGGGGAGGAGGCGTTCCCATGCGGGGGTGCACCGTAGGGTTGTTGTTGCGGCGGGTAAGGCGAGTACTGAGCCGGAGGCGGTGGTGACCCGTAAGAATTGGGCGTATGTGACGGCGGTGGTCCACCGTACTGTTGACCGCCGTATTGACTGTTGTCAGGAGTCCAGCCTTGAGGCGGATATTGGTTTTGAGGAGGACCTTGGCCTGGGTACTGTTGCTGCTGAGGATTGTAGTTTTGAGGAGGGTATTGGTTCTGGTGTGGTGGATAGCCACCACCACCACTGCCGCCGCCGCCGTAGTAGTCTTGGCTGGACATGTTTGGCGCCAAGTAACAGTATACTGTATTTCCCTAAGATCTAGATATGTCACAACAACGCGGGTCTGTTTGTATCGTGCGGATGAAGAAGGCCAAGAAGGACTAGAAAAAGAGAAATCAGACAGAGATCCAAATGAATTCTTTATATGGGCATCTGTGAGGAGGCCTCTTGCTGACGAGAAGGAATGAAAGGATGACGAGGGGTAAAAAAGAAATAAAAAAAAAGTAAGGGGCAATACAAAGTACAGACGTGATTAAGGGACCTTTCGATGGGACAAGGGACAAAGGACAAGGGGGGAGACTTCTGTGCAACATGAATAATCCCTGTTAACTCGCGCGTCGCGACATGCCACCATCATCGTAAACCAGCATAAACTACCCCTATAACCCGCCCCCCGCGCGCTAGATTGTGGGGCTTATAGGTAGATCGTCGCAAAAGTCGACGAGACGCTAATTCTCCTTAGTGTATTCAGTTGAAAGCCGCTAGCGCGTCTAACTCTAATAATTCCATACTTTTATTTTCCATCCATTTACCTATTACACAACACCTAGTATTTGTGAACTTACATGTATCACTACACTTCAGCCTTGTGGGTCTTCAATAATGTTGTATCACGAAGTACATACCTAGGTACCTACATATATTTCGTGCCCCAAAGGAAGAGAATGCGGGGTTAGTCGGATACTTTGAGTCGATATAGTTAGGTACCTTAGGTAGGTAGTTATCCCCATGGAGGTTCTCAGTATCCATTTCTACCTCCTAACATCTCTCCACTAATGTTTGATCTGCGCTGTTTGATCATAGATGCTACATAGATATATCTAAACTCGTACTGGATTTATTAAAATACCCAAGCATGCCAACGAAATCGAAAAAGAGAAAGATGATCATGATATTTAGTGAGTTTAGTTATTCTTTTAACTAATATACCTAACTATTGACTAGGGGTATCTCAAGTACCTTGGCCGCTTGGTAGCCATGTACCAGTGGTGCGTCGGCGTACATACGGAAAGCCAGCGTGAGAACAGAATGAGTGTATCAGGGTTTTTAAAGTAAACTCCGAAAAGCAATATCCTTCTCTAAGAAAGATAATAACATTTAACAGATCGCTCCACTAACACCCAAATCCAAACTCCAAACAACCTAGACATCCCAGCAATTTCAAGATACCCAATACCCTCCTTCTCTATTTCTCTCCGCGAAAGAATACTTCCTGTCTTCGCCAGCCGATAAATTCCCATACCGCAAGGATAGTAACACCAAGTTGAACGATGAACATCGGAATCAGGTTATACTGCCATCCCCTCATAACACGTAGGTGGCTCTCTATATCATTCCGCGCGTCGACTATATCTAGCTGCAGAACAGCTGAAAACCAATTCTGCGGCGTCCAGTACTCCAAGGGATACTTGTCGCCATCCAAGCTCCTAGCTAGTGCGATATCAATGCTTTGACCTTCATGCGCATTCGTAACTGCGAACACATATGCGAGCGCCCCAGTGGTGAGTAACAGTGCCGGAATATTTATCGATACCCAGAGGTAATAGAAGGCTCGTGCGAAGGTCCCTAACCCATCGTGTTTGTTCCGAGACCAATACCGGAGCACGAATGCCAGTATTCCACCTAGTCCGATGAGCACGAAGGCGGTTCCGGCGGCGCCGTTACTCGTATGGCCTTGATCCGTCATTATGTGTATCGGTTCGCCGGCCAGATGATATGTCGAGCCGCCATCGTTGAAGGAGAATCCCTTACTGGCTGTCCTGTGTATCCATGCGACCATGCTACTAACAAATGCTAGTTCGATAGCCGAATCTACCATAAGTAAGGCTATGGCGATTCTGAGGACAAGTGTTAATCTCGACATTTTGATCTGAGGATTCGCTCTGGTGAGGTAATGTTCCAGCTGTTTGAAGGTGAAGAAAAACACCTTGGAAACCGAGAAGATGGAAATCCTAGCAAAGGGCGAAAATTAAATTGTTTGCTCCATGGGGGCGAGCCTTGTCGACTTTATGACTGCTCATCTTTTTGCGAATTTAAAGCTCTTCCATTTGCCGGGGCTGATCAAGTCGGGATGACCGTTAGTGCACAAATGTTGCTCTTCTTGGGTAGCTTTTTTACTATTTATGTCAGCTGAGATTTGTTGGCCTCTCATTGGGGGCGATGTGCGTTATAAGATGACGGTAGCATTAAGTCTCACCCAACACGATGGATTTTATCGGTGGCTTTGTTCGCATGCCAGCCTTGCTGCCAAGACCCTGCCGTCAGAATATAGCTTCGAGATCTACGGTTCCCGGTGCTTCCTGAGGCTCTTTACTCCAAGGTGAGTGGATGCATGCAAACTAAGAACAATAGACCCTATTAGTGTGTTGAGTCGGCAGTTCAATGAGAGTTAGAAGCATATGCGAGCAACGTTTGGCAAACGTTGTAGATAGTTGTTACACCACGCATTGCCACCCCTAGGACAGCAAGATTAACGAGTGGGAGATGACCATGTATGTGCATGTGACAAGGTTGCAGTAGTATCGCCGATAGGCTATCGTATTATAAATTAACTATATCTTAAGAATGAATTATTGCACCAACGTAAGGTAGGCTGTGGTGTCTTCTCATTCGAAGGTTCATACGACGCGTACAAGCCATTCACCTATCCTTGATGAGGAGTTGCTTCTCCTTCTGCAAGTTCTCCGCTACCTCAAGTGGAATATTTAAAGCCGTGGCTACGATACCCGCTGGTGTTAAAGCGAGCCACTGAGTCAAGGAGATATCTTCGACCCGATCGCTCTTATATATCTCAATCCAAACCAACTCCTCGGTATCTGAAGTATTCTCGATGTAATGACCTTGGGTCGTTAGTTTCCATCTTAAATATACCCTAAAAAGGAATCCAGTCTTACCGCTATTGTCCGGGAACACTCCGGTATCCCCCGCTCTGAAATCAAATGTCCGAGCAGCAGCGCTACCTATAAACACGGTCGCACGCCCTTGACCTTTATGGAAGTAAAGCCACTCTTCGGCCTGAAAGCTCTATTAGATATGAAAACGAAAGACAGAGTGCTGGACTTACATTTGGATGCCAGTGCAGCTCTCTTAGACCACCGGGTTTAAGAGTAACAATACTAGCTGCTATTGTTGTAGCGATGGGGAATGTCCTCGAGTCAACAATACGAAGCGTACCACCTTCTCCTGGAACTTTCTCCAGGGGGTGGTCTTTCGAGTAGTAAGCGAATGACGCGTTACCAGTGAGTTCACCATTACCGCCGGTCACGTTATGATGGTCGATAGTTCCGTTGATAATGTACGGATTTGGTGATGGGACCGAACCGAAGACAGACTCAGGAAGTCCGAAGTTCTTAGCAAGAATAGACTTGGGGGTATGCGTGATCCAATCATCTACGTTAAAGGTCGTCCTAAAGTTTGTCAGTGTGGCTCAGCTGGTCCTGCGTCCGGGAATAGTAGCTTACCCTACAGCATCAAAATCACCGTCGTCAAATATTAAGAGGAATTCATTCTCATCCTCAAGGCCTTGGACCGTATGAGCCACACCCTTAGGGAAGTACCAAACATCCCCTTCGTCGAGCTTAGC
Source organism: Daldinia eschscholtzii (assembly GCA_037126485.1). Lineage (NCBI taxonomy): Eukaryota > Fungi > Ascomycota > Sordariomycetes > Xylariales > Hypoxylaceae > Daldinia > Daldinia eschscholtzii. Next base: position 2,156,914 of record JBANMG010000002.1, read on the forward strand.
GACTTCGAATTGGCCATCTTGATTAACCCCCGAGACTACGATCGACCCAGCGTAAACATATCCCCACTCAGCCTAATATTGCCTTATTAGTGAAGATATATCGTATTTGGTTTCGCGCGCTACATACCACTCGATGCCAGTGCAGCTCTCGGATTGAACCCTTAGTCAAGTGCTGCTGAGCAGATGAGATCTGCTTACTGGCAGGCAGATCTGTGACAACCTGTTCTCGAACCCAGCCGCCCCTCAAGATTCTTGTCTTGGAGTCTGAAAAGCTCCACTTGAGGTTCGGCACAACACCGTTATCGGCACTCTGCCTACCAAGATTGTCTGGATTCTGCAGATCAAGAGCATGATTCGTTCCACCTAGAAATTCCATAGTTATTATGAGGGCTCAGAATAAGTATCAACGATGTCTTGGGATATACCTGAGAATGGAGCACCTTTCCCATTACCATCAATGGGCTGGCCGTCTTCAAAGCCACCTTTGTTTTGACGCTGTATTACAGAGCCGCTAGCACCCCATGCTGCGAGAAATATGAAGGAGGTTTGGAGAGCCCTCATATTGGTTATTGGCGTGCGGTAGTGGAAATAAGAGTGCTGCAGGGGGGATGTAGTTCAGGAGATCCTACATCGAGTATGAGCTATTACTGGCTTATATACACTTTCTTAATATACGGATTTCCATCCGGCAGGCAAGCCATTGTAATACCCAAAGTCTAGCTCCCCTCCTTGTTCACACCTGATCCAGGGGTTTTGAGTCCATGATCATCACGAAAACACACGTCGAACACCTGCATCGCAGCGCCAAGCAAGGTTGACCCCGGAGATATTAATGAACTCGATGAGATTCCCGCGTGACGTTGCCTACTGCTCATGTGCGGGGGCCTATAATCAGCCGCGTTCCCTAAACGCACCATCTATATTAAAATAACGTCATGTCTTGGCAAGCCATCAATGGGAAATAAATGCTGCATAGTTTGATGAGCAATACTCCGAGGTTGCAGTAGAAGAAACTAAATCTTGGACTATATGCGCCCATCGTGATTTTGTAATTGCGAGTGACTGCTTACGCCATCTTTCGGCTTTGTGGCGGAACGGTAATCGAACATGAAGCTTGCTGTTTTTGCAGCTAGGTCAGGGGGAGACGAAGCATTTTGTCGTTGATTTCCAAAATAGGCAACTGAGTGACGTTTTATAGTAGGGTTGTAGTAATTCATGTAGCTGGATTGATAAACCAACTACCCAGCTTACCTATTTCTCTCCCACTTCCAGCTTTCGTGTTTGATACCACTACCTAGATGTAGCTAGGGGACAGGAATAGCGCATGACTACTGCAAGGCACCGATGGCTGAACTAATAACTCTATAATCTATTATCTATAATTATAACAGGCATTAACATAGATGGGTGGATATTAGTTCTGCTTTTCTCAAGAAATATAAATTAATTCGGTCTACAGCAAATAGGAATCTTGCACATGAAGTGCATATACTTCTTGATAGATGATAGCTTATGCTACTTCGTGAGATTAACCACGACTGGATGAGATCATAACCCCACGATCAAAAAGCTTAGAGTTATATAGTGCTATCTTTACTAACCATAAGAAAATCCAGATCCCGGTAACTGATATCCCGACTATTAGAGTCGCTAGCTTGGCACTGCACGAACTAGATCTTATTGGAACATCACAATGTTGGAGTATGTAGCTCATAGCCTGAACCAGTATATACCAATCTATGTAAGATTTCTCTTTTTGGTAGACTATTGCCTTACCCAAGCTGTAGGAACTGTAAGAGGATAGTACCTGATGCAAAGCGCCGATCAGGCCCCCATGCGGCTACTTGAGCTTCAGCCTTTTCCCTTCCCGTGATAAGGCTTGACCTCATACGAAGTAGCTGATTACCTCACTAGCAGCTCATAGCAAGTGAAGCTCATATCTGGAGTCGATTTGGAGCTAATGCTGCGATCGTGAGCTTTGTGATGCTATTCAAGCGAAGTATGGCAACATATGAGGGGAATTAGGATCGCCACTGCTTCGAACGCCATCAATGTAGGGACTAGATAGCTGCAATACTAGACTTTATAGAGACGTCCGAGATATGTTCTACTATATAACGAGGCCAACCAGCGCTATGTTATAGTATCAAATTCAAACATTCTTATCTTCTCTCTGTTAGTTAATACTTATGAGACAACTCACTTTCAAGTCCGAATATCATTCTTTAACATGTGCTCTTCCATGGCCTTCCTCCTTACAGCGTTCGTAGCTGCGCCGTCTGCATTGGCATTATCTCTGCCTCCGTTAATTCCTACAATTCCTGGTGTCACCGAACCACTAACAAGCAATGCTCCACCGCTGCCTATCTTACAAATTCCAACTCCACCATTAGAGAGTCCTCCTTTTGAGGCGAGTAATATCAAACCCAAGAAGATAGGTTACTTCTGGACCGCTTCCGGCGACAACCAGCATAAGGGTAAGTGGCCTAATAATTATATAAGATTGGACCAATCTGTTAACAAATAATAGACTTCCTGGCCACTTATAGCCTTGACGACGTAAGCGGGTATAAACTCACAAGAGATAGGTCTAGAAGCTAACTCTTAATAGGACACGTTTGGGACCCTACTTTGGATCACTGATGTCCCATCAAGTGGAAACAGCCCACACCATCTTGGGCCTTCTCTTGACGGAAAGACACTGATTGGTGGTGGGCTGCTGTCTCTTTTAAAGACACAAGACACTGCTTTCTACTTCGATACGACCGATCCATACCGACCAACTTTCAAAAAGAGTAACCGCGCACTGCTTTCGTCTATCACGGATGAGATCCGTGCGAAGCCAGATGGGTAAGTCCAGGGAATAGTACAAAGTAGAATGTTACTAACGATAGCTTCAGGGGCTTTTTCATTACCTACATGGGTTGTATGTTGATATGTTAACTTCGCTGTCTTCTTTCGCTAACACTTACTCTAGCGGCTCTAGGGACCTCTCCGGGACGACTAGTAGAAACTGATGCTGAATTCAACATCATTCACGAGTGGCCTGAGGACGTAAACGGCTTGCTTAACGTCCTTGGGGAACAGTTTTCCCCGCATGGGTTGACAATTGACTTCGAGAAAAATATCATTCTTACTTCGGATTTCGTTGTTCCTCTCAGTATCCTGAAGCCCAGTTTGGGTATTCAACGGGCTAACACCCTGCGGCTATGGGATCTCCCGTCACGCCAAATTATTAGCACTATTGAGATCCCCGACGTAAGTAACATGAACCTCAAAATCACTGCTTATTATCAAGTGCCTTGCTAATAACGTAAATAGGGGGGTGGTATCCAAGATGTCAAGTTTATTCCTGGGAATCCTGAAGGGGCTGCTCTTGCAACTGCAGTTCACTTGGGTCAGGTGTGGATTATCTATCCCTTTCGCAAAGACGGCAACGGCAAGCAAGGTGTAGCGAAGCTCCTTTATGATCTAGGACCTAAGGCTCGCGATACTGTTGCCATCTAGTAAGTAGGCCGTTTGCTATGTTTGCATATTTGCATATAGTTCGCGATTGGATAACTGACCACTCCGTCTTGGCAGCTCTGATATTACGACGGACGGAAAGTTCGCCTATTTCACATTGACGACGGCGGACCATATCGCCGCTCTCGATATCTCAGATTTGGATAATGTTAAGCGATTGGATGATCCAGACGAGGATCAGCCGACAATTGGCCCCCACTACATCAAGGTTACGCCGGACCAGCGACACATTGTAGTGACGGACTACTTTGTACAGACGGGAGATATCGGCCTCATTAACACTCCGGCGGATTATAAGGCTCTTTATATTGATATCCTCGACGACGGGTCCCTGAGCTTTAACCGCAGCATAGAGTTCCAACGCGAATTTGCGAATCGTGGCGGCGCCAAGCCGCACTCAGTCGTCGTGTTTGACTTTACTGACCCAGAAAACCCCATTTACTATTAATCATAAACAGCTGGATTAAGTAGAAAGATTATTCGGGAAGGTTGATGTATCACCAACTGCTCAAGTCGTATTGAGGCCGTAAAGTGGCTTGTTGCACTGTCGGGGTTTCTGTGGTTATTGAATGGATGTCTCTTGTCCTTGTCCCACGCTTCATTTGACACGTCGATAAGTTGTCATACACGATATATGATATATCTAATGGTATTGGAACGGGAAGTAGTCATCTTCTATGGGATAGGCCATAGGTAATAGGCGGGCAGATGTATTCTGTTATTGGCGTCTGCCACCAGGCTCCCACATGATATGATTCCAAATCGGAAGAATTTACACTTCTCACCCTGGCTCTTGACAAGCCTATGGTATATTGTCCTAGTGACGGCTACTGGCGTGATGGTTCCCCGCATTGAAAACCATATTAATTGGACTTCAAAGCCTTGGAAACAAACAATACTCACAAATGTGACCAAATGAAAGAACGGTATGGAACATATGCAACATATGCAGTGCGACCGCATACATTCATTGGTGCCTGGGAGGCAGGCATATGAGGCAGGCTGAGCAAGTCTGAGCAGGTCTGAGCAGGCTTGGTGTCTTTATTATTGTCAAGATAGCGGGGTCCAATTTCGTATTTCTTCAGATTCTCATCCAAGTCTACGTTAATATTCTCTAACCCCACTAGCATACCTGATATTCAACCATGTCGTCTAAAATTATAGCGAAGATTTCGCTTTCGGATCTGCAGGGACCAGATGTTCCCCCTACGGCTTCGATCACTGATGTTAGATACTTATCATCTTACAACTGGATTGAATCATCTCAGCCCACTATCGCTGTCCCTGGTAGCCCAGCGCTTTGGGCTGCTCCAAAGGCCCCCCAGAGGCTGAATAAAGATTCCGGTCTTATCTACATTGCACAAAATGCGGCTCGCCATCCCGACAGTCCGCTTGAGCCCTTGTTCCGTGCTCTCTACATAACGAACCCTTCTTTCGACATCCGACCCATTGATGTCGTGAGCGACCGAAACAATATCCGCAAGCTTTTGTCCTTCGTTGACCCTACCGTATCGAGAAATGGGCTCGAGGAGTTTACTATCAACATCGAGGTTACCAAGGATACCGCAATTTTCAGTCGCGATGAAGCCGTCACGCATGAGATCATAGGGCCCAATGAGTTCAAAGGCTTTGGGCATGAATTTGAAAAGGCCTGTACATCCAACAAGATTGTCGGTAGTACCGGTCACCATAGGATTATCTCGTACCGCTTTGGTGGACTAAACATGATCATTCGCCACGAGACAGATGGATACGTGGATGCCAAAGCGGGTACTTCATCTTCTGCTAGCAAAGCGAAGTCTCCTTCTGACCTGACGAGCGCATTCGAGTCACTTTCTCTGTCGCCGACGAACAGCAAACTGGGTACCACCACTAGGGGTTCAAAGCTAATTGTCCAACAAGATGGCCAAGCCGTGCCTCTCAACTCAACCCTCGAGATCAAAACTCGCGTGTCCCACAAGCCCCTGGAGATTCGCGAAGTTGCGGCGCAGCTTTGGGTGTCGCAGACCCCCAGATTGGTACGAGCTTACCACCAGCGTGGAGTATTTCAAGTCCCCACGGTAGAAGATGTCACAGCCGAGATCAAGAAGTGGGAAACTGACAAGCAAAGACACTTGAGAAAGCTAGCTGCCCTGATCCGCAGAATCGTCGATGTGGTGAAAGGCTGTAACGAGAGTGTCACACTGAGGTATGATAAGGGGGAAAACAAGTTGATTCTGTCGAAAGCTCCGAGGAAGAAGATGCTCCCACCGGATTTGTATGCGAAATGGGATGCGGATAGTTATACCAAGACGGCGACTGACGTAGGCATTACGAAAGAAGTGAAAGCTTAGATAGATGGTAGTAAGTCGTCCTGGCCTGAAATGCCTTGGTTAGCGCTCCAAGGTTCGTGAGTTAGTTAGAGTATAGCCTAATATCCATATTCACAGCAACGTTGATGTCTTCTATATATTCTTGCTTAACTCATGACGGAATAGTATCGTGTCAGTAATATGGATATAGGGACGATATAGTGTCAAGATTAAAGCATGTATTAAGCTATATGAAAGAACCGTATTTCTAGATACGGTCCTTGGCCCAAGGATGTTGACGGTCATACCCATCGCATAGAACTATGTCTCGTTCTAAATCGCCATACTCCTCGTGTGTCTCGAAATGCGTGGTCCGTATTATTCCTCTAGGTAAAGGGGATTGTATTGCTACATGGTCTTTAAGGTGTTCTATAGAATCGGACCGCATCGTGCTCTGGGAGCCTATCGTCGTTAATACCACACCGCGATTGAAATTATTTATCCTCCGGTAGTATGCGTGCGTTGAATTCGATTGTGGGTTATTCGTCATCGTTGGGCCGGGCCATGATGGCACGCCAGCTCTAGTGCCCGAGCATCTAGTAAGTCGATCTCCAAGCGATTTCGGTGATGAAGTTAATCTCTTAAACAGGACAGTCTCCAATAGAATGCTCGCCACGCTAGGAGCGCCGAAAATGAGGAACATGCAAGTCATCTCAGCTAGTGCCCAGAGCATCACGGGAGCTGTGTGGTAAAGTATATCATCCGACCTAGAGTAATTGAGTATCGCACGAAGACGTAATCCTGATGAAGCACAACAGCTATGGTGTTTCCCTAACGTTAGCATTATATTACCCACTGATTTAGAAATATAGAGAAGAAAAATTAAAGTGAAAGCAAAGTTTAGCTTCATGTAAGAAATGGAGTGAAAGTACAAACGAAAAAAAAAAAAAAAAAAAAAAAGTTAGAAGTGATGACAATTTGTACATACAAAACGCCTATAGCGGAAAGGACTGAAACACCAATTCTTCTTATCACCGACATGTCTAAGCGCCAGATGATGTGCTGAGGTAGAAGTAGAATGGTAATATCGGAGCAAAGATTCAGCACAGCTGAGGTGATGTTGAAAGCACTCCTATTAACCGGACAGGAGCCACCGACGAATAAAGGGTTCCAATTCTTCTCAATCGGAACGCAGGCGAAGTTCATGAGGAAAAGCGTTACAATGTAAAATACGACATTCGCGCCCAGCACGCTGTAACAGAGCCAGAAGAAGTTATTCCGCACACCGTACGGGATGAATATTCGGATCCACTCCAGAAGGATGGCCGCCTTTATGGTCAGGACTGCGCCGATGTAGAAACTGCCACTGAGAAATAGGGGAAAGAGGATATCCGACATATCCTTTAAGGGAACATCCCACTGATGAACAAAGGCGCCGGGATGATGGACCAACTGGTAGGCGAGATATGAGACTACGACATAGCATCCAAGAGAAATTACCATTAATACTGTAACCAAATGTTAGGATATGTCGCAACACCAAATTGTTAATGTCCGTGAGAGTGCTTACCGTCAGGAAACCCAACCTTCCGTAAAAAGAACAATTTATGGCATGTTCGAATAAGAACAGCTATAGTCGTCAAAACCAAACATATTGGCACCACAGCTTGGACAATGTAATTCTTGTTCGGCGGATTCCCAAAGTTTGATGTCACGCCATTCGGCGGATCCAGGGCCGGCGCGTTAGGGAACGCATCCAACTCGGCTGAGGTTATCGACGAGAGGACCGCCATTAGATGAATTCTTTCCCGCCGGACGACCCCTCCCACATCGCTCGAGCGTCGCGAGACCAGAGCGAGATGAAAGCGGGAGATTGCTGTTCGGGGCAGCAAATAGTGGTTATAAAGAGGGAAGTCTTCCCAAGCCGACACATGGCCGCGAACGAGTGGGTAAGAACTCTATCTATACATTAGGTTTGATCAATTCATCTACCTTGGAGTGGCAGCCCCTCAGGCAGGATGCGTGGCCAGCGGGCTGACATGCATATTAATCAACGTGGTAAGTGGGTAAGAAAGTCTTCGAAACGGAGCTCTTCGACTCAGCACTACAGGCCAGCTGAGAAAATAGTAGGGTGACATGAGGTAGTACCCCGTAAGCAGGCTATGTCTTTTTATAAAAGCCTACTCGCCCTGCTTTTGTTTACTGGACTGCCAAGGCTTATGCTGATAGGTGTACGTGATGACCCAACACCAGCAAGACATCATATTGGCTAGGCCTCTTCTGATGCCCCCAGGTACAGAACCAGCTTTTGGGGGAGGAAGTTATATCGGTAAGGTCTAATTGTTTTTAGCCGTACCGAGGAGCCTACATTGCGCGGTCTGTGCTAGTGGCAAAAAGGACTAGAGCAAATCTCGAAGGATCTCGACTAAAGTCCTACACAGACACAGCATAAGTCGATTAGGTATCTATCTGATGTTAGTTAGGGTACATAGTAGAACGCATGCATGGAAGGTCGTATCGAATTAACCAACTGCCACGTTCCGTGTAACAATCATTGCCTTAAGAAGAGCAGCCATCTCACACCCTCAGATATTGGGTGCGTAGATGCGAACCAATTATTGGCTCTCATATCACGTAGCTCTCTTATGTGAGACTGTGAGGCACCGAACCACGCAACGCCCTACATGATGAATATGTCATTCTACCAACCCACGTGTCTTGGATTACTTGCTTTTTTTTCTCTCACTCTAGACAACGACTTGGTGATGTGTTGACGCATGTCGGAGCAACTTTCTTTTTGATGCCCCATGAAACTTAGAGCGTTTCTAGAAACAAAAAAAGAGCATTTTGATAGACCGTTCAAATAATCCATGCCCGAAGGCGGGGTATTTGGACTGACGTGAGCTCAGCTAACGCAAGCTTTCCCAGTATCCTTCCACCCAAGTCCAATACAAAGACTTATCTCGACAGGCTCTTGAATCCTATTATGAAACGGACTGCTAGCTATCAGAGCTAGTTATCAGAAAAACCCGCTACTCCCACCGACTCTTCCATTACCATTACGTGCTCGTTATGATCTAAACAACGTTTGGCGATCCTTTGCGGGGCCGAAAGTAGCGTATGCGATCCCAAACCGTGGGGCCGCCGCGGCCAGGGTCCCGTCGCCGTTCTAACCCAGCAAGGGTTAGCGGTGATATCTTCATAGACGAAGTAGTAAGCTCTGAAACACCTCTTCCCAATCTTGATGGCAGCTACGGAAAGCTCTAGTTATGCCAAACGATTATAAATGTTCAGCGATACTTCATTTTATGATGCTTGAAGTATGCTCTAGGTGAAGCCATAACTTAACATGCGCGGGTAAATATCCCGAACTACTCCTTGTTCGTACACTTCCCATGTGATAGTGTCTTATATATTTGAGATCTTTCTAATAATAGCCTGTTTTAGCTATCTGAAAACCCCCGAATAGTATAACCTTAAGTGCGCATGGCTTTCCATTAGCTCTCGAACCTAGTTCGGACCATCGGTGAACTCATTGGAGTACCTACCTCTTGATAGTGTATCTATTGCCGTCTCAGAGTAGTAATAAAAACAAGTCTTTGGTGATACGATGCAAGTTGCCTTTTCAGCAAGTACAAAGCAAAGCGCAGGATTGATCTGGAATTGCGACACTACTAGAACATCTTCCGCTCAGTAGCAAAGAAAGAGAACAATGCAGTTGAACTAAAAATTTCCAGTGCCACGACATGATCGGAATATTATCCGTAACCGCGGGATTAGCAGGTTTTAGACGCCATGGTCGTACACATTTGAAATGAAAACATCCCATGGATTACACGGTAGATATCTTGACCTATAAGACTAGCTGTATCCGAATAAATGATAGCCTAGTGACCCAGGTTGCATAGTACATGGAAATAATTCCAGTTATCCCACATAGAGCTCAGCTATGTTTTGCGCTAGGACAGATGAGACGTTCGTCTACTTTGGCACGAAGTACCCTTAGCACTTTCATCTTTTGTAATAATACGCCGTTTTGAATAGGTGCAATAAGCGAATAATATAAGTCCCTCTGTACGTAAATGTATTAGTATGAGTTAGTGAAATCTCTAATCAACACGGCCGAGTAGCTTGTCATCTATTAGAAGTAGACGCTTGCAACGAAATCATCGAAACCCATTGTTTTTGACGCTCGCCAACTAAAGTTAGAACAGGTACACCGCTAGATTCCTGTTTGTACGAGTTCGTCAAAAGGATGAGATGTTAAACCGGATTTATCGTAAGCTGACGTGGAAGCTTTTCTGCGGCTGAAATCTGCCCGGACTATTCAGTCAAGTGACCAATATCGTCTAAGCTTTATAAAACATTGGTTAATACGTCTTAAACAAGTTGGGTTTCCGATCCATTCAGCTTAGTCCCAGGCGCCGTTTGTAGGTGGGACGATTAGCCCCGAACTTTGCTTTGGGTAGTTATCTGAGTGTGGGTTTTGCCAGTTCTGGAGTAAATGCGAGACTTGATTTTGAGCTATAGGATACGGCTCAAGTAAATACAAGAATTGTTTACTACCTAAATACTAAATATTTCTAGTATCAAATGCACCAAGATAGCTACGCTGAACACCTTAGTAATTATCGCTAATCATGTTGTTCAAGAAGTTCATAAACTTGCACTAGTACCCTCCTAAATCAAACGATTCTTCCACATGCATCCTATTGGATAAATGGAAAAGGAATTCTTTCGTTTGAAAGGGGTTAATAGTACATAATAATCGCGCATATACCTATTATCGTTAAACGTAGAAGATATATAATTTAAAATATAACCTCAAGTACCTCCTGAGTACCTAGTTCCGGAACAAGCAACAAGATAGTTTTAATAGTGCTATGTCAGAAAGCTCTCATTGAAGATGCTTCATAACTGTGTCTCTGTAGCTGTTAACATCTTCCTAAACGTTCTTAGAGGAGTCGCTCAGACTCAAACGTTACCTAAAAGTTCACGTTAATCCAGCCTTTTTCTTTCTCTTTTTCTTCTTTTACATTTAAAGAAAGAAAAGGAGAGAGAGTGATGGTGATGAACTTAAATAAAGCCAAACAACTTGTACTTATGATTGGTTTCCAACAAAACTGTTTGTGCTACCTAAAAATGAGTTGCGCTTCGCTGTCCGTTGTTTCACTCCGCTCCGGTATTCATGTGGGTCTTAGACCGGCTCGGAACCGGGCACGGAATTAGCTAGACGTTCGGTCTAGGAATTGAGAATAGTCCGCAGTAGCCATTCTAAGGTTACAGTGACTAGAATCAGGAGCCATGCACAGAGTTGAAATTAACTTAAAATCCAGAGAAATAAAGAGCAGTGATCAAGTGTCCTCGGAGTTAAGAAACTGTGAGTGCTTACGTCGGTTGATAGGTTGGAAAGCATACTAAATTTCCTCTATCTCGCAGTACATTACCATAACGATCTCGATGACTTTTCTGTTAGAGGCATGTCAACGCTCTTGGTAAAAGCCATCACATACGAATACATGCTTGAGAGGGGATTCATTCCAACTTTGGGGTTCCGTGTCAGTAACCGGCTTATCAAACTTACCAAAGAGGTCAGTGCGCGTCGGAGTTAACCAGGGGACTTTAGATGGTTACCGGCGTATGAAAGTGGATTGATGCTCTATCCAACAAGGATCAACACTTGCAACTACCAAATTAAGGAATAATAATTCCAATGTTCGAATTTCCATCTAACCAACAGCTTCTCCGCAAAAGAAATCTGGCTAATCAAGAGGGGCGTGACCGCGCGGTAGTATCGCGTTTTAGAAGACGCGAGAATCAATGGGTAAAGGCGATAGTTGACCCTTTTGGTCACTGCACAAGTATTGTGTTGATGATAAATTCGACGATACTTCCACCTAGTCATGTTATATTTCGACTGCTCGTCCTGCCGACCTAACCATTCCCTTCTTATTATTCCGCAGAATTCCATCCTCCTTTTGCAAGTAGATCATGGCGCCTTCAAACCAAGCTTCAGTCGCGGGACTACCCGACATCAACAGCATATTGCTACCTCTGTCTATTATCGGCTTCCTCCTACAATGGGGCACAATGCTAGTTCAGGGATCTCTTACCCAGTATATTACCGTAGCCTGGCAAGGCTACTTCCCAAGCGGCACTCCTGTGAAAAACGTCTGGACAGGCGTTTTCCCTCTCGACCTCCCTCTCGTTATCCTCGTAGCCTTCTTCCAATCGTTACTGAACCTTGCCGAAATCCCCCGTCTTGAGGGATACCTACTTCTCGTTGACTTACTCTTTGCGCTCACCGTCCCGGGTGTTCTTGTCGTCGTGGAGGACCGGCGCAATAGAAAGACAGGGCCTCTCCGATAGTAAGACTTCATTCTTTAGTTTCCTAAACGGACGGTAACTTACTGTGGAATGTAGCCCTGCATTTTGGCAGATGTTATGGGGTTTCTTCGGCGTAGCTTCCGCCGTATCTACTTACACCCGCTTGTATATCAGGCATCGCCTACCCAATAGTCCAAGTATACCATTCGACCAAGCCCAGGCACTTCCGTTCACCGCCGTGCTACAGATTCTCCTTGTTCCGGTCGTTGTGGCGCCATATATCCTCGGTGCTACCCTTACTCAGGTTGCATACGGTACAGTAGCCTATTTCCTGAGTCCCCTCATCGCAGGGCCATTCCAAGACCTCATCAGTAATCTAATAGCCAGGATCGGCCCAATCTTCGCCAACCCTGTGGTGCTTTCCTACTATATCGTCGGTACCTTTAGCGCGGTAGTACATTGGGCCGTGGTTTTATTCACGTTTCGATCCCCGGAACTAGATTTATTCACCCTCTACGTTCCAAATCCCAGTCTCGTACGACGCGGTAGCTCAACCCAGATTTCGGAGTCAGGCCATCACTTTATCCAGTACGGTTACCTATTTTTCAACATCGCTGTACTTATTCTCGGAAAGTGCGTCTTCACCTTAGACAAGAAGGTCGCCGGAAGAGCTCAAGCCAACCACCCTTTGCTGACGGTGGCAGCCATCACACTGGTTGGGGGTCCTGGTGCTGGGATGGCTTGGATACTCAGTAAAAGAGAGAGCACTATGGCTACGCGTGCGCCCGTCAAGGATTACTGAATAAAGCAATCGAATATTTGATGCTATTTTGTGGGCGGAAGTTACCTATCTATGGATATTGCTTTACCGGACTGTTTGTGAAGGTCGATAGCAAGCTAGGACGGAAAGCTTTGCTCGGAAGTATGATCGTCTCTATTGGAAACATTAAGAACCACTTTGACGAACGAATTACGTTCTAGGCACTAAATTCGCATTAGGCCACGTCGAGGTACCTCGGATTGCTTTTATACCTGTGGCGTCAATGTATTATCAAGGTTACTATAACCAAAGTAAAATTGGCAGAATCACTCAGTTAAATTCCACGACCCCTAGTGTAATATTAATGTCAGCAAAAATAAAATGACGAATGGGTTCAGATTGCCGATAATAATCATTCCAGGCATTTCATAGAATAAGACGATTCAAACCCCTATTAGACCCCACTTTTATAGCCCCTTTTCGCGGTTTCTTTTACAGCGGTGGGTACCCGTCAATCAAAGCTAGGATGGTCGATCAGACTGGAGTCTGAATCGATTCCATGATAGTAGGGAACTACTCGCCGCAACATGAAATAATAGAACGCCGAGTTGTTAGAAGATGAATGATATTGAAAGAATCTGGTGATCTATGGATATTGAAACTCTGAGGTCATAACATCAATGAAGATCGCTTAAGGAAAACAAATCTACCTCTTGAATGCAACCATCTAATAAACCTCAAGAACATAACGCCCATCCTCCTTGAGTCGGTCGATTTCCTTCTTTGCATCTGTCTTCTTTCCGCTCGTCTTGGCTTCAGCTGCGATAGCCTCCTTCAGCACATCTGTAACATCAGGAACAGGCCATGTCGGACCACACAAGTAGAAAGAGCCTTCCTGTTCGATGTATGCTTTAATGATGTCGCTCATGGTCTGGCGCATGCGGTCTTGAATGTATATCTTCTGGGGCTGGTCACGAGAGAAGGCAGCGCCGAGAAGGGTGATGACACCCGCGTCCAGATACGCCTCCCATTCTTCACCATAGAGGTATTCCTCGCGCTGGTGACGCGAACCAAGGTACAGGAGGATCGCGCCGATATCCTTACCCTGAGCCTTTTGCATTGCACGATACTGCACGAACGCCCTGAAGGGAGCCAATCCAGTACCGAGACCAGCCATGATGAGAGGTGCATCATCACGTACTGGTAGTTTCATGACGGAGGGCTTGACAGATGCAGTAACAGCAGCTCCGACTGGGAGACGGCTAAGATAGCGAGTGGCCTGACCATAACGAGTTCGGCCCTTAGAATCGACCCAGTCCACAACTACAATCATGAGGGCAACCGCATTCGGGGTTACCGCTTGAGCAGAGGCAATCGAGTACTCGCGACGCTTTAGGGGCCCAACTAGTCGGACAAGCTGTGGAAAGCTAGGATGAGCGGATTTGAACTCCTCAAGGACATCGGCATAAGTGATGGTGTCGACTTCTGTTCGCCGTTTGAACTCTTCGGCACCTTCCGGTGTACCAAGAGATGCTAACTTCTTCTTCTCGAGGTCGTCCGTAGCGAATTCTGCTAAGGATTCGTAAAATCGCTTCGGAGGCTTGCCGAAAATATCGATATTCTGTACTAGTGATTGATAGACGGTTCTTGTCTCTAGAATACTGGGGTCTTCTCTTGAAGGTACTTGGACCAGATCATCTGCATTCAATCCGTAAGACTCGATGAACTCGCGTACCAGATCAGGATCATTGTCCGCGTGTACACCGAGGGCTTCTCCAATTTTGTAGGTCAGGCCAGAGTTTCCGAGGTCGAATTCAATATGGAAGATATTTCGGTCGTAGGTATCCGGTGTAAGCCTGCGGTTTTCCTTGACGTGAATCGTGTATGTCTTGACAGTCAGATCCGGACGTAAGGCAATATCAGTGTTATATGCCTCTTTGAAAACGAGACCCTTGGCAGCAGACTCCCAGCTGCTAAGCTGGGGATCTTGCTCTGATTCCTGCTTATCGAATGTAACAAAGCTATTTGTCTTCAGAACTTGGGGCAGGTTTTGTGATACATCATCGGCGTCCGCGGCCCATGATTCTGGAACGTCGAAGTGCTTAAGAGACTTGTCTAAAGCATCAAGACATTCTTCAAGAGTAGGAGGGTTAGCTTCAAGAGTAGCTAGCTTCTCCAAGATTTCATGTTTAATATCAGGTTTCGCAATCTTAAGGAAAGCGAGCTCAATCAGTAATCTAGCAGCATGAGAGTCTGTCTCGAATGCCGGAGACGAGGACGAGTCCAAGATGTAGAGTAAAATGTTCCTCGTTTTCACATCTCTGCGGATAGTGGAGGGTATCCTCTTTTCCACGTCTTCCTCCTTGAAGTTGGGCAGCTTTAGGATCAACTTGCCATTGTCCTTAACACTCTTAGACGCAGCTACTTCCTTAAGTAGTTTCTCGTCGGCGACTAGGACGGCGTCAGCTTCTTCAGCTGGGTAAGGCGCATCAATCGTGATTTTAGACGTTCTTAGATCGGATCGAACAACGCCACCCTGAACCAAGTTATCATGGGATTCGTTGAGATATACATTGGTGGTAGAATCTCGCGACAAGAGGCTACCGATGACGGTTGGGGCAAAGAGGGCAACTGAGTCATCGGTATCCCAAAATACGTATTGCTCTACAGACTCGAGCTGCGGTAGCTGGATACGCGAGACTGGGTTCTTACTCGTGCCTTGGGTAATTGCTGCAACGAAGCTCGATGGAGTAAACGCATGCGATGCTGCATATTTCACATCGGTCACAATGGGATTGGAGGCCCATTTGCTGGAAAACGAGATTGTAGTCAAAACATCCGAGTATAAGATAGATTGGACTGAAGCGTCGGACACGGCGGGTTCATTCGGAACTTGTCCAAGGACTGCAACGTGCGTGGTGGAAGCGGGGAGAGCCTTGATAAAGGCTTCTTCGATGAATGGCCTGTATATCCTGACAACAACAGCTCCTACTTTATTTCCATTGCTGGCAAGTTTAGACACAACCTGTTTAGCAAGTTGAGCCTCGACGCTGCCAAAAACAACATAAACAGTCTCGGCAGATTCGTGGCCAACGTATTCGAAGGGCTCATAGTCAGTGCCCAGTTCATCGTTGAAAGCTTGAAGAAGTTCTAGAACTTTTCCGGCACTGTCGAGGCGTTTGTTCAAGGACTCAGCTGTCTTGGAAACCTTTTTGAAGACCTCAGCGACACCCGTTTGGCTTAAGACGTCAATGACTCTTAGAGTTTCACGTGATGTACGAACACCGTCGTAAAGGTGAAGGGTAGGCAATATCTTAGCCATTAATGTAGAAAAGAGTGAGATGTGTTGTGCTTCATACGCGGAACCACTTGAGATAAGACCTAGCCCAAGCTCTTCGGAAAGCTGCAGAGCAGTGCCATATTCCGCAACAAGGCCTGCATCAGCAGCATAATCAGTAGCCGCCACATGGGCGACAAAAGGGCTCGCAACTCCATACAATAAAGCTAACTGGTCCAAGGAGGAACGGAGGTGACGCAAACTAAGCGACGGTGCCAACAGAGTTTGAGGGATGTTTCGCTTGCTCAGATCGAAGTCTTTCGAGAAGATGTAACCGAGGGCGAAAGCGCCGGCGCCTGCGCGTGTCTGAAGAGGCAAGACAGTTGTAGGATATCCATGAACATTCTTTTCCCCATTCCGGGCCCAGTCCTTCACGGCAACGTCAAGATCGAAAGTCTCCGGAGAATATGAGAAGATCTTATCGGACAAGATGTAGGCAATCTGCTGGACAAGCAGTTGACCAGTAACATACGTAGGGCCGGAGATAGAAGACAGAGATACGGGCTGACCAAAGGGTAATGTTGACGACTGCCGAGTGAATTCGGCGCGGGAGGTTTTGGTTTCCGGCATGGTTACTTGATCTGCTAAAGGGCCACCACTGCCTTCGGATTGCTTCAACTGCATTCTATCCGGTTCTCTCGGGCTTTTAGGAAGCCAGAACTTGTAAGAATAGGAATTTGCGAATTCCCCCTGGAAACACGCGTACAGTAGATTAGACCAGGTAAAAAACCGTTACGATTTGTTTTAGATCGGAGAAGGTTCCAAGGGAATGGAAATGGTCTATAAGAGGCAAACACCACACCAGGTAAAGTAAGGTAAGGTATGAATGATAAATGCAATGCTAGGAATAACCACACTCTTCCCCTCTAAACGGAAGAGCACGACGAATTACTTGGCGTAGGTTGCCAAATATCTTCACACGACTAACACCCAAAAAAAAGAAAAAGGAGAGACGGCTTCGAAAGAGTAGACGATGTGATTTTATTCCTTCTAAAGTGCCTTTCCGGAAGAGAGAGAGAGAGAGAAAAAAAATAAAGGCTTAACCTACCTCCACGCCAAAGACGCTCCATACTTTTCCTGAACCCATTTTCAACTTTCTTCACCAACCAGCGGTTCTCGGTGGTAAACCGGGCGGCGAACAAGCGGGTGTCGATGGAAAAGATGGCGCGAACGATTTGTTAAAATCGCATTTAGATTGCGAGGAAGCGCGATTCGTCTTTGTAGAAGTCGATCACGCAATAGCCCCCTAAACTTTTATTAGTTTAGCGCACGGACGCATGTCATATCCCACCAATAACAGACAAGAATTGAACCCGGCAACTACTGATGAGCTAAATATGTCTTATCGATTACCGGTCCGAACAGCGCTGTCGGTAGGGGTCTTAGGTTCTAGAAATATTCCCTAGGATCGTTACAAGCGAATGGCGTTTGATTATAAAAAATTTGGATGATGGCAACATCATTTAGGGTTGAGACGTCATTGAAGACCCGATATATCATATATATCATATATCGACCGATTACCGATGATTCCATTTTATCCAATCGAATGAGCCAACTACATGGCAACAATGTTTCAACAAGAATTGCATAGTTACCTAGGTACTGTACCTATTTCACATCTAATATCAAGGGTTGTATATACCAAGCATGTGAATCCATCCATATTGAATCCATATACATAACCGCGTCCAATTACAAGTTACCTAGGTAGACACTTAAATCGGACTTCTCTTCTATAGCTTACTCCCGTCTCTAATTTGAGTATATGCATAATGCCAACCTTCTCCCTTCATATCCTCTCTAACTTTATAGTTGTCTTCCGCAATCCTAAGAACGTCCATGTCCAGATCCACAATTGACATCCCTTCGGACCGGCCCATCTTCCCAAGGGAACCGATATGGGGAACGCTGACTTGACTCAACCCCGCGAAGCTAGTCTTCTCCCCCTTTTCCGGCGGTCCCCCCGCATTCACGAACACGACCGCGCAAGTATTCTCAAATGCACGACTAACTACGGTGCTGTTCAAAAATAGCGCCTCGCCGTCGGGGTTTAGGGCATATCCCTCGTCTGACACGTCCTTCATGCTCCAAAACGTAGGCACGCAGATGATTTGCGCACCGTCTGAAATGAGCTCCCGAAATGCTTCCGGGAATGCGATATCCCAGCAAATCAATAACCCCACACGTCCCAACGGGGTGTCGAAGGCTTCATGGGGTTGTTGAGCTGACGATACTAGATGACGCCGTTCCGGATGCCAAAGATTCTTCTTCTGGTATCGCCCCAGCACCTCTCCATTTGAAGATATGAAGTATGCGATATTATGCAATGATTCGCCTTCCAATTCAACGATGGTCCCAGGAACAATGCAGATATTCAATTCTTTGGCTAGCTGTTGGTATTTTTTCAAGTACGACGCCGAGTGTGCACATGATTCCTTAAAATTGGGCTCTTCTGGAACCCAAGAGGTTAAATGATACTCGGGTAGAACAGCCAAATTGCATCCCTCCTTTGCGGCATCTCTGATGAACGACTCGGCCTTGGCAAAGTTCTCCGCGGGAACGAGGGGCTGTAGGACAGTACATAGTAAGCAACATGTGCCGTTTTGGCTACTTAAATTGCAGGGATGACAAACCTTGGGATGAAGCTGGATGAGAGCTACCTTATGAACTGGAGCCATTTGCAACTTTCAAGATTGGTATTATAGATTTTTGTGATTGGGTAATTACAAATAAGGAACGTTTATGAAAGTTGGAGATAACCGACGCATTCGTCATAGACGACTAAGGTAAGTATCACGATAATTATGTAATTATCCATCACTTGTTATATTGCACTAACCAGAGTTGTGCGTTTACAAGTTACAAGTTAAGTCTTAGAACACCCTTTTTTTATTTTTTATTTTTTTCCTTTCTTAAATGAAAAAAGTCTTGGCACCGTCTATGTTTCTTTCACGCGGCGCTAACCTAGGTGATAGACTATTCAGACAGCTAGCAATCGTCAGAAGTTAGCAAACTACAAGAAGTTACATGGTTTCAGGCCATGTAGGATCCAATAATCATTGATTTATCATTGGTGCATATGGTCAAGAAGCTTTCTCTATGGTCACTACACCGTGATATTTTCAGTAGGTTCTTAAGGCCAGGCACGTATGTGGCTACGTAAGTCTTTATTCTCCACACTAGCCTATCCCTTCTATTACATGGTGAAGGCAAAGGTAAGGGGACAACTTCGTTGATCTGTAAGGAACTCTAACTAAAGTAGCTCTGAATCCAGAGCTATACATATTAAACGAGTTGTTCCTAAGGGTTCTCAAGCAAGACTCTTGATACCTTCCCCGATGCTTCATATGAGACTATTCTTCATTCCTCCATGTCATGACCCTTACTACAAAGGGAGCCAGCTCGTCTACATTACCATCTGTCCTTGGACCTATGTGCCTGATTATACAATATCTGTGGTCCCCTAACAGGAGCACGAAGTCCCTCAAGCCCCCAAGTGTCGTTAGCTGCAAGGGTGATACCTCGAAGTACTGTCTTCCAGAAACGCGAAATTCTCTTGGTGCGCCACCCTCTTCGTAGTTATTTTCTACGTATGGTTTAAGCGCCATTTCTGGATCTTCGTCATGGTACGGCCAGTTTCCTGTGGCTTCTTCAAGTTCCGTAGGTTCAACCACAACGTACAATACCTCTAAACTAGGAAAGGCTTGTATTATGCCCTCGGCGTAGAAAAGAATGTTCAAGACGTCATCTGCAGTTAAACAGCTCTGCTTGGTCCAAGGTACAGCGATGTTACGGATCCCGGTTTGCTTACGGAATTCATTACAGCCGCGCAAAACATACTCGTCGCGCCAACTATCATCCAGGATTAAGAGATCTGAGGAGGGGTCGAGATTAATACCGAGAGGAGCCTTCGTGATAGTCCTCAAGCTGGTATCGTAATCGTCAGATGGCACATCCTCGAAATAGGCCAGCGTCGAGATGCAAATGTGCTGGTATTTTCGGCGATAGCGGATCACTGCCGCGCGTGATCTCTTGCATGTTTGCAGCAGCGACTCTATGGTATTCGATGGAGGGGGCGCGGAAGCCAATTCGTGGGGCTGATAGAGGCGTTTGAATACAATATCTGGACCATCCTCGTCGTTTGGCTCATATAGTTCAAGCTCAGCGAAGTAGGCCGTAGGGGGACTCAAGTCAATGGCCACTTTCCAGATGTTGTCTTGAACCTCTCGTGGGAGGCGGAGAAAGAATGGAAAGTTCGCTCGAGAAGCCATCTTTGCTATCACGGATCGACAGTGGGCGGATATTTGTCTCACCAAAGAAAGAACTAATAAGTATCTTGTCTTTTCGGTAGCCGGTAAAGATATCGTCGCAATTAGAAAGAGAGGGGGGATGGACGTAGTTCGCTTGACTGTCGTTGTAGATATGCCTTTCTGGATTGGAGTATTGCAAATTCGGAAAATTCCGCCCGAAGTGACTGCAATGATGGGAATCCTTTCCACTATTTTAAATATGAACCGCTATGGCGATCCAGATAGTGTGTTATTGAAATTAATGGACGGTCGATCGATCGATTCCTAGAGACTTGGGAACCTAAGGTAGATTGTTATGAACTTATTTTATGCGAATTTGAAGTCTTGTGGCAGGTGTTTTATTCGGCCTCTTATTTCTACTAGGCAACCCGGTGATCGCTATGGCATCGTTTGCACCTGAACAGTAAAAAGGACATGTAAACTCTAGGTATGTACCTATGTACCTACATACGTACACGACTGGATAAGGCACCGCAGCACGCCAGGCATGATTTACAAGGTGGTGCCTATCTATATACCTTTTTTTTTTTTGACTTAAATATCCCAGATAATAGTGGGAAGCGGCAACGCCTCCATTATCACCAGTACCGAACGCCTACTTTCCGTCATGAGGCCAACCTATTGCCATTAGTATATAAGATAAATCACGACTGACACTTCGTTTCATAAACCTGCTACAGTAAGATTTAACAAAAAAAGTGTCTACTACAAGTTGAATTCATGTAAGCTGTAGGGACAGATTAATAATCTTGTCTTTTTCAAGTTTCTATAGACTTTTTTTTTTTTTTCAATCTATAGCAGTCATTTGTGTATGGGTACGAGGCAACATGTTTCAACTAGGTAGGTATATATGGAAATTAATGCCATGCGAGTACCCGCGTTGCTGTAGCACTATTACGGCTAATAGTTACATACAATGTCCTCAGAACAGTCGATATCTCGATCGATCGAAGTACAATGTGTACGGCTACGTAAGCCTTTCGTTGATATAAAAAGACCTTCCAAGACCTTTTAAACGCTTTTTGACGAAAAAGAAAAGAAGCCAGATCAACGATAAGATGCTAGAGCCAAGCCATAATGCAAGCGCTTACTACAATATTTACGGCACCCTCGTGGTGCTTAACTAGGTTTGCAGTGTATATCGACAACAATCCTTATCATTCTAGCACCCTGTCTCCTACAAGGGGATGGGTCGATCCGTCATTCTCGAAATGTGTACCAAGCCAGTACACCCACTATCTGCAAACCCTGAGTCCTGGCGTGTGTCCAAATTATATGACCATCGCAAGGCATAATTATAACGTTGATGGAGGAAAGACAATCTGGACTGGAGGATGCTGTCAAAGGTTTGGGCGTCCTCAACCCTGAGTAATAGCATATCTGACCGTTTGCAGCGGGTTTTCTGCCATGTCTCAGTACTTTTGTACCTCTACCGTCACTACGCCGATGGCCTTTTTGCTTCTGCCGAATATCACTACAACAGAGATTTACACGACGCTTTCTGACATGTGGATAGAACATGGGCAAATAGACATTGAGTGGCAGGAGACGGATTTGAAGAATTTTCCGAAGGAGATCATCACGGACTACGAGTCAATCATGGGAATCGCGCTCTCTACTACGGCTACTGAAGAGAGCTCCATTTCGATAACAACCACGCATTCTGTTAGTGGAAGAACTTCGGCCACGGTAGCAATTGCGACAATGGGCAGTACAGCCCCTGGTCTTACAGTTATTCCTATAGAACCCACAGATACAACCAGTGGAACAACTGGGACGCTTTCGACATCCTCTACACGCTTGTCTCCATCTACATCTTCAAGCGGCTGTTTCCGGCTTCCGGGACTGATGTTAGCCCTGCAAGTAGTGTTTCTGGTGTCTCTCTGGACCTTCCATTAGCTTAAGGAACCTAAGATGGGAAGATATTGGTTATGAAAATGGAGTGAAAAGGGATTAGACTTGAGGCAGCAACCCGTAGATTGAAGCTCGGATTTTCTAATTAGGAGAAAGAAAAAGGTATCGAGGTAACAAGTTTTTGAATTTCCTTGATCTAAATCATTTGAATCATAATACCGGTTACACGGTTATCATCCTACTTACCTAGATAGCTCTCAGCCTTTAAATGGATTGTGACAAAATAAAGGGGTAAAAAAAAAACACAGTGCGAAACTGATGATATTATGCCATCCCCTTTTTTTATACCCTGGCCTCAACCGTATTTATAAGGATAGAATAAATATAAATTCTAAGTTTCAGAACAGCCAAATGCGAACGAAATTCCTTACACCAATAGCCTGCTTGAAGAAGCATTCGTTAAAAAGCATGTAGCACATAACGTTGACAAATTTGAGTTCTCATCGAATCAGGCAGGTACCTAATGCAGTCATCATGGGCAAACGCATATTATCCTAGCATCTTCGTATCTATCAGCAAATAGCATATATTACCAGCCGACCATCTAGATTTGCTACTATTCGTATGGAAATAACAATTACTATGATACCCAATAGCAAAATATGCACCGGATCTTCGTGGAATCCTAAGCTGGATCTTAAATAGTTTGTGGTGCCAAGTTCCAAGCATTAATAGTAACTACTATTGTCTGGGCGGAAATAGAAAATAGAGGTATGTCAAGAGTGACTACATCCAACATTGACATCGATGTCTAAGATATAATTGAAGTCATTGAAAGCGTGTGAAGTTACTACGTATCGTCACTCTTGTGCAAAATTTACAAGGCTTCGATCACGAACAACTTTCAGGATACTCTGATAAACACCGAGCCTATCGTTTGGTAATGTTGGGTCATATTTGGGTATATTTCTATTTATCTTCTATCGCTTGCGCGTAATTCCAGATTTCAAAATGCGATAGGGCCATGCCTGGCATCTATTCGCAGCCCTTGCGTAAATGGCAAAGGTCATAAGCATCTTAGATGAATTGGAATCGGCCGTTGTCGTTGCTGATACGCTCGCCGAGGTTGATATCGGCGCCAACCCATTCGCCGTCCAGGTTCTGTAGCTCAGCTCGGAGAACAGGGACACTGGCACCTCCCTCGATCGAGAAGGAAACGTTTTGGGCGGTCTCGGAGAAGTCTAATATGGTGGTTAGGGTCTGGATAGTTCTGGGTAGAGACTTATATGTTGCTACTTACTAACACCACCCCATTCAAAGCGACCTAATAGTACGTATTAGTATTATTGTACCTAATGTGGAGGGGTAACATTATTTATTGAGGTACTCACCATTGTTGTTTCCGATAAACTGGTTTAGGTCAATCTCGCTGTCGACCTCACCACCGTCCTCGGTTCGGAGGCGGGCCCTGAGGATATGGTTGTCATCGACGCGGATGTCGGTAGAGGAGACGTAGAAGTTAGACATTTTGATAGATGGTTTAGGAAGCTATTGTGAAGATGGAAGTAGGTATGAGGTTTGGTTTTTTGGTGTTTGATGTTTAATGTTTAGTACTTGATCCTCGAGCAAGACGCGGGGGAGGGGATTTGTTTATATAAGGCTGCCCTCCAAGGTAGTCCCTGAGTGAATATACGTATCTTCGTATGTGGCCTTGTATGTATAAATTCTGTGATACGAAGCTTCTTTCCTCAAGTCTCCAGCTTCCATGTAACTCTAAACACAACTATGTTAGAAGTGTTGCAGACCCTTGTACACGTGTCACGGCAATGGGCCCCACAGGGAGCTCTCTTGTGGACTCATGAGGGCCACTTTGAGGGTCACCTTGAGGGGGACCACATTCACCAAGCGGATATACGGCCATGGAGGTTTCACACAAAACCGCACCAAAGCGGATGGTATCATTCATTCGGTTACGGCACGGAACGGTGGAGTCTCGATCGCTGCGGTGCACTAAGTCCCACATCCCTCGTTCTGCATTTGCACATTTTATGGTACATCTCGTACATCTCAGGGTTCCCATAGGCCCGACGCCAAGAGATTGGCACATAAACTTCCACCACCTCCTCTTATTCCTCCTACTCCTCCTCCATCCCAAATCTTCATATCCACCGCTCGATAGTCTATACTATTCTTTGGATTAATATAACAGGTAGTTCCATTCAATTCTGTCATTTCGGTGAATAATGAGATCATGCTGTCGCTCCTGAACAAGCGGTCTAGATCGACTAGTCTTTATACTATAATTCTTAGGCGAATTGAGGGACTTTTTCGAAACAATAGACTCCTTTCCCACCGCCCATTCACCAAACAGCTCTAATCCACTCATGCTGCTACACACACATCCTATGCCGTACCACAGCCTTCGTAAGTTCTTGAGGCGGGGTATTCTCCTATGCGCTTCGCGTCAAGCACCACAAGCTGATAATTAGACGCAGTTGTGGTATGATACGTGTCACGTAACTTAAGGTCTGGATCCTTAGGACCCTTGTATTTGTATACCTACTTTCCATCATGTTCGCCCACCCAATAATAGTCCTAGAAACCATCAGCTCGCAAGATGCGGACCGTATGATAGAAACCCCGGGGTCCGCGGCTATTTAATCCATAGTATGACATGCTGCCTGGGCTGATGCCGTGGAAATGTTCGTCATACCCAGCCAACCGGGACGAGACCCTTGGAGACATCCTGGTTATTAGCCTACTTACAATAGACACGAGCGCGATGGATACTAGGCTAGTAGTTCTCTGGTAAGTATGTACCTAAGTTATGAAGATGGGAGTTAAGTGATTTAGCTTCATACAAGGTCTACCTAGTTGATTTATCCAGGAAAGAGGGATAATCACGGGGTGTAATCAAAAGGTACGAACACAACTTCGTTGTAGCGCAAGCAACCAGTTACAACTTAACTAGTTAGAATAGGTTGTGACTACATATATTGCCAAGTGCTTTCTGTTCTGGGTGTTTCTTCTAGGATTCCGACAAGTTCTACTCCACAGTATTGTAACAAAATCCGAACATAAAGACAGGAATCTCACTTATAGTTAACATCATCAGACCTGCTGAGGGAAAGCATGTTTTGTCACACACACACTTCTATGCTGATTATAACGTGTAAGGATAAATCTCGACAAATAGTGATAAACTTGGAAATATCTTATATTTACACGAGAGTGAACGTTGGAAATAGGTTACCTACTTTACTACCATATACCTGGTAGCTACCTTGTAGTGATGATGATATTTCAACGCTCGCCTTTCCACTTCAAGGCCGTGCAGCGACCCTTATATCCTCCTTCTCGGTAGATCTAATCCCAATACAGACTAGTCATATTTACCCCTGACGGCTCAATAGGCGTATTGCTTCTAGTAAGATCTCCAGCATTGTGGACAATGTTTCGTCAGGGTAGCCACCATATTATACTCAAATGAAAATAATTCGTCATCTTTAGATAACTCATGACGTCGCCATATTCTTAAGATGACTTGGCGAAAGACACTCTCAGATAGAGGATTGGTCTCTTAAGAGCAATATTGCGCTGAACCGGATTTTATATTTCGATGTATAAATGAATTACAAGTTTTCTCCCTGCAAACATAACCTCACTTTGCCACTCGCATAAATCCCACATTTCCGTAGCACTGCAAAAATAAGCTTAAATCCTCAAGACAAGCCATTTTAGACAATCCTTGTTCGTGGAATAGCCATTCTAGTAGATGATCCAATGTGGCAACGTATTGCGACAGATAGGCGATAGTCTTATCAGACCCTATCTTACAAGCAGTATATGATTCATTTAATGAGCCGTTATGGTTCTTATACGATCATAGTGCAGTCTATTAATGCCATTGAGTTGCGCCAAATAGCATCCGCCATGAACCCCCCGGACTTACTACCAGTTGAAGATATAGAACGGGAACCACATACAGCAGTGACAACGTTGTCTCCCAAATCAGTGCACCAAGAAGCAAATTATATCACAATTGGGTCTGCCGACTATGGTGAGGAATCAGACTCCGTTGATCCGGAGGTACCCCTCTACTGTGTATTGATAGGGAGCTTCTAGACTTCCCGAGCATTTCCCGAGGATATCACTTGGATTTTTGAAAGTTCACATTGTCAAAAGGGCCTTTACATAGAGGCCTTTTACGTCCTTTTCACCCAAGATCCAGGTGAGGTATAACTACCTTAAATGTCTACCTAGATAGGAGGCAGCTACCAAGAAAATCACTCATATGCCAGATTATATGAATGAGCTTGATTCAATAGGAGATAGTGTAAGTGAATGAATGTACTGGGGCTGGGGGGATCTACCTCAACGTATTGATACATATATGGGCCTACCTAACGTCGGTGGACACCAGATTTGTACGTAGCCTTAAGCAAGCATATCCTTCTATAGGAAACTTCTAACAAATCAATAAGCCTCACCAGCCAACTCTCAATAGAACCGCCTATCTATACAACACAATCAACTACGTGCGCCCCATATCAGAGTAAAAGGAAACGCATCAAACTACCGCTATGCGCTTAAGGCACGTAGAAGGTGAAGTGGAGGCAGTTGTTCTTACTAGCCACATCCGGCACACCACTTCCCCCCTTAATGTAGGCCTTGCTACTCCCCAACTTCTGGTACTCCCAGTCAATAGCGGCCTGATTTCCAGGGCCGTTCCAGTTACCTTCGGTGCTCGCAAGCGCTTTCTCGCCGCTAGGCTTCTTGTCGAGCGCGGCCTCCGGAGCGCCCTCAATGATGTTCTCGGTGAACCCGTTGGACACGCTGGTGCCGTCCGTCGAGGCGACAGTCGCAGCGCCGTCGCACCCCTGCTGGATCGAGATGTCGCCGTGCGCGCGCCCGTCGTCAGCCGCCTTGACTTGGAACTCGCCCCACGTAGCGGGCAGCTCGGTTCCGCGCTGCACGCGGCCCTTGAAGTCGAGGCCCAGGGGCACGTGCACGGTCTGGTTCGGCCCCAGCTCGACGTCCTTTAGTGGGCGGTCGAAGTTGGCACCCGCCTCGCCGTTGCCGTTCCAGTAGTTGTTGTAGAAGAAGTATTTGTTCGTCTTGCTAGAGTGGTTGGTCAGGAGGATACCGGGGCCGGCAGGACCAGGCACTTCTGCGGGGGCTGCGGCGAGTGATAGGAAAGCAGACGGATCGACGGACAGGTTTGTAAACGGGTGGTTGGGGTCGGGGGCAGCATTTTCATCCTGTTGAATATAAGTAAAAAAAGATTTAAAACAGCAAGTTGGTTTTTCAACCATGATGGAGCCATACACTGTAAATGATGAGAATGTCCTTGCTGCCGTTACCGGCTTTACTTTGCTCATTGTCTCTAGCATTACCAGCACTAGCTTCCCTATAGAACTATTAGCGGTGGTTTTTATAGTAAGTCTAATGTATGAACTCGCCATGCACCAACGCCGATATAGGTCCTGCCATCAGCAAAAGTCCTCACGAAGTCCTCCAAGGGTTTGGAATCCTTCGGCGCCCCGATGCGTTTGACGTTGCCATTTTCATCGAGGAAGACAAAGCCGTTGAGCTGGTTTTTCCTTTCCTGAGAGAGCTTGTGGTAGGCGGCGTTGCATGCTTGCATAAAGGTCTCGTGGCCCTTGAACTGTCCAGGGGGGTCTCCGACTTGCTGGCATGTCATGTTGCCACCAGCACCGCAAATGTTGCTAATGTCGATCGTGTCGTTTCCCATCCAGCCGTGCTTGGTGATTTCGCATTGCTCGGCAACAACGCCATCATGTTCGGCGATGATGGCTCCGGAAGTACCATCAGGGGCCTCGATTCTGGCTTCCTCGTTGGGCCGAACAACTAACTTGTTACCACCATTGTAACCGTTACATACGAATGTCTGGTCATGGTTAGACCTGTTGCGGATAATAAGGTAATGCATAATTTTTAGAAGGGTTCGTTGTACGTCTTGTGTTGTTTTCTTTTATCTTGAGTTGATGCTATAGACATGTTCTCATTCTACTGAGGAGATACTGGGCATTATATATCCCAAGAACCATAGGTTAACTACATTAATCTGCCACATTTGGTAACCTCTCGTTGCTGAAAATATCGAAATACGTAGACCATGATCAATCTTCTGACAGGTCCGTATTGAGGGACCGGTTGTGTGTTAGATTAATCAGATTTCGCCTACAACAGCCATAACATAGAAGTCCTATGTTTAACACGGAGTTGTCACATGAATAGTCTTTTTTCGTCGTCATAAGACTAGATGCTACACGGTATGGTTAGGACTTGAAGGCTTCGTCGCGAAACGGTGTTGGTAAGAGAAAAGTTTTTATGATATAATTGGTTAATATTACGACCACAAATAGAAAATGAGAATTATACCTAACTTGAAAGATAAACGACGTCGTACAATGCAAATAAAACCTGCTGTTTTTTGCATAGCCTTGCAACGTTGGGGGGTGGCTACGAACGAAACGAGCTGTACTTCTTTCTCAGTCTCGTGCCAATTCTACTCCGCAAATAATTATACATAGAAGCTCACTTGAACTATTGAGCATTCAATAATTATTCAGCTGACAGAAAAGGGTTTTTGGGCTTCTTACATTATTGTAACTTCAATGCCAAGTATTACATCAACTTGACCAATTGCTCTCAACTACCTGTAAATCGACTAAATCAAGTTAGTCATTCAATATGCCTTTATTGATTGGTGAGACTTACAACTCAAGGGATAAACTATTATCGAAGTCAGCGTGATCATATTGAACCAGCATCCTAATACAAAGCTTACAATCAAACGCAACCTTAAGAAGAATAAGCGTCTAAGTATTCAACGTAAACACATTCTAGTTCCCAAACATGCCTATATATCAAACCAACCAACTAATAATATAGGTAGTCAACTAAGCAATCTAGGACGATTAAAATAATCGATTGAACTAGACCCTGCGCCACAAGGGCAGCGTTGTTGTATTATTTATTGTAAACGTATGGTGTGCCCGCCTCACCTCAGCCCAGTTTAGGGGCTCATAATAAGATGGTGTAGTCGCCTCCTGAACATAGACATATATAAGATCCTCTCCACTACAGTCATCCTCCCTATCATTGCAGATGGCATCAAGATCAAAGCTACTTGTACCTAATAAGATTTTCGAACATATCATTTTCATACCAATCCTCTCATCAACCCATACTTCAAAATGGTTATCAAGAAGCGCCAGATTCTCTGGGACTGGACTAACACGCCTGGTCCCCAAAACCAAGGTATCCCTGACAAAATCAATCAAGTTCCCTTTGGTGGCAACAGCCCGATTGCCTCTCTCGTGAACTGGAATACCTGGGTACCACCTGAGCTCCAGGATCGAGTACCATTCCGCCCTATGGTCCGTGCTCTCGAGGACACTCAGGGTCAAAGCTGGGCTAACATCCAGAACTCAAAATACCCTATCATCCTCTACTTCAACGAGCCCGAGCGTCAAAATATCAGCCCGGAACAGGCAAGGGATATCTGGTATAGTCATATGCTACCCCTAAGGAATAATAAGGGGAAGAAACTTGGATCTCCGGCCGTTGCCTCGGTGTGTACTTAACTATACTCTCTATGTATCGTGATCAGTGATGCTAACAACTCTTAGGATAATAATGGTCGGGGCTGGATCGAGAAGTTCATGTCGCTTATCTCAAGGGACCCTCCCGACTTCCTCTGTTTGCACTACTACTCAACAAACGCCAATGATGCCATCAAATATATCCAGGACATGCACAACAAGTGGCCCCAGCATAAAGTGGCGAGTAGATCCATTCACTTGACTTCATGCTTCCCCCATGGCTAACTCATTCAAAGATGGTTACCGAAATTGCATCTATCGACCGCAACTATCCAGCCGTCGTCAACTTCACTGTCCAGATCTGCAATTGGCTGGACAGCCAGGACTGGGTTTTCGAATACGGTCTCTTTGACTTCCAGCGTCAAGTTGCTGATGGCTTCGTTAGTCCCGCCGCCCAGCTTATGGATGGGAACGGAAACTTTACGGAACTGGGCAAAATGTATGTTCACCAGCAGCCCATGGGGGCGCCCGGTGGTGCTAATGCCTTCATTGCACTTAATGCCGTTATGAGTGGTGCTTTTGACGTTGAGTCAAACGGAGATGCGAAAGCCGGAGAGCCGGCATCTCACGAACCTAGCGATGCGACTGTCGAAACCCAGAAGGCCCCCGACGCCGCCGAGAACGGCGGACTGGTCGAGTTTAGCATCGCCGCAGCTCTAAACCTAGACCAACAGAAGGCTCTTGACATCCACAATAACAAGAGGAAGGGCAAGGGTCTCCAGCCCCTTGCGTGGGACAACCAGCTTGCCCAAGCCGCCGAAAATTACGCAAAGCATCTAGCTCAAATCGGCAAAATAGAGCACTCGAGCGGTGATCAGCGACCCAACCAGGGTGAAAATCTCGCATCGTAAGAGAATGACGCCGAATAGTTAATGAATGTTGGAAAGAGACTAATTGGAATCCATCTTCAGAGTTCCCGGCTCGGACACACCTCTCACTGTGTCTGCAGACATGTGGGTTGGCGAAGACAAAAACTACCACGATGAGCCGATCGGACAGGGCAACTTTGTATCATACGGACACTATAGTAAGTCTACAACGGGGCCTTCACGGCGTCTTTTCAATCTTTCTAACATTATTTTTCCACCATTTAGCTCAGTGCATGTGGAAATCCACTACCAAGGTCGGTATGGGTTTGGCCAAGGATGCCAAAGGTGGTGTTTATGTCGTCGGGCGATATTCTCCTCCGGGAAACTTCATCGGCCAGAAACCGTACTAATGACTTCGGTCGATGCTTGTTTTCTTGGCTCGGGAGTTACCTTGTGGATCTCGGTAGATTGGGCGGGTTTGTTGAATCCGTTTGCGTGGGGTCTCGACTATGAAGTATCGCGAGAATTTTTGTTCTAGGGTGGTTTTAGCTTGGACAAGGTATTTTTCTAGGACATAAATTTAGGACCGCTCGCTATGTAGACTAAAGAAGATTATTCAGTTCGTTATTATCATGTTATTTCACCTTTTTCTTTGCTTTCAAAAAGTGAATGCGAAATATGATAGCTTCATGGGAGTATTGCATGATGTCGTATGAAAAGTCCATCTTGTAAATTTCTTCATTAATCAAAGGTAAAGAAAAAAAAAGACAAATTAAGCTCCAGTAGCTCGTATAAGCAATATCGGTACTCCAACTCTTGGCAGCCCTATTTTACGTATGTGCCTGGGGTAAAACTGACGATCCGGAGTGCGGGGTGCATGAGTTGACCGAAGCAGGATGTCAACAGTACACCTTTATCGTATAGCAGCTCATACACATTTTACTTACACTCAACTAATGACTCTCTTGAGTCTAGGTAGTTACTTCAACTTGTAAGTTGTAAACTATAGGTACCTAACTCGCTCAAACACTACCTAAGACTATAGCTTAGGTAGAGGTACAATTTATTGAGCCTCAACCGACTATCTCTTGTCTTAGTTGACTTATATGGTGACCTTAGCCTCAAAACCCTCATGCACCTTTCTTTGATATTCAAGACATTCCCCGCATTCCCCAAAGTCTTTCGTCATTGACGCTGCCAACCCCTGTTACTTTCTCATCCGTCCATGTAAGTCGCCATCCGCGTGCGGTAGTGCTTGCATTGCCGGGCTGATATTCAGGAGAAGGACCGATTCGGTTTTCTTTTGTTTTGATAACCCCTCACGGCAAGGACCGAGTTAAAATGAATACTTTATCTTCATGGTGTGCCACCCCTTTCGATCTAGATGACTACACACTCTCGATAGCTTGTACTACATTGTCGAGTGTGTACACCATGTTGTCGACTTCTTTGTATGTACTGGCCGGCTTGGCCACTTGGGGCAGTGACATTGGCACTATTGCCCAGTCCATTATCACGGATGATACGGTATTCTATGGCCAATCGCCACCAGTATACCCGTCACGTATGTAAAACATTACCTTGAGAAACTTCAAACATGGACTTACAGTACTATAGCCAACGGAACTGGACTAGGAGATTGGGCAGACTCATATGAGAAGGCGCGAGCTCTTGTAGCTCAGCTAACTCTCGAAGAGAAGGTCAGGGGCAACTCAAAGGCGACTTGGTGAATTGCTGTGTCTAACTTCTATATGCAGGTGAACCTTACCGGTGGTGTTCAAGCTAATAGCTCCTGCTCTGGTATTATACTTCCTATAGAGAGAGTCAATTTCACCGGTCTTTGTCTTAGCGATGCTGGCAATGGAGTGCGTACTACCAACTTCGCGTCGAGTTGGGCTTCGGGTATTTCGGTGGGTGCAAGGTAAGCAAAATCGCTTCACTCCTTCTATAGGGCCATTCAGTAACCTTCTTCACTAGTTGGAACCGTGAACTGGCTCATAAGAGAGCTGTTGGCATGGCTGGCGAGTTCCGAGCGAAAGGGGTCCACATTGCTCTGGGACCTGTTGTTGGTCCGTTAGGCCGTATCGCATCAAGCGGGAGGAATTGGGAAGGTAATGCGTACTGCACCTGACGAATTAGCATTGTTACTAACTTCTACTCAGGCTTCTCAAATGACCCCTATCTATGTGGCGCTCTAGCTGCCGACACCATAAAAGGCATACAGTCGGTAGGAGTCGCGACAAGTACAAAGGTACCTACCTACCTAAGGAAAAGTCTTCTTTCTTACAGATATATCTAACATGTCTTCCTAGCACTTCATCGCCAATGAACAGGAGACGAATAGAAATCCTGAGGGTAACGTTACCGCTGTTTCATCAAACATTGATGATAAGACTATGCATGAATTATATCTCTGGTATGTATAACATCATAACCATATAGACACCCGAATCTAACTTCATCCTAGGCCGTTCCAAGATGCAGTAAAAGCCGGCACTGTGAACATAATGTGTTCATATAACCGGATCAACAACAGTTATGGATGCGCCAACAGCAAGACTCAAAACGGACTCCTAAAGACCGAGTTAGGATTCCAGGTATGGCGAACGTCATCGATCCTTATCATACGAGACGTATTTAACAAGGGTTCATAGGGTTTTGTTGTCTCCGACTGGTGGGCTCAGCACTCAGGTGTCACTACAGCACTAGCCGGCCTAGATATGACCATGCCGTTTGCTTCACCCTACTGGTCCAGCAATCTCACTCAAGCTGTGAAAAACGGATCCGTTCCTGAAACGAGACTGGATGACATGGCAACAAGGTACTTCCAACTTGATCACCTCTCTACTGCCAGCCCATTCTAATAATCGTAGAATTATAGCTACATGGTACAAGCTAGGCCAGGATGAGGGCTTCCCAGAAATAGGTAAAGGGATGCCGTATGACCTCTCTCAGCCCCATCAACGAGTCATTGCGAAGTCACCCAAAAATAAGGATGTCTTGCTGCAGGGTGCAGTTGAAAGCCACGTCTTATTGAAAAACACCAACAATGCACTACCACTTAAGTCTCCCAAGCTACTCTCCTTGTTTGGATACTCTGCAAAATCATTCGACACCTATACACCCGGGGGCGGTGGCTGGAACGGAGGTTCACAGGCGTTGGCACCATCTGACTTGATCCGCAACGGTGATGATATACTCCATACTCAGATTGCCGCCAACGGTACGTTGATCAGTGGTGGCGGTTCCGGCGCAAATATGCCAGCCTACGTCAGTTCCCCCGCAGCGGCGTTGAGTCAACGTGCCTACGAAGATGACACAAGCCTATGGTGGGATTTCCACAGCGGTAACCCTCAAGTCGACCAGTCTTCTGATGCCTGCATCGTTGTTGGCAATGCCTTTGCGTCAGAAGGCTTTGATAGGCCTGGGCTACACGACGATTTCACCGATGCTCTCATCAACAACGTCGCGTCTCAATGCCACAACACAATTGTGGTGTTCCACAACGCTGGTGTCCGCCTCGTTGACCAGTTCATCGATCACCCTAATGTAACGGCTCTAATTTTCGCTCATCTCCCTGGTCAAGACTCCGGCAGGGCTTTGACTTCTATCCTCTACGGAGACGTCAACCCCTCAGGCAAATTACCGTATTCGGTACCGCGCAACGAATCGGACTACGGCCCACTTCAAAACGCGACTCTTCCCGATGGCATATATGAACTATTCCCACAATCGGACTTCACAGAAGGCATATACATTGACTACAGAGCCTTTGACGCGAAGAACATCACGCCTCGCTACGAATTTGGCTTTGGTCTAAGTTACACGACCTTCAATTACTCTGACCTCCAAATTTCCAAAGACGAAAATGCCGATACGTCGGAATACCCATCAAAGCCGATTGTTGAAGGGGGCCAAGAAGATCTTTGGGACGTCGTGGCTAAAGTCTCTGCGACAGTGGCCAATTCCGGTGAGGTCGAGGGTGCCGAAGTCGCCCAGCTCTATGTTGGCATCCCCAACGGCCCCGTAAAGCAATTGCGTGGGTTTTCCAAGCCAGTACTTGCCCCTGGAGAATCAGCAGTGGTCGACTTTGAGTTGACAAGAAGAGACTTGAGCACGTGGGATGTAGTAGCACAGAAGTGGCTCCTACAGAAAGGCGACTACGGGATCTTTGTGGGATCTAGTAGCCGAACGTTGCCTTTGACTGGAACCTTATCGATCTGATATTGTTAATTTAGATAGACCATCCCCAAGATCGGTCAAGTTCTTCTTATGTCGGTAACTACCTAGGTACCTATGTTAAGAAAGAGCATAAAGATGAAACCAAGTTAATGACTATAATTTCGACTCATGTTCATGCCATTATCAGTGGCTACCTAGATTAGGATGTATTGGATAATCAATAATTCAACCCAACATATTCCATGCAGGTATTCAATGGTGTGATGGCTGGCTGGTCCGATATTCGGGCGAGCTTTTTATAAAATAATGCTTTCCCGACCTATGAGTTCGTGTGGCTTATGGCTTCAAGTTATAGCCCCCGGCGGTCTAGGTAAGAGGTAGTCTTGGCGTGTCCATTGGGAAGCTCGCAAAATTCCTCGCAAGATTTGTGAGCATGAGATCAGGGTACCTACACTATTCCATGATACACAATATCATCAGACAAGATTAAAGGTGTTAAAAGACCGAGCGCTTTGGGAGCAAACCCCTTGCTTTTCCACATTAGTAGATAGAACTATAATATCCGAAGTAAGGCGTTGTTATTGCGACCAATCAAATCCTCGTTCTCAACTTCGAAGATGGTTCTTGGCAGGATTCACAGCCAATGAGGTAGTATCATTTTATCAAATCCAGTAAATACTTGCATAAACTTGTATGCACGCCATTTCTTAGAATCCTCGGAGCTATGGAACAGATCAGGTTAGGCAAGCAAACATGGTCTGATCCACTCCGTACCCAGGTGCCTGGGTTCCTGGATTCCCTTTTATTCCGGAAGATCCGTCGATGATCTATCTATACCGCCATAACTTGGGAAACCCATTTTTCTTGAATAGACAGTTGAAATTCGCCGCGGGTTTAGCGAAGATAATGGAAACTTTTCATAACTTCACAAGACCACCAGGAGATATCGGGGCTTTACTAGAGAAGAACTACCCCTACCCACCATGGCGTGTTCTCGTGCCCACCGCTATTGTGGCCTACTTGTCGCTAGTGCAGCTTCTACGGTTTCGCGCGATCCGGATCCTGGAACGCAAGTACGCCGCTTATGTCGAGGATCCGTATAAGCTGAACTACCGGCAGGCCGCCGAGATCATGCGCCTGCATCAACTCTACGACATGCCGTTCCTCTTCTACTTCGGCACCCAGTGGGCCCTCGTTAAGAGCTACGGCATGTCCTCCGGCACACCCCTCCTCGTTCGCACGCGGCAGCTCTGCGACCCCATTCGCGTCGGCCGGCGAGCCGAGGATACGGCTCTCTTGTTACTCGAGCTGCTAGTCGGTGACATTGACTCGGAGCGGGGCCGTCGGGCTCTGGCCCGTCTGAATTGGATTCACGGGTTATACGCTAGTCATATTAAGGAGTATGACTACGTACATACGTTGGCTCTTTTTGTTTTTGAACCCGCGCGTTGGATCGATAGGTACGACTGGCGTCCATTAACCCGGCTTGAGAAAATAGCGTATTTCGTGTATTGGCGGGAACTAGCGCGGCGCATGGGCTTCGGGGATCTTGTGCCGGAGACGCTAGAGGAGCTTGAGGAGTGGAAAGAGCAGTACGAGGCTGAGCATATGCATTATATCCCAGAGAATCACATGGTAGCAACGGCGACAGTAGATCTATTTATGCGAACAATTCCGGCCTTCCTACGTGGCTTCGTGGGAGCTCTTTTCTTGTCTTTTATCGACGAGAAACCTGTCCGAGATGCCCTTGGATTCCCGGATCCATCCCAGTGGGCAACTCTACTGACAACGGGGTTCTTCCAACTACGTGGATTTATATTGCGTCACTTCTTCCTCCCGCGTATAGCACCCATTGATCCCGTAGCGCGGCCCGGGGAAGACGGCCGGTTGTACCGCGAACCGCGGTGGATAGCTTTTGAGCCGTGGTATGTTGCTAATACGTGGTACAATCGGGTGGTGTTATGGCTGATGTCGGGTGGCAAATTGGCACCTGGTGGAAAGTATGAGGGTAGGGGATACGCCCCTGAGGAATTGGGCCCAGTTGAATTTAAGGACAAGGGAATAAAAGAAGTGTTGCGTGAGGCGGAAATTATGAAAATGTATGCGATAGAGAAGAATGAGATAATAGGGGCCGGTTGCCCGTTTGCTTTTGGACGGTGATTGAGTCAGTGTTAAATCAGCGATTGAACGATTATCATAATGCTAAATAGGAGGTAAAAATTTGTCAGTAATATTATTAATGAGACTATCAGGAGTTACTAGAAAACCAAATAGCCATTTTACGTGCGAAGAATAAGGGCAATTAACTTCCAAGTATACCTAAGTAAAAAGCGACTCAATATTTGAGTTAACCTACCTTAGATAGTCAGAATACTATACCAAAACATAAATGAAGTTTAATGGAGTCCAATAATGATAACTAGTGCGAGACATCTGAACTCATAGTTTTATAGAATAATTCTATTGTTACTCTGACATAAGGCCGCATCACCCCAGCTCACCTCAGCTCACCTCGGCTATGCGTCGTGTTTCAACATCAGTTAGGCTCCTTAGTGTCTTTGAATTTATGGTGTTCCATGCCCGCAGGAATCGTACCGCCAGCCAAGCCATGATCATCAAAGAACGCCCTGATCTCCTTCTCCTCGGCATCACTGAGCACCACATCCTGCGAGTCCCAGTTCTGCTCCAGGTACTTGATCCGCTT
The DNA here is from genome assembly GCA_037126485.1 of Daldinia eschscholtzii. Classification (NCBI taxonomy): domain Eukaryota; kingdom Fungi; phylum Ascomycota; class Sordariomycetes; order Xylariales; family Hypoxylaceae; genus Daldinia; species Daldinia eschscholtzii. Next base: position 2,194,647 of record JBANMG010000002.1, read on the forward strand.
AGTCCCCGGGATGGGAAAAATATCGTCGCCCTGCTTGAGCAACCACGCGAGCGCGAGCTGCGACACAGTACACCCCTTCTTTTCCGCGAAGGCAGCGAACTGCGCGACGACCTTGGCGTTGCGCTCGCGGTTCTCGTCGAGGAACTGCGGCAGGAATTTTGTTCGGATGTCACCTTCTTCGAACGAGGCTTGTCCGAAGTCCGAAGTGAGAACGCCTCTGCCTAGAGGTGTCGCAGCTACGACGGCGACGCCGAGTTCCCGACATGCGGCGAGCAAGTCCGTGCCTTCAGGTCCCTCAATGCCGCGCGTCGAAACTGAGTATTCGGTCTGTACGGCGGCAACGGGGGCGACCTTGACGGCGCGGCGGAGGGTTGCTGAGGACACCATGGAAAGGCCAATGTACTTGATTTTCCCCTCCCTATTATTCAGTTAGCGGGATATCGCTTTGCTGCGAGTCCTCGAGTTCGGGCCACTTACTCCTGCAGCTCTTTCAAAGCGCGCATAGTTTCCTCGATAGGAGTCTCCGAGTTGACAGAGTGGATGTAGTCTATGATTTCCGGCTGTTAGAGAAGCATTTACGTAATGATAGGGACTTTGTCAATGCTTAAATTTGAAGATTATTGAAATTCATGCCGTTGGGTAGGTAGGTACCACTATAACCCTATAAATAGGAGAATAGTAAGATAGGACTTACAAAGGTCGATCTGTTCAATACCCAAGGCCTTGAGACTGTTATCACAAGCCTTCTTGGTATACTCGTATGAGCTGTCGGACTCAAGTGGTTTGCCTCCCTTGACAAAACCATATTTAGAGGCAATGAATATTTGGTCCCGCTTTCCAGTCCTCTTAAACCATTTTCCAATATGCTCCTCGCTATCACCGTATAGGCTTTTCCGGAGTTAGTGAAATGACATTGCTTTTGGATATACCTATAACATGTGTGTAGGGCTTACTCGGCAGTGTCCCAGAAAGTTTGACCTAGCTCAAGGGCACGGTCGAGCAATTTGAATCGCTCTTCATCCTCTAGTTCCTTTCCGTACACTGAATAAGATGCACCCATGAGTCCCAGACCAAGAGCTGGTATCAAGGGACCGTCCTTTCCGAGGCGACGAAGAATAGGCTTTGCAGGCATATTTGCGAGAGATAAACAGATCTAATGTTGGAGCAGTGAAAAAATCGATATTTTGGCTTCGCAGACTATTGAGTCTGTTGGTTCTGCTGTTTAAGAGCCTGCTAGACGGGAAGAAGCCTGATATTTATATTCGTTCCATCTCGTCTGTCTTACAAGACATAGCGCACCTCCAACCGTTAGTACGAACACCAAGTCTCCTTCATTGTACCGCACCCTGAATCCTGCATGCAGAGTCCACGTAAGACATTCGAACGATCATCGCCAATATGCCTCACGTCCATTTAACTCCGATTGATAAATGAAGCTAAAAGATCGAGCCCGTGAAACAGCCCTAGTTAAGATGTTGAAAGGAGTATTCCACATTTTAACATGGCGCATAGAAATTGGCCAATGAGCGGGCAGAGTTTCCGAGCGGACCAATCGACTTCTTTGCTCCTATCCAATTGAATGACGTCTATCAGAGCCGGTCAAACGAATCGGGTATGTGAAGTCAGATCTAGTCATACCGGCGAGAAAAAAATATAGAAAAGCTAAACGAGGAGATACCACAATTACGCACGGAGATGACAACTAATAGCATATGGATTATTAGATAGGTTTTCAATAGAAGTTTCTAACGTGCCTTCCGACCTCCCAACTCCAAAGATTCCTCCTCCATGTCCGAGGAGATAGCATGATAAAGTAAGTTCGTTTATAGTAGTCATTTTATAACCCGAAAGCACGGTAAATATGAATAAGAAGCCAAGTACCCCCCCCATTCCCTTCACCTCCAAGTATCTCAGAAGCCGAAAATGCAAGGTAACAGTAATCCGAATACCCTATAGCTGTTCAGGCAAACTAGTTGTGTTGAAAGTTGAGCTTGGTGTTTGGGATGAACTTCCCCAAGTATATAGCAATGCAGAGAGCTTTATGATCGGTGCAGACTGCATAGACGATATTGTGAGGCCGGCAACCTCCCCTTTCTTATGTCAGTGAGTTCTTGGCTATAAGGTACCACAAGGTACATACCTAAGGTCAACAGTGCTAGATTCCTCATCGCAGAAGGAGGAAGCCCGTACGAGCCCAATACTAGTGATGCTGCGGGGCACCAAATGTAGGGCCACCACGATGAATCAGAGGATTGCTTGAGGATTGAATTGTTGACGTTAGCTGCTGAGGCAGCGGTGCCCTCTAGTGTCACAAGGATATCATTCGTTATATTGTGTGCTTCATGTAGGAGACTCGTATGATCGTCGTATTTGACCGCTAGACTTTCTGTCATATTCATGAGTCGTTGCATGCCCTACCAATTTCGCGTTAATATCTATTCAGAACGTTGCAATAATGATGTTTCTTACCTGCTCTAGGTTGGATTGCCGTGACTCTAGTTCTATTGCTTGGAGATGTGAAAGTTCCTATAATCCAATAGTTGTCAGATTAGAACTACGTAGGCAAGAAAACCAGCCAAATACGTACTACTTGGTTTCGTAAGTGCGCCGCGGATTCGGCAACAACTGCAACTGCCTGTATTGCCGTGTCCATTGCAGCCTCTGCACGTTGATTGGCGAGCCGTATTGATTTTTCATAGGTAGATGCAACCTCGGCTTGGCCCTCGAGAACGCCTTTCAACACTACTTCTAGCATCTTCTGCAGGCTTGCAGCATTGTGCGCCCCCAAACTGACCGCGTCCGTTGTTTCCTAGAAATTTATTAGTATGGACGCCAAGCGAAATACCACAAGCCACAATATGTCACCTTGACGGAGTGCTTGAGTTGAGTAAGAAGGAAGTCTTCTATAGACTTAAGACTATCCTTCAAATGATCTACTTTTGGGGAAATCTCATCAATCCTGTCGCCCGTAGCTTTGGCCCTAAGTTCTAGACCGTTCAGACGCTCTTCAAATATTTCATCGGCGTCATCAGTGAGTTTTCCCATAATCTTCGTCAGACGCTGGAAGAGAAAAATATGCTGGTCTAAAGGGCGTAAGTATATCCATCAGAACTCGGTCGTGGTTGGAATTATTTCCATACCTTTCTCATTATCAACTCTAGCAGCTTCGCAAAACCTCAAGGCTTTATGGCGATAACTAACCCAGGTGTTCTAGGCCGAGTCGGACTCGCCTAAGCCAGAGAGGCAGCTGTCGACTTCCATGGACGAAACGTGTAAATGTCCTAAGTTTTGGACTGGTAACTGACTCAGAATCTGCTCTCGAAAGTTGTTGCATTCCCTTGGAATCTGGAAGCTGCCCCTCTCCAAATCGCAAATTGCCAAGCTCGCAGCATATGAGTCCACAAAATCCCTTATTTTACGACCACTTTCGGTAAGGACTGATGCTTCATTCTTGCCCTCAAGGACTTCACAATTATTCATGAGTAGGCGTGCTGCTGTTCTGTGGCACAAGGGCTCAGATTCCAGGTCCCTTAGTTCCTTTAGAGTTATCTCGTAAGAGCTAGGTAATCTTGACCCGGACTTTGCGATTTGTTGTAACGGACTTCCTGTAGTGGCTGAGCTGATAACCACCTCTGCCGCTAATAGTTGGTAAGAGGGTGTGCAAGAAAGGACAACAAAGAAGCGATAACTTACCTGACTTTACTTTTCCCGCATTGCGCCATGAGAATCCATTGACGAAGTAAGCCTGCAGTAGCAAAAGAAGGATTATCTTTTTCTTCGAATTCATGGTTCCCAGGCGGTTATCCACAGCAAGTATTTTTAGCTAGTGACAGAAGAGAAATGTGAGATTGGAAGAAAATAACGAAACGTTATGGAAATAGTAAGAATCAACGATGCACTAGTCCTTACAAACGCGAGTTTTGGCGTTGCATGAGATGAAGACCAAGTGCAAAAGAAGAATTAGTGACAGAAAGAAAATGAACGACGGTAACACCGATAGTAATTCCTAAGGGTATATCTTAGATAGTTGTTTGGTAAATTCGACGTTTTGTTACTTAGAAAAAGTCGTCCTGCTCAATATTTTTTGTACGGCCTTGTCTGAAAGCAGGGTCGGGATGTGTCAGGTTGGGGTGCATATATCACATAGAAGTTTATGAAGAGTGGAAAATCGACGATATTTTCCGAGAAACTATTAGAAAGTTTTAATTAGGTCGACAGCCTGATCCACTAACATATACGAATAATTCAATCATTCCGAAGAGAGGAAAGAGCTATTCAGAATATTAGGGGATTAAGGGTTCTAGGAGGTAGGAAGTTGCAAGTTGCAGAACAAGAAAGACCTAATAGTTTCATAACCCCTTATATTACATATATAGAAAACCCCCCCTTTTGCCGTTTTCTTTTCGAGTAATGCAACACGTGATACGACCCGATTTTCTTTCTAAGCATGCGCCAAGCATCGCGCATGAGCTCTGCAACCGAAATTCTGGGGATTTTGAGTTTTGCAGTCAATTGACTTCAAAACGAAGACTCCCAAAAATCCATAATGTTGGCGCCGAGTAGGGGAAAGGTGCTCGAAAGAGCCCTTTCAAGTGCCGCCGCTCCCGTCGCACCCGTTACCCTCCCGGCATTCCTCGTACCGGCCTTTCAGACAACGACCCCGCGGCGCCAATTCTCGAGCACACCGAGTACACATTCAAAGCTTGGCCGAACACCGATATCGATTCCTCCGGGCGTTGAGTTAGTCATTGGCGAGCCTAGGGTAAAGAAGGATCCTACTACCTACCTACGAATACCGAAGCGGACAGTCACTGTAGCGGGACCGTTGGGAAAACTCGACCTGGAGATTCCTCCTTACCTTACTATCAATCATGACGAGACTTCGAGGAGAGCAGTGCTCAGCATTGAGGACAATAAGGCTAAAGTGCAGAAGGAAATGTGGGGTATGTATATCACTTGTCGTGGTCATTTTTTGGGATCATGACCGTACTTTTTGATCTTATAATGGCTGGACTAACTTGAGGCGGAAAATTAGGAACCACCTGGGCCTATCTCAACCGACACATCATCGGCGTATCAGAAGGGCACACCGCAATTTTACGACTCGTAGGTGTCGGTTACAGGGCATCAGTCGAGGAACGGCCAAAGAAAGCAGAGTACCCAGGACAGAAGTTCGTGTGCCTGAAGCTTGGTTTCACCCATCCCGTCGAGGAGCCAGTCCCCCGTGGTATGACAGCCAGCACGCCGCAGCCGACAAGAATCCTTCTCGAGGGCATTAACAGGGAGGAGGTCATGTCTTTCGCTGCTAGGATACGCAGGTGGAGAAGACCGGAACCATACAAGGGAAAGGGTATCTTCGTCAACGACGAGACAATCAAGCTAAAGCAAAAGAAGATCAAATAGATAATCTTAGGAATGGTATTATTCCATTTCAGACGTGTATCTATGTACTATACAACGACAGATACCCGGTCAAAAATATGTACTTTTATGCGTTCCATCTATGATATTCCTAGCTTATTTCTTCGAGAGCACTTCCTGGACTGCTTTCAGAACTTCGGGGTGGGCAGCGGCAGGGGCAGCGACAACACCCTTATTATTGGAGAGTGTTCGTCCAATGCTGAAGTCTAACCGCTTGCCGTGGATATCTGTTACGGCACCACCAGCTTCCCGGACAATCAGGTCGCCAGCAGCGTGATCCCAGATCTTCTCCTGATACGTCTCGCTAACAGGTAGTCGTAAGTAGATATCGCCCGCGCCTCGCGCAATAGAAGCATACTTGGCTTGCGAGTCCATCCGCACGCTGGGATTCGTAATACCGAGCAGCTTGGCAATCTCAGCCTGGTCGCCGTGGGACGAGTGTCCGGCCTCCACACTCTCACAGAATGTTGCTGAGGCGATATTGGTAATTGCTCTCATAGAAATGTCCTTTTGTCTAGCCAATTCGCCAGTAGTCAACGCGCGGCTCGTAGCACCTTCGCCCAATACGGCAGAAAACAGAACTCCTCTTCCCTCGTCAGTCTGGCCTGACTCCATACCTCCCGTCAACGGAGCACTGTCGTCAATCGGGAGGTTAGGGCAACCCAAAACCCCAACCTTGACATCACCATCCACCATTAAAGCGAGACACACAGCGTATTGGCCGCCGCGCAGGAACCCCTTGGTACCATCAATGGGATCAATAGCCCATATACGGCCCTTAGCGCCCCCTTTGCTATTTCCGTAGTCAATCAAAGTTAACATAGCCTCCTCATCATCAATAGCTCCTCCAAGCATGCCCTCGGCCTCCGGGTCAGAGAGCTGGGTAGTTGAAACCAAGTCCCAAATCGTATGTCTCAAGTTCTCGTCTTCACGCAACTGAGCGGCTTCTTCCTCAGCGACGATTTCGTCATCAGGGAAGTTGGCTTTTAGGGCGCTAATAATGAGGGCCTGGGCGCCGAAGTCGCCGATTGTGACGGGCGACTTGTCATCTTTGGAAACGGTGCCTTTGGCTTTCTCGTGGAAAACTCTCTTCGTTAAGATGGAAGCGCGCTGGACGGCTAGCTGCGCTATCTCGAGTTCTTTGGCGTATGACGACATATTTTTATTGGATGTGACAGGGCTGAAGATTTGTTGGCGTGCGCCAGGAAAAAGATGCAGGGACAGCGATGTAAGGCGGGGCAAGGCACGAGACAAAAAGATAGCCAGGGTCACGGTGAGAAGAGAGGATAAGATGAGAAACTTGGTAGATTTTGTATTTTTATCTCGTTTAGTCTGCATATGTATAATATGATTTATGTAATCTATCGGTAAGTTGTAGTCAGTACAAATGGGGATTTGTGTATAATATTTCGTTGCCAGCACAATGATTTAATGATGTAGCCCCTCATGTTTTCCCGCTATTGTGCATGGTTGTGTATGTACCTCATGTACATAAGGGCCTTAGAAAGTCAGGGTAGGTACCTCTTACATGTACTTGAAGTGCCCGATATAGAAGTACAGCGTTCAACCTCACTAATGTCGGGACCCGAGACTTTCTAAGGTTTCTCTAACCGCCATGTGTTAGCGGCTAGATTTGTGCTAATTATTCAACCCGATAGCCTCAATTCTAGTTACACCAGCCCTAAGGTATAAAGGAAAGTAAGGGGATGTACGAATTACCACGGGCTATAGGCTGTCGGGTTCCATACCCCGGTCCATCACCCCTCCGACGACCGTAGCTTATGTAAAGCAATCAGAAAAAGAAAGAAAACAACAAAGTTACGTACCTCCGTCCATTACCTAACAACATTGAATTCAATCAATACCTTAGGTACGCATCTAGCCTAGAACAACGACCATTCAAATCTAAACAAACCAAGTACAATCTATTGGTGGATTCTCATACAATTAACTTAACAAAGTCAACTTACTATTGAATTCAAAAAAAAAAAAAAAAAAAAAAGTCGATGGTGTTTCAAAGAACGAACCGAAGAGGTTAGGTAGTAAAGCCAATCCCTTAAGAGTTTGTTAAAAGCAAAGCTCTACATGGTAGAATCTTACTCCAAGACTTAATACTACCCTACTAGCCTTTTCCTTCATTGAACCGAAGCAACCATGAATGCTACTAAGCGAAAGTTCAATGCCTTATTACAAGGAATCGGCGCGAAGCCAACACCCCAATCGCCATCAACTGAAGCGCAAAATTATATCGCAGATTCACCCGTGAATCGACCCTCAACCCCTAACTCGACTTCGCTACCTACCAACAACGCCTTAACCCCTAATAAAGAGATGCCTTCCGGAAGCGTACCCTCAACTCCTAGCGATCTCCTAAAGCGTCGCCGCATACTAGAGTCTTCTCCGGGCAACGAAAAATCGGGCGGGACTATCGTTTCAAATGTTGTACTGAAGAAATGGGCGCCAAACGGTAATGCTATCTCTCCAGCCAAAGGAGCTAAAGATGAAGCGCCAAAATATTGCCCTGGTGATCGCGACGAGCTGATAAGGCGACTCGGGACATTTCAAGAGTTAACGGAGTGGACGCCGAAGCCGGATAAGGTCAACGAGATCGAATGGGCCAAGAGAGGTTGGGTCTGCCAGGGAAAGGAGCGCGTGAGGTGTACGTTATGCCACAAAGAGCTGGTAGTCAAAATGAATAAAAAGGAAGTGGATGGTAAGGAAGGTCCGGTCATTGTCGGTTCGGATATCGAGAACGCATTAGTAAAGAGGTTTGTCGAATTAATCATCGATGCGCATCAAGAAGATTGTTTATGGAGGAAACGCGGATGCGATGGTGAGGTTTCTATAATCGCTATATGTTAAAATATCCACACACTAATCATCAGGTAACAGACACTCTGCTCAGATTATCCTTGACCAGTCCCTCGACCGCGCTGGTCTCCCTCCGCCAACGATACGATGAACTTTGCGCACGCCAGTTTTTCCTTCCCTATCTCTTCAACCTTCGCTTACCGGCAGGGCTAGACTTACAAGCAATCAAGTCACAACTTACCCCGAGCTTCTTTACCGATCCTCCACCACCCAGCACGAACCCATCAGTTCCAAACGATGTAGCTCTCGCGCTTGCTCTTACCGGTTGGCAGGGCCTGACCAACCCCCGTGTTGGCGCTGTGCCTAATTCAGCAACTTGTGCTACATGTCTGCGTCGTTTGGGTTTGTGGATGTTCAAGAGCAAGGAGGTAGATGAAGAAACAAACCAGATCCTCGTTCCGGCGCCCATGGACTACCTCGATCCTATACGTGAGCACCGGTTCTTTTGTCCCTGGCGGAATGCGGCGGTCCAACACAATCCTGGTTCTAAAAAGGTAGATAACAAAACTGCTTGGGAAGTGCTTTTACAAACGATCAAGAACAACTCCTACCTTCGTGCGCAGGCGGAGAAGAGTAATCAGCGTGGCTTTTTCCATCGCTCCTCGGCATCTGTCCCGACGACCCCAGCAAAAGGAGGGCAAACAGCCGATGGGCGCTCACCCATGCTGGGATCAGAGGACGAAGAAGAGGATATGAGCGCGAGGGACGCGAAGGACAAGGAAAGATGGGCGCGCTTAAGGAAGGTCAAGAACCTGTTTGATACAAAGAACGGGAAGAAATTGCGGCGTTCGTTATCCCGGCCGACGACTGCTACAAGTCGCCCGGCTACCTCGCATTCAAGGCAGGGAAGCGTCCCGCCTGAAACGGAAGGGGAAAAGAAATAAGCAGACTTGTCACCATAAGTTGGATTTCGTCAAGGCGTTTGTGCTAATGGTTTTTGTTTTAGTAATTTTTAGTAAGATACCCAACCTACTCACAGCGTCTTTCTTGTATTCCATAATAGTTTAATACGAAATTCTGGTGTACTTTCCTCCCCTGCCAAGTATTATTTCTTCGCCTCGCTTTGTTTGTCGTATATCCTGTTGAGAATATAGCTTCACATTGTTTTACGCTATTAAAGATAGACTCATCCTCATCTCAGGGGCAGGTTCAATAGCCTGTTATGAGTTGATCCAGTAAACGACATATCTATCCATCCATGCAAGAATGTCAGAATATTACTGAACAGCGGCCATTGATGATAAATAATTCTGGCGTTTAAGCTAACAAAGGGTTGAAACAGCCACATTGATTATTCAGATGGCTATTATTTGTCTACCTAGGTACCTACTAAGGTATGGAAGCAGGAGGCTGCATCAAGTCGCTTCCATCATAGTGATCTAATAAAAGTGTGGCTTCTCATAAGTTCTTTATTATTAGGTAATCCAGGAACGCTACCTGAATGACTGGTAATTGGGTACCATTAAAATTTAAAAATGGAAAGAAAAAAAGAAAAGCATGTGCGGTTGTTCACTTCGTCAAAATAACGTAACATTTTCAACCGCCTCCAATGTCTGCATTTTACGCACAAATGTCGCTTCCTATCGCCACTTGCCAATTCGGGCACTTCCTGGACACTTGACAAGCGCAGAAGGAGTCATCTAATGTAATAATATGGGGAGCCAAGTCAAAATTTAGATATTACTTCCTTACAATCAGCAAAGTCACATCTGATCTACATTCTACAGTTTGCAGTGGACGTTTGCGGCTTTTGTGCGTGAACCAGGATCAGCTCCGCCTCCAGCTCTTTTGGCCAGACGGGTCGTGGATGCGATGCACCCCATTCACCAATGGAGCTTTCTTCGAACAGACGCCGGCTCGGGGTCTTACCCCTGGGGGCAGTAATCCACCCGGTGCCGCTAATTCGAATTGTGCCCTAGGCGATTCCTAGTCAGATCTGATGACCCCTGACTCTACACTACATACTGTCACTTTATGGAAGATTCTACGCAACTACGTTATGTGTTATGTCATATCTATTTTCCACCTCTCATTGTGACCTCTCATGCCATGGCGACTCACGGTATGCCGAGCCATACGTTGCTCCCGGTCCATGGCCGGCGGCGAGGATCCGGCATACGCAATCCATCGCCCGGAGTTGCGATACTATGCTTGGCCAGAATGACCTATCAAACCTCGTCTAGCCCAGGGTCATTGTGGAGAGAGTAGTTGCGCTTTTTGTGCGTGAGATTGCTGGAATATAACTTACACGACATTCACTGATTTGAATCACTACAGTTATTCCAGAACATATCCTTTATTTGCCATTACAATTACTCGGCTATTCATACATTCAAAAGCTGTTGATACCCCATTGGGCATTCGAGTTACTCGCTTCAGCTCGTATATCCGTATATAAATAAAGTAACAAACAGACAGACGGTTACTCCTCTAAGGCTTCTTTTCGAAATTTCATTCGCTGGTGGAGTCAAGTCCTTCTCCTGATTCTACTGGTAACTAACCTACATATACCCCCTTCAGGCTGAATTAAACATCGCCTGTGTACCAACGTCCGCATTTCCCAGAACGGGTTTTTACTTTAATATATCCCAGCAACCGCACACAGCACTCTTTTATCAGTCATCCCAGCTACCGTACTTCTCCGCCTTGCTAGATCTATCCGTATCCAGCAGGCCCAAAGGGATCGCCGCCGCACGCGCAGGTCGCATTCCTAAGTAATCATCAGAGCGGCAGACGGCACAAGTTATCCAAAAATGGATACCTCACCTCGAACCGTCACCACAAATTTCTTGCTGGCTAATTTACATTGTCCCACGTGCGTGTCATCTATAAAAGATGTCTTACAACGCCTCCCTGGTATTAGTTGGGTGTCGCCCAATGTTGTCACCTCGTGGGTCGCAGTCGAGCACGATCCCAAAGTGTCTATAACTGAGATGGCATCGAAATTGGAAGCCTCAGGGTTTGAGGTCTCTAGTATAGCCTCGACCAATGGCGAAGAGACTCTGGCCAACTTACTACACGGGGATCCATCCAACCTGCCCGGCCCCTCAGAAGCCCCGACATTGCCAGCTATCGGCCTACGAGATAGCCCATTAGGTCGAATCTTCAAGCTGCCAAGCAAGATCACACATGGACATACGGCGCTCGCAAAGTCAGAAAAGGAGAAAGAGCATCTCAACAACTGTGAGCTATGTCGAACTAACGGACCAAGACCTAACTCCTCCAACACTACATGCTGCGGCATAATATCAGAAAAGATTGATGACATATTAAGCGACCAGAAGATAGAGGATACGAAGTCAGTCCAGGGCTTGGTCACATCAACCAAATCACTTGGAGTCGAGGACGATGATAAGCCACAACCCCCTAACGAGGGACGTAGATGGAGAGCTTCCATGGCCATCACCGGTATGACATGCGCTACTTGCTCAAACGACATCACCAAGCAACTACAACAGAAGCAATGGATTACAAAGGCCACAATCAACTTACTTATGAATAGTGGCGTAGTTGAGTATATCGGTACGAAGGACGACGCCAATCAAATCGTTGAGATCATCGAAGATACAGGAAGGGGCGCCGAACTTGACACGGTTATTAATATTGACGAAGAAAATAGACAAAAGCATCAGAGGACTGTCGAGATCCGTATTGATGGATTCTACTGCGACCATTGTGCCGACCGGGCTACTAACAGTCTCAAGGGATTCTTTCAAAACCTTGAAGTGATCTCCAGCCCTAGCCGAAAACGACCCATTCTCAAGATAGCCTACACTCCCGTAGTACCTAGCTTCACTATTCGGCGGATCCTCCTAGCTATCGAAGCAAGCGATCCAGCATTCAAGGCATCAATCTACCATCCGCCAACGTTAGAGGAGCGCTCGAAGCGTATACATGCGCATCACCAAAAACAACTCTTCATCCGCGCTCTATTTACAACAATTGTTGTCATCCCAACATTTATCATTGGTGTTGTGTACATGAGCCTTGTGCCCAACTCTGATGCGGCTAAGATGTACCTCATGGAGCCATGGAGATCTGGGATCAGCCGAGCGCAACTTGCTCTGTGCATCATGGCAACGCCAGTGTACTTCTTCGGTGCTGATATTTTTCACCGGCGCGCAGTAAAGGAGATTAGAGCGTTGTGGCGGCCACGAAGTCAAACACCAATTCTTCAGCGGTTTTATCGATTCGGCAGCATGAATATGCTTATATCGTTGGGCACCACAATCGCATACATCTCCTCAATCAGTCAGATGATTGCTGCTGCTGTGGATAGCCCGGAAATGATTAACGACGAAAATTTCTACTTCGATTCCGTTGTATTCTTGACATTTTTCTTACTCTGGGGAAGACTCATCGAGGCGTACAGTAAATCCAAGACAGGTGATGCGGTGGAGGCCTTGGGCAAGCTCCGCCCAACAACCGCTGTCCTTGTCGAGGATGTCACAGATACCAAGGAGACAGAAACAGTAGTCCATACTGATCTACTCGAATTTGGTGATCTCGTCCGTATTCCCCACGGGGGCTCTCCCCCATGCGACGGAAGGGTTGTGCGTGGTGTAGCTGAGTTCAATGAATCTAGTCTAACAGGAGAATCCCGTTTGGTGAAGAAGGTTGCTAATGACGACGTCTTCGCGGGAACTATCAATGTTGGACAGCCTATATTAATTCAAATCACCGGAAGTGCTGGTCAGTCGATGCTGGATCAGATTGTCGACATTGTTCGAGAAGGCCAGACTAAACGCGCACCAATGGAAAAGCTAGCGGATCTGTTGACCGCTTACTTTGTCCCGTTTGTCACATTTATTGCCATCCTCACTTGGCTCATTTGGTTATCAGTTGGCGTATCTGGCGCGATTCCCGGGCATTTCCTCGATGTATCATCTGGAGGCTGGGTTGTATTCTCGCTTCAGTTCGCGATCGCTGTTTTTGTTGTCGCGTGCCCGTGCGGTCTTGCTCTTGCTGCCCCCACTGCCATATTTGTTGGTGGTGGCCTGGCGGCGAAGCATGGTATACTCGTCAAAGGCGGTGGCGAAGCCTTCGAGAAAGCTAGTCGGATTGACTGTGTCGTCTTTGATAAGACAGGCACTCTTACGATGGGTGGTGAACCAACAATTACCGATAATATGATATTCCCTGGGCAATCAGTGAGCGCCAAACAGCGGGGTATTTTCTTAGCAGCACTCCGGGCCACTGAGGAACATAGCACTCACCCGATTGCAAAGGCCATCGTCTCATTCTGTAGCTCCCAGACATCCGAGCGTATTGAGGTCTCCGATGTCGAAGAGTTGCCCGGAAAGGGTCTAAGAGCGACTTACATCGTCGAATCATTACCGGTCAAAATCATTATCGGTAACGAATCGCTGATGGGCGACTTTGCAGCAAATATCCCATTCGATGTTGCCGCCAATCTTCAGACTTGGAAGTCAGAAGCCAAATCAGTCGCCCTCGTTGCTATCGAAACTCCTGACAAGCCAGATTCGTACCAAATCGCAGCTGCCCTCTCAATCTCAGATCCTATACGACCTGAAGCCCCTGCAGTGCTACAAGCTTTGAAGTCGAGAGGTACGGACGTATGGATGCTCTCGGGCGACAACATTATTACAGCCAGGGCCGTCGCCCTGCGCATGGGTATTCCCGAGTCCAACGTCATCGCTGAAGTTCTCCCCGCAGAAAAGCATGAGAAGATCAAATGGCTCCAGTCTACACTAAAAGCCCGCAGAGGAGATGTCGAGCTCACGGACCGCCGTGCTTTCATCGCAATGGTGGGTGACGGTATCAATGACGCGCCGGCACTGACGACGGCGGACGTAGGAGTAGCGATTGGCTCCGGTGCGGACGTCGCTATCTCTAGCGCCGACTTCGTGCTTCTGAATAGCAATCTAGAGTCTATCGTCACACTGCTTGAGTTGAGTAGGACGGTGTTCCGCCGCATTAAGTTCAACTTCGGCTGGGCCCTCATATACAACCTACTTGCAGTACCTATCGCCGCCGGTTGCCTGTATCCCATCATGTCAAACGGCCAGCACGTGCGTCTCTCGCCTGTCTGGGCCAGTCTAGCGATGGCGCTGAGCAGTATCAGCGTAGTGCTGAGTAGCTTGGCACTAAGAAGTGGTCTACCGTGGATGGGATTTAGGGCTAAGACATTTGCTAGTGCACCTAAGGCGAGCACTAAGGAAGATGGTAAAGCTAAGAACTAAGCATTTGGGACTGGTTCGAGTTATACTTACTTACCTAGGTACTATGGGATACCTATTATGCATTTTCGGGATATAGGGATGAAGGAATGGAAATAGAAACGCTAGTGCAGCATGTATTTTATCTACCACATCGTCGTAAATGATGGCAATTTGATTTGTTTAACCCACTGTATTATTTACATTTACCTATCTTCAGCGATCTTAATTGCGAAACCTATTAGCCCAAGTTCATCTACCTAGAGTGGCCATTTCTGAAGTTCAGGACTTCAAGCTAGCATTAAGCGGTATAATAGTTGCTATCTAATACGTAAATGCGATATTGACACGTCTAGAAACTCTTTATTCCAAATGTTGCAACAGCTAGATTCGAACCTCCTAATAGCCACCTTCAAGAAGACATGTGGCGCTGCCTCATATATGTTATCACTGCAGCATCACGGCATATAGTGACTAGTGATTGGGTTGACGTTTGAGGGGTTGACGCGGTACGACTTCTTAGGTTGTCCAAAGGCATATACACATCCATGCAAAGCAAAACAAAAATAATCCTCCCGAAGTAACACGTACGGTTGTAATGGAAGGCCTTGCCATTACACCACGAGGTTACTCGGGGGGATTATTTATGGCTTGCCTGCTATTCGGGTTTATAAACCCTTTCATGGGACGAGAACCGTATGTCAACACCGTGCTAGGTTTTGAATCACTGGGATATCTGGACAGAATCCCTAGGTGTATTTACTGGATATTCTAGCATAATAGATGCTTATCTACCTAGGGAATAAGTCACGGTTCAGAGTTATGGGAAAGTTTCGTGAAATATCTCGAAGCAATATCCCACAGGCTTCTATCTATCTAATTATCCATACACGAATTATAGCTGCAACTTAAATACTTAAAATATCAAAGCCTAGTTTTTGGAGTCCCAAGTAAATGTCTTTCCAGCTCCTACATCGCGACATAACAATCCCATTTACGAGACATGTAATCATGTCTTCCGGTCGCCCCGAAAAGTCCTGGTATAATGCCGGGAGAAGGAGTATATTGCTGGACAACTGAGTAATGAGGCCATCGAAGGAAAATCCCGCGTTTCCGACCTCTTGTTCGAGAGGGTTAATCAAGTATCTCATTTTGATGTGGGCTATCGCCCGTGCTAGCCAATCGTAATTCGTAGCGTAGGTAACTTCTATTGTGGTCTTCGTAACCTCGTACGTCACACGCGGCCACTCACGAGACGTTAAATTAGACAAGTGCACTGTCTCGAAAAACACGTCAAAATAAAACGTCCTGGCAACGTCGAGCATCAAGGGGCGGTACCCGCTAAGCTCATAGCTATCGAAGATAATCTTACGACCTCCTTGTGCTGTTTTTGGCGATACCATGGTGTGGGGCGCACTGGCATCTCCTAACCCAAAGACTATGGGACCAGACTGAGCTTCGTGGAGGTCCTCGTGGGCTCGATCAAGCATCTGACGCAAGGATGGATACCGCTCATTATTGATAATCCATTGCATGTCTAGGAATTCTTCAATAGCAACTGAAACTCCAGGCTGAAGCTGGATTTCATCGCCATATAGCTCCCGAAGCGTTGTCTCTTTCGCCGCGACTTTTTCGAGTAGTGACCTTAGAAGCTCGTCGGAATGCTTCCTTTGCACGGCAGGATCACGGAGGGACCACTTGTAGGCGTCTAGCATTAACTCAGCCTTTACCATTTCGACATGAAGCAGTGTCTCCGCATCGTCCCAGTTATTGCTACCACCCTCGATATATCGAAGCCTAATATCAGATTCAAGTTCGTGCTCCACGATAGGAAAATAGAGTAGGTCAGAATCTGAAATACGCGGAACTCGGACCCATGGATAGTAAGCAGACGCCCGTACCGCCTTTTCGAGTTCCCATGCTGCAAATGGAGTCTCCTTGCAGAGCATACTAAAGCTCTTTCCAGAATCTTTAACAGTTGTGACCTCCCATTCTCGCGAAACCCCGTACTCTACAGGCGGGCTACGTTGCCTCGCTGAAGTCGCTATATCGTGCTCATATCTCTCAACGAACTTCATAGGAACGGTCTCGGCACTCCGTGAGGGATCATGATCCCAAAGCTTTTCTGACGTCCACGTATCACTAAGTAAGGCTGTTTGTCGGGGAGAACCGAGTACGATGTTTGAGTCCAAGATAGGGAGGGGAGGTTCCGTGATCGTATAAGAATTAAGTTTCTCATTCACCCACGCGGTATAGTCACTGGAAAAGAAAGCTGAGTTTAGAAGAGACTTAGCGGTCGCATGCTCTCCGGTGGCACGATCATGCACACTTAAGACGTATTTCGTAATTTGCTCCCCGTACGTACTTTGAAATAGGGGTATTCCGCCAAGCAGAAGATCCGTAGCCTGTCCAAACCCTAGGTCCGAAGGGTCGCGCCGATAGTCATAGGGTTTCATTGAGTCCTCGTATAACCATTGGTCATGCAATATGGCAAACCCATTCGGAAGACTACTCGCCTGTAGAACTTGACACTCTACGCGGCCGGGCCTGTTACTTTTATAAACCCGTCTATCCTCGTATGAATATATATTCAACGCGCTCCGCGATCTAGTTCGTGGCGAATTAGAGAAAAAATACTCTAAACTCGTTATTACCACCGACCTCCTAAACCCAGACTCGTCGTAGCCGGCGAACCTAACGGCGTCGAACTCGGACCAGTACTCCGAGTCTGGAGAGGGTACTTGGAATAGCTCCTCGGGGCATTCTTGTTGTACGATTCCGGTTAGTTTCAGGAGACGCTCGCGTGTTTCGTTGACCAGCTTGAAGATATCGAGTTTGGTGTCGACGACAATGGCAGCGTTCCAATACAAAGGATGAGTTCCCGCGAGTATGTCTGCTTGGTCTAGGTAAACAAAACTACCCCCAATATAGTAAGCCTGGATTTCAGGGCTTTGTTCCAAGATCTCTGTCGACAAGTCGGGTAAGAAGTCATGAAATATTGAATAAAACTTTTGCTCCGGGTCCATTTTCCTATAATACTTGGATAAAATTTGGACAACGCGTTGCAAGGGACTTACAGCCTTGGCTTATGAGGTACTTAATCCTAACCTTACCCTAAAGGATGATCCAGTGAACAGTGTTATAATTATTCCAAATTATCACTACGAAAGCGCAAGATGCGTTGAGATAATATAGATTTATCGGACTTCAGTACCTCAAACGGAGCAATTTGGATCAGGATTGAATTAATAATATGTACTTCTGAATATTTAGAAAATAGAGAATAGGGTCTTAGTATAGTAGATGAGGCCGTTAGAATAAAGGATATCATCTATGTGTGTTTCAAATACGGGTATCAACAATCTCCCGTAATTATTCGTGAAATAATGAAGTTGTTTTCCTATCGCTTAACCCCACGCATAGTGACCCAAATGTAATAAAAGAAGAAAAGGGGTAGAGAAGGGGGAATAGAAGGTTGCAAAAGAAGACCGGAATATGTATCAAATCTTAGACGTTTCTCTGACGCGTCACAATTGTCATCTTAACCATTCAATCAGGCACTTATAATTAGACTTACATGAGAGCTTATAAACCACTATTTTCATAGAAGCCTTTGGAAAGATAGCAGTCAGAAAGTTACCTACTAGTCAGTCACGAACTACGCACACGTTCCATTAAAGAAAACACAACTGGATGTGACCAAGATTAACAGTAAAGATCACAAATATACTAATTCATAGATAAGCGCTCTGCACGAGGGAAAAATTACATTGTCGTTAAAGCCCTCTCTGAGCTCTGCCCGTACCGACGGCCATTGATGCCCATCCAAGACCAATGGGCAACGCAACTAAGATGTAGTTCCCGGGTTCAGCTGATAGCACTTTTCTTTCGGGATCCTCTCGCCTTGGTCCCACTAGAATGAATGGTTAGCTCAACGCGACTGCGTGTAGATAGTTCAAATGACATACGTGCTCATGAACGCAACCATCAACCCACAACCATCTATCCGTAGTTGAATATTGTGCGTATGACATGTTGGTACTAGCATCGAAGCACCAAGCCGTGTTCTGTTCGCTTCCGAGTTTATTCCCGCTGCAGAACAGACCCCAGATGTTGTTAGGCCCAGACGCATACCCCGGGTGGTGTTGCTATAACGACGTACTCACTATTTAGTATCTGTTTCACAACGCTACCAGTTCATAACAGGAGTTTGAATCAAATGATGACTAACTTTATAAGTGGAATCTATTAAGGAAAACATCTTTCTGGGATTTCCATCGACTACAAATGCACGATAGAAATCATAGGCTCTCTGCGCTGTCTCCTCCACGGTGACAGTGGGATCCGGTTGGCAAATCTCGGGAGGAGCCTTTAGACTGCACAGGTTTTCTCTCTTGCTGAGAGCTCCGTCATGTGCGACTGGAGCGGCGCTGATAATGGGCGCCAAGACACCGGTGGAAAGAAATAGCAAGAAACGCATTTTGACTATAGTAGGTAGACTAGGTACTCTTAAACAGGATATCTTGCTTAAATTTCGTGGGATCGAAACTAATCTTATATGTCCAATGCTGAGAGGCTCTGCGAATCATAGATCGGAGTGCCTATATTAACGCGGGGAAGTATCCAAACCCCAGATGCGTAATGAGCAGGTGTTAATTTAGCCGCCTTGACTGCAATTTACGCGAATCTATATAGAGCGTCCGAATGAAACCCGGAGCGTTCATAGATGCAGGTGATTGGCTTTGATAAGTCCCTTGCTCTGTATAATGGTGGATAAAGTCCGTTTCTTGAGAACTCCAATCGGAGTTGCTGTTGAAATCTTGGTGTTGTCATAGAGCTAATATGTTGTCAGGCCTATATTTCATCAGTAGAATTGAGTACTGCATGACAACACATGAAGCTATCTAGTTGGCGGATAATCTAGTAGTATCCCTGAATAGTCTACTTAATGACAAGGATATATCTAGGTACGCATAAAGGTTGTAAGGCTTGGTATCAACTCGTTAGAAGCCTTATAGGAATAGAATACGGCAATTCTCGTAAGGCTGTAAAACGGAATTCGAAAGACTTGAATAGTACTCGAGTCCTATTGTCGAAGACATGCTAAGTATAATATTAGGTAGGTGCGTATGTTATCGCGATAATTCGTTTTATATGCTTTCTTCACTCGAAAATCGTGGGAAGATCTACCTATACACGACCAAATGGCAACATGAATAATTACAATAGTTCACTTTGGACTTAAGGGGATACCTTACAGATGTACTTGAAGCCATTGTCATATAATCTATTCACTATGAGTCTTATCGGCCTCCTAGCTAGTCGTTCGTTTAGCTAGCGAGTTGGTTTCCTCTCTTCATCACACCGCGTGCCCTAAGTGCCTTGTATGTGCTCTAAATCTCCAGCCACCCCCATCCCCCCCCCCCCCAAAAACGCCAGTAGATAATATGCCTTAACACGTACAGACATAAAAGGAAGGAAGATGGAGTTTAAACGCGGGTAAAGCGGACACGTCCGTACTTATCGTGATAAGGGCGTGAGTTGCCCTTACACAAGAACCGCGTTTCAGGCGAAGCAGTATTCACGCCCTTGGGGTGAATCTTCTCCATCTCCTGCCTCATCTCAGACTTGGGCTTGCCCTCTTTGATACGTAGCTTTTCAAAGAAAACATAGGCGCCGTAGAAAACAGGGCTGGTATTCCCAGCCATGGATCCCTTCTTATCTAAAAACATACTAAGCTGTCTGGGTCGGATCGGCTTTGGTTCAGGGAAGCTCTCTCCTATAGCGCGGCAGAAGGCGCTCTGAGTGACGTCGGGTTTCCGTAGGAAAGCCCGGATCTTCTTGCGGATTTCGTCGCACGTGTCATACACTGGTACGCTCTCCGTGTCTTCTCCGTCTAGCTTTATATCGCCAACGTCAAGGGCTTTACTCTCACTTTTCCTAGGTTTCTTGGGCGGGTTTGCTTTCAGACCCTGTAGCTCGCGCTTCTTGAAGAAGGCAAACGCTCTAGGATAAGTATCGCTCTCTTGGCCTTTATATGCGCCGGTCTGATTCATGAACCGTTGGTATGCAGTTGAGGATACCCCGATGGCTTCCTGGAACTCTCCGACCTTCATATTTCCGCCTTGAATAAAGTCTCTAATCTTCCGGCGGACTTCGTTGCATGTCTCGTTTATTTCATAAAGGCGAGGGTCGTCGTCGTCTATTTCGGGTACATCGTGATGCTCTTCTACTGCATCGGACTTACGCTTCTTCGACGCGGTAGTCTTTGGCTTGCCCGAATCGCCAGTGACTTCGCTGCTGAGATTCTCGCTGCCTTCTGGACATGGGGACTGTTGGTTCAACACGATCGTTAGCGCAAACACATTGCGACGTAAGTATATCATGTGCTTACTTCTGTTTTAGACGTTAACGTAGTCTTCTGTACATTGGTGTTGGTATCTTCTAAGGGGGCCATGGTTGACAAGTTCTTGATAGTTTACGGGGTTTCTCTGCTCAATTTAATCGTTAACCAACTGATAGTATTTGTTGGCTGGATAGAAACGTGTGAGTAGTTCATTTGGAACATATTCCCAAGTTGACATAGAGCCGTCCATAGTTAGTATTAATAAAGGTCTAGAGTTGCGTCTGACGTTAATGATCATTCGAGCATGTTCTGGACCGACGTCACAACTGACGTTATCCCATGATCGACGACGGAAAAGTCAACATCAAAAGTCAACAAATTGACGTAAGCATCTCGATATCTCAGGGGCTGCTGTAGGCCTGTGCGCTTTAAGAAACGCGGAATATGCCTGTGCTTTAGCGATCTTGGCGTTCTCCCGGGTCCCTGGATGATCTGCGATAGCGCCGAATTTGACGTAAAGCTAGCTGCTGATCATCACCACGATTGGCCACGGGAGTTTCTGCCCCGAATAAGCTGGGCATCTCCCCGCTGCTGTCAGTTGTTATGTCTAGCCGGTCATTTCATTGGGCGATTAAAGTTATAAGTGAATAGTTGTGATATCTTAACTTGCAACATACATAAGCAACTACCCCAAAAGTCATTCGAACTGGTATATTATGGTATAATAAACTCACAAAACAGGATAACTAACATAAAGTTCGAGAGTGTTAGAATGAGGCCTTTCAGTGGCACTGAACCTATTGCGGGTGATAGAACCCTCTTATCTCACATTTCAAATAGTGAATTTCTTAAGCAGATAGGACCATAGGACCATACTCCTTAAAACATGGCCGTGTGCAGCTTTCTGGTTAACTAGTGTAATTTTATTGGTATGCTATTTCAATGAATGCTATTCAGTGTTTATTATTTTTCGCCCACTGGAAGCAGGGTATGGCGAGGGCCGCTATAGACCACCGGAACTCGCGTGGATATTAGGCAGAATTGTAATTGACAAAAATTGTCTTTCTATACCCATTTCTATGGCTCCTGAATTTATAATATTTATATGACTCTTCGCCCTCTCTATGAGTTCAACTCTTGCGCATAATCTCTAAGGTGAACGGCTACCCGGTTGTTGGATTTTTACATTGGATGTGCCTAACCCGTTGCTACAGTTGCCGACCACATTCCCGTGCAACGAAAGCCGTTGGCTAGATCGAACGAAACTTTGGCGAAATGCGTTTTCTTCAGATTTTATCTGTAGCTCTTGCAGGCCGGCTCTCAGTTGTAGCGCATAGTTTCGTATCCAATATTAATATCAACGGCCTCTCGTATGATGGATTTCGCCCTACGGAACCAGATAAGCACCCATTCGCGATCGGATGGTCAACAACCGCCTTTGATCAAGGCTATGTAAACCAGACCGGATATCGAACGGAAGAAATAATTTGTCATAGAGGAGCGAAAAACGCAAAGGGCCATGCCCCCGTTTCTGCCGGCGATGTCGTTCATATTCAATGGAATGGCTGGCCTGAGTCTCACAAAGGCCCAGTATTGGACTATCTTGCATCCTGTGGCGAGTCATGCGAGACGGTTGATAAAGACGCTTTACAATTCTTCAAGATCAATCAAGTCGGCTTGGTGGATGGTTCCAGAGCACCAGGCCTCTGGGGCTCCGATCAGCTCATTGCGAACAATAATTCGTGGATGGTGGAGATTCCTCAACAAATACAACCGGGCTATTATGTCTTGAGGACCGAAATCATTTCTCTGCACAATGCATCGAACGAAATCGGAGCGCAAAACTACCCTCAGTGTATCAACTTACAGGTCACTGGTGACGGTATTGAAGCGCCTCCTGGCGTTCTCGGTAAAGAGCTCTATGACCCGGATGATCCGAGCGTCCATTTAGATATATATGAAGGTGTATTGACGTATAATATCCCGGGTCCGACTCTTATATCCGGCGTTGAGACTGTGACACTGAGTCATCCCCTTCCAACTGGAAGCGGAACACCGCTTACTGGGTTCACTACATCGACCGTGCCGACACCTTCTCCGAGTTAGGAAGCCCATGCGCATTGAGCTGTCTTTTCAATTGTGTCTGCAAATAGATGGAGGCTGCCTATAAACATGGAAGCGGGTAACCAAGCGAGAAAACTAGTTATAAAAGAACCTTATGCACCATCAGGATATCGACATGCATTGATGGGGTTACGCTTGCTGAAGTGGCCCTGGAAATCGACGTACGTATGGCCTGGATTAGAATTGTTACACGCTCAGCTTGGCCCATTTGGCCCCTACTGAAATTTGGACACAAAGCTTCGATGCACAATTATGCTTGAACAGGGTATTCAATTAGAATTTCCATAATGCATTACTGGTATAAACCTACCTCCGAAGCGATACAGGTGCCATCTCCTAAGGATCACCGTTCGCCATAATACTCTTCATTATTCTTCAACGCCCACCCACATCTCGTAAGCCAAAACATCACCATGGGCGGTGTGGTTAGCAGTCCCAGCACGCCTCCCTGAATGAGCTTGAAGACCTGCGGTGCCCACACTTTGTCGTAGTACCAGTCGTCGCCCTTCCATTTGCCGGCCAAAACGAGGAAGCCGATGCTAGGACCCCATATTACGGGGAAGAAGGCGACGGCAATCAGTAGGGCCCGCAGGATCTGAGAGCGGAGGAAGCTCAGCCAATGCACGATGCTCCTGACCTCGTGCGTCTCCTTGGGGCGGTCCAAGAACATGAACCACCGCAGAAACCGGCTTTTAGGTTCGGGGATAAACCCGATCGGATGCACGCCGCCTTTCCTCAGGTCCCGATTCACAAGGAACAGCTCTATGTGCCACGTGATGAGACACTGGAGAATGACGGTAACTGCTGCATCTCCGGCAAGAGTATTCGGAAATAAAAACAGACGAATGGGCCTTGTTACGATGTCCTGGGTTGCATACATGGCTACGGTTCTGTTAGGGATCTGATTATTGTGTTTTGGGATTACAAATTATGATTTGAGTATAAAAAGAAAAGAAAGAAAATAATACCATATGCGATTGCAAAGTTGATGCCGCCAGATAAAATCATGGCACCTATCCCATCAAGGATGAATATGTAGAAGATTTGGTGAGCAGTGAACTTTTCTGTCGGTTCTTTGAACCCATCGTCTGTACTTTCCGTGACATCCTGTGGAGGACTTGAATCGGAATCGGAATTAGAGTCAGTAGCAGCAGTGGCAGCGGCAGCTTCGACGTCAACTGGGGGCTCCGCCGCTGGTGTGAAGAGAGGGTTTGTTGCCCACGGCATGATAGCCTTCGAGTAAGGCCGTAGGAAGGGAATATGAGGTAGAAAGTGGGCGATATAAATAAAAGAAGACCGGCTACTGAAAGTGTCATATCATGTTGATAGGTGATGTACCTAAACTCGTAATGGGGACGAGACTTTCTGTCAAAGGCAAACGACAGCACAGGGCGAGGGAATAGAAAGGAAACTTAAAGGGGTCCAAAGTTAGAGATGATAATAACAACTTTATGTTAATAATCACAGAAATGGTAGCGGGGCCACTTTCCGCTGAAGGATATTTATAAATAATAAATAGGTAAATATGCTTCTCTCCTTTCCTTCTTGTTCGTTGGGTAACAGCAGATTAATAAAAAGAAGAAAAAAAAGGCCGGGGGATCCTCTTAAGGGGTCCAAGGGTCCAAAGATAAACTCAACCCTTTTTAATCCCCCCTGTCTCCGTCTACCGCTTAAGCATTTTTGACAATTCCCGACATTCCTAATCTTCTCCGGACAATTCTTTTTTTATTTTTTATTTTTACATTCTTCCAGTGGTCCATGTGATTGCCGTGACGGTTCCTACCGGAAGTCTCGGCATCCAGTCGGACAACCGCAGTAAAGCACAATCGGCCGAGCGAGCCGGTCATTGGTGCCCTGTGACTTTGATCGCGATAGGGCGACGCCTGAACTTTTTCTGCGCGCAGGATTGGTTGGGTTGGTTCCAAATCAGGGCGAAAATTGTTGAAGCCGCAAAAGAATGAGTAATTCTTGCCAAGCGGCCAAAGCCTTGATCTAGGCTCTGTAGGGATTAGTCACGAATGAGGTACGCAGGTACCTTTAATGATGTGGATCTAGGTCATTCCCACTCAACTGCCTTTTTTTTGCAGCTGCACCTACCAGGCAAGTACAGTACCGGTCGAGCTCTGCAATCTGCAAGGTACGGGGAACTGGAATTTAGTGGTCCTAGGTACCTACCATGGAAGGAGGTACCTCTGTACTGTACTAGTAAAACTCATCCCCCACGTTAAACGCGAGATGTTCTAACGATGAACGCAGTTTTCTTCGTCATCAATAAATACTTTAATCCAATCCTCTTCTTACTAATAATATCAATATCAATCATCATTGCATCCACTCGAGACTCGATTCACATGAGCCACCCACATATAAATCAACCTGATGAGGACATAAGCTTAAACGAACTGCTCGTTACGCCGACTCATCCAGGACGCACCGATAACACATTAGACCATGGCAGATGTGCGGCGCTACATAATAAATTGGTCGAATATGCTTGGGTAGCAGAAGGGCGACATATAAGCGATCTGAGAAGACGTTCGTTTTTCGAGTACTATGGGGATCAGGCAAACGAAATCAGGGAGCGACTTGATTCTACTCTGGTGACCTTCCTAGAATCTATCGTCGTTGCCGAGGACCTGCCACCCTTTTTCTTCTGGGTTGAGGGTATCTCATCGCCTGCATTCATGTTTTTTTACAGCGACACTCTCTCTGATCGGTTTGTCGTTTTATACAATACATATCCTGGGTTCGTGGGGCATGCGGTTGGTCTGATATATGACCAGCAACTCCATCGTGCTACCATGGCTCTTGGGATTGAAGATATAGATTTTACGCAACCGGTTGAGAGTCACGGTGAGTTGTGGCATCCGCTTGAGACGATACTCAGCAATTGGTGGCACATGATTCAAATAGGCAAGATCACAGCTTCTCAGGACAGCGCACCCAATGAGAAGCATGGCCCTTGGATTTGGCATTCTTATAGCCCAGCGCAAGTGACCAGTGCAGTTGCCTCGTTCGAACGACTCTCAAAAGCAATTGAAGATCGTATCCCACCTGATAAACTTTTACCTGTTTCCGACGAACCGTTGCTCAATCATGCTAAATTGGATGAAGCATCTGTCCCGAACCCATGCTTCATCCGTTCATTCCTAACAAGCATTCGCAGACCAAGATTCGATCGTATTGCTCCAGGCCTAGTCATTCCACATAATCCAGCCGTTTTTGCAGCCAATCAAAGATACACCACCATAAATATTCGCTTTGAGTATGGCCCCATTATTCCACCTATCCTCATCTTCGCATCGGCGGAGAGACAAACGGTGAATTTAGCACCTATTAATCGATATACTTCAATCAATCCGTTCTGTGTCATATTTCACCAAGACGCCTCTTCGAATGATCAGCTGGTCCTCTCCGGACTCTATTCAGAATCCGTGGAGCGTTTCTCTGTAGATAATGCCGAAGAGGGTTTCCGACTCTTGCTTCCATTTCTCTTTCGCGCCTCTGGTGAAGAGGACGGCGCAAGGAAAAGCGGTATGGACCTAGTGCAAGCAAAAAGCGTGGCAGACCTATTCCAACATGGCTTTAAACCATTTGGGGGCGAGTGGTGGCGGGCACAAAGATTAGAGAGATTGTTTGATCATTGGACGTATTTGGTTGAATCTGGTATTTGGAAAGTGGGAGAAAACGGCATTGAAGGCGATATAAATACCTTCAAAGAGGCAGATAGAGGGCAATGGGCAGATTATCGAATTGCTCCTAGTTGGTGAACGCTCCAAGGACCGTCGGACATACAATAACACCGGATCTATCAGGTAAGTGTATCCACTATGGGCGTTTCCATCTAGACATATTCAGTCATTAGATATAAGGTACTATATTGATAGTATGGTGTTATGCTGATGATGAAGTTCATATCAATCACGAGCCGAATTTCTTGCTCAGTGAATCGTACAGAGTCTGGTTAATAGGGAGGATACTCCCGTGCCGCAGATTGCTTGGAAACCCAGACCGACTGCTTGCTGTCCATTTGTTCCCCTTCGGGTCCGTGCTCTCATATGGCCGATAGCCATCACCACCGTAAAAGTCTAGAAGAACATGAATCTTGGCATCGTCCTTGTTGTCGCGATATGCGGCAGGTCCTTCAACACCAGATGCGATGGTGCCTTTGCTCCCCCCGGCTCTGGTCCAGCTTCCAAAAAGTCCAGTGGTGGAATATTCCACAAACACAGTCTTGGCAGATTCGTCTTTCATAAATCGCAAGTAGTTCTTGCCTTCGGTGTCCAACGGTAGAATATCCAGGTCAATAATATTGGTTGGCGCATAATCTATATACGTTTGAGGCTGAGTGAATGTCTTAAAGTCGCTTGTGTAGGCATATCTGATTCGAATATTAGACGGGGAACCGGTGTGTCTGCTGTCCGAAGCAGAGTACTACAATCCATGATTAGAATCCCAGGTTGATACTTGAACGGTAAGACTTACAAATTTCGAAGCCCAATGCACCAGGTATTGGCCTATAAATGTCAGTAATATGCTATACATCAATTTCAAGTGAATAACTAACCTTTCGCGGCATCCCATATTGCTTCCGGAGCCCACACCATGCCGGCAGTTGAGTCCTCCACATTCACCAGCCGCTCATTGCCAAAGTTCACGAGGTCCGTGCTATCCCAGACGAATATACCCCTCGAACCTGTGCGCTGAGCTGCATCCCAACTTGTCTATAATGGTGTAAGTGAGAGGCTATAAGTGCGATATATAGACCATGGTTACCTTTCCAATATTAAGGTCGGTACCGATAATGTACCATTTTTTACCAGCTTCATTCCCACCACCTTGAACAAGATACGGGTCCCGGACTCCACCGGTACCTTTCGTCGGCCGCAGGATAGGCTGACCCTTGTTCAACGCCTTGAAAGACAAAGGATCATTACCGTTGCTGAGGTAAAAGTATACATAAGGGTCTGCTCCAAGGAAGATGGCACCGAGGTACCCAACCAGTCCCGTATCTGCGCGGCGCTCGGCTTGGAGACCTAGCTCACCTACGTCGAGAGGGCTAGCTAACGACAGGTTGAGGCAAAGGCCAACCGATAAAGCCAGACGAAGGGCCCGGCGGATAAACATGGCTATAGCAATCCTAAACTAAAAAACAAAACGATACGATTCCAAGAACCCGGTTCCTAATTCTATGAACGGAGCAGATCTCTCTCATTTGTATTGACAAGCTTCGGTATATCGGGGTCCGAACTAACCAATCCTGGGTCGTGGAATTTTTCCATCCCGGTACTTTATCCTTGGGTTCCCATGAACGACATTTATGGCTAAACGTCCGTGTAGTGAGCATCGTATATGTGGATAATTCAACTTAGGGAAATTATAGAAAGATAAAATTAAGTTGTCCAAGTCTACGTTGGTCACAGCGTTGCGTATTATGCCTTCATTAAAGCCTTATGTTAGAATTCTCGAAGGAAGTGGGCGAAATCGGGAAAATGAAGCGTTTTTGAAGACTACTAAGATGACATTTCAAATGAATAGACTCCAAGCGCTTTGTGTTTTCTAAAATTGCCTTAGTCATATAATATAATCCATAATTAAAGGATAGTACC
The DNA here is from genome assembly GCA_037126485.1 of Daldinia eschscholtzii. NCBI lineage: Eukaryota > Fungi > Ascomycota > Sordariomycetes > Xylariales > Hypoxylaceae > Daldinia > Daldinia eschscholtzii. The sequence continues at coordinate 2,223,197 of JBANMG010000002.1, forward strand.
TAATTTTTATAACTCAGCGATGTAGTCTACGTACCTAGACTCTAGGAGACGGTGACCTAATACTTATAATACCACTAGACATAATATATTTCCTACTCTAACTTGACTTCCCCATCGCCGAGATAGCTACTTCCACCCCAGTATTGGCTGCCGATCCGGAGATATTGGTTCTCGGGGCTCTGTATAGACCTGCACCATTATACAGCATCGCTGTTGTCGATCCACCACTTCGTCTCAGTTCCTTCATCTATAACGTGTGGCTCTGTAGAATTTTCCGTGTCAACGATCTTCAACGGCCGGGAGAAGTTATATACGAAGAACGCAGCGAGAAGGAGCCAACACACGCCGATTAGTGCTATAATTCCTTCCATAATTCTCATACTGAGAGTAGCAGACGCTTCCATAGAAGCTGCCACCTCTGGCGACGGATCATGGTACATGGTATCCATTGTGGTTATGTTGTATAAAACGACGGGATAGCCTGGGGATGGGTAAATTAGATCCCTATATATGTAAAATGCACAACGCTATATGCAAAGGTCACTAACAGTTTGATATAGAGTATGAGAATTCCACCAAGATCATTGACTGAGTACCCCCTTTATTGGCAGTATTATGAACGAATGTGACCTGGAACGGTATGTATTTGGGAATACTCTGATCGCTCCGGTGACTAGCCACCTGCACCTCGAAGGCACTGACTCGCTCCCATGCATTTCAAATTGTTGTTGTCCACCCCAGACCCTCCTGAGGAAGCCGGGTTATACAAGAGAGCGGAAACCTTTGGCATATACTGAGGGACAAGGCGAATTGCCCTAGTTGCTGTCTTTTTTAGTCACGGGTCGAAATCTCCTTGCATTGAGTATCGGTCAAAGGCCAAGTGAATAGAATAGACTAGCAGCTATGGGGACCTGGGATGTTAATATATAGCCATAGATAGTGAATGGTTATGATATTGAGGGTATCACTACTATGGTGCGGTTCAAACATGGGTCACGGAGTATTATGGTCCCTTCGACCCCATGTCGGGGAAATACGGATTACTGCGTCTCTAGTGAAGCCATATATGCTGATCTTCTGATATTGGGCCGGACGGCTGGTTGATGGTTAGCTTAGGTTAACGTTAACTATGAATAGTACTTACTATGTACCCACTCCAACACATGAGACGACAAGGTTCGTATGTAGTAGTAGATATCAAGATGGTTAGAATAACCCTACATGGACACATGGCTATGCTTTGCCGCATGGCATTATTCCTGATCTACCTGATTTGGCGCTCCGAGAAGACGTCTTTGACGCTAGAGGATGTATCTGTCGATGCACGGCGGATCAAAAGGGGGGAAGACCTCCAGTTTCTTCCGCGCAACGACCATCAGATATCATCACAACAAATGCGCGGCGCTTAAACGAACGTTCAAGTGACTGCGTTAAAGCCCCGGTATTTTCGATATATATTATCAAACAAGGTTGCTTCATATATTATCACAACCATATCAGAACATACTTCGGCTTACGGAAAGGAATTATATTAACTTATTACTTAAACAAGCGCGTTTAGCTATATACTTGTGCTCTATGATGCATTCTCTTCCCCATATTCCCCAGGCACAGGAATGCGGGTTTAAATTGATTCTTACTCATGGGCGTGGAGTACGGCCCGATAAGCGCGTGGAGGCATGTCAATTAAAAATAGGCGCAAGCGAAAATCTTTGCATATTATCTAGGTTCTTAAGTCGAGTATCTTGGCTAAAGTAACCATATAAGCCGGTACCAATGAATGCTTTGAAACTCCGACGGGGCTATTGACACACAATTCGGATTATTTAGCCGAGAAGATGAATTTGTAACGTGCGGGACCTGTGCAATTCTCAATTAGGTAGGACGTCATAGCAGCTGCCTTTCAATAACGTTGTCTCGTTGGAGTGAAAAGGGGGTCTGGCATGATATCGTATGTTGCAGTAGCTTAGTAGAATTCATAAAACGATCAAGCTGATGGTCCATTATCAAGTTAAGTAAATGGCAACCCGTATGCATATTAAAGTGAAATACGTAAAATATTAAATACATAGTCGTATACTAAGAATAAAAAGAATCGAAAAAAACTAAGGCAAGTCCCAATCAACACCACCAAGTTTGGATAACATAGGCTCCCATGTGACAATGTCAGTTCGACCGTATGGGAGAGATATATGGTAAAGTGTACCATTACATTGTTCTTCATGAATTACTATATATATTAGCGAGTTCTACTAAGTAATTGAAAGTGTTCAAGCTTTTCGTACATGATGGGATTTGAATGATTGAAAAGAGGTAGGTATACATATATATGAACCCTTTGTGGTATCCTATTCGCGTGCAGCATCCTTTCTCGCGTTCTAATCTAAACAGGCAAAACACATAACTTTTATTTCCGTTGCGTTCAAGCAGTGTCCCTTTTAAAGCACATCAGAATAGCTGGACGACAGATGGCAGGGAGAGATATTATGAAAGGGAAATCAAGAGCAAAGAAATCGGAGGTAAGGCCATGGTAAACAGAAGTGGTTTGATAAGAAGAAACAGAGAGTGTAATGAAAAGAGGGTTTACTTACAGCAAAGCTAACTCTAGATCACCATGGATCCTTGCTTTCAAAGTGACCTCGACCTCGAGGTTGAGATCAAGTCTCAGGCGTAGGGTATCAGACTTGCCGCCGCCGCCGCCCTGGTTGAGCGCACCTCCAGCAACGTTGCCCAGCGTGCTGGTCGCCGAGTTAGTTAGGTTATTCGCCGTTTCGCCGACATTGTTGACGGGGAGCAGCTGGTCAACACCTCCGAGGCCACCTCCTCCGATGCCACCTAGAGGCCCCCCACTCTGCTGCTGCTGTTGTTGCGTTTGCTGGTTACGCTGGCGCCGTCGTCGCTGTGGTTGCGGCTGAGGTGCTGCGTCGGCATCTTCTGCGCTATCGTCCTCTTCTGAGTACTGCTGGTTCTGCGGCTCGGGCTGCGGGGCTGTGGCCTCTTGTCGCCGGGACTGATTACGGCTTCGACGACGGCCCTGGCGGGACCTTGATCCTGATCCTGAGGGACTGGGAGACGACATTTTCAATACGCTTATGAGTTAATTTCACCTGATAAAGTGCAATAATTGAAAAAATATCTAGTAGATAAATGTAGGTGAATTTGAGCGATTGATTTTGGATATGATAAAGTTGAAAATGGAGCATCTATGTCAACCTAGATTTATTGGGCTCAAGTATTTACATAGGATACGGCTTGGGAAGAGGCGTCTTGGCCGTCGCGGCCCCCGCATCAATGTCATACTTAGAGATAAGACGTCACCGATGGTCTAGATCTAGATCGAGAAATTTCGCATCGGTATGCATTATCCTAGCTAGAACTTGATTTCGCGAATGTGTAAGTCCTGCGTTTATCTTGCTACGGAGCACCACCCATGACACCGCCAACATCATCCTGTTTCTTGATACGTGTGGCAACAGCTTGGTGGCTTGGATGTTGACGTCAAGCCACAGGTAATCAGTCGATCTCCAGCTTTTACTTATTCGAGAGGGGGTGAGAATACGTCGAAGTCTGAGGGTGTGCAGGAGTGTAATAGCTTTATTATTAGGTCCAAAAAGAAGGTTGGCTCTAAGGTCAAGTACTTCAAAGTATCGGGTATGTACTCTACTATTATTATTTGATTTTATTACTTGTAACTTTTGCCCAGTCCAGTGACTGTTGCTGGCTAGTCTCTCGTATATCGACTGGATACTCCAAGCTGCAGCTCACGATGTAATTTGATATCTACTATATCGCAGTCCAAAATCTCATCAAGGTTTCCGTTCTTGTCATAGTGAACGTTCCATGTGCCTTCGTCGTTCTGGACTGCCACAAAGTTTTGTCCGTTCTCGAGCGTTAGCCATTCCTCATCTTCTGTCCAACTCCAAGGCCCAATAACGTGGCCGACAGTCTCTGATCTTGACCCGTGACGTAGTAGGCCCGTGTCCTTGTCAGCATATATCCAGTTAAGCATCGGCGGGTCGTCCGCTATGGGGGCTACTAGGCCTTGGTGATTTTCGGGCCCCGGATAACCAAAATAGAAGCCATTGAACGGAAAACCCTCCACTGGACATGCCGGATGGTTTAGATATAGCTGCCTAAAAGTTTAGAAGACGGATTTTCCGCTCGGGAAAGTAGAATAAGCTTTATAAGTTAGGTAAGGTAGGTAGCTAAACGTACCTTCTTGTCCTTGAAGACTACCGAAGCAGCTTGCGGGGGTGCAACGTCATCATGTGAAAAGTTTGCTGTTAACTTGAACTTTATTCTATCTTTCGCTTGCTGGTTCTGCTTTTTCTGGGCGTCGATTGCTTCTGCGACACCAATGACTGTTGGAATGGCGCCAATCGTGAGTAACCCAAGCGTTGAAAGAGCCATAGGGCTAATTGATTAGGAGGTACAACAAATGAACTCCACTGAGACTTAGAAGATCCCTCGTGTTCAAGGCATAGAAGGAGGGAAGACTTGTCGGAGCAGCGATCGATCTTGGCCGCTCTGAAGCATGTGGGGTGACGAAACAGGTTTTAAGCCTCGTCTTGTAGGTCTCGGGAATGCATCTAAACGATGAATTCAAGCCTGACCCCATGGCACCCTCCCATATACCAATTATCTGTTCAGCCACAGAAACAAGGGTTTCCCCAAACTCTACTAATTACGCATGCCTGAATGCCTGAATGCATAGGACCTTATTGTGGAAGGGGAAGTTGATTGGCAATGAGTGGACGGAGGGAATGGACAGGGGCCAGAAACCTGTCAGACTAGGGTCATCAAATACTATGTAAATCTCGATTTGGATACGACTCAGTTGAACGCCTCATTGCGTCACTGCTACCGGAGCTTACCGCAGCATATGCATGAATAGAACAAGGCATTTTGAAAATGCTAATATCAAACTCAGAGAATAAAACAAACGGTACCACCGCGAAGTGTCGGATTATCCCATGATAGTGCAATACATATTGTAATATTGGAATTTAATTGAAGATTTAGAGGTGCCTGAAATACAACATGTCATCCAACGACGATAACACATCACAGCAGCCCCGGGAAGGCGAAGAACAGCAGGAGCAACAAGAGCAGTCCACTTCGCAGGCCGAACAAGGACAGCAGCAGCCCGAAAATCAGAGTAACAGCCAAGAGCACCCTCAACAGGATGGCGATAAGCAAAACGAAAATGAATCAAGTCAAAGCGGCGCTAAGATAGAGGAGGATAGCGGCGAGAAGAACGAGGAAACAAATGCTCAGACTCAACACCAAGCCGGACCTGAAAAGAAGAAACAATCTCAACCCAAACCTAAAGCGGCCCGCGCTGAGTCGGAGAAGCCTAGTCGGTCACGACGACGTCGCCGTAATCAACCAACGTGGATGGAAGACGATAAAGAGAACGACTACGAGAAACAGATGGCGCCTCGTAGACCGCGTCAGCCACCACCTTTATACCAACCCCAACAGCAGATGCAAATGCAGCCAATGCAGCAAGTCCAACAGCAATCCCAGAAGAAAGACGGCGGGAAAAACCCGCTGAAGTTGCGGTTAGATCTTAACCTCGAAGTAGAGGTGACATTAAAGGCCCGGATCCACGGCGACCTGACTCTATCTCTCTTGTAGGTGATGAAAAGCTACTCCTTTCCCCTGAATGTTCTACTGCGTTAAAAATGCTTTTTTAAATTATTTGAGAGACGATAGCTGCCCATTAAACTGACTCTGCAAAAGTGATACTTAGTTTCATTTAAGAAGAAAAAAAAACATTTCACTAACAGCCTTTTTTCGCCAACAACAGGGAAGGGTTATAGCTTATAAGCCTGCACTATCTGGCTGTAAATTTGCGTAAGGGAAGGGGAGTTACGAAGCCTTCTTCATGTGGAACGTGCGATGATAAGAGGTTGAACAAACGCTTCAATATTCGGAGGCGTTGAGGATAAAAGTTTTCTTTAGACGGGTTGGAGATAACACGGTTTTTATGAGCGATATATTTTGTAATTAACACGACGCCTCTTGTTCTAACATGTAGAATAGGTACTAACTTCTCTGAAACAATACATAAGATACCAATTAATAATGGCATATAACTTAGTGCGTGTTTCCATATGAAACTTGCATGCGAAGAGCCGAAATGACACCAAGTACCTACTGTACATCTACCGATTCGTACCACCAACTTTTCGATGCGTACGCAGATAATCTATAATATAAAACAAACAAAAGAAAATGCGTCACGTTCTATTTTACATCTCTTAAAAGATTGCAAGGGTGTATGTAAGTGTGGCTGTCATTTCTTGTCCAAAGCCACATTTGACGGGAGAGTTTCTAGATTTGCCCGCACCTTTTCCCTCCCCCCTTTTCTTTTTTTTAGCATTTCCCAGTTTTCCAACTTTTTTAACTTCTTCCAAATCTCTCCACCCTCCTTATGCATCACACTTGCATAAGGTACTGGACCTACCGTTTATTTCTAACTGGTCACTTAACCCTACCTATATTCTTGCAGTTCGCACGATGTATTGGCTGGGTTTCTGGATAACTGAACATTTCATCCCAATGGATATTTCGGGACGGGACTTTCCATCCAACGCGCAGCCCCAGCAATTGTATTGGGAGAATACTAACGATGTGGTGAAAATCGACATTGATGTCGCCTCTACTTAAGTATAACGTACCTAGGTATACATGGTGGATGTCCTAAGCTTCAGACCTGATATCCCTAAATGACAAGCGGCTCTGTTATGGCTTTGGTATATGCCTTTTTTTTTTCTTCGTTTGCTCGAAATGCCATCGGCTTACTGCGGCTCGGCCATTTTCGAATTTCTGTTTTCCAATATTGCATACACTATCTACCTAGGGCAGCCACATACTATTATGAAGCCAGCAAGCCAACCTCGAATCTGCTTTAACCCTTGTCTAACCCCCCCTAACCCCCCCCCATGCATACCAGGCACTTGCATGGGTTACAAGGGTTGCAATGCGATTTGATAGGGCTGCCCTCCCCGGTTCGTGAGAGGCACGGGAGGCTTGCTTACGATTTACACCACCATCCCCTGCTACTTATGACGTAAATGAGACTGAAGAGGATGTCTGGGACACTCAAGTCTCGTACTATGGTAGCTTGTATCGTTACCTGCTAGGCTACCCGGACATCCTATCGCCTATATCGTACTGCTTTGCTTTGCTTTAGAGTTTCACGCTATCACTCTTCAACTTTAGTATTCTCCATATCCATGACACGCGGTGTAAGTCATTGGTAATCTGTGAGTAAATGCCCCTCTTACCACCGTGGTTCGGCCTTGACCTCTTCTATCATATCATCCTGGTACTATACCTTGCCATATTCATCTTCTTCAACGCCAATCACGTTCGGAATATTATCTTGGCTACCGCCGAAATGATGGATCCACAGACACCACCAAGAAAGCTCTTCAAGCCGTCGAGTAAAACAAAGACGCCGACTTCTTCGAAGAAGCAGAGACCAACTACTCCCGCACATTCAAGTGTTCAGTCACATGAAGTTCTGACTCCCACAGACACAGTTAGTAGAAGTACCGAAGCGCTTGGTAGCGCATCAGGAGCTACGACGGATGCTGGTGATCATTCAAGAGGGGAAAAGGACGCTTCGGATCGAGCGAATAGCGTAGTTGAGAGTGTCAGCAAAAAATCTGAAGAAATTCTCAGCCCTCCGGGTAACGACCTTCCCGAATCCTCGAATCCAACAGACGCCCTGAATTCGCCGACGGACGTCGCTAGATATTTTGCCGAACAGGGGAATTCTGAAATGAGCTCTTTCGTATCGGCGCTGGCTGGTAGGACTTTACATAACCAGACGGATGTGCCTAGCAACGGCGTTGGGACACCGAAGGCTGACATAGATACGAAAAATTACGGCGATAACTTGGCGAATTCGGCATCCCAGTCAATCAACGAATTACCTAGGGATGATGCTCTAGTCACTTCTCCGAATGAGCGAACAAAAGAAATACTCCAAACCATCTCCGGAGAAGTCACAAATAAAACATCTAGCCTTACGAGCTTAGCTGAGGGTGAAAGCAAAGATGACAATATGGCTGATGAACATGGATCAAGTGTGACGGAGACAGGGACGCGAGGCCAGGAGAATAATAATGATACCCATACAAAACCGGATGATCACGAACCCACCGACGTTTCTAAAGAGGCTGAAGGAGCAATAGTTGGATTGGAAGAGCGGGTCCCTGACACAGCAGCAACTAATATTATCGGCGAACCCAACACGGATATCCACTCAAAGGAGGCTCATGTTGCGGTATCTGGTGCCAAACCCGAGCCAGACTCTTCGGCTCAAGGTACTAAGGACGGCATTAAACAGAGTGCAGCTCCCAGCACTTCAGGGGGTGTGGATGATGGTATGCGAGTCGCGGATAATATGGGCCAACCAGCGCATATTGAAAGAAGAATTGAAATCCCGCTTCCTCGCCCCGAAAAAGTTATTAGCAGTCCCTCAGAACAGACGAAACCAGAAATAAATAACATAGCAATCGGTTTGGGTGATCCCGATGAGCTACCAGACACCCAGGATTTACCAAGTACAGACGATCTTCAAGATCCTCCAGAAGAGATCCTGGATCCCTCTGTGCATTCCCCGTCCTCTAATTTTTCTCCCATTCCGAAAATCCCAAAAGTTACACCTATTGGCATGGCACCTCCTCCTGATTTATTTAGCCTCGCGCATGGCCTTGGTGGTGGTGTCGTCGACGATGTTGGTAATATCGTTGATGAGTCCGGAACAGTCCTCGGCCATGCGACGGGTGATCTTCCTGCTATGGTGGGTAGAAAGGTAGCAGACAACGGTGAAATTTATGGGGAAAGTGGAGAGGTTATTGGTTACGTGTCAGAGAACTTCACCAGTCCGCCGCCGCCGGTTGATATCCCCGAAAATGTGCTAGGGGGTTTAAAAGTAGATCACAACGGCAACATACTAGACACAAATGGCAACATAATTGGTCGCTTCAACGAAAAGGCCGGGGAGAACGGTAATTTAGCACCTTTCATGAAGCGATCCAAGTCAAGTGAATCCCGGACTGATAATGGAAAGCCTGATGAAAGGAAGCCGAAAGTCAATGCTCATACGGGAGGGAGTCCCTCAGACATCTTCCTAGATGTAAAATCTACCACTGACGGTATTCAACTAACAATTCGGATACCTACGACATTCGGAAGACAACCACAAGATTTATAGGTACATGTGCATCTTACGATTTAGAGTTATATATTCTTTATCACGGTTGGTGGTGTATCAAATAAGGTCTTACGGCTTTAGCATAAATAGGTACTGATGAACTTTCACCTTCGACTTCTATTGTCTACTTCTAAAACCCTATACCTTTTCGCGGACATATTTTCTTCGTATTATAGGAATTTTCAATACGAGCATTGAATGTACTTAGTACCTAAATTTTGGCATTTTTTGGATGCTTTTCTACCCACCTTAGGTCAAGGACTCTCGGAAGAACAACAGCTCCCTACCCAAACAAGCCACTTTCCTCATCAAGCATTTTATGCATATTATGAAGTCTGACCAATCTGGTTCTCAATAACATGGAAGTCAGCAAAACCAATACCTACGCCACTAGATCATGGTGCGCTGATGACGTCTGTCTGATGATAGCCTATGTCCAATGTGGCTTGCTAAGCTGCAAGGAAAACAGGTTAAGGTAAATGCACCGAGCTCATCCCATACCGGGGCTTGCGTCGGAATTGCCCACCATTTTAGCACAGACTTGGCGAATAGAGAAGTCAGATCGAGTCGGAGGTGGCTCTGTAAATCCACTTGTAACTTGATTGTAGCCAGTGCTGCTTCAAGCATTACAGGATCAGGCGGCGCTGAACTTAACCCAACCTAACTCAACCGCTTAACTCTGAAGAGCCTCGGGGAGGGGCTGATGTGGCTGGGATGAAGCCCAAGGGTTACATATCATCACTATCCTATAAACTCACTCATTCCTACCATGTATGATGCGTAAATTGCCCCTCTCGAGACGTGCGGTTGGGGTGCGCAGAAGGTGTGGTAAGTTCGGTGGCAGATTGCCATGATCGAGATTCACAAATAGCACCCCTGAGGGGTGGCTGTGGACTTGAAATCAAGACTAGGAAGACGAATCCTGTTTTGTTTGTCATATTTGGGGAAATACCGGCGAATGGCAACATTTCTATTATTTGATCTCTACAGGGAAACCTTACGTTGTAGCCTCTTAGGCAGGTTATCTGGTCTAGACAAACCAGCAAGCCACAGGCACAAAACCCTGTGCTTGTCTGTGGCACACACCTCCCCGGGATCGACAGAGTGTTAGATCAAAGAGTAGCTTCATCTATGGCTGGTCCTCATCGCGAAGTTTGGCTCTAGGACTTCATTGCTTAGGTGTTCCCTACTGATGACGTTCAAAGTTTCTCTTCGTGAGTGGGAAACTGTTTTAATGACGTCGAATACAATGCACGAAGGGCTTTCAAGTCAGAGGGGGCTGAAAGGAAACCTGCCATATCTGCTTGAAGTTTCAAGCGGTATTAGCAATCCCTCTAAACCTGTGACGTAAGTAGCTCAGCTTGGTGTCGAGTCTCCTATTGTATTTTGTTGTGGTTATACTCCATAAAAGAACAAATCGGCCGTTTTGTGCTTCTGGAATTTTGAAATACAGAATCTAATGACGATCTCTTATAATAATACCCAACAATCACAATCACCACGGGAAGACCAACATAATCCCACAATAGTGACTACAGCACAATATACTATCATCGACGAGAATCCAGTTAACTATATCCACCCTGCTGCCATGTCTGGGCTCGATGAAACTGCCGAAAGACTGGGTAGTCCTCTAGGTAAAGCTTCGCAAGATATTCCTGGAGAAGGGAACAGCGACAACGCACAAAAAACAGCACCATCTCAAGTATCAGTGCCTCGGTCCATCCCCGATGTGTCAGAAAACGAGGGTGAAGGCGAGATGGTACCGGCAGCAGGCCGCATCAATGAAAAAGGGGAGGTGACCGACGACGACGGGAACCCCATTGGGAAAGTGATAGAAGGCGAGGCTCATAAATTTACCGGCTTCATAGTCACGCAAGAGGGCGAGGTGCTGAACGAGAACGGTAGTGTGGTTGGCAGAGCCGAGCCCCTGGGCGATGTCCCGTCCGAGTTTGGTAACTACACAACCAAGTCCGTTAAAGATACCGGTCCGCAGGAAGATAAACCTGCTCAAAACGACGACAACGACGGCACACTCCCTGGTGCCACTGGGGACCTCGGCCAAGCTACTAAGGACGTCACTGGAGCTATCGGCGACGCGACACAAGGAACTGCAGATACTGCCGGAGAATTAGCTGGGACTAAGGGCGCTACAGATATCGCTGATACTACCTCCAAGGATGCTACAGAACCCGTCGGCGATACTGTCGAAGGCACAGCAGGAGCTGTAGGAGATGCAACCAAAGATGCTGACGCACCAAATACCGATGACATCGCCGAGGTAGCGAAGAAGACAGCTCAAGGCGCTACCGAAGGTGTGCAACAGGCAGATGGGAAGGGGTCAATCGATGCAAAAGATATGGCCTCTAAACCTGGTCCCGATACCGAGCAGGCTCTCAAGGCTGGCGACATATCCCAGCAGGGCCTTGCCCCTATTGATATCCCATCGCTTTCGCCGTCTGTGGCCAATAAAGTAGTTGCTTTGTTTGAAGGCCCATTTACAGTCGCTGATGGCGGCAAGGTCACTGATCAAAATGGCAAGGTCATCGGCAAGTTAGCCGACGGCTCAGATCTTCAAAACTTGGTCGGCAAAGAAGTTACAGGCATTGATGGCGAGGGAAACCTCTTAGCCGACAGTGGCACCATTGTTGGGAAGGTTGATATCGCTCCCGAAGGCTCAATTGCCGATCGTGTTAGAGAAGCAGTTCCTGAGGCTGCCCCACGCCTCGACGCCTTACAACAACAGGCTCAGCAGGCTCAGCAGGCCGCTACGATACAAATCCCATCCTTCGCTCCATCGGTAGCTGATAAAGTCATTGCCATGTTCGAGGGTCCCTTCAACATCGGCGAGAATGGGCAAGTCACAGACCAGAAAGGCAAAGTCCTTGGCAAGCTAGCAGAAGGTCAAGACTTCGAGCACTTGCTCGGTAAGGACATCAAAGGCATTGATGGCAAGGGAAACCTCCTAGGCGACAATGAGACCCTTCTCGGAAAGGTTGACTTGGTTCCTGAGGGAACGATTATTGAACGCATAAAGGAAGAAGTTCCCGAGGCAGTAGAGCGGCTTGAAGCCCTTGAAGCGGCCAAGCAGCAGGCTGAGGAACAGGTTAAGCTACCCGACATCTCCATCCTTGAAGGCAAGAAGATCAACAAAGCCGGAAATGTTGTCGATGATAATGGCAACCCAATCGGCAAGGTGAAAAGTGGAGATATCAAGAAACTCGTCGGAAAGACGCCTGACAAGACCGGAAAAGTCTGGGACAACCAAGGCAACGTCATCGGCGAGGTTGAAGTTCTTCCCGAAAAAGTCGAGAACGAAGCTGCACCGTTCGAAGACTTCCCAGGTGCGACCGTCGATAAGTTTGGCAAGGTCATATTTGATGGCCGCCAAGTGGGTGTAGTTATTGGCGACGACTTCCAAAAGTTGATCGGGAAGAAGGTCGATGCCGACGGCGACATCCTTGACAAGAACGGTAACGTTGTTGGAAAGGCAGAGCGCGCCGAAGCTGATGAGCCCGAGGAGCCCGAAGAAGAACTTGTGGATTACTCAATGCTTCGTGACAAGAAGGTTAACAAGCTCGGCAACGTCGTGGATGACAAAGGCCAAGTTTGGGGTCGTGTCGTTCAGGGTATTCTCAAACACCTCGTCGGTAAGAAGGTCGGCGACAATGGAGAGATCTTCAACGACGCCGGACAAGTCATTGGTAAAGCCGAACCTATCCCTGATAGCGAGCGAGAGGAAGTTAGAGAGCCCTCACCCTTTGAAGATTTCCCTGACGCTGTCGTCGGTGACGAAGGTCGAGTTATGTCCAACGGTGAACAAGTTGGCATCGTAGTCGAGGGTGACCCTAAGAAGCTTAAGGGTAAACCGGTAGATGCCGACGGTGACATCTTAGATAAGGCAGGAAACCAATTGGGTCACGCCGAACGATGGGAGCCAGAAGAGCCCGAGCCGCAACCAGAAGTTGACAAGTCTGCTCTGGCTGGCAAGCGCATCAACAAAGCAGGCAACGCTGTTGACAGTCACGGCGACATTTACGGCCGTGTAATCGAAGGCGACCTCAAACGCTTGATTGGAAGGATGTGCGACAAGAATGGCTTTATCCGTAACGAAGGAGGCGATATCATCGGGAAGTGTGAATTAATCCCGGAAGCCGAACGTGAGGGCATGAAAGAAGGTCCTTTCACCGAGCTCCCTGGCTGTACCGTCACCAAAGAAGGCAAGATCGTGACACCTGGAGGTGACGTAGTCGGTCGACTTGTCTCTGGCGATCCTAAAGTCCTCTTCGGACGTACAGTAGATGACGACGGTGACATTTGTGACAAGAACGGAAATGTCCTAGGCCATGCTGAGCGTTGGGAAGAAGAGCCAATTCCCAAAGACATCAACCCTATGTCCGGTCGGAGAGTTAACCGCGAAGGCAATGTTGTCGATGAGAACGGTGATCTTATGGGCAAACTCACTTCCGGTCTACTAAGCGAGTGCGCAGGCAAGAAGATCGACGATGATGGTGATGTAGTCGACAGCAAAGGAAAGGTGCTAGGTCACTGTTCATTGCTCGCTGAGCTCCCCGAAGAAACAGACGAGGAAAAGCAAGCCCGCTTGCAGTTGGAGCAAGACCAAAAGATAGCTGGTCAAATTTCCTTCTGTATCGAGCAGTCGCTTGACAAGATAAAGCCGATTTGCAAGATGATCGTCGACGTAAGTCTACAATTACTTTCCTTTTTTACCTATCTAGTCTCTACGTGTGTTAATCAAGAATGCTAATCTCTATTTCTACAATATAGCGAATCGACGCTGAGGAGCGCAAACCCGAAGATGAACGAGACGAGGAAGAACTCGTAAAGCAAGTGCGCCCCCTGATCGAGGAAGGCGGTAAGATTCTTACCGAAGCAAACGGAGTGATCCGGGGACTCGACCCAGATGGCCGCATCTCGGCCAATGCCAAACACAAGACGGCTGCGCGCGAAGCTACCCCTGAAGAATACCGTCTCGCAGATCTGTTGAAAGAGCTCACAGGTACCGTGACCGAAACCATTGAGGGTGCCAAGCGCAAGCTGGAGAACCTCCCGCACGCTAAGAAGGCAATCAATCCTCTCTGGGGACTGCTATCAGAGCCCCTCTTCCAGATCATTGCGGCCGTTGGCCTCCTCCTCAGCGGTGTGTTGGGACTCGTTGGCAAGTTACTTAATGGACTCGGACTTGGCGGTTTAGTCAATAACTTACTGGGCGGTCTTGGTCTCACCAAAGTATTGGATGGCCTCGGGTTGGGCTCGGTTCTGGCTCCCATTACAGGAAGCAAGAAGAAATAGTTTACTAAGTCTCTACTAAGTCTCTACTACTAAAAGCTGGAGTACTTGGGATATGTTTTTGTATGTGCTTGTCTTTTTGGTACGGATATCTATGGCTGGAGGGTCTATGTAACAACCCCCTTTTTAATGACTAATGAGTATACGGAAGGATATATATAATAATTCTATAGGAAGTAGCTAGCAAAAGTGTTTTATATATTTTAAACGTTAACCACGAATCTACTTGACTCTTCTACTTCTTCCTGTGCTATGCGATTAGTCGTGGTCGTGAATGCCTTCCTTGTTGGTGCTCCAAACAACGTACTTTACCTGAGTACCTGTTATGGCGGCCTCACATGTTAACAGACACTATGACTACACCTAAAACTGACATGGGATAGAGATTTAATCGAGATTCTGAGGCGTTTGTGACGTTATGAATGACGTTTTATCATAAAATGGAGGGTATGACAAGTTTAGAGGCCAGAGGTGGCTAGTTGGCATGCGTTACAAGGTTGAACCTACGTCGCCCGGACTACAGCTGGTACCTCTGAGAAACCAAGAATCCTGTTCTCAAATACACGTTCATTCGTGATCCATATTAGTATAACCCTGTCTCCTTGTGAATCAGTCGTAGTGTTGATCTCCTAATTTGTCTTATACGCAACCTCATACTATTATCAAATTCTAGTGCTATTAACAATGCCTCGCACGTTACTCCTCTGTTTTATACACGGATTCAAGGTACGATTGAATACATTTTCTGAAAGTGCGCTTCCTAACTGTTCGATCAGGGAGACGATGACACGTTTAAGGCCTTTCCGATAGATTTACAGGAGCGTATATCCAAGAAGTTACCGGATCACATCGTTGAGTCTGTAGTATATCCAAAGTATGAAACTAGAGGGGAATTAGGACAATGTTGTGTGTCCTTTCATTCATGGTAAGCCTCGCTCCATTTATTCGCCTCAAATATTTCCATGTCGATTCCCTTCTAATGAACTATCAGGCTGAAGGAAAAAGTAATGGATGCGAGAAAGGCGCACAGTGAAACGCCATGGCCGCCGAATGATAGAGATGTAGGGGTGGTTTTGGTGGCGCACTCAATGGGGTAAGTTGATAACAATCAGGAAGCCGATGTGATATATGACTTATACTATTTGTAGCGGTTTTGTAGCCTCAGATACACTTTTCCTGATATTGAACGAAAGAAAAGAAGGATCACCGCTATTTCCTCTGATCCAAGGGATTCTAACCTTCGATACCCCTTTCAACGGCCTTGCGCGTTCGATGTTCGTTTACGGCGCATTCTCGAATTACCAGAAAGTGAGTACGGTTTTCAACGTCATGACCGCTCTTTCAGCAGCCCCGTCGGCTCTTGGGAAATCAGCTTTCAAACAGACAGCGGCCCACCTTCCATCGTCGAAATCCTCACGCTCAGTATGGAAGGGATGGCAACTTGTCGCAGTCCGCACAGGAACCGTCGGTGCGATAGCTGCGGGAGGCGTTGCAGCTTATGTACACCGCCAGAAAATCATGGATGGTATGCGCAGCATGCGAAACCTCAATAGGGAGTCAGTCAAAGAAGGGTATCAGCAAGGGATAGATACGTTGAGTCAGGGGTTAGCGTATGTTAACCGGGGAAATGTTGGGCGCTCATTTGAATACCTCTCAGACCATTTTACATTTGTCGGTACGCTCATGAAGCAACAGGAGCTAAGTCAGAGACTGGAACGTATGGCAGCGCTCAAGGGTATCGGCATCCATGACTTTTACACATCACTAGGGGAGAATGGAGTTTGGAGTGGCGGCTACTTCGTCCCTGAGCGAACATTCTGTGCAATACCGGCGAAGGACCACCAGGCCAATCCTCTATTCTCGCGGCAAGTCATTAAGAAAACGGAAGACGAGGTACAGGCACACGTAAGCATGTTTATTAGAGACAAGAACGAAGAGTACGAGCAGATGACGGAAGAGGCTAGTAACCTCGCAATTCGCTGGTTCAATGATGACTCTGACATATTCGACGATCCCAAATTCGCATCGCCTCCGCCCCCTGAGCCCGTGGAACAACTTGTGGCTACTACAGAAGATGGCCAAGAAGTCCCGAACATCGAATGCATCGCAGAAGACACCGGCACAACCCAAGAGGAATTGGAAGGGGAAGAAGATGGAAATAATATGCCCGACGCGTCGCCGTTGGATATAACGGCTGCAGCATCTCTCGTTCCACTACCAGACGACGACGAAGATCCGATAGAAGATCAGGAACAGGAGGCTCAGAAAAGGACATACATGCGATACCTTATGCAAATAGCTCAGCAGGCGGGTACCGGAGTGAGGTCGTATGTGCCAGCTAAGATGCCGGAAATGCCTCAAATGCCGTCGGGATCTAGTTTCAGATCTTATCTCCCTACTCAAATGCCACAAATGCCGAGCATCCCAAGGCCGTCCGTCAGCATGTTTAGCAAGAAACAACCAACGCCGGCGTCGGACACACACAAAACTACGGGAAATTCGGAGCCCGAAGAAGACACAGAATCCCATACAGGGAGACCGAGAGCTGACAGTGGCGTGCACCTATCTACAGAGCCTGTGAAGTCAACCGACTCTAAAGAAAATTCAAGCCTAAAGGTTACCCCTGATGCGACTATGTCTACATAATATTAGAATCAATCTAGAGGGTAAGATAGGTGGTCTCTATAGCAGACAAGGATCACCTAGGTTACCGTACACATCCCAGAAGGTGGTCTGAACTAATATTAAGGAAATGAAGCAAAGTTTGGTAGGGCGTCATATATGCGTATATAGAAAGAGTACCTAACTATGGGACACGGAAGTATACTCTATACTCAGAATCAAAATTCGGATATGTTAGCCGTCAACACCTAAGGTGCTCGCTTAATACGAGCATTATCTCCTACGTATATAATATTTGACAGAGTTTGATCTCCGCACATCTATGATCCGTACGTCGTCGAAAGCCGCTGTAGTAGGCCAACATGAAACCAAAAGCCACTGAAGCATTTATGACCTAATTCATCGTTGCTCATGTTTTCCTAGGACTGTCTATGTCAATTCTGATTCGCGATAGATGACTTCATATTCCATAGTTGAAGCACCAAACGCGCGTCATAAAGCATCGAGTTCGAACTTAGTTTGTTTGCAAACACCAGGTCATTTAAGGAGCAACACAAGACCCAGAACTAATCTTGAGTATTTTCCACCCTCGTCTAGTCTAAATAAAACAATTTATTTTTTTTGTTTCTCACATCTAAAGATAATTGGAATAAAACACTCGCAACCACCCAAATCATCCAACCATGTCAGATAACTCAGGAAACCAGGGCGGAGGCGGGCTGCTCGGCAGCGTAACTGGCGGTGTCGACAACGTTCTCACAGGCGGCGACAAGGCTAAGGGCCAGGGAGGAATTCTCGGAGGCCTAGGTGGAGCGGTCGGCAAAACAACAGAAAGCGCTGGAAATACACTCAACCAAACGACCGAAGGAATTGGTAACACTGCCGGCTCGGCAACTGAGGGGGTCGGAAATGCCGGGAAAGGTGTCACCAACACGTTGGATAATACCGTTAAAGGTGTTACCGGTTCGGGGCAGAAGGAGTAAATTCAACTTCTCTTCCTGTTTGGAATGGTAAATAGAGTGTGGATTCTTTATGAGTGCGATTTCGAATAAGTTATACAAATGGCTGAGGTATGGGTTAGGCGAAGTTCGTACACTGGGATCAGGAGAGTTGGAACGCCAACGTGAATGCGGGACATGAAACTTGTCACATCAGTCGAATACCTACCTGATTCGATGTGGTGGTATTCATTTCCAATATGCATTGTTATTCTTCTCAATTTAATTTTTTACTTACGTATTGGCGCAAGTAATTTTACTCGGGAAAGAGATGTGATTGGTTTTCTGCAGTATATTACGAATGTCTGTTTACGTCGTAACCCTTTGTGGTAAATGTTGCAGCAGAACGCGGGGTTTCTGCGATCAACGGTTTGGCCCTCATTATAACGTTTGAACAACTGAAATTAGACGATACGACAACGTTGATCCGAATGTTGACACGTTTACAATCCGAATCCCCAATTGATGCGCTCCTTAGGTATTTACTTTTATTCCTATAGTCTTTTATGTTAAGTACCTGATATCGAGAGCTACATGATAGAAATTGATGAACTTAACCTCAAAGACTTGAGTACCTAGATGCCTCTCTCATCTGGCTTGAAAGGAGAATTGCCTAAGGAACGCGAGGCAGAGTTTCGACCGGATGCGTCGGGCGCTTGTTTGGGCAAAATACAGAGTACCTTTTGGGACTTACACAGTAAGAGAGATACCTGGGTACTTTATATTAGCATTGCCGCGGCGGGAAATATTGTGGAAACGGTTGGGGTTTGGAGTCAATTAACGATTCATGTTGTGCATTACGGGTGGTATTGTGGGTGACATGGCAGACGAGAGTTGAGTTGAAGCTTGGCGATCAATTGCGGCATGTAAACACCGTATTATACTTTGGACAAGTGTATAGAGATTTATAGACAAGATTAACTAAAGAACAATAGTAATTATTGAAATGTGAAATGTAATATTATATACCACCTAGGGAGGACTATCTAACTTATATACTACTGCCCAACATCGTGAGACTTTCTCGACTCTTACACATGTACATCGTTCGACCAGAAGGATTCCGGCCTAGGCTACCGTACGATAATAATACATTATGCAAGACGGTGGAGTTTATCCACCCGCCCCGGATTTTACCCCAGGTTTTGAAGCTCATACATCAATATATTTACACTATACCGTTTTGCGTAAGTATGATGTTACCGTTCACCGGCGGAGCTCAGCGAACCATAGCTCACGGTCACGCGATGAGCACACCATCAGTGTCTCGACAACACCTTACTGTAGTTCAACCCCGCCCAATCATTACGAAATCCATCCGCAGGAACTGGATCAGCTGGTCGCCGATCCATTATGGTCATTATGGTTCCTCGTACATTACGGAACAGGAGAGCAACCCAGGACCCCTCTCTCCTCCCTAAGCCCCTTTTTTTGCCCTCCCTTCAAATTGCCCATTCTTCCCCTCCTCTAATTTCTCCTCTTTCTCCTCTTTCTCTCTCGTCTCACAGGCATTGGCTCTTTAGACATCGCTATTCTTACAGTTATTGCTATCATCAACACTCCTGGCTAATAAGGTAGCTCTCCCATGATTTATTCTGCTCCAGCTAGCGCTATCATTGTTTTATGGCTTTAGTGCTAACCAAAATTGGCGTCAAGTAGCTGGGATATTACAAGCTTAAATCCTATTATATTTGAACGTTTAAACAGTTCATCAATTCACCATGGCGGAACCCCTTACAAGAGTAGACTCAGCCGTCCAGGGTCTCGCTGAGTCCCCGACGGAGAAGGTCTCGATTACGAAACCTCTCGAAAGAGTGGATTCGGCCGTCCAAGGCCTATCCGAGTCCCCGCCGAAGGAGAAGATCTCCCATCGGAGAGCTAGTTCAAGTTCAGCCAATGTGCAGAGTATGAAAGACTTGAGTATGTAATTGTGTCTCCATCACGGATTGGTTGAATAGCAATTAACTTGGAACGTTTAAAAGGGGACAACGAAATAGAGATAGAAGTGGCAATAGAATCCCAAGCCACGGGATGGTAAGCATTCAGAACCAGTCTAACACGATGCGTTTGTCCCGTGTGAGCTAACCTGGATTTCTCTACAGGAAGATAAATACATCCCCTACAACTGTAGAAGACAAAGACATCCTCAAGAAGCCATTAATAACGCCACTTGTAAAATCCGTCGACCTTCTCTTCGATACGGGTGTTGTCGTAACAGCACGGAACATGAAGAATGGTGTCACGATTAAAGACGCATTGGACGCAATATATAAGCACAACAAGAAGAGGGTAAGCTTCTTCATTTCCTGTCTCATATCTCTTTACATCTTTCGCAAATGGTCATACTTTCACTTCCACTATGTCAACATGTCTTGAATGCCGAACCTTTGCTAACAACGAACTCGCCAGGCGGATGATGAGCTCCCCAAGCCATACTTGAAGGGATTCGAATGGTTACCGAATCATCCTCAATTAAAGGACGACCCCAGTAAGAAGGAGGAGCGCAAAGAAGAATGGGGAAGGTTGCACATCCACCTCTCTCAAACACCCGGCGTATCGAGTTCCGGCGGCAGCAAGAAAAAGAAGAACAAGAATGCGGAATAAATCGCATCGTCAACATATATCCATTTTATATCAGACGCATCTTTGGGCTGTATTGATTAATTACCTTCGGGCCCATACTATTTTGGAGGCGCATGACGGAATACTTGGATATTGTCTTGGATAATCTTACCTATTGTACAATCTTGTCAATCTAGATGACGAACCTAACCATACCAACACTTCTGCTGGTAGCTTGGCCCCTGAATTGAAGCTACTTATTCCTCAAATAAATCCACTATGGACTATCTCGCATTGCGTACTGGCAACATGAGCTTTGGTCTTTATATTTTGATTTTGATCCTTATTATCAATTCATCTTTGCTCCTTCGTTCCACCTCGAAGGTTGTCCACCTTGTTGGCTTCCTCTCGCTGCACTACCAAAAGCGACAACGATGGCAAAGCGAGGGGTTGACGTTGCTATCTCCACCTATAAGGACCCCACGGACAGTACCCGTGCCACTTAAATTCAGTGCGAAATTGTGTGCGATATACGAGACTATACTTCGATTCGCAGATATTTGCTAATTATTCAAGCACGGATTATAGGATGTATATCCATAAAGATAGCCTCTAGATCCAGTGTATAGATAACTGGGCTTATATAATTGTAATAGTTTGGAGCGGTAGTTCACTATATATGTCCTTTTCAAAATCAGGATCATCAAAATCAACCGTCTCTTCGAGGAATACACACCCGACACGACGGTACGAAAACTGATACCCGTCGACTGGAACCAAAGCTAGACCCTGTATCATCACAACTGAGAATGGTTTACAGGGACGAAAACCAAATATCAGAATGACTACGTCCTCATAGATTTCGTCTAGCGTATCAAATTCCAACATAGCACGACGATCCCCGAAATCCAATTTAACCCCTGTTTCCGGGTGGTGAAGAGAGCCGATTTTATACGTGCTGCGCTCTCCTGGTTGTGTTTTAAGCTGCTTGAGGTTTCGTGTAGCACATGTGTAGCCTCGTAAGATAAGAAAACCGCTAGTCAATTCTGCTGTTACGTCGTCTCTTCCCGGAATTGTTTTGGCCTTGAGCACGTCGACGTTCCATCGCCGACACTCGGTTCTTCCAAAGCTAACATCCCCGTCAAGGGACGCCCATGACCACGATGGTGCTCTATATGAAGGTACGCGGCGGCAATTTGTCTTGGGGATCCAGAGTAAAGTTTCCGGCAGTGTATGCTTCCATAGGCCAGCTAGGTAAGTATAGTCACTAAGACCGCTGCTCTTCATCGCATTTCCCATACGCTTTGCTAATCCCGACAGGGCCACCAGCTTATCGCTAGGAAGCGTCAAATTGCACTTAGAATAATTCTCTACTGCATTTTGCCAACTTGTAATGGGGATTACGGATCCTTTCTTTTGGGGATTTATAAGAGACTTCCATGGATACTTCTTTGACCCCGGGATGAATGTAGACTTTGTTGATGGTTCCAAACCACCCATCCAAGTGTTCGGCATAGTCTCGCAGCAATGCATTTCAAAACACTCCCAAAAGACTTGCTTGCTACCAAAATAGAGGTTCCGAGTTGAAAGGACTCTTTCTTGCAGAACCCATGCGCGTGAGATTAACGGCTCCCCTTCAAAGTCTTTTCTCCATGACTCCTCTTCGGCCTCGAAACGATAGAATGCTGCAATATTGTCTCCATGGGAGCTGAGATCAATAATTGTAGGGGCGACTAGCATGGGATCGCGATTAAAGAAACAGCCACTTTGGTCGTCAGTGGCACCCAGGGCTGCAATATTCAGTAAGCCATGGCTGTAAACAGGTCCCATGATAGATGCTTCGGCCTGCCAATCTTCCTTAGAATCTTGGATTATGCATAGCCTATCAATCCATAAGTACCGAATGCCCAGTCGCTCAATCACTTCGAACGCATCGCGGAAGGTTCTGGGTAGAATGGCCACTGGTAACCCGTTTCGTAAGACTTCTTGCTTGTTCTTCAACAGTCGCAATTTCTTTTCTGCGGGCTCAGGTCCCCAGCAATGACTCAAAGTGACATATCGCTCACGAGGGTCAAATTCACCTCGAAGGACAAGTCGAAATGTCTTCTCATCTCCCACATGGTGTAGTTCGAGGAGACGAGTTGGAGAGAAGAGTTCGGCGGCTTCGCGACAGCACAATTGGTGGCCATTAAGACACCTATCTACCCATGTCTGAACGAGAGCCCACGTCTGTGGGTCTGAGGTAGAATGTGAGATGGCGGAGTTGACATGATCATTTTCTGTACCGTTATAAGTAGCTGTATTTAATATAGAAATGGAGCTTTCTTGCGGGATTAATACCATCGTGTGCGACCATCTCATGCGTGAACTTTTCGAGCATTTCACCGGAGAGAATCACCATCTCTGGGCGAGGCCTATTGCTTCGCGGTAAGATCACTTGGAATACCGAGTAGTAGCCTAGATCCGCTAAGGCCGGGTGTATATCGTCACGATCGTTAAATTGGTCGAAGACATTGCAAAGGACACAGCCTAGCTCTTGAGACCGTACCAGCGAGTCATAGTTCACGTGGTGGCCAAATATATATTGCTCGACTCCTTGTAGGTTCAATTTACCTTGACAGTGGTTAGCATAAGCACTTTGTGAATGTATTCTCCAAGCTCGTTTTACTCTGTCGGCTTCATTTCCTACTTTTAATGAATACTTACTTAATTCTTCGTCATAATTTTCGTCCTCGACATCTTGAAAATAGTCTCTCAATATATCAGGAAAGTCCTTGAATAACCCAAGCCTCCTACTATTTTCGGGATCCCATATGCCCTCGAGACCCTCACGACAGACATTGCACAACATCTCTTATATCCTGTCAGAACAACGAAGCTCAACTTCGATGCTAATATTCGTTAACCCCTCTTAAAGTGTCCATGGAATCGTGAAGGCAATCTTGGCTTCGTGCAGCGACGAGCAAGCGAGGAATAACCGCCCGCTAATGAACAACATAATCATGGTGCGCTTCGTTTAAGCCGCGAACTTGGGTTTGTGTTGCACGAACACCGCCTCGACGCTTAAGGACGTATGGGGCAGCGAGGAAGTTTTGTTGGAGCAGGGTAATCGGATTTGGTGCTTCTGTCAGCCGCAATAAGCCGACATATTTACAGGGGGCATCATACCCACGGCTGCGGTCCATGGCGCTTATAAAACAGGATCTATCTTCTCGAAGGCCAGTTAGGTTACCGTTCCACATTGTCGGGTTGGTGGAATTGGCACCTAGACCGTGATCTTTGGTCGGCAAGGATGCGAATAGACATGGTATTACCGAGTATTGTATATTTCCAACGCTCCTTGAATGTCTGTCTCGTGGTCGCATTGGTCAATGGCGCACCCCTCAGCTCTTACAAACATAGCCAACTACAATTTATCATCCAATACAAACGCAGTCGGAACCACTACCAGCTCCTTCTAGTGTCGCAGCTATCGCGCCACGTTTTCAGTGTGGTGCGTACCACTGCCATCCTTTGGAGCTTATTCCGTAATTAGAACGGTTTCCCCCACCACTGTGGCACTCCTGGAGTTATCAAGAGAGGTACCCAAGGGCCAACGGTGAGCTATAGCATAAGAGGATATGGTGGCACGTAAAGTATCTTTTCTGCTCCGGTATCATCACTAAAAAGACATTTATCATTGCTAACCGATTATACCAAACGAGAGGCGTCCAAACCGGGTTGACGGGCTTCAGTGAGGTCTAGGATGTAAAGTCCCGAGAACCTGTCTTGTTGAAAACCATCGCCTTGTGAGCTGGTGACCAGTATCTGACTCGAGTCCCAATAAACGATCTAGAAATATATAGTAGAGACTAGGTAGGTATTTAAATATGGCACAACTGGGTATCGTACCGGTTAGCTTATTACCATAGTAGACAACACTAACATTAGCTTCTCGAACAAGTTTTCTTCGCATTGCTAGCTGGGACGTGCACGACAGTAGCACGTTCAACAGGCATGTACGGTGACATTTCTGTCCACTAATATATACCGGTTCAATGTATCCGGGCCAGGCTCTTAACGCGTACCTAAGCCAGCTACTTAAAAAAAAATATTGAGTTGACATTCACCTATGTTACCTTTACTAAGACCGAGGTATTTTCTACGTAAAGACTAATAATAGTGCGCCTCTGTGTATTATATACCTACCTCTACGTATCGTAAATGTCCTTGAAAGGATATGAGGTAACATTCCCGTAACAGAAAGCATTATTTCTGATTACCTAGTTCGTAGTAAATCCATAACAGGAACTAAGGTCCCCCGATCCTTTCAATAGCGGTGGGGCAGATAGTTTCGTTACGATCGATCGTCCTCACGCCCTCGCCCTCGCTCTCGCTATCCCTGTTTTTAATACTAAACTGGAACATGATGCTAGCGACAGCGAGCGGTAGCAGCGACATCAGCAACAGCAGAGCAAAGGGCAATTCGGAGGGATGGCATCATGGAATTTTTCGAAAATCAAGTTGGCGAGGTACGATACCTGACTACTCTAGGCGAGACACCTACTTCAGTGCCACCGGTGTCTCCGGGCTCTCAACAACACAATAGCAGCAGCAGCGTTACAACCACCAACGCTTCCAAGAGGAAGAATAGCGTAGATGAGTCGCCTAATTCGAAGGGCCCGCCGCAGCAGAGGAGTAAGAGGAATAGATATATCTCTATCGCTTGGTAAGTCTTATTAGCCCTTTCGTCTTCAAGCGCGCGGGCCACATGGCGACACGCGACGTGCGACGTGCGACGTGCGACATAAACCCGAAGTATGCTCTGTTGACCAAGTTCATGCTTATTTAGCAACGAGTGTAAGCGACGCAAAATCAAGTGCAACGGCGAGACACCATGTCAACGATGCGGAAATCTCAATTTACAATGTCTATACGCGCCCAATTGCTGCTCGAACTCGTTCAAGGACTCGGATGAGTTCAAGCAGATGACCAACAAGGTCAACCAACTACAAGAACAGGTGGACGCGCTATTCGCAAACATGAACGCTCTAAGATCGGAGGCATTACGCCTAGCTCCCATTCAAGATCGACCACCGACATTACCATCCGCCTCGAGTACACCTTCGACCTCTTCAGTCCCCTCGATCACACCTATTCATAGGTCGTCCGATCTGTCTCAATCCCGACAACCCGGCTTCCGCGGACCTACGAGCACACGATTTAACCTCGACGTTGCCAAGAATACATTACACAAGATGGGCTATGGTAACTCGCCTGATGTTGGAGACCTCGACGGCCTCGGTCAAGACAGCCCTGCGCCGTCCCCAAATCTGACGGCCCAGATGGCTACTCCTGCCGGGGCTCCCTCTCGGGATCCGTTATGGGAGTTCGATAAGGACGAGTTGGTGCGGTTATGTCGCGTACATGATGAAGAGATCGGCATCATGTATCCGGTGGTTAAAATCGAGTCGGTTATTCGTCACGCGCGGACTTTATCTGCGTGGATGGAGGCGGCCAGGAAGAACTTCATGGTCCCTTGGTCCGGAGAGGAAGGCGGTATTAAAGATCGCAATACTTTGCTTCTCAAAATCATCATCTGTTGCGCTATGCAGGTCGAAGAACACGGGAATAGTGAGAAAGCCCATAGGCTGTTTCTGAGTGCCCGGCCCACGACAGATAGGATGTTAATGTCCGACCCGAGCGACGTGAAAAACATGCCAATACTAGCGCTTGTGGTATGTCTTACCTACTTTCATATCGATACTATCCGTCTTCCCCCGTTCGTGTTTGAATATGAGCGAAAGATCTTTTTAAGTTAGCCCTGACAGACTAATATCTCACGTACAGGCAGGTTATTATTTTCTCGCTAACGACGAAATTCTTGCTTGGCGAACTATTGGACAAGTAGCTCGCCTGTGTTTTGAACTTGGACTTCATCGTCGTGATGTAATCGAACGAATAAGTGATAACGAGGAACGCAATAATGCAATTAACACCTTTTGGGCGGCTTATGTATTGGATCATCGATGGGCGTTTGGTACCGGTTTACCATTTACTGTCCCTGACGAGGAAATTGATCCTCAGTTACCATATCCCGTAAGTAATTGATGTTTCCCGTCGCGTGTTCTACACCAGATGTCTTCTCTATTTATATTAAGAAATCGTTTAACTAACGTTGCTGTAAAGGATTCACATCCCTATCTTGTGGCCATGATAAACTACTCGAAGCTGAGCGCAAGCGTCTGGCGGCTTGTACGAAGTTTCGAGCCAAGCACAGAATCAGAAGTGGATCCAGCTGCCATTGAGGAACTTGATCGTCAAATAAAGGAATGGTACAATGAAGTACCCCGAGAAACTCAGCTTGAACTGACGGACTGGGAAGCGCTGCCCAGATATCTGAATCCTCCAGTACATTCGCAAAAGGAATATGATATTCAGCGGTTACAGATATGGACCTACCTCCGCTTCAATCAGATTCGTACATGGTTATATACCCCTATCTTACACACCCACGGCAGTATCATGGAGAACATACAATTTGCTGAGCGTGCCGTCAAGCTGGCCAAAAATACAATTCGCTACTTGACACACTTGAACAATACTACAAATATTTATAGGAAGATTCAGGTCTTCTACCACCAATTTTTATTAGCAGCGATCGCAGTACTCTTTCTTGCATCGTGTCATGCTCCAGTCAACTTCAGCGCGTCGTGCCGCAACGAATTTTATATGGCCCTTGAACTAGTAAAGGACCTATCATCCAAATCATGGGTGTCTCAACGGCTCTGGAGTACCATTAAGTCGCTTCGAGAAGTCGCTCCGCGTCTTGGGCTAGCCCAGGATCCTCACTCTACCGCCGCTTTGACAATGGCCGGGCTTGCCACCGGCCAAATGGGGGCCCCTCCTACTCTAGTCTCCGGGTACGGATCGCAGCTATCGCTTATGTCGGGGGCACCGCCGCCGGTTAGCGATGTGCAAAATGGGCACCAAATATCGAACGAGATGTCCCGAATATTCGAGGGCTACATGGGGAAAAACACTAACCCAAATGGCCCACCAAACCCGACCGAACCGACAGCCATTATTAACGAAGGTGTTGGGATACCTTACGAAATAGGTAGTAGTGTATATCAACACTTCAAAGATATGTTTTAGGAACTTTGAGTCATTGGCGGGAGGTGGTTCATGTTTGCATAGCGCATCCGATTCATAAACAGAACAGTCGTGGGTGTATCCCTACCAAGATGTCAAACAGTAACCTTTGGTACTAATGATTATAACTCTTCGTATGTGATACGTAGTGCATAAGTCATTTTTATATGAGATCTTTAGAGTTAATGTCATTCCCATAACTAGATGAGGTACTCGTTAATTATTACGATTGACGTATTGCAACCTAACATGAATTATAAAGACGCAACCCAAACCCCCTCCGTTTATCTCTTCTGTCCGCCCTTAGCCGTCAAGACCGTTTTCTAGCTATACTAGAAGAATATTGGTAAGTCTATGCCATTCCGTTGAACCCCAGCTCGGTGAAGCTGTCACTTGTGGAGGTCTATAATCACTGAGTAGGTATTTGTTCATAATATTTTCCACTCTAGGTCCGAAAAGCCGTTGGATACAGCTAAAATCGTTAAGGTTGTTTTCTCTGAATGTTTTAAACGTTTTGCCATCCTTATAAAGATACTTGGCATATTGCCCATCCATGGCATCATGGATGTAACAGTCTCCGATCATTTCTTCGATTATTTCTTCGCTGCAATGGTTGTAGGATTTCGGAGCAGGCATTTTTCGGAGCACATAGGGGGTTTTACCGCCGGGTAGAACATATACTTCGTCGCCAATCTCTAAACCCTCGGGACCCCATCCAACGATACCTCCTAAAGTCATAAATAAACGTCGCCTGGTAGCCATGACTTTTAGTATGTAATCGAAGCCCAAACCATCCCGATACATTCGATTATTATATGAGGTCCTAGCCTCAAACCATGACCGTAATTGTATCTCGTCGTCACATTCCAGCCTTTTGAACTTTCCAGAGTCGTTTTTAGCGTCGAAAACCAAAGCCCTTAGAGTGGCTATATTAATTTGAGGGGTAGATGTCGAACAATTGGATCCCTCCCTATCGTGAAGCCATTGCATCACGAGTGATTTAAGCAACCCCACATCAGCCAGATCAAGAAATTTGTCGCTACAAAATGATATCCCGTCGACGTAGATTGCCGGGACTCTCAAATAACCAAACTGTACTTTGTAGAAAGCAATAACTTCGCTATCGGGGTTCCTATGATTCGCTTCGAGAGTCCACCTAAGATAATGGGCGCTTACTGGGAGCTGGCGTAGCTCGTTACGGAGTTCGTCCCTTCCGGCTAGGAATTCATCGTTATCATCGTTCACCTTGGAGAGCCAGTGTACATAAATGTCATCTATGACTCCATCCCAAAAAGATCCCATAGAAGTGTTACAGACAAATTCAGTATCGCCGCAAGCATTATACAACTCTGCGATAATCTCCGTGCGGTAACTTTCGTCGTAAGTGATGGCGCTCCAATCAGGCACCCAGGACGGAAGGTCCCCCCTACTCTTTCGACCAAGGTCACCGCAAAGTACATCAAGGCTTCTCGTTGTTGCTATAATTCTTCGAACGACTTCAGTATAAACCCGCGGGGTTGTTACACGATAATTAGGAAATATGCCGAGATTGACCGGTAGAAGGCCAAGTAGAGCATAGACTCTGTCCCGCTCGTCGGAGGCCTTGCGGTTGCTCGTTGCTCGTAGCAACGTGAGCAATAATTTGGCAGAAACGTGTTTATTAACATCGATTCTACTGACAGATCTATGCGAGCCTTTGCTTTCTTGGATGTTGATAATACTTTCTGCAAACCACCGTAACACTTTCATTGTTTCTGGAGGGAATTTCTTGAGTAATGAATCCCCCATGTTCAAGATTTGGACAACCCGTGCTGCGTAAAAGAATAGTTCTAGGGGGGCGACTGAACAGCCGTATTGGACGAGAACATCTCGAGATACTATAACCTATCATAAATTCAGAGTTAGCGGGCATTTACTGGGTCTGGCAAGAAAAGGAGGTAGTTTGAGTGCCCAGGTATGTCAGGGGTACTTTGTCCTAGAGCTTTAGCAGACAAGAAAAAAAATCAACTAGTAGCAGTCCCATTACCAACCTCTTGAAAAACCCACATGCGATTCCACCATCTGCTTAGTAGCATCATGCGAAGGCTCTCAAACAATTCTCGTAAGATCCTAGTCTTAAGGGATAGTAATGCTTCTATATGCTCATATTGAAGTTGGGCAAACAAGCTGATGAGGCAAAAGACGCCGAATTCTTGGGGTAGCTTGTTGAGAGTTTCAGCTCTGCAATGAGAGAGAAACTGAGCAATGTGTTGACTATCATTCGAGTCGCCACGGAATACAA
Source organism: Daldinia eschscholtzii (assembly GCA_037126485.1). Lineage (NCBI taxonomy): Eukaryota > Fungi > Ascomycota > Sordariomycetes > Xylariales > Hypoxylaceae > Daldinia > Daldinia eschscholtzii. Next base: position 2,253,339 of record JBANMG010000002.1, read on the forward strand.
TCTCTTGCAGTCTTGATGACCGAATATGATTAAGTTCATGAGTTTTCCCATCACCAAGAAACACTATCACATTGACCGCACGACTATATATCTGTCGCATTATTTGCACCTGGGTTTCTCGCTCGTCGAGGTCAGCTTGATTAATGCACTACACAATAGTTACATTAGACATGGTTTCTTAGATGTTTATATGTTTTGGTATTTAGCATACGTACCAAGGCATCAACCCAGAGTACAATATCAATATCTTCTCTCCTTAAATGCCTCAGCGCTGTGTCGAGGTTTATCGTAATTGCCATGTGGATATTGTTGACAGTGATTGGCCTTGTTACTGATGGAGAGCCCCAGGCATAGGATAGCGCTCTATATCTCGATACATTATTTAATTCCCTCGTTTCCAATCGACATCTCAGAGGTGAATTCCAAACTCCTCGCTCTAGGAAGATTAGTCTGAAACTATCGCGCTCGAGCCTACGTGAATATGGCCCCACGGGAGAAGGCAATACGACGGACATGTTCGACTACTTGTCGGGCTCGAGCACAGGACGGATTCGGTATCACCAAGATAATTCCAAGGAGATATATTACCTTTGATTGTGAAAAGTCAAACTGTGAATGGATCCTCATGCAGGAACCCACCCGACGAGGCAATGTGTTATGCCTTACCTCGTGGCTTAGATCTTACTGCCTACCGCTGCAGATTTTTCGGCAAATCAGAATAGCGCATAGGAGACATATCAGCAATTCTATCGCGCAGCCCCCCTGTGAAACACTGCTCAGGTATTCTCAGCCACATCGCGTCGGCCTAAATCTATGCTTCTGTTAAAATATGCCTCTCATGCTGATATACTCAATCCCCTAATAGGGCACTGATTAAATATGGTGTATGGGAATGCTAGGTTAAACATATTGGCTGGGATTGGGTTAGGGACCTGGGTAAATGCCAAGGTCGAGACTCAGTATAGACAATCCAAGCTATAGCTTTAAGTACTAGGCGCTTAAGAGACGGCTATTGAAGTAGTTACAGAAACGGATGACCCGGAAAAGGGCTGCTGCTTCTGTCCAAATAACACATCATCGCATCATGCTACAAGATAGTTACCTCTTAAATATTTAAGTAACTACCTAGCTTCTTTTTATATCCAAGGTTTTTAATAACCCTAATGATGGCACAAAGAACGTGGTGCCAGTTAAGGGGGCGGAAAAATCAAGGAGCCTATCGTGCAAACCAGGTGGATCACCGATGAACATACGCTTCAACATCTGTTCGATAACCCAGAGACTCTTCGAATACCCAATAAAGTATGTTCCAAACTCTTTCAAGCCGGGGGATCCGAATGGCATGTTGTCCCGGAGAATATCATGTTCATTGCCACTTTCGTCCTCAACTGTAGCCAATGACTTGTGCGACTGTTGTTGACCTGATACGGCGTCATCTAGCTCCACGTTATCCAGCTTCCTGCGCCCAATTATAGCCTCCTGTTGCTCAGTAGCGAGCCCATTCCACGCGTTCATATCATGTACATACTTTTGAACGACAACATAGCTTCCACCTGCGCTGAGTGCGTCTTCTTCACTCACGAAAATAGAACTCGGGATGGCTGGTCCTACGGGGTTTGCCGTGCCATCTACGAATCCTAGAAGGTCGCGCACATCGAAATAACGAAACCCAATTGTCTCATCGACGACTGTAATAGCATCGCCAAGGGCATCTAGCAGCTGTTGCTCAAACTCGAAACACAAATCCCGTCGCTCCGAGCGAATGTGGAATAGCAAATCTCCGGGAGTCGAGATAGCTGTATGCTTTCCGCCCTGTATAGTAGCGAAGGGGCGAAGCTCTGTAGGCCGAGGCAGCCGGGTCAAGGAGTCCCATACCTCGCTGCCAATACCTACTGTGCACGCGAATACGGCGCTGAGATCTCGGATAGACACATTTTTGGCTAGTCCATCAATATTAGACAGAACCGAGCGCACCACACCAACAGCGCTCGGCGTATTATTAATGGTAACTACCAAGAAGGTCGCAGTCTGAGTGAGGGGGGCATCAACACATTGTGGTTCAATAGGAACCCGACCGCGCGATTGGGTACTCATATTCACAGGGCTGTGTATACGAACAGAATGTCGGGGATCAAGACTTCGCGAGTAGAACCTGGATTTAACTGTGAGATATCTCCTTCTCAGCTCGTGGATCGGGGCCGCCCGGAGTACTACCCGATATAATCTCGGAGTATAAGATCTCGGAAATTGTATGTTTAGAGGCACACGCAAAACAGCCCCCAAAGATCTAGTCGTATTCATATCGCTTTCGTTAAAGGTTCATCTTACATACCTTCGCTGGTTAACTAGGCGGGAATATGCGGTTGCGAGCAATCCGATTTTTGAATACCATAGCGATCAGATGATGGTTGGTCTCTTGGATTCTGCCCCTGCTTACCATGCGCCAAGTAATGCATGGCGCTTACACATGATTTACGGTTTCGAAACCCAACGATCCCGTTTAACATCTACGTCCGATTTCCGGGTAGGAAAGAGAGAATCGCCGTTCTACGTCTGTGTGTCTCGAAGTCCGTTCCATGAATCCCGATTGGCGCGTCCCGATTGGGCGCAAAGTACGTTCTACAAAACAAGCTCGGGACCGAAAGCTCGAGACAAAGGCGCATTCCATGATCTTAATTTAACTCTAATGGTGTAGCATAGATATCGCGTGGGCGTTTTCGAACAGGCTTTTCAGCTTCCCGATTATGTATATTCTAGAATTTTAAGCACGAATTCGTTATTCCCCTTTTCGTTTGCCTAGAATAGGCAACATAGGGGTCGAAGAGTTGGCCCCCATACCAATAATGTAACCTCTACATCGCTCGTGTGACACACTTCGACTTCCCAAATCCTATACCAAGCGGAATTACAGGGGGCGCCGCGTCGGGACGTATTCATAGAATATAAGAGGAAACAAACAGTCAAGTACTAAATGAAGAACTTCGTGGCTGAAATGGCAACATAGTTGATAGTAACTATTGGAGCTAATCATTCTACGCCTCTTTTTTTTCTTTTTTTCAAAGTATGGACTAATTACAAATTTCTCACTCTGGAGCCAACAAGAATATCATAAATGAGAGGAGAGGAAATCCCGATAGAGTGTTATCTTACCAATGGGTGACTTGGGATTATCAGTCTAACCCACGAGATAGATAGCTGGTGACTCCCCAAGCGAATGGAAATGGTTCGACAGCGCGTATTACGCTTTATTTTCGTTATCCACTTCTTTTGATGGTGGTGTGGCTTTGAGGGTGACGAGCACTTTCCCTTCGGTATCATCGTCGGTCGAATTCCAATTCAGAGACCAAATGCCATCTTGATCAGAGGGTACAGCGTACCACATCGACTCAAGGTCCCCTTCGACGCTCTTATGCAGTAAGAATTCTCCATAAAATACGAAACCGAACCCTGACCTCTTACCATCAGTGGTCGTATTAGTGAATCCGACTTGATGAGAGGAAGTTGTGTTGTCAGGGACATTGAACGTAAGGTTGGACCATGTGGGTTCATTGGCTGCTGTCACGTTCGGATTTGCCAACAACGAACTGTCGGTAGCGGTTATAACTGCCTGAGAGTTAATGTGACTGCATACACGACAAGTTTTTGCGCATCTTACATTCGACCTGGGCGGCCTCGCTATCATCGGTATGAGTCGCCGTCCCGATATAGGCACCATCTATTATAGAAATTAAAATCATTTCATTATAGCAGACTTGGTGAGAAAACATACCACCAGTTGTAAATACAGGCGCACCACCGATGCCCTCACCGTAAGCGAACAACCCAAAAGGTGCTGTTGGGGCACGTTCAACTAGAACAGGTGACCCAGCTACAACTACTGGGATGCCAAGGATGAGGCTCTGCAACAGACGCATGGCTAGTATAGTAGGAAATAATTTTCGAAAAGGGGTAAGACTTCAAAGACAAAGTCGGTCAAAAATACAGTCGTGGCTTGCGGTAAGTTCAACGAAGGGTTTGTTCCTGCGTGGAATTTTTCGATGGAGAAGGTCTCCTTTCATATCTTCGAGACCCCTTCATTTGCCCCGACTATAGATTCGTCAGCTTCTCCTTAAAACCACATGGCTTGTCTAAAGATAGAGTTGCTTCCCGCCGGTCTTGGCCTCTATATTCGGGTTGTGGGCCGCGGGGAGAGCGGGAGTGTGCGGGAAGCTGGAACGTCGCAGGGTGCCCATGCAGTAACGCGTAAGCTCTCGAGTGTAACTATCTTCAAAGCTTCAATGCCACTATTTATCGGCAGATGATAGCACCGTTAATATTGATGTTGGTACCGGCCCCCAGTGATTGTAAATAGATTATATAAAAGTATTTATCAATTTGATCAGCTAGCCTTCGCAGGGCTTACCAAAATTCTCGTAATCTCTAGAGCTGACAATTACGCAGGCAAGGCGCAGGGCGCCTCGATGGTGCCCCGAAACCGCCCATCAGGCACGCCTAATCCTAAGTGGCTGTGGACCATAAATCGTAGTTCCCTAATCCATCGCTTAACAATACTGTATTAAGGGGTTCTAGATTTTCGTTATGCTCCCGAGTGACTACATCGATAACGTCGGTCCAATTCCGGGGAGCCAGATGCCGGCTCGTCGACTCAAGCCACAGGATCCACACTCCTTGCGGAATTCCGTTTGTTCCGTTACGCGTACTACTGCAATACGAGAATATCTTCGACTCATGACACGCACTCATGTGGTCAGGATTGAGTCTAGTTTAATCTTAAAGGGGTGGATATGTGGTCTGATTTCAGGCCGTATACCTGTTCAATATTGTAACGGGGTACTACACTGGGATGGGTCCTCACGATTCGGATTCTCATGGTGTTGATTCCTTCAGCCGGCAAGTGGATTCAGGAAAAGATATCGTGGACATATAATCTTCCTCAGCTGCGGTGGTGGTGAGTAGAAGTTCTAGAAATAAATACCACCGACATTCTTTGATCTTCTTCAGCTCCAAAGCCTGGAGTCAGCCTCACAATTACCTCTATTCAGTATTTTGCCATCTTATGACTTAGAGACACAACAATACTGAACCTCCTTACAATATGATTGCTTCAAGATTACCAACTATCTTGTTGCCATTCCTTTGCGGCGCAGTAATAGCGTCCCCCTTTTCACACTCTGTGAATTTGTATCCTCGGGCAGCATGCTCGGGAAACACAGCGACCACCAGGAACGAGTGGTGTGATTACTCCATAGACACCGATTATACCACTGAGGTGCCGGATACTGGAGTAACCAAGGAGTATTGGTTGGATATATCTGATGTGACTGTCTCACCAGATGGAGTTTCTCGTCCAGCTATGGCTATTAATGTAAGTTAAGTAATGGGACTTTTCAGCTATAGTTTCTCTATTATACCCTATTTGGTTCTCTGAAGTTTCTAAACGAACAAGTAACTAATCGTCTCTCAGGGTACAATTCCAGGACCAACTCTCTTTGCAGACTGGGGTGACACAGTTGTGGTTCATGTTACCAATTCTATGACTACTTCTAACAATGGCACATGTGAGTATAATGTCTGACAAAGATACATATTTGGGTTTCTTTTTGTGTTTAACCTATCTCATATTCTGTCTCTTTAAATTTTAACAGATTCAAAGACTACTCGTAATTCATCGAAACGGAGATTTTGTGAGCTAATTCTTAAATCAGCTATTCACTTCCACGGTATACGTCAGAATTATACAAATGAAAATGACGGAGTCGTTTCCATCACCCAATGCCCAACAGCGCCTGGGGATACGCGGACGTATACTTGGAGGGCAACTCAGTATGGGACAACTTGGTACCACTCGCACTTTGCGCTTCAAGCATGGGAAGGTGTTGCTGGAGCCATCATCATCAACGGGCCAGCTACAGCAAACTATGACGAAGATGTTGGGACCATACTTATATCCGATTGGAGTCACCAAACGGTTGACCAACTTTGGACCCAGGCACAGCTAACAGGCCCTCCGGTAATGGACAATGGGCTTCTCAATGGCACTAACGTTTATGACGACGGCGGTTCAAGACTCCAACTGTCTTTCACTTCTGGGACTTCCTATCGAATCAGGCTCATCAATGCAGCTATTGATACCCTATTCAAATTCACTATTGATAATCATACGATGCAAGTCATCGCAACTGACCTTGTACCAATACAACCATACGAAGCAACGATAATCAATATCGGTATCGGTAAGTCATTAAGATTATAGCTTCGCGTCTGGCATGATATTAACTAACTATTTAAAGGACAACGTTATGACATCGTCGTTACTGCAGACCAGTAAGTGTCATCTATAGTGCCTAATGATTGACCAGGAATTTTCAAGTGAAAGTAAATGGTCAAATGGGCTGACTCAAAAATCTATATTTTACTTTTTTTTCTCCTATTGTGAAAATATAGTTACTAACCTCTCACGATTTAGGGCTTCAACTGCTGATAGCTTTTGGATGCGCGCTATTCCCCAATCCGCCTGCTCTGAAAATGATAGCCAGGATAACATTAAGGGCATTATCTCTTACACGGATAGCGCCTCGACACCCGAAACTACTGGATATGATTATGAAGATTCGTGCGAGGATGAGAGCGTAAATATTGTGCCGTATCACAGCAAAACTGTGGGAAGCACCGACTCTATTACGGACGAGGTAGCAGGTGTCACAACTATTAACGGGCTCTTTAGATGGACACTGAACAGCACGTCTATGCTGGTCGATTGGGCTAACCCTACACTACTGCAAGTCATGGATGAGGTGAAGGAGTTCGAAGTCGACGACTCTGTTCTCGAGCTATCTGAGGCAAACGTGTGGGTATACTTGGTGATTGAGACAAGTTTGGCCGTCCCCCATCCGTAAGTGCCCAGGAAGTTTATATTTTTTAGGAGATGTTAAGAAAATCTGCTGACCAGCTCTACACACTAGCATCCATCTTCATGGCCATGACTTTTTCGTACTCGCTCAAGCCACAGGCACATATGATAGCAGCGTCGCGCTCAACTTGAATAACCCGCCACGCCGAGATACTGCTCTATTGTACCCTAGTGGTTACCTCGTTATAGCATTCGAGTCTGATAACCCCGGGGTTTGGCTCATGCATGTAAGTATCGAAGAATCCACGACGTCCTTTCCGAAAAAAAAAAATCTGCTTTAGATCATGTCTAACTTAACATCTACAGTGTCATATTGGTTGGCATACAAGTCAGGGGTTTGCATTGCAATTCGTTGAGAGATACGACGAGATAGCGAATATAACCGATGGGGACATGCTCTCAGATACCTGTTCGAGCTGGTCGACATTCCAGGCATCGAAAGGTGTTGACCAGGACGACTCTGGTGTTTAAAATCAGGGCGGAGAATACTGGGAAACTTTTCTATGGAAGACAAACAATACTATCAGGGCGAGAAATTCATGGGTGTAGTTATTTATTTATTTTGTATATTTGTATATTATTAGGTGTACCTAGCTTGCAATATGTATAACAATGTTTAGCTGGCAACATGACACTTAGTTTGTGTAAAATAACAATAAGACTACTACCACTTGTATATAAACGATTAGACGATAATTAAAAATCGAAAAAAAAAAAAAAAAAAAAACCTCGAATTTGTTATCTCGGGCACTGCACACGAGAATCCATAGGTACCTAACTTTGTATAAAACGGCTCCCTTTAAAACACCCTATCAGGGTCGAATACCTTCTTATTCATATTTAATGCTATGTTGTTATGCTGGATGGTTCCTTGGTTATGCACGGCAACCTATAAGATACGTTTGGATAATCCCCGAAGACCGGAGAAGAGCGTTGGTGCTCCGATAGGTGCCCATGATTCTAACAGTTACCTACCTATTTAAAACTGTAAACACCTCCGTACTCTCAACTATTCTTTCTCTCTTTTATTTCACCAGTTCCTCACTTTCACAACAATACTTGATATACAGGTACCTACTGTATTGCACCTAATCAATCAAGAACCTTTTAAAGATTCTTCTCCCATTATATGGGATATCACACATAAGCACTGCTGCCTTTCTCCATATCGACCCTGCAGAAATCAAGAATTACTTCACAAATTTACGTTTTAAGTCATACAAAAAGCTTGACTTTACGGAGCCGCAAACGGACAGCCTAACTCCTACTTGATCTATTCCTTCTATCACGACACAGCCCCCGTGGTCAAATACCCATACATATACCTTCTTCGGTATCAACATGCATTCGGCAAAGGTTTCTGCGATCGTGATGGCCCTCGCAACTTGCGTTAGTGCGGGACCCTGGACATATGCCGCATGTCAATCAACATGCGCCAGCCTTACACTATGGATACCAATTTTTAGTACTCCGGCCTATGCAACTTGCCAGAGTTACTGCGCGTATCTACTAATAACCCCTACCCCTTAGGGGACTATAGTACTTGGATACATGAGGTGGTTCTTGAAGCACATGGGAGGGTATTTCGCTCTGTTTGTATCGGTTATCTAGCGTTTCGGATGGGTAAGGCTGAGTGATGATATGTGTATGAAAAGGAGGACGACGGGAGCTCACTTGGGACAGGAATTATTTGTTTGCAGCTTTGACTGCGTGGACTGCATAGATTGATATTTGTTTGGCAAACGGGAGAATGAATGCAATAAATACCTACCGTTTCGTGAAGAGGCACCAATAATATCCATAAACGGTTTTTAACAAGTTAATTTTTGATGCCTAATATTAAGTTGATAAGTGATATATCATTTTCCATCCCACGGTTAAGTACGTAGTTGTATGTCTGGCGTGTTAGTGTGCTTTTAGCGCATACTTATTAGAGCGTTATAGTGCGGCTTATACAACCTATTCGGGCAATATCTAGCCACAGCCTCTGATCCTGTAGGGACCTGGCTACAAGCAACCAGGACAGTTGTAGATGATTTTTCCACCACGGCAACAAACCTACCTCTACGACTGTACAATTAGATAACACTTGGTTCATATATTTTAGCGGAGTTAATACACTAATATCGCCTTCCCCATTCCATTTTCTCAATCACTGTCTGGGCATCGTTTATGACGTTTGTGGGGTTTGCGATAAATCCTTTAGATAAGAAATTCGATAGGGAGCTATTACGTCATACCCCCCTCTTTAGGTACCTCGGTATCTACCTACCTAGGTACATAGCACAGGTACTACGCAAACGCAGAACCGTGAAAGTTATTTTAGGCATTTTAAACATGGCCTCAATTCCTACAACTAACAACTTTCTACTAAGGAGTGTAAGTGTATCAATATCTTAAAAAATTCGACATCACCCCCAATCCACCCCCATATCCTACTTTCTGTACTATTGAGTAGAGTTTCTTAATAGGTATTGGCATGCTCCGTCTCTTTATGCGCTGCTCGAAATGTTCCACGGGCGGCAACGGGTAGCAGCGCAGAATCCATTACAGCAAGGCCCGGTATACTGTCCGTTGGAGAAGCATACTCCGTAGGTCGGGATACATGAGCCTTGACAGCTAACGCTGATGATGGGCTGAGGTGGTCCGACAATAATTGATTGGAGTCCCGTGTGGGTGTCGATGCTGCTGACCAAAGCCTTTTCGCCGGCAGTGTTGAAAGTGCACTGGTAAATAGCATTATAGTCCGGTGCATCAATTATGCTGACTGAAATATCGTTGTCTAAGTCCATATAGATCAGGTTAATAACGACTATCCTTCATTTAGTCTGGTCTTTAGTTCTGAATGACATACTTGTTTTAACCACACTGCCATCAGCAGGTACTGCAAGCTCATAAGAAGCTGGACCTCCATGGAACGTAAGGTGTGCAACTTGGACATTGCGCTCTTCAAGTGGATGAGCCAAGGAGCTGGCAATGAGGCTGGCGCCGAACAAAGCGATGGCTGAGAACTTCATGTTGAAGTATAGGTAGGTAGGTGGCAGTATTATATAGTGAAGATAGGGTTTGTTATATTAGGCGCACAGGAGTGTTTGACTGTGGTTGCTTGGTTATACATCTCATGAAGCGCCGGGGGAACTACCTTCTTATAATCATCATCAGCTCTATCATCAAACGAGGCTCATAGTAAGTGAGCCTTCTAAGGACTCCCCAAATTGAGCCGATCTTACAAAACACGAGATGTCAGAATACCCCAACCATGAAGAATAAGCACTCGACTCTTTCTACCAAATACGGATTTCGACCCTTGGCGCTCTTTCTTTTGTCCGGCTCAGCTCAGCCTAAGGACTCTTAGCTGACTCCGGTAAACATGATCGTGATCAAACACGAGCTATAAGTAAATGCGTCCAATTATGTCACGGATTCTTTGGAGTGCGTAGCTAATATATATCCAATTGGCTGTTGCCGGATCCTTCACGAGGATAGCTCAAGTTTTCATTATGCATTAGTTAGCTTACTTACGAGCTTATTGAACTCTTTCAATGCACGACCTACAGCTCAGCTAATAGCCGAGCTACACTATAACAAAGCCTAATGACTCGATTTTTTACGAGCTTCTTACATACCTCGCTATATCTTTAGCTATTATACCGTCAGCTCCTCAAAGATGGAAGAATACGAAAATGTCGAATGGCCAAGTCTCCCTCCAGCATTTTTTCAGCTTAAAGGCCAGCCTAATCCGCAACTATACCAACGGCGGTTAGTATAGGACTATTCGATTAGAGCAAATTCCAGAGCCAGAGCCGATACCTGATTCATGACAACAAAGTGACGTTAGATGACAACATATGAGGTCTCGGTCTTTGTCCAGCAAATTTTACTACACATCAGACCAGTCTCGTAACAATAACCCATCATCACGGCGCTTTACAATACGAACCAGTAGCTGTTGATCATTACTCTGAGATTAGCCTTACAGGTCACATGTTTTATTTCACAATAGGACTCCCCGCATCCCCCGAGCTCATAGGATTGCCCTTTATGGTATCTCACAAGTCCAGCTGCGCGCTCCTATTGGCTCGCAAGCCATGCTTGTTAGATGCACTGTGCCCCGGGAAAGCAAGATGGAACTTACTAATAACCACCCTTTTCATATTACACATCTATACAATCACCAGGTTAACCTGGAGGCCATCGTGAGATTTCTAGCAATGTCCTGTTCTTGGGTATTTTGTTGGCCATGAGTAAGCACTGGGGATTGTAAATTACGTTATTGTAATGTAATTTGCATATCGTATTCAAAGCTAGGGAGTGTCTGAAAGCTAGATCATTTGCATATGGAGGTACCTATAGAGGTAGGCAAGTTGATACAATTACAGAGAACCTTTTATACTTTGATCAACATCCAACTGTAATTTCCCCTGGCACCTGAATCTGTCGCTTAATATGTCCTTCTCTTCGAACCCAATGCACTTCCAGCATTTTAACAACCCCTTTGGATCATACTTCTTTTTAATCTCGAGCAAAGGCGCGTAGTTATCACCCCACCAAGATTGCTGCCAGTCGGGAGTAAAGGGGTTCGCCTCGTTCAGGTAGGTTCCTCCATCTGCACCTGTTAACTCCTCCGCAAGAAGCGTCGCTCGTATGATAGCTGTCATATTTTGCAACCTGTCTGCATATGATGCATTCCAGGCAACTACTAGGGACGTCGAAACAACCCAAAGAGAGTCGTACCAGGCTGGCTGAACAGAGGTCGTTGGCCTGGTATGATTTCCTACTTCCAACTTCGTCGCCGCATCTGCTACAAAAGGCGTATCTACCGGACAGTAAAGGTTCCGTGGATCAAATCCTAGCTTCTGTACAGCCTTCAAGAAATCCATAAATCTGGTGATTCCGGCTTCATCGCTAAATAGCTTTCGTGGTATAAGTCTCGTTCCCAGTACGCGAGTAACACCAGCTGTTGTCAGAGCCCCGGGTAGGACGTATTTATTCCACACATCGAGGAAGCTGGGGAGAACCTCTATCTCACTACTTCCCCCATGGGCGAGCGCAAACTCCGATGCAGCTCTCATAGAACTCTTAGCCGCAGCGCCACCATCCGTTAAGTTGGCGATATCTGGCGTAGGATTCATGTAAGTCAGATATATACCTGCTACATGGCCTCCCCACCCCTGTTTACCCCAAGCCAAGGATTCCCGAGCCATTAGTTCCATCCATTCTAGAGATGTTTCTGCGGTGCCGTTTGAAGGTAGTTTGATGCTCGCGACTGCGACCGGTATCAACGGTTCGACACGGTGAGTAGCTTCCAGCACAACACCGAACGTGCCCCCGCCTCCGCCTCGCAAAGCCCAGAATAGATCATCGTGCTGGCATTGATTAGCAACACGAGCGACACCATCGGGCGTGACTATCTTGAATTCAACGACCCGATCAACTCCGAGGCCATATACTGGTGATAATACGCTGTGTCCACCACCTTGAACCCAACCTCCAGAAGCTGCAACTGATGCGGAATAACCTCCGACAAAAGTGCTTGAGTGTTCATGAGCGAAGTTGTAGATATCTCCCGTGCTAACACCAGTACCCGCGGTAATGGCACGACCAACTCTCAAGTCTACTCCACATCCCTCTGGTACAAAGTCATCATGGTATGTAAGGCCTTTCAACTTGTGGACCCAAAGAGAGATTGATCCTTTCTGGCTGTTCCTGGTCATATAATCATGACCGCTATTCTTAATAACCAAAGGAACTCCGTGATCCTGGCTAAAGTTTAGAGCTGCTGTAATATCGGAAATTTCCTCAACCTCAATATAGTACGAAGGAACGCTACCTTGGTTACATGAAGTTCCCCTAGCAGGCTCAGGCGCTGGAATTTCCGTGTTATCCAAAAGGCATTGGTCTACGGGGTCTCCTAGACACATCTCGCTCTGGAGATTCATATAACCGTTAGGCCTCTCTGCATGTATCGAATTCTCCACGTAATCCTCTCGAATGAGGGCGCAAGCTGTCTCATTGACCTCGACTTTGTTCCCATTATAAAACGAATAGCATGGTAGTGCAAATGGTTGAATCGAATGGAGACGTCCGCTGACAGACACATTAAGTGACTTCCATGACTCTTCGCCCTGTCCCTCTCCAAGGAGCACGAGTCGAACAAGCGACCATATGAAATATATCTTATGTAAATACATTTCAGATAGAGGTAGAGTTTATTCATAAGAGTTTGTTAGCTGTAAAAGAACATGACAGATATACAAAGTTTTGCTGGTATAGTTGACCTGTTATTATATTGCAAGGTGAAAATCGTTAATGTCTTAAAGATACCGCTAGTTCATAATATGGTCATAAATGCTTTGATCTAATTGGATATGTCGCTTCCGGGAATATTTTATGGAAGTGATGGCGTTCTGCGGGCTTAACGCCAGGACTACTCCGTAAATGGAGCTTGACGCATTTTAATACTACGCAAAGTAATAGCTAATCCCCTATGGGGTAGCACTATGCTACTCTGGTAGGATACTGGATCTCGATTTTAAGCAGAATACAGCGACGGTGCTTATACTTCCTACTTGCCATTGGCTCTTAGGTGGCATAGTCTTATTCTGCGAACGCCATTTCGGAATCCGAGGAAAACTACAACGACTCGGGGTTACCAGCCAACCCATATACTCCCAATCCCTAGGTATTTATGCGGTATGCCTGGTTATTACCTAGGTATACATGATTAAAATGGTAAACTGCTTGTAACAAGTTGAGTAATTCTAGAAAGGTATTACACGAGAATATAATTAACAGACTCAGTAGAGAGCCAATTCTGATATCATATTAGCGTACCTTCAAGGTTGCGTATGGGAGTATTCTCAGGTTCAGAAGTCAATAACGCCCGCGGTATTTCTAGTACCTCATTCCACTCCTCCCCCAGGTGTCTCATAGCCACTGTTGCAGCCCTGTTAGCCCATCCAATCATATACCACCGCTTCGGACAGCGATTCATAATAGCACACCAGTAAACGAAAATGACGAGAGACGTAGAGTGCCTTTGCGAAAGTGTCGTGAGGTATTGCTCCGAAACAGCGGCTGGCCAGTCTATAAACTGACGCCAGTTTCGAGGATACCCCTTAACCTCAATAATCCACTCTTTTAGAGCTTTGACCGATTGCAAGCACGCATGTTTCGATTCATCCGTAGTATCTTCAGGGTAGCTAAGTGAATTAAGGCAAGCTAACATTTTCAATGTAGGTTCATCCATATGCAAATCGGACGGATGTGAATGAGGTTGAGTAAGAAGCATTATTAAGCTCGTTCGTAGGTATGGAGCCAACTCAATAGCTAGCTTCGAGGAACCGCGGAGAGCGTAGAGCAGCTCAAGGCAGGTATCTATCATATCGGGAGTCTTTAAAGAGTTAGCAAATTGGAAAACTATAACTCCAATTCCAAACATCAAGGCCGCCATCCAATTAGAACCGTTTATCCCCGGCTGTGTATGCCTGAACATAACTGATGCTTCAATATGATGTCGGTATGCGGATGCGTACAGATTTGTACACGATGTACTGAGAGACCATTCATGAAGCTCGTAGAGCGCAGTGAAGGTTCTTTGTACGTATTCGAAAGCGCTCGCTAGACGACTAAATTCATGAGCAAACACTCTTCTTTCAACATCTGGAAGCAAAGATAGAAGGAAAGTCTCTTCCATGGTCTGAATCAAGGGACTCGCTGTGTTCAATTCTAGAACACGTTGCCATGTCCCCTCTAAACTTTCACTGCCATGAAGAGCCCGCAAATCCAGGTTGGATTCTACATTTCCGGGATTTTCCAGACCACTAGGACTATTGGCAACATTAGAGCCCCCGAAAGAGATCTCCTCTTGCACCCGTGCAACGGTAAGAGGGCTCGGTTCTCGAACATCTTGCAAACTATAAGAACATAATTCTTTCCGACGAAGGCAATTCGCGCAGATAGGAGGTTGCAGGTTGCACTAGCCACACCAGTCAGAGAAGAGGAAGTTGAGGATATACCGGAAGTAGGCCTTACTTTAACGCGACGCCTCCGACAAGGCACACAACTATTGCGGGACTTTCGGTGGTATTGCCGGGAGCTGCTCCGACGCTCTTTCTTTTGCATGGATTCCATAGAGGGCGGGAACCAAAATGATATGATACGCGTTCTCATTGGTTCTCCAGAGAAAGAATTCAGGAAGTATGCGAACAAAATTCAAGCTGATATAGTCTCTTGCGTATCCCCAACGACTTCGAAATTCGAAATTCGATAGACAGAAACTCTACAGGGATTGGGTCTAAGTAGAGTCACTTAAAGTCCAGGTATCATATCAACGCGTTGAAGAACTTGATCACATGTTTAGAGAAATAGCCACGACCACGAAATTCCAGACGCAATTATGTATACCAGGTAGGTAGGTAGAAATTCTATGGGTGGAAACCCCTAGGTACTCCGAGACTTCCAACTCGTCATCACCAGTGGCGCTGTGACACTGCCGGCAAAGAGATCTGCTTATTACTATTCTAGGTCTAGTGTACGAGCATCCCTGCACAATCTTAACAGAACCCCTATTTAACGAACGGCCTTATGTACAGCCACAAATGAAGAGGCTCCGAATCAGAGTCTCCAATATCGTCCTGAACTCTTTACATTACCTATTCACGATGAGACGCATTAAAATTGATAAGCTTATCAAGCAATACTCTCTATGGGCGGGCCTGCTCGAGTCTGGCTTGCCCGGATTCTATCATGACCCACGGTTCGAGTTTAGTGTACGAGCTTCAGAATTGCTTCTACAGACAATCGTGATGGACCTATTAACCGGCCGTAGTTATTGTCTCATGTATATAAAAGACCTCAACCTCGCAGTTAATCTCCATTCAAGTCTAGCAGTCCTGTGTAGCACATTGTGTACAGCATTGCCTAGGTAATTCCAACTTCTTGTCAATCCTTGGTACCTTCTCAGTTGTGACGAGATGCAGTTGAGCCGCTTTGCCTCAGTTTTACTTGCCTTATTTCATGGCTCACGGGCTTGTCTTCACGACCATGTCCGTGCCCCTCAACGACGAGATGTAGAGGAGGCTCTCCGCAAGAGAGATGTACCGGCTGCTGTGAAAACAGCAATAAAAAACGTACGAGTCTTCGATGGATATACCATAGGCGAGCCACAGACTATCATTATCGACGGCGAATACATCACCGACTGTGATGAAAATATCCAACACACCATTGACGGTGGTAACCGCATTCTAATCCCTGGCCTGATAGACGCTCACAGCCACGTGATAACGGTTGAAGGTCTCGAAAACATGACCGCGTACGGCGTCACGACAATATTCAACATGGCCTGCTCAGACATCGAAGCATGCCTAGCACTCAAGTCGAACCCGGGCTTAACCTCGGTTTTTACCAGCCTACTTCCTGCTCTGGGCCCGTCCGGTGGAAACACAAAGCTCAACCCGGTGCTGCCCGAACAGGTAATGCATCCCGGCACAGACCCCAAGGCGCTCGTAGGCTACTCCTTCAACAACGGTTCCGACTACTTCAAAGTCGTAGGGGAGTCCGACGGGCCGACCCAGGATCAATATAACGAAACAGTCAAGTACACGCACTCTCTAGGGCAGTTCACCGTCGCCCACGCAGCCGGCGCCACACCCTACGCCCGCGCCGTAAAATCGCACATCGACGTCATCCAGCACATCCCCGACGACGCCCTCCTCTGCTCCTCCACCGTCCGCTCGATGAAGAAACACAATCTAGCCGCCACCCCGACCATCGAGATATTCCGCCGCGCGTACACCACGCAGCCCGAGATCGGGCAGTTTCTCCGCGGGAACACGACGTCCAACAGCACGTACGAGAACGTCCTCGCCAACGTGCGAAGCCTGTACGAGGCTGGCGTTACGATCCTCGCGGGCACGGACGCGGTCGGCAGCACGTTGCCCTTCGTCTACATCCCCTTCGGAGACACGCTGCACCAGGAGCTGGTGAACTTGGTGGACATCGGGATGACGCCCGCGGAGGCTCTGCGCGCTGCGACTATTGTCCCTGCGACGGTGCATAGATTAAACGATAGGGGTGCGATCCGGCCTGGTCTGCGCGCAGATTTGGTTCTACTGAACAGCGACCCCTTGGTAAATATCTCCAACACGAGAGACATCACTAAGGTTTGGGTTGGAGGCATAGAATACGCTAATGTTGCAAAGCCTTGATACTTTAAGTAGAAGGTAAATGGGGGAATGTTCTCTATGGGGATGAAGGCAAGAGGCTGCGTGGAGGTAATTATCATTCTCTAATACGGCATTGGGCTCTATTTTAAGTTAGGCACCCCGTCAGTTCCCACATTATTAGGAGTTTCATAATAATATACTGTATATTGAATTCATAGGGACAATCAATTAATAGAAACTGGGCGTCGTGATATTGTTCGAAATCTCATTTTCAGATTCCTTCTGTGACTTGCGCTATGCTAACAATCAAGCCGGCCCTTCGCCGTCAAAAAACTCCTCGTCCAGCAGACTTAGCAGAGCTTTTTGTCCTTCCCACTGTTCCTCGGCGGTGGGTCTTATCAGCTCGGGGGGCAGTACGAAACCGAATTTTCCCGTATCCCGGAGTTCGATAGTATAGGAAAACTCGGCGCGGCCAATACTATAAACGTGATCCGGCGCGGCGCCGGTCGTCGGGTATAACGTCGCCCCGCTAGGCCCAAAAGTAAATGTAGTTCGCGCGTCTGAACTATCTCGAATTGTCTCGCTTACGATGCCGGCCGCCTTGGTCCATTTGCCTAGCTCCGGCGCATACAGTGTTTCTTTGTACCCGAATGGTGATAGAATATACTGGCCGTAACTATGCCAGTCTATGTATAGCTTGATGCCCGCACCATCACGCAACTGGCGCACTAGTTTATCTAAGCCCTGGGTTTCCGGTGCGTCGGATGGTGCTTCTCCTTTGTAGCTCTGCGAGCAAGGGTTTGTAGAGGCGCCTAACGGGTTTGCATCCCATGCAAATTCCCAATTGCGGTTGATATCTCGACCAAAACAAGACTGATTCCCATTCTTAGGTGGCGGTTGGCGGTTTTTACGCCACAAACGATCAGTCGTGTGAGAATACGCAAAACCTTTAACTTATCAACTAACAATTCGTCTGCAGGCGTGGATTATGCAGTACCTACCGTCTGGGTTGACAATTGGGACGATATAGAAGTCGTACTTATCCAAAAAGGAACGAGTCTGTGCGTCGCCGTTGTTATAGCCGGTGACTAACTGAAGCGTTATGTACTCGACAACCTAAGAATACCTATCAGCTTCCCATGACCTCATACCGGTGCATCACTGCTCAGAACATACTGGCGACGTGATCCATTCTCTAGCATGGACATTCCCATGGTAAAGCACTGCCGGTTTGCCGGGTCCACCTGCGCCCCATAAATGGAGGCCGTAGATATTTCTTCCTTCATAAGAGGTGCCAGATGAAATGAGCTCTGAGTTGTTCGGAAAGGACTTTTGCAAATCCTCGAAATATTGGATATGATCCTGGTAGTCATGGTACGAGTCATACCATGAAAGATCCCCAACCTCTCTTTTCCACACCGACCTCGACGTAGACTCGGCTGCAATCGACTCCCCCAGGTTCTCGTGCATAACTTGGTACTCAAGATCAAGTGCCTCAACCGTGGCAACCTGGTCAGGGGAAAGGAGGATATCTAGATGCTTGTAGACATCCCGGTTCCATTGCTCATAGGTAATTCCTGAGAGTTCCTCTCTTATAGTTGACGGGTGCCCATGCGTGTTGATCCGCAAGACCTTGTATCCATCGTATGATACGACATCATTCTTTGGGGGCGTTGGAACGCCTGCAGCGAGCGAAGCAAGAAATGGGGCTAGGAATGAAACCTTCATTTTGAGCGTAGATGAAGTGAATCAATAGCCCGGAAGGGAGAATGAGAAGCTCTATTTTCCACAGCCATATCTTGCCATTTATATAGTGGGAATGATCTTATATATATGCCATCAGGTCTTGGCTTGCTTACCGTTAGCAGTAAGGTGATGTGTGATGTGATCTCGGGGAGCAGGTTCAACTCTAGGCGGTAGCATTGGCAAATAAACCATCCTACTCTATAAATTCGCAATTCGTGAGAATAGACATGTAAAATTGGAGAGCGATCTAGATGTTTGATCGATTTTGGAGAAGTTGCCAAGCTGCTCACATTTTTGGGTGCAACTCGACCTTCCAGTTTCACTCTGGCGGCGTTGACTACGTGATTATTATTGCAGATTGCGCCAGCGAAGAAGGATAGGTAACCATCTTATATAATAAGTTTAAAGCAGTTATATTAATGCAGTTAGCCTCCATCGTAGAGATCTTGTTTACTGTTGCTGGGATTAATAATGGTAACAGGGTGGATAGTTGACAGTTGACAGTTGTTAGTTGCAAGTTCAAATACGCGTTTGTGAAGCAATGGGAGACGAGATACTGTACGAATTATCTTTCTTATAAGGCTATTTCTGGTACTTGTATAAATTGAGGGGTGCTCTATGCAGGTATAGCATTTTATTGTTATCAAAGGTACCTAGGTAGATAAGGAAAGGCGAATAAGTGGTCCGAGCTCCCCCAGAGATGCCGGATTCCGAGCTTGGAGCCATTAATTCCCCGTTAATACTTCGAATTAATGGGAAGCTTGTCAGAAAATGTCATCATTCGCATTTTCGAGCTTCAACTCATTCCACTTCAGCTGCGGCGCACACGATTTGTGACGTGGTCCTCGCCCTCCGCCAACTTGTCTGTTGTTACTGTTACTATTTAAACCTTCCGCATATTCCAAACAACCAGAAGGAATTACAAAAAACAGACGGGAACGTTGTGTGCGTGTGCGTGTGTGACTGCGAACAATCATGTCGCTGACTAGAGCTGAGAGGCTTGTCTCGTCTACTTTACGGCGAGGCATCACTCACCCAACATCTCGAGCCTTGCTGGCTCCAACACTGACTTTGGGTGCTCTGAGGACCTTCCACAATACCACCAAATCACCAGCTCCGTCACAAACCGGTTTAACAGGCCTCGGTACCATCCCGCCCTCTTACTTTCAACGCCCCTCTCTCCCCGCCAACACCATCATTCGCTTCGTACCCCAGCAGACAGCATGGATCGTTGAGCGCATGGGAAAATTTAACCGCATTTTGGAGCCCGGTCTAGCTATTCTCGTCCCCTTCCTCGACCGAATCGCCTACGTCAAGAGCCTGAAGGAAGTGGCCATCGAAATACCCAGTCAAAGCGCTATCACGGCCGACAATGTAACTTTGGAGCTGGATGGTGTATTGTATACCCGGGTTTTCGACGCTTACAAGGCCAGGTACGTTCAATGAAGACTTGATAGACACCCTCTTATCCAATCACGTCTTCGTACAAATAAATAATCCACTGTGCTAATACCCTACCTCTCTAGTTACGGCGTAGAAGATGCCGAATACGCAATTTCGCAACTCGCCCAGACGACTATGCGCAGCGAAATCGGTCAGTTGACCCTCGACCACGTCCTAAAAGAGCGCGCCGCTCTCAACATCAACATTACCGCAGCAATCAACGAGGCGGCGCAAGCCTGGGGCGTCACGTGTCTACGTTACGAGATTCGAGATATCCACGCCCCCAACGCCGTCGTCGAGGCAATGCATAGACAGGTTACAGCCGAGCGATCCAAGCGCGCTGAAATCCTAGAGTCTGAGGGTCAGCGTCAAAGCGCCATAAATATTGCAGAGGGTAAGAAGCAGAGCGTCATCCTGGCATCCGAAGCTCTTCGTGCCGAGCAGATCAACCGTGCCTCTGGTGAGGCCGAGGCTATTCTCATGAAGGCCAAGGCAACGGCATCCGGAATCGATGCTGTTGCCCGCAGCATCAGCAGCGGTGGCGCTTCCGCTCAGGGCGCGGTCAGCTTAAACGTGGCTGAGAAATACGTCGACGCCTTCAGCAAGCTAGCCCGCGAAAGCACCGCCGTTGTAGTGCCAGGCAACGTAGGCGATATCGGTGGCATGATCGCTACTGGTTTAAGCGTGTATGGCAAAGTGGGCGAGGCCCAGAGCCGCACCATGGCCAAGCAGCTGCTAGAGAAGGAGAAGGCAGCCTCCGAGGAAGCTGCAGGGCCCAAAACCAGCCAGAGCGTCGTCGACTCGATGGTGCGCGAATTCGACAACACCGCCCAGAGAAAGTAAATAAAGCTGCTCAAAAATCTTGTCATGAGGAGCAATTACAATGTGACGAATTATGGGGACAATGAGACGTGACGGGAAAGGGAGAAAAGGGGATGAAAGAAAAATTAACTGGGCTAGTTAGAAGCTCAGCTGTACCACCAGGAAGCATCTCTTGTATCTTCAATTGGTATTCGAAAAGCGCGATCGGGGATTCTATTTGGTAGTGGTGAAGAGAGGGAGAGAGATAAAAACACTTGTTATAAAAGGGCAGAGCACGGCGTCGGTGAGCATTAAGGGAGGACATATATACGGTCCTACTATTCCCTTTTACCTCCATCACTAACATACACCATATCCCCCCTTATTCGTCCAACTCATCCTATGCGCCGACTGTAATTTTCTGGGACGTCATTGCGCGAAACGAAACCCAACTCACAACATTCCGAAGGCCAAGCTAAGGGCGTGCGTGTGGTATATATTACATTAGGTAGATACCTCAGGTACTTATAACTCACCCCTGAACGCCGTGATAGAGATATAATTCTACTCTCAACTTGGGGATGAATGAATTGTATGCTTCTCCATTTTTTTCGTCGAGTCCGTACATATGATAAAAAATGCTTGGAGTTGATTATTATTTATTTAACCTCATGGTAAATCAAGTCTAGCCAGTCAGGGTGGCTGATGGATCTACACTACGTAAGCTAGTCCTCTATTATCATCACGCTATCAGTATTCTTCAGCATCAGATACCTAGTTCTGATCCAACAACCTCTAGCGCTTTCGTTAGAAGCTTCAGTATTCCCTCGTCCCCACTCGTCCCTGTGACTCTAGTTGCACTAATGAGTAGCGGGTATAACCTGAGTAAATGTTTGCGACTCTCGCTCTCGACGTTGGGTGTATCCGGGATAGCTTCTGGCTCGCTCTTAAGCTCTACTAACCTTTCCAACACCCGTGTGAGCTCCTTACGTTGGCTCAATGGCTGCGGCATATGTCCGCGCAGCGGCTGGTCCGCAATATAGGCTCTTAGCGTAAGTGCAGCCCTTAGAATGAGGTACGGCGCTGCCGTTTTCGCTAATCGCACATACAGAGCATGTGGAGGTTCAAGTGTCATGCTACCTGCCGTTGATGATAAGCTAGGTGGCGGGAAGGCTGGTGTTGGCGGCTGAACTGTGATATGAGGTGTTGATGCTTCGCTATGGCTTGACACAAGAGCAAATAGCTCGTCCAGGCAAACATAACTCATCTTCTCGCGTTTGGCTGGGGGTGGATCCACAGTGCGACCCCTTCGTGGTTCATATAAGTTTAGGAGCCCAACTACATCACTCTCACCTTTCCCATATATGAGCGAAGATTCCGCTGGGGCTGGCGTATGTATGATAGACATGCGGAATAGGTTCTCGGCGAATACTTTCCTTGTCCTATCCGCTACCACCTCCGCACCCAAGGAAGGGATAATTAGCTCGCGAAGTTTTAAGAAGGAGGATATATCAATATTCTGATCTTCCGCGATATTAACTCGGTCTGGTGGTGCATCACAATCCGCACTAATTATTCCGTTCGCAATGGTAACAATCATTTCCCAAATGTCTTGTAGGTTCGACCGCGAAATATCGAGTTTTTGAAGTTGCGGGAGGGTTGCTTCGAGAATAGTCAAAGCGGATGCCGTCGATTGCTTCCATGGTTGCTCCCCCTTTGTAATGATGGGGAATTGGTACTTGAGCACAATTGGCCTCGACAAGGCAGTCAGTGCAGTCAGAAATGCACCATCGCTGTAAATATTCACATCGGTAGCGTGGTTGACTATCAGAGATTGGAGGATTGACATGCTGACTTTAGACATGGCAACGTAAGTGCGTTTCTGTGAATTTCGTTGATTTGACATGCCATGCTCTTCGAAAAATGCTAGCGAGATAAATTCGGATGTCTGGGATATAAGGGCAGATGGTGCTCCTGGCAGGTCGGTCCGGAGCATTTTTATTACGTCCAGGACTTGTCCCTGCAAGGGTGTAACATGTTCAATGTCGGCTACATATGCGCCGGGAGTCGCGACTTGCATAACTTCTCGTAACAGTGTCAGCATCCGGCGAATACGATCGACGGTAAGATCGACTTGTATGAGACGATAAACATCGCGAAGAGCTGCGACGTAGGCAAGAAGACAGTTCTGATTATCCGTGATTCTTCCCGTGTTACCGGACTTCGAAACAGGGACTCCACGAGACCATAGATCCCACGCCAGATCAATTGTAGTTTTGTTGAAATTCTGTTTTGCGCCGTTTTGGCCTTGAGAGAGCATCTGGGTCAGCGCTTTGAATGTTGCGGTGCTAATTTCTAAGACTTGGAAGTCAAGTAAAGAAGCAAAATGCCCCAAGAGCTGTTGCCAGTAAGAGTTGAATGTGGGATGAACAGTCAACACATCGAGGTAACTGGCAAGGAGACTGGAAATTCCGTTGAGCACAACAACGGCTGTGTCGTACCAGTCATGTCGGATCTTTTCATCGACCTCTGGTCTTTGAACATTCTCAAGCTCTTTTTCTATAGACGAGAGAAGCTTGAATATGACAGATTTTATGCAGACAGACCATGCCTCTGGGCTGAGCCTATCTCCGTACGCATCAAATATTCGTAGTAGTGTCTGAATAGCACCTTGAATAACTGTTAGCACAGTCGCAAATGTGATCCCCTGGGGACTTACTGTTTCTTAAGTCAAGTCTCTCATCAGTAGTCACCGTGGTCAATCTCAATAAAAGGAGCATCCACAAGGCCGAATCAGACGATGGATCTTCCGCATTTGAGGCTTTCTCGACTAGTGACACACCATCGGAATCATCAACAAGGCTATCAGTAATCGGAAGTGACCGGCTTCTCCCAGAAAGAAAATCGGAGAGCACCCAAAAGAAAGTGACAGTCTAGCATAGGAATCCGTATTAGCACATCAAAAAACCACAGAAGATCAGCCGAGAACTCACCGTCAGCGCGATATTCAAATCATCGTCCTGCGAACAAAATTTATACAGGGTATCAACAAGAATCAGAAAGCATGACTTAGGTAATGACCCAAGGAAATCAGAACAGATCAACTGTAAAGAATTAAAGGCGGACCTGATGAGCTTCCCAGACCGTGTTAATAGGATTGGTGATTGACTCTCGGCATCACGTGTGCTCTCATCCCCAAACGTCTTCTGAATAAAGATGCTGCCAATCACTTCGAACGTAATCTCCCAACCACTAAGAAGTGCATCGCCGCAATCATCAAGTAGGCTCTTGAGGCCCTCAAGAATGATCTTATGAATATCAACATCCGTCGAATGAGTAGTCACCGAAGTAGCACGGTCTTCCATCTGTAAGGGTAATAAAGAATCGCGAAGTGCTTGTAGTAGACGAAGCTGGACTCTACTACGTGTCTCATCGTCGAGACTGACGGCAGCTTTAGCAGCTTCCAGCACAAGTTGTACGAGTATCTCTGCGGCGCGAGTGCGAATCTGTGCAGCCGTTGGGGCAGAACCTAGCGTCTTAATAAGTTCAGATGTAATTCGGCCCCAACCTGAGACCTCAGGAGAATAGCTAAGGAGTCTCTCGATATTAATAGCGGCAACTTCACCAATCTTTGCGAGAGCAAATTGATCCTCTTGACTAGGCCCTATGGGTACTGTACCAGGTCCGCTAACGAGTCTCCGATGTGGTCCGGTTGGTGTCCGGAGGCCTGAGATTGGTGGCGGCGAGGAGGGCGATGACTGTGGCCGGCTCGACGGTTCTGAAGCCTGATCAGACTGCTGGTCTAAGAGGCTACAGATTGCGTCTACAACTTCCACAAAAGCAGCGTTGGGAAAATCAACTGTGCTTTCGAATAGTCTAGATGCCGCTGTCTCAACAGCTCTAATCTCAGCACTGAAGTTGGCTAAGAGCGATGCAGCTTCGTTCTCTGCTCTTGGATCTGGTCCCTTTCCGGCCAGTGGGGTTCTTCCGGGAGACTTCCCGGTTGTGAATAGAACAAAGTCAGCCTGCTGAAGTGTTTCCAGGATGATCACCCATGAAGAGCTTAAGGTTGGCCCCAAAGCTATCCCCAGGTTTAAAAGCGCCCGCAGACACAAAAGATTCCGAGTATTCAAAGTCTGTGGTATCGTGTTGGCATCCATAGACGCCTGTCTTTGCCTCTCACCGGCAGCACCCACCGGGGTTACCAGACTATCGACGCTTAAAAGGCCCCTAGCATTGCCCAGGATGCTATTGGGACCTTCGACAGCGGGACTAGGACTAGGCGATTTGGACGAGGTAGTATTAAGACAACCACTGAACACATTTGGTGGGACGGCTGCTTTACCTAGAGTCGTAAGGAAAGCATCTCTCGGAGTTGCGAGATGTAGCAATCCCGCAACATGGGCAAATTTTTGAAAGGCTCGAACTAGACCGTGATAATATTCCGAGTCAAGTGCGGCATATAAAAAGGTGGAACATGTTGCGAGAATGGCTGGCCAGCATTCGTCAATAATAGCAGCACATATTTTGACCTCGCTATACAAGGGATGATCCTTGACAGCTAGGGGATTAAGTGACACTGGATTCTTCTTGAATGATCCAGATCTTTCGACGGAGTTCATCGTGACAGTCCTCTCTACCATTTTGTTTGGGGTTCCATTGTCGTCTTCGTTTGGAGCTGGTGATTCTCTTCCCATCTCTTGCTGTTTAGCACTGCGTTTGCGAACTCGGCTGTCAGGGGGAACCGTAAGCGGCAAGACAAACTTAGCCAACCCCTCAGATAAGGAAGTAATGCAGGATAGAGTTAACGCATATAAGTATGACTCAGGAATAGCTGGCGGTTCAGTCTTGTCTAGTTGGTCTATGCAGGCAACTCTGACCGTGCTCCATTGAGAGCTGATCCCAGTGTTATGACCTTCGCCAACAGATCCGCTGATAATCCCAGTAACCCCGCTGGCTTCCAACATTGCCTGATCTGAAGAGCCCCCAAAATTTGCGTATGGGTTAGCTACGGGGATGGTAGATTGGTGGCCTAGTCCGATGACTACTGGCTTTTCGGTGCTAACTCTAACAAACGTGGCGGTTAAGTTTTTCAGAATATCTTTCTCTCCATCTTTAGCATCATAGAATGCGAAGATGCGTCTAAGAAGAGGAGGCTCGGAGAAGATACCGCGGAAAACTTCCATGCATAACGCTCTCCTCCAAGTAGCTGTGTCTTGATCTAACAACTGGGTGAGAGTATCAAGAGCTTCACCGCCTTCTGATAGGAGAATATCTAGATGTTTCCGCAATAACGTGTAAAGGATACGTACAAGCCGAACCGAAGTCGCAAAATTCGGTTTCGAGGATATCGCCTTGATAACAAAAGACATTACTCTTGTGCGAAGTATATGCGCTTGTTCCGGATGACGCGATTCTACAAAAATAGCAGCATGTTGGCTCAAAACCGATTCTATCAACTCCAGGCCAAACGTCTGAGGAAGTCCAGTGAACCGAAGATACTCTGGTCGCTGATTTTCGGTCATCAAACAGATGTCCCTGAAAATATGGTAAGCATCCATAGACGCAGCCCGGAGCTGGACATTGCCATTGCCAGTGGGAGCATCGCCAACAAAATTGCCATCAGAAGCAGATTCTAGATCGAGTTAGCTTAGTTATATACATAGGAAAGTTAAGAATGTTAAACTTACTGTCTTCAATTGCTACCTTTTCAAATACTGTCATAACAAGCTGCTGGAGTGTAGCAGCAGCAGTGTTGTTGACAATTCCATTCTTGGTCGTCTGTAAGATGAAACAGATGTTCAGTGCGGTAATTAATAGATCACCTTGGATCTCTTTAGAATAGTTCTGGAGTAAGCTAGGTAGAGCTTGTAGAATCTTGAGTTGCACATCAAGGCCTGCAGAGGTAGCCTCTCGCAGAGCTTCTAAGACAGGACTCAGCTTAGACCGCGGGAGTGCAGTAACAAGGATAAGCCGTGACAAACAGACAATGGCTATCCCGGTAAATTTGGCATTTTTTGTCCCGCACGCGATAACGAACGGGTTAACAAAATTGACCTTCTGAGAGAGTTCTGGTTTTGCTTCGTAAGTATTTCCCCCCAGGAGAGATTGTCTAGAGCAGGGACATACCAGCAGCAAGTTGGGCTTCATTTGCGGCACGGATAGCCTTGAGCTCTTCCAGAGACTTTTCAGCTGCCTAGTAGGTAATGAGTTAGTTAAAAACCCTGATGGCAGAAGAGTAGAATTAAGAACTCTTGGTATAAAGTTAAAGATGAAATTTGGGAGAAGACATGCCTGTCTAAGATCGTTGTGCTTCCGTTTACTCTCTTGTATGAGATTAGTTAACTCCGTAGAGAGGAGCTGAGTGGTCATCTTGGCCAATCCGGTTGAGTAGAATCCATCTGATGAAAACTATTCAATTCTCAGGTTTATAAGTGAGGCGCTTTAAAAGGTGGCCTAGTTTCATTGCAAGATGAATAAAAAAGAATAAAAAGTTTAGGCTGGGTAACTACGCCCAAGTTGAAGTTGTAGTTTCATGCAAGTGATGAGCTTCAGGGTTCTTGCCAGATTCGTCGTAATCGCCCTACGGGATGCCAGGAAATTACTAACCTTAGTAGGCGTTAGGTAATGACAAAGAAGCTGCGCCACAAGCTGACAAGCTTCAGCCATAGTGTCCATTAGTAGTGTACAGGCAAACAGCCCGGACAGCTAGAGTCACAGCCCTGTACGGGCGGTAGCTGCACGCCTAATACGTAATTGCTAAAGACCGTTCTATGAAACGGGCAGCTTTAGAATGTTTCCAAGTTTCACCATGCCATCCAGGTACGTGCACTGAGTACATGTACCCAGGTACATACCTATACACGTACTGCAAGGCGCCCGACAAATACCCCACCATCCCGCATCATTCATTCCATCTTTATCATCGGCATGAGGCTGCGTGCTCTTCTTCTACTCAACACAACACTTTGAATTTCGTTTTCTACATTTAAAGCAGCAAACCACAACCAAACTTAGCCAGATCAAGGCGAACACTCTTTAAATCTATCCTGCTTAGCCACACATTTTCTACTGTGGAATCCAGCGACTACGTCAAAGATGGGTGCGAAAGTCCCCCGAAATTTCCGCCTTCTGGAGGAGCTGGAAAAGGGAGAGAAGGGTCTAGGAGCTGGTATATACATTCCCCCTATCGCCCATTAAATGATCCATTTAGGTCTTATGGAACCTCTACTAATTTATGATCTACGATATCTATAACAGAGGCGTGCTCCTATGGCTTAGACAACCCCGAAGATCTATTGATGTCCGATTGGAACGGTACCATTCTGGGACCTCCTCACGTTAGTCGTAACCACGTCGACCCGTTTGTTCGCGATAAACACTTGAGGAGACTAATAAGTTCAACCGCAGAGCGTACATGAGAATCGCATTTACTCTGTTAAGATGCACTGTGGCGATCAGTATCCTGACAAGCCTCCCACGATCCAGTTCGTCAGCCAAGTCAATCTGCCATGCGTCAACCAAAAGAACGGAATGGTAGACCCGAACCAATTACCTTGTCTAGCCCACTGGAAGAGAGAGAACACCATGGAGACCATCCTGATCGAGCTCCGAAGGTTAGTTCTTTAACGCTTTTCAAGAATATTACCGAATCAGACTAGACTGTAAAATATCTCTAACCACCGTTTGGCAATAGATACATGGCATCCGGCCCGTGCAAGAAGCTGCCTCAACCACCTGAGGGATCAGTATACTCTGGTAATTAGGATGGTATTATGCGCAATCCCAATATGTGGTATACCGGCATTACACATCGACTTGATACTCCTTGGCTTTTTAGTCTTTAGAACATGATTCACGAAAGGGAAGCGGATATCACGAGTTCCTAATTATACTTTGGGACTTGCCATGCCTCCTAAGTGCTATTAGTACTCGCACGAGAGGTATGGACCTAAGGGGAGTTTAAGAATCAGCCAGTCATAGCATTGAAATAAACGTTAAATCCTCATGAGATACCAGTCTTGAGACTCCAGAATTAGCCATGAATCCTACCCGTCTGCTTCCTGGTATACATCCATCCTCATATACGTAGAGATGAAAATAGACACAGCAACCTTTCAGAACCTATGCCTCAGATGCCTACCATACACTGCTGTATATTGTACGTGGATAATGTACCTTTCATTACCCAGATGCTCCGATGCTTTAGATACCGACTTACATGCACGTGACCACGCGAAACCCGGTCATAGCGGAATGAATTCCGTTTTTTCCTGGGAAAAAAAAGCTTTTAGAACTTCGTCCCTAAAGTTGAATTTTCCCCGCGAACCCGGAATTGGACAAAAATACCAGAGGTAACCAACACAGGAGCCTCCCATGTCCATATGCCACAATACCTTATACCGGCCCGCAATTCAAGGCATCGGACAGCATGTATGTAATAAAGATCATCAACCATGCAAACTACTCACTCCTATCCACAAACTACCTATTGTTAAACCTAGAATCGTTATGTCTAACATAAAACAGGCTTCGCCCTATACCGCGCGCTCTTGCGCCAAGCCCCGCTCATCCCTCTACCCGATGACCTAGCCGTTTCCCGGGGTCCCGTTCACCCCATCAAACACCTTATCCGGCGGTCTTTCCGCCGCAACACATCCATTACCAGTCCCCGTCTCATATTTCCCGCTCTCAAGGCCGGCTATCAGATCCTCGGCCTCCTCAAATCCGCCACCTCCTCGTCCGTCGAGAGCCCCAATGCCGATCATTCCTCCATCATATCCTTCCTGCGCGAACGTCTCGAAGAGCGCAACCGCTCGATCGCCGCCAAGGCTGCTCACGCTCCCTATAGTCGCACCCCGCCGAAGCCGTCAACGAGGCCCCGGCCAGATGCCGAGCCTCTCCTAGTAAATGTCACACCCGCGCCCACGCCTCAGAACCCTAACCCGAGGCTTGTATTCGACATACCGTCGCGACCAAGGCCCGCATCAGAGCTCGGCGGCTCTGGACGGCGACGCGTGCCGCACATAGATCTAGCGTCGGACACGCCGTTCCTACGAATTAAGAAGCCCCAACCGGCATATCTAAGCCATATACTGAGGAATAGGATCAAGAAGCGCGTCCAGCGCTTAGAACTTGTACAGGCCTTCCATGAGGTTGAAATACCTGCCGCCGAGCTCGAAGATGACTGGGAAAAAATGATGGCCACAATGTTGTGGAAGCAGGGCAGATCAGCGCAAGAAAGGGAGATACGGAAAGGGGGTAAAAGGCATAATGATGATACCCATTCAAATATGGAACTAGCCGAGGCGGAAGCCATACAGGGCGAATACCAGAGAAACGAGACGTTCCGCAATACAATATACCATGAGGGTATCATGTATACGCAGGAGATGCTGAACCGCGAGCGCGAAGAGCAGGTCGCGCGGGCAGACGCCATGCGCAGGCTGATCAAGGAAGAAGAAAAGCTAGCCAAGCAAGAGAAAGCAGAGAGGGCTGCCAACAGGAGGAAGGTTTGGGAGGCCAAGATGCAGGAATTGCACGGTGAGATGTGGAGGCAGCTCTTCCCTGACCTAGACAAGACAGATAGCTCGAGCACCTAGCCAATGCACCTTCATGCCCTCTAGCCCGAGCCATCCCGCCTGATGTGTAAAGATCCGGAGAAATGCAAATTGCAACGTCATCTCAAACTCACATTATCTAGTGCCATAATTCATAGGTTTTACGTTGTCTAACCCCAATCCAACCCCTAACCGACCTTATAATCCAAATAACTAAGCAATTACGGCGTTCCAGAATGCGCTTACGATATCTTTCGGTCTGAAAGAAGGGGCACGTCCAAGACAAGTGGCAGATGATATCAGGCCTATTTACGGGGAGATCAGACCTAACCATCAAACTATTCCAAGGAATAGATTATCTTACCTCCAATGAATTGGTTTACATCCAGAACAACTCTCCTCGGGGTCGGTGCCTCCGGTTCGTAACGTGGGAAGTAGTAAGCCGCACTATCAGCTAATGCATTGGTCGTCATATTGCCCAGGCCAGCGAAAGGTGGAATCATTCCCCCTGCATGCTGTGCACCACCATAAAAATCCAATGGGGCAGGATTAGGTGTCCAGGAGTTATTTGATGCCGATGGGGGAACTGTACTAGTAGTGGAGGCAGCATCAGGCCCGGCCGTAAAAGCAGAATTTCCTACCATAGGCGGGACAGTAACAGATATCCCTGGAGGAAATGACGAGTCCATATGCGGCATAGGTGTCGTATTTGGAGGTATATTTGGCATATGTTGGGCATGAGGTTGCCCCTCCACGTCCGAGAACGCCCCCGGACGAAGCTCAACAGTGTGTACGTCAGCCGTCGTTGGGATAACCACTCCGTTCTGCGCAAGGTAAGCCTCTACTTCGTCTGCGTCGAACCAAGTGCCCTCCCAACCGCTCATATTAATGTACTGTGAAACACCCAGCAGAGTATCCCGTACCCTCGTCGTCCGTTCATTGAAAGGTCCTATGCCGAATCCTGAGCTCTGATAGCTCGACGACCCCGAAAGGCTGGGAGGGCTCTCCTGACTAGGGAAATGAGTCCCAGAGCCTCCAAGCCGGTGAAAAGGATACTTCCAGTAGCTTAGGGGATCATTCCTCTCCTGATCCAGCATAGCCACAGTCCGCGATCTGATCTCATCGACAGTTTCAAACAGCATGACGAACCCAAAAACACGCCTAAGTCTAGCCGGAGGTGGATGGGGCATTGAGATGAGAGCTGCAGCCCTTTCGAGGGTGTGTCGGTGCAATCTTCGAGCAAACGTCCACTCGTTGAAAGACATGGTTCGTGGTCCCGTGAGCCTGTTCCATGGGTGCTGGGCCCAGGAAGAATAAGCTGGGTCTGGAAAGTTCGAGTCGAAAGACAAATTTGGGCCAAAACTAGCGTTTTCTATAGTCGGCGCTGTGATCACTTCATAGCCATGGGTTTGGGTGCTATTTAACATAGGGTCAAGGGTGGGTATCGCTACAGGTTCGGGCTGGACCGCAGGTTCATGGGAAACAGTAATACCACCCCATAGAGCTGGCGTCTGGTCATTTTCCAGAGCAGATGCAGGCGGCTCCTCATTTATGGCAGTATCATTTTCAGGGTTCTGGGCCTCTTTCTGGCCCTCGCCAGGATGTCCTTCTGGGCTTTCATGTTCATCGGCCTGAGAGCTTTCCTGTTCCTGAGTCTGTTTGATAAGTACCTGAAGCTTTTGAAGCTCCTGGCCGAATTCAGGCGCCTGAGCCAGGAGCCCACGCTGAGATGCGTAGTTGAATAGATTTTGATATGCATTATTAATCTCGTTGTTTACATTTTTGAGGTCGTTTATCTTCGCTTGAAGATCAGTGATAGCATTTTCCTTTCTATTACGGTATGCTCGCTGCGCGAGTCGAATTTGCGTCCGCCGCCGCTAGGATGGATGTAAGTGTAAATATTCAAAAGTTCCTAGGGTTGTATTTTTCAAGAACCAAAGAGAATAGGAATTGGAATTTTGAAGGAAATTTCATATTGAAATTGATACGAGGAAGAAAAATTGAGCCGTCCACTGACCTCGCTAGGCGTTTGGTCCTTCGTTTCAAGACGTGGGCGACCACGAGACCGTTTGGTCTCTTCGGCCGGAACTTCCAATTCACGCTCCGGTGATTTTCTTCCCCTCTTTCTGGGGTTTGAAGCATTGTCGACGGGAACAACAGTGACGTTGGGCTTCAAATTAGTTTTTGAAGCGAGTCGTGTAGTATGTCGCCCATCGTCGTATTGGTCGGCGTTAAGTACGGCCAGGTCGGCGTGAGAATACCGCATTGGTGGTACGTCCGGTAATGGTGCCACCGTATCAGTCGTAGCTAATTGATGTATGGTATTCTCTGGTTGAGAAAACGGCTGCAACCCACTACTCCAAGAAACGTCTCGAGCCAAGGCCGTATCAGCAGACTGACTAGAGTCTATATTTACACTATTTGTATGCTCTGCCAAAGATGAAGACGGATAACTATAGACATTGGATGGGAATGGCAGCATTGCCGCCGTCATGAGGGGTTGCGATGATAAGTCATTTTGTCTAGGAAGCGATTGACCAGGCTGACTGAGTTGGCCCAGCTGTCCTCTATGATCCTGCAGATTGTCATCAACATATTCCGACTGGATGTCGACGTTTGACCGGGGTATCGAGGACATGAGAAGACGACTTTAGTAGGGCCAAAGACCCCATGCTGCGGTACCGATATAGAAGCCAGAAAGCTTTCCAAGTATTCCGTACCGACGCCGAGTGCTACCGTTATAGTGGATAATACCTCTTATGCACCTAATGTAGTACTTATACCTAATAGTATGTGGGAAATATTCAGTAAACCCTTGATAAGGTCCACCCTTTCCCTTGGTATTATTCAATTAGCAATAGGGAAAAATCATTGGGTGGTTTCGTACGAATCGAATAACCGGTATCCGAGGTAATAATTGATGATTAGTGAACATTTAAAGACGGTAAGCTTCGTGACAAATGATAAATCTTTTAACGCGTTTCGTGTTACACGAAAGGCGGCACGTGCTGTTGACTAATCCAACTTGAGGTACGGATCCGTACCTTAGTAGCTAGAACAGGCCGGACAGGTACCTCACCATGACTTGCATATGCCGTTCCGTAAGGGGCTCTCAAGCATATTAGAACAACTTTAGGCCACCTGCTTTTGAATATTCTTACTGACAACATAATTTATAATATCTTGAAGCTTCGTTTATCATATTTATCTATTCCTTGCTTTATGAACAAAACATGTACTGTTCTAACTCAGGTAGCTTAGGTTAGGTACCTAGTTATCTTAACCAACATACCTTCTTCAAACACCCTTTATTGTTGCTTGACGGCTTCGAAGATTCCGTGATAAGTACAATTCTCGTCCATTGCCTTGTATCTCTCTCCTCCGCTAACGCCACGGCCCGTCCTCCTTGTGTTCCCGAGAATGGCCGTAGCACGGGGTAGTCTATACTTCTCTATCTGCTTTAGAATCGTCGGAACATCATCGCGGGTTACGCCAGGCTCTATTAATAGCCGGAATGCCTCTGCATCTTCAATGCTAACATTGGCACCCTGGCCTTGCATCGGCGTCATGGCGTGAGCGGCATCGCCAATGAGGATGGCGCGACCTGTAGTCCATCTTTCAAGGGGTTCCATGTCCTGGAGCTCGCTTACCTTCAATTGTGTCGACGACACACTAAGTACTCGTTAGCCACAATTCACTTCTCTGTTATGTGATACGATAGACATAGGCCAGGCACATACCTAATGAGTGTTTTCAAGCTCGCATCATAGTCATCGAAGATCCTCAGCAATTCCTTGGGATCTCCCCCCGCAAACCACGACTGTGCTGTGCTATCCTTTTCTTCTCTAGTGGCAAAGACACAAGAAATGTTCATGTAATCGGTGTGGCGGAGGGGGTATACGACTACAATGCGACCAGAGCCGTCGCGAGCCTCAAATATCTGGATACGCTTGTCCTTGTTCTTCAAGCTCTGCCACCAGTCTGGTAACCCACCAAGGGCTTCGATAGCTTGATCGGCAGAGACGACCACTCGATAACAAGTCATCCCATTCCTCTTAGGTTGCGGGCAGTTTGAGCCAGCGATCAAACGTCTCGAGCGAGAATGAATACCATCAGCGACTAGAACATTGTTAGATCATTACCTAGCAAAGATGTTCGCATAAGACCCATACCAACGATTACATCTGCTTTAGCTTTCGTGCCGTCGTCTAGAGTAACCTCGCCAGCTTCGGGGTCGATATCTCGGGCACCATTGTTGAATATGACCGTGGCAGGCTCACCGCCAATACCCAGATCCTTAGACGGAGCAGTGGCCAGGCGTAATAGTTCGGCTCTGAAGTCAGCCCGCATATGGGATAGGGCTGGTGCGCCGTATTTTTCTTCGAAAGGGAACTCGGCATCAAAGATGATGTTGCCCTGCTTATCCAGAGTCCTGAACCCCTTAACCAGAACAGAACCTGTTCTCCCCGGATCGAAGCCTAATTGGTTCATAATTTTGATGGCATTAGGGTAGTTTATAATTCCCTGGCCTCCGGTCGCGGTCGAAGGGCTACTTTGCTCGTACACAGTAACCTGGCACTTCTCCCGCAATACACGAGCCGTGGCCAGGCCAGCGAGCCCTGAGCCAACTACGATGACTCTGAGTTGGTCTTTTCCAGTCATGGCGAACAGGGTTGATTATGGTTTCCGAGAACAGAAAATCTGGCTTGGTGATCCTTGAAGGCCTAGCCTGGCTTATAAGCCAGCTTGAATTGAAGTAAAAGAAGGCAAAGGCCGGATATGAAGTAGCCACAATTGCCACCCCTCTACGATAGGAAACAGTAATATATAAGATGCCTGACTACGGGCGTATTCAGTTTCTTTTATGTTTAACGAGATCGGGTCCTACCCAAAATATAGTGCCTACCGCCACCTTGAGTGGGTGCTATCAATAGACATTTATGAGGCATCATCGTTGCAGTCGCACGAAAGCCGAAGCAGCACCGCGTCTCCCGCCCAAGATTTCGGACCTCCGTTTCGACGAATGGGTGGTATATTTGTGCAGTTATCCGAATACTTTCTTCGGCTTTAGATGCGAGTTTTGGATACGTCAAGTACCTAAGGTTAGACCCCTACAGAGTAAAGATCTATATCGGACCCTTTCATCCAGATAACAGCCTCGAGCAATAAAGCTACGTCAAGCATGGCTTTCAGCTATACCCTAACGGGATCGTCCCACCACACGTGAACGACATTGAACTCCACATAGGTAAGGGGCTTGAAGAAATATAGATCTATTGATGCGGCCTTTAAATTGTGGTAGCTGCCCAGAAAAACGGCGAAGTAACCATTGGAAACTATACTCTGTTTCAGTTAATAGGTACCTTACTTCAGGGGGGTTCATATCTACCTCCCTAACCACGCACAGAAGGCATGAAGTGTATATTATATCGACAATCCGACGTCTTTAAATGTCTAGAAAAAATACTACTTTCAGAATAAAGTGAGAACCTATCTCAATAGATCAAGTTTAGATGAGTTATATACTTTACGCTGTACTTAATATCAGGTAGCTACCCAGGTGCTTGAGACATCACTTGCTTTTTTGTTTTTCCTTCTATTTTTTTCAGACGGGTTCGTACAGATTGTCTCCCAAGAAGGGACACTCAAAGAAGGATATCCGACAAGCCCGAGACAGTTATTATTATCAGACATAGCTCGAAAAGCATGAAGCAAAGGTGGTGGTTCTTTTCTTCGTACTTCACAACTTTCTACCCGGACCCTGGATCTGCAGATCTGGGTTTTATATCGACTCACCAACTTTGATTGATTCATTACATTTTCCACATGCCATAATTCATAGCCACAAGTACTTGATTTTGATTTACAACGAACTCCAGGTTCTCGGAGTGGTGAACTAAATGCAGGGGTTTGGTAGCTTTAGGTACCACTCAGGTACCTTCTGGTAGATGCATGACACTCCAGTACACAAGCACATTATCACTGCTTCTTACCTAAAATCAACCTCGCTTCCATAATCCAAACAAGAAGTTACCATTTGCTTAGTATTGTCGCTCTCTGGGAGAGATAAATTCACAGTTTTATAAAAGAATTCACACACATTAAATCCTCCACCCAGGGAGTAGTGAGTTCCTTAAGCCCCTTTGGAAAACCAGTGAGCTAGCTGTGATAATTTTCTTTTAATGTAGAGCATAAAGTGATTCCCAATTCCCAATAATCGTAGTGACTTCTTAGAACCAATGTATTTCGAGAAGCCCGGACATTCTGACGTTTCTAAAATGTATATTAACACTTCCTTGCTTGTTGCCATTCCAATATGCTATGTCTCCAGCTACCGCCGCCTTCTAGTCTAACCACCAGGAGATCATGGTCCCTGCGAACGCATCAAATACCCACATCGGAATGTCCAAACACCTAGGGCATATTAGCCTCGCGGCTCCTTCACCGTCGTCTTCACCGGCCCCAGTGGCACAGTTCAACGGTCCTCTGCTTGCTGTATGCTTTTTATATGCGCTAGTGGCTGGCTCTATCGCGGCCTACTTCCTCACAGACCGAAGGAGGATCCAGCGGCGCGTGAGGAGAAACATAGTCTAAGTACCTAAGTAGGTAGCTATGCAAGCCATATCGAACGTAGATTGTGGCTACCTACCTAGGTAGGTAGGCATGCCAATTTCTACTAGAGTTCCGAATTTCCCTACTCTGGAGTTAATTACAATTACCAAATATAAATACTCCTTTTCCCGAATAGTTATATTGAGCTATGAGATCTGATCTGTTTCCAGTCAATTTTAAATATTTGCTGACCTGTTCGGTAAAATACACGTACATGCGATCTACCTCTACCAAGGTCCTACCACTTTGATGCTCCACTAAGCATAAGTGCGTCTCTTGGCTTTGGATAAATGCTGCCGAATGCCAATCAACTCAAGTACAGCTGCACTCCAAAACTCGATGTCATAACTTCCTAGCACCATGATATTATACTACGGTAGGGGCTTCTAATATAGAGGTCTGGCATAAATTTTGCAGTGTGATCAAGGAAGTCTCCTTGTTATCGCTCCTTTCTCCCCATCTTTATGGGTCGACAACTTCAAGCCTTGCACGTAACCAGGCTCCATACCCGGCAAACATGCCAACATGCTTCCACATCCCGCAGAAGTCCGCCAATAGCCTATATCTCTCTTTTATGTACATCTCCTTTCCATTCTCATCTCCTCCGTCTAGTTCGCAAGCAATTGCATAGGCAACTTTACTTAAACATACGGGGCATAGGTAAGGAGGCTGTCGGACATCTTCCGCTATCCGCGAAGACCCCTGCATAACGCATGCATAATAAATGCAATGGTCCAGACCAAGGCAGTGACCGAGTTCATGTACCGCAGTTCTTGCGATTCTCGAGAACCACAGCCCTTTTCGGTCCTCTAGAGTCACAGGTTCTTGGAGACTTCTTACTGCCTCCAAGGCTGCCCATAATGGTCCAGAAGTACTCCCCCGTTGATCCGTTCCCAAGTGTGATTGCGTATCATTCGCTACACAGATGTCCTCGACGTACGACTTGCAATGAGAGGCGGGCCACATATGCTCAAACTCGATCCCGGCATGGCCGTCCAAAGCAGGATGATATCGAGCAGTGGAAACCACCGACACACGATTACCTCCATATGCCCTACCACAGCAGAAGTCATCATCCTCGTCTTCGTACATATCGTGATCGACAAGTAGAATTATCGAATAGGCTTCTTTAGGTACCATCTCAATAGCAGCGTCGAGGAGATCTTCGAGATTCAGCTGTCCTCCAAAAATGCCGTCTGGGGATGGCCTCGCGCGAATGCGAGTACAGTTGTTGCCTGCGAGGAGGCCAACGTACTGGATCCCGCTGCTTCGCTCTCCCGACTCTTTCGGCTCTGTCCATGGCACGAACTGCAACCTTGTAGGAAAAGGCTTAACAGATAGTCCATGATAGAATGCGCCTGTATACTTAATAATATCATCCAACGGCGGCTGGAGCTTTTCGCTAGCTGACTTCGACCGCTTCTTAACCTTTGGCTGCCGCCATTGCTTCATGTAGTCCACGCCAGGCGTGATTTCAGGTGTATAAGCGACATATAAAGTTTTGCGCTTGCTATTCAGCTTGTTGTTTTTGCGTAACGGTTCGTTAAACCAGGATCGGAACGACTGAGGCGGATATTTGGGGTCATTAGTGAGTTCATCGTCTGGGAGCACCAGTGGGCCTGGGAATACGTCGGCCAGCCTGCTCGCCGATTCCTCTGTAAGTTTCTCCAAAACCGTGGCTGCCTGACCCCTTGCTGCTAGAGGGTTTCTACCCGACTTTGTTGTCGCAGCCAGCCTTCGATCAGGCGTAGGCCATTTATATCCAGCATCTATAGCATATGCTGAAGGCTCTAGCTGTAAGGCTTCGTGTAAGCAGGTTTTCTGAACTCTAGGCATCTCGTAACCTAATGAGAAAAAGAGATTTATGTTAGGTTGACATCTGGACCTAAGTTTATATAACGATTATTCAGAAAGAAGAGAAAATACGAGCTGACGATCATTGTTGCCTAGTTGCTATCAGACTAACATGGACGTTATGCAAGTAGAGGCGGATGTCATCAATGGAACGATTTATTTAGTTATGCGGTAGAGTATTTATTCACTTATCCAATTTACTTGCTAAGAGCCTCTTTCAGTAACGTCTGAACCTCACACTTCACGATACATCTCTATGAACCTAAATTAAATCAATCAAATTATTGCCAACCTTAGGCGCCTATATACTTATATAATCCATATATAGGTGTATTTTATGAGATACTTTATGGCCCGATAAGGTCTCATGACCGGGACACAACCCTGATCTCTCAGCTTTGACTAACATTGTCTCATACAAATAGGTATACCTAAGGTACCTATCCATACAATAGTAGAATTACTGCATATTCTGTGCTACTACGATGGGTTATTATCAGTGATTATCTGTACGAATGGTCTTGTTGTCCATTGAGGGTGGTTGAAATCTATCACGACAGCTCTGCATACGTATGCGCTTCTTCTAGCTGTGGAGCAGTTGTAAGAACGTCAGATCACTGTAAGTCTCTATAAGTCATCCAACAATAGATAATATGTTTACCTTGCACCACATATAAATCATACTGGTATAAATCTTTAATACTATCTCTGTACTATGCCAGCAACTTCCTTGCTTATAAGCGTTATACCAGGTAGTAAATATGTCATTCGCCGAGTGGTAATAGGTAAATCAGCAAAGATAATGCCCTAGAATCTAAGTTCCCCATGAAGTTCAATTAACTACAGTACCGATAACGACTCTACCTGCTAGTGTGAGTGTGCTTACACTTCACCTATATAAGATTATACCTATTGGTAAACTTAGCTAGGTAGTAGTTAGTCCGGTTGGGAGGCTACTTAAAATACGTTTTCATATCATAGTTATTTGGAAAGTCTCATAAATTATCATTCTATTGGTTACATTAAAAACATTTTGGAGCCTCATGATAGGTTACATCGTGCATCAGTCATGATCTGCGATGTTTGATTTTGCCAACTGGCACGGGGATGGAACGTCAGCTGCGGCACAATCGTTTTCTTTGCCTTTCGTTCCTCCAGCCAGCTGTTATCATTTCACGACAGGCCGCCAGATCCATTTTTCTCAACGTTTTCTACATTCCGTTGAACTTACCTAGACCTAAAATACCTCTCACCTCAACCACACCGAATGTAATTGGATCTAGACCTATCAAGCCGGAATTTGATATACCGGTGCACTCCAAGGGGATCTTTTCCTCTCTCTTCAACTTGAGGCGACATTGAAGAATTATTCTGTATTCTCAGCCCGACGCCATGGGTTCCGTTGAGCAAGGGTCATCAGCG
The DNA here is from genome assembly GCA_037126485.1 of Daldinia eschscholtzii. NCBI lineage: Eukaryota > Fungi > Ascomycota > Sordariomycetes > Xylariales > Hypoxylaceae > Daldinia > Daldinia eschscholtzii. The sequence goes on from JBANMG010000002.1 coordinate 2,293,856, forward strand.
GTGGAGTCAAGCAATGATGAAGCCGTCATTAAGTCTCATATTGAAGAGCTCACCGCGACGCAACTACCCAACTCGGCCATCTACAATTTCCTTCTTTCTGATGTGCGAATTCGCTCTGCGTCGAAGGGATCAGTGACGGCGCGTTTAACACTGACCCGGAACCATATAAACTCGGGCGGTGGTATACACGGCGCCGTCTCTGCCGCCATCGTTGATTGGGCCGGCGGCATGGCAATCGCTACTTGGGACTTACGTCGCCGCACGGGTGTCTCAGTTGACATCCACGTCACTTATCTGTCGTCTGCTGCAGAGGGCGACGAGATAGAGATCACTGCTACAGCTGACAAAGTTGGTGGGACCCTGGCATTTACCCGTGTTGTCATCTCCAAAGTTGTCGACGGCGAAGCTGGTCCTGTTATTGCGAACGGTTCGCATACAAAGTACGCCAAGCAGCGATAGCAATATTAGTATAATGAGATCACGGCGGCTATATTTTGAATATTACTGCGCCCCTAGATGAGGGAAAGAATCCATGTAATTCATCATATTGGCATGATGCCAGAATAGAATTGTCTGCCAATGCGAAGGTTTACCCTTGGCTAGGGTAGCCTTTAATTATACCTAATAGAATGAATTAAATCCAAAAGTATAGGTAGACATTCACTGACTCTTAGTGACGAGGGCGATTTCCTCCGAACGTTCTGTATTATGACAGGCACCTTTATAGCTTCCGTATGAGAGCTTCAGCATTCCGGAGACTAGAAAGACACATCATAGTCAATTTTTATATCACAAAACTACCCTCGAACCGTCTTAGATAAAACTCACGTGGATAGCGCAGTTTTAGGTTATATATTAATAGCTTTTTAATCTTCCTAGCTACTCCAACTACTACACTAAGGGGTATTTAGACACCTCCATTTTCAAAGTGATCTCTACATGCATATATCAGATCAATCAAGACATGGATAAGCCTTATAATTGGTCAACTCTCTCTCTCATCATGGCTGAGATAGGGATATACTACGGTGAAAAGCTACGGCTTTGTCCTGAGATGTTTCCTGCGTAGAGTCCCTTGCATGAGTGAACAAAACGAAGTATATTCTTATTGGAACCCAAGTGGCATAGTTCTATGTGTTAGTAAGTCTGGTCACCTTCAAGTTGGAGTCATATTCAAGAATAGTACACTACCGCCTCCCATTTCAGCTTTACATAAGTCCTGTATTCAGGAGCTCTCATATATTGTGGGCGTATATCGATCAAGATCGTCGACTAGGGTGCTAGTCTAGAGGATGAGAGTCGTGATCATGAACTGGTCACGAACAGGAAGTATGTAGGGCCTTCTCAAGACCGCATATCATTAGGAGAACGAACTTCTTTAAGGATATAAGTGAGAAAGCGCCCTTGCTAACCCTTCAATTCGAACCCTGAAGCTCATAATGAGAGCTTCCTCTGTCTGAGAGCAACCCGAATATACCAGTGGAGCCATGGCCACTTCCAGGGGCTCAGGCTTATCCCACATCAACCCATGATTCTTCAATCAATGGGTCATTTATTACGAAGTGGTATTTTATAGCATATCTCGCAGGAACAATTCAATTCCAGAAAATTGTATGGTGCAATGAGCGTTATCTCGCACTCTCTCGGAAATGCTTTATTCTGGAACCCGTTGTGGATCGTTCTTATACCACATATGAGAAGTCCGTATGGGGGTTTCCTTAATCCTACATCTTTGATATCAACTGATGGTCTGGTGTCGGTCCAACAAGCAGACGCACGTAAGAGTCTAAAGTGCAAGGCGCTCGCTTTACATCCTTATATACCGCTTCCAAGGGTTTTTTTTGGATGCACCTACGTCCATTTTAGGTTAAGTTAAGCTGAATAGTATGAAGGATGTATTGTTCTGATAGGCCAGTGATAGGCATTGACTGGCACATATCGAATATAGAAAGCTACCTACCTATCCTACTAACCATTACCAGTACACCCGGAGCGGAGCTGTCACGGCACTTGAACCTCACGGAGAAGGCTTTGGGAGGTGGAGTTAAAGATTAAGTGGGGGATATGATCCGTAGGATCATGATCGCCCGAAATATATCAAGTGAACTAACTAACGGACCAACCGCTGCAAGCGTGGTCGGTGGCTTAGGTCTGCCAGGATAGAGTGAATAGGGTGACTATGGGTGTGAAATGGGTGTAGACCAGGTCTCGTATTAGGTAAATCCAAGGAAGTATCAAGCAACACTGGCGGTGGAGGACCCTGTTCTCCCCTCAATGCCAGTACGATTAACCACGACGTGGGACAAGACACGTCGAAGTAGGTGCTGCGATGCTCTAGAGCAAAACATATTACCTTGGGCCGTCTCGCTTCTAGAACTCCCTTGCTTCAGCGATCATCTATAGAATCTACGGATTAGGATATTTTTAATGTAATAGTGATGTGCATGAATAGTATCGAAGCGATGCAGGTGATCATTGATAGAGAGCCTACCTGATGAATATTATGCCTTTAGAGGGTGTCCATATCGTGAGCAATGCCGACACACGCCGAAGATGCTTGCAGTCTGGCTTCTCGCGCGTGATAGCATCCACATTCGTACACTATAAACAGCGACGTGCTTCTTCGACATGTGAAGAAAGAAGACGTGGCTATTGACGAGACGCATTACGTACTAACTCATGGATATTTAACAGGCATGACTAACTTAGGAGCACATGTAAAAAAAGAAAAGACAACGTCTTTTAATCAGAGGCCGGTTATTCGACTGCTGCGGGCTACTATGACTATGTTTGCTCCTGGGTTGTTTTAATGTTCTTTCTCGCAATGCATTGAAGTTCGACCGGAACTACCGGTAGACATGTCCGGGAGGGACAACGCATGAGCGGAAACGAGGTGATGACCCTAGTGATTAGCGGTCCTGCACCCCCTTCACTGATGGCGTGAGCTCCCAAGATCCCCGATGTAGGAATCGATGGGAAAAACTTCCCCAGATTGGACTACACGTAGCTAAGCGGGTTGTCCCCAAGATTTGGGCTCTATTGGGAGTTAACGACTAGGCCTAGGTGCGTCTAAAAGTCCCACTAGAATGAAGCTGCTGCTCTCCTGAGCCGCTTCGTATCTTTACAGTTGGAAAGCAATGCGTGTGTGCGTGTCCTTTTTCTAGATCTTCAAGCTGTAGGCGGTGGCAAGGGTGATATATCCACACAGTCCCTTGTACTGTACGCGGCAGGCAGTATCAGAGTGCGTTGCTAGCGACCTGTCGTAGGATGTTGTTTAGAAAGTACGACTCAGAAGAGGCATACAGAAAGAGGAGTCGCCGCAGTGGGCGACAGCAATATGCATCATCCTGGATCTTGCGGCGAATGTACCCGCCGGACGTGGGTTGCGACGGATCTTTCGCGCTGTATGAACGGCTATTGTTGACCAGGGGGGACGATGGTGTAGGGTGTAGAGGAAGCCAACTAGTGTGGATTCCAGAGCCGGTGCGCTTGGAAGTCTGCATTCGTCTTTGACTAACGAATAGGCATCGGCTTTCTCTATAGGGAAAATCATGACACATGTGTGTGCAACGGAATAGACCGCTGTCAAGAACGCCCCTGGTTCACAATCGGTGTGACGGTGAGCTGGTGTGTCTCGCCATGTTGAAGAATAAGAGAGCCGTCGCCGGCCATCATCCAATCGTAGGCTTTAGAGCAAGCCCACTTGTCGGTCAGTATGGACGAATGATATAGCTAGAACGGTTCTATCTAAACGCCTAAAATCGATGGTAAGTCTCCGATCAAGAGACAAGTGGAGAATCAAAGTTCTTCTTACGCATGTGCACGCCTTACGTTGTAGGCAGGTAGGTATACAATTCAACGAGACGGATGTAATATACATTGATAAATAGCATGATGTTAGTATGATGCAGATGCTCTATTGTCAACATTGCAGTCTGGGCCAATGTGTTATACGTAAGGTACCTAAAGTACTGCGACTTTTTAGTTCTCACTAGAAATCCCAGCTCATGCTTAAGAAAAAGAAAACTGAGCAAGCAGCATGACCATTCAGCTCGCCTACCTGGTAGGCATGACCCGAAATAGAAACAGGACAGCTGCAGAATGTTGATTTAGGACAACAATGGGATATGCCCCAGCCGTGCTTTTAGAATAGAAGTCGAATACAGCTCTGAGTAATCTGTACCTACAGTAGAGCTTACAAGAGCTGCGATGAACACTCTGTGCCGCAGGTGGAGTAGCCTACAGGATCGTGTTATAGGTAGGCAGGTAGTATTAGCAGACGTAGGAGTGCGCAGTCCTGCGGCGAGGCGGAACAAGGTGGATCGTGGATAGACTGTTCAATCAAACAGGCAGACTTCGCATGCAATTTCGCCCTTTGAAACGCGAAGTTAGCTGTCATGATATCCCCTGTATAATATAAAAAATTTTATCTTAATGTGCCCGGGATCATGTTATTACAGAGGAGCGTTTATTGTTAAGTTTATGTCTCAGGTCTAGATATTAGCCACGCCGTTTTGTTGCCTTTATGTGTTTGGTCGCTGCTATGTGCTAGATGTGCTATATATTATACTATAGGTCTAAGTACCTAGCTACCTAGATTTGCCAGTGCATTGATTGCCTTTGGTAGGCCTTCAAGGGTGTGTATATACCACTTGTACCGTAGGAGACGGGAATGTCTTTAGTGGGGAATAGAAAGCCCTTGATATCTTAAACGTGGGAAGGGATCGCGGGAGCGGGAGGTCGAGATTACGGGTAGCGGAAACGAGATACTAGTACGAGCAGGGTTAGAAAGATTCTAGTTGGGTTGGCCCTTGGTAGTCGGCGAACTGGGCATAATGTGTCCTGCCGCTTCTAGACAGGATAGGGTTCCCCGGCTCTGCTTTCAGCCAGTGTACCGGCCGAGAAAGGGACAGAAAAAAATAAAAGTCGCGGTCAGATTCTGCATTTCACTTGAAAGCATTGAAACCTATTCACGGACATATGTAGTAGTATGAAGGTGGGACAACTCAGCACATGGCACCTGCAGTAGCGACTGCATCTCAGCAGCAGGGTCTTGTCTACCGTTGTAGGTATGTAGGTAAGTATCGTTGTATTGTAATAGTCGGAAAGGAACACCGCATCCGCTATGTTGGAGGACCGGGTGGTGGCAGACGTTACAGCGCACGTGGATTTGGGAACAGGGTAAAGCTGTTGACGAAGTGCCGTTTTGCTTTTTTTTCTCTTTTTTTCTTTTCCCTTTTTTCCTTCTTAATCCCACGTTGAATTTTGCCCAGATGCATTACATGTAAGACCAATAAGATGTTATAATAATGCGGCTTATATACCTAGGTCTTACATACCTGATGTACCTTGATGTACTTGCAGTACCTGAAAGTTGATTCAAGGCCATGGTTAATTATCTTGTGGAATGCGGAGATCGAAAAAGAGACAAGCAGGGAAAATCGGAATGACGAACATCTGATACAATGACATCCCTGACCTGAAATTTCGCATAGATGATAGTATATGAAAGGTGTTAATTATAGCAAGGTACGCCTATAATTCAAGTCATGGACAGTCAATGCTTTATGTACCAAGATTTAGGCCGAAGTCACTTTCTGACATACCACGTACACTCGGTTAAGACGAGTAGCTGTCCTGATTGGATTTGCCGGCATGATGGCGTCGACATTTATTTGATATAGTTTGCTTTTTCTTCAGTCTTATGCTTGCCGCATTTAGAAATGCACAGCATCTTGCCGGCAATGAATTTCCAAAAGCGAACATGAAAAACGCCTCTTCGTCATAAGGGTCTGGACGTAATTAGCTCGTTTGTTAAATCTGGGGTCCGGCCCATGGCGCTGGGAGCTTGAAGAAGCCCGAGGGTGTTCCAGACGCTTAGCCGGCCTGTGCGCTTATATCGGGGTTACAGCCCAAAGCGCAATGCAATGACCAACATAACGATACGTCTTCTACTATGAAGTATACGACCTGGACTCCGGACAATCCAGAAAAGTTTATCATTATAGCGCCGGGTAGAGCTATGGCCAGTTTCGCTCCCACCTTCATGCTGGAGATGGGTTAGCGGGGGTGTCGTTTCAGGTAATAGTTGAGCGAAGTGATGGCTGGTAACGACGTGGGTAGGATGGTGGGTTGAAGAGCTACGCGGCTTTTCCTTATCCGCCCATCGCATAAAGCTGTTGTTTCCAGCAACCAAAGCAGCAACCAAAGAGAGCTAACCAATATACTTATATTAGGTAGATACTTTATAGGTATTGTAGGTATATCAAGTATAGCTACCTCTTATCTAGGAGGGACCTAGTTTGATACATACATACCTAGGTACGTCTCAAAGGAGAAAGTGCATCGCTATACGTATTGGCGACGAAGTTGTTGTTGTTTAGGTACTTGATTAAGCAAGCTATGGCGTTCTGACCTATCTGCATGCACATATAAAAAAGCACGTTTACGACTTGTCGTTAGCTACCTAGCTACCCAGATGCTAAATGATCTGCTCGTTAGAACCTAGTACCCTGTAGCATCGCCGTGGCGCTTAGCGTCATTGATGGCGACAGCCTACCGAGGGAGATGTTACCGGGAACGGCCGGGGAGTTGACCAGGACGGGATGAACAGTTGAGATGGGATGAGTGCCGGGACTTCACTTGATTGGAAGCCTACTAGGGTTAAGGATTATGCCAGGCTCTTGGTAACAATCTGTTACGCAGTTTGTAGAGAAATCTCGTGGGGAAGGTCCCTTGATTCCGAGGTCGAGACGAAAAGACAAGGGGGGGTGGTAAGTTGCCGTCTGACTTGGCATTCCTAGATCCAGGTAAAACATTCGCAGGATGCGTTGCGTCGCGGCGGTAGCGGGCTCGATTTAAGCTAGCATATCAGAACTTGGTGCTACTATGCGGCTTATACTATAACTCATCGCGAACCATGGTCGGGCGATCCGTGGAGTCTAATGTAGGTACGGCAACGGAGTAAGTGTGTGTGATCCCGTCTCAGCTTATGTGTGGTAAAGTTCAAAATAATACAATGTAGATAGCCTTACATGACCACGGTCTCTTCAACTTTGGCTGGCATCTCACCATCTCATCATCTCGCCATCTCACCTTAACAATCCCCCCAATCCCCCCAATCCCCAGATCGTGGTTATCAATCTAAAAAGCGGGATGAGGATCTGGAATGAACCGCGAGTTTTAATGATCTGGCTATCAGTTTCCGAAGTTACCAGGAGATGCACAAAGTTAGCCCACGGGTTGGGATAATAGCAACCCGTCTATCTAACCGGGAAGTTTGAAGAGGATGTGGTGGGCAGGGATGATGACAAGAGTAACCCGTCATGTTTTTGTTGGGCTGATATTTGATTGATTGCATATTATTGCAACAATGCGCGAGTCCATACAATTTCCTGTACCCCTTCATCGTAGGTCTCAGTAAGGTTCGAATATTAATACGGCGCATGACGGTATATAACGCACAATGAATTACTTACAACATCTTCTGTACGAAGTACGTCTCTCTGTATACGTCTGTATACATGTACGTCTGTATATAGTATTTGGCCCATCAAAGCTCCCGGTTGAGGAGTGAAGGCCGATCCCCCACTTCAAGCCACTGACCTGTCCCGGGAGTCATGCATGCCACATACTGGCGGTGTACGCGCACAGAGAAGATTTTACATCGTCTTTCTCGGCTTCAGGGCCTCATGCCTCCAACGCTAGATTCAACACCTTGTGCCCATTGCTACCCTTAAGGAAAGTAACCTCATCAGTGTCATCCTCCTCTTTCTCAACAACAACAACATCGTCATCATCATCATCATCATCCTTATCTTCCTTTTCAACCCGGTCACGAACCAGCCAGTCCGCCAATATTGTACACTAACAAGCGAGCCACCTCTCGAGTCTGATTCACTCTTGCAGTCTAGCTTACCATCCACACCGATCCGGAATACACCCCACTGGTAGGCTCTCATCTGCAATGCTCCGACAAAACCCTGGATATGCATGCACGCCAGTGGCCATTCTGCATGAGTTAGACGAACAGCATAAGCGAGACAAGTGTCCAAAGCCCTATCGAATGCCTTATTATGTTACTAGGTTAGTGGGCGTGGTGTGTTTCATCGCGCAAGGTTGGTCAAGTGGCTCCCGAGTAAGTATTTGTACGACGAGAGAAACGGTTTTGATTGTCTAGCTATTATTATATCTCTCGCAGTATATCGCATCATCCTTCGACATTGTCCTCATCATCATCGATCAGTAATACCGTAGCTGCAATGATCATCTGCGAGTGCATGAGCAACGAATCATCTTACACTATCAGCTATATGCGTTGGGAAATTTCTCCCTCTGGAGCTCCAGACTCCCGGCCTGATCTCCGTCTTCCCGACAAGATCAGTGTGACCATGATGGACCATTATGGGCCACGATGGGCCAACAGTACATCCTTACGCAGATACCTACTTACATATTTACTTAGCTACCTACCTAAATCTAACCTGACCTGACCTGACCTGACGCAGCAATACTACTGTGTGCGGTCTAATGTACTATGCTATGTACTATGCCATGTACTATGCAGGGTCAAGAACGTGACAAGTTTGGGATGCCCGATGCTGCTTTGACAGCTGGCCTCACATGTTACGGCCACCCGAAGGGCTACACGCGATGCAGCTCTACTATGTATAGGTAACTACCTATGCATTGCGCAGGTCAATGCCTTGGCGGCCACGAACCGCAGAACTAAGGTATAAGCGTATTTCTTCGTCCCGGGTAGTCCTGGGTAAATCATGGCTACGTAGGTTAGCTCTGCCGCTATCCAGGCTGTCAGGGCATCAATGCCGGTTCGCGTCGCGCCAAATCTCTAGGTAACCCAGGATCTTTGGGTTTGAGGGTTGCTGCCGAAGCCTATCTCAACTCCAAGAAAAGCAAGGAAAAGAAAAGTACAGAAAGCAAGGATGGATAATGTAGCTCCTCGCCTCTCGCCCAATCCCTCCTCGTTGTGCAGAGTTCCGTGGCGCTCTTACGTACATGGCTAAAATGACCGACCAAGATCTGGGCAAACGCCAGACGCCTTGCTCGTCCTCCCAGCCATCTCTCCTGGTTCATCCCGAATTTTCTAATCCTGTTCATCCTGATCAAGATTATTTCCCAATTTAGGGAATTATACTACTTTTTTCAATCAATTGCCATCGCACTATCTCAAAATGGCATGTAGAGTGTGGGAGAAGCTTTTTTAGCCATCGCCAGCTGGACCTCAGTCTGTCCTGGTATTCTCAGGCTGCCTCACGTGCTCCAGTTTCATTGAGCGCGGCACATCAAATGTATCGTATCACTGCATGATTCTATAACTAGCAGTCTTGTCTTATTTCGTATGCATAGTCTTGCAACCTGTAATACTTAAGCCTTAGTAGTAGTGTGTCATACGCCTACCTATACTTCTTTTCGTGACGCCGGGGTACATAAAAGGAACGAAGGATATAAGATAATTCGAGTCTTAGCGAATCGGCGCCAGCAAGCTTGCATTAGTCTGGTTTTGCTCTTATTCCTCCTACTCTTTCTAGAACAATGATGAAAGGGGTTCAGTTACGGAGACTCCATTCGGCACGTCAATCACCGCTACAAATACATACCTACCTATACATATATTTTTATATTTCGCGACTACGCGTATCTCTTCCCCCCCCTCTCTCTTGGGGTTGGTTAATAGTTACTGCTACTAGGTAGGCGACTAGATGACGAGCTAGGTTAGGGCTTAAGGATTCAGGAACCCGAAGATTACTTCGCCACACGAACGCTACCCCTTTATTATTAGTCTAGGTAGAACCCTGAACCATGTTCAAAATCTCTTGGGGGCCTTGCAGCACGACATCCGACCAACCTAAATGTTTTTCTTTGACGTGCTACAGCAGCTGTCAGCATTTTAAGGTAGGGGAACGAGATGGATGCCGCGCGTGTCAACCTGGAGGTGGTGAAGGCCGGATCGTCCTACCCATTTTAGCGCTTGATGGCTTCTCTTCCATGCGCATTCTGGACATGGGCCGTAGAAGCTTCTGAAACGCAGCCGGTCCAGGCCCGGCTAGAGATTCCGTCCGATCTTGGAATAACAAGACGGATAGCCTGGTCCAGTTAGCGGTAGACCCGTAGCTAACCAGCAAAAAAAAACCAGCCTACCAGCCTAAACCTTCTCTCATTTCTTATGGGTTTGGGAGCGGCATTCTTTTACGGTTCGGGTGCTAAGCTGATTCGGCGAATTCAGATCTTCCATGACCACACAAATGTAACGGGACTGGCGGGACAGCGACCTAACGCAGTACACTACTGAAAATATTGCCCACACCTAATCAACCAAATGTGGGAGCATGTCACGCTCGGCAGGGTATCGGCTTCTTATGTTCATATGATTACGAGAGAGGTGACAAGGACGAAAGGAAAGGGAAAATGATGTTAATGAAAATAAAATAAAGAAGAGGAAAAAACACGAAAGAACTTTGCTGGGTTAATTTAACGTGAGTGGTCTTTCTGGTACATAGTTACTGGGCAGGCGGGCAGGCCACTCAGTAGTCGCCTTTTTTCTCAAGAGAAACATACCATACCAGCATTACATTACCTAGACCATAGGACCCATGGGCCATGGCAGATCTTTTTAGTACATGGGGTTCCGGAAAACGTAAAGGTAGGTACCAGAAGGTAAAGGTACCTATACTTGGACGGCGTTAATTACTAGGTGGCATCGGCCCTCCTCGAAAGCTACTTTAAAAGAGGGACGATGCAATTGATGTACCATACTTGGCACTGCCCGCGGATTACACATTTTGATGGGTAGTGGAGCATTTTCTCTTCTTCACCGTTCACGCTCCTCCACTTCGCATGCGAGGGGGGGCGTAGTCTCTTTCGCGCATATCTGCACTTACTGTTCGGCTCTAGAAGGGGGGTCTTGTATTGTACCTTTGTCGCCTACCACGTCTCTTGTCAGTCTCTATCATGTGCGTGTGCTAGGTAGGTAGGTAGATAGTCTTGATCACTCGTCTATTTGTTACTCACTACCTACTTGTATGTTTCTATTCGGCAGTCTCTCTCTCTCTCTCTCTCTGTTCCTCTCTCAGTCTTCCACTGTACTCTACGTATTTTTGGAGGAATAGGTAGTCTCAACTTGCATACAAGTCCATACAGCCCGTACAGCCCGTACAAAACCGGGGTTCGGGTTGGTGGACTGCACACTGTGCAAGATTCTTCTTCTCGCCGGTTCAAAAATCTAAAGAGTCCTCATACCAACCAGGCTCCAGTTGTATTTCGAAAAGGACTCATTTGAATCCCTAGTCGTTATCCGCTTTCTCCCTGTTAGTACCTATCAAAATATTAGATATATTAGTAGTATTACTGGAAATCTTAAGCACGCTTATATTTAAATCGACATATATCGTGCCCTGCTGGAACCATCTAGGTAATAGGTACGCACGTGGGGATAAAAGAAGCGCGTAGGCGCGTTGGGGTTCCGCGTTCGAGATGTCTGGTGCGGGAGTGCAAGCATCAATCTCTCACCTGTCCGCTGCAAAGCACGGACAGATGAACAGGCGGCCCATGTATAATACATATGTACAATATAATACATACATCTCCGGATGGATACAAAAGCTTGAAGGGTCGCTCCCCTGTCACTCCCTCTGCTACATATTTCGTCGTTGACAACGTTGACAGCGCCCCATGCAGGCTTGTTTATGTACCTAGCTGCGAGGGTATTCCTGCAGCTAGACCCCCTGTCGTATCAAGTATGTGTACTTTTTTATAATCGAGCATGGTTTCGTCAGCATAGGCCAGCTCTTTCGGTATGAGGTGTATGAGGTACCAGTAGCCAAGGCGGAGCCTAGGAGGTAGTTATTATACCAATCATGAACTCACAGTACAACGTGGTCGAGCTTCGTGTACATCCATCAAGGGTATCTATCTCCTTAAGGTCTACCCTCGAGGGTCGAGTACCTACCGGTTGATCCCCTAGACCTTTGGGGCCCACCATCGTCATTCTCCCCCCGTACAATCACAGTGCTTAATGTTGGCATTTTTCTCTCGACCTTTCTGCAGTTATTGGCTAGATCATACCACTGTCGTTTGTGTTGAATATCTACTGTGCCATCTGTACCTCTTGAGCCGTACATATTTGTCTAGCCTATGCCTTTCCGTTGGTAGTATGATATACCATACATAGTTTATTCTTCTCCACATTGGAAATCCACCCAAATACATGACAAGCTCCAGAATCGCCTTCTGAACAGTTACCACGAGGACGTCGTGTTGTCTTCATTATCGATTTCCTACTGGCCCTATCGACGACCTTTGGAAAACCTGGCTACGGTAACGACTGTCTATATCTCCTTTGCACGACCACCCTATCGATGTTGCTGGAAGATCCCGGAAAGCGGAAAGACCCCCACGAAGCTATCGCCCACCTTGCCGAATCATCTGTCTTTTCTATTTCGTCTTAGGTTAGAACTTTGTCAGGATTTGTAAAATCTCGAAATTGCATCACCATACCTACAATCAGCTTCAATTCGTCTAAACTGACTTGGACGAGCATCTCTTCGACAAGAGGAACTTTAGACTGCTGCGAACCCGTCCCTCTCTAGGCTGAGATTGGTTCCGAGCAACGGCGGTATTCTAAACTTATGAGCTCCCAAGTTCATACACCAAGGTTCAAGTTTAGAATTTCAGCCATCTGGACAGAGCAGTCCGGTCCGACCGAACTTGAAATAGTGATATATTAACCGCGTCGTCTTGAAAGCGCAAGCCGGATAACCTTCAGTAGCGCCTGATTTCCGAGTTTGGATTGAAACGGTCAAAGGCTCCATTACTATACGAATGCAAAGTCGCGAGACCTTGCAGACTAATCCATCCGCTAGGTATTGTGAAAACAACTCCTAAAGGATATCAGGTCACTAGGCGCAAGTCTTCTAAGTCGAACAGAGCATCACAAAACGATTGAGGGCCCCTGGTTGAACTTTTCGTCCACTCGTTCTGCAGTACACTGCCGGCTATTCCCTATTACTCTGTGTATCAGGTCGCTGCCTCCAGTAGCTCTCGCCGATCCTGCCTAGGAACACCCACGACCTATCGAAACAAATTCATTGACTACACGAACGGCACGAACTGGGTATCTTACGTCCGGTTTTGATTACCAGTTACCTGTTACAGTCACACTTCCATCGTCTCGAGGCAGCTTTCGACAGTAGGAGATCAGGATCGAGACTGCTCCTCACGATAGCAATTACTCAGTTCATTTACATAGTCATGCGCCTGTTTGCAAATTTCTGGGGGTAAGGATACGTCATTACCGTTTTATTAAGAAGTCGAAGTAGGGAATTGGTATTTGAATGGCCGGAACAGTCCTTTCTGCTTAGGTTGGCTTGTGATTAGGATTGTGTGAAAGGAAGGCCACTACCAATCAGGCTTCCGCAGTAAAACTCCCATTGCATAAAACCCGCCTACAATTAGCGGAAGTGGTGCTTGGTCTTGTTCAACTGGTCATCAAAGAGAGGTTTACGGAGACAGAATTTCAGGAAGAGAGGGGTCAACGCTCGCGCAACAGAAGAGGATAAAACCAGCATTCTGCACGAATTTTGTTCTCCAAGCATCCTCTTTACATACAATCCGTGCTTGGAACCGCACAACCGTTGGCCTGCTCCCGCGCTGACCACGGCCCGTATGAGAGATTAGTTTGATTGGATTTTTTTGGACTCGGCATACCAACCACACATCGCCGTCTCCTGAGCAGAGAGCGGAAAATTCACGATCCCGGAGTGTTTGGATTCTAGAGTGGCGGAACAGAAATATTGGGTTTAGATACCTTAAGTATCGGCGTTGGCAAAACAAGACCTGGATTGTAGGAGGACGAAGGATATACGATACGTAAACGTTAGTTTCTCTAACCCCCATCTTTAATTTCTATATGAACTTTTCAACTCTAGACCATTGGAGAGGAATCTCTTTTTGGCCTAGTTCGAATAAGGGATCTTTTTACTCTGGTAGTCCTGGAGATAGGCATTGGTGTGGACTACAAACCCGCTCTTCATTTTCTACCTTTTCCGCTATTTTCGTTTTGCTGGTTCCGTTTGCTAACAATACATTAAAGGTCGAAATCTATTCAAATTCTTAATTTGATTTGGAGCGAGCCAATCTACATCTGCCTAAAGTGCTTCACAATTTGCACATGAGGTATTATACGAGGAGTCTCGTAAGTTTCTGCCTGGCCTTTACGCCACCAAACCCGGAAAAATCGAGCACATTGTTGACTTATCCAATTAGAAATGGCGTTCCATACTCATCAAGGCAGCCATTGGGTCGGACATGGACCCGGTCCTGGCTACATGCCAGCAATGAGCCCAGCAATGCCTCCTTTGTCAGGAACTCAAGTTCATCATCAACCACATCCACAACCAAGTGGTCCTCAACCCCAACGGTACGCAGACTAGCTACATACCCTTTTTAGAATTCTACATGAGGCACACACTAAACTCCTGCAGCCCCGAGACGTATCGCTTGGAGGTTCTACAGCAGCCGACTATGGCTAAAGCTGCCAACGGCAAAGACAAAGGTACTATTTGCATACCGTATTTTGCTTGACTAAACGCTGACTTGAGTAGACCGTAAGCCCGTTGACCCGCCTCCCATTCTCCAGTTGCACGTTCCGAGCGATGAGGACCCCGATGGCGTATACCGGCAAAGTAAGTATTTAGTTTGCTCCAGAAATATGCAAATTACTGACTTCTTCAGGTCCTTATCTTATAGCTGTTGCGTATCTCGAATATGCCCACCCTCCTGGCCCGAATGGCCAAGCTACACCTCCAGCAAATATGATGGCGGGAACGACAGTTTCGTCTTTGCATCGGCTGAAGGATCCCACTAACAAGGAGGGCGCGTTCTTTGTGTTTGGCGATTTAACGATTAAGAGTGAAGGAGAATACGTCATTCGCTTTGATTTGCTACAGATGACGATGGATAATCTGGAGGATGGAGAGTTCTGGATAACGATATGTTCAGTGACGAGCGACCCGTTTAAAGTCCACGCTGGCAGAGCATTCCCAGGCATGGCAGAATCGACTTTTCTCACTCGATCTTTCAGCGACCAAGGAGTTCGCCTTCGGCTACGCAAGGATTCGAGACAGATTGCAAACAAGAAGAAAAACCTCCGCATGACGGATCAGATGGACAAGCAAGCAGCACACAGGCAAGGAAGTGCTTCACAGAATGGTGGAATGCCGCAAATCGATGACAGGTCCTATCACGACTATGGAGACGAGCCTGTAGCGAAAAGGCACCGTCCAGAATATGCAACGATAAATCCGGGGACTCCCACACAGGAGGGAGGCCCAGATCTCCGTTGGAACTACGCTGCTCCTACAGGTCCCACGTACGCCTTAGGATCCGTGACTACGGGTCCGCCAACCTCGGCAGCAACAGTTTCTATGCCTCCGCCCACCGGTCGTATCGATACCCATTTCTCTCCTCTCGGCCAAGGACCCCATGGTTTCGAGCGACAGTCACCGATAAACCACTCGCCGATTCAGTTCGGAAATCCTAGTGCTCAGAATTCTTCTCACCCGTTCATATTTACAGCGGGATCCAATACTGGAAATAATCCACCACTAAATCTTGCCCCTATTCCACCTCATCCTCAATCCGCTCTAGCTTCGCCAATACATAGCGTTTCTCCTAGGTCGCATGGCCCCTTGAACGGCGCACCACCGTCAGGAACCGCGTCCCCGGTGGGACCTAACATGTATACTACGGCACCCCCGACTTCGAACGCTCATTCGACTCACCAGTCTCCTTACGCGAATCAAGGGCCATATCAAAGCATGCAGAATGCTTACGATCACGGCAGCCTCCGAGAACACGGTTTAGGAACACCGTTGACGGCAACGATGCCGTCTGAAAGTCTGAACGGATCATATCCTATTGGCGGCGGCGATACATTCGACCACCACCTTACTCATATGGTGAATAAGACGCAGCAAGACCACTAGGGTTGGTCAAATTGCCCATGTTTCCATAATTACTACCAAGGGTTTTGTCACCCCTACCGTTAATGGATACTACCAACATAACAACAGTTTATACTCCCCTTTTGCCCGAGATCGACGAAACTTCTAGTGGCTTAGAATAATAATTATTGCAAAATTCTCACGTTGGCGCTTCATGACGGCATTTCTACAAATTACGCGGCCACCCAATCGTTTTTAATTTACTTTACCAAAAAGAAAAAATAATCGTCGGGCATCGTACGGAACATTGCATCAAAGTGGGATTTTTCCAGTTCACAGGCAGGCAGGCAGGTAGGGCGGCGTTGGTGTGTGTGAATATGTGCGTGTGTGTGTGTGTGCGTGGATTGGTATTGTTTGATTTTCAGGGAAATTGACGCATGGCGAGGGCATTTTCTTGACACACAGTCGTATTTCCACCGGTTCGCCCTCTTGAGTTTGTATTGGGAATACGGAATTTCAAAAGCACTTCTCTGAAAGATACCCAAATGGAGGCTATTCTGCGTCGTTGGTTTTCCCACTCTTCCCAACTTTCTACCATACTCTAGTGTTCCCCTTTGTTCCCCTATTACTACTACTACTATGGTATTATTGCGGTATACGCACATCAAGGGGCTAATGGATTCGCCCCTGGAGTTTTGATATTACGATAACCCCTGCCCACGAGCAACTCCTCAAGAATCCCCCTAATTGTTAGAGTAAAATAGACACGAAAAGCATCACTGCAATGCTGGGCCTGAATCTGCAATGTGACTCAACTTACTACGAGCTTGGCACGAAATACAAGAATTTGGCTTCATCGATCGCGAATCTAATTCCGAGTGACTGTTTCTAGTAAGAACAACTCTTCTATGGTTTCCCTGTGCGATCCAACGTGGTATAAAGTTTCTTCTACAGACTCGCCGGTGTCACGGCCAAAGCGTCTCCGCTTGCCAACTCAGGAGATAGGTGTGATGGGGGTGCATTGTGCAGTTCTTGGTGACGTGTTGTAGTCCAGTACAGACCAGTACACCCCGGGGCCGAGCATCACGGTATATGGCTCGGCCGCAGCCTCGTGCAGGCCTAATCGATGGAGATCTATATGTACTTCTCTATTAGATCTAGAAGCCCTTGAATTACTACGAGGTAGGGTGTGTTCATTTCTGCTTCCAGGTGTCATAGTACAACAAGGAGTTGAAATACCCTCACAAATATTAACCTTAGGCAGGCAGGCGGGCAGGCAGGCAAACTACCTAGCTAACCCCCGCAAGGGGCGGAACCAGATTTGCAAACTGTTCGGAATGTACCCGCTACAGCGAAAGACAGACGCAAGGAAAATCAGGATCCCCAGGCACAAGTACAGTGCATTACTACTGTCTATCCTTTAGCCCTCCCCTTGATTGCACCGCTCTTGCAGGATTTTGTCTTGTTGTCACCTCTCCAACATGTATACAAAGCAAGTGTGGCAGGTATTGTAAGCATGATGAAGTGTTTAGCTATTACGTGCTGTTTAGGTAGTGACCAATTTGCCACGATTAGTTGAGGAATTTACATACGTTGTAACCCTTGTTGACCGCATATACTCTCACTCTCGTTAGTTCGTTGCAGGCTTCATGACATGATAGTAACAATATTACGTCTAAAGTAGCCAACTGAAAAACAAACAGACGAAGTACCTAGGTAGGTTAGCTGGGCCACTCTTGCAATGTATTCACTGCGGAACCGGCCGGCTAGGACTTTGTTCTACGGGTGGCACATGTAAATTGCTATCTCAGTTTTGTACGTGTATTCTGTATTAGTTACTTCTTTTCATGTCATAGCTTGCTGATAGTCTACCCTTTTCTGCCGGTATCGCCATAGTTGACTATAATCAATACTCGGCATCAGAAGCTTTTTCGTAGGCTATAATCCTCCTTTTCCAGCCCATTTTTATTTACCCTAGATCTGCCTACATTCTGAATTCATGTAGAGGTATACATACCTAGGCAAGTACTGGATATAATAACACAACTAAGCCACTCGGACTACCAGAAACCCCTGTTCCGGGCTGTATCCGACAGCTTATTAGGTATTATCATTCGGCACATTTTATTGTTCTCTAGGCCCCATCTTGCCAAAAAGCTTCTACCCAAGGCACTGGGGTCCGCTAGGCTCTCTGGTAATTAAGTGTATAATTTCTAGATGCATTTAGTTTCATAAACCCGGGTTTAAGGCGACGGGTTCTCCCGAATGGAATAAGCTTAGAAGACTTCGAATACGCTCAGGCCTCTCCTTAAAGCTCAGCAAGTAGAGATCATCATGTGGTAAACACTGCGCTAAATGATTTTCTTTAGACTATCATAGGCTCTTCCCAGCAGCAGCTTTCACCTATACGATCACTCCTGTTTAAGTATTGTGCTCTACAATCGTACTGATTTCCCCTTATTATATGATAGGTAGGTCAACATGAGAATACAGTTAATTTGCACCCATGCATTCATAGCTCCATATTATCCTAGCCGTAGCCAAGCCAATAGTCTAGCAGTGGTTCAACTTGGTCGCCAGTCAAGCTTTCTTGAGGCCTCAAGCATTTTCAATATCTGGACCAAACCTCTCGTATCGTTGTTGGACCAAGAACAAAACGATGTATTGCAATCCCCACATCAGTACGAAGTCTGCTGTTGTCAATTACGATGTGCCCAAACCGTTGCATTTGGACCCACGACAGCTATTGCGCGACTCGCTTCTCCAAGTTGCAGGAAATCATTGAAACGTGGAGTTCTTCGGAGTCCACTCCCCCTGTCGTCGTACCCTGCTCTTCGTCCGTCCACGCGCGACTATGATCCATGTTCACTGCCCAGCCATCCCGGTCCACATACAGACGTCCCTAGGTACCTAACTCACCAGATACGTTTTTATACAAGATATCCCTAGTAGATACAATAGTGTACAGAGAGAGAGCACTGGCACGTTTTGACAGATCCCGAGGACCTAACGAGGATCTTTTCTCGGCCCTAGCCTCCGAGAATATTCTCCGAGATTTGCCTTGAATCATTACCCACCACGGCCGAATGCGGTATCGCCATCCTTGACGCTAGCCGGGGAGCCGGAGGCGTAGTTAATATACGGCCAGTTCGTAGGGTGTAGGTACGTAACGTGCAAATGAACAAAACGTGCGAATTAGATACGCCAAATGACAGCTACGACAGTAATTAAAACAAAGTACAGGGAACAATCTATTTTACATTTTTACATGCTAATTCCCATCCACAGAGTGGCTACCCTCTTAGCCATCTAAGTCCTATTCGTTTTGCGCGACTTTGATAGTGGTGTATATTACTCGAGACTTGGCATCAAGATTGGACCAGGTAAGCGCTGTAGTAAATGACATCTCGCTTCAGCACCAACGGGAGCTATTTTCAGAGCAGCGTACATATGCAAGTCCATCCGTAGTCGGCGCGGATGGCTACGGTTGTAGCTTAGAAAACGCGTATGGGAAGAGAGGGTTGCAGTACTAGCACACCATCAATCCTAAAACGGCAATGCTGAATGATCACATTTTCTTGATCTGGACAATGGGGATAAATTGACTGCATGCGGAGTACAGGTGAATCCACCCTCAGAGGCAGCTTTAGGGTAGCGAGCTCATTAATACTCCGATCGAACAAGGCCTTCCCGTCTCCCCAACTTGGTTGATGGTTGACATGAATCAGGAATCGTAGCAACAGAAGAGGAGCTTGCTTGATTGCATCTAAACTATCTAAACTTGATCAAGCCTGCGTATAGCGTGATATAGAATGAGCCATCAACGACTAATTGCCTGGCTATAATCATGCTATTCACAATACTGTCTTGATCTAGTCTCTAGTCTATCCTCTTGCCCCTACATTGTAGCATTTAGCGGAGTATGTACATTAAATCGAGTCACGTCGCCTATATAAACACTGTACCCATGTCACAAGTAAGAGGTTGGACTCGGCCTGCCTATATCAGATACCCGGTCCAAGAGAGTAGGATCGTGAAATCTTCTCATTTGGCATTCTTATTTACCGAACGCGAGATTAAATAGTACGGCCGGATTGAGACAACTACGACATGACTCCGCCAGTTATCTTAACAAGATACACGTCGTTGTCTGTACCGTAACAGGTTGATCGACAAATAAGTGACATCAACTATGTAATGAAGTCGTTGCGGAAAATGCAGTTCACTCGAACCCCCCTGTCTTACATAGACGGGCTCTCACCCGGATACCACGTTTTTCCCCTCACGAAGCTCGAGACCGCTCGAGAGGGCTGTCAAAACTGCATGATACCCCAAAAACCCCCGGAGGATTAATAACATAAAGCATCTCTATTCTCATATCCCCCTCAAAACATACCTAATACCTACCAGATGATGAGAAAATATATGACTACACCCTGTCATTTTCTAAACCTTGATAGTAGAAGGTTTCAAAAGGTTTCTCCAACAACCTTGTCATAGACGCTTTGCCCCTTTTCAAGCTTATCTCCGACACTAACTACCATTTCCATTCGATCAATAACCTCCTTCTCTTATACCCCCGCATTTCAGGGATGCGCGGTACTGCACCAAGAGGGTTACAAGCAGGGAATCAGGGGCCCGTTGGGATGATCCCTTTCAAGGTCAAGGGTACAACTTCCGCGAGCCGTCGTTACATCGCTTCTACGCCGAACTTGACCTGCAAAGACCAATTTGCGCTCAGTGATGAAAAAAGAACCCTTAGATGTACTCATCCCTATAGCCTTCCAGCCACCGCTAGGGCTATCGGAAGCGCTAGGTAACGACTGTTAAATGAGTCCCAAGATACCTGACAAGATCTACCTTAGCTTAAGCCTAGCAACGTTCATTGGTCGTTCTCATTTCAGCCCTTGCTGTTTGCATGCCGTTATCCAGGCTCAAGCTCGAAGATCCGTTCATACCAGGTAGGTTATTAGTTGTCTGGGCCGTAGAAACATATTACCTGCCTATGTACGATCATTATCATCACCATTACAGTTTTTAACATATTCCCTCAACAAAACGACGATGGGAATTAACTTCATAAACCCACGCTACCCGCCAAGCAATTCGCCACCGTTGCAATTGCAAGCTGCCTTCTTGTGCCTTTCATCATCCTAAGCTGCTTACTCTATGTACTGGTACGACGAGTCGATTCTGGAACCTAATCTCCCGGAATCCATAGAGAGCAGAATCCGTCCCTCTTTCTTACCATCAGAGCGATACTTACCTGGTCTCTTCCTAGCTTCGAGCTAGAGAACATGAAGGGCCCAGCCCTTGATACCGAGTTCCGCCGAGTTCGATTATGCGCCGTTCCCGGTTCAAGCTCTTGTTTCCCCTCAATATTCCGTATGTTTGTGTTACCGCTGGTTATGTTACAGTCACCGGTTGCAACTCTATGTGGACTTGACATGTAAAATAGCCTCACCAGCATAGAGGAAACCTGTCACACAATCCGTACGATGCACGGTCTTCGGCACCAAGATCGTGATTTCCTCGGGGAAGGGGGGGAGTATAAACCCTGGGAGATCATGTGCGCGTATCCAACCCAAGACTTGGCTCCTCGAGCCGTTAAACCCGTGGTGTAGTAATTACAGGCAGGCTAGCCCAGCCTAGCCAGCTTCTGTAACGGTCGGATCTGGAAGCGGCCAGATGAGGAGGCCCCCGTTGTAGCCGCTTTTTAAATTAATTCTCCGGCGCACTTGAGATATGGTGCATAGATGGTGAAAAAGCTTCCACCTGGTTGGTTCATTTCACTCTACCTGCGGCAGTTGCTTGCTGGCCGCCGTCATGCGGCCTTTAGTTCTCTTGTTACGATATAGTACATCCGCTGCAACATCGTAGATTGGCTGTAGCATAAACACGATACATAGATCCGTACGGAGTAATGACTTGCCGTGTCGTAGAATCTCGTAAGCATTAGGTACCTACGTATGCCAGTTACGTAGCCGCACGCGTATGGTAATACGGCAGCGGGTACAGCTACTGGCTGTTGTCATCTGACTTCTCAGAGACCCGTTCGTGTCATGGAATCTAGCGCTTCGGAGTTCTCGAATGCTGATTGGAGAACGTATTGCTTTTTTCTCCGACCGCTCCCTATGCTATACTGACAAGGCGCCTCAAGATACCATTCGCCTCTCAAACTTAACCTATGGGAGGGCATGTTGATCATTTAAGGGTCAAAACAGGTCTATAATTCATGCCTTTATGTCTATTCCTTAGACCAAATTATGCGCCCTACTCTTACTATTGTGCTAGAGGTGAAGTTAAAGCCTATCTCAGGTGTAGATGAAAGATTGTAATCCAAGGCCCTGGGGCTCCAGGGTGGTCGTTTGTGATCGAGTCAACTCAGCTGCCCAGTTAATGTCAATACCGAGTGATAGACCCAATAAGAGCGATAGCTCATAGGCGCCATCTAAAGGCAACACGTCTTCCATGAGTCAGGGATTTCGCTCCTCTGGACAACTGTTGTGGCACAGCGCTACACAGCAGAAGAAGTACATTCTTCAAGGAACTACTTCTAAACCGACATCAGGGCCTCGTTATGCACCATCGCCGCTCGCAGATACTTTTCATGATATCCTTGAATTACTTATGGTGATTTACTATGCAACCCAAAATATCCATACCAGGGTCGGAAGCCTTATGTTCGTATCCACACATCCTAACAGCTATATATGATTATATAACATTTTGTCAACTATTACTAAACTAATATCGAAGCCAAAATCAAATCAACTAAAATTCACATTGGTAATCCTTTGTAATGGATCACATGCCTATTACTATCGAGAGGTGAGCTTCAACGACATGGCAGCAACCTTTTTTGTTCCACAGAGGAACTCATATCTTAGGTGCCTGAGGTACCTAGACATACGAAAGGTGTTCTTTGTTCTTGATGTCTTACCTAGAGTCTGAGCAATGACTGCCTATTAACACGTAGATGATAATCATTATGAACACAATTGCGGGAAAGTTTACTTAGTAGGATTAATCCTAGACAACCATTGCCAACTAATAGAGTAGAGGTAGACACTCTTCAAGCTTGTTTCAAGTGTGGCCATATTTATAAAGTTGTAAGGGTTCGGGAAGATAGCTATCAAACCGCTACACTACCAAAAGATAGAACGATGTCAACTCGAGGGGTTGACGTTGCTGTATCCACCTATAACGGCCATACCGTGGCAAAGTGCAAGTGGAAAGAAAATCGTGTGATTTCACTTCTAAAATCTTAAACGTAATTCCAAGTTTTATTTAAAAGGCAACAGGCATAGATTCAGATAAATCCTGTCCAAGTAAAGCGTCCTATAAATTTGAAAGGAGTTCAATATAAAAGTTTGAGCGTTTCAAGGCTCCTCTCACAGGGAGATACATATAAACTGGTACTATTTTCAGGTCGTAAATAAAGGAGACAAGTAACTTTGTTTAACTAAATTTTGAAAAGACATCTAACACTACCAGAGTTTATTTGAAGTAAATCAGAGTCTTAAGGGAACAATTAAGAACATAAGATAAAAATTAACTGTTAATAATTCTATCCCCCTGGTTCATTGGTCGTTTTAATCTTTTTAGTCCCTGCTCTATCATCTCGTTTAGACTTCTCTTGATAGGTTGTAGACGATGTCATACTGCCGAACTTATGATACTGGCGACTTTATCTGTGTTTCGTATAATTGTATGAATAATAGTAAAGCATCTTATATTTATGACAGTCAGGATAAGAAAGCTCACCATTTTAGCTCAGTAACAGCAGTCCTGTCTCGAGGAGCGACCGAGTCAATAGATAAATCGTAATCTACCTAGGTACCTATGTAAACCCCTATTCCATAGTAACACAAGATAAAGTTATAGTACGAAAACCTCTAGTTAATCTAAGTTTGAATAGGTTGAGTACTGCAACGAGATGTGTCTAGATTCGCCACTGAAGATTAAAAAGGCACAATGTAGGGCATTATGCGCTCTATACGTGTTTGGTATTTTTCTATAGCTACTGCTTTAATATCGAGACCTAGTTAGTCCACTGGACGCTATGCGCAACTCAATCGCTTGCTGTTACCAGTCAATTATCCGCAGCAGCCCTTATAGCTGAGTGTTCTCTAATGGTGCCCTCATCCGAACACACCCGGTGTATCCTTCCACATCTATAGGTATGTATGTAAAAGTATCTACCTGACACCCCATGCGACCTATCCTCATTTCCATTCCGGCTGCCTTTAGTGTACACACGTGGTATTTCAAGAAAAGCGTTGCCCGACTATGAGTTTCTATTCCGTCTTTAGATTAAGCATGATTTGATACGGCTCAAAAAAAAGGGTTGAATATTAACCCTGTATACTTCTACGCGAAGTAACTCTTCCAAAGGACTCCTTCTAGATCCTCGAGTTGTTCGTGTGTGAAATACTATCAAATATGTTAGTAAACTGATCACCTAAATGGGACTAAGGCTGGTGCTTACCTTCTGATCTACCCCCCAACTGTCCTGTCTTGTCTTTTTGAACTCGGAGAGTATGCTCTTTGTGGCTTTACCAACAACGCCTGGGTCACTTGCTGCACGTCTTGCGAGTAAGGCCAAGACCTCAGGCATCCAACTTGGCGGCGGCGTCGCATACGGGAACGCCTCGATCAAGGCACCAAGACCTAGAACCGCAGCATGTCTTTTCACAATTTGCTGTGTAACATTGATTGGCGTTTCGGTGCCAGGCTGTCTCTTCTTAGGCATTGGGTTCCGTGCTAGCTGAGTCTCGAAACGCGATTTCAGGGTGGCGATAAAGGGGTTACGTATCGTAGCTGGGGAACATCTGATCATACCTGCCAACGTCGCGCCTGCAACAGTCCGAACTTCAAGCTGGGGATCAGCTAGCATGTCGCCCACAGCGTCGAAGAGCAACTCTCGATGCGACGCATCCATCAGGAATAATCTTCGGAAGTAAATGACTTGCATATTGACAAGTGCTCTTAAACGCTGATGCCAGCTCGTTGCATTTCTTCCTAGACGGACTAATGCCTCAATGAATGGCGCGTCTTCTCCAATACGGAAGGGAATATTCGGCAGATGGCGGTAGACGTGATAGGCTAGACGCATTAATTCTGGGTCTTCTTTGACATCCATCATATGTAGAAGCTGGCCAATAAACGGTTCCGGGAAGAAAGGAATAAGCTGGATACACTCTTGTGACGAAAGAGTGTTATCTAACCATATGAGGACTGTCTTTGACCCGGATGTGTAAGAGGACGGTGTCTGCTGACCAGGAGTACGCTCGTGGCGCCATGCTTCGAGACGATTGAATACGTCCCTGATGGTAGCAGTAAATTCATCGCTTGGCTTGTAAGGTCGAATACCGATGTTCGAGTCTGCCTTGTTCTGCTCCAGTAAGGCGCTTACGTTCTCAAACGACTCATGATATCGTGTCCTGTAGATTGTAGCAATGACACGCCCAATCGATTCACGTACGGCTTTGTATGGATGGTCGATGTGTGCTAGGAAGTCGTCTAGTATGGGCTGTTCGTGACGATAGTGCCAACCACAGTCATTGATTAGGAACTCGAGAAGCTGTACCTTTGAGGATTCTTTGAAGGCAGCGTTTGAATTCATATCTAGACGGAAAGAGCTTAGGCGGCCGACAAGCTCGCTAGCACGGCGAGGATCCTTCGTATCGATGATAAAGTGGAGGCACGTAGCCCAGTATGAGAGGTTGTCAGGTGTGAGGTTATCGGCGAAGATATCAAGGATCATCGGTTGCGCAAAACCCCACACTTCCTGCTTCATATCGACAGGATCGTACGCTGTACCAACCATTAAGGCACCTAAGATCTCTGCCGTAGCGCGATGCTGGTGCTTGTCGCTCCCATCGCCATACACTTCGGCCACCAATTCTTTGACATCCTCGAACTTGAGCTCCGTCTGCCCGTATATCATGAGGTCAAAGACGTGCATAAGCAGTACCACGTTCGAAGTCCTAAATCTGTCGGAATTGGAGTCCCGCGGCTCCTGCTTTAGATAGTCGAAACATTGGGAGAGCCACTCCCTCGTTATCAGCTTGCCAATCTGCTGCCTAGCCGCCTTCTCAACATCATCATAGGCATCGAACTTCTCCGGATTCGCTTTGAAGGCATTAAACTTCTTGCCCCAGACTAGCCAGCCAGGATGATCTGTGTCAACGTAGTATTCCGCATTTTCAGGGTGCTTGAAGCTTTCCAAGAAAGCCTCCGTAAATTCGGCATCACCCTTCGGAACTGGAATAACAAGCTTGTTGACATCTTGTTCCTTCTCGCAGAGGTAGTCGCGGTAACTATGCCCATATACGGCGCGCTGGTCGATCGCAGTGAATATGTTAGAAAATGCGTTTAAGTAGTTAGCCCTCAAGCCCGGGTGAGGGTCGTTTGTTCCCTTGACGACGAGCTCGATAAACTCTGGTGGTGCGATGCTCTCGAAACGTAGACAGAGATTTGTTGTAAATATAGCACACCGACTAGCTGTCTTCCAGTGTGATTCCTTTGCAATTTCCGTTAACTCGAGCCCCAACGCTGACTTTTTCTGCTCGACCTTCTTCCTGCGTTCAACGATGAAATCGTGCCTCGCGCTGATAGCCTGTGAGCAATCTTCCGCTGGCTTGATTAAATTAACTATTTCTTCATCGGTGATTACCATTAATTCGAACCGCTTCCCAAAGTCCATCAGCGGGTAGATAGCTGTGGCTCCGAGATTCTGAATTGATGTCTTGTCGATATTGGCTGACTTGATATATAAACGCATCAGGTCGGGGGCAAACCTCCAGTCCCTCATCAACGTCCTCAGTAGACTTGTGAAGAGTAATGTATACATTGCCCCCTTAATGCGATCATGGTCAACCTCTTCAAGAGCCTTGCGAAACCTCTCTAGTATGACAGGGATAACGAGCGGTCGACCGCCTATCAGGGCTTTTAGAGACGCATCTTGCGCACCTTGGGCGATTCGTCTCACGTCCGCGTACGAAGATACGGAAGATTCAGCAAGGTCGAGGAGCAGACGCTTATCCAAGTCGCTCTTCCTCCGGATTGATGCATTATGCTTGACTCTCTGTAGCTGATATGCATCGGCCCTCTTGATGAGAAGAGGTCTGGGATACACCTTCCGCAAGCCACTGATCTTGAAAGGGGCAATGTCTGCCCTGTATAATCGAACCAGGCGGTCTAACGGATGGGCTGACCTTTCGAATCCCACATCCGTGATCCAGGTGCGGTATGTGTTATATAAAGCCGTAAAGCAAGCAACGTCGTCTTCCTGGTGCGAGTTTAGGAAGGAATGTGTTCGGGAGAGTAACCGGCCTATATCTTCCCGGAGGTTATGGATCCGGTCGTAAAGCGGGGTGTCAGGTGTGAGTAAGTAGCCACTCGGGTATTTAAATTGTGGCTTCGTCTCGTCGTCTTCTCCCACCTCAGCCAGCGGGTTGGTATCTTCGTCATCATCATCAACATCGCCACCATCGGCCATGATATCGTCCTCCTGCTCATTAGATTTCCCACTGCCATTAGGATGTCTATTGACCTCCCCGGATGCTCTTTTTGGATCAAATAGCGTTGCGAGACCAGATATGACCAATCGCAACTGAGTTAATTGACGGGAGACCTCATCCGACCATTCTTTGTTCTTTCCTTTCCGGCTAACAGGGGGATTGTCACTCATAAACGACTCCAGTCGCTGCATAGCCCCTCCGGCTTGTGATTCAAATAGTTCAACCGCAAATTGGATTTCTTCTTGCAGAGGCCGATGCCACCGAATCGTTAAGTCCGTTGGCGACGTCGTCTTGCCCCAATCATCAACGTCTAGACCACGCTTTATGACATCAGGTTCATAAAGCGAAGTATCTATAGGGTACGTATGTGTGAGGTTGAGTAGTAAGTGGTGTATATAATTGCTGATATGAATAGTAGGGAGACCTCTGCACTTTTCTTGCATATACTCTGCGATTTCGAAAAGTTCTTTTTTATACTTGAGCACCTCGCTACCCACATGAACAACACACATGCTCAAGATACTCACATGCCACACGAGAGCCCTGTCCCGGGGAAGAACTTCAGTGCCACTACTCCGATCGGAAGCAGCGCCGTTGTAATCAATCTCGTTCCGTATGTTGACAATCAGCATAGGAATGAATACCTTGAGTGTCTTCTCTGGGTTCACTTTGCAAAGCGCGTTGCAGATCCAAGCCATGGCATCACGAGCCTGGTGGACTACATGGCTCGAAACAAAGGTAGAAAGCTTTTCTAAGGCCATGTCAAAGAGCTCGGGTGACAGAGAAGCAAACATTGGAGTCAAGGCGGCCGGCAGAGTGTTGATAATATTGTCTTCAGGAGACCCGGATCGCACCTGCGCCGAGTCCGGTAAATTCTCCAGCAACGTGAAGACTTTTCCCAGCAGCGCTAGGATGAATTCACCAAAACCTGCGGTTGAGGATCGCACGATGTCTGCTTCATCTTCGTCGGTGAGCTCATTTTTATAATCGATCTTAACATCTTGACCCTCGCGCTCCATCCGCTCCATTTCTCCTTGCACCCATTGCATGGCGAGGCTAGTATCATGGACCTGGTTGTCCTCTTTTGTCAAAGTCACGAACGGGATACTGTATGAGACACTTTGTATAAAGTTCAAGGTATACTGTGTTTTGTTTAGATCGTTAGCATCAATACCAGGTAGAGCTAATGCTAATAGAGCAGTGATGTGACATCTGAAGCCTTTCTGACGCGACATGATATTGGCAATCATATTCAGGCCGCAGAGACTAGAGGTAGTTCGGTGAACCTCAACCAGACCCTGCAAACTCGGGTAAAATCTCTGAAGCGCACCAGGTAGCATCAGGTCGGGCTCTAAATAGGTAAGATTTTGGAGAGCGTTGAAGTACAGGCTGGTGATCGCTGAGCTTTTACCGAAAAGCCCCATAAATGTGACTTCGCGCAAACTCAATACAAACCGGCGCTTCAGTGCATCGTTGATCTTCCGTTCAGCGGGGGTGTCTTGCTCCTCATTTTGCTCCCTATTCCAACGCGATACAAATAGCTCGCTAAGGTAATAGGTTAACTGCGCCAGTATTTTAGACCAGGACCCGTGGTTCGACGGATGGAAGAAGGTATCAATAGATTCCATGAGCCCTTCGAGGCTATTCAATATTGAATTGTCCTTGCCAAGACAATGAGGCGACAATGAAGATATAATCCAACGAGCAACTATATAGGGAATTGGATGTTTCTTCTTGTCTTTCTCGAGGAATATACCCATTCCAACCGAATAGTCAAGTGATGTGTATGGTGAATTCGCTTGGCCAACGGGGATTTCAGTCAAACGAAGAATGGCAGTAAATATTAGATCGGACTGCTCGCGTGTGAAGACACCATGCTCGCCAAAGGGTACATACCGGCATGTCAGATAGTCCCTAGCTACTCTGGAGAATATGTCGATGAAGGCATTGTCCACCACCTTGGAACGGGTCATCAGTGACCAGAGATGGAAGAACGTAGGTATAAAATCCGACGGCTGAGATTGTAACTCTGTCGGAGGAGCTGGTGTCGTAGGCATGAGAATGTTCAAGAGACCAATAACAATATATGCATTTTGTATATCCGAAGTACTGAAATAAGGTAGGACCTCCTCTAGGATAGCGCGCCGTTCTTTAGGATCGAAGTATAGCTGCGAATAGAGGCAGAGCTTCCGTAGGTGCTTACCTCCGCGTCTTCTAGAAGAATGGTGCGCAGCAGCCTCGCTAGGTAATACTAACGCCTTCAACTCCGTCCAAAGAGGTCTCCAGTCGAGTATGAGGTCCTGTTCGGGCTTAAGGGCTTGCTTTCTCCTGATCAAGGTCACAACCATCTTAGAAAACCGATCGGCCGAATTGTTATCTAGACCAGGAGCGAGCGAGAGGTGAAAGTACAACTGTACGAGCTTGGCGCGCAACTCTCGAGGCATGTCAAACTTGAGGGCTAACCATCCCTGAAGCTGCCGCGTCCAATGAAGAGCGCCGGGAGAGAAATCCTCAGCCTTGACGGCTATATAGAGCTGTTTCAATATTCCCTGCAAGGCGGTATCACGTGCGGCATCGTCCTCGACCGGGTAAGGTAACAGTTGGAAGTATGCAAAGGTACGCGGTCGGTAGCGCTTGGCATCGTCGGTGTCAGGTGAGGTGGAGGGCGGCAACCCAGGTGAAGTGGCGCGCGAAATAGTGTCGCCCACGGCATAAGTATTGAGGAACTGCGATGCAGCCGAGAATGCAGCAGCCGCAGCCGCAGGATCGAGCGCTTCATCCATGATGTGGGGGGTAGAGTATATTGTATTATATCGTATCTGAAGCTCGGCTCGGCCTTGTAGTTCTGTTATATCGAATCGAAACTGAATTCGGGATGTGACACAAGGCTTGTTTGTGTTTGGTTAGCCTCGAGGTCGAGACCGGGATTAGCTGTCAATATGTCGGGTACGTTCTCTACCTCTTCTTTTCCTTGTAGACCCTAGTAATGAAGAAGATGATAGTTGACAGAGTTCCTTTGTGGGAATCGATGGGTGGCGTTGGTCTCGTGCAGCAGCCAAACTAGGGCGCACGCTGACATATCGCAGCTCCCGGAGCTTGCGTAGCTAGCTGTTCTGGAGTTTAGAAAGCTCTAAAGGGTCAATGATCTGCCCGATGCACCGCACCTAACGTTTAGGTAGAATAAGTTGGGATCCTAACAACTTCGAACTTTTCCCCCTCCAAGCCTCGTTACCAGCACGGGATTGCACCAGGTAAAGGACAAAAAAATTAACAAATTATCGAACGAGTAGTAATACCCGTTGATAACTATGTTTAGGGGAATAGTAGATGGGAAGTTAAAATAAGGTAGAGAGAGAGGGAGGGAGAGAGGAGTGAAAGATGTTGTAGTAGAGGTAGTTTTAGATGTTAAATCGACGCTGGTCGATACTAAAGTTGGTAGTTGATGTTCGAAGTGGGGAATTTTAGCAGAAAGCAGAGGTCAATTAGTAGGGAAGTTAGAACCTTAGACCAGTCGCTGCGCCTGCTTTTTGTTCTTTTTCTAGCAGGCACACAAGAGCGATCTAAAAGGCAGAAGGACGAGTACGTAATAAGGCAATTGCGACTAGTTACTCAACGCATTAAAGGCCGCGCGCATGACAAGTCTCTATAGTAGCCTAAGGTGGTACCTGTCCGGCCTGTAAACTGATTATCTATTCAACGTCCCTCCAAATAGCGATTGCTAAGGTGGAATTAATCGATTGGTGTAGGTACCCTAATCCTAACCTAACAAAGGTACTAACTAGGTATCTTATCTTTTAGGTACCCAAATCTTTCGAGAACGATATCATTAAAAGTTTATAGGTGCATGCGCCTGTTATAATCTTATAGTCTAAAAAGACATTGTTATATTATAAATGCGTTTGAATCTTATAAGTTCAGATCTATTTCTTTTCTTATTCCTTTCCCTTTTTTTTTTTTTTGTTTAACTATTACAACTTTATCTTGAAGCTCAAGCGCGGGCGGATATCAGATCGTAAGCCTTATCGACAACTCTGAATAGAAGAATAACGCTCAGTAACACCAACTTTACATACAACAGCTCAAACTATTCGCCACATAAAATATAACACAATACGAACATAATACGAGGGTATAATTAAAAAAAAAAAAAAAAAAAAAAAGAAAAAAAGAGCAACATTATACATCTCATCCAACAAGCAGCCCAACAAACCATCTTTTCTCTTCCATGAGTGACCAACAAGTCGTTGGCTTATAAAGGAACCAAAAATCATAGGCTCAGCTAAAAATGCGTTAGTAACATATTTTTCCCCAAGGATGGGATCGTAGGCTTCTGCGCGACGTCATGCACATAATCACAGCGGATAATTCGGTTCAGGGCCTTGGGTCTCACCCGATTTGACAGGATAAACTACCGTAAATCGGTCGGGTCGAATTGCTTTAACACCTAACCTAACATTAAACAACTTCGCCACATTTTCTTCAATGAAAATTCAGAATGTAAACATTCATATATTTCTCTTGCTTTTTATATTAACTACCTAACCTAGGTACTTGGGAATTAATAGGAAATAGAAGAAAATGCTATATCCCTCCCGCCCGGTTACTCACCTCTTCCCATGACCTATCCGATTTACACGACCTACGGCAGAGCGGATAAGTACATTGCTTTTACCTTTCTTCACATTGCTTTTTTCGTATAAGCTCTTGCTGACAGCAGGTCGGCGCAGTCACATGACGTATTCTCTTCTTCGTAGCTCATAGGTTTGATAGGTTTGATAGGTCGATAGGCTGATGTTCATAGGGGTCCTATCACCAATAATACCAATAATAGGTACTGATAGTATCCCCCTTCTTGCCGATGCTTCTGTTGCACAACGACAAAAACCAAACGTAGCTCTGCAGCCTACAGCACGGGCTTACACAAGGTAGGTCGTCCCAAGTCAGAAACAAGCAAATGGCCCGATGCACGGTCATGATGTGATACTACTGAGTTTTAAAACATGACGAATCAAAGGTGCGCCGGCGTAGCGGTATATGCAGATACTTAATATATATTTGCCTGCTTTATCTTGTCGATCTTTCAAAAAAAGTCGGGGAAACAGATGTTGATAGAATCTCGAAGATATAGATGCCCTGTGTATTGACCTGCCTAAAGTTGTATCAACAGCGAGCATGACGTAGCAGGGTATTCAAGTTACTCAAACACGATAGAAACGTCATCAGACATTGTTTCCAGTATGCATTGTGCACGGCTCCCATCAAAAGTGTTTGAGATCAGAGAAAGAGATAAGTCCAAGCGGATTTTTCGCTAGATAGTCAACAAAGCTAAACATTCTTATATGCCAGTGTCCTTATCCAAGTCTACAGCATCTGGTCACTCTTAACCATGTAATAACTATCAAATCCATCACTCCTTCTTCTTATCCATCCTTGGGAGCCCGACCCAGAAAAGAAAGATGACGCCAAGCAGGGCTAGAATAATAGGCTGCAGCACCTGCACGCCCTTCGCCTGTGCGATCGCTCCAACAGCAAACGGCAAGATAGCCGCTCCGCTACCACCAAACGCCGCTGCAAACCCGATAGCACCGACGTGGAGATGTCGAGGAAGCAGCTTGGACACGGCGACAACAGCAGCGGGGAACAGGGGTCCTAGGAAGAAACCTTGAAGGCCTACGGCAACGGCAGAAACATAGAACTGGGGGACGAGCCAGAACAAGAGCTCGAGACCCATCGTCGTGGGGAGGTATATCATGATCGCGAGCTTCTCTCCTAGCTTCGGCGTCACGAACCCCAGGACCACACGCCCGATCGTCAAGCCAAGCCAGAAGCCCGTCGCCGTCATGCCGCTGGCGAAGGGCTCGCCGTTTCTCACTTGGATCATGAACTCGACGATCCAGCCTCCCAGGGCGACCTCGATACCGACGTAGCCAAGCAGGAACAGAGCGCAAAGCCAAGTGACGCGAGCCGCGGGCTTCTTGAACAGGGCTTCCTTGAGACCTCCCTGGGACGATTCGGAGTGCTTTGTTAGGGAATCCCTGTACTCGCGTCCGGTTGCCTTCCAGAAGAAGCTAACCGAAGCAACTACCTCGACTGCGGCCATCCCGATCTAGATTCAGTTAACTCCTATGTCCTGTCCTGTCCCTCTCCTGTGAAAAGGAAAATCAACTAACTCACCATCAAGTAGTAGAAGGCGTACCAGGGCAAGTTGGCCTTGGTAATCATAGTCGTAGCGATCAACGGACTAAGAACAGCACCGGCGCCGTAGAGCCCGTGGAGAAAGCCCAACATCTCGTTCGCGTGCGCCATGTTGCCGATCCACGCGTTCCAAGCAGCGTCCGCAATGCCGTTTCCGAAACCAGCCAGTATGAACGTGATCACCAAGACCGGGTAAGGCGGGTGAACGGCAATGATGATGTACGCCAGCAAATGACACCCCGAGGAGATGAAAGCAACGCCCCTCTGACCCGCCTTGAGGTGGATGACGTTGTTCAGGAACGCTGCCGCTGTGTATCCTACAAAGGGCGAGAGAAAGATGAGTGATACGATGAGATAGGTGAGTCCATAGTGCGCTTGGATCTAGGTTCTTATGTCAGTTCTACGTTTTTCTGACTACAAGTCTATATAATCTTATCAGTCGTCTTACATATGGGATTAGA
This sequence comes from Daldinia eschscholtzii, assembly GCA_037126485.1. Classification (NCBI taxonomy): domain Eukaryota; kingdom Fungi; phylum Ascomycota; class Sordariomycetes; order Xylariales; family Hypoxylaceae; genus Daldinia; species Daldinia eschscholtzii. The sequence goes on from JBANMG010000002.1 coordinate 2,327,999, forward strand.
GGCTGTTCAGTCAATTCTTGTCAGCAAACTGCTTATATCTACTATAGGCTCCAGTATAATAACTTACGCCGTAAGCAGCGTCGTTAGCGCCCATGACGATGAACGACCAAAAGCATGAAGCAACCCGCGGAATGTTTTTACGGGGGTAATTCCATCTTTGCACGACATCTGTGGTTGTGCTTGGCGGTGGAAGCGAACTTGTATCCTGTCTTGGGGTAGTGTCGCCATCGTTGCTACTTGTCTGGCCACGCACTTGAGGTTCAATAGAACTTCTCTTCGATAACGGGGTCGACAGATATACTGGCTCTAGCTCCACCTCAAGGACTGAGGTCGAGGAGCTTCCATTTTGCTGTACCTGTGTTGCCATAGCGGTCAGTTGGCTTATTCGTGATTCCTTGGCTTTCAAATGCCGAGGAGATACGACGATCTTTCTATTTCTCAAGAACAAAGACAACAAGAGAAGGAAGAATCGTAAGATCGGAATTTCAACCCAGAGAGGAAACACCACGTCGTCCCTGTCTCTCTTATGTACGTGACAAACGGGAAAGCTTCGGTCAACGACCTGTTCTAACGAGCTGGAAGGTCCACAAGCAAGTAGACGGCGCGGGCAGGTTCGCCACTTTCTTTCTTGGCCATGGAGCAAAAAACCAAGTCGGGGACCCCAGCAGCCCCCAGAACCGCACCGGTAGAACGTCGGATTACTCCACATCCTGTACAGAATACTGGAGCTCGTTTTATGATTATGGATTACGAGGTCCCGTCGCGGGGTTGATAGTCCCCTGGAAAGGGAATCTCCGCCCGTTGCTCAATCCCAACTCCGACAACTAAAGACGAGCGCCGCCATCGGCTGCAATCGCATCTTGCTTTTTGCGGCCCGCACATCCCCTCTCATTTCCATCGTCATTCGTCACCTTGACTCACCGGTCAATGATATTGGAGCGGGGGGAAGACGACGCTAGGTAGGCTTCGAACGAAATACGACCATAAGTCAGATTTGTATAAGCTAGGTAATTACGAGGTAGTATGTGTGGCTTATTTATCTTGGGGGGACAAAGAGGTATTGAATATACCGGACTTGGTTATTACGAGGGAGTGTCTAGTTGTAGGTATTTAAAGTATAAATACAACTACCTAAGTTAGAATACAACGCACTCGGCATCTATGCAGAGTTCAATTAAGCTGAGAGACTTCCACGCTCTGTTCTTTTCTATACGGGATGAGCAATCGTTCAAGTAACAATACTTGAAAGCACTTAAAAGCACCTGATGAAAACCTCTAGTTGAAGATGGAATTTTGTTTAACGTAAGACAATTGCGCTCGAGGTTGGCTAACAGTTATCGAGCACGCAAACTCGATATAAGCGACCTCTAAGCTGGAAGGTGAATAACCATCTATTATACTCCGAGTGTAAGCACTAGATTGTATACTATGAGATGCATGTCGTTCACTTCCCGCCAAGGCGCGATTAAGGGTGCCGAGACAACCAGCTACCTATATGGGCTTTGGAACACTTTACTTATAAAGATTTTACCATTCAAGTGTACCCCTCAGCCCTACGTACCTGAACCTGATAACATGGTAGTAGCCGACGCCGCTAGTATTCGGTCAAGAAAAAAATATGCAGAACGATTGGCTTGCGTTGACCCCTGAGCCTAGTCTCGACCGGGAGCTCGTAGTTACTAAAAATGCGTCGTGGATGTAACCTTTAAGACTGTAAAGAATCTGTAATCACTGGCCGACATATTGTAGTGGAAACATAAAACGCCCCCAGCTCTTCAGCCTTCCACCCCGGAAGTAGTGGATTACGTTTGATCTTTTTGGACTCGTAGCATATCTTAGTAAGAGATAGGGCATGTACTTGAAACTACGCAGTTTCTCCATCCCATAACCTTGACATTTACCTCAGTTGCGTCGACCTCTCCTACGAGGTTCCTATACGCTCAAAACATATACCATAGGTAGCATTGAGCTTACTGGATAGGAATTGCACGAGACGAACGAGTGGATGGAGTCAACATAATAGATGATTTCTTTGTAGCTGTTTGTTGCTATTGGAGTTTGACTCCCGCTATCGGATACTGCGTAATCCAAGCAGTTCCTTTCTCTTATACCTAGTGGATATATGTGCTGATACCAGGTCAAAACCGTTCCTCTATTCGAACACCGTGTGGGTAAGCCTCTCAATCCTGTCCCTGGAGCTTCCCAAAGTTCTAGTTGCCGGCTAGATCCAATCCTTTCCGGGAATATCGTAACCAATAATGAGGTTTTTCCTATTTAATCCGTACCCCCAAAATGCCCCCTTTCCCCTTAACTCCGATTTATGCGAATGTATGGTATAATACAAGTTTCCCTCCTCATTTACGCAACTAATCTGGCGCGTCTCCTGTTTTCGATGCTTATTAACAGCATGGCTGGCAACCCTACCGCCCATGCAGCTTTCGAAACCAGTGTGACATGTTCTTCCATTTCTGATGTTTTGCTTTTCGGTCGTGGTCACCCCTATCGGTTTCCTGTACATAATTCCGAATCGATGATTTGCACCGAAGACTAGGGGTTTCGCTAAATTCGATTTCAATGGGTTTAAGGGACACAGGGTCAGTTGAATAAGATGCCGAAACAACCCGCTGCCTCGTAGACAAAGGAGATGATGCTGATGATGTTGAATTGCTTTGCGAAGCAAGGTCCATTGGAGTGAGAGTAGATGGCGAATCCAGCACGGCCGCTAACGAACTTGCCTGGCTCCTATTCGAAAGGCCTACTTCCCATTCGCCACTGAACGCCCGCTTATTCTTTAATTCCGGTCTAGGACTACTCCTGGACCGATCCCTTGTTTCAATATCCGTAGAGTTGAACTTCTGTGTAAAGCTAGCTCCTGTAGATGTCGCCCTCCTAGGTAAAACATTCGGTGTTAGTTGGTCGCCTATCCGCAGGGCGCCTGCAAGCTTTCGTCGACTACCGGTAACAGGTACGCTAGGTTTTGAGGCCATGTCCAAGTTTACGCTCACAGACCGATTTCGAATTGGTGTACTCGCAGCTATCGGTGTGGTGGGAGAAGATGGTGACACGGTCCCGAAATCCGCAGGCTTCCAGTTAGGTGACCATCCGTGACGAAGTATTACCCATATAGCTGATATGGTAATAAAAGTTTTCTGCCAATCTTCAACTCGCTGAGTTTTTCGTTCCGCGGTGTTCTCCCCGTTGGTGGGAGAAGTAGGCGTAGATAAAATAGGAGAAGTCGGAGGGTAGTAGCTAGCGGACTGCGAGACGGTTGTATAGGAGTCTAGGATGTCGAGTGAAGAATTTGTAAGGGTGGCCATAATGGGATGACGTCGGCAGTTAGGATCGATTATGCTAAAGGTGAATTTGCAGTCCGGCACGGGCGTTGTAGGTGTAAAACCGGGCGACGTTGGGGTGGCCGGCAGGGATTTAGTTGCCATCTGCTTGCGAACCCATCTAGCTGTCGTGGTGTTTCCATTCGAATCAACCGTGACGAATTCATAGGAGCAGGAACCGGCACCGTTGAATCTTGGCGTTGCAGTCCAGACAGTTCCGTCGGCTAATACGATCTCGGCTTTGTCTTCTGTCAAAACTGGACTTAGTATCGCTAACAGTTCGCGAGATTTAAGATCGTCATCATCGCCGTCACTGTCCAATCCGGAAGCGTGCGCATCATAATCTTCGCTCTTGACCAGCATGATATCCCGAATGCCCAACTCCCGCTTTATGCGAGCAATGAGAGGGAAGCGCTTTAGTAATGGTACTATCAAAGGTCCAGCTACAGCAAAGGATGGAAATACATCAATAACTGGTCTTGGACGCCTGTTAGCTGCCAACTGCTGCATCTGAAGTAGCAGCTTGGGTCGTATATGTATTAGACGCTGCTTGTTGCGTAGCCTTGGAGGCGGGTGAGCAAGGAGAAAGGTAGTGCTTTTCCGCATGGCTCTTCTCCGGGTGCGACGAGCTGAAGACGAAACACGGCTCGCGTCACTATCGGATGCAAGTGAGGCTTCATCTTCGCTCATTGCTTCTGGCTTGGCTGGCGTGGAATCGCATGGAGGTTCTTGAAATCTAACAGTAGCTTCAGGGGCCCTAGGTATATATTCCGAAAGAGGACGAGGTTTCCGTACATTAGGGGAAGTAGGTTCATGAAGCGAAGGCGTTGTGCTAGGATGATATGAGGAAGATCGTTTTATAGGTGCTGCAAAAGCAGATCGCAAGAGAGGATTCCGTCGATGACCAGGCTGAGGGGTCGGCCGATTTGAATACTCATGGCCGTGCAGACTGGCTCCCGAATGCAGGAACATTATGAGATAAAGTCCATCCAAGCTTCCGCTTTCTGCGGCTCAAGTGGAGATGAGCCTTTTTACGACAGGCTCGAGTCGAAAATATCCAAGTCGTTTCCAGGTAGCTTCCAGGTAGTTTCCAGGATAATTTCCAGCTAGTTCCCAAGGTAGTTTCGACGAACAGATAAATAAAAAGTCCTACACTACTATAAGGCCTATCATACTCTTGTCTTATGGTATACAATCCTACAGCCCCCCACAGATTTAGGCTGACTTTTAGGAAATACGACAGGAAGGGGAAGAGGAGATAAGAGAGGCCTCGAGGAATATGGGGTGTGGAATAATTGTTGTACAAGTCGTGGAGGCTGAGTTTTTTTGAAAAAGGATCGGTAGGTCGTTAAACAAGAGAGATGATCGCATATAACGTTGAAAGCGGTAGTGTTGAAGCTTTAGGAAGCTTTAGGTAGTTAACGCGGTAAAAAAGGATATTGGGGGGGTAGTTAAGGTAAAGGATTAAGTGGAGAGCTGAGTCGTGGCCTGACAGGCTGAACGTTGTTCTGGCAGTTTGGTTCGTCTAGAAACGCGCGTAGCGGCCAGGGTTAAAGGTTGCTTCAGTATTGTATTGTACAATACAATGGTAAGGGGGGAGAGGTAGGAGGTAGGGGGTGGCGGTTAGGGGGGGTTAGGGGTGTTAAAGGGTTAAGGGGAGAGGTATGGGCGGTTTCGAAGGTTAAAAAAGCGAAGCCAAGAAATGTGTACGTAGTTTTTTGTATGTATTTCCATACATGTACATATAACCCTACAATATAGGTACTTAATAGCATATATAAGATACCGTATAGACGATATTAATCATATATGCGTATGGATATATTCAAAGTCAAAAAACTACATTTAATGCCTTAATGTAGTGTAAGGATATATAAATATATATACCTACCTAATTATACCTACCAGGTAATCTGTAGGTAGTGGTGGTACCTTGTATGTATGTATGTACGGGAGCGGCGGTGGATCTGATCGTTGTTAAAAACCATGTGCGTGCCCCATCGGCTTGGTAAAGTCCCACCTGCTTTCTGCTTTCCAATGCTTCAGCTCTTGCTCGGGTTCGGATACTGTCCGAACTTCCTTGCTAAGACCCGCTGTCGTCTGAAAAAAAGTCGCACCAGAAAATAATCGAATCAGTTTTGTCAGATCAAGCCGAGGCTGAATTCTAGTTCCTTTAACTATTCTAAGCTAGGTACTTCGTACATCATGTAATGCATACACATACATGACATAACACACGTGTAGCGACTCGTTAGCTTCAACGTCTTTTTTTTTTTTTTTGTGTGTGTGTAGTTACTTCTTCTCTAAACTACCTACTTTTTTTCTTTCTTTTAAACCCGAGAACGGGCATAACCAAATTACACTTCTGTCAGCAAGAAAGAAAAATAAAAAGAGGATCGTCAAGATTGCATTACCTAGGTAAGTCTGTAAGATGCCAAGTCAAATCAAAAGAAAAAAGAAATAATACATCATATGTCTTAAAGATAACATTCGTACATCGTACTATATAACAAGGGCACTGGGGAATAAAAATGGCGGGCTGGCCTGGCTGGGTAGCAATGGAGACGTTGGTGTGCTGTTTATTATTCGCTATTCTGGTAATACAACCCAAAAACCGTGGTTGGAATGGAAGAATTGCATTTTGCTAATGTTCCATGAATGCGATTACGAAAAATCGGTATAGAAAGCTCGATGGAGGGCGGGAAAGATCCAGATGGTTTCATCGGAACATGGTTGGCCGGCAATTAGTTATGCAGATAGGGGGCCACTCAAGTCACTAAAGTCACTAAAGTCACTAATGTTTCTAATGCTTCTAATACATTATGGTAGCAGAGAAAACACCCTCCCAGCCCCATTTTGACATATCCCATTAGTTGCTTGTTACTTTTAGGTGGTATCTAGCAACCTACATAGTAGCAGTCTAGGCAACTGTATTGGAGGCTCGACAGGCCGCCCCATAGGGCAAAAAAAAACCCACCGAGCATTTTCGGCGTTCTAGGCTTCCATATTTTTCTCCCTTCAGTTGGTGCGGATTCTAGCTGTCCATGAATTCCTATTGGTTCGATGGGTAGGTTCGATGGGTTCGACGGGTTCGAATGCAGGTGCTCGGCATTGTACTAAGTATAACCGGGCTTGCTAGAGGCCGATCACACCGATACATTCCCACCTCTTCCATTCTTTTTACGTCTTTTTCTGTAAGCATTTCTGTAAGTAATTGCCAGCTTGGGTAATTGCTATGTCAACGATATCTTCATAATTTGATATAGGTACGATTTGAACTCATGACGACATTTTCTCCATTCTCCATTCTCCATAATCCATAATCCATAATCCATAAAACATAGTAAATTTCCGAACGAAGTCATATCGAAATGACAAAGATCGACAACGTTATTCGTCTGCCTAAACACGAAAGGAGCTTCAAAATCAATTACTTACCTACCCGGCCTACCTAAGATGCTTAGTGTATGTACACAACGATAGAGCGGTGTCTTCGATTTTACCCTCCTTAAACCGCTAAAACAAGAAAGCAAAAAAGTCGAGACCAAAGCTGCAAGATATGTTGTCCCATCCACATCGTTAGTTAGCCTGTAGGTATTCCGCACGTGTATCCAATCAGGGTTCATAAGAGAATCCTATTAATATGTCGGTGAGAGTATAACAAAATAAAAGGTCTGATGATTATGAAGCCATGTGCCTTGAGTAGTTTGAATTAGCAGTTTTGTCTCCGTAAGTGTCTTTCGAAAGAGTAAGAGAGTATCATAGACTCGGTAATCATCTTCGGAGTTGGCCATCGTTCGTCCTCATGTTCCTCTCCGTCCCGCACCGAGGCTCAATTGCATTACATAGCAACTATCGAGTATCGAGGATCGAGGATCGGGCAATGGCACCACCGAGATCCACGAAACTATTCGCAAGCGGCTTTTTCGGATATTTATTACTCATGTGCCAGCTGTATATCAATCTTAGTAGAGAGAAGATTTTCAATGGTTCCCGCGAGCTAAAGGAGGCTACTTCTAGTCTGCCGAGGCCGAAGTCATGTGTGACAACACAAACCCGAGAGTACAAACTCCGAACCGTTCAAAGTCTACCTACCTAGTATACATAGCGGTAATGCATTCTCTAGCACAATGACGACATGCCGTGATTTCCGTCTGGTCGGCGTTTTTATCTGTGTAACATCTTTCAAGCCAGGTTTTGGAATGAATCTTACATACATCCTATAGCTACCTGTAAGTACAGTACAATAATATATACCTACCTCTTATGTTTGTGTAAGTGTGCTGGTGTAGTTGACATCGAGGATCGACCACTTATGATGACTTTATGATAACGTGGTTGCGCCCCCAGGTTTATCCCAAACCACAGATGGAAATGGACCTATCAGATAGTTAGATGCAACTCAATCTATTTAGGTATGTTCATGTTTCTTTGTAAGAGGTAAGAAGCAACAAGTAGATTTTCTTTGCGCCTACGAGGTAGGTATGTAGTAAGTGGATAATTCCTATTCCATCAACGTGCACACGCATTGAACAGCCACCTACGAAAGCCACGAAAAAAATCACAAAAGCCACAAAAAACCAGGATGTCACACGTTAAACGGTAACCTTAAATTGTGGGCGATCGCGAGGGAGATGAGCTATGCGAGGCTGGTCACATCGCGTAGTGCCCATCTCTGGTTTAGGATAAGATTTGTGCCTTCCCATGTAAGCCAAATGTGATAATGATAATAATGACCATCATGGCGGTGTTCGGGAATCATCTTATTGTCAGCAGACAATTCCTTCGCAATTTCCATGACTTCGGAAAGTTTCTGCTCTTTCTGCTCGTACCTAAGGTACCTAAGGTAGGTACCTAATGTGTGTAAATCAGATAAGGAGTCTTATCTTGTGTAATTGAATGATTATGTACATAAGATAAGACATGTCGGGTGTACGCCAGGTATGGTGGGGTATGTACATACATCATTGATCAACGGTAGAAGCCACACTCCCAATTTCCAACTATTATTCGGCGCCACATTCAGTCGTTGCCCACCTAAACACTCCATACATGTAGAATGTACCGCCGTACCCAAAAAACGAAACAACTCCCGACATAACCCTTAGAACCATCATTTATTCTCAACCATGCCCTCGCTTTATTCCGAAACCCCCATTAAATCCCTTATCGGTTCATTTCTCGCCTGGAAGACACTACTCCTATGTATCGTTATCGGGAGTAGCGTAGGTCCAGCTTACGACACTTCAACCACCTTGTTATCCCCTGAGATAACTTCATCTCATGAATCTCCGTTTGACTTAGCTACAAAATTGACAAGATGGGATTCTATTTACTTTATAGAGGCTTCTCGTCGGGGTTACTTGTTTGAGCAGGACTGGGCTTTTGGCCTTGGATTCCCAACCATCATCTCCTATCTTAGTCAAGGTTTTCAAGGTTTTTAACCCTATTTCTTTACGTGATATTACCTATAACACCCATTCCTTATTCTGACTCGTGTCTACAGGACTTTCTAGCTTGGGAATCAATCCCAATGGATCCATTGAACCACTTATCGGGATATTGGTAGCTCACACATCCCACCTGCTATCTGTGCTCGTCTTATATCAGCTCGGACTTGTTGTCCTAGGAAATAAGCACCTCTCATTCATTGCGGCGCTTCTACATATTCTCTCTCCCGCTGGAGTTTTCATGTCAGCTCCATACAATGAAAGCACATTCGCCTTACTATCCTTTACAGGCTATCTCTTCTTTGCGAAGGGATTACTTGGGCCAAAGCGAACCTTTGCCCATGATGTAAGCTTGGTCGCTTCAGGTATGTGGTTTGGCTTCGCCACCACGTTTCGTAGCAATGGCCTGTTCAATGGGATCCCATTTGCAGTTGCTCTAGCCTACGAAGTCAGAATGCCACCCACTCTATCCAGTATACGACGACGATTATCCTTAATGTTGGGGGGTCTAGTAATAGCAGTTAGCTTTGTCGTCCCACAACTTGCTGCGTTCCAAATCTTCTGCTCCGTCCCTTCTGGTACCAGGCTAAGACCTTGGTGTAAGAGTATGTTTCCCAGTATATACTCATACGTTCAAGCACGCTACTGGTAAGTTGAAGCTCATCACGTATGCTGACAACGCTAACACCAAGAACAGGAATGTTGGCTTTCTCCGCTACTGGACACCATCAAATATACCTCTTTTCTTACTGGCTATGCCGATGATTTACATTCTTATGACATCAGGTATAGAGCTCATTAGACGGCCTCTGGGCATTACCTCCAAGGGACCCAATCCTGGTAACAACTCCCATTTGGCAATGCTAGTCCGCTCCATGGCCTTATCCCAGCTCATCCTAGCTGTTCTAGCCATCACAAATTATCACATCCAAATCATCACAAGAATCTCGTCAGGATATCCACTATGGTATTGGTGGTTGGCAAGACGTATCGCCGACAAAGACACTTCGGCATTCGGTACAAATATCGTGAGATTTATGATCATGTATGCTGCCATTCAAGGAGCTCTTTTTGCCTCCTTCCTTCCTCCGGCTTAAATTATAGCCTCTCTTACAGCGTGTTCCCTTAACAAACCCCTGGTTCTAAACTATATAGCGGTGTTCCCCCTGTTATCATGGCATATAACACCAACTAGCATCGTACTATAGCAACAAACTAAAGTCGAGATTTTCGAGGACTTGATAATTCCGTTTGCGCTTAAAATTACCCTCATCTGAGTTGCACTGACTTACAATCGAGTCAAGATATCTGTGACGGATATACTTCACAGCTAGAGATCTCTGAATAATATGTAAAATACTATAGATATCACACGGAATTAACCTAAAGAGAAGCTGTCTACCTATCTATGAGCATCGAAATATCACACAACAGTAGGAACCCATGATTTTTTTAGACCACTACCTAAAAACCTCGATAGTATTTACAGTTTTGGAAGGAATTGTAGTTAGATAGGAAGCTATGTCTTCCGTGACATACGTACCTAACTAAAGTACCATTTTCCCTGAGGGAGTGATCTTGCAAACGGAGGTCTTCTTACCCAACGTAATAAGAAATACAAACACCATCACCCACCCTCATTCCAAAGGAATTGCAATCTCTAACGGAAAGTACTACTCTCTCTTTATAACACAACCGATTCGGCTCTCCACATCACGGACACCTTGCCTTCAAAATTGAGCAAGAGCCTCTTTCTTTATACGCACCTACCTAACCTAAGGGATACCTAAGATAACATCGTCTGAGTGGCCCGAAGTGCTCTCCGAAGTAGGTACGTATACGACATGCCCGGTAATTTAAAGAAGGCAACTACCAATATTCTGTTCATATGAACAGAACATTCATGATCATTTGAAACGAGTAGGAAAGTGCGTCGACCACATAGTAACCCAACCTTCTACCCGAACACCACATTACAGGTACCTATATATGTCCTGGGATTTTCTTTCGAGACGAGCTCTCCGTTATTGCAGTTATTGATAAACCCTCGCACGCATTCAATAACTAAGGTGCGAACTTCACAAACCACACAGGCTTCTCTCATACATTACTACACACCACCAACCACACTTACTATATCACACTTGCCCATACCTTACTGATTCTTTGGTGCAACTGTCTAAAACATTTCCTTCCACAATTTTCCACTCCCTATATCATCATCAACCCAACAGAACACCCAGGAACCATGACTTCCCCTGAGAACCCTCGTTCTTCTTCAAGCCGCGGACACGCTATTCGCAATAACTGTAGCACCAGCATGGAATCGATGCTTGCGCCTGATTTACAGGATTGGCTTAAGCTAAGCGGATGGCATGAGATGGACTACCGTGAGAAAAAGCTAGCTGAATACCGAGGCACCAATGCTGGAGAGCGGAAGCGCGACACCACCGAAACCGAAACAATTACGGATGCTGGCAAGAATGATCGCGACCCTGCCATTCGCAATACTTCTCAAGTTTCACTGCCTGATCGCGGACGTCCTGCTGAGCTTGGACGTACTAGGGGTGGTATCGAAGCTCATCGTCGTATCGGGGGTCGCATTGGTAATCGCGACCCCTTTGTTCCCAAGACCCGAGCTCGTTCAATCTCACCGTTCCATCGTGACCATGACAGATACCGCGTTCGCAATTACCCCCGAGCCTACCATGACGACTTCGATCGTCCCTTGACACCTGGAGGATCGCCTCTGCGCTACATCGCTCGTTCAAGCCGCCACCCCGCACACTATACTGAACGAATCGAGAATTATGACTGCCCAAATAAGGAACGAGCGGAGGATCAACGAGACTTAACCCGGGAAATGATGAACCTCCGTTCCCCTGGAAGACTGGTTCTCAGAGACAAAGGCGGTAAGGTTTCGCCCTAAATATCCTTTTCGGAGATTTCTTCTGTCCCTTCATCATAGCTTGCTAACTTACAACTACTTCGTTTCATAGAGGTGTGCTTCTTTGTGATGCGATCATACAGCTGGTCTCACGTCTACGACTCAATGGTAACTTGTATCCCTATCAGAACAATAACGGATCGTGAATAACAGTGTGTTAGGAGGACGGCCTATGGGCTACCCAGCCTGCCAGTGCCGAAGCTCTTAGCAAGGCATTCGCTAGCGGCAAGATGGTGGTGTTATTCTTTGCCGTTAACAAGTCCCACGGCATCCAGGGCTATGTGAGTATTTCCAGAATGAACAGTCTTGCGCTTCTATTGTCTTTCCTATGTCCAATCTTTTTTTTCGTTCGTATCTCCTTGTTGTTTAGCTTTGACTAATCGATCCTGCTTCTTCAATACAGGCAGTCATGAAATCCCAGCCGTCGAGCGATATTCGCCACCCTAAGTGGTGGTACGGAGTCAAGTGGAAGATCTCAGAACCCTTCAAGGTCGAGTGGGTGAATACGATGCACATCGACAGCAAACATGTATTTCACATCAAGAACCACCTCAACGAGGACCTGCCCGTCACGCGCGCCCGTAACGGCCAAGAGATCGATGAAAATGCTGGTCGACAGATGGTACGCATCCTGGAGTCTCATGCTATCGAGGAATACAAGCGCGCGAAGCAAACTGGCTCTCTTTCTAGGCGATAAGCAGTGCAGAGGTGCAGCCCTTGGCCTGAAACTTTCTCGGGGGATATTCCTAGTCTTGATTCCTACATGTAAACCTACTAGCAGACGTTGAAGATAGGTGTCTAACGGAGGCTTTCGAGAGGAGAGGGTTAAGCTATTATTGACCTTTGCTACGCTGTAACGAGGAATGAGAGATGAAAGGTTCTTGTAACCTTCGATATGACGATGCTGATTTCCTTGCTTGCCATACTTGTCTATGGCATCAAGTCATTCAACTACCTACCACCCTACGTGGTACAGATATTATACGAATGTTGTCGTAAATATTCTGCTCTATTACATCGAGTTCTAAGAGACTTCTTTGGTCCAAGAGCTTCTGAGTATTGCCTACAGGACAAGACGTCAGAATATCACGTGGGATATCCCTAATACTAGACATCTGGGGGAACAACTCCCAATTTGGCAGGTAGTTAGGGAAGATCGGGAGGATCACCATGATACAAGGATGATAGATCGCATCATAGTAATCGGAGATTTTCTTACATTCTATCGGAAACTACTGATATAAAAACCTTTGACATATGTACGACTTACATACTAGTAAGTCTGGATCGTCGTAGAGCCCGCTGCAGAACTGGTTAAGTTGCTTTCACTATGTACAGCCCGTTATCAATATTCTTTTTTGGGGCCACGCACTAGAGCGACGGGTATGTGCTTCCGAAATGATATTACCAGTCGTCATGTATTTTTAGCTACGATGCGTATTGCGTTGCGGATACCCGCTAAGAAAGACTAATATATCTTCCCCTGGGTCCGGACTTGACGGGATCACGGGGTTGGTCAGCCAGCAAACATGAATCCTTTCGGCCGGTAACCGGTATTGGATCGGGAATAATATTTATAAGTTTTTCTCGAACGCAATCAATGCTTTAATGAAGATCGTGAACATATCGGAAATATAATTAAGGATATAAACTATGGAAAATTGTGCAATAAAGCCATCTAAGTAAGTGGCTTGCCGATTCAACTAGGATGACTATACTACTTTTGCACCAATATCGTCATGTGCACGGTAACGGACTACTAAAGGTGCCAGGTGTTTAGGGCGAAAGGAAGGAGAAAAAAAAAGTCGAATCTAAATTTCGTAGACTAACAGCCATCTGCGAGTCATGCTCAAGGACACGGACATTCTAGGCGTTGAAATACAATCAATAGACTCTAACGCCAGCCACAAAAACTGGCCATTCTGGCTGGTACCAAGTTAAGAGAAGCTATTACTTTTACTTAGTTCCTGACGACGACGCCGTCGGGGACCATCCCAGACCAGTAAAGCCCGGGTGGCCGCCGCCCAAAGGCCACGAGTCTTGGTCGTTTGCACGATGGGAAAATTGATTAATAAATAAATAAATAAATAGATAAATGATAATACCGAGGTGTCTTCGGATGTGTTCGTCAGCTGGAACTTTCGGACGATTTCCTGCAGAATTTCTTTCTCTTGCTTCTTTGGAATCTTCCAGTGGTTCCACGGGATTGACGTTGGGGCGGGACGTTGTGATATATTATGTCGTGTCACTGTTGGCGCTGCGCGCCTCAGCTCGAGACATATGCAGTGGCCAGCCGCATCATACATACCTAGGTAGGTATGTATATTAAATTGCGTCCCTGGTAACTTAATTGTCTTGGTCGATGCGAGAAGACCGTGTGACGAAAACGAGGATGCCATGTGCGAGATGTCCGTGAACTAAAATTGAGATGACGACCCATCTTCCCTATCCCAAGTGCACGGTTCTAGAGCTGGAATCTAAGGCATGAACTCCCCAAGCGTTCTCCCAAACCGCTTCTGGACTTAGCGGTAAATCTCTGTAGCAACTCTGGCGGACGAACCGAGAAGCCACCATTTACGGCATAGGGCCACCACCTTGTGGGTGCTCGGACTTCGATCCTATTTACCGACAGTTGGGTTGATGTTGGTGTCAGATCTTTCTCACCATCCCTTTTTCAAGGTTTACCGTTGTCTGAGACAGCAAGGGTTGAGGCTGATGAGGCTGGTGAGGCTACATCGCTGGAAAGGTTCTATACATGATCCCGGTTCGTTTGTGAGAGGATGATTCGTTAACGATTTATTGGTGGTGTCATGTTCTTTTACATAGTACAGACTCGCGCGCCATAATATGTAAAAGAAATAATATTAATAAAAACGATATACAACCCCAATACACTAAGAACCTCGCGGATTACTTCCGGACTGGACTGGACTGGATTGGATTGGATTGGATTGTTCGAGCTACGCTATTGAGCCCGTTGCTTTTGTTTGTAAAATGATGCTCTCTAGAGACCATTGAAAATCGAATCACCATGAACCTTGTCGTTTGTCCAATTTAGCGGCAGACAGCCGTTTTCTACTATGGTAATGAATTAACCATCCAATCTTCTTATTCGTTTAGCTCTGATGTTACGATTATTTAGACAACTCTAGACGGGCTCTAACATATACTAGATGAAGCTGAAATTCTGCTCCAGTCAATTTTTCCCCCATAGTTTTACACTAAGAAAGGACCATAATAATTTTGAAACTATTCCCTGAGAATTTATCTGCTTTGCCTGCGCCTTTTTTTCATTATTATTGTTTTGATCGTCGTGAGACGTTTTATTATGTAGACGCAGCTCCACGTTGCATTCTATGCCGCTTAATCCAGCCGTACCTTACATATAATTGCGGTCTAGAATGCAATACGAAGCCCTGCAGAAAAGAAACCTGCTACTTTGTAACAGGGGGGAGGGGGGCCAAAAGTCAGGGGTCTCCGAACCCCCTTGCCCCCTCTACTCAAAATCCGGTCGTGGCTTGAAGGGCTATGCGAGGTTCGCCCGGGTTGCTCCAGTGGGTCGACGGGCATAACGGCTCATCTTAACTTTTTTTTTTTTCCAATTTATCTGCAGGGCACTTGGGGGCTGCTTTGGTGTTTGGTACCTGCTCAACCCTTCTTCTTCCGTACTAATTCCATGTGTCGGTGGCTTGAGCGAACGTATCTGTAGCAGTACCTAGTATCTTTGCTTTACACACGTGTGAGTGGGTAAGGGGGGATAGTCTATCTAACCTCTAACCTCACAGGGCTCTAGCTAATAAGGGAATAAGGGAATACATTATAATAAAATAAGCTATAATTGCTGTTCCTAGTAATACGGCATTAATGAGTTCGGGGTGGCATCAGGATGCATACATATGCAGGTGTACCTACATACATACATTCCGTTCGCATATGCAGATGTGCAGAATGTGCCAATAAATTCCAATAAGGTGCGAATTGCCTACTGTATGGAGAAATACGTCTCTTGGGATTCTCCAATTTTAATATCCAAGGAAAAAAGTGTCCGTGTCGTGACAGGACCATCGTTCCAGTCCCTTTTTGTTCCTGTTTTCCCCCTTCCTACTTATGACACTCCATTTTCTTCACGCACGTATGGGGTCGTGTCAACAAAGTTGAAGCAAGGCCTCGGACGAGGGTCTCTTTTAAGTTTTTGGGAATAGAAGCCGGTGGGAGGAAAAAGAGATTGTTTACGACCCTTCACTCCAACTATTTTTTGGGGTTGAGTTCATGCGGGACACTTATTCGAAAGCAGTTTGACGGAACATACGACTTAAAAATCGTGGTCTTATGCCTTCGCCAATCCCGTAATTCAGCTTGTCGATATCGTATCACGATTTCATCCTCGACACACACGCGCGCGGCTGGGACATGCAATGCGAAGCATAGTCGGAATTTCTACTCGTGGGATAAGAGGAGGTTGCTATGATATGCCGACTGGAGTCTACTTGAATCTGATACCCTGACCACGCCCGCCGACACTGCGACTGTTCGATAACAGGCACGGAATTGGTCCCTTTGTTTCAGTTCGTGGTAGCAGTCCGAGTGTCTTGGCATCTGGACTTTGTAACATATGTCCATTGCTTTGGAGACATTGTCGTTGGATAGACAAGAGGTGGGAGATAGAGACTTGGGATTAGTACCTGATTCTTTGATCCTATCGCTCTAAGCACGAACGACGAGGGCCATTTGGGACCTTGACTTATTCAACCCTGTTATCGATCCATTGTCTGTGTGGTAGATTATTCCTCGAAAATGGGTCATAAATCTAAATTTACGTTCCCTATGCCAGGACGGTCGGTGAAGCAGCCACCCGCCGTAGCAGTTCCGAACTCACTCTCGAAAGCAGAAAGGATTTTGGGAACTGGTGGACAGAATCTTGGCTCGCCTACTGGAACGAGGGATCCTAATCGATCTTGGGAAACGGAATCGACTGGTGGTATCAGTATATCAATATCTGAGAGCAGTGCAAGTCAGTCTGGTGTCTTAGAGGAGGAGGAAGACGGATACGATAGGCCGACTTATGGTAGAGCTCTGTGGGAGGAAGAATCGGAGGCGCTCCCACGGCGGTTACGAGGTGCTAAAGGCTTTTTTAGTAAGGAGGTGAAGCCCAAGAGGTCAGCCGTCACCCTTGGCGCTCGCAGCCGGGATGCTTTGACGGATGATACCAATTCTCACAGGCCCCAAACCAGCTCTACCGTTCATTCTCACTACGAATCAGACAAGATGCCGCTCTCAATTTCGCAGCAGACCTCGAATTCGGCGATGGCTAAGGGACTGCCGACGAAAGCTAACGCATTGTTGGATATCGATGGGGCACTCTATGGCAAGGTGCAGCAGCCAAAGAGGAAACCATCCAAATTAGACTTCGCAAAACTTAGATTGAGGACTCGAAGGGAGCATCATGCGGATTCTAATGGAGTTGGGCCTGTATTGGGAAATAACTATGTGATGAAGTCGCCATCTGTTATGTCGCATGCGTCGCATTCTGCAGTCTCTCTAACGAGATCGCCCACGAGCCCCGGAGGAAGTGAAAAAACTCCCAAGCCGGACCTAATAACTCACTCTCAACCTCTAGAAACGTCAACACGACCGAGCCGCGCGAAAGTGATAAGTAATGCCAGTACATTGCATCAGCTATATGATCATTATGAGCAAATGTCATTTCGAACTTCCGAAGCACTACAAGAGGAGGATGAAGAGGAAGAGATAGGAGGCAAGGGGCATTTGAACCAGGAACATCTCCTGCCTCGAACGTACGAACCAACGGTCTCAGACGTGTCCCACGAGGATATGATTTCTCGCGAAGATATGATTACGCCACTGCCGAATTCATCGCTTAGAGACCCGAACTCTAGATGGAATCATAGCCGGAATACCTCACAAGCAAGTAAAGTTACTGCAATGAGGTCCGAGACACCGAGTACTTTGCAGATACGCCCGTCATCGAGGAATGATTATGCTGCGAGTGTATCGAGCCGCCATACGCGCACCTCAAAAGCCACGCCGTCAATTATGAGCACTATGGATTCCGACAGGCAGCAGACGAGCGTGTTATCGCTCACGGATTCAGAATCCGAGGAAGGGGAAACCACATACTCCGGACCGGGTTCATCTCTGCGGTCTTACGACAATAGCTTTCGTGATGATTCCAGCGTCGCTTCGAGTCAACGGCAACGGAGCACCTCGCGATTATCTATCAGCAGCCATTCGACGAACCCTAAAGGAGCATCATATGCGCAGCTCAATGATTATCTTACCATTCCTCATGCCTCTCCGAAAACTAAGACTACCCGGTCGCCATCAACTAATTCATCTTTAAGCACGGCGACGCGAATTTCCTTGCCCATCCACCACCAAGAGCCTCAGCCTCAGGCTGCTCGCGGGTCTGTTTCGACAGTAAATACATTAGGGTCCGTATTGTCGCCTACATATAGCAACCATACGCATTACAGTGTACAGGAAGCGAGGGCAGTCGCCTTCACCCCATATGCTTCTACAGCAGAAGCCGCCTTGTCAGTTTCGATGGACCAAATGCCAATCAGCTTAAATCACGCCGTTTCACAGCAAGGAAGACAGCGAGGGTCTCAGAATTCTCACACTTCCGACCAGCCGACGCCGCCGCTATCGCCCACTAGCGTAGAGTTCTACAGGAAATCACCAGATTCTTCACGACGGGAATCAACGGTAAGCAAGGCTAGCGAATCGCAGAATGGACGGATGATGGCGGTCACGAAACAAGAAGAGATGCTTCTCGCTGCGCTGCGGAAGAAGAGGGCTAGGATGCGGGAGAATATAATTGCCGAGCTCGAGGAGGGGAGGAATAGTCTCGGAGGCACGAGCCTCGAGAGTGTCGATGATCTCGAGCAATTGGCGTCGGCGCATCTGAAAGACGCCGAGAGACAAGCTGCGAAGGAAGTTAGGGAAGCGCGTGCCAGGGCAAAACAGCCCAATAACTTCCCGATGAGATCGACATCACTTGTTGGACGAGGAGGTCGGAGTTCCAGCAACGGCCGAATACGGAATCATTCTAGTGGGCCGCGCCGCATGGAAGCGTCACCATCGGCTAGTTATAGAGAGCCGTTAGAGAGGGCCCCTTCGCGAATGAGAGCCTCTCCCGGACCCGAGTCGCGACCAACTGGCAAATCCCGCCACGAGCGCGTTCTTCTCTACCTGGATCGACCGATCGATAGTATCGATGTGATTGACGAGGCAGAGCCGAGCCCGGATTTGAGCGAGTTCATGGATGATGACTTGGAATTCCCTATTGGCGAACGACGAAGTAGAACCAGGTCTAAACTCGGCAATGGATCATACGGATCCCCTTATAGCGGCCGTCCACGCCCCGACTCGAGCCCGATGAGCCCGAAGAGCACCTCGATCAAGAACCTACCCAAGGGCAGCCCCCCAATTAACGAGGATATAGATGCCGATAGCATAGACTTTGACGACTTCCCAATGGTCGGCGGCCGACCGAAGTTGTCTACTCTTAAGCCCGTGCCGGAGAAGGGCATCCCCAGACCGGACAGCCCCGTTTCCCCGGCGGATGGATTTTTAGCACCCTCTACACTTGGCCATAAGAAGGGGAAGAAGAGTGCCGTGAGACTTAGCGCCGTAGGCCAGGTTAATTCACCGATGCCGTGGTGGGGAGACGACGACTGAAGAGGAATATAATTCTAACTCAATACCAATGAGCGTATTGGCAGCAATCATTACGCTCATCTCTCCTCGGGTCAACGAGCTGGGACGATAGTACAAAGCTACATTTTCCTATGTTATCGAAATATGCATGCACATAAACGGTTGTTTGATTAGCGCTCGGTTTTCCCTTTCTTTATTTTTAACGACTGTCAGGCGAGTGAGTTCGGGTGGAAAATCACACGGGATTCATATCGACTTTATACTGGGGGAGCTCGGCATCACATCGCTTACGATTAATACACACACATACACACCACTACCATCCATCCTGTCTTATTTATCTCATCAAGAAAAGAAAGACTTGGAATCTTGCGATGCTACGGGAGGGCGCGACGGTCTAAAAAAAATTCTAATTTCTTTTCGAAAGACTTTGCTTTTTTGTCGTTTCCAATTAGATGTTAAAAAGTTTAAAAGACGGCTTTGCGGCAAGGTCTGGGGCTTAAAATGGTTAATGTCTAAGCGGTAAATAATCACATATGGGGGGAAGAGAGAGAGAGAGAGAATCCAGGTTGCTTGCTTGCTTTGCTTGTTTGCTTGCCTTCTATCTTTCCTGCATCGATGTACTACCATGGAAGAACTTATTTGTAATATGTATCAGGGACAGACTGGGGAAACAGAGCGGGGTGAGGGAAGGACTATGTACGATTTTATGTGCAACTATGTCTGCTGGGTTATGTATTGGGGGTGTGGTGGTGTGCTGTGTCGTTACAGGTTGCATGGGAATTTATTAGAGGAGCCCTACGGTTTTGAAGTCATCGCGATGTTCACGAAAGGGTTATCAACTCCTTTTATTAGCCATTTTTTTTCTCTCCATCGAGAACACACGAGACGAAGTAATAAGGAGAAAAATAAAAATAAATAAAAATAAAAAATTGATACATAAATAGTATAGAAAATACCACTGTGGACTTGTTGTAAAAACCTGTAATGTGTCCGGAGTTGCTTTGTGTAAAGAACCTAATGCAAATTTGATCGTCCGTGAAAGTTCATTGGCTGGTCTAGCGGTTGTTGAGGAGGGGGGGGAGAATATAAGCGGCATTTAAGAAACACAGAACTTCAAGGAATACATCCTGATAGCCAGTTTGGCCGAGGTATGTTTTTACGAACGTCTATTCTACACTGTTCATACGCTAATCACACATCACAGTGGTCTAAGGCGGTGGTTTTAAGTCTCATAGATCTTGAACACCATTATCGAGAGATGCGCAGGTTCGAACCCTGCAGCTGGCATTATTTTTTGTCGAAATCTTGCTGAATTCATGCATACTTTGCTTAGAATTCATCTTGTTCTAGGTATTTTATTATTTTCTTTTTTTTTCTTTTTTTCTTTCTTTCTTTGTACCTAAGCTCTGCTAGTCTGAATAGCCTCATTGCCTACCTAGGTTAGGTACCTAGGTTTGGTCTCTAAATACTTTCATTTCATTTCATGGCAAATTCTAGCTTGTTGGAATTGCTGGAATAATTCTACGACATCGAGATCATCCAACGTTGATTATATTACGAACTAACTGCCCTGTGCGCCAACCACGTTGAAGACACCGATTGGTATTCACCTTAACGGTGGATCCGTAAAGGATTCAAGCCCCGCGATCCACGATCTGACCTAATAAATTACCCGCAAATCGAAGCTATTCGGTTCTCTATCGCCAAGGGGTAGAGGGGCAGAGAAGGTGGGGATAAGGAGGAGATGACTTGCAGTTGGGGAAGATAACTGTAAGCTACATATTCTAAGATAGGTACATAACCTGCCTGTAAGTCAAGCTGCTAGTCGTCTCACATATCTTGATTTTTGTGACGCACTTTAGAACAAGAAATATGCCAATTTCCTTCCTGTTCACCCCGCATCTCGCTCCTTTTAGCGCAGTCTTCTTGCTCACGGGAGCTTGCTAGTTATGACGGTAGTTGATAGTTAAGTCTCTTAGAGCGAAACTGAAGACCGTCCGCTAGAGGAATTTTGGATCAGTAGAGATGGCCGAAGAATCGCGCATCGATATCACGCGGCCATGATTTTATGATAACTATTAATGAAGCGGAAAGAATCTGGAGAATACCTGATCGCATAACACCTAACGGCCTTTGAATACCAAGATCTTACTACCCAAGTACACAACCACATCAACGCTCAATATGAGAAAACATACATTTTTTAAGTCAATAAGGTATAAAACAATTCGAAACATAGCTTGTTCGAAATGCCCGGAGAAGATAAAAGTCACTGGCTCTTTTTGGATATCCCCCCCCCCCCCCCCCCCCCCCCCACGAAAATCAGATCGCTCCGTGACGATCATGGAGGCCGAAAGAGGTCAAGGCGCAAACCAACTAGCCGGACTGAACCGTACATGAATAGCCAAAATATACGTGTCATCGGAACAATACTAACTTTAACTAAACGGCCTTAGATATGAAGACTACGGCGGAGTTCGGGGAACTCAGATCGTTACTGGCTATCCTCCGTAGGAAAACCTTCAAATCAAGATAGCCGTTGGTATTGTCGGTATAGTGGATTGCTTTTACAGGTCCAGCGTCCGAATCTGGTTGGCTATCCAAATACGTACGTACACTGGCATTAATGCACCCAAGGCTAAGACATGACATGACATGGATCCCAGACTTATTATTGCAACCTACTTTCTAGTACCTATTATTTGCAGTATCGTGGGTGGTGGTGGTGGTACGCCCACCCTGTAGTTGTCCAGGAACAGTACAAGTACAGCCCGGATAGCTTGAGCCTTGATGATCCTTACGTATTGGGGGAAAACTCGAAGCGCCTTTGATATCATCGACCTAGACCAACGTATGTATGGTCCGGCCCTAAATAAAGTCGCACAGGCACCCGTAACCATGACAGCACAGCACAGCACATATGCAGTTCTCTGCGGCCTTTTGCTGAACAAGACTTTGGGAAACCTTTTGTTTCCCCTTTCTACCTTTTTCATATTCAACTCTTCTCCAACCCAGTTCTAAAATACAGCTTCTAAAAGCTGTATTGCCGTACGTCAAAGTCATCTAAGTTAAACTTGACCACCCCCCGGTTGACATCGAGTTGTCACAGACTTCTTTCGCGTGCTACACTAAGTGGCGTCACATTCAGGGGTTAAAAAAGAGCTTAATAGGTCCGGTCCCATTTTTGGTAGTGACCTGGATGTGGGATGGTTTTGAAGCGCGTCCGCCCGAATCGGCAATATCTTCAATGACTACGCATCATTTTTAATTTATTTAACGAGACGCGACACATTGAGATTGTCCTAAATTCAAGTTTTATTTTTCCGTTTCTTTTCTTTTCTAACGATAACCGACACGCGACTACGAACTTCCACTGTTCTTGCGGCAATTATCCGACAAGAAAAGATTTTCGCATAAAGCCTTTTTTGAGACATCAATCGACTAATTTTGCAATTATTCGAATAAAAGCTTTGATCGGCCGGGAGGGGCTTATGAAATAAGGGAAGAGAAAAACATCAACGAACGAAGCCCCCGCCAGCTTGACCACAGCGCAGTCATAACCTTTTATCCATCATGGCTCTCCTCGATGGTGCCCCGCAACCCGCGGGAGGGCCTGTCCTTTTCGGCGTGCCTATGAAGCAGCTTTCCCTTATTACGGTATGTGCTGAAGAAATGGAAAGTGTAGTAGTCTGAGAGTCGCACAATATGGCTAATACGTCACCGCTCTTAGCTGACATTCCAAAACTCGGTGCTGATTATCCTTATGCATTACTCTCGAATGATGCCGCCGAGCGGCGACCACCGGTATTTCACTTCGACGGCTGTGTTCTTGACCGAAGTGATGAAGCTAGCCATCTCCTTAACCTTTGCTATATACGAAGTTTCGCGAAGCCTTGCACCCTCGACGCCTGCGACCGTTATATTCGAGCAGATCTTCAATTCCGTTTTTTCGGGCGACGGTTGGAAGGTGGCGATCGCAGCGACGCTATATACACTTCAGAACCTGTTACAATATGTTGCAGTGGGAAATCTCGACCCTGTTCATTTCCAAATTCTATATCAGCTTAGAATTCTCACGACTGCGATATTTACCGTGGCGATGCTCGGCCGATCTTTGACTATAAAGCGCTGGGTTTCTCTCATCATTTTGACCTTAGGCGTTTCGGTCGTGTGCATTCCAGCTTCGAATTCGAAAGATAGCTCGTTCATGATCCACGACATGACAGATCACTTCTTCCCTCGTTCGGTGCATGAGCTGGGTCAAGTAGCCAACGGAATGGGTGAAGTAGCGAGGGAGCTCACGAAGCGCGGTATGGAAACCATAGCTGAGGTTGGCCACACCCTTGCGAAACGCTCCGCGACGTACGAAGGAATCGAAGAAGATCAGAACACGGCTCCAGTAATGAACTACTCGATCGGGCTGTCGGCTGCTGCTGCTGTTGCCGTGATCTCTGGTTTAACAGGGGTGTATTTCGAAAAGGTCCTAAAGGACACGGAAAATCCAGCTTCTGTCTGGACTCGCAACATACAACTATCATTCTATTCGTTGTTTCCGGCGCTGCTGGGGATAGTATTTAAAGACGGCGAAGAGATTGCGAAGCATGGCTTATTCGACGGCTACAACTGGATAGTATGGGCGTTGATCATCCTGCAAGCGTTCGGTGGTGTGCTTACCTCTCTTTGCATCAACTATGCTGATAACATCGCCAAGAACTTTGCTACAAGCATCAGCATTGTTATAGGCTTCCTATTCAGCGTATGGTTCTTTAAAGTCCATGTGACATTGACGGTACGTTTTAACTCTTCACCTGTTTTAGGGGTCCTTTATTAATTCGTCATTCTCAGTTCCTTATTGGCACCGCTCTGGTGCTCGTATCGACCTTCTTGTACACAGGTCCTGATCGGAAGCGTGGCCGGCCGCCACCGATCAATATTGTGAACTATGAGAAGACGACTATCGACCCGATGAATACGCCAAGGTACACGGACGACAAGCTCAGTGTTCCCAACCCGCTCGAGAACATGAAGGCGATGGGTCTTTCAACGTCTCGCCCCGCTTCGCCACTACGATACCACAACCGTGTGCCATCGTCACAAGGGAAGAACAGGGACGAATAAATGCACATGAATTGTTGACTAGGAAAGAAGAAAAAAGGAATGGTGGTCCTCGAGAATATGAGAAGGTACCACTTAAGATAAGTGCCGAGCCGATGTTATAACAAGGTTCCCTTCCGTATGAAGAGGACGTTTCAGATGCATTAGAGGATCATTACAGGATATTGATCATCAATTTTGATAAATGTGAAAGTACCACCGGATTGAGAAAAAGTGATTGACACCATGTGCTTTGAAAAATATGTGAGCAAGATTGAAAGCTCAGACCACGAAGAATAGGGGGGAAGAGCGAGCAAAAGAATGGATTTTGTGCATATCGTCGCTTCCAATTATAATTGTGTTAACATTTCTTGCAGATGTTTAAACTCTATTATAAATATTCAAGCCATATGACATCAAGGTCTCTCCTTTGGTTTATCGTAGGAAGGAGCCGGCAAAGGTGTTAGTCATAATATACCCCTTTTCATTTAACTCCCGTCATATTGATTCGGCGTAGTTGCCATTTTTAAGCCAAATACTTCGCTTCTAGTAGTTTCAAGATGTTGGTATTTTTATTTCTATCTCATGTACAGTGTAGCGTGTACATTCTTCTCTCCTTCAACTTCAGCCCCTTCTCATCAACTTTTCCTCTAGATCTCTTATTATTGCTCCTCTTCTTACGGAACATGGTCGACATGTCGACATCTGGCCAGTATCAGTTGTTGTCCTTGTATCACTAGAGTTTTTCTTAATTCTTTATTTTCTCTAATTCTCTTAGCATTTGTGAGACGTGCAAGAAGTGCCCTTTCCATAATCAACGCCATGTCTAGCGAAGCAGAGTCGGGCGAAGGTAGCCATATCTATCGTCATATGTACAAACCAGCGCATGATGCACATAGACAGAACATCATTAATCATACTACTACTCTTTTCCCAGATTATAGCTATCAATTTGCCCGGTTTCAACCTCTTAGTAGCGCCAACGAAAACGAAGTAGAGCCCGAAGAAGATCAGGACCTGGACGACTTTGGTAAGCTAGCAAGCCAAGCCGGCTACTCAGAAAGACCATTCATTTCTAATACTGCATAGACCGCACTCTGCTTGGTCGGCCGCATCAACCTGCCCATCTTTATGATCCAGAACATCATGATCAGCGCCTGTCGCTACCCCTTATAAATACCCCTAGCCAAGCGACACGACGTGTAGTTGGAGATGCAAGCCATCATTTTAGGACGCTCACGACCCGAGCTCCGAATTATGAATCGCCCTTCTCAAGCATTGCAGCTAACATAGAGGAAATAAAACCAAGTCCCTCTTTCCAATCTATGTTTGAGCGTGGTGTATCGGGGAGAATAGGAGAGTTACAACCTGGGGTGCAAACGGTGACACCTCCTTTCTATAGTGGTTAGTTTAAAGCTATACCTGACTCTCTATTGCATGGATACTGACCATGTACGAAAGCTCCGAACTCAACTGCGGCACTTGAAAATTCGCTGACTAGCGGCTCCCCTACAGTTATCGGCGGATCTAGCCCTTCCACGCGCCTTAGCCTCAAACAAAAGGCCAGAGCGCGCGGTAGTCCTCTTGTATCTCATAAAAAGGCAAGCCGGTTGGATTTAAATCTCAACCATGCTCCGGATGAGCCGCCTGTGGTGAACTCTACCCGCCTAATAGATCCAAGACAGGCACTGCCTGACAAGTTTCGAGCCGTGTTCCCTTATGAGCTATTCAATGTTGTCCAATCTAGATGTTTCCCGCTTGTCTACGGCACAAATGATAACGTTGTCGTTTCAGCTCCGACGGGGTCCGGCAAGACAGCCATTCTAGAAATGGCTATCTGCAAGCTTGTAATGAGCCCGGGCAGTGAGAATTACAAGATTGTTTACCAAGCACCAACAAAGTCCTTGTGTTCGGAACGAGCGAAAGACTGGGAAAAGAAATTCAGTCATATGGGCTTAAGATGCATCGAACTTACTGGCGATACTTCGCAAACGAAGGCTAGTCGGGTAGGTAGCGCATCAATTATTGTCACTACCCCCGAGAAGTGGGATTCCATAACTAGGAAATGGTCAGATCACCGGAAACTACTTGAGATGGTTCGTCTGGTCCTTATTGACGAAGTACATATCCTAAAAGACGTTCGCGGCGCTACATTAGAAGCTGTCGTTTCACGCATGAAAACCATTGGGGCGAATATCCGTTTCGTCGCTCTAAGTGCCACCGTCCCGAATATAGAAGACATTGCCAAATGGCTTGGGCGGAATCATTCAAATCAGTATGATGCAGCCAAAACCGAGGTCTTTGGCGAGGAACTACGGCCAGTCAAACTACAGCGTTACGTTTACGGATATGAAGGTTGTTCGAATGATTTTTCATTCGAAAAATCTCTTGATGGTAAATTGGCTATGCTACTCACAAAGCATTCAGAAAGGAAGCCGATTATGATATTCTGCTTCACCCGGAAGTCATGCGAATTAACAGCCCGAAGGCTAGCTGAATGGTGGTCTACCTGTAGTGTGGAGGACCGAGCGTGGCCAGCACCAACAGGACGAGTCTCAGTAGCGAGCGCGGAGCTTCAAGAAATTGTAAGATATGGTGTGGCCTTTCACCACGCAGGCTTGGACACGCAGGATAGGTTAGCCGTGGCACAGAACTTCCTCGATGGTCAGATCCATGTTATCTGTTGCACCTCGACCTTAGCAGTCGGAGTCAACCTTCCTTGTCACACAGTGGTCCTCAAGGGAACGATTGCGTACTCTGACAATAGGCTTCAGGAATATTCGAACCTGGAAGTTATGCAAATGCTTGGTCGTGCTGGTCGACCACAGTTTGACGACAGTGCAGTAGCCATTATTATGACTCGGGCAGCAAATATTGATCGCTATAAGAGTATGATATCTGGGGATGAGACTTTAGAAAGCACACTTCACCGAAATCTGGTCGAGCATCTCAATTCCGAAATTAGCTTAGGCACGATCCAAGATGTCCAGACTGCTAAAAAATGGATTGGGGGAACGTTCCTTAGTGTACGAGTACGCCAATCTCCATCGCTCTATCAACTTGAAGACGTCCGCAATGCTGAAGATGCGGACAAGAGAATGGAAGAATGGTGCGAACGTGATCTCAAGCTGCTACAACAAACGGGGCTAGTTACTAGTCATGCACCGTTCAGATGTACAGAGTATGGGCATGCTATGTCAAGATACATGGTCAACTTCGAAACTATGAAGGAGCTTCTATCAATTCCTCGTGGCGCGTCACTTGAAGAGACAGTAGGTCCAATACCATCAACACATACCTAGTATCTTTTGTGTATCGGTGGACTGCTAACTAGTCTGTATAGCTTTCTAAACTATGTAAGGCTGTAGAGTTTAAAGACTTCCGATTCAAGCCTGAAGAACGTGCTTTATTTCGAGAGTTAAATAAGTCTCCATTTATCCTCCATCCAATCAAGGAGACTTTGACGCAGACATGGCACAAAATATTCGTCATAATTCAGGTCCACCTTAGGGGTGTGGAGCTGCCAAACGAAAAGGGGATTGGTCTTCTCAAGCAAAGAATTGCGATGGATAAGGCTGCTATATTTGATCGAATGAACCGTCTGGTACGCTGCTTTGTGGATTGTCGTGCGTTCGATAGCGACGGGTGGGGTACCAAGATCGGTCTGGAACTTGCCCGCGCCCTTGCTGCAAATTCGTGGGATAATAAGCCATCACAGCTTTCTCAGATTCCAGGGTCTGGTCCTGTGATGGTTCGAAAATGGGTAAGCCATGGAGTCAATACGGTCCTAGGACTTGCCGACAGAGACTTCGGCGAGATTGAACGTATTTCAAGTAGAAACCCCCCGTATGGGATGAGGCTGTTGAAGACTCTAGAAAACTTTCCCCGTCTGGCCATGGAAGCTCACCTAATAACTGGAACCTCACATTCATCGCAACTGGAATATAATCTTACAGTGGCGGTAAAAGTCAACCTTCGCTATTGCAATGCGAAGGGTGTACCGAAATGGAACGATAGGATACCTGCAGTGACGTTCATGGCTTTGACAACAGATGGCACCCTTGCGTATCTTTGGCGGGGGAACTTGAATAAAATCAACAAGTCTTCTGGGATTGATCTAACTTTCCCCGTGGTCATTAGTGGCCCTGATCAGAAGGTATCCTGTTACTTCAGCTGTGAAGAGATTGTCGGAACCCAAGTCACGAAGACGCTAGAGCCTCATATACCCGAGACGGCATTTAGGAGAAAAGCCCAAGCAAACACCATGGAATTGCTGGAAGATGATATGGACTATGGAGACCTCCCTGATGAAGACATGCTAAACGCCGCTTTGAACACAATAGACCAGAATGACGAGACTCATTCGCGAGACTTCTCAGGCCTAATTGATAACGCCGAAGATGACTTCCCATTGATCGATAATGTACTGCCCCAAGAGGTCACTTCTCCGGTATTTGAACCCACGAAGATGGAAAACGGAAGATGGATGTGTAATCACCGTTGTCGTAATGGCCGTCCCACTGGAGCCGGAAAGCCTTGTAATCACAAATGCTGCCACGAGGGATTAGATAGACCTCGACCGCCACCACAAGATAAGAAAAGAGATAAAGCTCCCGCCGGGAATGATTCAGTGAAGGACACTTTCAAAATCTCAGCCAAATTTCCAAGACCTCTTGAAACCGACGAAAACGCCAATGCTAGCGTAAAGAACGGGAAGAGATCAATTGGGCCCATGACTGCTGCTTTTCCCGAGCCCTGTGACATAAATCGCAAGCGGATCCATGATATAAATGGCCCAACTACTACATTAGCAAATACGAAGAAGAGGCGCTCGGCAAAGGATGACAGGAAAATGAAAGTTCCTAAGAGAAATAAGACCACGAACCATGGCGTAAACATGGATGCGTTAGATATCGAATGCATCGACCTCTCTACAATCCGGAGTAGCCATGAGACTGGTTGCTCTGCGGAGACACTGGCCTACTCTGACAATACGAATTTCCCACGTCCCTATGAGGTGAATAGCAAGGCTTTCAATTCTCTTTCGGTAAAGTTCACGAGTCTTCCGCCCCAAGAGTCCCTTGACAGGGTGGATGCTGCTACTGGCGGAAATGAGTGTGATATCCAGTATGAAAGTGACATGTTTGAGGACGATGAGTTCCCTGATCTTGAAACTATTATCAGACCAAAGGAATCAACCGGCGAAGAAAAAACCCAGACGATACTTAAGAAGGACGAAACTCTATATCCTGGCCCCGTTCAGGTTCTGAAAGAAAGCATGGATTATGGTTAGGAATCAAATCTCAGCTTCACTACGGTGGATGAGTTGCAAAAGGCGTCCGAGCGCTTCGATTTGCCTTCAATTCAACCTCCAAATCAAGATATGCGCCTACAATCGAGCCCAGTAGTTCACGAGACATTGAGTCTTGGGCTGAGTTCGCCTAAAATTGACCGAAGTAGGGACATTGGCACTTCCCCAACTCAGGAAGTCGGTGATCACTCACCCCTTTTCTTTGACTCTGACTCCTCTGAAGAGAGCGAGAATGCGAGATGCCCTTTGGGATCTGGTCCTGGTGAACCTTCTTGGCTGTCGGAATTTGACCCCGAGCTGGTTGATAGCCTCAGGGGTTGTGCTAACTTCGTGGATTAGATGGTGAACGGGGGGAACTATTGCTCTGGTGACAAACGAAACTATTCGCTTGTAACTCTAGTAGTTGCCAGTTTTTACACGGCTAGCTTAAGGGATATGGGTTTGTGCGTCGAGTAATGCCTTGAAACAGAAACGTGTACTGGCTATTGTGTTATGGTATGATCAGATGCTGAGTATAATCGATGAAATACTTCTAGCTGATTTATCTATATTGGCCGATTTGATTTGTAGATTTGCAGGCTGTGATATTTCGTCATCTTTATACGTTGGTGCACTCCCGTAGTCGTCGGTGGGATCTAACCGATTTCGTGAAATTTCGTGAACCCCGCTTTTGCCAGATGCACATATGTGTTCATGTCAGGTACCTTTATAACCTCATACCCTATCCCCTTAGGTATTAATTCGGGTTATAGCAGTACCTGGAATCCCTTAGACTTCACAAGCTTATTCCCATAACAACAGAAGATGGGTGTTTCGCTCCAACAAGCAGAAGACTGGGAGCGTTTAGAATCCCACACGGATCCCATCAGGGGATATTTCGCGACTGAACGAACCAAGTCTTGGGAAACTCGTCTTGAGGAGTATCATAAGCGGGTGGCAGCAGTAGCAGGAGATGAGACGGATGGATTTCAGGTAGAGATTCGCCGCAGAAGGCGAGAGCGCATCGGCACCGAGTTCCACGGCTTCATGAGCCTACCCCGCGAACTGCGCGATATGATATACAAGTATCTTCTTATTAAAAGCCTGGTTCTGGTATCACAGGGCCCTAATAGTCCCCGAGGTGCACGTTCCACCTCCTGTCACAAGTTCTGGAACTCCTTCCGGTACTATTACCCACGCTATCGGGGTCTTAACACAGAGGACCAGAAACCAGCCGGTCCTATCGGTCTGATATGCGGCGTGAGTCGGAAAGTGCACGAAGAAGCGGTCGCTGTATTCTACGGCTGCAACCGCTTCGTGTTCCCCTGCGACACCCGCTCCCTACCCCTGACTCTGAACTTTAGCGGAATCACCAGCGGCGAGGTGTACGATCGCTATATCTCTCTGTACTTCCCAGCCGTCCGTGATGTCAGTTACACTTTCGACATGCGCGGCATAGCCTTCTCGCCGTATCCGCGATCCTCGTTGATCCTGGCTGATCCTAGCCTGGGCGACGAGCCGGACCCCGGACCGCTCGATCCCGCGAGATATATGATGGCGCTGCACGACCAGGCGAGGGTCGACTTACTGGTCTCCTGGACCACGAATATCTTCTCCAGTTTGGAAAAGCTGAAGCTCGATCGCCTAGAATTGAGCTTTGAGGAGTGCTACTGCCCCATGGGCTGTTGTAGATTGGTCGGCAACGTGCTGAGAATGCTGAGTACTACGTATTTTAGCAAAGGGCCACCTAAGATTATCGAAATCACGGGATGGATTGACGAGGATGAGAAAGAGTGGATAAGAAAACCGCTAGCGAGTCTCGGCGTGAAGGAAAATAGCGTAGAGGTCCGGTTCATTGGGAGGTCGCTTAAAGAGTTTACGTCGCTCAGAGGGCTACAGGGAAGAGGAGACGGGATAGTTTGGCTTCAGTAATAATGAGTAGAACTAGGTAGCAGATGTACTGGCACGTGAATAGCTGAACTGGTAATACTGTCATAGAACTGATCGTTAGCAGGAACCTAGTGAAGTATGTAGACCGCAAAATATATTCTATCTAGCAATGCTCCCTACTCGAAAAGCTAATGCAAATAATACAGGTGCTTAGGGAGACTCTTTTATATCTAGGGGATGCTTTCTTCGACGTCTAGCCTGATCTCATCCCAGTAATGCCCACGTAGTCTTATATCTATCATCCCATCTAGCCTAACAGGTGCGATTGATCCCTCAGTCATTCGGATACCCCGCAAATTGTCCCATTTAGATGGGGTCGCAGCCTCCTCCCTAGGATCTTCTGACGACGCCCACGTCATTCCAAGCCTTGCGGACAATAGTCGCGGCATCTTCCCCGAAGAGCTCCTGAGCCTTATCCACTGTAACGTCTGCAAACTGAATAAAGGTGCAGCGAGAGGGGATCTGACCGCTCCTCATAGTCTCCCACCAAATTTTACCGGCCTTCTCCCATCTGTATGACATGTTAATGACTATACAGTCCTCTGAAACCCGGGTTTCTAGGTCAAATGTCGACTGGGTAAATAGGTACTTACGAGTAACCGCCAAATGCAACGGAAGCATTATAGAACGCCTTGTTCGGGATACCCGAATAGAGATGCACACCCCCGTTGTCTTCGAGTGTGAGCCTGTAGTCCTTGAAATGAGCTGGCTGAGGATCTTTGCCCTAGTAATAAGTCAGTATCGAGGCCACTTGATTTCATAAATCAACCAGTAAGGGGTATGATAGGATTCTTACAAAACGAGGGTCATCGTAAGCTGTGCCAGGGGCCTTCATGCTTCGTAGGGCTACGCCCTTGACACCGGGCATAAGACAATACTCGCCGATTAGCCAGTCGGCATTCTCAGCAGTTTCGTCTTCGACTCTTTGCTTGATCATGATGCCGAAGACATCTGATACGTGTTCATTCAGGGCACCGCTTTGACCCATGTAGTCAAGAGGCGAGGTATGCTCGGTCACAGCGTGCTAGATAGGGATCAATAACGTGATCAGGAATTTCTATAGGGAACCTTACAGTGAGCTCGTGACCAATGACGTCTATGCAGCCGGTGAAGTTGGTTAGAAAGTCATGTCCATCGCCGTACACCATCTGAGCAATCTCCGGATCCCAAAAGGCGTTTTCGTAGTTTTGCCCGAAGTGTACCGAGCTTATGACGTGCATGTTCTTGTTGTCGATCGACTTCCAGTTGAATATGTCAGCGTAGAAGGAAAGCACAAGGCCGGCATTGTCGTAGGCCTCATTAGCAGACTCGTCTTTAGAAGCTTTCTGACCCTCTACCCGGACCACTTTGCCGGGGAGATGGGCCTCGTTGGAGTCATGGTTGGCATCATACACAGCGCGGTAAGTCTTCTCGACAGCCTTGGAGGCTTGCTCGGCAGCTATACCTGCCTTCTGGTCGGACGACTCGGCATGAAGGCCCTGGGTCTCTTGGTACTTGGCATGAATACCCCTAATATGTTCCAAGTCTCTTTTGGCGCAAGCACGGGTGTCATCATCCACATCTTCATTCTCGGCGATGTGCTGAAGCATATGGTCAGGCACTATGCCCTGTTGCCGGTGGACATTGGTGGTTTTGCTGCCGCGAGGCGCGCAGAGCGCCGCAAACCGCTTTTCCCGCTTCTCGCAGTAGCTCTTGTGAAGGCTGAGGGCATGGCGGGCAGACTCGCGGATACGGTCCTCGTTGTGACTACTTTCGGCAATAGCGTTAAGCATGTAAGGGGGAACTACGTAGCAAACATGGTGGTTGCTGCGGGTGGCCATCTTGGAAACTTGGATAGAAAATGTTTTGGAAGTAGATGTGATTCTTGGATAGAGACGGAATAGGGGCATATAGGGAAGTAGAGAATGAGCTAGGATATGAGGACGAATGAATAGATGCTTTAAACACTCCAGGGACTTGTAGATTTGAGACTCTATATATGGTATTAGGGTGAAGATATAACATGAGGTTCCTTGAACAATAACAATAGAAGTTATGTAAGTAAAAATGATATCAAGGCTTCGATCGTGGATACATTCCAGGATGGAGACAAGTTTCCTTGGAAATTTAGCGTTGGGGCAACTTCAAGTACGAGCATGAATACAAAGAGACAAGCAAATCATATTCAAGGTAGGAGAGGTAGAATACGTGAAAGATCCTGCCTTGACATCTTATTATCTTATTAAGAACCGTAGCTGCCATCGATGCGAGACAAGTATGGACAGCATGATAGCAGCTGCGTCCCCAAGATAAGGAAATCAGTGAAAGCAGGTACCTAACTGAATAGAGCTAAAGTCACTTATACGATACCAGGGTATGACATGGCTTACTGATATAGACGTATGTAAGATTATTATACGGTATTCCCGTGAGAGTTGGTATAGATTGAGAACAGTGCAAACACCACCGAGAACTTAGAAGGGGATCTCAGCTCCTTGTTGGTATAATATGAACAATATGAAGAATAATAACGTTATGCAGCATACAGGTAAGCATTAACACATTGGGGTTGAGCTTCAATCTAAGACGCCCCGTCGTTACCTCCGCGACCAATAAGAGCTTGATATTGTATCGAACCTGTCCGAAAATGGTCAGAAGCCCTGGGGTAGGCGTGGGGAGTTTTCGTCATGCACGTTTTATTTCTAGAACAGAAACAAGCAAGGAAACGATGCTGATCGATGAGATGGCATCCCTTCCGAGAGTTCTTGCTAGATCAGGTTGCGAGTCGTGTGACAAGAATCACGAGCTACGTTGTTTCGTGAAAAGTTTGGTTTTGGAGTTTATGGAGATGTTCTCAGGAGAAATGCAGTGCATAATACGGTGGTTTGCATGAAATCCAAGTCTCGTGACAACCTTAGCAGGAGCAGGATAGAAATGCATTACTTATGCGTAGACCAACGGGCACAATTCAAGGAATTTAATTACCGCGCGTCGATACGTGTCAACGTGTTGAAGAGCAGGAAAACGTCTAGAACTTGGAAGTAATACGTAAAATGCCCCATCTATATCCACTGACCGACCTTATGGGAGACAGGGGCTGTATGTGGGTCATCTACGAAATAGAGAAGCTACACCACGTACCGACCAGCATCATCAGTGACTTCCCGATCTCAAGACTTGTTGCATTATATAAGCAGTTTACTTGTGTGGATTATGTAGAAGCTTTCACCGCGTCATCGCGACTTGAACGCAAGTTACATGTGCATGTGCATAAGAGTTAGGTACCTACCTCAGCGACCTCAACAAGCCAGGTCAGGTCAGTTATCCGTAAATATCTAACCTTATTGAGTCAGGTCAGGCTATTTCGTAAATGAGGCTTACCTGGCCGTATCGTGAGATTGGCCTGAGGCACTAATATTATCGATATCGGTAAAAACTCGACTATAAATAATCCTTGAAATACTATTGGTCAAATTTAGTACGTACCGAATTATACACCCACCTAGCCCCACCACCACCCTTTTCTAATTGTTTCCTTTTGCATCCTTTTTTGAAACACCAAAAAGTCTATCGCGATATCAAAAAACACGATTCCAGCCAGCCTCAATACGTATGTAGGTACGTACTTAGGTACGTACCCTACTTTGCACAGGCCAATATATGGTCCTTACCTCTCATTGGTATATATATAGAAAAGAAAGATGAGATGGATATGCTACTCATTTGAATTGGGATCATATGTTGTTATAGGCGTGATGCACAAGATGTTTTTTGTAGATATTACGTGTTTGCTAGCAGTAAACACTTCCTATTGCGCAAACACGCTACTACTTATGCCTCAAAAACCTTCAATTTATCTAAGATAAAAAAAATTTCGAGCTTGACCTTTATAGATACCGAAAAATTAGGGCCTATACAGGCTCGGTCAGGTCAGATTCAGGTCAGGTCAGTCTTTTAACTGACCTGTTGAGGTCGCTGACCTACCTACGAATACAAGTATAGTAGTTAAAATTGAGCTTCAATGCAGCTTTTCAAAACGAGGAAAACATTCATGTATTTGGCTGACTAGACCTTCATCAACAAAGATGGAAGTTTGCTGACTGAGGTCGGGCTCAGCTGATGTTTGTTCTTATCGTCGTTACATTCGCCCTCCTCTACGACTTCAACGGGTTTTAGCATATTTCAACTATATCAACTAGGCTGACCGAGGCGGATAGGTAAGCCGCTGCATGTGTATAATGTTCATCATAAGGCATACCTTAGTGTCTTTCTTAGGTAAATATGGGACGTACTAATGTAGTAGGCAGTAGTCTTGCCCGGAGTAGCTGCCTCCTTTAAGTTGAAACCTTTCGGTGGGAATAGCCTCGTTGTGCACGACATAAATTTTGTATAAGTACCACCCGCTACCCGTTTACTGCCACTAGAAAAGAGAAGGAGCAAACACAAAAACACGAAAACATGAAAACATGAAGGCACAGCCCTTGGATGAGAAGGAATGAAGGGAAAGGGCGAACGTGTTTGATGTAGGACACAGACGGCTCCTTCTTCTCTCACAATGTATAACGTTGTACATCTTTTATGGTCTCGGACTCTTCGACTCATTTTATTTTCTACCTAACCTCAAATTCCCTCATTTTAATCAGAGTCTCAAACTGCCGAGTATTTAATTGGTGCCGTTGGACACGGTAGGAATTCAAAGCCGCTTCGATTCACCCGCTCTCTTTAACACACATCTTGGCTAACTCCCACTGCCTCTGTAAATCCCCTCACAAATCATCCCCTTTTCTACCCTACTAGATCTTTCCATCCCATCTTCAAGGATAGTAGACAAAATGATTTGCTCCTTACTTCTCTTTCTCGCTTACTCCACTCTTGCCTCGGCGACGACATACTTTCTCACTGTCTTCGCACCAAACACTGAAATCGATGGGGCCTTGCTAAATGCCGCCGCTCAAGGCTTCTACGCCGGTCTTTCAGGGCCTGCGACCTACTGTCCTCAGGGCTTTACCTGTCCTGATACTCAAACCTCTCTTGTATACGCTGGTTTGACCGCCATGGCTGTGAGTTGTATTGTGGAGATGAGTAAAGCACTTTATATGTGTTATAAGCTTCGTTTTTCTGAGAATTATCTTGAATACTATTGTCTGAGCATTATTGCTGTTAAATTTTCGTTACTAAAAGAAACATTCACTTATAGGTCGAAGTTCCCGGTGGCCAAGCGATTTATGTCGCAGCCTCGGGCCAGATAGCATACACGCCGGCACACTCGTCGTATGAACCAGCGGGTTCTTTGACGGGCGGTTGGTTCAACAAGACAATCGTATCGGATTGCGATCCCGCTCACGAAGTACTCGATTTCCTGCCTGTTGACGGCTCTAGTTCCGGTGGTATCAAACTATGCCCCCAGGTAGAGGAATATATGGCGGGCACGGGTGCTAGCTTTCGCTTGTATGCTGGAACGGCCGCCTTCAATCTGACTGGCTGTATTGATGCCGTTGGCCTCACGCTCCACGGCGTCGCTGAGGACTTTGGGTGTTGGCAATACACCTGATCTTGGGTAATGAACCATTACGATCGCAACACTGGCTTTGGTATTATAGACAATGGTGTTTCTGCTGGAAAAGAAAGGCCAATTGCGGGTATATGCCAGCTTGGAGCTGTATAAGTTCATTTCATGGACTTTTGGATGCAGATACTATTGCGAGATTTTGCCGGAATAGGTTATTATATGTCCTCATTATGGATTTATAGCTTGGGACGGCTTGGTATGATATTGCAGTCATGAGAGGAAATAATTTGAATGAAGGTTATGGAAATATGGGCGCTGGTTTAGCTTTTTAGCTGTTTACCGACAACTTGGTCGATCCAGCCTTAGGTATCTGACGGGCAGCAGATAAATGCGTATTATCTGTCCGGGCTTGGTACATTATGAGACCAATCAATCTAGTAATAGCTCGACATCGAACTCCTGGTCTGTCCTAAGCTGGTATTCCGGTAGGGTGGCAGGCCCGCAACTCCCCGTGCCCAGGCCATGGTGATACCAGTCCAACCTGACAATATGATCATCCCTCTTCTTCTCTTTTAATTCATACGGGTGCTTGCATTCATCGATGTCGCGCGTGCTATACGGCATCACACTAAAACTCGCACCTTGGTGGTCCCCAAATCGCGCCCTCAACAAGCGGTCCGGGTACTCACCCTCGCCGCCCCATCGCGTTCGCAATTCCACCCACCGGACATCAGTGCGGTTTCCGTTGTCCTGCGGGAACTCGTAATGATGGAAGAGTGTATCAGCATGCCGACCCCACGTATTCATCTGCTGCGCGCGCTTCTTGTCGACGTACGACTCGTCGGGGCCCCGGCCGAACCACTCCACGATGCGGATGTCGCGCAGACCGAAAGTCAGGCCAAAGCGTGCGAAGGTGGAGGGGAGCAGGGCGCCGGTTGGTTTGGCTTGGACGCGGATGCTGCAGTGTTCGGAGGTTAGGGTGTAGGTTGTGGTAGTGTCGACGGCCCATGCTAGGACGGGGGGAGCGACGCGGCCTTTTACGACGACGACGCAGCCTGATTCCGTCTCGGTGGTGGTTATTTGGGAGAAGTGGTGGCGCGTCTGGTGCACCCTGCGCTGGAGCCATTCTTTGCCGTGGGGCCCGCCGCGGTCGTTGTCCGTTAGCGCGCGGTAGAAATCGAGGGTTACGGGGACGGTGATGAGGTTGTGGTGAGGGTTCGAGGTGTGCGTTAGCGAGGATAAAGTGCCGTTGCTGGTGTCGAAGCCGAATGTGCTGCCGGACCGGATGGTGACGAAGAGCATGTCGTCTTTGCGCTGGATGCGCGGGCGGTCGGGCGCGGAGAGGGATTTAAGAAGGGCGAGGGATGGTGGTGGGGTTAGGAGGAGCTCGCCTCGGGCTACGACTCGTCCGAGAGGTACCCATCTACTCTCGGGGCGTGCTATGAAATCCAAGCTGAGCCACGTTTCCGCGGATCGAGCAATCCTCGGCAAGCCGCCGAGTATCAAAGTCGCCTTTTCGTGCGGCTTGACTCCCGGCGGGATGAGGATCTGGTTTCCGAACATTTCCTGGCGGTCGGAGACGAGGTTCCAATAGCAGTAGAGGTGGTCCAAGGTTAGGAAGTCGTAGCGGTTTACGATGGTCACTTCGTTGCCTTCTACGGAGAGTACTTGGACCGGTTCAATGGCTTTGCTGTATTCTGAGAGTCCCGGGCCCGGGAAGTGCGAGGAATTGCACAGTCCATCCATTACGAAATTGCCATCGTGAGGCTCGTCGGGTTGGAAGTCTCCGCCATAGGCGAAGTACTTTTGGCCGTCTTTGGTCTTGGTGAGAAGACCCTGTGGAATAGCAAGTTAGTTTCACTGAGAGAAGGACCTCGTTGAGCGGGTATAGACTTACGTGGTTTGTCCACTCCCATACGAAACCTCCCATTAATCGGGGATATTTGTAGAACGCTTCGATATACTCTTGGATGGCTCCCGGGCCATTTCCCACTGTAAGAACAGTCAACGATTATTACCCGGGGAAAAGAAAAATCTCAATGGGACTTACTAGCATGAGCGAATTCGCACAGGACGAGCGGCTTCTTCCAGTCCTTCTCTTCAGCATACTTGATCATCTCGTCGATGGGTGAATACATGCGACTGAGTATATCCGCGGTCTGGGCTTCTTGATCTCCTTCGTAATGTATAAGACGCGTCTTGTCAATCTTCTTGACGGCGTCGTACATTGCCTGATGATTACTGCCGTAGAATGCCTCATTTCCGAGTGACCACATGATAATACACGGATGGTTTTTGTCTCGCGCCACCATTTGTACTGCGCGGTCCACATACGCCTCTTTCCATTCGGGATTGTTCGACGTGAAGCTTGCTGGATCACCGCCAACTTCGCCAAAGCCGTGGCATTCGAGGTCCGCTTCGTCTATTATCCAAAGCCCGAACTCATCCGCGAGGTCGTACAGCCTAGGGTCGTTTGGATAATGGGACGTGCGGATGGCATTGATATTGAACGACTTCATCTGGAGCAGGTCGTGTCTCATACTTTCATACGGTACTGTTCTCCCCGACACCGCGTTATGCTCGTGACGATTCACCCCGCGAAGCTTGATCGGGTTGCCGTTAACGCAGAAGACGCCATCGATGAGTTCGGTCCTGCGGAATCCGACTTTTTGAGCAACGTACGTAGAACCGACGGATAGTACTAATGTGTACAAGTAAGGCGTTTCTGCCGTCCATTTCTCGGGGTTTCTGATCCGATAGGAAAGCGTTGGCTGCAGGTTTGATCCTATATAGTAATCCGAGATAAGGGTATCGTTATTGGCGTCGAGAAGCTTGATATTGATACCCTCACCGTATGTGTTCAGCGTAGGCTCTATCGTGACAAACGCGTCCTTGTAATCATCGTCGAGTTCTGTCTGGACATGGAAGTCCTCAATATGAATGGCGGGAAACGAATGTAACCAGACATCTCTGAAGATGCCGCTGAGCCACCATTGATCCTTGGAGCAATGTTAAAATCGGTTAGAGCTTTAAGTGTATAAATATTAAACGTACCTGATCTTCGATATAGCTTCCGTCGCATCGCTGGTAAACCTCAACGCAAAGAGTGTTCTCGCCATCGAGGTCGAGGAACGGCGATACGTCGAATTCGCTCGGGTTTCTTGAGCCCTGCGAATAGCCGATTTCCTTTCCGTTCAACCAGACGGTAAATGCCGAGTCAACACCCTCGAACCGTAGTCGCCATTGTCTACCATCCTTAAGTCTATCAGGTACTACAAAGTTCTTGATATATCGTCCGCATTCGTTGTCGTCGTAGGGGACATGTGGGGGATTGACAGGAAAAGGGAAGTGGATATTTGTGTATTGGGGACCCTTGCCAAATCCTTGAAGTTGCCACATACCAGGCACATCAATGAGCTTCCATTCCGTATGATCAAAATGGCATTCATAGAAATCTCTGGAGCCCTTGAACGGACTAGGAGATAGTTCGAACCCCCAGATGCCAGAGAGCAAAGCGGCCCTAGAATGGTTCACTTCGCGCAAAATGGCATGCTGTTCCGTATCGTATAGATGGAAATGACTTCGAGGAGGGAGGGTATTTCGGTGAATGACTTGAAGATTACTCCAGTCTGGCACTTGTTTTGGCTGGACTTCGCTCTCACCTATTTCGCTTTGGCTAGATGCCGAAGATGCGCTACCTAAAGATTCTTGACTAGAACTAGAGTTGAGACCGGCGACATGGAGGCCTACATGTAGGCTGGTATCTTGACGGATTGCCAAGTTTAACCCGCCCATGATAGAGGAGGAGGAGGAGGAGGATTTGGGTGCATTAGAAGACATAACGAAAGAGTGATCAAAGATCGGAACTTGAGTAAAAACACTGAAGAGCTAAGCCAGGAGAGGATTCAACCTCACGACCTTCGACGTAAACGAACGAATACAATGGTATGAGGAGTATTGCGATTGCAAACGACACTTGTGAATTCTGATCCCACCAAGAAGAGGTTGCAAAGAAAGAAGGGAAACCCAGGATTGAAATAATTTTACAACATTGACATTTGAGGAGTGAATAGCGAGGGTATTACTTGTCAAAATGACCAACTCTGCTGAGACATCAACCGCTTGTTTGAGGAAAATCATGGGATGTATTGAAAGGTTAAGATAGCGGGTGATTGACGTGAAATTGGAGTGACGTACACTTCCAACTTCCCAATTGGTTCGGATTTGTTCCGTGCTCATGTGGAGGCTGGGGATCTGAGACCAGGGGAGGTTCGAGGTTGGAGAACGAAGCATGGGAGACCAGACCAATAATAGATCCCGACGTCCCAATACAACGTTGAACACAGGCTCGAGTGTCTCGAGGCTTAGTTCATACCCTACTAGGTTGGAGAAATGTCTTTTATACTTCGGCTATCGAATAGCAAGAATAGCTGATACTGGTAAAACAGTCCAAGGCGAGCGCTTTGACAGAAAGACAGGGTCGAAAAAAGACGGGTTGAAAATTATTATCATTTAATATGTATCGTTATCTCTGAAAGCACTTTTTACTATGCAAAGTTCTAGTGGGAGACTGCTCGGCACCCAGGCCTCTACTTTACGACTCTAAGGATTTGTTTAAATGGTCGTACAATCGCCCGCGAGGGCTGACTGTATCTTTCACCGATTACGCCATTGAACCTGAGAACGCCGTTGGCCAACCATAATGCTTTTGACTATAGGATTGTTCCAAATCTTTTTTTCAAGTTAGCTCATATCCAAGGCACGAAGGGCGTGAATGAATGTCAGTCAACTTACCCGAAAGTCTTCTTAATGCTTCTCACGTAGTACTCCTCCCAGTTGCGCTTGGTCACTTCTTCCTGACCCACAGGCACGCCACTCCAAGTGACCCTCATCACAGTTACGCCGTCTACGTCGTTCTGGTCGAACTCAATTACCTGTTTGGAGTAGTGGCCAGCCGGCCATTGGTTTAGCCGCCACGTCTGGGTGATCTTGGTTGGCTCCTCAAGCTCTTCGTATTCACCGGAGACGTTGCCGTCAAACAGCTCAAACTTGCCACCCTTTTTAGCCCCATCGAATCTCTTTGGAGGTGCACGTGTAAAGGCAGCTAGACGTTGCGGGTCAGTGAACGTCTGATATAACTCAGCAGCAGTAGTTCGGAACTCCTCCTGATCAGTAACTGTGGTGGTGTTGACTACGCTGCCGCTATTCTTCTGAGTGCTAGTGCTGGTTTCAGGTTTCGGTGTAGTTCCGGTAGGCGCGTGGTACTTGGGCGCGGTGAATCCACTCGAGGGATTCGTGCCAGCAGCGTGTTGAATATCTTTACCGTGTTCAGCAATTAAAGCTGGTGTGAGCTTTGCGAATTCCTTCCGTAGCTGTGGCGTGATCTTAGACCGAACTAGATCCTTCACCGGTTGCTTCTCCTGTGACTCTGAGTAGATGTCTATGTCAAACTTTTGTTTCGACGTTAGTACTAATCACGTCTACAGCAGTTGATAGCTACAGTTTAGGTACTTACAACAAAATCATCTTCTTCAGTATCATGGGCGACTTCAGGTATCGTGATAGTACCTGAGACATCCTCCTCGCCAGGAGCGGCTCCTAATCCATGTTAGACGACTTGCTACTCATTCATAATAATTGACAACAGGTTAACTTACCAGAGTATTCTAAGACGAGTTTCACGTCATAGATTGTGATAACTTTGCCTTTCCGTTGGCTCACGTCAACATCTCCGTCCATGCTGACAACCTTATTAATCTTGGCAGTGACCTCTCCATCTTCAGCCGAGATCTTGGTTAGATTCTCTTCGAACCATTGCCTAGTCCATTCACCGGCATTCTTGCTGACCCAATGCCAGTTGTTTGGGTTGTGGAGAACCATGGTGGATTTTGGAAAAGGATAATTCGTATGAAGTTTGGAAGTGGTTGGGAAGCTAGAGGGGGACGAGGCTATGTTAGCAAATCTCGTCAATTCGAG
Organism: Daldinia eschscholtzii; assembly: GCA_037126485.1. NCBI lineage: Eukaryota > Fungi > Ascomycota > Sordariomycetes > Xylariales > Hypoxylaceae > Daldinia > Daldinia eschscholtzii. Next base: position 2,371,209 of record JBANMG010000002.1, read on the forward strand.
GTGTAAATGATTAAAAAGGCAGGTATGATATAGAATTCTATCAGATATGAGTCTTAAAGACTACAGCTATCGGTCATCAATGAAAGGGAGTACAAGTCGCTCTATGACTGGTGCCAGCTGGTGTATCATCAAAGAATCCACATGAATAAGGGACAAATGGATTGTAGATGTAGGTCTAGATATAGAAATAGGATAAGAGAGGCGAGGCTTACTGATGACAGGATGGACGGGATGAGTTGACTACAGAATCAATCTGCAAGCATAATTGACGAATTGAATAGAAGAAAATATCGGCATGGAGGGCACCTGGCCGAACAATAAGAGAAGATTGTTGTAAGATTCTAAGGGTAGAAGAAAATGCAGCGGAAAGCTCTAGAATTTCGACGAAGTTTAGGTCAAAAGATGAAATATTTCTGCCAATGAGAATGGAAAGTTTTTACTTCGGCGAAAACATCGGTCCGTCTAATTCTGAACTTTAAAAAAAGGTGCATTATGTAACTAAGTTCGGCTCGAGGGTTTTGATGAACGAGAGAGCCCCACACGAATTATTTGATGTCTTACCTAACCCTGCATTGTACAAAAAATGTATCTAAGGTTAAGTACCTCTTCATTATTGAGGTCCTAATCTAATCTCAACTTGCATCCGTCACCTACAATCTCTTCGCACATTATCACGTATCAAAGCCGAATTACTATCGACACCGAGCTAGAAAAACGAGATTGAATTCTACAAATTCTCCTAAATTATAGAGTACCTACATCACAAGATGCACGAGACGATGTGATACGATAGGTACCAAGTATGGAAGTTATTTACACCCGTCCCAGCTCGCAGACAACTACTACATATGTACCTAGTAATTACACGTATTACCTCTTAAATCCCGAATGTCACGTCCAACTGCACATCTTACAAAAGAATCAAGCTTTATGAAACTAAAACTAATATATTGGAATTATTAGAAGACCCGGGTTCTAGCCCCTAACTCAACCTGACATACCTACATACCTAGATAAGGTACCTATGCAACTTAGGTTACATCTGGAACCTCAATGAACACAAGAAGTAAACATTGTTAACATATTATTATCTATGTTACCCACTGTAATACATGTCTTATCGACCTCGACGTAAAATTAGATTCGTAAGATGTCGACTTTCGGTAGAGCAGCTTCAAAGTTAGATTCCTGCATTAAGAACCGGCCCCCCGGGTCTCATCTTCGGGTCGGCTTATACCCGCTTTTAGGATATCGAATCAGTTGAAGAAACTCATTTGTCTCTGAAATTTCCACGTGCAAAGCATACCACGGGTATGGCGGATCGTATACTATTTATATTAGCCGGTCAATGCTAACCAGCAATTGGACTATCCGTACCTGGCAGGTCCTTACCGTACACGTTAGAGTGCGGGGTGGCTTTTCGCGGATCACTCTTCTCGAATTACTCGGTACCAATATCATCAACAGTATTGGGACGGGAGCTACCTTAGGTACCTACCTAGGTAGTTATCTAACATAGGTACGAATATACACCTAAGTCTAACTAGAAAAGTGCTTCTCTTTAGTTGGCTCTCAAATCCTCCTAATGATTCTACTATAGATCCCGGACGGTATATGTGCTTACAGCTTACATCCTTTATGCACATTAAGCCATTACTTACGAAATTCGGTGTGTTGCTCTGCAGCGGGTAGCAGATTTCGCGGACGATCAATGCATATGTTGAACAATCCGCACTTCATATATGCGCACGAACCCTATATAGTATAGTAGGAGGAAAATTGTTAGCCCTACGTTGTGATCCTTATATATACCTCTTATTAACAAGACCAGAATAACTGTCCCGACTGGTACAGGTAAGTGATCCAGCACAAGGGATAAGCCAATCATCTTTACCCTAAAGTGGAGTGTTCAATGAAGCTGCAACTCTTAAGCGCCCGCAGACCAAAAACCACGAGAAAGAAGAAGATCTTGACCAATAAGGTCTAACCGTGGCCTTCCGTTTCCAAATATAGATAGTGGTCGACCCATACATCTAACCAATAATCTATTGTCTTTAGAGGGTACCGACTTCGAAGTACCGGAACCCCCTAATCCCAACTTAGTCGGCCCACCGGGACCGCCCTTCAGCACGTCCTCGATGCTTTGCAGCGTCCTACCATATTTCTCATTCGCTCGTTCAACTGCATCTTGATTAAAAGCACCCTCAATGGCGCAGTTGGGGTCCATTGGCACCAAAGAAAGGGAACTAACCTTATAATGGTCATCAGAAGCATACGTTCAGACTTTAATGAACTAGATATAAGGTTCATACGGAGGATCTTTCTAATAGAATCCTACAGTGGTCGAGGTTCGGGACTTATGCAGTGCTATGGGCTAGGCTGTTACATCAGGTAGTATACGATGTATTGCCTGCAGTTTTGGCATCTCGATTTGCCAAGATGAGACCGAAGAGAAGACCTACTAAAACACTAAATGGAGGAAGGGGTAAAAAAAGAAAGAAATATCGTACGGCATCTAATTACATGCCTCAAGCATTATACTTACCTGGATCAGGGAGGCAGGTATATGAAGAAGTAAGTTGTGTAATAAGCGGAAAAGATCACGTCCGTTTTCTCTCGGAATTTACCTAGCCATCAGCCATTAACCAGTTGATGAGCCTGTGTAGCCTATGTAGGCATCCAGGGATCTGCCAAGAGGCGCCCCATCCCCCACGTCTTAGACCAGGGGATCTAGGATCATCACCCTATCCAGTCCCTCCATTACTTTTTATCTTTTACACCCTCTTCCTCCCGCATCGCACAGCATCCTCTCAGCCGCGCCTTTACAATATCCGTCGGCCTTTCTATATTCCTTCGCCCCTATGCGATATAAGGGAAATCGGGTCGTGGGAGTAATTGGCGGTAATAGAGTCTCCCGTATCCTCGGCTGAAGGACGAGAAGTTGAAGGCAAGCCAACAAGCGTCGACCCATCAGACCGTCTAAAAATTTAAACATAAAGGGCGTCTAGTAATTAACATCTATCTCGCGCCAACCTCCCATCCTAGACCTAATTGTTGTCGCTCTACCTACGCGCCTCCATTGACACGGGCTACGGCCGCTATACGTGATGATGACCAGTCAGCGCGATGGTACAACCTCTCGACTTCGCCAGGCTCTTAATCCATTAAGGACGACAGCTCTTGGGGGTTATCATAATCAGCTAAACACACCGCATTCCGCCGTGTCAATTGCTTCACCGCATACTTTTGCTGGACTCCATACACCAGCTAGTTCAATACAGCCTTATAACCCTCAAGAATGGGCTCCCACTTCTGCGGTGGGCCCTCCTCCGCCATTAACACTAAACCCACAAGGTAAGTTACTGCCTACCTACTTCTCTAACATTTCGTATCGTCACGCCGTGAAAATCAGCTGACCGAGTCAAATGCGCCAGTCCCGGCGCCACCTCCGCCTTATTCCCCTCCCCGGAGTCAAAGACCGACTAATACGGTTCATGAGACACCGCCAGCAAATATCTCCGCTGCGCGGATTCCCGCTTCAAGTGTCCATCGGCCTTCACCGGAGCCGCCAAACAACCAAAGCTTTCCTCCACCGCCGGGCTCAAATGGACGCGGCGGTTCCCGTGAGAGGCGGTTTGGCCTATCGTCATTAACAAGACGGAGAGACCGAGGTACTCCGGAATCCATATCACCTCCCGATTCTCACCCTCCTACCTCATTACCCCGACCCCAAACCCTCATGATTCAAGTTCCTAGTCCCCTTAACTCAGCGGAAAATACCCCACCAACCGTAGCCCCTAGTTCCCGCAGAGCAGCATCGGCGAGTGCGGTTGAGACGCCAACGTCGGCTAGGTCTAGATCTGCATCGCAATCTAGGTGGGAGCCTGGTATGCCCTTACCACCACCGCCTCCAGGCCCTCCTCCCACTCAGTCCAGATCTCAAAGTTTAAATCGGACCAGTGAGCCTATTGTTTCCCCTCCTACTAGAAGACCGCCTCCCAATGGAGTAACTGCACTTGGCCCTGTTCCTCCAACACCTGCCGACTGGGTGAGCGATGAGCAGCAAGTGCGCAGCAGATCGCCCAATCCAATTGGGTTAACTATTGACACTGCTGCTGCTGCTGCTGCGTCGAGCCCGCCGGCTGTACCTGACTCGGGCTCCGGATCCAGCTCAGCCGGACTGAATCGGACGGGCGCTGTTCGAGGTGAAAAGTCTTTGCGCGAAAGGCGAAATGAGAGTCGGACGCGGCAGAAAGCGGAGGATGGAATCCAGCCTTTATCTGACATTATAGTTCCTAATGGGTCAGGATTATCCCGCAGATTCTCAGTTCATAAGGGGACTCCTCGAAGCGGTGGTAAAACAATCGCCGATACGCCAAGAACTGGCGATGACGCCAACATGGATTCTAAGAATTCAACTCCCCGTCCCTCCACTGGATCACATCCAGAGACACCGACGCCGCCTTTTTCCCCACGCCCACAAAAGGCATATCAGGTCTCAGACCCGGGCCACCCGATTGCCCCGAAAGCCCTTCCTACACCACCGCCACAGAGCCGATCAGCCTCCAATTCCTCCCAAGCGCGACCGGATATACGTAGCTTAATGAATGGCAATTTGTCTAATGATTCAATTTATCCCACGACCAAACAAGCCGTGGTTGGTCAGACGCCTGAGCAGTTCTGCCGAGGTAGCATAGAGCGTTTCCAAGCCTTCGCCAACCAGGAAGCTGTGGCGGAATCAGATGCTGAGCGGGTAAAATTATTTGCTGATTTCATAGTCAACGAGTCTCGACTACGTCGTGAGAGATACGCATCAGCAATCGGAGCTATGGGGTCTGAAATTTTTGACCTTACTCGAGACTTATTTCGCCCAATGAAAGTGCGTCGCGACTCAACAAATTCACAACCGGGAGAATGGACACCGCAGACGTCGGAACCAAGATCACAGCGAAACTCAATGACATCTGTTTTTCGCGAACAGGTCCAATCCAACTCCGCGCCTCCCTCCGCGAATTTACCGACCTCTAATTCACCTGTTAATGGACCCGTAAGTGGGAACTGGGCTACGCAGTATATGCCATCATTATCACCTATTCTTAGTATGAGCGTGAGTGAACACCTAGATGGATCAAGCTCACGGGGCCGACCAGCAAGTCGCTGGTGGGAAACAGAGTCAGGCGGGGCAGAGTCAAATCGAATGGAAAGGTCAAAACGCGAGTCAAAGTATATGGGTGTACCGAAAGAAGCAAGAGAGGCTCTGCAATGGGAAGATGAACCAAGTACCGCAGGAAGTCATGCAGGGTCGAGCAAACATTATTCAGAGAATGAATACCCCCCGGAAAAGGTTGGGTGGCACGAGTCAAAGGAGACGAGCACGTCTCAGCCATTTCGAAATTCTTTCTTGTCTTTAGGGTCGTCCGTACCGAACACTCCGAGTCCTTCACATCTCGATGTATCACGATTAGTGACGCTACCTCCACCTTATCCCCGGCATCACCCCGCAGTAAATAATAACCACCCAGAGCTATCATCTACTCGGACGAGGGTGAGGTCTCTAAGCGATATGCAAGAGGTTCAAGCTACTAAGGAACGATTCCTACACGACAGCCAAAGGATACACGAGGAAGCTGCCCAGGGAGCGTCTTCTAGGCTAAAGTCACTACGCACGAATCTCCACCAGGAAATCAGCGCTGGTAATATGTCATACGCCGAAGCAGCCGCTATTGAGGCTGACACACAAGCATCTGAAAATGCAAAGGCCAAAGAGATGGAGAAACAGGAGTTTGATCGGTTCCAGAATGCAGTGGTCATGCCACTTAATGAACTACTCACAGGCCGTATCGCACAAGCTACTTCACTCTTTGACGAGTTGCGCTCACGCCTCTTTGTCGAGACTCAGGCACCGGATCCCAACATGCCTCAGGAGGAAGGCGACGAACAACCAGAGCTCCTCGAGAAATTAACCCTACTTAAGTGGATTTTCGAAGCCCGCGAAATGCTACATCGCGAAATATACGACTTACTAAGTGATCGTAACAACCGATACAAGGAGATGGTAATAACGCCTTACCGACTATCTGGTAACGAAGAAAAGCTCCGCACAGCGGAAGCCTTCTTCTTGGATGATGCGTGTAAGCGGAAGCGAGCGTTTGCAAGCGAAGTACTACAGCGGACTTGCGAATTTCGGGACGTGGTAGAGGAGAACGTGACGCGGGGCGTCGACATGCAGCTCAACGCATTCTGGGACCTAGCGCCACCACTACGACGACTTCTGGACAAGATCCCGGCGTCGGTAGACGGACACTTCCACATCCAGATACCACCCGCCGAATACGACGAGAACCCGAGCTACCATCGCCACCCGCTACAGTACCTATTCAGCCTACTACTCCACGCCGAGAAGAGCACGTACCAGTTCATCGAGTCGCAGACGAATCTGCTATGTTTGCTGCACGAAGTCAAGGAGGCGGCGATGAGCGCGCGGGCTCGACTGGGCGAGGCGGAGGGCCAAGACCCGCGCGTTATTGAGGAGGAACGTGCTGCCGAGCAGACGAGGCTCACGGACGATCTAAAGGAGAAAGTGCGCGTCGTACAGGAGCAGTGGGAGAGCGCCCTCGGCGAAGCCATGAAAGGTGTTAAGGAACGCGTGGGTGAGTGGCTGCTGTCGACGGGCGGATGGGACGAGAGTCTCGAAGACGGAGGTGTCGGCGGTGTTTAAGCTGTCTAAGTAAAACCCCCCTATCCCTTTTGTTTTACGACTCGGAGAAGTATTTCTCGAGGCAGGTACCTATACACATTGAAATTCTGTAAAACTGGTAAAAGTTCTAAGTGGGAGGAGTGTCGGTGTAATTAAATGAATCATTTGCAGCAGAGTGTTAGTGCTTGCTTGCTTGTGTGATACCCCCTTTATAGTTCATGGTGGATATGACGATGATACGACACAGCTGTTTTTTGTTTATTTATCGCGGTTTTGGGGACTGGCGAGATGGGATCTATATAGGATAACTGTCTTATCTTTATGAGCCACTCGGTTTATATACATCTATATAAATATTAAGCATCATTGCTATATCTTCTATAACTACCTACCTAGGTACCTACCTAATATTAATGCTTTTTGATAAGGAATTTTGCAGTTTTGATTGGTTGACTATGCTACTCGCTTTCAGTTACACCCCGTGACCGCACTTACTCTTCCAAGGTAACTATTTTCTTTCGTTTACCCCGAAATCGAATTCTGCAGTCTAATGATATAGGAGGTATATATATTTACAGCTAGTAAACCAATTGTCATCGGGGATCCTGGTAACCGTCACGTAAAAAAACAATGTATTTATGACTTTCCTTACTGCCTAAAGTACCTATGTATCTGTATAAAAGTATGCAGACAGCTTCAAATCCCAATACAGCATTACGATAATCAAGCAAGCTGCCAGATCCTAGAAGTTAGAAGGTGGACTGTTGTGGTATATGCCAGAGAGATCTGAGTATAAAATCGTGTCTCGGTTAACGTGGTCAGCCTCTTTCTCAGCCGATGTAACTAGGTATCTACCCAGGGAGGGACCACAGCGAAATAAACCGGGCGAGATATGCACAAGAGAACTAATACCTAGGTATGTATATAGCACGTGTGAGAGCGACCCTATTAACTAAAGGGTAAAAGTAAACTTCTGATGCAGAACACCCTGGGTGGTAACGTACGTAAGAACTACGTTATTGCTGCCCAACGTTATATTCAGGCTGCCTCGCTTCCGCGTGATCAAAGGCTGGTGAGATCAAAATGCAAATGAGCTGCACCAGGGATTCCGGAGCTGCAACGCTTATCCGTCTCCCCCTTTAAGCAGTGAATGCATTCTCCGGGGCCAATACTATTTGCTCAAACTGTTCAACTAGCAAATTTACTCAGGGTGTTCATTGTAGTAGTCAGAAGAACTGGAAACTCACGAGTGGTCAAATCTTTTCTCTGTCGGTATAGATGTATCTTTGAAAAAAGGAAACCATGATACTATCAATAACATCAGGAATATCTCTCTGGTTTGCATTCTAAGTCTCGTCCTGCTTCCCTAACTTCACTTCACTCCTTAATTATAATCCATTAAACGTGACTGTCACGATATGGTCCTTATGGGCGGAGATAGCAACGTCAACCCCTCGAGTTGACATCGTTCTACCTTTTGTTAGTGTAGCGTTTTGATAGTTATCTTCCCGAACCCTTATAGTGGCTACATGGTCGACTGACGGTTATTATATTTGAGCTTAATTTTTGATATCGAGAAATGGCGGCAACTTACTCGCGAAGGGTGTAATTAAGTAAGTAAGTCATTTGGCTTAGCCTGGCTCTCGCCCGGAAAATGTACTTTCGGGCTCAACGAGGAATTTATTAAGACGGTATGTTCTCAAGCTCATTTCGTCATCGTTGTGTGCGGTAGGTGGGTTTCTCGAGTAGTGATGGCTTCGCTTGCGTGAGGCTATGCTAAATAAACCAAGTCAATGTCAGTATCCCTTTGTGGAACACTACAAACGCAATTGACTCTGTAGGTAGGATATGAGGCTCATACCCGTTGTAGATTGCTTTGTTTGAAGCCATAGTCATACACAATTTTAGAAGTGGTCAAAAGTTGTGAGAGCAATTCAGACGCCGAGAAGAACTTGAAAGTAGTAATAGTAACTGGATTAGAGAAACTAATTAAATAGTCCAACTTCGAGGGGGTGATCTGGGGGATATATAACTAATCCTATCACCAGAGAAAATACAAACAAGGCGTAAGTCAACAAGAAGCTGCAGAAAATTATGCTGTCCATGTGGCCATGATGCCTTCAGTCCATCCTACTCCTGCCAACGAATGAATGAAATAGGATGTAGTATTAATGCATACGCTATCCAGGCGCAATAACGAATATGTATATTTAAAACACGCAGCACACGTTGAAGACGAGGAACAAGGGCGGTAAGACCCTTAGCCTGCAGAAGGTCTAGACGAAGCTAGTGGCACAAAATTAAGTGAATTGATCGGATGTCCCGCCTCACGATCGATCGATATTATCATGGCATTGGGAAGGATGTATGTCAATCTGCTGCAGTGTAAACATACCCCCTGAGGCTATCTTTCTAGCTCCGTTCAAAGCCAATGTACTCTCGTAATAGGCATCTTTCTTTTTCGGAATATACACAAAAGGAAGATTTTCGGAAATGGTTAAGGACGGGGACGATTCACGACGAAGCCCAAATAACACGATAGTTTCGCGGCCGATACGATGTAGACCGTAAGATTACTAAAACGTATAAGTGCCTAACCTAGTACAATAGAATGGAGAAGAAGATGGTATCATCCTGCAGCAATTAATCGAGACAAGGCTTCCGTTTTCATACCAAAAATGTTGATATCATAGATATGCCGCTTGGCCCTTACCCGAACCTAGTCTTGGTATCGGAAAGGGGTCAAGGAGAAGCATCTCCGGAGCATCGTGATAAACCCTCGACTATGATACCAAGCATTTAGGGCACTCCATTGCATGCAATAGAAGGTCGTTTTCCCAATTGGAGAACCCAATTCCGTTATGCTCACTTCGATTGGGTGGCGAACGATAGCGGCAGGCTGAAGCATAGCAACCCTCCTTTAAATGGAAGAGGTCCAAGAAGGCAGTCGTTCGCCTAGACCTTCTGCTCAACATAGTTCAAAACTCTCCGGTACTCTGCATATCACTCACAATCGGGTAGATCGAAGAATGATGAATCCTATCTTTAGATTAGCCTAGTGGTTCATAAACGCTGAGGCGACAGTTAAAGAGAAGCATTCATTCTTCCTGTATTGTTGGGTCAGGCCCTAGCAGGGACAGTATAAGGGTTGCCCGATATGTAGGTAGGTAGCTTGTTAGGAGGTACGTGGTATGCATTTCACTGTATCAATGCATATCAGAATTCAGCAATGAGGGGTTGAAACACAGTGTCCAGTAGCAATGCAATAGCGGCGTGACGTGTTCGAAGTATGTGATAGATATGTTCGAACTGATAGCTTAACTGATAGCCTTGCTCTCTGTTCAGTACCTATCCGAGAATTATATATGCGCCGTACTCAACTGTGATAGGTGAGAGACCTGGGCTTGATAACTTTAAGCGAGCTTGCAACAGAGTCGCACGAAACATACTATCCTAAGGGACTCCCGGCAGCCCGGCTGTTGGTAGCTCTCATTTGGTCGATCCTTGATCCATTCGAGTCATCAGCATGAGTTCATGCATCGGTGCCAGCTGGTGGGCTCACGATTATCTTCGTTCTTAAGTTCTAAAATGAAGTGGAGTAGTGAGCCTGGGTCATAGAGTATCAGTGCTCGCGGGCGAGTTGTAATGTGTATGATAGGCAATATACTAAAGATAACTGAATGAATAGTGAAAAGGGGCATTGGAAAGTAGCTCGGAAGATGAGGAGGCTTTATTAGGTGGGAAATATTATTAGCGAGAATGTGAATTCTACGGGCCCTGGATACCACAAGGAAGCATTAAGTGGCATCAGGAGTACTTTATTTCTTTTATAGAGAGTTTTTCCGCGTTTTCCAGGTTATGGAATATCCGAGGTTATTGTTATTCATCTCGGGGATGGCAACCGTTTACAATTTCAATATGCAAGTAGGAATATGTTACATTGCATTGGGGGTATGCATTGGAGGAGTATTACCGGTGGTCTCCTTGCTAGGTATTATTTACTTCCAACTAAGGACCCGTGCCGAAATATGAGCTATCGATTGCAATGATAAATATGTCAATATGAGAAATAACAGACTTCAGGTAACGATACTTGTAATTCGAAGAGGGCTGTGCTAATATGATGTACCAGGCAGGGCCGGTCGCCTTGGCCTTCCCTAGCAAAACTAATAACACCGATTGTATATAGATAAAGGTAGCTGCCGCATTATATCTTTGATAATACGTGGAAGATGAGAACGGCGATCGCGTCATATATCTGCCACTTCTTGATTCGATCTTGGGAGGCACAGTACAGCAAATATACCAACTCACAAACGAGCCAATATTCGGGGGTGACCTCCTATTGGAGGTAAGTGGCATGCGGATCAAAGCAACCAGCCGATGGTTGCACAAACCGTCGTGTCGCTGATTGTTTGGGTGCCACACTGTTCTTAGTGGTAGATGGGCATTAACACTTGGCATAAAGCCGTAGCTGGGTCCCATTAATTTCACCTTCCTTTCAATGTATGATCACAGGAGATATACAAGATCTTCTAGGCAATAGAAATGGCTTCGATTGTTTCCTTCTTCGTTACTAAAATAAAGAACCTCGCCAGTTCTATCAGGCAGAATATTAGCACGAAAAAACCCATCAAGTTTTCTCGAGTGTTTAGAAAAGCAATGGACTTCCTCGGTACATTAGGAAAATCGTTCGCGGCGTATATCGCTCTCCCACGTAAGTACTTCAAGAACAAGACCTTTGCGAGACACCACGGTCGCTCCGATACTTATTGATGGATATCAGATGTGTACTGGGCGATCATTGCATGGGCGGTTACGTTTACGATCCTCGTCACCCTTGGGCTTTCCTTGGGTTTTGGGCCAGCGGGCGTGATAGCAGGTGAGATACCACCACGTTTATTTTCTCTTCAATATTCTAGTGCATGCTGGAAGCGCCGCTAAGACTCCAAAAGGCTCGCTTGCCGCTGCTTTCCAATCAGCAATGTACGGCGGATTTACACCGGCTGGGGGAATCTTCGCATCGCTGACGAGTCTTGCAATGCTGGGTTCCTTCGCACCCATATTTACAGCAGCTGCGGCAATTATTGCTTTTATCCCAGCAATAATCGTGTTTTTCTCCATTGAAGACTGATGGGTATTTCGCGACATATTCACCTATCTCCTATAATAATGGTACCAAGACGCTAAGCTTGGGGAAGAGGTGGGCAGTAGCCTTAGAAGCAGGTTGGAACATATGGGTACCTAGTAGTAGCTTCAGCTTCGAAATATGAGGATTGAGAGTTATGTAGAGGTATGACTATTAGAATAGGTGGGTTGATTGATATGTGCAAGTTGTATTTACAAGTAGATAGGTTGCCATATAGGATCGATCAATAGCTTTAACAACTATCCCTCATATCTGTCCTGAATGATTGCATACTGAATTGGCATACACACATCTATCCTAATAAGTATCTAGGGAACTAATAAAGGATTCCCCCCTACTTGAATGTTACCATCTTTAAGCAATATTCGTTTGGAGCTATTTTCCCATAGGCGTTGCGCCAGGCTCTTCCCATACCGCTTCTACAATTGAGAATGTACTCCCCTCTATTGGCCGAGAGCCTTTGAATCGAAGCTTAGGGTCAACAGCCTCGATGATCTCTTTCCACATAGTCTCTGTTCGTTCCTTAGCGTTCCATACAGTAAGCATTAGAATGTCCAAATTCCTGAAAAGGGGAGCATTATGTCAGTATGAGGATTACGATATTACGTACTAGAGCATGATAAAGAATAGAGTGGAACAAACCGGTGAAACTTCTGAGTGTATCTAGTTTCTGGACCATCCGGAAGGACATATTCGTTAATTAGGACTCTTGTCCCGTGTTTCATTCCAGGTACTAATGCTTTCAAAATGCGCACCGCATTCTTGTCACTCCAATTATGCAGAATATAACGGAGAAAAAAAGCATCCACTCCTTGACGAGGCTGAGCCTCGAAGAAATCGTGTGCCTCGAAGACAATGCGAGACCCAAGCGTAGGGGGCAATAACTCGGCACCCTTTGTCACTGGGCCAGGAAGGTCTTGGACGACCAGTTGCAAATGTTGGGTGTTAGTGGCGATGGCTCGCGCAGCACCACCAGTCCCTCCACCAATATCTATCAACACTGCTTTCTCTGTATCAAGGGCATCCCAAGGATAGCTGGCAACCATGCGCTCGACATCCCCATCCGCGCCCTCTGCGAAATGTCGCATGGCCCCTGAGAAACGAGCGGCGCGAGCTTCGTCATTCTTCAACACCTCGAAGTATGTTTGACCGGGACCGTATACAATCGCCGTAGCAGCCTGTGTGGGCTCGTCGCGTTCGTCGCCTGGTAGATCGCGCCAGCGGAGAATAGCTTCATTTAGATGGATGGAAATCGATGCCAAGTCCTTTACCAGCACTATGGGCTCGTTAGCTGGGATGGTCCACTGTTTTTGTTCGGATGATAATCGGGAAGTAGTCAGGAAAATATCCTTGGGGAATGCCTAACACAGCAACAATAGTATGTTAAATCCACTTACTGCCAACTGCGGCCAGGGCATCTGGGTTGGTTGCCAGTAGGCGCGAAGTTCCCGTATGTACGACACGTCCTGAAGGCATGCCAGGTGCTTCGCTGAATATATGGTTGGTCATTGCATGTCGTAGTATACGCTCTACTATACTTGTATCCAGTCCACTTGCTTGTCCTATCTCTTGGAATGTTGCTGGTCTGTCAAGGGGTACATGTTGAGCAAGACCAAAGTCGTGAATAGCGCGTAGAGTTATATCATCTGTGAACTATCAATGAAGTATTGAGAAACCATTGTATATGACACCTAGATTCCTGATTGAGGTTTGCAAATCAATAGGCTCATACCTGGAATACCAGTTCTCGAAGAATACCACTCGCGCCGAGAGCAAGTTGTTTGGCAGCGTGTGTTTTGTTGATAAACTCCTTTCTCGTCGCATTAATGTCAGTAGGAAGGTCTTGAAGAGTATCAAATTCGAAGGTCGTCTGCTTTCTGTTCTGGCGTGCGAGTTTACTATCTAACTCCGAGGCAAGTTGCAAAATTTCCAGCGCGAGCTCCGTGAACGATCCTACTGGTGCTGTTAGGGTAGGTTTCATGTTGCTGTATTTGCTGTATTTGCTGTTATGACTGATAAAGGAGGTGTTATGATTTTCCAATGGGCTATATATACCCCGAATTTTAGATGCATCTCGTCGTGCATAGGTAAGTACCTACCTAGGTATCCATGATATTTTCGATACAGCTGCTTCTACACGCATGTGGCTGATTAGACGCGTAAGTCATATTATTATTACCTTTAGATTTAACCTAGGAACTTCCTTCCAAGCAATGAAAACGTCTTCTTTCTAATATTGGATCGGAACGATTATGTCACACGGCCACGTTGCCAAGACGGGCTGGTTCTCTATAAGTAAACAACAGCACGATGAGGATAACCATGAGGAATACAATTGGGTATGATACATCACGAGGACATGCAAGTTTCAGGTAGCTGCACTAATGTAATGGTTCGGGAGATAGCTATCAAACTGCTATACTACCAAAAGGTAGAACGTTGTCAACTCGAGGGATTGACGTTGCTATCTCGACCTATAAGGACTGTACTGTGATAACCAATATCGGCGGACAACCGGAGTTTGGGTTGCAAGATACATACTACAGATTGTTTACAGATAGGGCCCAGTTTCTCCTTGTCAAGGAAGAGAGGAGAGGACCATGGCCCTTGAGACTATTAGAAGATTATTAGATTGAATTAAATACTCTATTTCAAGCCCTTGATGCCAAGCCCTCGTCACATATTATGAGGTATGTACTTAAGTTCATTAGTACTACATACTTCCCAAAGTATTTGGCACTTGTGGCTTTCCAACCTGGTGTTTAGGTCACGCGGACCAGCCATAACTTGAAAGGGGCGTTCCATAGATATGTAATGTAACTGGTGAGAAAGGTGCAAAACCACGAGAAAAGATGGTATTGCGCACGGGCTCATCCAAAATATACATATGAGCAAACAAAAAGGGCAAGCACCCCTTTTTCTTTCATGGGCGTATATCGTATTCGTTTGAGAGCTGCATGAATGTTCACTTGAAAGCTGATCGAAGTGCTGTATTCTCCTTGTTTATATTTGCCCACTCAGCGCTTTGGGCCCATAGTCTTTCCTGCTTAGCTTTATCCCGACTCTCTGCAGAGCTCTCATCCTTCTCTAGCAATTCGAAGTAGCCTCTCTCGCCGGGACATACATGATCAAGTGCGAGCTCAATAGCATCCACGCCTGACTCCGCCCCTAGGCGCATCTGCGGATTCGCATAATGGACTAATGGTAATAACGGCTGAACCACATAGCGCATCAGGAGATTGAGCGGTCGGGATGTGTTTTTGTCGAATAAACGTGAATCTACAAGGCCGCCTGGGTTATACGCCACCGCTGTAATGTTTCGAAGATTTTCGTCCTATACGGCTTGTTAAAAGATAATATCGAAAGTAGTATCAAAGTCAGGGAATTTCTTACCTTTTCGAGGTATCTATTGAACGCGTGTGTCCATGCGGTGATGACAAGCTTGGAAGTTCCGTACCTATGGAAGCCACCTGCAGCCTTGTCGGTATGGACAGCCGGTCTGATTAACAAATTGAGGTCGTCAGGTATTGTAGGTGGTATTCTCTCTAATATCGCTCTACCAGGACTATGAGCTTCACTCGAGAACAATACAATGCGACCGCCATCGGGCGCGAACGCATTGAGAAGTCTAAGCACAAGAGCCACCTGGGATATATGATTGATTTGAAATGTCTTGTCGTACCCATCCTCTGTGAGCTCAGAGTCAGAGACTAAATCCCAGTAGCATGCGTTGCACAGAATACTCTTCAGAGGTGGAATCTGCTTGGTCTGGATATCCTGGGAAAGCTTGCTCGCGAATTGGTGGGTATGGGAAAGGCTCGTCAGGTCGAGCTTATAAATAAATGCTTTCGCTTCCGAATACCGTGATATGACTCCTCGCAGCTTGTTCGTGTTGGGATCAGCATCTGAAGAATCACGGACAGTTAAGAGTGCCGTATAATCTGGGTACTTCTTGAGTAGGTATTCCACAGCTGGAATAGCAAGGGTACCATTGGCCCCGGTGATTAAAATACTGCCTGCCATCTGCATTGATCGAGCGAATCAACTTTGAAGAAACTTGATTCCGCACTTATACGCTGTTAATGAGGCAATTTTCGGGTAGTAAAATATTATGTTACAAATATGAATTAAATAGGTACTCATATAGACTGGTGTTGTTCTTAACCCCCTATCGTATCGACAGTGCGTAATATGGAGATGATGCTGAATTTCACCATATAATTAATACGGAGAGTAAACCGAAACTTCAAAGGGACGGTGGGCATGGGAGACTTATAAAGGAGAAAGATGCAACTTTGTCAATGCTAAGCGTATATATCTGGGCAAATCAGATAGTTAGGTAGGTACCTAGGTAGTTTATCCTATACGAATTACGATATTTTCATAGTGAAGCATGGCGTAATGATATACGAGTGACAGGGAAAGATTGGACGATGGAATCAGCATGTGGGCATGCCAGCCAACACCAGCCCCTGTATATACGATCCACATATTTATGGCGTGTCCGGGCAAGGAACAATGAAAAAAGGTGACATTTTAGAGGAATTCACCGCATGGTTGCAAATCAATATGCTGCTAGTGAGACTTTCTGATACCCAGCAGTAAATCTAAAAGTTCTCTTCGCAGCCCTATAGTTAGCCCTTTCCATTAGCATTACCTCAGTTAACTAAAAATACCTAATTTATCTAGTTAAACTGTTGTCAGAGATTAACTAGCCGAAAGGCTCAGGAGCCTCGCAGTAACCACTGCAGTCACTACGTCAGCTAACACATTTTTACTGTTCGCCTGTAGAAATTATCTATAGAAACTATTTCTGAACTGGCGGACGATATGACTAGATTACAATTGGGACTTCCTAATGTCAAACTAGTCAAGAGGACGCGATCTATACAATCATTTTCAACACACGTAAGGTACCTAGGTACCTATATGTTCAAACAATTTATGCCACCTCATTTGCCTCATGGTGCTCCTTTGCACACGAATTACGCTGAGTTAATGCCCACCATAACCCAAGTGTTAACAACGTAAGCCCACCCCCAATAGTTATATATACCCAGAAATAGAATGTTAGTACGGGTTGCTGCCCAGTAGCCCCCCAGTTGAAGACTCCCATGGAGAAGATAGACTTCATATGTTAGTCCCTTCATCCGTTTATATGGAAGAGTAAACTCACGGCAACCGACGTTAATGGTAGGTATACCATAGTGACTAGCGCAATTGAACGCATTTGTGCGTTGTCCCGCTTAGTCTCGATAGATATGCGGGTGTTGGCAAAAGTCTGATGTCTTGCGACGTGACCGGATGCCTACCAATTGGTCAAAATTAACTTTATTTCAACCCCAATATAGGCTCCCAATATCGTCTTAGTTCCTTTTCCACGTAAGTGGGCTAACTCACCATCTGCGTTGTGAAATTCAACCCATTGAGAACCATATGACACTCATCAAGCTTCTCATCGTACTCGGCTTCGATCTCTGATAAACGCTCGCGAATCAGAGTATCGGTATTTAGGGTGATAAATGGTACTGTACGTTGGACTCTATCTTTCTTTCCTAACCCTGGTCTTCCATGCAGCTTTCGCGTTCTTTTCGTAACTGCGAGCGTAGTTTCAAGTTCATGAGTATGCTTACACATGTCAGAGATCTGCCTTTTTACTTTTCGAATCCCCTTTACCAATTCATTAGTGTCATTGTAGAGACATAATAACTCGTCGGTGTTTTCCCCGTCTCTATTCAAGATACTCTCAGGGTCCCTGGAAGTACAGCATAGTGCTTCTATACTAGACACAAACGGATCAATAGCCGATTCTACTCTCTCCACGAGCCGGGTGCGATCAAGCTCAATCAAGATACCAGGAGGGAGCATCGGGTGGCAAATGGCATCACCTGCTCCTGATAAACGCCTCTCGATATCTCGGGATTGCTCCTCATTGCATCCGTAGAAAACTGACAAGTTAAGCTTCCTATAGCTTAAGTATGTTGAAGAGAGGGCAATATCATCAGGCCATGCTGAACTCGTTCTCGCGGTATACACTTTTGAAATCAGTATCCTTCATCTCGCAGACCAAGATTAGATAGAATACCGATGCTGTTGCCTCTTGCTGTCCCTTTATGGAGGTATGTACGGGAAAAGTATGTAATTTGCCGGCGAATAGTTCGGACAATCGAGTGGTGTATCAGGAATATTTCAATAAGCTGACTGAACTCATGCTTAGAGATGGGAAGATAGGACGGGGAGGAATAATTTAAGATGCTGTTTCGACTAAAGACGCTAATGTCTGTGAGCTTTGTGTAAGCTGTATTCCTCTCTTTAGTATACATACATTGCAAACGTCCCATTCTCACTGGTATGATCTATTGAGAACTGATTCTATTTTGTGTAAGCTTAGCCTTAGCAAGGTGGCAAGGGGGACTCCAAACCTTCTCAATCCATTCCCTCAAGTCTTCAGCAGATTCAATCTTCCAGCACGTTAGTTCCTAATGGCAAGTTCACTCTAGTTAGCAATCATGAACTGCTTGATTCTATAAAACTCTTAGAGGCTTATAAACCTTTTCTGATTGCAGCTTCCTTATGATCTTGAATGGACATCTTGAATATTTAAAATTCCCAAATTCGTTATCGTCAAAACCAACATCGGCGTTAGGCCAGTCCATTCTCCTTGGCACAAGGTTGTGGATTGAAAGTTATTTGTAACCTATTATTAGAGTTAAAATTATAGTATCTGATCGCCCTGGGACAAGGTGCAAATGAAGAAAAGGTCAGTTTGGGATGGGATGGTGTTTGAGTCCCAATATTTGAGGTGGGATTACATTTCGCTCAGTATGGGGGACACTGCACAGCAGATAGCAGAGCCTCATATTCATTCAAATATAATCGGCAATTGTACAATTCGCCGAATTATGCGGCGCTGATACCATCAAGCGGCTAGTTGCATCCACAGATTTGCTGGTTGGTTGTTGGGATGTCGCATGAAACTTCCTTACTGTCGTGGAGTAAATAAACGCCCAATGAACTGGATTTAACATATTACTAAAATCAAGCCACCATAGCAACCCCTCACCGGAATGATGCCCAAAGAGATAAGGGTACCTATGGTTAGGTAGGTACCTAGGTAAGTGTTAGTTAAATGGAAAGGCCCCGGGAACAAGAAAATGGGACTACGAACAAACCGCCCTTTATGTTTTGCATCCTTATAACAGATGCCTGACCTAAGACAACTGTAATTATCATAATGTCTTCTAAATACAATCCACGTAAGTCAAAATTCCCACCGGGATGGGTTCAATCAGTTCTCAGATGCACGTACAATGACGGCGGAGAAATAACAAAAGGCCTCAACGAGCTACTCGGGGAGGGAAGTTACATTCTCAAGGTGCGTAGGTATTTCACAAAGCTGCTATAGTTATATGCGTATCTACCTGAATAATGATAAAGCTAATCCTGAGCAGCATCGCACTGGTAGATGGGTAGTTTGGGCGAGTAGGAAGCTCGATAGCGTATGCCAGTTAGTATCGTATATGAGGAAAGATCTAATTGCTTCAAGGTGGACGAAACCAAACTTGAAAATGCTGCACACGTGCACTATCGAGCTTAACGTCGTTCGTCAGCTCTAAACTTACCCATCGATACTTAAATGTCACAGAGAGGGGGTCTAGTGTATCGAGGCTTTACGTTGATGAGTGCCAGGATAGGGGAGAGAAACATCCATGAATGCTGTTAGCTCCCAACATATGTCCGCATCTTACATGCTAGTTATTAGAATTATATATTCTCCGCAAGAATCGCAACTACTCTAGAAATCGGTTTTCTAGTCTATTCTATCATCTCCTTCATCCGCCTTGGGTGCTTGATGAGATCCAAGAAATTAACGAACACAAATCTTAGCTACCTGGCTTACTTTCATCCAGGTGGGTAATTTACCATAAGCGAAAACTAGTACCCCTTCTAGCTTTTTTCTAACCACCAACTCCGACTCATTGTTGCAATCAACTCCCAATTTACCTAAGTTTAGTCTAGTAGCTTGCCACCTTCCAATGACTTTAGTATCTAGGTATGAATGAATGCTCCTTGCCTAGGCCCGTCTATACGTATGGCAGGGAGTCCTCATTGTCTTCTTTTCGCCTGCGGAACATGCTTATCGATGATGTAACTCTTCCTTGCGCACTTCTTAAGCATAATCTCTAAGTTCGCCGCAACTTCGGCTGCTGTGAACCTCTCATCCCGTTTAATACGTAGCATACCCCTTTCAATTACGTCGAGGAAGTCTTGGAAATACTGAGAACACCTTGGGTTGTTGCGAAGGTCGCAGATCCAGTCCTCGACACCTGGCTTGAGTTCGGCCGACGTTCCATTTGCAATCATCCGGTAGAATTTATCCTCGCTAACACCTGGAAGGTTCTGGTCCTCTTCTCCCCTCCAACTAGGGAACTCCTCTTCCACGGCCTCGAACCCCGATAGGTAGCAAGTGATAAACTCCAAATATGTACATCCAAGGGCCCAAATATCAGATTTCCTAGATATCTTTGCCCCTGCAATGTCAAACTCTGGAGCTTGGTAGGTTAAAGTTTTCTTAAGCTTGCTGGCGGTCTGAGCTGATATCGATATGGCGCGGTGGAATCTCATCAAACCAAAGTCCGAAAGAACTAAATACCACCCAGAGAGGTCTGATGTGCCCCGCTTGCAAAACCAGAGTATGTTACCGGCTTTGATGTCGCCATGTCGTCCATATATAGGATAGTCTTCACCCTTATCTGTGTCTTGATCTTGATGCAGCATCGAAAGAGCCCTCGAAATGCCAAGACATTGTTCAGCCATCCAACGTATGATGGACTGGTTGTCATGGTTCTTGGTGAACTCGGTTTTCCAGAAATGCCTGAGGTCACCGTTGGCCTTTGGGAATAGCAGGTAGTATTTTCCTGCTTCGCTCTCTTTCTCAATCGTAGCTAGCAGTGGGATCAGGTGCTTGTCGATGCCGGAGTTGTATTTGCTAAGGGCGTCAACCTCCAATTTGAAATCATTATAATTTAATGATTTCAAGCGTTTAAGAGCGAACGAATTTGTGTTATCGCTAAACTTCTAAAGCTTTAGTATAAAACTTATAATGATGTGTTCACTGGAAACATACAGGTTGGTTGCGGAAATGATGATGTGATTCGTGTATTTTGACGATGAAGACATCCCCAAAGCCCCCTTGCAACACGACCTCTTTAACATCTGGGTCGAGTGACTCCATCTCAACCTCAAGATGGTTCTTCTTTTCCGTAAAAGGCAAAACATCTGAGGGTTCAAGGACGTAGTGCGGGATAATATTGTCTGGCCGGCAGAAGAAAGGTGCGATGGTCCACCATTGATAAGTGACAAAGTTGTCTAAGCTTCCTTGCTTCCATTCCTTTCGATCATGGAAGATGTACTGCAAGGTCTCCTCACTGATTTTGCTGTGATTATCATGTCGCAGAATTTTTATGTCGTTTTCCTTTCGTTCTACTGTTGGTAAAGGGAGGTAAGAGTCGTCGATGTGTCTATCGATGAACCTGCCGATAGATTTGGCATTCTCGCATAGGACCAAGATGGCAAAAATCCGGAAGTATTCACCACCCTCAGGTGGACCATTACAAATTATCTCTCCCCATTTTAAAATCTCTTCTTGTGAGGCATCATCTTCCTGGAGCGCTTGCTTAACGAGCTTGGGGTTCTTGGCTAATTCCAGCTTGCTGAATGGTATAAAGCAGTTGTCTTTATTGTTGGTACGTATTCTGCTTTCTCGCAAGGCAGTGTATAGTCGATTAGCCTTACATTCACTCATTCCATTTGAAACACCTTCTTTTGCACTGCATTCTTGATAGTTTTGCCGGAACCCGTTGCCACGGTCGTAACATACTAGATGGGCATTTGCACCATCTTTTAGGAGTTGGCTACCAGCCATCTACCATTTCATGTAGTGTTAGAATCCTATTTAGTATAGAGTGGTGAATGCAATGAAGTAACTAGCTTACATTCAGCTTGTACAGCTGCTCGTTTTCCACCAATACAGTTGATGGTAGTGATTATATACAACGTATATATAAAAAGGGAAAAGAAATGGACCTAAAGTACTTTAATGCTAGTTGACTACATAAAATTGACAGTGGGGTTTTGGAGTGATCCATAAACATGAATATTACATGGGCTTTACTACTAGCCGTTGGATATATTTATATACAGAGCGTTGAATGAGAGGCAGCCGAAAGAAGCTGAGATTCATCTATAATCCAGGCAGCATCCGCCCAGGCAACAAGTCCTCCATGGTTTGCCTTATGCACACTATAACCCCAGCCTCAGAATTTACACTTTCATACAGCCTTACATCGTCCCTAGTCTTATCATCGGTAAACCTTCTGACTTTGCTTTCGGTGAGCTGGAGCAGTTTAAAACTATGTTTTTGGACGGAACTCCCCTTATCTTATTAAAAAAGATTTACCGGTTCGTAGGGAAAAGAACAGTCGCCTACTGAATCCTTTATGTCTTACGGACAACGAAAATGACTGAGGTGATCGTTCCCGTGTAGGTAACTCTTATTAAAGGCGTACATTGCCGACGTATTTAACGAGGGAAATATTGATTTGTCCTACACACCAAGAATTAACTCATGTGGTGAGGCATACTTTAACCAAAATGGATATGCGATACTACGCCATGCCGCAAGGACACTTCCACATTTGCGGACACGGAGTATTCTTTCCACTCCAATGCTGAGGTGAGAAAAAAAAGACTAGCTTCAATACATGTGAACGCTCACCTACACAACATCAGACTTATTCTCTCGTGAAAAAGTAGTGGATATGACAAGCTTATTAAAAAGGCCTTTAACAGCATAGTAATATAACTTAAAAGATTACACGTGGAAAATTATTAAATCGACGGCCAATGCTGAACTGATCGCTGTACGTAGCCGACGCCCACAGCCCTTACCCTTACCTATCAGCTCTAGACAACAAACAGGATTGTTGCACAACATGATGCAATAAGATAATTGGAGGTTAGCGAAATCTGCCTTCGAAAACGCACGTACTTGTGTTGATTTGCCCGAAACTTTGGGCGACCTTAACCACGATTTACTTCTGAGAACCAATAGAGACCTATAACTAGAAACACCAAAATAATTAGCCTTTGATTCACTTCGTGTAAGGTTGACTCTCAAAGGGCGAAATGTAAAAAGCCGAGTTATTGGTCGCGCTGGATTCATCATTCGTTGATGTGCCAATGTGGACCGGACTGCCGGCGATATGGCATTTGTTTAGGATGCTAGGTTCCGCTGAGCTCACTGGAACACTGGACATCAGCTCGCATTTTTAAATTGACCCGTGGCACAAAAAAACAAAAAGCCCCCCTTTACCACACACATATATATACCATACCTACTGGACTGTAGCATTCTCTATTGTCTAAATCCTCATTAATCCTCATAACAAGCTCCGTTTACTTGATAGCAGAAGAGTCTGTCTCATTTGTTCTTCGTTCTTGTCCCTTTGGCCGAAAGATGTCTTACTGCTCATCAGGCTCATCACACGTCCTACCGAAATCGGAGCAAGCCAGGGAACTCCACGAAAGGGCATTCGGCGCACAGAACCGCACACAATGCCAGGTGGAATTAAGAATCCCAGGTTACCTAGTGAACCCAGTGCATCTCGTTGAATTATTGCAAGAGAGATTTCAAGGCCACTATAAAGTTAAGGTAGCTTTCAAATACCTGCACATGATTACTTGGGACAGAAACTAACTTAACGAGAAGCTTAGAAATGATAACTATTTCATATCTATCCCCGAGAAGCTCACCCAGGTAAGAAAAACGTTTGCGAGTCACTTGGAAAGAAAAGAAACCTCAGTCTAACAGATTAGAACGACCTGGTCCGGTGTTACTGAGTCGTGTAACCTTTCCATTCGACGAGCATATAATTCTAGCAACAATTTTAATATTCGAATGCGGCTGATACAGGGGCGATAATGTGTTACGATTTATGAAAACGACGCTTATACCTAAAGCACCTATCAGATTTGGATGTACCTTATGAATGCAATGCTATTTATTATATAAATAAATCACTATTTTGACAATCCGTATTTTGTGCTCTTCCTCCCCCCTTTTTTTTCTTTTCAGGGCTCGACCTCTACTCAGCCTAAGCAGCTTCATGCAGCCACTAGGGTTCGTATCTTACATATAATTATAGCCGAGATAAGTTGTCTCTCCTTTATCTACCTACCTACCTACCTAGGTAGGTACCTAAGGGTACTTAATAAGCGTACATATGCTATTTGGATAAATATTACGGTTTATAAGCCTGGCGGATCATTACGTCTTTGATAACAGTGTAATAAATGGAGTCATTTTCTATATTTTTATTTAGAGTCGTCAAGTAATAAATAGGGATGCCTTGTACTGCATTAACAACTTTTTCAGTGGGTTCTATCGACTACTAGTCATCGGTGAATACCCATCTGCCTTTATGGGTGGTTACGTCAGGTTTGCAGGGGAGGAATACATTTCTCCAAGAGAATACTTGAGAGAAATGCTATTTGGGCTCCAATGTTTAAATGTTTGAACTTTAAATACCTAAACTCCGTACGAGATCCTCGTCTTAATCCAACCCTGCTTCCTAAAAAGATTCAATCGAGATATCTGGAGAGGTGGGTAGTGATCAAATGAAAAACGGTTGATATTAGAAAAGAACTGTCAAAGGTTCCAC
This sequence comes from Daldinia eschscholtzii, assembly GCA_037126485.1. Classification (NCBI taxonomy): domain Eukaryota; kingdom Fungi; phylum Ascomycota; class Sordariomycetes; order Xylariales; family Hypoxylaceae; genus Daldinia; species Daldinia eschscholtzii. The sequence continues at coordinate 2,395,777 of JBANMG010000002.1, forward strand.
CTGGAGCTCATAGAAAAAAGGAGGTATTCTGTATCAATAGCCCTGGTTCGCAGAGCTATTCTAGTTACAGTTCCTTGTGGAACAACGAAGTTGTCTCCCTACAGTTTGGTCCATGTCACGGTACGGTCCTTATAGGTCGAGATAGCAACGCCAACCTCTCGAGTTAACCTTTTGGTAGTGTACTGGTTTGATAGCTAGGTATCTTCCCGAACCCTTAGAGCATGATTTTGCAATAAAATCATAGTGTATTCCTTCCAGAGTTATAGGCAGAAATAGTAACAATCCAGGAATCTATAGTTATCTTATTTAACTCTCACTGAATTCAGCCCTCCCCGCTTTGCTATTAAGATACTCGTTTCTATAGCTCGTGGTTATTACATGCAATGACACCAGACCTCTTTTTCTCATTGTGGACTTACCTCTTGATAGCCCAATCCATAGCATAATATGCAGCGAGGAGTGGAGGGGCCCAGTACAACACTTGAGCGCTGAACCGACGCCAGGTGTTGAACACGGCATCATGAGCAGCTCCTGCAAGGACGTTCTGGCGGTTTGAGCTAATGGTGTATGTGATTATGCCTTTCTGGGGTTGAATACAGCCTATACATATTAGTCAATTTTCTTGTGACTACAAGTCAGTCGGGGTGACTATATAAGTTGGCCCGTACCAAGATGTCCCCATGTATCTTTGTTTAAGTAACTATACGAATTGGAAATCAGTTAACCAGGTAATTTTCCATTGATAGACTGAAGCATACTTGATAATGAAAGGGGGCATGGTGTCTTACTGGCCATATTTGCCAATAGGGAGCTCACCGCTTCGAAGTATTTGCGATGGACGCATCGCGTTAGTGTCGGAATGGTCCTACGTAATATACGGTTTTATAAAGAGGTAAAGCTTAAGAGACGGAAGGGATAGTGTTGATACAAGATCTTAGCAGTGAAGCTTTGTAGGTTTTACAATTCAAAGTTGGATCGATTGAGAAATACATGATTAAGCGGATTGACGGGTAATATAGGTACCTAGTTTCGAGACTTGTCCTTGATAAGGAGTCGGGGTAATGCCTTAAAGCCGTCAGTCCGATTATGTCGGGAATGTTCCAGGTTAAGATCATGCAATAGGCAGTAGGAGCGTATAGTGTGATGATAATATCTGGGCATGTATGCAGACTGCTTACATTGCGGGGCATTGGAATTGGCCCGGAACACTTGTAGGGATTCCGGGATCTCCATTCGTCACCGGATTATCGACTAATACAACTTTACTTAGATCGTCAACAATGTCTTCATAGGATACAATATTTTATATGACCAGAAAGACTTTGCCAAGTTAGGTACTTTATGAAACCTTCGTTTCTGATAGGTATATCTCTTATTCTGCCTTCTATTTATGACCTATTAAGCACATCATATATCAGAGACGTGAGAATGCTTCTCTTGGCAGATTTCGTTGTCATCTACGTAAGGCTGGGATGAAGCTGTTTCCAAACCATACTCGATTCATCATAGCTGTTTACGTTTTTACGGTTCGCCCGACTCGCCTCGCCCTATTTTGAGCTTAACGAGTTTAACGTATTTTGACCCATGCCTCTTAAATGCTATCTACCTAATTCATTCCAGCCCTGACTTTTTATTCTTCCAATCATGTAAGAACTCGAAACCGAGCAGACACCTATCCTAAACCAGATAAGTGCACAACATGTGGCAAAGCCATCTCCATTTCCTGCGATGTAGACGAATACGGCGGTTCTACTATAATTAAAGAAATATAAATTGGTTACATTTCGTAGTTGAAATAGCCAACAGTCATCGCTGCGCCTTCGCGACGTGTGCACCGTTCCAAGGATTGAATTAGTACTGTACGAGTAACTGCCCTGCGGGGCAACGCAGGTCGCGTTTACATTATGTAAGGTACGAGATTCAAGTACCATGTACCTGAACTTGTATTTTGTACCCATGAATGGAGCCGGAATCTTCAATAAAAAAAAAAAAAAAAAAAAAAAAACTTTCAACTTGTCAAGAATTTATACCATTCCTCTTGTCGGGGCATACAATTCCATGGAACCAGATACTGCGGGGTTCTTTGAAGAACCGGTCGATTATTATCCTCCATCACCGCCCCCTACTTCTCAAGTTTATACGCTGCAGTCAGGGGAGAAAATCACACTTCACCTTGTAGGTCACAGCCCCTTGGAAGCCCACCACCTGTGGAATGGCAGTCGTATTATATCCAAGTACTTCGAGTCCCATGTATCCGAAGTCAAAGGCCGAACTGTGCTTGAGCTCGGGGCCGGGGCCGGACTTCCTAGCATAGTGAGCGCTATTTTGGGAGCCGAAAGGGTCGTCGTCACCGATTACCCCGATCCGGATCTGGTCGTCAACATGAAGAAAAACATACTAGGCTGCGAACTTATACCCACAGTAGACGGCCAACCTGGCAACTCTCCAATAGTTGCTGACGGCTACGTCTGGGGAGCTGATGCGACTCATCTACTATCACATCTCGAGTCTGTTAAGAGAGACAAGTTTGACGTGCTTATCCTAGCCGATTTACTATTCAGACATTCTGAGCATGGAAATATGATTTCAACAATTGAGGCAACAATGAGCCGAAAGAAAGATAGCACAGCTTTCGTCTGCTTCACAAGTTACCGGCCATGGTTGCAGCACAAGGATCTCGCATTCTTCGACCTTGCGCGACAGAGGGGGTTTCTAGTTGAGAAGATACTAGAGGAGAAGATGGACAAGGCTATGTTCGAAAATGATCCAGGCGACGAGGACGTTCGAAAGACGGTTACGGGCTTTACATTACGCTGGCCTGATGAAAAGTGCATATAGATTAATTGCGCCGGGCGCACTTCAACTGATGCTATTTATTCATCAAGACCTCCCCGCACTTCTCCCGATTCTATTCAACTAGTGATAGATATGGGCAGCATCTAGTCCGGTCTGACACGCAGTCGCGCGCCGCCCCTCTCCATCCGACCGGAAGTCGTCGTCCATACAGGCCTTACAAATGCAGTTAAAATTAAACGAGGTAAACTTCACGATCTACTTTCCCAACACCATGTGATCAGAAGCGAGCGAGCGCCCAGTGTTGCAGATCTTACTGTGGTGGATGTAGAACTTATATTAAGGCTATGGTATTTCCGCCTTCAATTGGACGGAAGAGACTGCGAGACGTTAAAATCCCATGGCGTTTAACAAGCAAGTCTTATCTCGGCGCTCTTCATACATAACTGTTCCCGTGCATTGCTCTCTTCCGCCTCCTTTGGGTAGCGCTGGGTGGATCATCTTATGAGGCGGTGCATGCAAGTGTTGATTATCCCGCCCCCAAACCTACCACATTTATATCTTTTGGCGTTGGTTTCCAGTCAGCTTCCCTACTGGCTGCAGGTTTGTTCGTTATCGTCGTTATTAATTGGGGTTGTCAATTGAATTGAGCATGCCTCTTAAACCGGGAAGATTCCAGTATGATTACTACTTGCAGTCACGATATTGTCAAGTAATGCGCCAAGTAGCCTCAAAAGGGGTATTGACATACACGTTAGAAGAGTAAAGCTCATAACAAGCTATTCTGGAAATAGCTGACGTCCAGTGGCGATCAGCTAAGTATGGAAATATTGGCTGGGCTGCATGTGGTGCGGGTTGCAGTTACAGTAAGGCATAGCCTCATTCCGATTACCGACAATATTCGAACCAAACTGTTAGACCTCCATATCTGGACCGATGTTCCCTCTTTTTGAAACATAACTTGGATTCATGTCCTCTATTCCTATGGGGGGCAACTGATATCATCGGATCCATACTGACCGGATACTTGTCGAGAATAGCCCTTATTGTCAACTACTATGGAATGGCCGTCTCCAAAGTGGGCACTGTCGAGATGGACCATATCGAGATGGCTTCTCCTCGCGAGACTGTTGCAGGTATCATGCACTCTTGTAGCCGCTGTGATGAACGGGTTTCTTCTAGTATATATTCACATTAATCGACTCGGCTTTGCGACGAGCATGTTTTGTCTGGAGATGATGGTTCGTTCTATCCTCTTTTCTATCCGCTTTCATCCACCTGTGGACTTACTCGCCTTTAGATATGTGTCGCACTCATTTATTCTGGCGTGGTACTATTAATGCGACACTCTGGTAACCGACGGAGCAGACCAAGCACGACATCGGCCACCATCTTCATTGTTGGTGAGGTGTTGCTTACTGGAATCATGGTCGCTATCATAGCAATACTATCTCGCACGGGGCTTCCAACGGACTGTCATGGATTAACCAGGAACGATATAGAGAAAGACGATGCCCCTGACAACCCTCCCCCAGGATACGACACGATAAGATTCGGTGATGGGAATGATATAAAAGGACTACTTGATGGATATTGTTCTCTAGAGCAGAGTTTTTATTTCATCGCTATAGCCCTAGTGTACGAGGCTCAAGACTCCCACACATGTTCATCCATCTACTAATAATAACAGATTTACTTACATGCTAACGATAACATTGGGAGCTTTGTGGATCTTTGAGCGACGTTGGAATTGCGGCCAGAAAGATCACCCATATCTGTCGACAGATAATGTATACCAACTAGATCACCTAAGACCAGAGATTCAAAGCACTGGTGCCGAGAGAGACCCTGATGATACTACACCATCTAGCGAAGCGGTCTTTACACCAACCGCCAGGACTAACCCTACAATACAAACTCACAATGGTGGGTCCTCCAGTGAGATACACGGGGATAGTATATTCAACGAACAAAGACGAACGCAGCAATTCCCTGTCTCTCCTGTTTCTATCGCTTCCCGAATATCTCAAGTATCTCCCATTTCACCTGTGATGCATCAACATGGGTTATTCCATATGGCCTCACAAGACGCACCGGGCATGTCCGCGGGTAGTTCAATGGTGGATCAGTCTTCAAACCTCGCAGCTGAAGCCATGGTGACAGATGGATATCGATATAGAACTCAGCCAGGAATACCGTCACTGCCCGCTTACTCACCAAGTCAAACAAGAGGACAGTTTATGGATGGGCATGGCAACGAGTCAAACGAGATGCGGTTAAGTGACTATGTCAAAGGAGAAACGCGAGCACAAAACATGAAAGACTCGGGATTGGGCATGTAAGATGTGTATGGGAACGTATATTTTATATCCTGGCGGTATATGTCGGCGGACGATTGCGTATTGTGTTCCATTTCATGAGCGACGGCGTAGGAGGTTTAGTCAATTCCCAGTTTCACGAAAAGTCTTATTAATAAACACTCTACTTGAAAATAGCCAATTCAATAAACACCCCTCACGAAAATATAGTAGAGAACAATCTCAAATTTGTATATGTCAGGTAATTAGTGTCTTCACTACACACAACAATAACAATGCATTGTCGCTATTTACCTATAATACTAGTATTCCCCACTTAGCTACCCCAAGCCATAGAAGCTCGGAATCAGGCCGATGGAGAGCAACGTTGTATCATAGTGGAGGCGAAGACTTCTTTAACGTCCAAACCCCGCAATACAATGAGATCATCTCCACCCCCTACCGAACCTATCATCAGGCCATGTATTTCCCGAGGCAAGATCAGCAACTCTACTCCAAGTCGTCGATCACGCAGCCTTATTCCAGGTAGTTAACTGTAAAGGGAACTTACTCGGCTCTATCACGGGCTTGATTCTACGCCCCGATCTAACCTACCTAAAGAAGCAATAAGACGTTACCACGAGAACATACGGGTGCATTTAAAGCCAAGCTTCAGTAGTGTTTGTTGTTGTTAGTTAGTTAGTTATTCGAGGAGACGTTACGCAAGAGTAAATCTAGAAGGTCACACTTTCAGCTGCCCAGCTGCGCAAGCCGCAAAGAGTTCAGGTTAACTACCTAACCTAGGTAATCTGAGATCACGAGGGCACATTCGTTCCGCAAGCACACCCAAACAACTTTGTCAGCGTTTTGTCCACGATGCCCACCTCGACGCTACGCACGCAGCTGGACAGGGACGGATTCGTAGTCCTGCGGTCGATCCTCGGCGCGGAACAAGTCGCGCAGCAGCGCGCAGCCGCCGAGCGCACGAGGGATCTCGCGCTCTCGGGATCCTGGCCGCACGTGCGCACGGTGGGCAAGCAGTTCCCGCCGTGGACGTGGAGTCCCGGGGTCGGGATCTGGGGGGTGCAGCACCTGCTCAACCCGTCTCTGCCCGACAGCCCGACGTTCGCGGCGAGCTACTTCGGGGACGAGGTGCTCGGCGTCGCGAAGGAGCTCCTGGGCCCGTGCTCGGACGACGAGCTCGTCATGGAGCTGTACAATCTGCTCGTGCGGCCGTCCGACGGCACGGACTTCGAGCTGCGCTGGCACCGCGACGACATCCCGGCCTCGGCGAGCGCGCAGGAAGAAATCAGGCGCTTGAGGGAGCCCGCGTGGCATGCGCAGTGGAATCTCGCGCTGTGCGACGGCGACGAGAGCTTGATTGTCGTGCCGGGGTCGCATGCGCGGCCGAGGACGGAGCAGGAGCGTGCGGCGGATCCGTTCGAGCCGAATATGCCGAACCAGCTGGTTGTGAAGCTCGACGCTGGCGATGTTGTCTTTTATAATAACAATATACTACATAGAGGACGGTACGATGGGAGCCGCGAGCGCTTGAGTCTTCATGGGTCGGTTGGACACGTTGCTGGTGGGAAGTTAAGAGCTAGAAATGTGCTGCAACATGGTGTCGGTAGTGTGAGTGTTCAATGCTTCCTTTCCCTAATCCCCTTCTTCTTTTCTTGTTCCTTCTATAATAGGCTCTCCTCGTAAGGACCTTTAAATTAGCGAACAGTATAACTAATCCTATGTCCTGTAGTGGGTAGACAAATGTGACTTCAGCCATCTAAATGAGAAGCAAAGGGCCAGGGCGGAAGGGATGCGGGCGCGACTAGTCAAGTTAGGCAACGAAAGCGGCGATGTGGGATATTCCCTTAATGGATGATGACGGCTCAAGTATTTACTTTTTTTTCCAGCAAGCCTATCAAACTACTGCTAGCTTAAAAGCTAAACTAAATTTCACCTACTATATACATGAAGATATTCGCAAAACTTAAAGGATATACAACGAAACGTATGCAAGCCAGCCAATGCAACCTATGATGTATCCCGCAGATATCAAATTGTATCTGTCCATACTTGGGTATCCTTGTAGGAATATAAGTATTTTGCTCCCCAGCGAGGCGCCTCTAGCGCATGATGGATGTTCGGATGGACTCGGCCCCTAACCTGTCCTGAACAGCATAATGTTCGCGGGGAACACGTTCACATTGTCTTGCCATTTGGCTAAGCTCTTGCCATCACGGTCGATCATGCTGAGAGAACCGATCGTGTTAAGGGCGTATATGTTTACGTTGCTGGTGGATCCTTCAAGAGAAACAATTCGCGACTGGCAGTTCTCGCCTGCCTCAACGGTAGAGCAATCTAGAAGTTAAAAACTAAATTAGTCTTACTTTTTTTTTCTCGCCATGAAGGGGAAGAGCAAGTCCAGATCAAAACTTACCAGTGCTATAGTTGTTAAAGAATGAATAATGACCAGCGCCGTAGATGAAGATGTCCGTCGAATCAATGACTCGCAGACCCCATGCGTTAGCACAGTTTCCCTCGACACCAGCACATGTCGCCTCGAAATCAGGGTCGTGTAGAGCTTCGACTACGGGGAAAGGTTTGGTAGCATCCGGTGTAGGCTGGTAGTACCTAATAAGGTGTAAGTGTTGGCCGCTATTAAAATGCGGGTTCGAACTTACGGAGTCTCAGTCTGGAGCATGCTAGCAAAGATGTTCTTGGTTCCGACAAACTGGTAGTTGTAGAGGTTGTTGTGCTCAACAGCCGTTCCGAGGAGCCAGAAGTTGCCAACGGTCGACTCAATTACTATCTTCTGTTAGTCGTCTGCGGGAAACGGAATGGTACCTAGGTGTTACTTACGAAGACCTCTGCCGGAGTAGATAGTGATTTGCGTGTTAGTGGCGTCCTCAATGTCGTGATCGGCTGCCCACAGCCATGTGTTCTCCATGTACAGGTTGGAGGCTTGTGGTGTGACGTGCATCATCATGTACGTGCCAATACATTTGGGGTCGATTTCGCTGGAACCGGGCTTCTTGAGGCATTGTGCGACTTGGAAGTCCGAGCCAGTAAATCCACCAATTCTCGCGTGAACATCCCACATGCCGCTCGGAGTATCGGCTGAAGCCAGGTTCCACTCGATAAGGATAGCTCCAGGAGCAGGTCCTTGGTTTCCAACGACAAAGTCCGATAACTCCACTTGTCCAGCATCGCCTGACTTGGCGCCGACTTGTAGAAGAACCTTCGGGTTGTTCATGTCGCCGAAAGCCTCGCCGCTAGCTACAATGATGGGGTAGCCTTCTCCAACAATCTTCGAGCCCGCTGGGATGCTTAGGGTTGAAGTAACCTTGTAGATACCGTGGTCGAGGAATAAAACTTTTCCACCGGAAGCTGCGCTGTCAATAGCCGATTGAAGAGCGGCGGTCTTATATTTTGTTAATCAATCATCAGTATTGTCAGGTCGAGGGCAAACTTACATCATCAGTAGCAGCGTCACCCTTAGCTCCGGAGCTTCGGGCGCTCACGATATCGGACGCGGCAAGCTTCTCATACTGAGGCTTTGATCGGCCATAGTAAGCATTGTTTTCACCCACGAGAGAAGCAGGTCTCTTGTTGGGGGTGATGGCTGCTTGGAAGGTGCTGGGTCCGTCGGGCGTGTATTGGTGTCCCTGTCCCCATGCTTCAATAGTTGTGGAGCCTCCTTCAAGTATAGTGCCACTCGGACCCTGAACTGCAACCGGGACGTTCTGTAGGTTGAGGTTCTCTAGGATGATGCTGGCAGCGGTGTCCGGCTTGGCACCAGATTCGTAGGCAGTGGTGATACCAACCGGAGTGTCCTTGAAAGTACTGTCAATGACTGTAATCGAACCAGTTGCAAGCGCTTCCGCACCACCGGCCGTGATGTCGATTCCCTTTTGGCAGTTGTTGATCTGTAGTCCAATGTAGGTCCAGCCCCAGTTCCATAGCTGGATGATAGCTATAGAGATAGTTAATACGTAACTCTCCCATATTTCTCAATTGTAATATGATAACATACCTGTTTGACAGTTGTTGAACACAAGGTTCCTCATCGTGTATTGCTGGTTTCCTAGAGATGCACCCGTTGCACCTCCATTAAACGTCAAATCGCTCATGAAACCTCCGGAACCTATAGACATGTCAGTTTAAGGCTAGATTAGATAGGAGATATCATAAGACCTACCGCTCTCAATGAAAAGTCCGACGTGAACGACACTGGGGTCTGTGGGCATGTTGAACTCAACATTGATAAGACTGGTCGCCTGCGAGGTTGGCCAATGAATACCAGTCGCGGCAGTTCCTGGCGCAATGCCGGTGGTATCAAAAACAAAGTTGCGGATTTGACGGTAAAAGACATTCGTTGAGATCCAGTTCAAGTTCTCCCCATAGTACGGGTTGCCATCGATCAGACCGAAACCTTCGAAGTTGCTGGTGGCCTTTATGACTGGTCGATCGGTCGGGTCACCGACCATCTGAGTAAAGTACGGGGGGACGATAGACTTGGAGATTAGATAAGTTCCTGATGGGAAGTAGACGACTGCCGGAGTCGTTGTAGTAGAGGCCTGGGGGTATCAAAAGCGTCAGCACTCTCAATACACCTAGGAGTGAGTATACCGTCCCGCCAAGTATCACTTACACATCCTTGCAAGCACCTATTGTCAGGCGTGTTCATCGCTGCCGTAATGGCAGCAGTATCATCTGTCGTTCCATCGCCCTTGGCACCAAAGTCCTTTACGTTACGGAACACTGTATACCCATCACCTGCGAAGGGTGCAACACCTTGGTCTATCTAAGTGTTAATAGATGACTCCACTGCTTAGTATGGGGAACATCCTTACGTTGTATATCTTCAAGCCAAAAAGCCTGCACGCCGGCAGCAAGGCCGAGAGCAGCCGAAAGAAAAAGTTTGGAACCGCATATTGCAAGCTGAGTGGTAAAGACACGAGCAGCAAAGCAAGATGCAAGATGTTTAAAAGTCCCAACTTGGGGACGGGTGAGAAGAGAACTTATAAAGTAGAGAGAAGAGTAAAGCTGAGAACTTGTCACAAGCGTTGAATTATCACAGCTGGCTGGGTCATGCCTTGAAGATAAATGGTAGGGTTGGCACCTCAAGGTAACGTGAACCGCTCGAGCCAAGAGGATCAAGCGAAACTAAAGACTTGAGAAGGGAAAAAAAACTAGAGCAAGCCCTTGACCTTTTCGCCAGGCCCATGCTGAATGTTGAACCAGCGAACTGGGTTGGTTTGGCCGAGCGCGACAGCCACGCGCAAGGTTGCAGGCTACCTAAGCGAAAGGGGTTTTGGCCACTCGGATAGAGTATATTGAGCACCTACTTGTTGAACTCTACTATAGTACCAAGACATAACATTCCTGGAGGAAACGATCCAGCGAAGTAGCATTGTGGAGACTAGAGGTCACAGAGATCTAAAACTAGGTACGGAGGTGTATGCTTTGACAAGCCTACGAAGCATAACGGACTCTGTCAAAAGTATAAGGTAGGGTATAAGGTTGTGGGGCTTGATGCATCCCAGGTCATCCTTTCATTGCGGCAGCTCCCAGAACTAGCAGAAATGGCAAAATTGGCAGAGCTGGCAGGACGAGAATATGCTCCGGGGGGGTCAGGCTTTGCCGCGGCTTTGAGAGCTCCTACTGAAAGTGGAATCGTCCATTCAGGTACCATGCGAGATGTGATAGGTAGGATGGCGGGGCCAAGAGGAGATTGGACGCTGCTGGTCATCCTAAATTAGATGGAGTGTTCCATGTAAAGGTGGTTGTTTCAACCATGTGACGTTGGAGCCGCGAGACATTCCAGGCCACATGTAAGTCATCGACTTAGACCTGGTGGCTTTGGGGGCTATCTGGGGGCCATCTGACGCGGCTTTGCGGTACATAATCCAGAGCCCTGGAATTTTAGGAATAGCCACTATCGGATGTTAGTTTATTAATTGTCTTTTTTTTTTTTTTTTTTCCCCTTCCCTTATTTTTCCTTTTGTCTTTGTCGCACCGCTTGAGGGTGAGACCCAACAACCCTCGGATTTAGAGCCTAATCCTTGAGAAACTCTACCAAGGCCTTTTAGACCTAACATCTGATAGCTTTCTTGTCCGTGCATAGCAAAGCTTAGGTTACCACTGCGTTGCATTGCATTTTGTTGATGGTAGAGCGCTTGCGTCTCCCCCCCTGGCGCTAAGCTTTTTCCATCTCATCTCCAGTTTCTCATCTCGGTGGCAACAGTGGCAACGCAGAGAGCTAAGAAATTCGATTTAATGCTATTAGGAAAGAAAATAAGCAAGAAAATGGAGATCGTAGGTGGAAACTAATCGGAATCCAGGTTAAAATCCAGGGGACGGCCCGATTGGGTTTCGATCAATCTAAACATGCAAAATAAATGGAAGGTGGTGAATGGGTGAAATGGGCCTAAACCTGGGGAGGGCCGGGGGTTTTCCAAGGTTCTATGGATTCTATGCTTAAAATATCCTTGGAATGTTTCAAAACATGACTTAAGAAGGCAGGACACGCTACATGATAGGACCCAGTAGTTATACCGTAATCGATAATAAGGAAGACTGTGAATAATGCACTGTACGTTTCTTTCTTCATCAAATCTAAATCTTGTTCATCTTTTCCTCTTTAACACACCGTCGTCCGTTTTGGTTCGTCAAGACTTAAATTATTATGCCGGTAGAGCAGATATGAAGCGCGCCGTTTCTAATATCTCTAAAGAATTGCTTATGTTCACTAATTAGCTTCTCTTATAAAGAATACCACGCGGTCGCCTCTTACGTGAGCTCATATTTGTTATGAACCTAGATTTATAGTCAATTGATTTTGCCTGACTTACACTGATTTCGTCAAAGCACATCTTCTCCAACTTACTAAACTTTGGGTCGACATGTTTTACAAATACGTAGGTAACTTTATTTGAGAAAGTTATATTCGTATTAACTACCTAGGTACCTAACTAAATAACCACTGCCTTTCTGACTATTTCTACCCTTACCCACGATGGTCGATCACCCGCACGCCCCCCTCCTTCAAAATGGACTTGCTCCAAACGAAGCTTCCCCCCTCCTCTGAGAGCTGGAATCAAGCTTCGTTTTTATCTTTATCGGGTATCTTGGCGATAAGGCTTGGATCTTTCCGTCTCCCCCTAAGATCATCTGCCGATACCTTGTTCCGTTCATTTTCCTGATCCGCTTCGAAATGTCTACACAACCCAATAAACAACAAAGTGTAGAAAAATTCGTAACATTGGAAACTTACGCTATCGCACAAGATTTCGCAACCTTTGCTCCATTTTAGCCTACCTATAAAGTTGTTGATATGTTATCATGGGGTCTTGTCATGAGGCATCTGGCCCACCGTGCCTGGATGTGCCAAGAAGCGGATAGTGGTGGGAATATCTCAACCACTCTTAACCACTGGCGACGGCGATGGTCTCAGGTCATGGACCGTTTTTTTTCTCTGGCAGCTCGGTTTCCCCAACCTTTCCCAATTCAATCCCGGATCTCAGTTTGTGATTATCCGTCCAAGGACAACGCTTTGTGGCCCACCATCTCTGATCCCGCCGATGGTTACTTGCTGTGGTGGGACCTTGGCGCTATGGTTCTTGGTCTGCAGGTTTTGATGAAATCTGGGGGTTCGCTAACTGGTGGATGTTGCGGTATCTAGGAAGGGTATTATATGGGGTCTCCGGAACTGCATAGTCCATCACCAAAAAGAGCGGTTATATTTGCGAATTAGCGAAGTTACGAGAGCGAATTTGTCTAGAATCACATCATATTCGACAGGACTGGTATAGCTGCCGAAGTACTCTGGTTAGATAAAGTCGACGGATATCCAGAACCTCGGGATTAGATAGATAAGTGGTGTATTTTACGAGTCTAACCTTTGGTGGATAAGTTCCAATAGTCGGAAGAGGTAAGTTGTCGTGTTAGTGAGTACCTAGGTAGGTAGCTTTACTTTTTTAGCGAGCTCATTTCTCGTTACACGGACCAGGGTGAGGTGCCTCTATCTAACCGCATATTAGAATTGTACATGTAGCGTAGCTCAGTAAGTACTCCGCATTTGATATCCCGTATTCCCACCGCCTTACTGTCACTCCCCAGTTCCCCAACTTCTGAACTCCACATGTTCGGGTAATTTACAATTCTTTAATCACAATCGTACCTAGTTGCCGGCCAAAGCAGCTTAGGAAGTTTACAAGAAGCAGCTGTTTTGCTATAATGAACTACGAGATTATCATTTTCTCTGCGCAACACATGAATTCGACGAGCGTCTAAGAGTGTCCCCATCACCTATATAGCGGTTATAGCGTACATGTATTAGTGAGGACTGCTTAGTACATGAGCACATCAGAGTTTACCAACCTGTTTCTCTTACGTGTATTTACCGTATCAGAGCAACAGATCAGAGACTTCCTGAATCCCTTCCTTAGATCCATATAAGCATCCATTTACTGCTTTTGTCCGCTAAATTCATCCTCACTATCATCATCAATATTTCCCCTCTTTGCCTAGCCCGCCGGCAAAGCAATCTATGGTAAGGTCAGACTTCGCCGATCACTACTACAAGTAGTCATGGTTGAGGAGAAGATCAACGGTATCCGAATTCAATAGGTCATTAGGCTCGGTTTGAATTCTAGGTGGCGTACCTTAGACTTAAAAAAATGTGTTACTCGCGCAGTCGTATTACTTACCATCTTACATATATCTATTTGCTGCTACCTGGGAAATATGTCCCATCTAACAGGACTGCAAATGATGAACGTTTGTTTGTAATAATACGAAGAGTTAGGTAATGAGAACGAACTTTTATCTTTTTTTTTTTTTTTCGTTTTCGTTTCTACCCCCTCCTCTCGTTTTGAACACCGTAGTCTAATCCCACCAATCATAATTTTGCTAAAAGTCCTAGTGCTGTTTTCCACGATTTATTTTTTATTGTTGACGTAATACTTCCAATAGCATCTTCCGATATTTATATCTGGGGTACTTCTCTTAAGAGTTAATAGCTGTCTTTTGAAAGTAAAAATATTAGGCATTGCTTTACTTAACTACCTACCTACTTACCTACCCGACTAGTTAGACTCCAAACCAATTACGAATACAAGTTGGTAGATATGAGTTGGTAGACAGGTGATATCTCAAAAAAGAGGTACCAATATTGTAACCTGTACGCTGCAGTAGGTAAGTCACTTTTCGTCTATCTCGTCTTCAGCTGATTGGTTACCCCCGCCCCCCACACTTTCCCACGCATGTAGAGCCTAGTTTTCTCCAATGCGGAGACTGCAACAGAGGGGGTGCTATGAACGATTATGGGGTTAGCTGACAAGGGCACCCTGTCCCCATTCTCCGCGGGTTGTTAGCGATGCTTGTTTATGTCTGGGGGCGGGGAATGCAGCTCGAAAAAAAAAAAAAATAATAATCTGACGCTGCTTTCTATCTATTAGATTACTTACAGGTACCTTGCGCACATTTTATTTCTCTTCTTACACGCACTTTACCAAAGGCTGCAGCTCACTTCATATAGGCGCAATATGCGTACCTACATGAGGTGTCTTGCGTCAACAAGGAATGAGGAGTAGGTACATGTCGGTAAGACGAATTCACCTTACGGTAACAGACCAATTTCTCCATCAGCTTACCAATCCCTGATATAGGGTTGGATGGACTTAAAAGTAGGAGGTTTAAATACAAATTTACTTGTACATATAAGGGGTAGATAAAATAGGCAGGCTGGTAGGCTAGTAGGTAAGATAGATAATGTAAGAAGGTAAAAGGAAAGAAAGTCATATACATGGAAGAATATGTATAACTATCACATATGTAAGTTGGAGCTCGTGTAAGTAAAAATCTACCGTTTCTGACCCGGCGCCACTTTTCTCTTATTATTTTCTTATGGCAGGTTCGGGTTTCACTCGCAGGGAAGACCGGCGGCTACCCCGTTACTACAGGCGTTTCCTTCACTAAAAAACTAAAGTTACAACCTAATGAATTTCCCCCATCTCCGCATCCTCTTCTCCGTCCCCCTCCTCATAATTCTCCTCCTCACTCCTCATCTTACAACATAACATAACAATTTAGCAACAACCCCGAATTCAATCATCTTCTATACTGTTGTCTCGTCTTTCTCATCCCTCTCATCCCAAGCTTACTATACCCTTTAGCAATCTCATTCGTATCATATCTAAACCCATTTATCTTATCTGAAATGTATTATCCTGCCTTCTGGGCATTAGAATCCCCGTTCCAATCTCGGCCGTAGAATTTCAAGAAAAATACCTACCTATATACCTAACAATACCAGTACATACATCCATATCTCTTAGCCTTCTCCCTCATCTCCACACGCGCTTCATTCCTCTCACCTTCTCCGCGCCACTACTATCGACCAATAAGCCTACCAGTAGCCCGTTGTTCTCCGCGTCGGTTAATTAGCCCAGGCTCGCCAGTTTCTTTTTGGTTTTTCTGTGGGAAACGGATCAAATCGCAGCTTTGATCGTTACCAGGACTTTGACAGGTTACCTCAGCCCTACTAGTTTCGTACGGTCATCCGAACCCTCAGGATCCCCGAGCTCTGTTGATCACAAACATTGGCCGCCAACACGGCGAGCGGCCGATCACTTGGGGGAGGTAGTGAGGACGAATGTGGTGAAGGCTCGCGTTACGTACCGAGTATACTTAGAATCGATTGATACTACATACATCTATCACGCTCATGAATTCATCCATCCACTGTCCACCCCGCAAGACATTCAATTCCTCTTTCCGGCATAACTTCCTGGCCCTGGACCTCATACCCTTCCGACTCACCCCCCACTTCCGGGTGTTGCGTGACTTCATCTGCATTACATCCAAATTTTGTACAGGGACTTACCTTATACCAATTATTGTTCACTTATCCTAACCCCAAATGCAAACCATGCCGTCCATAGAAGGCTCTGGCGTCACTGGTACTGCCGAGGATGGCGTGGGCGTGGAAAGCCGGCAGCAGAAGCCCAAGACCCTACCGTGCAAGTTTTGCGACAAACGTTTTAGGTAAGGGTCCCTGGGCTCATTTATGGACTTGTACTTTATTTGTTTCCGCTGGCAATTTACTTACACGGCAATCTCCTAATTAGGCGAGTAGAACACGTTCAACGCCATGAGAGGACTCATACAAAAGAGAAGCCATTCTCATGCGGGTGGGCTCGGTGCGGGAAGACTTTTGGACGTCGGTTAGTTAATTTGTTCCTTTTATTTATTCTCTGCTCGATCACCTAAGTTACCAATTCCTATTTGTGGTGGTCGACCTCGCCTTACCCACAGCCGTCCAACCACTTGCCGTCTTTCGTAGGCGCTAAGCAACCCCCATTTCCCCCCTTCGGGCTCTTTAGGTCTCCTGCAAATAGGATACACACATACACACATACACACCATACATGTCTTACGGCCTTGAAGCCTCCTATTCCCCTCCATAATCTTATACTGGTGGCCCCTTCCCCTTCCACTTTCTCCTTATTCCTCTTGTGAATATGCTTATATGGACATCAGGGATCTCCTCGTTCGCCACGAGAAACTCGTTCACCTCAATGAAGGGTCTAACAAGGATGGCAACCGGCCCCGAAAGCCGTCAACGGCCGGCGCTGCCCAACAGCCTCTGTCAACTGAGAACCATGTCGACTCCGAAATGATGGGTGTCCCTCGGGCTCACCCGCAACACTATCATTCAGACTCTATGTCTTCTTCCGTGACAGTTCCTCCACTTGCTCCTGACCCTCGTCACTCTGCCAGGGCGGCTGCTTGCAATCTTGATCTTTTATCTGATGCTGCCACTCAAATCGCTTCTGCGAACGAGGTTAATTCGATGCAGCCCATGATGACAGATATCGGGCAACCAGGGACTGGTTTAACACGCATCAAATCGTACGACGAAGGAATACCTTATACCGACCGTGTACGTGAGCCCGAACCTGTGGCCATGTCACACGGACTGCCTAATCCCGCCGGGCCGTCTACCTTCGACGATTATAACCTCTTCCTAGACGAGTTTGCGACATCATCTCACTTCCTCCCACAAGTCTTCGATGCGGATCAGGGAATGGGTATGTGGCCACGACATCTTTCCGATATCCATAGGGGTGGGCTTTCGAAGCCGTCGTCTCAGTTTCCCTCTCGTTTCCCGTCATTAGCCCCTGACCCGAGAGACCCCTCGGAAGGCGGGCCTAGAACACATGACGAATCAACGAGATCACAGCCCATGAGAGTCTCTGCGATGGACCATACCGTCATTAAGAATCGACTCGACGAATTCTCATCCGTTCTACCAAACGATTTTGTTTTTCCTTCTCGTCATACCCTCACACGATTTTTGGAAGGGTATATAAGCGGTTTCCATGATAATTTGCCGATACTGCATTTACCAACGATGACAGCCGTGGATCTGGCACCGGAACTTCTATTGGCCATTTTAGCAGTCGGTGCTCAATACAGATTTGAGAGCCATCGATCAAATGCTTTATGGTATGCAGCCAAAGCCGTGGCGCTTGAACAAATTCGGCGTCGCCATAGTCACGAAATCCATGGCTTGTTACCAACTCCAGCGGCTTATAGCCCCCATTCTACGCGACCATCTCCAAGCCATGGGTTCCGCCACTCCTTCAGTTCTGTTCAACAGGAGCGTTCGATGACCCAAGATACGCACCGAGAGCCTTAGTAAGAATACCCAGCTGCATGCATTTTCGTGTTAACATTTTGACTAAGTTTTTCTTTTCAAGTTCTCCTAATACTCCACAATCTCGAATGGAAACTATCCAAGCTCTGTTATTATTATTTGCTGTCGGGCTCTGGGGCGCCAAAGCTATTCTTCGCGAAGCTCTGGCGTTACAAAGTCTTCTGGCTCTTCTAGTACGAGAGGAAGGATTTTTATCTGAATCCACGCAGACGGCTGACTGGGAGGCGTGGGTTCGAATAGAAGGGGCTAATCGCACAAAACTAGTTGCGTACAGTTTCTTTAATCTATGTAGTATTGCATACAATATGCCGCCACTACTACTAACATCGGAGCTTAACCTTATCCTCCCACACTCATCGAAGCTATGGAGGGCAGAAACTGCTTGGCAGTGGCAAGAAGCTCGACAATCCTTCCCTAGTATGGATATATCACTCCAAGATGCATTCGCGAGATTATTCAGCAGGCCACCGCAAGGACCTCCAGCTTACATGTCCTCTCTTGGTAATTATATTCTTATCCATGCCATATTACAACACATCTTTCTCCTGAAGCAAACATCTTTCAATTCCGTGACTCTCTTCGGCGGGCTTCGCCACGATGATGTTGAGGATTGCTTCCAGGCCTTACGAATCTGGCAGATGAGTTTCGAACAGCACCAGGCACGAATAACAGAAGGTGGACATCAAAATGGACCGGATTCATTACCTGGCGGCTCTGTTACTTATAACTCCACTGCGCTCTGGCGATTGGCTTCCATCCGGTTGTATACGGACTTGAGTCCTAGCAGGACCCTCGAAACAAGAGATGCAAATCAGATTGCCCAGGCTTTCCATGATGCACCGTATCTTGTTCGTAGCGTGCGCCTTAACCGAGCAGTTTTCCAAGCCATACATGCATTGTCTATGCTTGTTAAAATGGGCGTGAACTACGTAGCGAGAAGGAAGTCATCGGAATGGAGTATGCAACATTCGCGTAAGTAGTTACAGAGAGACCTTTAGAAAAAGAAAAAGTAAACCGACATAAAGAGGAATACACCAGCTAACTTGGGCGCAGTATGTAATCTAGAATGCGCTATCCTTCTTTCAAAATGGTTGATGACGCTTGCTTCGATCGGTCCGACAGGTGCGTCTCCCGAACCCGACGAACGAAACCTTCTCGAAATGCTGCGTCATATGTTGGATGAAACAGAGTTTGCGGTGCCTATCGACCCTTCGCTCTCAGGAGGCGCTCCGGGACATGGACCAGCGAACATGGATATGGCCGCGAACGACGGTACGAAGCTGCGCCAGCTTGCTGTAGCCGTAATTCGGCTCTGGGCTGAGACATTCAAAGGGTCGCATATCTTCGACGTCGTAAAAGTAATTGGCGCTGGATTAGAAGGATACGCAGACCTGCTAGAGAAACCGCGGGATAGGACACCGCTGGGTCGGATGGGGCCTACTTCGGGGCTTGGCTGACCAGACGTCAAGGGGGAGTTTTACCTACGAAACTCTTTAACAAGAGTTGTGCGTAATAAATAACGAACACGAGAGATCCTGGCCGAACTTAGGCTCGGAACTAAACGCTTGCCTTAAACCTGACTATCCTATCGACGTCTTGAGAAGTTCGAGGATAGTTGGAGTTTTTTTTTTTTTGGTCAAGCATTACCGAGTGCTGGCCGCACTGGAGGATTGTGCCGGGGCATCGCAAGCTCAAAATGGGCATTGACTGTAAGCGACACTAGCGGGTCGGGGCGTATGAAGATGTTAAACAAGGGCCTCTCATGGAGATAGTGTTCAGAAGGAGTAATATATTCCGACTATTAATAACACCCCTGGAGGTTAATATACATAGTATGCGTGGGAATGGGGGATTGAGGCGGGAGAGGCGGGAGCTGCATGGGCTGTCCCGAATTAGTAAAAGAATATAATGATGGCAGCTAAACAATAAACACCTACCTTATTAAAAATTCCTCTTTGGACCAACATAAGCATTTTAAAAAAATACCTTGGATTAGTTTCCAGATTGGAGGTTATAAGTCCATAAAATAGATGATGGAAGCTTGAATCTAACACTAAGGTTAGCGGCGATTGACGATGCTATTTTTAGTCGATGAAGACTTTGAGAGATTGCGCAATAGGAGGATACCTAGGTAGGTAGGTACCTACCTAAATTACCATGGAAAATGGCTGGATTAACCACGTGATAGCGTGTCTCCCCTTTTGCCACCCCGCGATCTCCGCAACGCGTCCATGAACTGAATTAACTGTTACTTTTCAACATACTCCCGTGTTAATATATCTGAATTCCGACCTAAAGAGATCAACTGATATCACGAATACACAAGTAGATCCATATAATTGAACCATGGCCCCTAAAAAACGTACCTTAGCTGAAACAGCTTCCACGCCGGAGACGACTCGTAATTCTCGTCGCAGATCTAACCGCATCAGCCTCAGCAGTAAAAAGAGTACATACTTCGAGGATAATGACGACTCAGATGAAGAGCTACCACCTCGTAAGACTACTAAAACTGGAGCTAAAGGGAAATCTTCCAGGCAGGGAAAAGATAATCTAGAAGAATCAGATGATGAACTGCAGTATAATGACGCTGAAAACATATCCGAAGATGAAGACGGGGATATCGCGTCTGTGGATGACGACTCTGGAAGTGAAGCAAACATGCCGGTAGCACAAAAGAGGGGCCGCGGAAGACCCCCGAAACGCCAGACAAAGACTCCCACGACGGCAAAGTCTAAAAAGACGCAGGGGCCTGAAAGGACAAACACTACGACAAACACTACGACGAAGGCCCGGAATTCGACCACGGCAAAAAAGAAGGCCGATTCCGAAGAGGAGAGCGATGATGACGATGATGACGATGATGAGGAGAATCGTATTACTTTCATTCCAGGTAAGAATCCAGCATTCACTTCGCTATTGGCTTTATGTAAAGCCTTGGAGCGTTAAGAAACAGCTTTGATTCTAATTAAGCTGCAATAGCAATCCAATTAAGAGACACTAATGGTGTCGAATATGAGGATACCCGACTTCATAAGAACACTTTCCTTTTCCTGAAAGATCTCAAAGCGAACAATCAACGAAGCTGGCTTAAGAGTATGTACATTCTTCTGTTTTCTAAACTATCTCATAACCGTCATGTCGCTCTAACTAAACGTAACTCCACGTAGAATACGATGGAGAATATAGAAGGTCACTCAAAGATTGGGAGTCATTCGTAGAGACCCTTACGAATAGGATCATCGAGGCTGATGAGACTATTCCGTGGTTACCCGTGAAAGACGTTGTCTTCCGGATATACCGGGATATTCGGTTCAGTAAAGATCAAACGCCATACAAAGTATGTCTTTCTATTTCTCCCATTGTCCCAGTTATTATCTCAGGAATAGAACTCTATTCTGACGGCAAAATTTCCATTGAATAGCCCCACTACTCCGCAGCGTGGTCGCGAACAGGTCGAAAGGGCCCATACGCTTGCTACTACGTACACGTCGAACCGGGCCGGTGTATGGTAGGCGGGGGGCTATGGCATCCGGAGAATGACTCATTGGCCCGATTGCGCGCGAGCGTCGACGAGCGACCTCACCGTATAAGTCGGGTTCTGATGAATCCCGCGTTTCGGAAGACATTTTTACCCAACGCGAAGGCTGCCAACGAAAAGTCTGTAATAGCTGCGTTTGCGGCGCACAACCAGAGTAACGCGCTTAAGACAAAACCAAAGGTACCTATTCAATCTCCCCATGATAGTAGTAGCAGAGGTGTGTGTGTTATGAGAAGGGTATATACTCACTGAAGTAGGGCTTTCACCCGGACCATAAGTATATCGAGCTTTTGAAGCTGCGGAATTACACCATCAGTAAGCAAATCGACGAGTCAGACCTTCTCGCCGATGATGCACAGGACAGGATAATGAGCGTTATCTCGGCTATGGTTGAATTTGTGAGTCGCCCTACTACTACTTTTAACTTATCTACTCGGTATTATATGGACTAACTGTGATACCAACACAGGTTACGTTTCTGAATAGCGTCGTTAGGCCGGACCGTGATGCCGACAGCGATTCCGATGAGGCGGAAGGCGGAACAGAAGAGCAAGAAGATGAAGAAGATGAAGATGAAGACGAAGAGTAGACGTTACTGTTTGACTTGTCTCATACCTGATAACGGCTATAATACACCCCTAGTTGACGAGGTGTGAATATTACTTGTATTATACTTTCTGCCGTCTTATGCCGTATTCTTTCTGCGGCGTGGCAATACATCAGAATCATCAAGCTCCCTATATAGACGTGGTGTGATAGGTACCTATGTGTCTAACCTAGGGCTTCTGCAAGTTCCCGTCGTATCTACAAGACGAGGTGCCCGCAATATCTAAGGGACCAAACGAACTGGTTATGTGTATCCAGGTAGGTGGTACCGTAGGAAGTCATTTATTCAGGTAGTCACAATTTTGTAACCTTATGAAAATTCCCACGATTTTTACGCACAGCGCCGCCCACTTGCTATTGATTTAGTCCAGACCCACGACGCAGCTTGCAAGCCCTTACCCTATGGACGAAACAGCCTAACTACCTAACCTGAGACTTCACAGTTACAAGACCTTTTAGCTATACTTGATGCCAAGTCTCAGTTCGTCTAGTGGTTAGGATACGGGCTTGTCACGCCCGTGACCGGGGTTCAATTCCCCGACTGAGAGCTCTTTTTTACTATTTTCTTTTTTTTTTTTTTTTTTTTTTGCAAATAGGAACTATGTGCATTTCCGAATCCCGTCCATGTAATGTGACACTTTTGGAAGAGCCACATAAAGTGGCCTTTAGATTCTTCAATATTCATGAAAAGCACTTCGTATTGCTATTTTTATTTTTATTTTTTCTAATTCGCAAAATCAGTCTACTAACCCCGTTGATAAACTGGGTGGTAAATCCTCGTCTCTCGTTCCCCAATCACTTTCCGTAGACCCTAATACGAACTCCAGCGTGCCACCATTCAGGAAGAAGTCATGCGTAATCCAGTTTCGAGTGTATGGCTTTCCATTTAATCTAGCGCTCTGGATATAAATGTTGCGGTACTGCGGCGCATCGAATCCGCCAACGTTTCGTAGTATCGCCGGTTTCCCAGACGGTGTTTGGATGCTGACCTGCCGGAACATAGGCGCCGTAAGCAGGTACACGTCCTGACCGGCGACTGGGTAAAACCCCATGAAAGCGAACGCCGTAAACGCTCCCATGGCGCAGTCGTCGTTACCGGGGATCCCGTTGATGCTGCTGTTGAACTGTCCCGGGATGTATTGATGCAGCCAGTAATTGCTGCGACCAGGTCGTCCGGCGTAGTGAAACTGGAACGTCGTTAGGAAATTTGGCTCGTTGCCCATGTAATTGATGCCCGACGAGTGGAAGAAGTCGAGTCGCTCGACGAAAGTCTCATGTCCTCCCAGCGCTTCTATAAGCGCGGCCATATCTTGCGGCACATAGAATGTATATAGCCACGGACTACCCTCGTAAGTCTCGTACTGAGTGTCAAAGTAACAGCTGTGCTGTTGGTATATGGGACTGCACAGTCTTGTGTTCTAATGCGAGAGTTCGAGTTAGTAATTCTATATTCCTATGAAGTAAAGGATTTCAAAATAAAGACGAGATTCGTGGAAAGCCCTGGAAAACTAACCTGGTATCGCCAAGTGCCATTCCGGAATCGCGGCTGTAAGAAGCCCTTGAATGTCGACATTTGAACAGTGCCATCCTCATCACGATACCTGTCCTCCTGCTCTGGGTTGAATAAGTTCTTCCAATTTCGACTGCGTTTCAAATATTTGGTCTCGTCGTTCTTATGCCCGAGCCCCCTCGCCATTAACGCGATTACGAAGTCGTCGTACGCGTATTCTACCGTCCGCGAAATACCTCGACTCATCGGGCCCGTCCCATTTTTGTCGTGGTCATCGTATGGTACATATCCTAGCGTGTGCCAGCTCACGAGACTGCCACGTCCAGTCGTAGACCAATCTTTCGGTTCCACCTCAGCGTCAGAGACGACGGCTTCGTAGCCGAGCTTCCAGTCGATCCCCTCTGTAAGGTTCTTAATAAAGGCATCTGCGAGTACCACGTCGGCGTTCGAGCCTCCTTGCGTATAGCCCTTACTAAAACTCATGCGACAATCGGGCAGTTTTCCTTCGTGCTTGTATATGTCAATTAAAGACCGCACCATTTTTGTTTGAATCTTGGGGTCAACTATAGTAAGCAGAGGGTGCTGTGCACGGAAAGAATCCCATATGCAGTAAAAAGAGTCGTAGTACGGCTCATCGGACGTCCAGAGCTGGTTCTCTCCAGTGTAGTCTTGAGGTGAGATCAACGCCCGATAGAGTCCCGACCAAAACGTGGTAAGGAACTCATGGCTCATACCCGAGTGATCGGGCGTGATCACAGACAACTTCTCCCTCCAAGCCTTCTCCGCAGCTTTTACGACGCCTTCGAAGCTGAAGTCTGGGATTTCTACCTCAGCGTTGTGGCAGGCTTGCTCTACGGATATGAACGATAATCCCACCCGAGCCATAATCTGATCAGAGTGCGCGAAATGTATCCAAGCGCCCGCCGAGCCAGAAGGAATGTAAAAATCGCTTCCCAAATGCCCCATAGCCTGAGTCGTATCAGTAACATTGGTTTGTAGGAAAACTCCGGTCTTTCGAATGTCGGCGCCTCGGAAATCTGCGCAAACATGCGCGGTGTACGTTCCGTGGCCAAAAGACGGGCTAAACGAACCATTTCCTGTTATCCTTCCTGTTTCTGGGTTTACTTGGATGTCACCTCCGGTTCGAGAATTACCCAGATCCATCAAATCCAGCAAAACCAAGGGATTGGTAGGTACCATGACCTTATGCGATAGTACCTCCGGGGCTTTGGGGAGGCTAAATCTGTAGAGCGTTGCATGTTCGGTCGCAGTCATCTCGGCATAGACCGAGTTATTGAGGCCAATAGCGAAGTATCCCGGCCGTGCTGTCGCGGAACCATCTACTCTCGGGACACCCCTGCCAATATATGTAAATTTACACTGGGCGAAATCATCCTCGGGACATCCGGGATGTACGAAAAGAGGGAAATTTCCCAACGAAGGGCTCTGTTACCAGTTAGGTTCATTCAGGCAGTGGTATTTATCAGACTCACCCCTCCGGTACCTTGAGATGCGTTAGTAAGTCGTACAATGCAAGTTCCCTAAATCCCGACATACCTGAATCGTGTAAGTGAGAAAAGCCTTGAATATCAGAATCGTCCGAGACAAATCCGGCGGCGATTTCCCCACGATCACTAGAGTCGGCTACGGCTTTCGCCATGCCTAGGCGGCTCGTTAGTAACTTGGAGACATTTAAGTGCACAAACTCCAAAGCGACATACCATACGGCAGAGTTGCGCCGGGGAAGACATGACCTATAATAGTAAACTGGGTTAGCGAAGCTCTCGAATGATAATACTCAATTGATATGCACCACCTACCTCCGTTCACGGTGCCGATGAGAGGGTCTACATAACCCAAAATGTCATCACTAAATTTCCATGATGAGCCCTTGATAGTATGCAAGAATGTATTCGGAGAATTCAACCTGTTGGGGATCGAGATCCAGACTAGTAATGCCACGATGGGTACGACGATAAGAAATCGCCGCCATCGTGGGAGGCTCTTGAGGAACGGCATCCTAGAGAATCGAGAATTACCCGCTGGAGCTTCGCTCGCGGGGTCTGATTCACGTGTCGATTCTTCTATAGGACGACGCGGATGCAAGAGCCATTGGTACCAAGTCTTAGGCCTCAATCTTCAACAAGTTTCAAGCAAGGCGTTAGCGGTCGCAAGGCACTATGTTTTATTGTTTTTGTTTTTCTTTCAGTCTTCTCACCTTGGATCGCTCTGGGGTGAAGACGGATCCATCAGAACTCGAGCGCAAGTTCATCAGTCCGGCTTAGATATTTCATAACCGCCTCGTATAGGCCCCGTCTCGCACGATTGCAACTGTGTAACGGACAGTCTAGAACCTCGAATTGAAGGTGGTGATTAGTAGTCTTGGCAATTAGGGGAATTCGGCTGAATTACAATCGGCTGGGGTCTTTTTCAGGGGGTGACATCGGCACCTAAGCTTTAAGTAGTAGTAGATCCATAGAACCACGCTGGCAACCCTTGAACGGGGTGTGCAATTGTAAACCGGAAAGGTTAGACCGCACTGATTTGAGTAACTAAGGTAACATTTTTTAGATACTAAACGCCCAATGTTCAGTCGCTCAAGACTTGATAAAGGAGCATGTTCTTCCGGTTTACTTAGCTTCGAAGTACGTAGTTAACACGTACTCTAACTTAGGTATTTACTATGGACATGTCGAAGCAGCGCATAGAAGGCACTGTAAATTTTTGAATTTTTCTTTCTAGTATGAAAACATCATAACTACCTCCTATGTTTTTTAAACTCAACATATTTCCTTAAATACCTAAAACAAGAGGTATCGTAATAAGATTTTCTCAAGGTTAAACTGTGGCACTTATACGAGAAAGTTATCTTAGAAACAAATGCATCCAAGTATCCACAGGCGTCTCTCCCTTGTAAAGTCAAGTTAGTTCGGTACTCTCGGTGCGTTCGGTGCATTGAACCCCTATTTACTATGTATTTTACCGAATCTCAGCGGAGGCGGACTTAGAGTTAGTGGGGTCACCGACAGAAGAGACTTTAGAATTGTAATAGTTATCCCCTTACAATGGTGAGCACCGCTAAATATTGTGCTATAAATCAAGGTTGGCCCAGTGTATGAGCGATTAAAGACTTTTCTTGCATTGACAATTGTTTTTCCTAGTCTGCGATTAGTATTCCGTTTGTTTCGGCCAGTTGCGGTTATCTTTATTCATGTCTCGGGTATCTACCAGCATTAAGGCCTCCAACATCAACTATATTAACGCACGTAACAAGTAATAAAGGGATTGCATAGTAAGGTCGATTACAGGAGTTGCTCTTATTTGTATATTTTCAAAAGCTATCAGAGTCATCATATTACTAGGCAAAACCGCCAGGACTATGTTGTGCATATATCATTGGAGAACATGCTTATCGTACACGGTTCATAAAATCCGAGATATGGGCAACCGTAATCGAATAAGCAGCCTATCAGCTATTTATAAGTGAATTTTGACTTATCATCATGAAATTCAAGACGCTTGGAATGTAAGGAATAAGAGCTTTCAAAAGAGGACAAAAAAGGAGGTGGATCTTCTTAATTGAATCTCAGCCCTACCAGTGGAGTTTATGGCCTCACAGGCAGAGAGGTTCACCCGTGACTAGGGTTTCTAAAGTACGTACTTTATTATAAGATACAGTATGATACTCATACCCCTGTAAAATGCGTATCATACGTATCATACAGCGGCTCGGAATTACTAGCACCCACGTCACATGATACCCTTTACAAGCCTCCCTTACTCTAATTTCCTAACAACGCGCATACGTAACAACATGGAAGTATAACAAATTTTAAAGGGGACAAAAAAAAAAAAAAAAAAAAAAAAAAACTTGATAATATTTAATTCTACCCAATATTTAGAGAAAGGGAAAAAAAGGGAAAAGAATAAGTACCTACTTAAGTACCATTTAATATATGTACCTAATAAGTAATTCCGTTCCGATGGTACGGGTTTTAAAATAAGGTACAGTAAAGTACAGGAATAATACCGTATTTTTACAGTTGGTATCATACACTCAGAAACCCTACCCGTGACGGCGGAATTAGACAGATTGATCAGTAGTACACCAATCAGATAAGTTATATAAATGGGTCATTGCTATATAACGTGCCCGTGGCGGCGGGATTAATTAGATCAATCAACTTGCAAGAGAGAAAGTCACCGTGTAGGCAATTATCTCCATCGTATGTGAATAGTGTCAATGGTAAGTAATGGTCGCCTCTACAGATGAAGAGCCGACTACGGCGATAACCACAAACCCAGATAATCAAGAGGTACCAACTCGACGAAGGAAAATTCGCAGGGGAACGCGATCTTGTTGGGAGTGTAAACGGCGGAAGATAAGGTGCATATTTATATCTTCCGAACATAATGTTTGCACTAGCTGCCAACGTCGCCGCGTGTCTTGCGTTATGCAAGACATGCCCGAAGACCTGTCTCCTGCAAGAACAAGTCAACGACATCTCGGCGACCGTATCTCAAGAGTTGAAGATATAGTGAAGGACTTTCTTACTAGTAAACGCGATGGCGGGACAACCTACATCGAAGGAGAGGCGCGGCAAGACGGACGCTCGAAACGGAATATTCAAAAGGCTTGTTTGAACACCTCGGCATCTTCATCATTTCCAACTCCTCTCACTCCTGCAGAGGTGCGCTGACAACCGATCACACCATAAAACTCTTCTCTATTGTCGTTTAGATTCTTTTCTAGTTGACCTATACCCGAACTTACAAAGTGTAGTACAGAGTATACCTGATAACCCCGAGAACGAGATAGCACTTCACTTACTCAAGGCTTTTCCATGTAAAGAAGATACCAACATTCTACTTAGAGAAAGCGCCAAACCATCGCTTTACACCCATGTTCTCAACACTCAGCCACATGGCAAGCAAACACGAGAGGCTCTTGCAGCACCTTATTCTATACCCGAAGTCCCTAGCTTCAAGACTCATCCAGTCATTATAGCTAGGCACATGCTCATGTTTGCAATCACTCTGCAGACCCCGTCCAGCGAAAGCCTGTTCAGTCTTTCTGAGCCACATGACTTACTCATGCGTCAGTTAACCACAGCTGCCAGGATGTGGGTAACTACCAACGAAGAAATGCACGAGACCATCGATGGTTTGATCTGCGTCATGCTAGAGGGTACATTTGAGCTAAACTGTGGCAATCTTCGGCGGGCTTGGGCTGTTTATCGCAGAGCAATGACAGTTGCCCAGTTGATGGGCTTTCATCGCTCATTAATGCCATCACTTAAGCGGATCGATCCAGAGCTTGATGCTGACCCAAAGTTCATGTGGTTCCGCATCATTTATATGGACCGTTATCTCAGCTTGCTTCTCGGTCTACCTCAAAGTGCATCTAACAGTAATATAGAAGCCCCATCTGCTTTGCAGCATGAACCGCCTATGGGCAAATTCGAGCGTGCGCTCACGGTCATTGCGTCTCGTATTTTGGAACGGAACGAAAGTACTTTTGCCATCAGCGAAATCGCTACAACCTTATCCATTGATTCTGACCTGTTGAATGTATCAAAAAGCATGCCAGCAAGCTTCTGGCGGCCTACGAATTTTCATAATCTCACACTGGGATCCCCCGATACGGTCCTAGAAACAGCGCGGTTGGCAGCCCAAGTGTATTATTACGGCCTTGTAATCCAGCTTCATTCGCCGTATATGATGCGACTAGGTAGCAACACGGAACACGAGTATTCCAAAGTCGCCTGCGTGAATGCTAGTCGGGAGATAATGACGCGCTTCATTGCGCATCGAAGTTTTAACCCCAGATCATCTTGTTCGCGACCTGTGGACTTCTTCGCACTCTTAGCGGCAATGACCCTCCTTCTCGCCCACCTTGACGCTCACCACCGCAGAGAAGCAACTAACTTCTTAGCCCACCAACGCCTGGGCGACCGCGCTATGCTAGAGGAGGCCTTGGAGAAAATGGACGTTGTAACTAACCTTAGCAAGGACCTGATAACTGAAAAGAGTGCCAAATTGATTCGGCGACTACTTGATATCGAAGCGGACGCAGCTGACGGAAGCAGTTATGTTGCGAGGAGCGACACAGGAGAAAATAACGTAGATGAAGGCGTAAATAATTGCGACGAGCTCCGCTTGCGTATCCCGTATCTTGGTGTCATCAAGATTGGCCGCCAAGGCCCCATCTCAAGAGAGCCATCGCTCGGAAATATGGCAACTGGGCCCCAGACTTTCGACACTGAGATCCCACAGGCCAACCCCCTCTCTGCACCTAACGATGTGCCCTTATTTCTACCTCTTGGATCGTATGAAGCTAGACAGTCACCTAGTCATATGGATAGCGTACTTCAGGACTACGCTGCCTCAAGAGATCCGCGGGTATCAAGAAGGATAGATACGCAGTTACAGGCACCCGGATACGAGCAGTCCATACCGCAAATATCCAGTCCTAACCACGATAATGACATTTCACAGCCTCACGCCGGAACTCTTCCAGTCACAGAAGACATAAGCGATTGGGCTTTTCAGGGCGTTGACATGGCGTTCTTTGATAGTTTGATGAGAGGAGCATCTTGTCTGGATGCTGCGGGGTCAGAGCAGTAGTACATACGTCAAGGGCGGGCTCGCCCAGAATCACCGACGGTAATGCGGAATAAGCATAGGTACCTAAGTTTTTAAGAGTTCTTGTTGGAGTTCATGAAGTGAAGCCATCCCATCAAAAAATTTAAGTCGAGTCTACACACTCAAACCACAATCCATAAATTAGAATGCCATTTATCTCCCTAAAAAGAGTGAATACTTGTTCAATATCAACCGTGGTAGAATAAGATATCAGCATCTCCCTCCGCGCCTTGTCAAAGGACTACTCTTAAGTTAAACCTAGCCGTATCTCTACATGTCCATGTGTCGACCAGGGAGGCTAGTGAGCCCTATGAAGCAATTGATTAGCTCAGAGTACATTTATGATTGTTGTGGTTACTTACATCCGTCGATTTCCTCATTGACAGTGCTCTTGATGGTGCACTTGTTCGCCTGGTCTACGCTCTGGGTGGTAATTCCGTTGCTGAGTAGGGCCTTGGAGTCCATAGCACGCTGAAGAGCATCACCCTTCCAGCCGAAGAGGTAGTCGCCATGGGTACCGTAGCCTACGCTGTCTTCGTAACTCCAGACGAAGGGCTGAGAACCGTCCTCGGGCCAGAGAGACTTGTCGTTGAACGGAGTCGTGTCCCACATGGTCTCGTAGGCAACCTGGGGCACGCGGACGGGATGGGACGCCGGGCAGGGTCCAGCAGGTGTGAATGCACCCTTGTTTGTGTTGTACATGTGGTCTTGGTGGTTGGGGCTGTCAAGGTTCTTGCCGTCCCAGCATCTACGCAGTAGTCAGTGGATAAAGGTCAGTCATAGTAAAATCTATGGTTTACTAACGCTGGGAAGTGGTGAATAGCCATGATACCCGCCTTGCATGGCTGCTTGGGGAACTCAGCGGTCTCGGGGAACCTCGTCATAACGTCCTGCAGACAGGTATAACGTAGGCCAGGGTTGGAACCGTCTTTGCTCTGCGGTGATCCAACCGTCATGCGGAAACCCTAGAGTTGTTAGATTAAGGACCGATACTATCTATCATGGTGAAACTGGAATGGACATACAGGCTTGAAAGCTGTGATCTTCTGGTTTCCGTTTGAGTTGAATGACTCCTGGATGTAGTAGATGGTCATTCCACCCTTAATGTTGCCGAGCAAGGCGTTGGGGTATTGAGGCACACGCTTGTATGTTCCATTGCGAGCTTTGAAGTACAGAACAGCAGTCCAGTAGTTAGAGAAGTCCTCGTTGAAGGTGCAAGTTGTGCATGTAGCCCTCTGACTGACGTCCGTCTTAGGGTCCATAGTTGCGTTGAAGCCATTTCCACCAACGATCTGGTGGAGATGCGCCGAGGGGATGACGCCAGGTTCAACAAGAGGGTCCAAACGCTGGACACTAAGGGTAGCACATCCGAATCGGAGGTACGCCTCAGAAGGCGCAGCAAGCGCGAGGGCGAGAGAAAGAAACGATCCCTTCATCTTGATCGTATCGATAAACTTGTCGCTAACGATATTGGTGATGCAGTCCGGGAACGGTGGGGACTCCGGAAGGCAGGCGATGGAGTCACATTTCAACTAACATATATACAGAACAGTGGCTCATAGTCTTGATAGCCATTCGCTTATGCCGTGTCGGTCGGCAGAATACTCGGGCTTGTATTGTTTAATTCGCATTCATCCAGAGATGTGTAATTAAGGTAATGATGTGTATAATTACTAGAACCTCTCACCTGTGCCACCGGGTTATGACGACAGCGAGACCGAATAACGTACAGACTCAACGGCTCATTAATGAATAGGTCGTCCGTATTGGCAGCGAGTATGCCACCCCTGAGAAACATGACAAGCATCAAAGCTATTCGAAGCATTACGAAAGCACTGTATAGAGTAGACGGCAGTTAGATGATTGGATCTCACTCACCACACTGCCGGGGGCCCCCGTTCCGAGCGCCCGAATCTAGGAAGCCAGGGGGTTAAATATCCCCTACCACATTTCCCGTCTCCTTCCCAGGACTGACCCCGGACTCAAATACCCACCTCCACCGCACGTGCCCTCCGACTGCCGGCAATGGTATTCCGTCCGGCAGACATCGAGTCGCTCTGTTCTGGGCTTCTGACCACTTTCCGGTTTGCGAGTGCAGATTGTAACTATCGGAAATAAGTAGTCCCAGCTCTAGCTACCTCATTCCATGAGGATGAGCATACATCACCCATGCTTATATCGCCGTCATTCACGAAGATAATTAGACCCTGGTCGTAGTTTGGTAATGACTAAAGGGTCATTATCTTGATACTCTCAGGCGAGGGAGCTTGAGACGTGGCACTGGAGCTTTCTGAGGACACATGTGGACAACCTGAAGCTGGGCACTAGCGGACAGTATGCCTTAACTACCTCCAATGCAATCATACTCGCATCTAATATGTGAACCGAAATGGCTATCCCGCATCATAAACAGGAAAATCTTGCTATACCGCTGGTGATGCAACCAATACCAACGCTGGTTTTAGTTATACTTTATGAACTATATCTCTTGGTTCCAACTTGGGTACACTCTGCCCGTGGTAACAGAGTCGTTCAGGTTAATCGAACTGCAGTCGCGTAATGTGATGCGCAAGGGTGATCTTCTCATTTTGGCAAAACAGAACGCCATGTACTAAAATTAAACCTCAATGGCCTTCTCAACCTATCCCCATAGGGCTACTCTTCGTTGAGAATACCTTAGATACATATGCGAGAAATGTCTATGGGTTAGGTAGTTCCTTACATCGTCTAATCGAACTAACTATTATTTATTTCAAACAGAAAATTATTTTTCCGACTGTATTTTAGATAGATTCAGGCGGTTTCGTAACGTTCGTTAACTTATGTCTAGTTGAACTGTACGTAAGCCCTCTGTGTAATCTCGTGATCATGAAGGGAATAGATAAGTTCTTACCCATTTAACTTTTTCATTAGAGCCCCTAATCCTTCATGTGAGTAATCCTTCTCGTTCCACATATCCTTGTGGTAAACGACCTTCTCATTAGGCTCCTTTCCCTCAAGTCTCAATGATACTAAGCTATCCACGCACTTCGACATGTGGATGCCCGCAAATGTGTACTTATGTGTCTGCTTCCAAATAAGCTCGTGATCCGTCGAAGCTGTTATCTCCGTTGCCAACGATTCAAGCTTAGAGAAGAGCTTCGGAAGGCCATACCACTGGCCTGCTATCTTGTACCTGAATATAGTCAGATTATGTCAATTGCTAAAATCTCCTCTTAACTGAACTCACCTTGTATCACAATAGCTAAAAGGATCGTCATAGACAGCTTTCTCAGCATACACTTGCATGTTCTCTTCCGACGCTTGGCCACAATACAGATTAATTATTCTCTGCTGTATTGCCCTTCTTGAGGGCGAGACTTGCAGAGAATGTTCCGGGTGAGGAGTGTAATCCACCGCCCCGTCGGTATCCCGCGGTCTAGTAGGATGAGGTTCTACACCACGCTGATCAGGATGCGGAGATGTTGATGAGGGCATCTTATGAGAGTAGACGCAAGAAACAATAACGATGTTTTAAGAACTCAAAGTTCGTACCGAATTCAAACCACGCTTTTCTAGATTCATTCGTTATATAGACCCTAAAGTAGGTACTTGAGTTTTATTCGCACTTGATCCATGATAAAGGATGACATCATGACTACATGGAAACATTGGCGAAAAAAAAGCATAAAGTACCTATAGTAACACAGAGTTCGCGTTATTAGAGAATAGCCGTATTATAGAGTACCTAGGTAGATATTAAAAGCCTGGGCAATTATAGGTACCTGTTGTGAATAGAGGTATTCATCTGAAGCTTCATGATGCTCAAGATGGAATTAAGCCATTAGCATTAGCAAGATCCCAAAATTCCCTTAGATAGGTAAGGTAGGTACCTACTATTCTGACAACAACAACAACAACAATAGACCTTTCACCTATATTCTTGTGGGGAAAATATGCTGCGGGTAATCCCGATGATTATAACAGAAATCTAGTACCTAGATCTGAGACACTGCAAAACACGACAAGTACGTCTATTAGGTAGGTACCTACCTAGGCACGTTACCACCTATGAGGTATTCGATCGCCAAGGTTCCGTACTTGACATAAAATATTGCGTTTTCAAGTCCTGGCTTCAATGAGAATAACAGAGTATGGAAACTGCTGTGATGTCAACCGAGTTTGTATTTATACTTAAGAGACCCTGCAAACCCCAGATCTTAGCATTGCCATGCCAAGCGAGTTGTAAGGTGGGGAGTATGTCGGGTACCTGTCAGCCAAGTCTCTCCTAAACGCGGAAAACGCCAGCCAAAGGCATCAAATATATTAATATTGGGTCTTGGGAATTGGAGGTATTAAGTATTTTGCGACTATAAATCGAACAAAAACTTGAGGTGCATTTTGCCTACCTAAGTCTCTTCCAAGTTTAGAAGGAGTCAAGAAATATAAGAAATAGGAGGTTGCATTGTCACATAACCCGCATTACGAATAAGCCAATAGAACAACACAGCTCGAAGCCTTGAAAAAGAAGCCCATTTAAAGTGTTTACTCGTCGAATTTCAGCTGCCAAAATTGGACAATTGCTGTTTCGCGTGTGGGTCGCTTTTCAACTGCATTAGTTCAATCTTGAGAATTATCGATACGACATTTGGTAGATCTTGTCAGAATACTGAATAAGTTGATGCCATCAAAGGTTCGGTTGCATGAATTGAACGTAGCCCATCTCAGCTGAAGTGTTCCTGGAGTCGCCATAACAAGCCGTAAAGAGCAGCCCTGTCTAATTATATCTCAAATACACAGTCAAGTCTCGGTAACGTTGAGCTTATTGGGAACGCACGATGGCGCTCCTTAAGGTAAGGCTACATGGGTTGAGCCATAAGCAAGGCCCTGAACGAATTCATACAAATAGAGCCAAGCTACTCCCATTGAATTTGCGGAAGCCTCTCTACACCAGTCACTCATTACTATTTAGCGACATCTCAACGCATCCTATTTAACATCTATAGTGCCTACAAAATGTCTATCAAGAGCGTTTTCGGTGTTTCTCTACTCCTAGGCGGATCCCTCGCCAGAGACGTTCCATCTAATATTCGGAACTTCTATAACAACATCAAGAACAACGGCCAGTGCAACTCTCCTTTGGCAAGCGGATTCTACAGTCAATACGACGACGACAACTGTAATAGGCCCAAGATGTCTTAAACATTATATGCACTTATATAACTAACGCATAATAGCTTTCGCGTACTGCGGGGACCACCTGGAAGATTCTGGCGTCATCTTCCTCCAAGGCAGTAATGGCCAATTCGCCAATATGGATATTGACTGCGACGGCACCCAGGGTGGCCCCGCTGATGATGGCCGCTGCGGAAACTCTGACGACACGCAATCGATCACGTCCTTCGCCGATACCGTAAAAGGATACGGCAAAGGTGTCGATGATTTAGATGCTAAAATCCACCCCTACGTCGTTTTCGGAAACGTGGGCGACGTGCCCGGCTTCACGGCTTTCGACCCTCAGGAGCACGGTATTGAGCCATTGAGCGTCATGGCTGTTGTGTGTGGCGATAAACTGGTAAGGAATATCTACCCCTGTTTATAAAGAAACGAGAAGGATCATATTAGTTAGAAAGGCGAGCTAACTGAGATAAGATCTACGGAGTCTGGGGTGACGAGAACGGCGTTGATGGCGAGAAATCTGTCGTAGGAGAGGCCTCGATCTCTCTGGCTACAGCTTGCTTCGGAAAGAGTATAACTGGAAACAACGGACATGATGAGAACGACGTGCTGTACATCGCATTCACCGGCAGCGATGCTGTTCCTGGCGCCGATGGCGCTAAATGGGACGCGCAGAACTACGAGGAATTCGAGTCGAGCATTCAAGACCTTGGCGATCAACTCATCCAGCGCATCCAGGCTTGAAGGGAAAAGGGAAAGCTTGCGATGGTTATTCGCCTCCCTAGGGTGGCTTTGAGTCGACGCAGTCTACCCAATATATCACTTTGCTTCAATACATTATTCCTGTTCATATAATATAACTTTTTCTTGGACTTACCTATAATGCTTGGCCAAATGCCCAGATGCAAAAGCTTTACGGCATTGATCGAACGGCTAGCTGTTTCTCTTACCTCAAGTTCCTCCCCCGTTAATAGTACTATACTTAAATTCTTAATCAGCACAAGAGGTTTGTTTAAGCCATAATTTTCAGCTTGTCGATGCGCAAAGTCTGGCAGGGGGTTGTGGCATCTCACCAACTTTCTAATTCTATGATAACAAGCTTGAACTAGTGACTCGTAAAGATAAGGTAGGAACCTAATGTAAGCCGTCGAAGTAGCTTTAGAAATAATGTAAGAGACACCTTAGACAATATGCATCTGCTCACTGGGCTAGGTCGTCTAACTAAATGTATTCTTTATACACATATATACTAAGAAACGCTAGAGTAATGTCATGGGTGCCTTAAGCATGAGAAACTGGGAGAAGCTCA
Organism: Daldinia eschscholtzii; assembly: GCA_037126485.1. Taxonomy (NCBI): domain Eukaryota; kingdom Fungi; phylum Ascomycota; class Sordariomycetes; order Xylariales; family Hypoxylaceae; genus Daldinia; species Daldinia eschscholtzii. Next base: position 2,432,359 of record JBANMG010000002.1, read on the forward strand.
GCCCAGTATTAGGTGAGTATTCATAGGCCCACTAGTAAGTAGAAATCGTGAAAATGTCGAAACAGGCTGAACAATCGTCTCCTATACATAGATGTACGCAATCTAATACGCAAGTACATATATGTTAGAGCAGTCTACGGGAAATCAAGGTAGTCTATACGCAATCTATTTTTATCTTCTATTGGTAAGGTTGAAGTATTCATAGTATAACCCCTTATCAGGTAAATCGGATTCCAACTCAAGTACTAGGGGCTTTACGCACCAGCCAATCACACCTAATCCAAATACACTTCATCGCCTATCCACCTTGCTTACCTGTTTTACTCTTGTAAAGGAGGCAGACGTTGGCCATAGGCCCCATTAGATATATAAAGGACTGGGCTGATCGAAAATATCGGAGCAGATGCTTCCAAAACGAGCTGTTTACCCAAGCTAATAACAGTTCACCTTAACTTATATCTTCCGATCAAAATTATTAACTTGAGGATAATTCATGATGGGAAGCGAGTTTCGTGTAGCCATCATCGGGGGAGGGCTCGCTGGGGCCTCATTGGCGAATGCTCTCATCCGCGTTCCTCGAGTAGACGTCCACGTCTTTGAATCAGCACCTACATTTTCGGAGCGCGGCGCTGCAGTAGGGCTTAGCAAAACCTCCCAGCTAGCCCTAGACCAGATTCTTCCTTCTGGGCCTGATCTTCTCAGCAAAGCTGGCGCGGTGCCCATGAATTCCTCCCGGGTCATTTTGGTAAGTGCTATATCTACCTACCTAGCCTAAGGCAGCTACGCAAGCCTCCAGCTTCCAGAGACATACTGATTAGCCTACCAGGGATCAGGACCAGAGGCCGGGACTGTCGTCTATGACATTGCTGCGGACGGTTCTGCTGTGAATGTTCACCGGGCTTCTCTTCTCCGTGAACTTCTCGCTCCACTGCCGAAAGAGGGCTTGCATCCTAATAAGAAACTCACAACTATCAACCCTAAAGAGTCTGAAGTTGAAATTACGTTCCAGGACGGCACGGTGTATCAATTCGATGCAGTAATTGGTGCAGACGGCATATTCAGCACTGTTCGGGAACACGTTCTCCAGGGCGTCGCAACTGACGAACAACTTCATCCTTCACCAGCCGGGTTTTGGGACTGCAGGAACGTCGTACCATTTGAAAAAGCGAAGGGGACTCTAGGAGAGAAATACTTCGAGGTGGACCGACAGCATAGTTGGGTAGGAGAAGGGGCATTCATCATGCATGACGTTCTAGAAAATAGAACTATGGTCCAATGCGTGATATCAGGTATTGAGAAAGATCCCTCGGCCAGTCGAGACAGAAAGCGTCCACTCACGCGGGAAATCTTGCGAGACTCATTGAGTAGCTGGTTGGGTGGCCCGATTGCAGACGGCATGATCAATGTAAGTACTTCCCTTCACGGCTTTCATCTCGTATCCCGCGCCATTTGACGCCTCTCCCATGTGAGGGATAAATAGTTAACATTTCCACAGCTTGTCTGCGACCAGCCGGATCTTTCCAGATATTCGCAATGGGACCATAAGTCAACCCCAACCTATACACGCGGACGCGTTTGTCTGGTGGGTGACGCCGCCCACGCAACAACCCCGTGGCAAGGTTCTGGTGCAGGACTTGCTATTGAGGACGCGATGATCCTTGGGACCCTTTTCGCCAATATCTCATCCCCAGATGAGATTAGCGCCGCATTTGAAGCATATGATGTGGTAAGACGCCCACGGGGTCAGCGACTTATCGACTCCAGCCGTGAGACGGGCAAGATACTTTGCGGGGAGTCGGGCCTCCGTGCAGATGAACTGAGAGGCTTGCTGGCACCAAGATGGGATTTCATTTTCGGATTGGACATGGAATCTCATAAGCGAGAGGCACTAGATGAGTTGAGAAATATACAGAAGAAGTGATAAAGCGGAATAGTTAGGGTTATAGAGACTAGTACCTAAAATTTTCTCATTACACTTGTTTCTTAGAATTCTACCTTATATTTATGCATATGGAAGTATATTCTCGACACGCGTTTCATGGTCAAGAAATAGTAAAAATTGGAAGAACGGGTAGTATCAAGACGACTAACGCAGTTGAGACCAATCTATCGCTTACATTAAGAGACAGGTAGTCTAATGATAGACGAAGGGTGATGTTTCTTTGTGTTTGATATTTGATAAATTATGTTTGCACATAACCTTTCTCAAGTTGGAGATAAACAAAGCAGAAAATCTGTCTAAGTTGCCAAGCATCCTCAGGAATGAATCTGTGGATATAAAGTGGCCAATCACACATACGGAATCGAACTGGATCAGTCCATTTGGCATTCTAAGAACCAACAGTTAAATAAAATATAATGAGGAAAAGTTTGTACTTTAATTTTAACTTAACTAGCATTATTACCACGTCGAGTTTATGTTTACTTTTTTTTGTCCAGGGACGCTTTACCCCAACTTATTGATGAGCCTCAGGGCGGGGGAGATGCTGATCAGAAAAGCTTCATTAGGAAGCTCACAAAGGAAGGATTCGGGACCGTGGAAGGGATAGAAGGTCTACCTAGTTCCTTGTTTGTAATTCTACCAATAAACTGCAGTGCCAACGAAAAACCATTCGACAAACAGTCAAATGACGACGAGTTACCGCCCCTGTGGTGTTCCCATCGAGAATGCAACAGGCTTTTCCCCGCATTCTCTTTGACCTATCTCGGCTCTAACTCATTTATTACCACGGATCACTACAGAGATGGCTCCCCCAAATTAACGTCATATGCCCATTTGTAGCCAGGGCATCTGCAAGGGTGATAAACATGACCACTCAGGAATTCGCTCTGCAAACAACGCAGCAAGGTTAGGCTGCCGCCGATCTGCGGTCTAGAAACTCCAGCTGGGGAAAAACAAAGGACAGGTCGGAATTGATGGATTCAAATATCACTGGCCGCCTCGCCCCTTTTGCTTGGAGTAGCCCCAGACTTCCGTACGTTGGCATGTCTTATCCATCACTCGTTCTTGGAGATCTCCCCAAGACTCTGAGGTTAGGTACAATGCGTCTTCTACCCCTACTATTCGGTCTCTTCGGAGGACTCTCCTCGGTCTCTGCGCAATGTCCGGATTACTCGGACTATTCGATGGCTAGACACGAGCCCTTCTCAACGGGGAAGCATCACCTCTCTTACCAGAGACCAATTGCTGCGTGCCGGACAGTCAACATTTCGGATGTTGAGAAGACTATCCAAGACATGAAGGCGGTGGTGAAGGACCCAGATCTATTTCGACTATTTGAAAACACCTTCCCCAATACACTAGACACTACAGTGAAGTGGAAAGGCTATGCGGAAGATGACTCGACAGAAGAGGTATATTAATCCACTTCTATGCTCATTTACATCAAGTTACCTAACACTTTTTGAAGCTCACGTTCATTACGACTGGGGATATTGTGGCTATGTGGCTCCGTGATTCAGCCAACCAATTGCGTAGTTATAAGTCGCTGCTCAAGGCCAATAAATCTCCCAATTCGTTAGCATCTCTCTACCGCGGTGCGATTAACTTACAGGCGCGATACGTCATTCGGAATCCATATTGTAATGCGTTCCAAGCACCCGCCGAGTCTGGTTTACCACCGGAGAGTAATGGATTTGCGGATACCGACAAGGTGACGCCCCCGTACAACACCAGCTTTGTTTTCGAGTGCAAGTACGAGCTTGACTCCATCTCGGCCTTCCTCCAATTATCACACGATTATTACAGTAAAACCAAGGATTCTGCTTTCTTTGGAAAGTACCGATGGGTTGAAGCTGTCGAGACAATTCTCAACGTGACAGAGGGTCTTCTAGTTGGAACGTATGCGGACGACGGATCCGTCAATGTGTCACCGTATACTTTTCAACGACAGAGCACAAGCGCAACGGAGACTCTTGCCAATACCGGAGCCGGGAACCCGGTGAAGGGCGGCACCGGATTGGTTCGTAGCGCATTCCGGCCTTCGGACGACTCGACTATTTACCAATTGTTCATCCCCGCGAACATGCAATTCTCGAGCTATCTTGGGAGATCCGCCAAGATTATGAAGGCACACAATCCCGAACTTGCAAAGCGCATGAGAAAACTCGCATTCAGCGTGCGACGGGGAATCGAAAAACACGGTAAGGTGCGCCACGAGGTTCTGGGGGAGATATACGCGTATGAGATCGACGGATTTGGGTCCAGAAACCTGATGGACGACGCCAACGTCCCGAGCTTACTGAGCGCGCCGATTCTAGATTATCTAGACGCATCGGACGCGACGTATCAGAGGACGCGTAAATTTGTGCTTTCGACGTGGAACCCGTATTATATGCACGGGCCTGTCTTGAATGGGTACGTTGGGGTTTTTCTTATTGTTATTCTTATTTATATGAAGGACACGATTCACGCAAAGTGACGATGCTAATGTGCAGCCAGTACCGGAGGTCCTCACGTGGGGCCTGGAAGAGCCTGGCCCATGTCGATCATCACGTCACTCTTGACCTCCGACAACGACGCTGAGATCGTTAAGGGACTGCATGAGCTAGTATCATCGACCGACGGGTTGGGGTTGATTCACGAATCTGTAGATACGTTTAATGCGTCGGTATGGTCACGCGAGTGGTTTTCCTGGGCCAACGGGTTATTTGGCGAGATGCTGCTAGGACTGAGGGATAGGAAACCTCATTTACTTGAGACGAGCTTCCAGTAAACTGCTAAGGTTAATATTCGAGTTGTCGTACATAAAAATAAATATAATTTATATTTAATAGCCACGTCACATTTGTCAAGGCGACCGGTTGGTGTCGGCTGGTATTTTTTGTTGGTGTTGTATCGAATGTATCGTAAGTATGTAAATAGAGCCAAGTTATCGTGGGAATAAGAAGACCGTGCTCATGCTTCATGCTTATTCGCAATGCTGCATTATGTGCCTTTTATAGAGAGTATGAAGTGGCCCAATGATATTTAATCCGAGTTAGCCGTCATAATTGCAACGTGATTTGCCATGCATACAACCAAAGGGCTTCCCAACGCAGGAACAATCTACAGCTAATGGATAGGTTTCTTTCACCTACACAGGAACGTCTTATCAGAGGTAGTATACATATGCTCGACCAAGCTGGTCAGATGAACCGGTGTGTCAGTGACCTAGTGACACTGACCAACAAGGTGAATGCAACAAGGATATGAGACATGATAGGTCAGCCCTGACAGCAAATTTTCTATACGCAGAGTATATACGTAGAGTATATGCAACTACCTAATATACACCTACCTATGCTATATATGTGTGTACTTCAAAGCGTATATAGTAGTTAATCCAGACTGGTGGCTGGCTTCGTCACCAAGATATTCATCGTGTGGACGTACGTTAGGTAGATACCGCCCGGACAACACACATACGTATAACTACCTTCAACCTGGTCTCCGGTTTCTGGATTCGAACTGATTGGCGATGGCTGCAGTAACGCTCTGCCGGCGCTGCGTGGCCCCGTGCCTGTGGCCTGCCTGGTCGCAGCATAATCCTGCATATAAGTTGGGGAATAGGAGGTTAGGAACAGGAGAGTTAAGTATTTCGTGATTATCTTGATGTGTGATTAGAAAAAGTATTTTACTTTTCTTTGTTGTCAATTTTTTTGTCTCGAATTTTCGCGTGCAGACCCCTTAATAGCATTGTTGGGATGTTAGCTAGCTCGAGTCACTTACACATTAACTTTTCTCGAAGAGTTATGGAAGAGTTGAATGTCTCAAATGTTTTACTTATCAATGTATTGTACATACGTACCTAGGTAGGTAGATATCTCACCGTTTAACGCTAGATCACGCGCACTGTATATCTCATGCAGGCCGTAAGATCAAATGTACGTAGGTATCCATGTACAACTAAGGTTCTATGCACTAAAACAACTAAAACAGCTAAAACAGCTAACAAAATCGTCATAGACAACCAATCAGAAACAATAGCTCGGTCTTGGCTTTTAAGTAGGTACGTACCCTACCTAAAGGTACTAACCTATCTAAAGCAATTTAGTCTTATCAGGCGGTCGGCTCGTCATCCTATCTTCTTTTTTCCCTCTCCTCCGCCTCTGCGCCTCTGTGCCTTTTTGTACCCTCTGTGCCCTCTGTGCCCTCTGTGCTGTGCCTCTGCTTGCTAACTGCTTGCTTCGGTCGGCTCTCCTAAACTTCTCCGCCAATCCTCAACCAGCACGGTCCGGACCCGATGACGGATGGCCACAAGGTCCTTTTGATATACTTGATATACTTGATACCCTTGATACTCTTGATACCCTTTGGAAAACCTGGGAAATAGAGATCACGAGGAGAAACCCGTCTGACTTATTCCGTCTAGTTTATCTTTCCCAAGTCTTGAGTCCTCTCTATTTCTCCTCTGCAACTCATCACACACACACACACTGTTTACATCATTTTTCCCATTCACATCCATTATTTTCCCAGTATTGTTATTATTATTTTCGATTGCGCAGACTTTCAACTCTTATCTCCCTCCCTCTTCTCTTGTCACCTCCAATAGGATTGAGATATCAACGCTTAGCTCTTGAATTTAATTCATCATCATCATCTTATCGTCCCTTTTTTTTCTCATCCCTCGGCCCTCGACCCTCGACCCTCGACCCTCGACCCTTCAGGCACACAACTCACCAGGCATACACACCAAAGGCGTACTTAGCGACAATGGCACTGTCCACCTAATAAATCTAGCTTAAACAGCTTTACTTAGCTCCTTAAACACCCCCCAGACCCTGCAGCCACCCGCATCCAGTTAGCAGAGCCTCCACGCCACGTTCTTCTGCCGGCTACCTATTACCATTGACGCACAGTTCAGTACTAGACAATCCAATTCAACACAATCAGCGCCTTGTCTAGAACACCCCCCCTTCTTCTTCTTCTTCTGTCACTGTATGTCTGCCTACGTGTTTCAACAACCCGCCCGTTCAGCCTATACTCGTCGTCACTAGCTACCTCTCTTGACTTCTGTATAAGCTCGTATAAATCGCCTGTGGATACCCTTTAAGTCTACCTAGCTGTCTGCCCTATATCCCAGATTACGAACAATGGATGCTAAAGTTCGGTGGCATCGAGCTAGAACTTCTGTTTCCATCTAACGAATCGTATTTGGGACTTCGTAACACGCCCTAGCTCGTCCGCCGTATCGCTTGCTCTGCGCCCAGTGGCACAGATTACTCGAGGTATTTCTCGAGATTGTGCGTCGTCCTCTCTAAACGTTGAATCAGTAACACCACCTTCGTCTTCGGCTTCGCCCATTCACCACCAGGCTGACCGTAGCCTGGGTCGCGACGACTTCAAGATGCATCAGACCCCCCGCGCCCCGCCTCGCACAGCCTCTCCCGCCTTATCCTCCCAAACGAACCCCACAAGAACCAACAATCAGAGAGATCCAGCAAGTCCTACCAGTCGCCCATCGTCTAGACCAGGTTCTAGGGCTCAGGAAGGGGCAGCGACAGGAGCAGGCGGCGGTAATCGTGGTGATGCAGGCGGTCCTACTCGAGAATCCATCAAGAAATTGGATCAGATCATTCAGGTTGGTCTTTGGTCCCCCATATTGCTTTATTTGTGAATTCTAACAAATGTTATCTTAATCTAGAATATCTACTCGAAGGCTGGTACCGTCATTTTACAAGCACGCATACAGGTAACGCCGATTCTCGTGGGTAGGTCGCTTGAAAAGAGAACAAGCCGATGGGTAAGTCCAGATCCTAGATAAAGGGGGTTGTCGGCAATGAATCTCACAATGTCCTTCCTGTAGTTCCAACTTGATACGGACGATATCGATGATTTCCGAGAAGAATTTCGTGTATGGAAACAGTGCGGCGGATTTGAAAACCGGCCCCCTCCTTTAGTTATTGAGACCTACCTCGATGCGTCTTGGTTGAAGGGCGGCCAGAGTTTGGTAATTCTAGACGAAAATGGTAAACGATGGGATGTTGTCGAAGCCCTCAACTCCTCCGACCAGTCTAGCGATAGCAGCTCTGGTCGTCCAGCTGAACCCATCACGCAACTTGTATTAGAACGGTGGCGTGTTGAGTTGAAAGGACCGAAGCCTGATAAATCAGACGACTTTGGTCTTTTACTTCCAACGGTATATAAGAAGGCTATCGTTTTGATGCGATCCATATATACAACTACAGGTATTTTGCCCGCTTGGAAGCTCGCCAGGAATTCCAAGACCAAAGGCAGCCATCCTGCATTATCAACTCGCTGCCGAGTCTTTTCGGGGGGAACCCCCGGCGTATGGGTCTGACACCTTGAGAATGCCGCTATATGCCGGAAGAGGGGATGTTTCTACGGATTGCGTATTTGGTGACCTCGAAGTCCCTGTAGGACGTTTCTACGTTTCTGTTTCGTATCGCAACAACTGCAATTTCCAGGTTGTTGAAACCGAGTCTCTACTTAGTTCCCGTATTGGCATGGCCATTTCTGATGACATGTTCAAGCCATCGCTACCCCATCGTGGTCATGGACGCCACGAATCATATGCCCCCGAAGTTGGGTCGCTCCCGTACCACCGCCACGCACAAGGCGTCACCGAGAATCAGCAACGATACGGTAGTCTATCTACGTTTCATGGAGAAGGGCCTGTTGGCACCAGCCCTATTTCCGCATTGAAAGCCGTCAAGGCCCCCGGCTCGGATACAAGTTCGCCGCCCGAGTCTGGACCTGCGAGCGTTGAAGCCCCTCCGCATACGCTTCCTATCACCGGACTTACTCGGCAGCCATCTCTTAGAGGGCTGGACCGTCCTAGACGTCCGTCCATCTCATTTCAGTCGTCCCCATTTAAGCATGGTTCTCTTTCGAGCTCTCCCGTAACTCGATTGCAGGACCAAGATGTTCCACCATCACCACACTCCCTCAGTCGGGCTTCGAATTTAAGCGCACACGTGAGGAACCGTTCTTCGTTAACCGCTGGAATGCCCGCTTCCTTGCGAGGGGGACCTCCTCCAAATGCAGCAGATAACTCGGTCGCCAGCTCACCAAGGCCATCCGTCTCCAACCGATTTAGTAGTAGCTTTACGCATCGCCGTAGCCGACCATCGATAAGCGGTACCAACAGGGGTGATGACGATCAAAACAGCAGCGGCAAGCAAAGTGTTTCGTCTTCCTTTGTTCAGCCGGGTTCTGGTTTGTTGAACGAACTGGGTGCGGGTGGTAGTTCGGGATCCTTCCAAACTGATGATGATAACATCCAGGATTTCTTGAAGCTGATTGAAAGCAAAAGAACATTGCAAAGTTTCGAACCTACTAAAAAGGGCGAGTCGGCAACGAAGAGAACGACAGCTCAGCTATCGAGATTCCAACTCATGCGTGAGTCAAACAACGCGCTCACCGAATCTATGAACTCGTCTATGCAACTACAGCGTTCGTCCAGCTCCTCAAGTCGGCAGTTAGCCAACGTTCCAGGCATGTCGACATCATCATCTCCAGGAAAGCCATTATCACCACATACCCCGCATACGCCAGCTATCCCATCACGGCTAAGCGAAAACTCGAGTATTGATTACGCGCCTACTGCAAGGGTTACTTCGCGGTCACGTAACGTCGAAGATCTTGCAGAAGAACCGGTCAGCATACCAACTACCCATGAGGGAACCACCGCGATAGACATCCCTACTTCCCCACGGCCTTATCCGCATGGAAGACGGTCGAGCTCTGTGGCCCATCAAAACCGCGCATTGGTAGACGATGACGACGTCGATGCGCATCGTAGCATTAGTCTCGGTGCGGAAGATCGTGAGCCGCCTAGCCTTAGCGTTCTGCTGGGAATGGGTGCTGCTGAAGCTGACAACGTGGTGGACACGCCGGGGCTACAATCTCCTGCCGATATCAGGGCGACAAGCCCGCCAGATATTCTTGAGCAAGAATCAGAATCAGTTGAGCGAGAAGTCCGGCCTCCTGGTGGTCTTTACACTGGATACTCCAATTCACCTTATACCAGACGTTACGGTAATAGTATTGGGCGGGGGGTAACACCTCCCCATTCTGGGAGCGGCAGTCTGGCAGGATCCAGTGGCAGATTCGGCAGGGGCTATTCGCGCGGCGGCGCTACTGGCTTGGGTGTGGCGGGTGCTGTCGCAGATGAGACTGATGATGAACCACTTCTTTTCGATATGTCAGAGATTACTCGCGAGCAATCACGTCGCAGCCTTGAGGAGGGCAGGGGTGGTGGCAGCGTGGGGTCTACTGGTGATAGGGGAGGATACGAAACAAGCCACAGGAGTCGCCGTTGGTAATGAAGTTGTGCCGCACCCCCGCTATACAAGGCCTCCAATCGAACCGCTCGAGTGTATTTCGTTTCGTTGTTAAGATAGATTGTTGTGTAATGTTTGTCTTGGTCGCGGTTTGATGATATATGTATGGAATAGGGAACTCGTCAGGTGGCGGCGGGGTTTTCTATGCTGCTGGACACGGATATGTCCACAGGTATCTACTGCACCTACAGATTGCCATTGTTATTTTCTGGATGGCGTGGATGTTGTTTTGATAGGAGTTTTGACGGCATTTTGGAGGGATATGACCATTCTTGATGAGGGCTGGAGTCTAGAGTGGGGTTTGTGAGGTCCATTATCATACCACGCTCGAGGAAGACCGTCTGGCGTTTTTTATCTTATTTTATTTTTTGGTTTCTGTGCATTGCGGAAGGGCTGGTATTTCTACATGCGGATGGCCGTGTTTGGCCGTGTTTGGCCCCGAGTTTAGGGTCTGAGATGGAAGTGCCATAAGACTACAAAGGTAACCCGGGGTAAAGTCCCTTCTCAGAGAACGCATGGCTTGTAGATGGAATAGAAAGGATATAGTACAAGGATACTAACATGAGACTCTTTTCCCCTCTCGAAGCTGTTTTGGTTGCTTTCGAGCTTGTATGTACATGAGATAACGGGTATTTACGAGCTGAATCGAAGTACATATCTTATTTTGCAATAGTTATATCTCGCTATATACCTTATGTACCTACCTACCTATACAGGCGTCTTGGAAAGGCTTACCTTTAGTTCCTTGGGGCAGCCGAGGAACAGATGTTTGTCACAACCACATAGTTATACTATTATTTCTGCTTAGTATATATATATATGTGTGTGTGTGTGTGTATAGTTATATTGCATTTGGACATAGGTGTGGTCTGTACGAGTTTTATAAATTCTCTAGCTAGGTTCTTCGTATTAAACCTATAACGATCTTCAAATCATTAAATTCTGCTCTGTGTTCCACATGGGCCGAGAATCGGAAAGTTGAGGCGCAGTGAAAAAGATATTGATAGTAACACCAATAGGGAAAACCCTTGCAAAACGTCACCGCATTGCGCGTTGTCTAATAAAGGTGAACGCTATAACTTGGTAAGCCTACCTTAAGCTAGGTAATCTAGGTAGATTAGCTTAAGTTAACTTTGGTGGGGCTTCCATCGTTCCAAATCCCATGGTTAAGGGCCGTCCGGGCACTCGCATTGCCCCGTTGCCCCAATGTCCCATAGCCTGGGGGCTTTGAATAGAACGCTAAAGTGTCCAACTTGGTTACCTAACAGGGTACTTTCCCACTACGTAGGCACCTCCTACCTGTCAGGCTGGGGTGATAGGCGGATAGGGCAGTGAGAAAGCAAGCAAGCACAGGCCAACGTCATCAATTATGAACCACGTTATGTACAATGTACGTATCCCACCTCCAGGCTCCAGTGAACATTGAGCTTTTAGTAGATGTACGTGCACATGTACATTGTATAAGGTACCTTGCCATTCTACTACCTTCGTCGTCTACCTCGCATCATATTATTATTATTCTTAACAACTACAACATCAACTACGACTACAACTACGAACTGCGACCGCAACCACAACCACAACTACACAACGCCACCCTCATACGTTTATACTATTCGCCCACCAAGGAATCAACTCAACTTCATCCCATATATATCAGAGCGAAGAAATCCGACCGTTAGAATTAGCGACAAGCTTCAAGTTATAGGGATCGCCTTTTTCTTCACCCCTCCTGCTGCCCAGCATGTTTCGGGGGACAACAGTCGGACCTTATGACGAGTCGATCGGTACGTTCGCACGAAATGTAACCGCATATAGCCCCCAGCATAGCCATAAACTAATGTAATATTGTCACAGCCAAGGCGACCGATGAGAATCTTACTTCGGAGGATTGGGGCGCTATTATCGAAGTCTGCGACAAAGTGTCAAGCGATCCAAATGGCCCCAACCAAGCAGTCCAGAGTTTAATCAAGCGTTTGGCGCATCGCAACGCCAATGTCCAGCTATACACTCTCGAGGTATGTGATGTTATAGCCTTGTTCCCTCTAGATCTACCATGCTGACAATATCCGGTTCATCAGCTCGCAAATGCGCTCTCTCAGAACTGCGGTAAGAATATGCACCGCGAGCTTGCTAGCCGCGCCTTTACCGATGCCTTACTCAAACTCGCCAACGACCGTAATACCCACCAACAAGTCAAGGTGAAGATCCTCGAAAGGATGAAAGAGTGGTCCGATATGTTCAGCAAGGATGCAGACCTCGGGATTATGTACGATGCCTACTACCGTCTTAAGCAGAGCAATCCGACATTGCAACCACCCTCGGCTCCACAGAAGACCGGTCTTACCGAATTAGATCGCCAAAAAGAAGAGGAAGAGTTACAGATAGCGCTGAGGCTATCCTTACAAGAAGAGGAAAGAAAAAAGGTACCACAATCCGCGGCTCCCGTCGCGGGACCAAGTGCGGCTGCTGCTCCAGTGGAATCGGTCCCCTCCCACCCTACTGGCACGACAGCCGCTACGGTATCGCGAGTCCGCGCCCTCTACGATTTTGTACCATCAGAGCCTGGCGAACTGGAGTTCAAGAAGGGGGATATCATCGCGGTTTTGGAGTCCGTCTATAAGGATTGGTGGCGAGGTTCGTTGAAAGGCAGAACTGGCATTTTCCCCCTGAACTACGTCGAAAAGCTTGCGGATCCGACTCCCGATGAGCTCCAGCGCGAAGCACAAATGGAGGCCGAAGTGTTTGCCGAAATTAAGAATGTGGAAAAGCTTCTTACGTTATTGAGCACCTCGAACGCGTCGCCGAGGGAAGAGGATAATGAGGAGATATCGGTATGTCTCGGACTATTCGGGTATGCTGTATAGTTAATTGCTAACGAATTTTACAGAAACTATACCACCAAACACTTGCGATTCGACCTAAATTAATTAAGCTAATCGAGAAGTATTCTCAGAAGAAAGAAGACTTTACCCAGCTTAATGAAAAATTTATCAAGGCCAGAAGGGATTACGAGTCGCTTTTAGAATCTTCAATGACCCATCCTCCTCAAATGCCCTACCACCAGTACGCACCGCGACCAATCATGACGCACGGATATGGAGTTCCGGGAGGTCCCGGCCCCGGTTCGGGCTTCGCTCCTCAGGGGCCGCCGCCTGGTCAGCAGGAACCGCAAAGGTTTTATACGCCTGGGCCCCAAGGGCCTCCTCCGCAAGGTATGTAATATGTAAGTGTCTTCGCATGGAGTTGGCTCACATATATTCAGAGCAGAACCGATATCAGGCTACATCACCGCCTCCTAATTTCCCACGGCCAACGCCAACACCTGCTCCGTTCTATCTACAAGGAACAGAAGTGCCCGCCCAACCAAGCCAACCGCAACCCCAGCAATATCCACCAAGAGATCAGCCCTCTCGGATAGCTGCAGGAAAGCAGCCTGTTCCTCTACAAACGTCTTCTCCGCCGCCGCAATCTTATCAGGCGTATTCTCAATCTGCTCAGGCGGAACAACGGCCTCAGAGCACTTATGGCAATCCCCAAGAATTAGCCACGTCTGCGTACGACTCCCCCATTACGGCCACCCATAACCCTAGTCGACCCGATCCCTATTCCGGGTCAGTCTATTCTCAAGAGGACCCTTACGCCACAAGCCCAACGGCTCCGGCTCCTTCAGCCCCTTCGGCGCCTGCCCCGCCTGCCCCATCAGGTCCGGCACAAGGCGTTCCAACCCCTCTAGCTATCGCAGGTCCCCCTTCGGCACCCGCCCAACCACAGTATTCAGCATATAATCCGAATATCCAGCGCCAGGACTCGTACGATGCTCCTTCACAAATACCTCCCCAACCGACCGGGTCCGCACCTCCTATCCCTCAGGGTGCTCAGCCACCGCCCAGCGTGATGACACCACCACCCCTCCAACCGGGTGGTCCGGCATTTGACGCCCGGCAATCGCTACCGAGCCAGGTTTCACAGGGCCCGCCGCAGCAACCGCAGTACAAAGCGTATGTACCCCCGGGGAACGAGCCCAGCGCACCGCAGGACTTCTATAGGCAAAATGCGGCGTACTAGTGTACATAATAGGAATAGTAGTGATAGTGTCAAATAGAAGGAAATTTAGCAGACTCCAAATTTTGGGCCGTCTTTGGTCCAATTTCTTTTATTAGGTAAAGGCATTCCTGGGGGGTCTTAGTAACTAGGCGAGGTTGATTCCCCTATTCTATTCTAGCGGTCCTAGAGAGGTAGGATGTTAAATAATGGGCGCGGTATCATAAGTGATTTACATAGGGGATTTTTAGTTGATATGATAGTAGTAACACATGCCCTACCCTGTTTAATAAGATGCAATTAAATCCTGAGATAAGATTAAATGTAGTATGCCATTATTATTAGAAATAATAATGATATGTTGACGTGTACCTATATTGATAGGCGAATGGGATTAGTTCTATGCTTGATAAATGAGTAAGAGTAGCAGGAATAGTATAACACAAAATAGTACAATTTTGGTAACATGTTGGTAGCGAAATCGTGAATAGAAGAGAAAGAAATGTATAAATCATCTCTTCACCTTTTAAGAGTTATATCCTTGGAGTTCAAGGTATCCCAAGACCACATGACCATTGCCTGTATGATATTAAGTCACACGTGAGTCGATGGTGTACTATATGCTCCCTCCGGAGAGGGAGAGCGAGCCGCTCCGTAGGGGCTGGTTGGCCCATGCCGTCTTTTATTCCATTACTGATATTGATTTTGAACTCCATGATAATATTTTGCTTTGTCGCGAGAGATTGTTCTAGAGCTTTTGTCTACCTACAGGAGCAGATTCCGACATAGCGATTATATGGAAGACTCAGGTAACGGGTACGACGGTTCCAATGCCGCTATTAAGGGGTATGACATATTCTGACGATTTTGATGGTATTCGATAAAAACCTGGAATATAAGATTGCAGCAGTCCGAGGCAGTCACGAAGTTGCAAAGCCCACCTGAAATATGCATGCCATATATTGATCTTATGGCTCTAGTTCCAAAAAGGCGTGGAGGCGTGGAGGCGTGGAGGCGTAGGTAATGTCCCGAAAGTTAGCTGAAATACGTGATGATGAGAAATACAGCAAAGAAGCAATCAAGTTAGACTCGTCATCCGTTGTAGCACGACCTACAACATCAATACCAGAGCCACAAAAGTAGGCGAAATCTTCAATGTAACAACCGTTGCCAGCAGTATTTGAAGTTAACGGTGGCGGAGATGGAACAACCAGGGGGAAACAGGAGACTACCCAAGCCCATGGCAAAATATTTACAAGCGTCGAGAGGTGGCGCAAGAAGTACTTCGTTGTTACGCAAGGAACTCTAACTATAGATACTTTTAGTTACCACGATACTGACAATTATTGCGAGTTCGTAGATGTCGGTTCCTCTGTAGGTAAACTTGCCGCTGTATATACTCTCTCAGCCTAGTTGTTAGTAGTAGTTAACGAAATTTTGTTGGCTACCGATTAGGTAGGTAGTTATACGCCTTTATTTCCTACAAGTCTAGTGCGCCGGCTTGGGAAGCTCGAGGCGAAGAGGATGGGGTGCTTTCTACCTAACTTCTAGATGCTCGTAGAGGAATAGTTACCCAGGTGCCAATAAAACTCTGTTGTCATGTGTAACAGGTCCACCACATGTGTATAGGCCCATATCAACGTAGGGTGTTCGCCTCTTTGTTATTCGACCACGAAGCCCCTATCAATGGGCGGATAAATCACACTCTTAAGGATATAGGTACGGCGTGGAGATGGATTCGCTAAGACCTCTTTATCGAGATATTGCTGTTGCAACTGTACACTTTAGAAGATGGCAGTTCGTTATCGGCGTTGGGGTTAATGCATACCAATTTTGGGTTCATTGCTGGTTCGACTTTTGGTTTCAGAAAACTCGTACATAATTTTATAATTTTTCCCCCCCTTAGTCTTCCGGCCTGCTTTGTTGGTTGAAGATTCTTAGTGAAAAGTACTGGAACGCTTCTGCAATCGAAGGCAACGTCGGGTTTCACAAATTAAACAGGACGTTTTGTATGTGTAGCTCTGGTTCCTAGACTTATCTAATTGGAATTCCTCACGGAACAACCAAATTGCTTTCCATGATTTGTTGTTGTTCCGCCTCGTGATATCTACCTTGTGTTGTTTAAGTTGAACTGCATTATACAGCCCACCGAAGACTTTGCCACTGTTCAGAAGCAGCTCACTTTTTCCCTATTGGCGACATAACAGCTTTGTATCCAGTTACCGACATCCGCGGTTATGCTTTCTATGCATTCCGGATCATCCTGTCGGATCTTAGCCGTGTTGTCTTAGCCTTGTTATTAACGAGACAGACGAAAATGACTATGCAGGCGAAAGGGAGGAGCTCGACGACTGGGACTTGGCGAACGAGGAAGAAGAGATCAGAAGCAGCGTGGCCACCGAAGAAGATGTAAAGGGGGTTGTGGATGTAGTAGTTCTGTTGAGAACTTACAGACCCTATCATCCACATCATAGTTGCGTGAGCCTTCTAGCCTAGTGCCCCCTTTCCCTGCATTGTGGGGTCGGTTGGTTCGTGTTCTCAGGTATTTGGGCCTTGATCATGATCATCGCCTAGTGCAACATTGCAATAAACTATTGCAACATGTAGTTTTGATACGCGGAAACGCATCGTGAAGATGTTGTACGAAAGAATTATTTTGCAAATTTTGTTGTAAAAGTAAAAAAGGCGTATGTAGGCCTACTCCTAACTATATTAACTAGGTAACTAAATATAATATTAGTTCGAGTTTAACTTCATTTGAGTAGAGCACTTCTATAGTAGGTCTTTCACCTTTTAGGGTATAACTAAGTCACCAGTACTGACCTATTAATTAGGACTACGGTTAAGAGTAGAGTGACATGGAAAGTAAAACCCAAGAGCTAAATAGCCTATTCGATACGTGGCTTTATAATGTTTTTACGTATGGCATTAAGCTAATTAGTTATACCCACAAGTTGTCGGAAGTTTCCAGATGCAAGTCTAGAAACAGGTTGAGGAATATTAGCTCTCTCATTGAGAGTATACTACCATATGAGGCAAAATTACGTTCAACGAATGAATGTAAGACTTGCAACAATCGTTTAAGTAATTATTTTAGTCGTATGAGGCCTTGTTTTACTTTCAACATACATCTTCCTATGCTCGTGTTCTTCAGCTTTTATTTTTTTCCCTTATGCTGTAGTTTCAAGGAGGCGACGCTAGGGATTCTCGGGACATCTTCTACCTTGTCCCCACACGATGTTAAAGCTGGTTGAACTCTTGGCTTTCTCGGGGCACGCACACCGATAAGATCAATATCTTTGATCAGGCCATCACGCAGCGATCTACGGCTCAAGAGGCTCGACCAACTATTAGGTAAACTCGGGGGGGCAGAGCAGTGGAGACGGTTAGGCCGGCAGTTGTTTACCTAGATCAGGGTCCACGAGGCTGTCAAGACTCGATACGAACAACTCAGCGAGGTCAACAGAATAGTCTTCAGGCAACGTTTCAGCTCAAACCGAGCCAATCAATGCAACTTAGAGATCTCAATTATGAACATTGTCCGGAGCTCTTTGGCCCCTTTGTCCCTTCTTGCCTGCGTTCCATGCTGTTCCCGGTCAAGCGGCTCGTATTTTCCCCATAAGAGAATAGCTGGGACAACTACCAGTCCAAAGGGGAAATATCCCAAACAGGAAATGATCGCACTAGCTGAGGCTCCATAGGGCTATGGAACTAACCTTGCATTCATGCAATGACGTTGATCGTATCGTGACAGCTAGCATAGCTTATTTCCCATCATGGAGATGTCTTTTACAATGGAGTCGTCTACTGGAGTCTATTGCCGACAAAGGGGTATAAAACAACCAGGCTCCCACGGCTCTTCAGGTTGATTTTTTTTTATTCCTCATCAGACAATCCAAGTCATCAATCCTATCTACTCACTCATCTACTACATCTTTCATTCCCAAACTTCTAAACCCCCAAACCCAACTAAACCATCAAGATGCGTTTCACCGCCGCCGCAGTTGCTGCCCTTTTCTTCGGCGCTAGCGCCATGGCCGCTCCTCAGGAGGGCGAGCTCAGGTCCGAGGATGTTTCCATCACCGAGTTCAGCGTCCACAAGTCCGGTGCTAGCGGCTCCTCAGCCGGCACTGTCGACGGCGTCTCCTTCAAGCTGAGCGGCGACGATGCCAAGGACCTCAGCTGCTCTGCCAGCGCCAGCGACATCACCAAGGGTCTTCCCACCGACGTCATCACCTGCGGGGACTCCAAGTACCGCTTCGCGCTTCTCGAGGGCCAGGACTCCTCGACCTTCACCCTCCGCATCTACCACGAACTTGGTCTTGCGTAAGTTTTCCCCGTCTTGATATAAATAGTCAAGTAATAGTCAAAGCTAACAGTCTCGAAATAGTGTCGGCTTCTACGGCGCCGGCGACGTTGCCACCTACTGCCACTCCGGCGGCCTTGACACCATGGTCTGCAGCCAGGTCAACTCCCCCGTCACCATCCACATTGATGGCCAGTAAAGGATATCGCCCAGCTCATGTTTGGAGGAGGATATTTGATGCTCATGTGGATACGAAGTATGAAGGAGATCCTTGGCGTTCGTCTGTAGATATGGATTTATAGATAGTTTAGCATGCGATTATATTGCGTTTTGCTACAAAATCCTGCTTCTTTATGTTCTCTCAAGTGATCAAATTACTCTTGAATATTCTGAGACTTATCAGTTTAATTGAATCTCTTGAGTCTATTTAGATATTCGATGATACAACAAGATCCTTAGATATGTACCTACCTTAGGGACTTACCTAGGTAGTTACGATAGGTGCGACTCTGATTTTAAGTCAATAAGATGTATAAATCTGTTATAACTTACCCTAAGGTATTGAAGCTGGTAGATACGAATTCAGTCCACCAGTCCACCAGCATCACCAGGGGCACCGCTGAGTGATTCAACAAGCGCTTCTCACATGTAATCCATACTGAAATAACAGTGCTTGATGATCATCAAGGATATATAAAATCCTCTCGTGCTGTGTCGCGATGCATGTGGGGTTGGGGATCCTACATACTTGGCTGGCGTCAAGAATTTCGTGTTAAGGGAACAAATGCGACAAAGTTCCAGATTCAATATATGAGTAGTACCTAAGTACCTAGGTACCTCTTGTTCAAATGGCGAGATGATGTGGCTAAGCTGGACTCTCGGTGTGGCTCATGAGATAGCTGCCTGACACTTGTGGCTTAGTGGCCGAGAGATAACCCGATAAACCTTCTGGTTGGCCGGGCAAATTATGTCATTTAGGTAGTGCAGAGTAAACAACATTCCTTAAACAACATTTCTTTAAACACGGGGTAGCCGTCGAAGCCTCGCACCAAGCAACACTATCGAGCCTGACAAACATACTATGTGAAATAAAGAAGCTGGCTGATTTATAAGATAAACTCTTCTTAAGTTTTATATTTAAGGTAGTTATCCAATTTTATCACATTCCGGCTTTTCATGAGGTTAGGAAATTCTTGATTCTGTCCCTTGTCACCCCACTTTGCAACTCAAAATACTGAATGCCAAGACAGAAAGCCAGGTGATAATTTTGGAGTTCAGCCCAGAAACGACCTCAAGTCGACCGATACACCAGTATTTGGTAATAAAAAGAAGGCCGAGGATAGTGTATGGGTAGATAGTTGGATTACGACTGGCCGTATTGGATCTTTGCAACCTCATTCGCCCAGCTCACGACGTCGGCACGCGAACCTCAACTTTCACATCAGGGAAGACGACGAGGAAATAGCAGATTCGATTGCAGCTGACCATATAACGATCCCTATACATAATCACCTCACCATGGTAAAAGAACAAGCTCCGCCTAAGCCGCCTTTGCGTCCTTTAGGTTCTAATGAAAGAAATGGAAATGCGAAAAACCAGGCATCACCTAAGTCTGGAGAGAAGGCTCCAGGGTTTGGGAATATGAGTGCTGGAGGCTTTACGTCTATTAACACCTCTACAACCACGAATACAGCCCCGAGACCTGCCGTGAAAGCGCGAGTACTATCAGGAAACATGGAAGACAAATACGCAAACCTCTTCATTCAACCTAAGAACCGCCCAGAGCACCATCGCCCCCAACGGATCACGGGACCATTGCAGCCTACTTATAAGGATAAGAAGCCGCCACCAGCTCCCATGTTTAACACAATGGAGTCCGCCCCGATTGGATCGGCTAGTAACCCAATATCGGTTCCGGATGGCGCCCCAGTTTCCATATACAGTCAACCTGGTGTTTTTTCTACGTATGTCGAACCTAAGAAAGCAGCCGCTGATATTAAGGCCTTACTCGAAGGCTCCATAGAAGATGAGGAGGATAAGGGTGTAGTGGAAGAAGATGATGAAGACAAATCACATGTGGAAGGTCTCAGTGTTCGACTTCTACCCCATCAAGTAGAGGGAGTAGAGTGGATGAAAGGTCGCGAATTAGGTCCCGTCAAAAAGGGAAAAGTGCCAAAAGGTGGTCTTCTTGCAGACGACATGGGCTTAGGAAAGACTTTGCAGTCAATAGCGCTCATCCTAAGCAACCAGAAGCCAGCGGATAAGCACCCAGGAGTTGAGAAGACAACATTGGTTGTTGCGCCTTTGGCTCTTATCCGCCAATGGGAGGCAGAATTGAAGGAGAAGGTAGCCGAATCTCACAGGTTGAAGGTCCTCGTACATCATGGGCCCCAACGTACCAAGCGCTTTGAAGACCTCCGCCGATACGATGTAGTAATCACCACCTATCAGATACTCGTATCCGAGCATGGCCACACTACAGATACTCTTAAAACTGGTTGTTTCGGTCTGCATTGGTATCGTGTCATCTTAGATGAAGCACATACAATCAAGAACCGGAACGCCAAGGCCACAAAAGCCTGTTACGAACTTCGAAGCGTATATCGTTGGTGCTTGTCAGGTACACCGATGCAAAACAACTTGGATGAACTACAAAGTCTAGTGAAATTTCTTAGAATCAAGCCTTATGACGACCTTCGTGAGTGGAAGGAGCATTTCGAAATACCTATGAAGGGTGGTAAGGGCGAAGTAGCAATGCGCCGTCTTCACAGCCTGCTGCAGTGTTTTATGAAACGAAGAACCAAAGATATCCTAAAGAAAGATGGTGCTCTGAATACCAGGGGAAAGAAAACGAAAGGCGAAGAGGGTGAAGAGGGCGCAACATCAGACTTCAAGGTCACAGAGCGAAAAGTCGTAACAGTTGCGGCCGAGTTTACACCAGCAGAGAGGCGGTTCTACGACAGGCTGGAAAAGCGGACAGATAAGAGTATCGAGGCGATGATGAAAAGTAAGCTTAACTATGCCAGCGCATTGGTACTCCTCTTGCGCTTACGACAGGCCTGCGACCATCCAAAATTGGTTGAGGGCAAACTTGAAAAGGACAAGGATGCTCTATCTGAAGAAACAAAGCCGAAGAAGAACGAAGCCGACGTAGATGCCCTCGCGGATCTCCTTGGTGGACTAGACGTTGAGGCGAAACATTGCGATATCTGTGGTTGGGAGCTTGACCGTCAGAGCCGCCAGCCTGGTACAGATAAATGCAAAGCCTGTTATGAAGATCTAGAATACTTCAAGCACAACGAAGACGGAGGAGAATTAAAAGCACCAAAGACAAAAACGAGGAAAAAGAAGACCAAAGTCAAGAAGGTAGTGGTTGAAAAAGTTAAGACTGAGGTTGTCAAGAAGCGTAAACCTAGGAACCGTCGCGCAATCCTCGATAGCGACGAGGAAGAGGAAGATGCTGATTGGATTGTGTCTGGCGACGAACAAGGTCCGCTACGATTAGGAAAGGCGGGTGGTACGGATGACGAAAACGCCGAGGGTGAGGGCGAGACTATCAACTCAGATGATTCTGAAGAAGAGGAAACACAGGATGGTAGCCAGTTGGGCAGCTTTATTGTGGACGATGGGAAAGATACAAGCCCTGAGGAACTACGACGAGCTTGGGAGGAATCAGACACAGAAGAGGATGAATCCATATCAGTCATTCAATCAAAGATGCGCCGAACAAAACTCGAAGATAGCGAAGACGAGGAAAAAGACGGTGATGAAGAGGATGACGCGGATTCGGAATCGCAATCCGATTCCGAAGCTGATGACACGGGAATTTCCGAATCTGAACTCGAATCTGACTCGGAAGACGATGCCGTCTATTCTCGTTCTCGTCGAGAAAAGGAGAAGACTCCCCACGTGCTCGCGTCAGCCAAGATCCGCCAGCTCGTCACACTACTCCAGAAAGAAGTACACGAACACAAGTTTATCGTCTTCTCGCAGTTTACTAGCATGCTTGACCTAGTAGAGCCTTTCTTCCGCAAGGAGGGCATTAAGTACACGCGATACGATGGGAGCATGAAGAACGACGCGCGTGAAGAAGCGCTTAATAGTCTGCGCAATGATCCTGAGACGAGAGTGCTTCTTTGCTCGCTGAGGTGCGGTGCGCTGGGCCTCAACCTCACGGCGGCTAGCCGCGTCATAATTCTGGAGCCCTTCTGGAATCCGTTCGTCGAGGAGCAAGCTATCGACCGAGTACATCGGCTAACACAGAAAATCGACGTAGTCGTATATAAGTTGATAGTCGAGAACAGCGTCGAGCAACGAATTCTAGAACTGCAAGAAAAGAAACGGCTCCTCGCCGAGGCCACTATCGAAGGTGGAACCCGCAAGGAGAGCCTCAAACTCGGCCTCAAGGAGATGATAGATCTGTTCGGACATGTCGGCCGCGAGAGTGTGGGAGGCGCTAGTGAGAGGGGCAGCTACGCTGATGAAGAGAGCTTCAATAGTGTTGTTCACCAGGACGTCACGAGAACGCTTTCTAGCATGCGAAGTAAAGGTTCTAAGAAGTCGAGCAAGAATGAGAACTCGGTCTATGGTCGTCGGTGGTAAGGGAAGTATATATACGGATGACGCATACGCAAGATCCTAGGCGTTCTATGGGGTGCTCCTTTTCTAGCTGGCGGGCTGAGAATGCTGATATCTTGCCGCCTGCATGATTTGTGTGATTGTTAGGCGGATACGATAGGGTGTGCGCATGGGTTACGATGGTTCGGATGAGCTGATTCTCGTTCACGTTTGTTTAGAGTTACTGCGAATATATTTTCTCTTCGGTCCTCCTGCCTCTTTCCTAAAAGGCGTCGATGGAAAAGGAGGAGGGTCCGTATTAAATCCATGATGAATGAAACTAAAAGGCTTTTATTGATTATAGTTACAGTCAATTTTATCCAGGGACTTTGCATCATGATTAATCGTCTTATTAGCTGTCTGTCCTATGATTTGTAACGCCCAGGCACCGATCAGTCTAGACACCCTTACATGATGAATCTATCTATGTCTAGGTCCGGTACCTCCTAGTCTACTTACAAGCCGTATAGCCAACTTTTCAGATTCGAGTTTCATTGGGTAAGGTAATTAATTTATCAGTCCCCTTTCCTCAACGTGACCCCCTTTGATAAATCCCAATCACCGTTTCCATCGCCATCACCAAAGAAGTATTACTATCCCGATGTCAGTTCCGCTCCCTACTAAGACCGCGATGAACCGGTGCGTCGGCATCAGCCCGCGAGACGGACTCGTCGAGGTAAAACCTTAATACGTGATCGGGTATGGCGAGGTGTGTAGTCTGCTCGAACTCCTGCAGGCTTGTCAAGCGGAGCATCATCTCGAGGAGCGAGAGGGAGGTCTGGATGGCGCCGAAGGGCGATCGCTCAAGTAGGTCCTCGTCGAATTTCTCGGGGTTGGGGACGAGCGCTCCTGAATTGCGAGAAGATGATCGGGAGGGTGTGGATGCGATGCTCATCCGGTTGAGCTGCGTTACGAGATTTGAATCGGCGGATGGTCGGGTGCTGCTTTTTAATCGGCGGGGGTTGTTGTGGTTGAAATTTGAATGTTGGCGATCTTTTTCTGTTCTATAATCTTCTTCGTCCTCTTCCTCGGGCGTATGCTCGTCTTCATCGTCTGTTGTATCGTTGTCATCATCGCTGTCCACCTCGAAGACTTCGAGAGCAATCCATGCAGGGTCAAGGTCCTGCGGGAGTTTCCAAGAGTTTGTGGGTGTCCGTGTAATGAGCTTGGTTTCTAGGCTGAGTTGACGGTCTAGTTCGTATTGAGTGTCACCGTCTAGATTTTCATCAGAGATGGTACTCTCATCTGGGCCTTCAATGAAACGTTGTTGTTCCATTAGAGGCATGTCATGTTGTTGTCCTTGATTTGGGGGTATGGCCTTGACATCCCTTTTTAGTAGTAATACGGGACTACGGGAAGCGCCATCTTCGTTATTTATGTTCAAAATCCTCCCAACGTCCGCGTAGAACATTTTTGAAATTTGGTGGACCGGGATGAATTCCCGTATACCAGCACTGGAGACGCCTTCGTAAGAACTTGGCCGCGCATCGCCATCCTCAACCGTATGAACACGTCCATCGTCCAGGTCCTCCACGATTTGAATTTGGTACGCATAGCTTACAAACGAGGTGTTACGCCCCATGTTATTGCTCGCGCCGGGAACGTTATCCTCGAGTGGTATCCTACGGAGCCTGACACGGGCCTTGTGGATCACTTCCTGCCATACCGGTTTGCGTTGACCCTCTTCGATGCCATATGGCTCCGCCGGGTCTTCGGGAGAAGCATGGGCACGAAATAGCATGTAGACGGACAGTACAAAATCCGGACCAATCTGCATGGGTCTACCGGGATTGAGAATGTATTGAGTATCGCCAACATTCACAAGCATGCTAGCCTGTAACAACCGCGAGGGGGAAAATGCCGAGTGTTGGGTCTGAATACCCCCGATGGCAGACACCCAAAGGTTTATGAGAGGTATGGAATCATCAATATCCTCAATCAATTGCTTGATGTCGGTGATGATATTCTGGATTTCCATACGGCGCACAGACGCCGCAGCTGCGGAGCCCTTAGCCTTAGCATTTTGGTCTGCTAAGGCAGCAGCTTCAAGACGCTTCCCCAGAGAGTCAACATTGGCTCGCAGCTCCTGTGCTGTCTGTACTACAGCCTCCAAAGTCGAGTTTCCTCGAGCATAGCGAAACTCGATAGACTCAAGTATAGGGGAGATGAGCTATTGGAGCGGTCAGCCATTTGTTGATGAGGTCTAACACACGATAAAGGTAATATCGGTGAGCAGCCTACATTCGACGAGCCACTAGCTTAGACCAGATATATAAACTTACCTCGATCTTGCGAGCCAGCCGTCGTTGTAAGTGACTCAATTCAGCCCGGAGGGGATCATCGTCAACGGTCTAGATAGCATCATATTAGCTTGAGTACCTATCTAATAGTATGGTGAGGTGGAGATGCCAAATAAATGATAAAGTAATTTATACCTTAATTAATCTTGAACCTTGCTGGATAACATAGGTAGATGTTAGAGCAAGACAAGACCTAATGGCATAGTTGGTGGCGTGGTAGGATAACTTGGCTAGGAATGCATCCATGGCCGAGTTATTAGAGAGACTCTGGGGTCAAACGGCAGTTGTTAATTATTGTCTCGGTCCAATGTCTTGCTCCAACCAACATCCGCAGAAATATGCAAAAATATGCATGCATGAAAGAAAAAGAAAACTGTTTGGCCCCATGAAGGGCAACGAGCAAGAAATCGGTGCCCAACTTTGTAAGATCCTGCCTGGGTCAAAGTTGAGTTACACCTTAAGTACTAGGTAGATATCCGTGCTGGAATCGATAGTGGACATACAACTATACACCTAGGTAGTCCGGGTAGTATATACCTTAGGTTAGGTAGGTAGCCTAGGTGTGCATGAATTCACAGGCTGTAACTAGTAGAATTCAAAAATGAGCAGACCGCCTTGGGTACGTGGATGGCTAGTACGGAGCTAAGCTATGCCGTATAGGTAACAAACGGGATACTCAATTCTCAGTTAGCACATATTCTGGTACTTACTCAGCTACATAATTGGATTGTGAACTGTAGACCCAGTTAAATGTTGAGCACAAACTGGATTCTACAGTTTATTACTGACATCAAACCAATAGAGGTAAAGATACATAGATACATACCTAAGGCTCTCCGTCATTCGCGGGGCAAAAACCTCTCTCACCCCGCTAAACCTTGCATATTCTTCTTCGACTTCGCCGCAACCCAATTATCAAACATCCCATACCAGAATTTAGGCAGGGTCTCACGGTGAGTCAAAGTAGACGTTTGAGTCTGCCTTCCTGTCATTCATTACACACTTGGGGACCAGGGACCATATATCTTCATCTTCATCGTCATCTTCATCTTCAAGTTAGCGATAGCGCACAAAGTTCGCGGTCGCACAACTTCGAATTTCGACCTCGATACAATTCAGTTTTAGGTCTGCTTACCATAAACATCGACGCCGATACCTCCAAAAACTTTATAGAATACCCGACACTATGGCTGATCTCAACTCTTGGGAAGATGATCCTGCTGCCCAGGATGACAACTTATCAAGGCAGACTCAACAGATGAACCTCAATAACCAGCCTCAGAACCCCGCCGCACCATCATTCCGACCCGGCGCTGCTTCGTTCCAACCTACCGCCCAGTCTTTCCAGCCGGGCCAAGGTTACGGCGGTGGCTACGTTCCCAATTACCAGCAAGGCTACTATGGTGGTGGCCGGAACTACTACCCACAATATGGCGGCCCTCAAGGCGGTTATGGTCAATACGGTCAGGGATATGGGAATGTCTACGGACAAGGTGGATATAACCAAGGATACGGTATTGTCTACACCTCCAGACTAACTATCTCTGTTCTATTTTGTTCCTGTTTTGATATTGTGCTGACATTGGTAAGGGCAACAACAATATGCTCAATATCAACAGCAACCCCAGTCCCAGTCCCAACAGAAATCTAAGCAACAATCACAACAAGCGCAGACTGTTCCTACCATCGCTAAACGAGGCGACCAGAACACATCTGCTGCTACTCCTACACCCGCCCCTGCTGCCTCTTCCGACGCCCCTAAGCCTGTAGCTAAGCAAGAAGGAGGAACAAAAGTTCTAAGCATAGGCGGAGACCCCCCGAAGCCCAAGGCAGCCAAGGTCCTGTCCATTGGTGTTCCTGCACCGCCGAAAGATGAGCCCAAGCCCGAAAAGACCGATCAGGAGGCATCTGCCGACGCCGGTTCTAAAGTGACGGCAAATAAGGCCATTGAAAAGACTGGCGAGGCTACTAAGTCGACCAAGAGCTCAAGCGGGAAGACATCACCTACTCCCTCCTCTGGACGCTCAAGCCCCTCTAGGGCAAGCAAAGCAGCCGCCCGCGATGCTGATGCCGTTGCCAATGAACAGGTTGCCGACGTCGACGAGGAGACCCTAAAGGAAATCTACGGAAAGGAACACATCAACATTATTTTCATTGGTCACGTCGATGCCGGCAAGTCGACTCTCGGTGGTTCCATTCTATACGTAACTGGTATGGTCGATGAACGTACACTAGATAAATACAAGCGGGAAGCCAAGGATCTGGGCCGAGAAACATGGTATTTATCTTGGGCCCTCGATTTGACCAAAGAAGAACGATCGAAGGGAAAGACAGTCGAAGTCGGCAGAGGGTTTTTTGAAACAGAGAAGCGACGATATAGTATTTTAGATGCCCCCGGTCACAAGACGTATGTCCCGAGCATGATCGGAGGTGCCTCCCAAGCGGATATCGGCATCCTTGTCATCAGCGCGCGTAAAGGAGAGTATGAGACCGGCTTCGAAAAGGGCGGACAAACCCGGGAGCACGCTATGCTTGCCAAGACCCAAGGTGTTAACAAGCTTGTTGTTGTTATCAACAAGATGGACGATCCTACCGTCAACTGGTCCGAGGAGAGATACAAGGAATGTACGACAAAGCTAGCACAGTTCTTAAAGGGAACTGGCTACAACCTGAAAACCGACGTCTTCTTCATGCCCATCGCCGCTCAACAAACCATGGGTATCAAGGACCGCATTCCAAAAGATGTTTGCCCTTGGTACGATGGACCTTCTCTACTAGAATACCTCGATAACATGCAGGCCCTAGAACGCAAGACCAACGCGCCGTTCATGATGGCTATTAGCGGAAAGTATAGGGATATGGGCACCATGGTTGAAGGCAAGATTGAAGCCGGTGTTTGCAAGAAGGGTATGAGCTTGATCATGATGCCGAACAAGGAGAAGGTTGAAATTGCAGCTCTCTATGGCGAGACGGAAGATGAGATTCAACTTGCTCAATGCGGTGACCAGGTGCGAATACGACTTCGAGGTATTGAAGAGGATGATATCTCGGCTGGTTTCGTACTCTGCTCGCCGAAACGCTTGGTTCACAACGTATCGTCTTTTGAGGCCCAAATCAGGATTCTTGAGCTGAAGAGCATTCTTACTGCCGGCTTCAACTGTGTCTTGCACGTTCATTCCGCGGTCGAAGAAGTAACTTTTGCTGCATTATTACACAAGCTACAGAAGGGAACAGGCAGGAAGAGCAAGGTGCCGCCGACGCATGCGAAGAAGGGTGACAGCATAATCGCCAGGATGCAAGTTATTGGTGGAGCCGGTTCGGTCTGTGTAGAAAGGTTTGAAGATTACCCGCAAATGGGCCGTTTCACTTTGAGAGACCAAGTATGTTTTTACTTCCCATATTATATGTTTCCAACTGCTAACCAATCTACTCAGGGTCAAACCATTGCCATCGGCAAGATCACCAAGCTTATCACGGATGAGTCCGCTTAGAAGTCCAGACGTCCCAATGGTGAAGCCTGAGGAAAGCTACAAATGGATGTCGTCGTCACAAAGTGACTAGGAGCGAGGATTCGCTCGATGTAAGCCCCTGAAGGGCTTATGGATGGATGGCATAACACATTCATGGCGAATTGTTTAGAATCATTCTACGGGCATGAAGCGGCAAAATAGACTTAAATATGCTCAGTAAAAGCCACTCCCTCGGAAAAATAAAATAAAAGTGTCCTCCTTTGAATTTGATAGTGTGATGAAAAAATTCCGAGACTTTTGGTTACCCTTTGCCATGACGTAGCTGCTCCGGTGCTTTGCTTGGCTAACCTATTTCTCATCTTAAACTATACTTGGCGTGCTTCGTGCACATGTCTCTTTTCTGTGAATGGCTTTTTTTCGTCTGAAAATAGGGACCTGTATTTGCATCCGCGCGCGTATGTGCATGTCAGCTATTCTAGAAATATATTCAGTCTTGTAGTGATAATCTTAAGTCCGGTAGTAATTCCATAGCCCTCTTGATATCAACGTAAGCACAAGTGTAAGACCGGGTAATATGTATAATTAACGGGTATATTTTTCGATGGTGATACTTTTATCCTGTTATTTACTTTGACATGTCACCTATATTTTAGTAGAGAACGAGCTAGTTTCATATGATATTGGAACACTATAGAAGTCCTAAGAGAGATATGTATACTTCTACGGTCTTAGCTCAGCAATTATTTCCAGTCATTCGGAATCAGGGCTCTACCGGTATTTTTATAATGGCTAATTGGGAGCCGGCGAAATAGGGAGACAACCATCGTCGCTACTTAGTCCAAAGGGAAATGTGAATGTCTGGAATATTCCCGAGGTGTCTGGGACTACTATGACTCTACACGACGTCTCCCTCGGTTTCCGTGGAGGAAGGATTACACTTGATGACAACGAGTAACGGGTATTCTGGGGTGGTAGAAGGGGGAGGTGGTCAGCACTTAATCGTATCCATGGACGACGCTTACGACCGGTATAAGTGCATCATCGGGAGCTAGAGTATTACGTGACCGTCCCTTAGGGCTAGATCGAGAGCGTGTTGTCTTACCTGCAGCAAGATATTGTTGGGCACATGAATCGGTCATTGTCATTATTGACAAGCCTAGGCTCTCGGCTCCAAGGTTTGGCCTAACAGTAGGACTCACTCGGTTATCGATATTTTTTGCTTGGTACCTACCAGGCCATATGACCCGTAATTGAGAAGTTCTAAGGAGTTTTTTAACCGGCCTTCTTTCTACGCAATCTGCTGCTGCAGGTGAGCGGATGGGGAGCCGATGACGATGACACGCTTGAGACATGTGGGACCTCATCCAAGAATACTCCACTCCCCGTTGCCGTCGAGGACTCGAAATGTCGTGCATAGTCACCTCATGTACGGGCGCCTAAGGATCAATTCTATAGGGTCTAGGTTCTCTGTGCAGCATTGCTCTACTTTAACGTCATACCAGTCCTGTGCTTGTGGTGCATTCGGCAGAAGTGGAGGATGTTGTCGAGATCTAGCATGACGCGACTAAGTTACTGCAACAACACCCTAACCGGGACAGGGAAGTGCAGAGGAGTGGTATTAGAAAATGTTCTTCGATGTCCTTGAGTGGTATAGTTGTAGCACAGATGAGGTTCTTGCCGGGCAAGCTACTAGAAAAGGGGGTATACTATCATACTGCAAAGCGAGAACTTTTAAGGCTGAGTAGTTATAATTTTCTGGATTCTTGTCACAAAAACCTCGTAATACCAATATCGCTGTTCAATAAAGCGTCAATGATAGCTAAATTCCGGTAATACGAACAAGTAGATGACGCCGTAAGCCCCACGGTGGAAATAATATTGTAATAGCAATTGCCATGATAACACGTTGCACGCGGATAACCCTCTTCACAGCTTACTTTGAGGTTTAGCCAATGCAAGCTTCGATTTGAGAGTTTCTTCCGCCTCCTTCTCGATTCTACTCAGCAAAGCATCGCAAGTCGGGATATCATGGATAAGACCAATGACTTGTCCAGCAGTCCAGACCTATCATCCAACGTGATTAGCAATTCTCATTTTCTCAGTTTGCAAAAAGGAAAGTACTGCGTGTGACTTACGCCATATTCGGGATCACCATTTATGAAGACCTCCCGGCCTCGTTTGCCACTCACGTAAGGGGCAATTTCGGAAAATTCGCCCGTCTTACTCTCCTTTTCGATCTTGACGACCTGATCTGTGACCTTGTTGCGGTACAACCGGGTGGTATTGGTCCACCTGCGCATCACCAAGGCTGTGTCGGTCTCCTGGGCCTTGACGATCTCTTCCTTGATCTTCTGGTGGATGGGCGCTTCGACGGTGCACATGAAGCGAGTGCCCATGTTGATGCCTTCAGCACCAAGGCACAGCGCAGCTGCGAGGCCTTGGCCGTCGGCGAAACCTCCAGAAGCGATAAACGGCACCTTGAGCGTCTGACGCGCCTTGGTGAGTAAGATAAAGTTGGTGATGTCTGACTCGCCCACGTGTCTGCCCATCACGACGCGCGTTTTTAGTTATGCAAACGAGTAAAGGCCGTGATAATACGGCTTATTGGTTAAACTTACCCTGCGCATTCAAAACCATCTATGGAAAGAAAATCGACACCGAGCTTGATGGCGCTCTGTGCGTGCCTGATTGTGGTGCATTTGTGGAGGACTATGATGCCAGCGGCCTTCAGCTTGGAGATGACAGGGCCGGGGCTATTCCCAGCGGTTTCGACTATCTTGACGCCCTCGTCGATGACGACCTGGGCGTAGGCAGCATAGTCAGGGGGGACCAAAGCAGGCAGCAGTGTGATATTGACGCCGAAGGGGTTTTTGGTCATCTTTCTACACCGCCGAATTTCATTTCTCAAATCCTCGGGTGTCGGCTGGGTGAGAGCTGTGAGGATACCCAAGCCGCCCGCGTTCGACACGGCGGCGGCCAACTCAGCATATCCAACGTGCTGCATGCCACCTTGTACGACGGGAATCTTGATGCCCAGGCGGCGCGTCAGCTCGGTGTCGAAAGGCATCTTCGCGTCGTGACTGGCCGCCTTGTGATGGTTACAATAATTTAGTTATTTGATTTTATTTCTTGGGAACGCCACAATATGATAGAGAGCACTACGATTACGGTAGAGTAGGGGGAGAAGATGTGATGAAGAAGAAAACTTGATTGAAAGTTTAACAATGAAGCCTTGATGAAAGGCTTATATTATAAGAGAGTATGTTGTGTTTACTATGGAACAGCGAAGGAGTCTTGAAAGATGCCGAGGTAGACTATTCCCCGGACCCACTCTCTCGATCCAAGCCATCTTTATACATGAGTTATACACAAAGTACTTATGTATTGTTCATGACTTAAAAACTGGGAATGATGTAATCTAGTAATTCGAGTTTATCTTAGGTGCTTTTGTATCTATTCCCAAAATCAACGTTCGTATAGAATATTTAATGGAGTTATGATAGTAAAGCAAATCATATAACTAATCGGTAGGTAACCAGCAGTTTACTTCCGAGCCATACTAAAGACATTAAGTGTTAAATTATTGTTAGTGACTAAGTGTTGTTAAGTAGGGTAACTCAGGTTCTAATCAACCATTCGCTATTAGTATGATGACTTAACTAATAGTTACCTTGCGCGTCGGGATTTCCATCACTGCTCTCCAATCGGGCGAAAATAAAGTATGAAAAGGCAAGTATAAAAAATGCATCCAGAAGGACCCTCGGTAAACCCGGGCATGCATGTGCTGGCGCCCACGTGCAGGGGAAAACGGAATCCGGGGTTATCTGTGGCCGAACTTTAGAGTCCTAGAGTGGAGACGTCTTGGCTCTAGGTTAGCTCTTAGCTCTCAACTCTCAACAACCGGAATTCGTTCCTCTCCAATACAACCAATACAACCAATACAACACCTACCAATGCAACTTCTAAGTTAGGTGCATTCCTTCACCATCTTCCACACAGAATGTCTTCCAAAAGTTTGAACTTCAACGCAAAAAACATGATGGCCCGTCAGCTTTCTCAAATAAATCTCTACCCCCTCCTCAATCCCCTGGACTCGCCACATTAAACGACCTGTCGCCTCGTGATGTTATCCAATTGAAGACCTACTTCTATATTTAGCTCGATCACTTGTCGTCTGATACAAGCACACATGGCCCGGACAATTAAGCCCTTCCTTATTCTTATTACATCACCTGGACACTTCGACTCAACTTGTCAGCCATAGATCTTATACGCTAAATTTAAAAGACGACGTGCTAGATGGATTAGATGGACGGCGGGATGTTAGCCGGGTTGATGGATGTCAACGGGAACTACTCCTCAAATGCCGTGCCATTATCCGTCTGTCGTACTTACAGAGCGCTATTAGTATGTGGTCAGATTTCCCTTCTAGGGTTTCTGCTTCAAAACACCATTCCTGTGGTCTGCTGCTTTCTTGAGGACGCATCTAAACGTCGCTCCTCGGCATAAACGATACCTATACGGCTTGTTGAATTTTAACGGTTACTCGACGTATAGCTCCGACGGGACGGCGGAAGCAGCATGCTCTAATCCGAATATGACATATCTTCGCGTGTTTCTTGTTTCCGACTGTTGGTAACCTTCGTAGCTCGATAGTGCCCAAACCTGATGGTTCGAGAATCAGTGCAAAGGACGTTTCCATCCGGATCTTCAACGGCTAGGATAAGCTGGGTAGCTATGCACGATCCAACTACCATGGCGATACCCGTTAGTCAAATTAGTCAACTTCACTTTCTTTTTTTTTTTTTTTTTTTTTTTTTTTTTTTTCGTAAGGCAGGAAAGTCATTACCCGTGCGCCGCCACGCCAACCTCTACCACGCAGGATCATGCACAAACCATTGGCCATTTTCGTTAGTAATCACCGGCTTCTTATAAGCTGTTCTGACGGTACGTCGATCTGCTGCTGATTGTTTTCAGTCCTATTCGCCAAGTTTCCGAGTACCTCCTCTGGTACTTTACCTGTGTACTAGATAACCTCAAAACCAATGGTCAGTATGCGCTCAGCCTACTCTCCATACCCTTGCAGCCGAACACTATTGTGCCTGGATAAGGCGAACGTTAGTGACGGATCTACACATGGATGCAGCCCTCCACATCGGCATGGAATGTATGTCTACTCTTTGCAGGCCTCACCAAGTTTCTCGGCCGAGCCATCAGTCTGGACTTGGTATGTATGATATCGGGCTTCTGCATTCATTCTAGCACGACGTCCTTCCACGTTGCCCTGAATCCGACGATCCATACTGGCGGGTCCGATAATCAACAGTTACACGTCTCATGCTCCCCGACGTGCATACAAACTACCATGTAGTCGGACAAGGTTGCCTGTTTATCAAGGCGGAGACGCGCAGCAAAACTGGACTACGGGAGGCTAGCGCACGAAAAGGATACCGTAGAGCATACGCTTGTCTTATCTGATTCCACACATATGGGAGAATATCGTGGTTTGTGGTCAAGTTAGTCTCCAGCGGCATCGCGAAACTACTGCTCGCGTTCGCTTGCTTGGACCCTAGACTACACCTGTTGAGATTCGGCACTTAATCCCTGTTGCTCTGAAGTCTCGGCAAAGAAACCAGGATGTATCTTACTTGAATACCTGGTTCACAGCCATCTTAGAAGCGTAGGGCCGAGTCTCGCGGACGGTAAGTTACGGCTAACCATTCCTAATCACAAATATGGCCCAACGCTTCGTGACCTCCCCACGGTCCGCTCTCCGCACGGAACCTAGTAAATCAGTTCTCCTTACCGCACATTGATTTTACCAGTCAAAGTTGTTTAGTACATTTCTTCGACCCACTATGACATGTGCCTGGCCGAAAAGGAGAAGACCAAGGCATTGATCATGGGCGTTTAGAATCAGCCCGGGAAACTAATCATCTATTTGGTGTCGTTTCTACTCATATTCTGGATACCTATACATACAGTAAGGCGTTTTCATAAAAGGCTTAAGCGAGAACCAATAGCTCGACGCACCATCCAGCCCGGTTCGTGCCTAACTAGTTACCGAATACCCGGCCCAACAGAACGGTGAGAAAAGAACGTGACCCCCCAACAGGCTACTTCTCTATACCCAAGTTGGGCTTCTCAGACGAGATGCCGTGTTATACTGCGGCTGTCGCTATGTCACCGGCCGTCCCTCGATTATTTCGTGCGCTTGTGTTTAGCTCATCCAATCAAAATCGCATGTTCCGATCAATTGGGTCGAAACTTGATACAGGGTCCCTAGCAAAAAAAAGGGGAAAATAGAGCAAACATTAACAATAACAGCAAGCAAGAAAAAACCAATGCAGTGAATGTCGTTTGAAGGCTGTCATTGTTGCGTCAGAAAACCAATGCTTCAACTCAGGCTGAAAACCACATGGCTGATCCAAACCCGCGCGTCTTCTCTGTAAGCATAGACGTGTAGTCGGTCTCGGATACATATTTGATAGAATTATACGTCGAGTCGGGGCTGTACTCCAATAGTACAGGTACGCCTTAAGACTCGGAGAATTTTCTCTTATTGATCACAAATGCCAGAATGTCGCTACGGCGGCAGCTGTCCGTCGTGGCGCGGCTCAACCACGTTGTTGGGTCTGAATCATCACGCAATAACCAAGGCTCACCTGCTCCAGGCCTGCTCCGGGCCGTAGTATTCTTAACACATGGTTCAGGGGAGCTTTATATGCCATGTGATTGGTCACAAATCTGCTCTCTTAGGGCTCGGGTAGAAACAGATCCCTCCTTAGGTATACCTTAGGAGGTAGGTAGACAAGAGCTGGCCAGCCACCCAGCACTTGATTGTCATACAGCCGCGTAATAAGATGTGCATATTATCTATCGCACTTATGCATTATTACCTATACTCCGCACGTATCGATTTCTTACGACAGCTCAGTGCGACTCGTTCAACATAATATCTCCGAACTGGGGGGAAGAGTGGTATGACGATTGGCCTGCTACGTCAAGTTTGACAACAATACATCAGCTATCTGCCCTGTGTTCCTTGTTCGCATGGTCCGCGAGGACCTCGCAGAAAAGCTGTCACAAGCTGCGGTTCTCAAGGCCCCGCCACCCAACCTTGGGCTTGTAGTGGTACGGTATTCCAACCCATTCTTTTCCCGTCTATCTCGTTTCAAAATCTACCTGGGTAGACCTTTTTTTTTATTATTATTATTATCCCGTATCGTGTATAGGGTATGCGTGTTATCGTCAACCCGCATCTACGTTTCACGTATTAGATACACATACACCCCATCTTATTTTTATCAATCTCCTCGACAACAAACCCTAGGTACCTACTCAACTAGCCTAGCCTGTATAGGGCATGTATCAATCTTCATCATGTTACTTCCTAGGCTTCCTCTTGGTTTCTTTACCTACCTACAGTTACTGCCATGTTCGAGAACAGAATTCTCTTATTACCCGAAGTATCGGGAGTACACAGCTACATCTATCCCAAAGCGTTCTGTTATGAGGTAAGATACAGTGGTGAGGCTGATGTAGGAAGAAATATACCAGGTAGAGAAGTGAGGAGAGGTGAAGTAAGAAAAGGAAAACGAGAAAAAGCAATCCTTCAACAACCCACTTGGATACTAATGTTTGCTTCCAAGGTTTCCCACCCAGACTTGTTGACCCTAGTAAGCAACCGGTAAAGATTGAAAAAAGGAATTAGTATGATCACTTGTAACTTATATCGGCGATGAGAGTTGTCGTTTATCTCCTACCTCATCCTCCTCTTCCACCACATCAACGCCTCTCTGGAGCTGAACCTGTCACCCACCCACCACGTACACATACACGATGCATGATGCCGCCGCCTCTGCCGAATGATTCCCCTTCCATAGCCGTACAGTACCGTTGCGCAAACAGCTGGGCGGTCGCTAACTAATACTTTTCTGCCACATCATCCACTGCCTCTTCACCACTCGTAATTCTAATTTCTACTTGCTCTTTCCTTGATGCCTATACGCGTACGTAGCTCATATACTTCGCCCATGCTGCTGGCCGTGTCTCTCCTTTCCCAATCGAGAAAACACGAGGACGCCAGTTCTGGCTCGAATATATAAGGTATTGACGTAGCCCTACTTTTCACATAGTCTAGAGCGCTAGTTTCTTTGATATATATCATACAAACACACCTTGGCCAAATACTTCTGCTATCGTACAAGTCCTCTCTACCCGAAACATCGGCTTATACCATTCTTTTACGCGAATATATCCAAGCATCATGCCGTCCTCACAGCAAGCCTCGAACACACCATGGCAAGACCGCCTAGCAGGTGGGCCACCATATCTTATTATTACAACCTTATAGAGAAGTATGACTAACGCACTGGATCAGAGGTCTGCCGCGAGTACCAGATACAAGCTCCTCACTTTCAAATCGTATCAGACCGACGTGGTGAGCCCTTCTTCCTCTTCCTCTTCCCCTTCTGCATTTACATTAGCTCTTGTCGGCAGTTGCTGATCAGTTCATCTTGGATGGTTAGGTGGACGTACTGCCTGGTCTAGTATAGTTACCGTCTACGGCAAGCGAATCGAAGCGCGATACTGGTACGACGGAAGAAACATCACCAATGCTAGAGAAGATGCCGCGGAAGCGGCCTTGAACTGGCTTTCGAACCAGGCGAACCTGTCAAATAGTTGGTAAACGGCCCACCGGGAAGATAACCGACTACGAATTTGTTTGACATATAGGGTCTCCGATTGATATGCGTGGCTCCTATTCTCGCTCTCCTTCCGTATTTACGCGATTGATTCACTTTCAACATACCCTATTCACCCCGAACAGCAATGCTTGAATTTTTGGGGTTGTGTCCCCCTCGCTTTACGAACATGAACTTCCTTTTTTGTACGATATTGGCAAATCGGAGT
This sequence comes from Daldinia eschscholtzii, assembly GCA_037126485.1. NCBI lineage: Eukaryota > Fungi > Ascomycota > Sordariomycetes > Xylariales > Hypoxylaceae > Daldinia > Daldinia eschscholtzii. The sequence goes on from JBANMG010000002.1 coordinate 2,470,302, forward strand.
TTGGGAAAGGATCTGGCAGCCCCACGGCAAAGGACATACGAGAAAGAAGGAAAAGAGAAAAACAGGAAGAGAAGGGGAGAGAGCAATTACATCAGCATTCTATGGATTCGGCGTAGGTTCCTACATGATTGATTGGTTTCCAATGGGACACAACTTTGGAGGTTTTACATAGCATCTTTTTGTCCGCCACGACCAATTTTCAGGTAGCGAGGGCGCGTTTTACAGTACGGCAGCGGGGGATCATCACCAGGAAAGGGTTTCAAAATACAGGGATTATTCGGAGGGGCCAGGCGCAGGACTTCGTTTTTCTTTCTGGGTCCGTTTTGTTCGCTTCTCGAAGAAGCCAACACTTGCGAGGGATCGTGTTGGATTTTCTCTCTTACCATATCTTCGTTTCAACTGCTCCAACGCGACCTTTTCTGAAGTGACTACGGAACAGGACGGGATGAGGAAGAGGGAAAGAAAAAAAACAAGAAAAGAAAAGAAAAAGACGGTGGTCCCCGTGAAACCAACTATCGATAGACACATCGCTCGACCGGTGTTCTATCAGAAGTCGTGGACTTATGCCACCTACTAATTACAAGGATGAGATTTTTTTTTTTTTTTTTTGATTTTTTTTTTGTTGGGGGCTCATCTTAGCTAGGGAACGACTTGAGACATTGCGCGCGAAAGAGCGAGGGAAATAAAAGAAAACCATAAAAAAAAAATCCAAAAAAGAAAAGTAACGATAACGGGTCCAACTAGAGAGAGAGGCCGCGGAGAGGAAGGGGAAGTTCGGATAGGATGCGATCATTTGATCAAGGAGTAATGAAAGTAATGAATGATGTCGATCTCCTAAGCTCAAGCCTAGTTTTCTTGTTATCGTTACTTTTCCATTCTTCCTTTTTTTAACGGAACCCGAGAAAAAAAAGGATAAATATCTGATATACCCAAAATATGCTTTTCTATTCCGATGACGTGATGCCAACACTTCGGTTGAGCTTCTCGAAACGTTTTATTTATTTATTTTTTCTCTCTCTTTTTTGTATCGAGGCGTCGTGCGTGTCCATGTTCCTGCTTACTGTAGCATGCGCATGCATGCACTCCTGAAATTCGTCTGATGAGAAATACAAAAAAGAATGCGCGATACTACGCCAGCCAGGGGGGGAGGGACAAGGCGTAGGCTAGCCAGCTTTAGGTTGCCCTACATCTTAATAAATCTGCTACCCCATGAACCCTATCATCGTGGAGTAATCGTGTATGTACATTGTATACCTATAAGTGTACTTATATACCTAGGTAAGGTAGTCTTATATGGACCTGAGTATAATACCATGTTCCTACATGCATCATCTACTTGGTGAAATGGTATACCTACCACGGCTTCCGTGCCGATGTTCGGGAGGAATACGAAGGTGTAGGTAAGCATGATAATTCCACTAGCATATTCATTTTTCGATGGGTTTCGGCCGCAGATATCCATCGTCAGCTTATATACATACAAACCTACCTACCTTACATACCGGTATGTAGGTATGTTAGGGTAAGGTAGTTAGCGATGGAGAGATATTACCACAATATACTACCTCACGGTTTCAAGCAGAGTCAGCTGCTCCATTATATTACGCCATCGCGCGGATCTGCTTTCAAGCCGAACCGGCGAGTAACCTCAGATTGCAAGCCTCACGAACTCCGGCGACCCAACTCTCGACCGGTGAGCTCCACAAGCATTTTTTATCAGCTCGCATGAGATAGCTATCACCTGCGACTTCGTATGGGTCATACGACCCAGGTTGCTTTCGTTCACGGAAATGGCATCCGAAGGATGGGTAAATTCTGAGACATGGTGAGCTCAGAGGCGCCGAGGCGGCGCAGCCCAAGCAATGCCTTAGGCGTGGTAATAGTCAATGGGTTCAAGACATGATACAGGTATGTCTGTCTGTCTGTGTTATAGTAGTTAATGTCCTACATAGTTACCTAACCTGGGCGTCTCGATTTCTTTTCTAATTTTTGAAGGCGTCCTCACATAGAGAGACACGTCTCCACCGGTGAACAGGCACCAGCATGACATGAAGAAGAGGCGTTTCGTTTCCCAAGGGGAGAGGTTTCCCATCCTGAGGGCATTTCCAGAAAGATCATGTCCTTACTTCAACCCTGTTCGCTTGCGGGCTGAAAAAACAAATCCTTCCCTCAGGCTGCTTGCTGTATGTATAAATACCCGCATAATCGACGTGGACATGGTGGGGTCAAGCCAAAAGGCATGCTAACCCTATTACAATCCAGCCCAGCCCGTCTATGACCCGCGTGGGGGAAAGCGAAGACTGGGGGGGAGGAAGGGGGGATTCGGAGTGGATGTGACGTGACAGGAAAAGACGATGTTTAGTTAATTCCCACTGGAATAGTTCTAGATTTGATAGAATATGGATAGAAAAAGATATGTTTAATAGAAATGAGAAAAAAAGAGGTGAAAGAGAAAAGGAAGAAAAAGGGAAATTAGATAACTAAAAAAAAAGAAAGAAAATTAAGCATAATTATCATAGTAAAAAGGAATATGCGAGATCGTCCAATTGAAAAAAGATGCTGCAGAGGAAAAGTGAGATATCATAAAGATGTACTAAGTACTGGTTAAGTAATAATATGTGGCTTGAAAGAGTATCATGAGAGGGATGTGGCAGTGCTATTCCCCACTAACGATAAACCCCTCCATCAAGTTGATAAGCTTTAGAGAGATATGGAGGTACATCAAGTGGTCTGTGCTCCGGATTAACTTGTGCACCAGGATGTTGCCGAATCGCATTTATCAGATAATCCAACATTTCCATTTTTTGCTGTAGCATCAACTAACCTAACATCGACGAACATCGCATTGGGGACGAAGAGGGACGAGGAAGAGGCATTGAAAGCAGGAATTAGGTTCGCAGTCGATGCACCTACCTGCAAAATAAAATTAAATAAAATAAATCGCCCATTATGTCTTGCAAATTGACTCCTTGGGGCGCTGCTGGTGTTGTCCGAAATCTGAGCGTACGAACACGACGAACACCCACGATACCTTTTCAAATAGCCACCCGTTCTGAACCACAACAGCTAGCACATAAGACGCCATTTATAATAACGAGGAGAGGATTCAGCGATGATACTACGACGAATATAACAACCGCATCCCCGGACCAACCGCCGCCAGAAAATGCTTACGTGCCCAAGCCCCCCGAGCACTTCGCGCCGAACTTCCTCAACGCTGACGCTATAGCCGCGCTGGAGAAGGCTGCTGCTGGCAAATCCCTCGACGACGATGGTACTGAGGGTCTACTATTCGACATGCCCGACAGAGTCGGCAAGCAGGAAAAACTGCAGAACAGATATCATCCCGTAGTAGAGCAGGTCACAAAGCTCCTCATGAAGAACGGGAAGTTAGCTCAGGCGCAGAGGGTATGTCAAATATACCCCCTTTCATTCTTTCTTATCTTGCTTCCTCCCCGCCCCTCAAATTAGTCTCCATGACGAGAGAGAGAGAGAGAAAGAGAGAGAAGATGGGATGAATTAAAACTAACGTAATTCTAACTCAAATAGAACATGGCCATGATCCTAAATTACCTACGAACGAGCCCCGCGCCCAAAGTCTCCCCCCTCCGACCCCTCCTCCCCGGCTCCCCTCCCCCAGACCAGCTACCCCTGAACCCGCTGCTCTACCTAACCCTCGCCATCGACTCCGTCGCGCCCCTCATACGCATCCGCAGCTTAAGCGGCGCCGCCGGCGGTGGTCGCGCGCTCGAGCTGCCGCAGCCCATGGCCGCGCGCGCGCCGCCGCATCGCCGTCATGTGGATCATGGACGCCGTCCGGCGCAAGCGGTCCGCGGGCTCCGGTAGGGCCCAGTTCGCGACCAAGTTCGCGCAGGAGCTCATCTCGGTCGTCGAGGGCAAATCCACCGTCTGGGAGAAGAGGAATAATATTCATAAGCTGGGTACCGCGGCGCGTGCGAATCTTACGCATCATGCCGTGGTGGGGAAGAAGGGGAATAAGCGTTAAGATACTGCGGTGCGTGGAGTACGGATCGTTACGCGTGGATCTCGGGATGATTGTTATAACGGCCCGAGAGGGGATAAGGGGAGAGAATACGGCAGCTAGAGAACCTACCCAGAGCTGTTCCTAGTCGGATATCCTAGTTATGGAAATATATACACACGTATATATACCTACGTAAGTAGCTGGGTGGGTTAGCTGCGACGATGCATGTACCGCCTATGTACGCGTCTATGTATGATACAAAATAAAAATTTATGTACAAAGACGATATCCTCTGCAGATTGCACGTTTCCTCAGCGAGGGGCCTATTCCGGTGTAAAAATGAGAAAAAGGTTATTTCAACAATTTGTGGTTTTGACCTTAATCGAGCTATATAGTTCTTGGCTCGATTTTGAAAGGAGAAAGGTGCCTTTGGGTAGACTCCAAGTCGAGACACTAAAGGCTTAATATGCTTCGAACTGGAAAAGGGACATTGGCAAATAGAGACAAGACTAGGGATAAGTCACTATAAGCAGGTAGTTTATTGTTTCTTCTCACCGCTCTGCTCCTAACCATAGCTATGCTATGGTTAGAGCACAATAAGTAGCACCTACTTCTAAAACTCCTCACCCACTCTATTTTCAGAGAGTTTAGTTCATCGTGCGCAAAATAAAATTTTCTATATTATTATTTATATCCCTCGCAAGAAGTTGGGAAATAGGACCGGAATTAAACTTTCAAAGCCCTTAAGACATATTCAGACACGGCAGAGAACAGTTCTTCCCTTTGCTATAAACACTAGACGCCCACATTGCTTGACCTTTTTTTCATTTGTTTCTTCTATACACGCGTATACATGTCTTAGGTACATAGTCGTCTCCTTAGGAACCGTAGTCCAGGAGCTTATTTCAAGTTCAGCCCTCTCCCTGGCGTTGGTGTTGATACCGGTGTACTAGGAACAAGGGCACTAGGCTTCTTTGACGGCGTCGTGGGCCCGTCTACCGGGGGCGTATCCGTTCTAGAGACGGTGCCGTTTGAATTTATTTTAGCTGGAGGCTTGAAATTGGAGGCAACGCCCTTCGCATAAATCTCCTGGAGCATAGTATCAAGAACGCCGGCCTCATTAAACTCCTGATACTTCCGGTATAGTTTTAATGCAGTCCTAGCATCCTCGATGGAGTCATGCGTACTCTGCTGGATATCTTCTTTCAGGAGCGTATGTGCCAGGAACTGCAAGCTGAGTTTCCGGAGGCGCTCCTTGATGAAAAATAGGTCGCTCGTGTCGATCACTTGTGCTTTTGGCACGTGGATATTGATTACCCGGAAATCTTGTTTTAGGCCGTGGCCCAGGAATTTACACCCGAGGTTCAAGAGAATCCAAATTTTCTTATACGCAATCTTCAAAGGGACAAGGTTATGTCCTTTCTGTTGCGCCATTGTTATATCTAAATCCTCGGCGGTGATTCCAGAGTAAGAGGTCAAGTAGTCGACGACCTTCTCCTTGATCGTGATATAATCATCAATAAACGGTACCCCTTCGTCCATGCCACTACCTCGGACGATAGAAGTTCTTGCTAAAGCGTGTACGGTCGGCCGTATGATCTTTGAATCACCGTCTGAATGCATTTCGACTTCTGGCTGTGAAATTTTCACAAATTCTGTGTCAATAGCAACAATTGTATCTGGCCCAGCCGGCTCAGTTTGTCGATCCAAAGTTCGGTAAGTTTTATCCGGCCGATCAGCCCTGAAATACTTATTAGTACGGTTTTCGTCTCGGCAGGTTATGGACATACTGAAGATCTAGATACAGTAACCTGGAATCTAAATTCTGCTTCCAGGTGGAATCAAGCTGATTATTGGCGGATTTAATTTGATACGTGATGACGGACGGCGTCTTCCACGACGTATTGAACGTAAGTGCTTCCTGAGGGGGGATGGGTTTGACATAGAAGTCATTGAAGAGGTACCACTGACTTTGGTCCGGAGCCGTCGGTGCAGAATGTGCGACTAGGCTCGCGCATTAGATTCTGTCTAACAATTCGATCAGAAGTAGAAACTTACTATTTGCCATGGCCACGAGATGTGATCTCTGTTGTTGGCCGCCCTCGATATTAACGGCAAGTCCGGTTAACGAATACACCGTAATATTGTGAATACCCCTCATCAAATGTAGCTTCAAGTCTTCACCCTCGTAACAGAAGAATTGGCCGTTGTCCACTATGACACCAATCTCTTCCGGTAACCAACCAGGTGTAGCCCAAAGCCGCCGATGCTCATTGTTATTAATTGCGGTTGTAAGCATCAAAACACTGGGTATTCTATGTATCGTCTTCCGGGTAGCCAATGTCTGGTACCTGTGACAGTTATTGCACCAACCTTTGTTGGTAGTCTCCCTCTCTACACTCATCTTTAATACTTGCGAAAAGGTCGTTCCTCGTATCCTTGGATTCCTATGCCCGGATTTCTGGGAAAATAAGCTTATGCGATGTGCTTTCGGGGGACAAACTGGACTCACATTCTGAGGATATAATAACTCATTCACCATAGTATGGTCGGCTTTCGTAGTTTCGCTGCGACAGTTCATACATCTGATGGAGCTAGTTGCAGATGTTTGAAAGAGCTGGAATCGACAATTAGCAGCAGTCATATTTCGGAAGCCTTAAATTGGATTTACCTCTTCAAGTACACCAGGGCGCGGGGACTCCGCGCTATGAATATGGGAATTTTGAACCATTAAACTATAGTTCTGGGTCATTTGTCTAAGTAGAAATCGAGCCAACTGCTGGAGCATAACGGTCCGTGAGGCGTGAGGTTCTTCCTCAAGTAAACCCAGCTTGCCCGCTAGCCAAGTTCGTTAGCGAGTCGTCAGGAGGCATATAAATAATGGTAACTTACCTTCAGGATGGTAACTAAGGGTTTTAGTGAAATTAGATGCTTGGCAGGCTTCTCCTTCTGCCTTATGAAGCATATCAAAGAGAAATCCTAACTCGCAGAGAAGACATAAATCATCGACGCAAGCCGTCGCTGCGTGTTGAAGGGCAATATTTCGAATCAAAGGGGTATAATGCATCACTTGCAGTAGCGAATTTGCATAGGCGTTAACAATATGGTTTTGTAAACCCGAATACTGCGTTTTGTTGAAATAACTAGCCTCTCTATCAGTATATGTGTTCCACAGGAGTGGTCAAGTCCAACTAACCCGAAATCGAAATCGTCAATTCCGAATTTACTATACTTGATTTCAATATTTTGATATAAGTCGGGGACTTCGATCTTTAAGCTTTCGAGCTTATTATCTTGTAAAGTCTGCGGGATGTCGGGTACGACCTCTTCAGGGGCCGGTGTCCCAGCCGGGGACTTGGCCGCTTCTCTGGCCTTCTCGCTGAGGAATTTTGGTGGCTTCAGGGAGCTCTGGGCGTTCTCGATATTTCGAGTATCTTCAACTTGATTCCTCCGTAAAGGTCGAGTATTCTTACCAAAGTAGCCCCAATCTCTCTCTTGGAGCGTTGCCAAGAACTGCGCATCGATTTTGACAGGAGGGGCACCGACCTCCGTTACCATGTTGCTTGGCCATGCCGACAGCAATACTTCTCTATAGTAAGGCATGCCGACTGCGCTCAAGGGACTGATATTCTGTCAACAAATTAAATCATATATAGTGAGGCAACACTTACGTCTCGGGAGAATCAAACTCGATCCGGGGTCCCGTTCCGGAGTCGGCAGTTTCTATCGGGCTAGGAAACTCGGCAAAATGAATCTTACTTGGCGAGCCCCAGAGGTGGATGTAGCATTCGTTATCTGCGAGAGCAATGGCCTCCCCCGACGAGGCGATCTCTATCATTAAAAAGAAAGCTATATTATTCGCTTGACGAACGTTGCTAGTGTTAGGGTTCATAAGATCAACCACGTGCATCTGCCCAATCTGCGACATAACAATACTTGTTGTCGACATTCGAGGATGCATCCGTACATAAGCGGCCCCAGCCGGGAACGGGATTGGGGACATGGACACCATGTTCTTTAGATCGAAGACGTTGACGAATGGGTCCGGCATGTAGTTACCACCATGCCTCAGAGAATATCCACAGGTAACGATGAAATCATGCTGCGCATCCATATCGTTAATTGCGGCCGTGTGGGCGTTCCATATCTTGATAACCTGGAAGCTGACGGGATCGATTATATGAACGGCGCCATTAGAAGTGGCTGCACATATATAGCGGCTTCTTCTCATGATCGTATACTTATGTTCCGTTGATAACTGATAAGATGGTTAGTAGCAGCACTCTCTCAAGTAGTATTACCGATTAAATCATACTTGTTTGGTTATCTCTCCCTTATTCACGTCAACTACGAACATTTTTTCCTGTTCGCCTGCGACTAGTATCTCAGCAGTGCCCTTTGATGTGAAGCTCATACATCGAAGTTCCTGCATCTCCTCATGCCTGCATTGCTTATAATTAGCATAGGCAGACAATCTTCTAGATTAGGAGCGACGGGGAAGAGTAAGAGATCCCACCTAATTGACCATAGAGGCGGACCTCTTCGCAATGCCATATGTACACCCCGGGAGCCCAGTGCTATAACACCCCTTTCGTTAAAGAGTATCTGCCGAACGGGCCCATCTTGAGAGGTATGGGCTTTGAAGGATGTGTATGGCTGCAGTTTTGTACCGTAAAAAGACGATACGCGACCCTATGGGAATCTATTAGCTTGGTTATATACGACGGGAACGTGGGATCGGATGATCGATCGTACATATTCGTTGCCGGTCCATAAGAGCTCCTGGCTCGTATCGAAAGCTAAGACGGTAACTGGTGTTGGCATGGCCCGGAGACCGGGTGGTGGGAAAGGTATGCGGTTAACCTATGGTTGTTGAATAGAGTCAGCCTTGTGTCTAACCAAGTTATCTCATTCAATAGCATTTTCAGCAGACTTAGCCCCTCCTCATGTAATTGTCAATTTCGCAAATCAGTTCAAGTTGTTAATAAGAAAGACTTGCCTCGTCCCAATCTCCGTCCATTTTGGCGGAATTGTCATCGTCGAACTAATCGCATTAGAAGATATATTCTATCGTCACCTCGAGAGATATAAGGGTGTCGAGTAACGTATAAAATATGAGGGGATGAAGAAAGAAGTTGACCAGTTATACATGTAATGGCAAGTCGTGTCGAAGCCCGTGTCAAGGTCCAAGGCATCCCACTTTGAATTTGCTGGGATTGCTGATTGGGGAACAGGGATTATTACCTAATGCTAGACTCAAACGTTTGTTTCTAGTAACTACCTTACCTAGGCTTTGACGTTATTCTAACTTAACTGTCCTGTCCCTTACCGTAAGTTCCCCACAGTATAGAACTGAAACCAGTCCACAGGTGACTAATTTATGCACATAAGCGTGAAGCATAAGGGTATCCTTGTCTTTATTCGATTCTGTGTAAATATTTTCTCGAATATATGAAAACTCCCATCAATAGGACACAAACACTGTCACTAAGGTCAACTTGGAAAAAAAAAAAAAAAAAAAAAAAAAGCAAACCATCTTTCTAATCAGACATCTAACGACTTCTTATTTGAACTCAAGCAATCCAACCGTAGTGACGAGACTTTTAGATATTGCGTCAAGGTTCGGGTGCTCACTCAAAGTCTAAACCCTTAAATCGTCATCTAGAAAGCTTAAGATGCTAAGCTTTCACCGCAGTTCTCAAAATAAATAATTTTTATATATAGAATGGTCATATGATAAATGCCATTCTTGCATCCCAATGCCATCCCATAAATTAGTTACTACGAGATCACTCATGTAATCAAATACTAAAAGTAATTCCTTTAAATTCTTTTATCCTAGTTAACTCTTCTTGTAAAAAAGAACTATCTAATTTAAATTGAACTCCTCCTCGATGGATCGTGCTCCACGAAAACGTATTTTTCTACGCCCTGGGCAATGGTTCGGTATCCCTCGCGTTCAATTTATACAACCAGCCCTTTTTTTGTCTGGCTTCGCGTTTGTCGTCTCGTCTTTTTTTCGCATCCGATGTATATTTGTGCAAGACCGACGGTAGTAATTCTCATTTCCACGGATTCGTCATTCCCTTCAAGAACAAATAAAAAGCCATGCCAGATGCTCAACTCCTAACTGATGACAGAAAACAAAAAGAGGATCGAAAATTAGGAAGAAAAAAGGTGCCGTGAAGCTTCTTGCTTTTAAACAACCGGTCCGGCCGCCTTGACGTCATCCGTAGCTTCTGATTCGTACTTCTTAAAGTTCTCGATGAACAATGCACCAAGCTTCTTCACTTCCTCGTTGAAACTGTCTGTGCCTGCGGTCCAAGCTTTCTTAGGGTTGAGTAGTTCCGAGGGTACTCCGGGGCACGACTTGGGTACCTGGAGGTTAAAGACATCGTAGGTCTCGTACTCGGTCTTCGCCAGCTCGCCGGAGTGGATGGCGTCTAAGATGGCACGCGTGTACTTGAGTGGGCAACGCTTGCCGCCGTGGACGTAACCTGCACCAACCCAGCCGGTGTTCAGGAGCCAGGCGTTGGCAGAGTGCTTTTCTATCTTGTCTGCTAGCATCTTCGCGTACCTCATAGGGTGCAGCGCTAGGAAGGGCTGAGCAAAGCATGATGAGAAAGTAGCTTGGGGTTCCGTTACACCGTCCTCGGTACCAGCCATCTTGGAGGTATAACCGGAAATGAAGTGGAACATGGTCTGTGCGCTGTTGAGCTTTGATATCGGCGGCAATACGCCACGAGCGTCGCAGGTTAATAGAACGATGTTGCTGGGGTGGTTTTCCGAGAGGCAGGGGATCTTGGCGTTGCTAATGTACTCAATGGGATAGGCACTAAAAAATTGTTAGTTTTACCGCGTTCATATAGTGTACTAACGAATCTAACTCACCATCGCGTGTTCTCGGTGAGAGTAGCGTCATCGTAGTCAACCTCTCGGGTATCTTGGTCGAAAACAACATTTTCAAGGACAGAGCCGAATCGGATAGCGTTGAAAATATCAGGTTCCTTCTCTGCGGAGAGACCGATACACTTCGCGTAGCAACCGCCCTCAATGTTGAAAACGCCGCGCTCGCTCCAGCAGTGCTCGTCGTCACCGATTAAAGCTCGGTTAGGATCGGCAGACAGGGTAGTCTTACCGGTTCCGGAAAGACCGAAGAAAAGCGTGACATCGCCATTCTTGCCTTCGTTTGCGGATGAGTGAAGGGTAAGTACGTTATGCTTGATGGGCATTTCATAGAATAATACGGTGAAGACACCCTTCTTCATCTCGCCAGCATACTCGGTACCGAGGATGACCATCTCCTTTTCGGCAAAGTTAATGGCCACTGAAGTTCCCGAGGTCATCCCTTCGGTATATCGATTAGCCGGGAAACTTCCCGCATTGTAAATCGTGTAGTCGGGGTGGAAATGTTCTAGCTCTTCCCGCGGAGGGCGGATGAGCATGTTGCGCATGAACAGAGCATGGTAGGCACGGGCGCAGATGACTCGAACTCGGATTCGGTATTTCTCATCCCAGCCTGCGTAGCCGTCGATGACATAAATCCTCGTTCGGGTGTTCAGGTAGTCAACAGCACGTTCGCGATTGATTTTCCACACCTAAATTGGGTTGAAGTAACCCCAATGTTAGCCATTCGTAATTTCATCGTAGGTCCACATCGCGATGAGGATAAATCCAACACGTGAATATCTTGTGGGGTTGAAAACATCCCGGCTTTGTGGAAGTGCGGATAGGCGGGGTGCAGGTTATTGCCGGATCTGGGCCGAACTGCCCGGGGTATGAAGCCTTGGATGACGCCAATGACAGGGGTCACCTCCAGCTCCACGGTCTAGGCCAGGCGACACGAGACTTCTCGAAAGGTAATGCCTATTCAAAACTAAATCTGGGCAATTGGGGTAACAACCAACCAAATACTCAATCTCACGAGTATTGAGGTTGACTGGGGAATCTGTGACGCAAAGAGGCCGTCATCGCCTCAGCAGGCAAAGGTGAAGGACAATAACCTCAACGCTGTGGAGTTTGCTGCTAGGGGGAGTGGTGTCCGTTGATGCGAAAGGGCACGGGTAGGGGATGAATGTGTATTTGTTGATGATATTTCAGCGTATAATGACGATGTAAGTAAATGTCTTACCTCAGGAGCCATTGGCTTGTTAACAGGTCCCCACCTAAAAAGAAGGTTAGTTATCATCTCATAATGCATATGGTAGACACGGATATCCTTACCAGATATCATTTTCTGATGACGGCTCTTTTACAATCCTCTTATCCGAAGGTGATCGGCCGGTCTTTGCGCCAGAGTAAGCCGTCAACGCGCCGCTCGACGCGATAGCAGAGCCCATCTCATAAACCTTCAATACCACATTAGTATACGTCGATGTTGGTCGCGTGACCTGGTTTGAGCGGCTATCTTACAAGTGCATCTTCATACAGGGCAGCAACAGAAGGGTTGGGAATCTATTGGCTTTGTTAGACTCATAGTTCCTAAAGGGCTTTAAAATTAAAGATGACTTACAATGGCAACTCTATCGTAGTCGATGTGTGCCTTCTCGTGCAGCTCCTCCTCTAATTTTGATGTTAGTGGACCAATGAACAAAGCACGAGCATGCAGTGCCGAATATTGAGTTTAAGCGACTTGACTCATACCTAGCTCTGTGTGCTCTCTTTCATGGTGGGGTCTACAAAGGGCAGATTAGCAAAGGGCTCTCTATTTATCGTGCAATCTCGGAATAGGGCTACTCACTCAACACCACCAGGGTGAAGGGCAGTCTTGTTGACTTTGTTGTTGGGAATCACTGAGACAGCACTGTTAGCTCTCTCTAACACAGTATACTCGGGAACAGCATGTTCTGCTCGTGTCCCTCGAGATTAACTTACTCTTGTGGTGCTGTAGAAGAGAATGGGTATGACCATGGGTAAGCTGCTGAGACTTTGGGCCCTTTACTGTGGGATCGGTGTAAGGAGAAGCGGTTCTGACAACTGGGTCGTTCATGGTTCTTAAGCTGGACAATTTTCGGGATAGGAGACAGTTATAAGAGCTGAAGGGACAATTGCAGCCGAGAACAAACGGGGAATATCGATATCTAATTTGATTAAACGGGGTATTGGACGAGACGCCGGCAATGCAGGTAGATTGAAGGTAACTTTTCGGTCTACTAGTCATGGCACGGACCCGAGGATATATAGGAGAGAAGGAAGAGGTGGAGATGGCGAAGTTCAAGCGAGACATTCCACTGGCCAGCAGTTTCGTTGTCATTGATTAGGCACTGAGGCACGAATTCAAACCGGAGCGGGCCACCCTGCATCATCGGGAAGGCGAGCTGAACAGGGCTTCTCTTTGTTTCTTGTCTCGGTAACCCTAGCATGGATGTTGTGGAGTGGCGGTTGCGTAGCGTGCGTGGTAGGGGGTTAAAGGGTAAGCCGTCAAAGATCTTGAACTAGGTAAGAGGTATGTCAGGTTATGTTTGGGTAAGGTCTAGGTGGATCGGCATCTCATAGGTGATGTTGTTTCTTTGGTGGTGTCATATGCAATTGACTTTCGTTCTATTCCGTTTTTTCCCTCAGCCTCTCTCCTGATCCTTGCAACCTCCTGTAATGTTCCTGCAACCTACTGCACCTATCAAAATCCCTACCAGGATTATAGCCTGTCGGCCTCGAGTTTACCCATCGTTTTCGTCGCTTGTACATCAAGATCTACATAACGCGATACACTTACTGTTGGTGAGTTTACCTATTTGTTCCGAGTAACTGAGACTCTACCGATCATTCCAGAAAATTATCTTGTCCATATTATTGTTACTTGCAGAATTGTAAAACATATGCACGAAAAAAAAATTCGAATCAGGGGGGGGAATAAAAGTTGGAGAAATGGAATCGGCAAAGGATGGCGGGGTACTAGTACGTACTTCCCCGTCTTTTCAACAGCCCCATAACAGGGCTAACAGCTAAAAGGATAGACCCGGGTACATGGGGCGAAGGAGGCCGGAATGTACAATGACGATGTACCTTTTAAGAGCCTCGGGAATCCATTATACATTGAAATCCAAGAATACCTATGTAAATGAAGTTACTCCAGAACTAATGTCTGCTAATGTCTACGAATGAAAAAATGACGTCTATATTAAAATAATCATTCTTAACATGTGTAGCCAAAAACGAAACACATAAAACTTTTCCCATTGTATAATTACATTCATATACTGAACAACTAACTAATACGTGTCTAAGTACCTAATCTAAGCTGTGTCATGTTATCAGGAGAAGGAAGTTATCGGTGAATATTCCTTATATTAGATTAGGTACGTATCGCAATGTAGCTATCACATGCCTTATCGGAGAATCGACGTAAAGCCCTTAACTTTCCGACGGTTTCACTCGAGGTCCTTAAGGCATTATGTAGGTAACTTCGTATACTTTATGAAAATTTTTCCAAATCTGTAGACTCATATTCAACCATTTAATGCCCTTGACACTTAGTTGCAGCTCACAGAAACGGGCTTCCTACTATCAGGAGGTCGTTGATAACGGCCCCTGCATGGAGATATACGTATAACACGAATAGCGATCCGACTTTTTCCATCCCGTTCAACCCTGCATGGGGAATCATTCGGGACTTGGGTAAGGTCTTTTTCAAGCCGCTAGGATCAGCGGTGTGACCAATTAGCAGACCGGGGCTCGACTTACACTGCGTAATCGACCTTGCATCGCATATCCGCATTCAACGTGGACTTCATAAATCTAGGCTCGTCCAGGAGGCTGATACGTATTACTATCTTGCCCCTTTCGTCCATTATCCATTACCGAAGTTCATCCCGTAATTGGGCTAGTTAAATTATAAGGTATTCCGATATCTTCCGTCTTTCTGGGGTATTCTGGGTCCTATGGGGTCTTATGCAAATAACTATCGTATCAAAGCCTCTAACCTAGAACCAAGGATTGATAAAAGATCAGATGGGTATTCTAGATTGGCTTCGTTGGCTCGTTACGTAAACCTTCGAACGTCTCAGCCACGATGGTTAGAGACGGCATCAAAATAATGTCTTTTAGTTGGTTTGTCCCACGTAATGGATGACACTTAATCTCCGAGTTACGAGAAAACTCAAACTGTCATGTGAGCTTGTGTATAGGTGTGCACGGTTCAGTATATCAGAATGCGATCATCTTAGAAGATACTTACGTCTAAGTTTCTATCTTCCAGCCGTCTAGGACTTAAAGGTACTATCTCTAAAAAAACAAAAACAAAAAAAACTAGGGTGATTAGTTGATAACGTTCCCTCAAATCAGCGTTAAGACGTTATGGATTGTTTTTCGTGAGGTCATCAAAACGCTAACAGGCGCTAACAATTTAGGGCCAAGTAACCCAATTCGTCTTGTTGCAGTAATAAAACATCATCGGACAGAACCGGGTAGATAGATGATAACATAATACAACGAGGGCTAGACCTAAACCCTGCCTTGGACCGTGGTCCAGATTTCCCCGGGAAATCAGTGGAGCTCCGTTCGGCCGGTTAAAAATACCAATACCAGATAACATACGGATCCGGTCCGACCCGCGGCTTGAACGTCATTTCCACCGAGGAACGCCGATCTTTCAATATCCCATACCATATCGTCGACCTGTTCCGTGACAGTGGCAACTTGATTGTGTGTGGTTGCAATAGGGACGGCAAGGAAAAAAAGATTACGCCACGGTTTATGTTTCGCGTTAGAAAGTTTAACCTTAGAAATAGACTGGGGGGAGTACGTGGTTTAATACACAGACATGGTTCTTCATAGGAATGCACCCCTAAGTGCTACGGAATGGGTAATGCGAGTCGCAGTAGCCACGATATGAGCATCTTATATTGTGTATTGACTCCTCGCGATCCATCCCTTCTAGAGCGCTGTCCAAGCCTTTAGTTTAAACCGTACCACTTTACCATTGCATGCGGTAAGGCAACGTCAATTGTTACCTATCTTCAATACTGTCGTGCTTAGGTTAGATGCGAATTAATACTATGATAGAACTTCGCCATGAAGCAAGTCCGTTATAATTTGAGGTGTGTAACTGACAAGAAACCTCATTGAATATAATGTTGAGTGGCTGATATGTTGATACAATAGCTCACAGAAGATAGCCATGCGGGACTCACTTACATCAATAACGAACATCCAGACAACCAGATATATTTCTTCAAACAGAAATTCCAATTCGAAGTAACTAGACTTAGATAAATTTGAATATTTTAGAATCAATGACATAGCCCTGAGTTAAAGACAGCTTACTTAGCTTGTTTTCAATGACTGACATGTGCCCCCATTCAGGCTGCTCAGATTGGTGCCGGTTGTGTAATTCCTGTCAGCCCACTTGTGCCAGCTGACGGAAAAGTGTTGCTCTTTACAACGACATGAGATCCACACATGCCTTGATAATCCAATCAGATCTTTGGATACTGGACATCTGAACCGTGGTATGCATTAAAGCAGAATACAAACGAAGTTGATCTTTGATTGGCTGCTATTCACGAACTCAACTGGATTATTCATCGAATAAGCTGCGTTTACGACTATTACAGGACGCCAACCTAAGTTCTTTTTGAGTGCCTGTCTAATAATGATATAAGTTCATATGTACTCATTTAGGTGATCTTAAGCACGGTCATTTAGGTATCGCGTCTCTTAATATTATCCTGATGACCCGACATGGATCAGAACCCGCCAACCCCTTCTGGCACTCCAGCGCCGTATGGTCATGCTTGCGTGAGCTGCGCGCAGTCCAAATGCAAATGCATTATTCGTCCAGTTGGAGGTCCTTGCGAAAGGTAGGCATATAGGTATTCATGCCGTGTTATCCTAGACAACATTGTTAATGCAGCTAGATGTCATCGGCTGAATAGAGAATGTCGTCCGGGAGAGTCGGTTCGGCGACGCAACCACAAACGGCCTGCCGTGGCCAAAACGAAGAAGACGGAGCGACTCGAGGAAAAGCTGGATGGATTGATATCACTTATCAAGACCGGTACATCGGACGGTTCAGCCATCGCATCCCCTCGGCCCTCAGCCTCCATGGTCATCTCTCCGCCTAATGGCGATGTCCAAACAGAACTCAACGGTCACATCTATAATCAAATCGATAGAGGTTCACTTTCCACTGCCTCTGGTATTAATACCCATAACATATCGAGCCATATTACAGATTCCGATCACATGACCTCATATGAACCCTCCTTGGCCGATGCAGAAGAATATCTTTCCAATTTCAAAACTTACAAATTAAAATATTTTCCATTTGTCAATATTACATCTAACATGACTGCTAATCAGCTCCGACAAGAGCGTCCATTCCTGTGGCTTTGCATAATGGCAATAGGTTCCAAGTCAACCTTACAGCAGCAGATTTTAGGTAGAAAAATACGGGAAACGGTAGCACAAGAGATGGTTATCAAATCCACAAAGAATATAGACCTCTTACTCGGTCTGCTAGCATTCATTGGATGGTATAACATCTTATTATCTAGAACCAAAACGATGCGTGCTGATACTCACTAGGGGCAACTACCAAATCCAACGAGAGCCTTTCCTGACACTTTTTACTCAACTTGCAGTGTCCTTGGTGTTTGACTTGGGACTCACCAAGCCGGTTTCTGAAGATCCTGAGTTGACTATATGTGGGAATAGGAAGTATTCAAGATCTTCTACTCATCGCACAATGGAAGAGCGCCGGGCTGTGCTTGGCTGCTTTCTGGCCACATCAATGTACGTTCACTATTCCCCATACGCGCCGAAATCATTAACTTACTATCTGCAGTGTATCTTCCGCTCTTCAGAAGATTGACGCGTTACGCTGGACATCGCATATGGATGATTGCCTTCAAAAGCTAGACGAAGAAAAAGAATGTTTGAATGATGTGATCCTTATTAAATCAGTACAGCTACAGCTGATAGTTGAAAACACCAACCAAAAAGCGGCGAGTGACGGAGTAACAGGATCCCTTTCTACTTACCTTGAAAGCGCCCACTCGCAGTTGCAAGATATTAAACTTATTATTTTAAGAGAGCATCAGAAACACGGTAAGTCACCATATCAACTAGCCCAACGCGTGTTACTAATAATGAGTAGAGGTACTATTTTTATACCTATATGGCGCCGAGTTAGAGATTACCCTTTCGCCATTTCTTCATGGCAAACCATTAACGTTCCAGCGCGAGACTATTGATGCGAGCCTTGCATCGATAAAAGCATGGTTTGGCGTCTTCTTTACAATAACACCAGATACTTATATTGGATTCCCGTCATCAATATTCTTGCAGCTCTTACGCTGCCTAGTCACACTTTACAGAATTAAGACAACGAGGAATCCGGCGTATATCGAAAATATTACTGGGGAGATGGACCCTGTTCTGATCTTAGAACGTGTCGTTAGCAACTTGGAGCAGGTGGAGATCCTTGCAGGTTTAGATAACAGTGGCATTCAAGAAAGCGACCTATTCTTTCGGGTCGCACTGATACTCCGGGCTCTACGATCTGGGTGGGAAGCAGAATTACACTCAAATGAACCTGAGCTCTCCAGTACTGCTCCGCCGCAGAATGTTGATGAGATTCCTTTCTCAGACTTCCTTGGGATGGATTTCTTGGACAACGACTGGCTTGCAGATTTCTATACTCCCCCGAACTAGCTATTTCTGGAGTACATACATTAAGGAATGGGTATGGGCAATATTGTTATCTAAATGATGGAGTTTCTCCATTGGATATCGGAGTCCTAATCGCCGACTCGCAGCCGTTAACTACGAATCTCGGTGTAACTTTTTCAGTGTGATAATAAGAGCGGGACGATTAGAATGTCCGTCTACGTTAGAAGACGTGCTTAATGAAGGTCTGGTTACAGAGCGGGTGGCGATCTAAGCATAGAAGTAATGGGATTCGAGCGTATGATTGGTGCGTCGGATTTCGATTTTCGGATTTGGATATCTGGACGATGAAATCCGAGGAAACCCCTTTGCGCCCTCCTATCAGTCCCAACCGTTCAATTTCGTGAAGTTTCTGCATGACTTATGTCATGAATTCCTGCGTTGTTATAAAACCCTCCTGGGAAGGTGAATTGGAATCTGTCTACGAAGGAAGACAGTCGCTTGTATTGAGATCCTTCCGTTACCGTCAAGGCGCCTTCTAGCAATATGGTGTTGACAACTTCATCATCGATCAGGCCGCAATCCTTGGAGCTAGATAAGCAAGAGGAGAACCACCCTTCATCTGATAAAGTTATTGCTCCAGGTCTCAATGAACCAAATGAAACAGTCGTCACTCAGGAAGAACAATGGCTAACTGGCTTCAAACTTATTAACGTCACAGTTGCTATCACTCTAGTCTGTCTTCTCATTATGCTTGATACGTCTATCGTAGCTACCGTAGGTGTCAATGCACCTCTACCAGTTGGCTCTTGAATCTTATACATAGCAGGCTATTCCTCGGATCACGAGCGAATTCCATTCACTTGCTGACATCGGCTGGTATGGAGGTGCGTATCAGCTCGGAAGGTATGAACCCTTGCTTCTCTACGAAATAATTGACTAACATATAATCCAGTGCCGCCCTTCAACTCTTAACCGGAAAGATATTCATGAATTTTAACTCCAAGGTCAGTAATTGCTGTTCTGCTATACCCTTGGCTCCGTTACTTAAGTCTTACGTATAGTGGACATTTATTACTTTCTTCGGCATTTTCGAACTAGGCTCTTTGCTCTGTGGTGTTGCGAACTCCTCTAAAATGTTCATTGTTGGGCGGGCAATCGCTGGAGCAGGATCCTCGGGTATTATGAATGGGGCTTTCACTATTCTTGCTGGAGGTGTTCCTATGGCAAAAAGACCTGGTAAGTAACTTCAAAGACTTGGCAGCATACAATAAACTAACGCCTGAGATAGCTTTAATGGGACTTGTTATTGGTGGTAAGTCCTAACTAAAGACTTCGTCCAGGAACCATATACTCATTGTTGCTCTAACCAGTATCAAACCTTGGTCTGGTAATGGGACCCTTGCTAGGGGGCGCATTGACACAATACACGACATGGAGATGGTGTAAGTCGCAAAGCATCTTTAACCCTATCATTATGCATCCTAACTGATTACGCCAGGCTTCTACATTAACCTTCCGGTCGGCGGTCTCGTTGCTATTATGTTAGCCTTCGTCCACATACCCGAACAGATGCCCAAGCCAAAAGCTCTATCGGTTATCCGCACACTCCATTCGAACCTCGACCTCTTAGGCTTCGCCCTCTTTGCGCCCGCAGCCATCGAACTACTACTTGCTCTACAATACGGCGGATTTCAGTTTGCGTGGAATAGCTCTCAAATCATTGGGTTATTCTGCGGCGCTGGCGTTACTTTTATTATATTTTTAGCTTGGGAATATCACAAAGGAGACGATGCAATGATTCCATTTTCAATGATCCGAAAGCGAACTGTATGGGCGAGTAGCTTGTCGTACGGGCTTTTGATGTCCCAACTTTTCTGCTTGTCTTATTACCTCCCTGTATATTTCCAAGGTGTCAAAGGGGCAACACCGCTATTAAGCGGTGTGTATCTCCTCCCAAGCATCCTCGGTCAGCTCTTCTCTTCCGTTCTTTCGGGTTGGTTAGGTGAGTAGAAAGACTACCTCCAGAACGCTTCTGTGACTAACATGTATAATAGTGGGAAGAGTTGGTTATTATCTACCGTTTGCCCTTATTGGGGCCGTTATGGTAACCATTGCCAATGGGGTATTATCTACACTGTCTCCTACGACATCAACGGGTAAATGGATAGGCTATCAAATAATACATGGAGTTGGCCGTGGCCTAGGCATGCAAATGGTGAAGTTCATCTCTCCTATCGTCCGAACACGCAGTTTGAACACACCTCTAACTCTTAACTCGTCTCCGTAGCCGATCCTCGCTGTCCAAAATACACTCCCTCCCGCCCAAATTTCCGTTGCCATGGCTCTTCTTATGTTCTCCCAGAATTTTGGCGGAGCGCTATTTCTTAGTTTTGCGGAGACTATATTTTCTAACAGTTTGAAGACGCTCATTCCTCAATACGCGCCTTCTGTCAACCCTGAGATTATCATCAATGCTGGCGCTACTGGCTTCCGGTCGATTATTAGCCCGGCGCAATTGGCTAATGTTCTAGTGGCGTACTCAAAAAGCGTTGACCGCATCTTTTACATGACCACTGGAATGTGCGTGGTCTGCTTTGTCTTCTCGTGGGGAATCGGCTGGAAGGACATTAGAAAGAAGAAGGAAGTCTCGAAAGCATAGGTTATGAGAGGTAGGGTTGGAATTGTGTTTTGGTGGGGAATAGGGGTAACCCCTATTTGATTTGAGGAACCCATCGAGACGAGCATGTTTCACTCCTACCATGTTCTTCAGGAACTCGTTAAGCTTTTAAGGCTAAGGAATATCCTCATAGTCGAAGGAATGATGGTGTGAGTATTGGGATAAAAGTTGGGTCAAATTACATAGATTAGTCGGCTCTAGAGAATATGTTGGGCAATAGGGTTTATGTAGCAATCCTTACAATGCGCTTAATAGGTAGGTATATATATAGAAGATACTTAACATGACGCTGAATAGACAAGTGGAGATCATCATAGCTAATATTTGGATACTTATTTGGATTTCCCGGGCCTTTTCTATCCAAAACAGATTCTGCTAGATTGCATTATGGGCTGGGATAAGGCCCTTTCCGTTTGTTCCAGTTCGGCTGACTCTGAGTTATATGATAACTCTCGTGACCGGGATTTAAGCAAGCCCAGTCGATTTAAAGCCCACGATATAGCATCGGCCCATTCTATGGCCAAACTAGGGTGGGAAGTTCTCAGGAAATCTGAGATCTCTTGGCCAAGTGGCGCCGCTATTGACTGTAACCACCAGAATCTGACGTGTATACTGTTCAACAATATAGTCCAGTGCAGTACAATGAGCAATGCGAATGGATCGCGTCTGCCGACGAGTGATGCAAATTTCTTCCCGGCAAATCCAGGAAATCCGGCTCCAAATCCCTCTAAAACTCCTGCTGCCTCCTCTGCGTAAGACATTTCTAGACCCTGGATCACGATTTGGTACAGCTCGTAGTCGTGTACTATCCTTATAGTACCCTCCTCCTCAAAGCTTTCTATCGGCTTCGGGGTACCTGCGTGTTGCTGACTGTTGAGGGAGTGTAACCTATCCAAGGCGGCTTTAATATCCGGCTCTATTAAATCTTTTGACGCACCTATGCGGCTTAGCATTATGCGGAGTGGGAACGGACTGTTAAGAAGCCATGGCATCCCTAGCATCCCAATGCTGGTACTGCCATTGACTAGATCGAAAGCCACCGATGCGAGATCGAGCATACTCGTAGATTGCGAGAATTGCTGAGGTATTGTGAGATGAACGGCAATAGCTACGGCAGAAAACATGTATAAGACGTGGCAGTTATCAGCGTTCATGTTCCCGAGATGAGATCGAAATGAGGTGCTACCCCGGTTGTAGTACTCAAGTGCCGCGTTGACGTATTTCCTGGAATTGGCTTCCCCTGTAGTCCTCGCTATCTGCAGAGATGCTATAGCAAACAAGCAGTTTAGCATGAAGTCGTAGTTCAGGGCCGATCGTGGTAAGATGGTTTGTAAGTAGTCCACGTCCTCCTGCATGCCACAGAATGACTTATATGTATGAGTCGACCATTGATTCATCAATTCAAGCTCTAGAAGTCTTGTAGGTCCCCCATAAGCCGCACATATTGCTCCCAGGTCACCACGGGGGCGTTCAATACTAGCAGGATATCTTGCTAGAGCCCCTGATCTGGGATGCATAGCTGGAGAGTTCCCATCATTGGAAGCTCCAGCCCTAGGCCGGTTGTAAACACAAGTGGCTTTCCGAAGTATACAGTTATTGCAAGGTGGACCTTGCTCGTCGCACTTTGTATGCCATTTTTTGCAGTTCTGGCAGCCGTTACGGGATTTCTTGTGCGATCTTCGCTTCTGCATGACCGTATGTTTCCGTATATGTTTCTTTACGATAGCAAGTCGCTACCACGCGATGAACATGGATTCTTCTAGTTGTTCACGTCATCAGGTTGATTGGGACTTTATGTACGATTGGGGATCGAGGATCGAGGATTGACAAGACAAGCTCCCCTGATTGCGGCAGTGCTTCTGCGCTATCCAGTCTAAGACATTCCAGGGCGTAGTGCGCTGCGCCACCGATTTAACCCCATACGAGCTGAAAAGAAATGTGGCTCGGTTAATAGGACGCAGGATGAAAATTAAACAAACATGTATTGGCTCCCAGCGCCTTGTGCTGGGGTAACAAACAAACCAACAACAACGGGGGGTCCTGCAGATCGGCTTAGGAGATCCTAAGTTTGGATAAGACTAACTACCTACCACCTACCGAAGGAAGCGAAACTTACATTTAATACCAGCTTAACCATGACAGAATATATGCGCTTCTATTCAATTTCTGCCTTACGATCCCAAACTCGTAGAGCCTGCGATGAATATTATTGGCTAAGCGCCCAGAGATCCTTGGCATAAGTAACGGCCAAGAAAAGATTTCAGGGATATTCGATACAGTGACAGCGAACGCTACTAAGCCCGGATTGTTTTTCTGATTAGCTCTTGTCCGCGTGATATGTGCTTGATATGCACGATTCTGACATGGACCTCACTTCGACGTCACAGGTTTCCTTGTTGAGGTCCTAAGTCTGCCTCTTAACATGGCGCCTGCTATTGTTGCTGTCAAGAATATCTACAGGCGCTACCGTAGCACTATGCTCTTAATACCTCACAGAGTGCCTCTTTCTAAAAGCATTAAACCGGGTAGACTCAATCTATTCGAGCCAAGTATATGGTGGCAGTGCCCCGATGCCGATCAATGAAATGGGTCCGTGACTTCTTGCGGTGCGCCACTAGTTTAAATATGAGTGATGCGACAGGAGTTCTCAATCATGGGTACCTAACTAAGAGGTTTTGAATGAATTAAACATATTTGATATAAAACTCGCCAACTAACTTGATAGCAATGATAGCAAGGTCGAGCTCTGAAGAGTTCCTATTCCACGAGGCTCCACACAGACGCGATGTCTTGGAACCAACAGCCCTCGTGCTTAAGGATCGATACATAGCACCCGAGACCGACCCTACAAATTCGCTTTATGAGATAGGCCGGGATGTTACCGCCATCCCTCTGAAGGCCACTTCGGTGACCTTCGAGAGGATTGAAGACCATCGTCTATCGGAAGTCAGTTTACCAGCCTCCACGGAGAGCCAAAAGAAACACCTCTTTTATCTTGCGCATCCGTTAGGGTCGCAGTATCGGATAGATACCCCAGCATATTATCTCACCTCTTTTTCGCCCAACACGCTAGGCAATATCAGCTTGGAGATATCCAAGTCGCGACTCGGGAAGACTGAATTCAAGGTTCTGGTTAGCTCAGGGAAAACCTGGTCGGATACCCCTTTATTCGTCGAGAACCCCGAACTTCTGTTCAGTGTCAGACAGAAGTGGGCGCATGCTCGTCATATGTGGACGGACTCCAGCGATGAGGAAGTAGCATATGAGGATAATAAAGACAACCAGCATAAACTAGTGGTCACTACAGCAATGGGTAGAGAGAGGAGAGATGCGCTGGTGGCTGCGTGGTGTTTAAAGTTGTGGCACGATACATCCGAAAGCAGCCGGGCCAAGAGAGATCGTGAGCTAGACACCGTCTCATATGTACTACTTGATATGAAGACTAATAATTTTTAGATATAGAAAGATTGACACCACCCCAAGAAGTGCTATTAAAAGGAGGTATGCGATCGATGAAGAATATAGGGGCACTTGGTAGTCTTGCTGGACTGGGATGATGAATCAATTAAGTCCCTACCTCGTTAAGGTAGAGTAATGGTGTTGTTTTTTGGGTACAGGATGTTCAGCATTAGAACCTGGGAGACCAAATATTCCGTTGAAAGTTTGTAACTTTAACCCAAGCTGTCTTTAAGATCTTTCCCATCGCTAGATTGTTCTTACGTGTTTTCGAGCGTGTAATCCGTAGTGAGCGAAGAAACATCTAGAGGGGTTTACGATCTAGGCCCTGTTCATGATCCACATTGCAGGGCACAGTCATATCGTAGTATGCTGATCGTCTTGAAACCTTTCGTGCGGTCTATATTAAATCCATTGTGCATTTGTAATATTTTCTTTCAAGTAATTCAGAAAGTATGTGATTTCCGTGTGTTTATTTCTACGAGGATGGACCCGATCCGGTTTGCTTCCGGAGCGTTATGGAGAACCGTGGGGAAACTTACCTGAATAGGATAATATCCAATCGGAACCACTGAATACCCTTGCCATCACTTCAGGAATGTTACTAGATCTGGTATCTTTACAATCGGATTCCAAGAGTCTCGATATCTTAACTCCCGTAAGGGGCTTGTTCAATGCTCTATGAGCTATGTTGGCAGTAAGAGGATTTAGCTTTCGCTACCTCAAGTTCAAATAGCTCATAGTCGAAACATATTGCGCAACTTTTACTATGCCTTTACATGGGCAATGTGAACTGCATCTCTTAGCAATTTGGCAACCATAACCACCCCCTGAATCACAGTTCAAACTCGCAATGCGATCACATGTACCTCTCGCTTATAAAGTGCGTGCCACCTGCGATGGCTGTTATAAAGCCAAGATAAAGTGCTCTAGAGGAAATCCATGTCTTTTTTGCACAAGATCAGGGAGTCAATGCAATTATAGCATTTCGAACCGACTAGGTCGTCCCCCGAAGGGCGCAACTAAGAAGCATATAACAACTTCAATAACCAAGACGAAAGAATTACCCAATCAAAGTCGACCCTTCACAGCGGCAGCTCAACGGTCTTTAGTAAATGGCCAATCACAGCATGAAAGCTTGATTGGCCTCGACGGTATACTCATAAATGCATTTGCCAATTCACCGTATACGGCGTCGAGCCCTGAACTTATACCTCCACGAGAATATACCAGTCTCGATGAGAGTGAAACCGAAACCAGGCCGTCTTTCGTACGGGTAAGTAGCCCTCGTTTCGGACGTTTTCGACTATCATTTGCCATCTCATAGCATCGGAAGCATCTCTAACCGAAGCCTGTTTATTGTATATAGGATGATCAAGAGTCATGGATGGCTCTAGACCAACTACAACAATCTCCTATGATAAGGGCACAACAGCTTAACGCCGTTACCGATAGTTCTCAACGTATATCCAATGACGATGCTACATTGCCATGTTACCGAGACTCCGAATACCGAAGTGAGCTGGCTCGGTGCAGCTGCCTCCAGCAAAATACCCAATTCTTGTGTCATGTCAAGGAACTCGACAAAGCTCACAGTTCCCATTTCATCGTTATTACCCTGGATATGGCCAACCGATGCCTACGGTTATGGAAATCAAATATGGGTTGTCAATTATGTTGGAACGACGAGGATTGTAGCGCGTTGCAAGTATTGCTTATCAGCCTCAGCACAGTAGTGAAACGTGTGTGGACATTCCTTACGTACCAAGAGCAGAAGAATGTGTCTACTGAAAGCCCGTCCCCGGGAGGCGAGTTGGAGTTAGCCAGAATAGGGGTTACGGAAGGGGGGTCAATTGGTACCGAAGGTGAATTCTCTAAAGGACCTAACGGAGCGAATCGCGGCGCGCAACTGCAGCAGAACTCGAAAACACCCCTCATAAAAGCCCCTCCGATGAAAATCACCGTCGACGAGTTCCAAGTCCCTGAGGAGGAACAGATGTTTGTTATAGGGATGCTGATAATCCGAATGTTAAAGCGGATCAAAGAGGGGCTGGAAGAACTTCGTAGCAAAATCAGCATGCGAAAGTCGAACGAAAAAGGCGATATTCGGAGCAATTGCTATCCTCTACATAGTTCGGTTCCTTTGATATTGGGCAACTTGGATGAATCGGTGTCGGGACTTGAGCAGTCTTTACAGAATTTCATCATGCCATAAACACCAGTTAGTCGAAATTAGAGTAGGATCTTTAGAGTTATATAGATAGCCGGTAGTATTCAATAGTGAAAGACTCCGAGTATACTTCGGATATTTAAATTCCGCTCATAATATGATTTAAATCGAATAAATGGTACGCACGTCTCGCTGTGCGGATTTTAGGCCATGGTGAGATTCTAGTAAATGGCTCTTCCTGGAGAGATAGTCTATGAATATTCTAAGTGTTATGGACCAACGATATCATGCATCTGTCTCTAAAATCAACCGGTATAAAGCCACGTCTAGGCTAAAGATAAACAAAGAGCATATAGTGATAGGGGTATGGTCTATGGAAGTTAGAACGGATTTGCCTCATAAGCCTTGTCAGCTTCCACTACAGCATCGTAGCTATATATCCACGGTTGTACTGTGGGACAGGTCCTACATATTAGTGGTTCGTTAGTTTGGTGAACTTTATTGTGAGGCTTAACTCCTGTTTAGTTCTTACCAGCGACTAGGAAAATTTGGTATGGGTTCCTTGCCCAAACTTGCGAGGAAGATTGCATCTCGTTGTTCCTGAGACGGACCGTCGGGCAGGTGGAATGAATCCCTCTTTCGTCGTGCCTAGGTTAGCATATTTTGTGTAGATGCGTCATATTGCTAGACTTGGACTGACCTGTCCTAATGCTTCGTTTGCTATTGCTTCACCCCTGACCTTTCGTAGTTGCTGGTATAAGCCTAGCGCAGGGACCAGCTTATCGCGACTAGTTACATATCTCAACAGCCGACCGAGGACCGCTCCGTCTTCTAGGGATGAATTGGCGCCTTGGGCGAGGTACGGAAGCATTGGATGACACGCATCTCCACTACATTTGACTGGATCAGTTTCGTCTAATGAGAAACTAGGAATAGGAGATGCATAACTTACGCAAGTAAGAATGTGGCGTCTTCATTCACCCAAGTATCTAAGGGTGAGACTAATTGACACCGTTTATGTTAGATTTATACCTCATATGAGTGGCAACTAGAAGGATATAGGTAGAATTACTATGCATTAGTCGCCATTTATCCACCCGGTTCACGCATGCGAGCAATTTGTTCAAGCTGCAGTAGATTTTAGTGAGTTAATGAGAGTATATTTGTCAACTAAAAAAATAACTCACATTGGGTCCCACGGCTCGAACAATTTCCGCATCTCATCCACGTCAGCAGCAGAGCGACTCACGTGTTCCGGTAGGTCATCGGGGCATAGTAGAACGAGATTATACACGCGGCCTTGCCTAAGTGAGTAGCCTACGACGTGAGACTCTGGACCGATCCAGAAATTGACAGATGGTTTGGCCACTAAGTCCCGTAGCTCTGGATCATTTATATCCTCTAGGTTTAGGATAATCCGATATGCAAGATCTCCAGTCGGTTTTGGTGTTAGCTCTTTTTGCAGCAAAAAGCTTCTTGTCCGCGACCATAAACCATCCGCACCAAGGACCAGGTCACCTTCTATTACCTGTCCGTCTTGCGTAAATACTGCGGCGCGTTTGAAGTCAACTCGTTGAACATCAGCACCTAGCTGAATCTCGACGCCGAGCGAGCGAGCACGACGCACCAATGCCTCTTGTAAATCTGCACGATGGAGGTCCCAGAATGGAGCGTCGTATCGGTCCAGTAATTTCTTTTGAAAATCATCTTCACGAGCTAGTACACGTGTGCCATCATATCGCCGTACGGCTAGGTAAGACGGAATGGCGGCCTTCAAACTTAGTTCGTCGAAAACTCCCCAGTGGTGAAATAGGCGGCTTGCATTAGGGGTAACTTGGAGCCCGGCGCCAACTTCTTCTAACTTGGTGGTTTTCTCCAAAACTGTAACTCTATGGCCTTCAAGGCGTGTGCTGATAGCAGCGGAAAGTCCGGCTAGCCCTGCTCCTACAATAACTAAATGAAGTTGAAAGCTATCGTGGTTGTTGTTTTGGGTTTCGCTGACAGACATTGTGAGAAAATATAAATACAAATAAGACGAAATCCACTATATCTTCAAATAATGCGATACAACTTTGAAAGAAATAAATTTAAATTGCGATCAGTTAATCAGTACTAGTCTTATGTGAGGGGTTTCGGGAATGCCGCTTTCACGGAGGCGTCGTCACTCACGGTTGACAACTCGGTACCCGTGAGAATTGGGGAAACCCGATAAATGCATGTTACTTCTAACCTTATTAGACACTCATTTAAGCATGAATATGTGTGTGATTAAGACGTTAAAAGCTCTCTATACAGTATATTGCATTATGTGAACAATGTTGAAGAAAACGTGTAGGCCAAAAGTCTACCTCAATCTACATATTCATATACCATGAGAAGCAATGTATATGATGTAATAACTATGTAAATGATTGATCCTTATAAGAAACTGAAATCAGTACTTACTCTATGAATATTCTCTTATCTTATGACAGGATAATACATCTCAACAGGTTTGATCAAAGAGGAAATTTAAACGAATTTCAAAGGAGTCAATTGGGTTACATACATCTTGATACGCTAGGAGCATGTAGTGAAGTATATGAACATTTATCTCGGATACTACCTTTCGAATACCTCATGCCAGGGGTCAAGAGATTAAGTGAGCCATCTACATAGAGGTACTCACATGAGAGTCTTTAGCCGTGCAGACTTAGGGACGGAAGCCCACGTGGCGAACGAAGGAACGTTATATCGTTACTACTGCTTATAAGTTTCCGATGAGCTACTGTTTACTAGGTTCAATCCATATCTCAGTTGACATCAAGGTACCAAACTGCCGGACGCCCTATGTGTTACACTGATCCGCCGAGATTAAAAACTCCGATTGGCTTCGTTGTCTCTCCAAGTAAACTCATCGGGGAGCCCGTAGCCTATATTTAGGGAGTTAGTACTTGTGAGATTGAGTGGTAATAAGAGGTAAGCATTAAGATATTCATACAGCAAGGTTATTCAATGCATACCAGGTACCTGGTTATGTCCTACGAACAGAACATTAAGGTCTCAATCAAGATTGCTAGCTCAGATTAATTCTACTTCCTTTCCATCATAAATTCCTAAGACAATAAATATTATCGGACCTCAAGGTGTCAATATGAATTTGAGAAATCCTCGTGTGAAAAGGGGTAAGAGTATTGTCAAAGAAAATGTGGAGCGATATCTCCTGCTCAATCTCAAGTAGCTATTATGTACAAATAATTAAGCCTTGGGAACACATCACGTCGTGATTTTACTGCTAATTTGCGACTGTAACTTATAATTGATTCAATTCAATGATTATCGCGGCACGGGGTTTGTTCTAAGAATATAACCACACATGCAACCCTGGGTATGATGACATGATACCATATCTGAATCTGCCGGGGGTTCTCATACCATAAAATACCAAAGCTTAGATGTCTAACACGCTCATGTTGATCAAGGTGAAAATACATCCAAGTCCGAACATTGAGCTATCCTTCTATCCCGTTTGTGCAAAGTTCAATAACTAGCGAGAAAGCCCTCAAGGACTCATACGTCAGGACAGTGTATTATATAATATTACTAACTAGGCATTTCAAGATGGTAATAGCTACCTAGGTAGTTAAGATCTACGTATTGAAATCTAGAAATGAGAATAAGAAAAACGCAATATGGTTTAAAGATTTGGCTACTCATTAATCAACGACACGCAATGCATCTAACTAACATATATGCATACCATCCCCAGTAAATGTTATAATAGAGTAAGTAAGAAGGCTGAACGAAAGGCCAAAGAGTCATATTCACCTCGCTACCTTGCGTTGCCTCTTCCACCAGGGGCTTGGCGATGGAACGGTAAGCCCACTGGGTCGTGGTTTCATGTGAAAACAAATGGTGTTATTAGGAAAGGATGTTATGTTTCGATACGATCATCTAATGTAAAATTCATGAGTAATGATATTGATCATTACCCAAAGGATATTAACCGCGTAATGAGAACAAGATGTGAGAAGAGCAATGTTATTATCAAGAACTTATAAGTACCTAGACATATATAAAATAATAGCAATATAAGCATAGAAACTGCTCTACCTAAGGTGTTAGCCTTAGAGCGAGCTTCATCATATTATAACGAGAAGATCAAATGAAGCAGAGAAGGCCACAGAATTAGGTAGATACTCTTGTCGAACCATGACGGCGGAAACCGATACTCTTTCTCATGCAATTGGAAGGTCCTGGGACGATGGAAAATGGGGTACAGACTGCAAGCTATGGTAACGTCGAGGCCTAGATTTCTCGCGATATTCCGTTTCCCTACTCTGGTTGGGAACAGCTACCTATGCCGCCGTTCTCGCTTTGGGTGGGCTAGGCCAATGGTTAGAGAAACGGGCTGATTCAAGACAGCCTTTTTCACAAATTTTCTGGCACGATCATATTAGGAAGGTCACGCCTACTCTGACGCGACAGGGAGCCCTCGCGGTTAACGACGAAACGCGGTAGGCGAAGCATTGTGAGCGAGGCCGGAATCAAATCCGCCTAAGCATCCAAGGATAGGTCTCGCTGCTTTAATCAGAAGAATTCGAGGCCGAAAAATGAGTCCAGGAAAAAGAAAAGACAGGGAGAGCCGAGGACGACTCCCGAACACTGTCTATCCACATCGTCAAAGAACGTGTCAAGACAAGTCATCCCTAGAGGTCTGCTTACTTGTCACGAAATCGTGACCCCGCGGGATTAGGACTACATCGCACCTTGTATCCAATTGGTTCATGGAGATCGTGATATTCCGAATAGAGTATGTATCATGCATATTTGAATGAAAAGATTTAATTGGACGATCCTTTACGTGGGACAGTAGAGCTTGTATCCTGCAGTCGTGCGGCAATGCATACGATATGTACACCCCATCTCCATTCACATAGTATACACCTCCTGGTTCGAAGACCAGGTTTAACTCATGCAATGCACATGCATTCAACCTGGACATGCAGACGAGCTGAGGTACAGGTATATAGACCCACTGGCTGGGGCCCCTGGTGAACTCCAAGAGATTCGACATGCCTGCTTGACATGTCGTATTTTACGAGAAGGTAATTACTAAGGAGGTACCTGTCCTGTTTTATGAATGGCAAATACGATGAATATGCATCTATAAATTATATTCAAGTAAATACCTTAACGTATAAGAAGTTCTAATATAGTTAAGTTGGATATGTGAAGAAAATTTGTGCAGTATGTAGGATAGATATTTAGCTAAACGCGAGAAACATTAAGTAAAGATTAATGCCTTAATAGCGGTAGTATATACGGATTCCCCTGCGAGCCTCATATCGCAATAATATATCAAAATGACAATACACTGTCCGGCCGGACACGAACGAATGTCGTATGACTTGGTAACAGGATCAACTCATGGATGAGCAACATGGTGAAAGTTTCTGTAATGGTTAATAGCGGCAGAAGCCGGCTAAAGCAACAGCATGGTTTTCAAGTTGCAGACGGCACAGGTTTGGCGCTAGTTTGCTAGGCCTCATCTACCGCCGGGCGAGTGTTAGAGAGCTGCTTCTTGATGCAGGTCAGCACAGCGGCGGTGAGGCAGAACTTTCCCATCCGAATGACTTGTTCCTAGACGACTTTTCACTAAGACCACAGGGATTGTACTCCTTCAGTTTGGAGCCGATAGGTCGCCGATTTCTATGTAACTACATCAAGAAGTTTGTATATCCTTAGTGTTCAAGGTGTATATAAAGGCGTCAATCAACCATATTGACATAATCTTCTAAGCCTGAATCGTACTATCCCATAAAGGACATTGATCCAATCTCTTCTATCATAACCTCTCCTCCTTATTCACTTTTTCACTTTGATTTCATCTCAATATGGGCTCGCTAGGGAAGAGTGAGATTCAATATCCGAAGCCCCTTAAGCTTTCGGGAGCACTTGAGAAATTTTCGTACGATGATAGCACACCGGCTATTGGCCGAGAGTTCAACAATGTGGACATTGTTAACGATATCATCAATGCTCCCAATGCTGATGAGTTGATCCGCGACCTGGGAATTACTAGTAAGTTCAACCGAGAACGAAGTTAGAGATAATTGACACCAAGCTAACCGGCATTTCGCTAGTTGCTCAGCGTGGTGTTGTCTTCTTCCGCGCACAAAACAACCTGACAGACGACCAACAGAAGTTTCTAATCCAGAGATTGGGTGAGCTTACTGGCAAGCCGGCTGAGTCGAGTCTGCATGTCCACCCTATTCTGAATGACACATCCGAGTTTGGTGTAGGAGACAAACACATCAGCACTATCAACTCAGTCCATCGTAAGAAGGTGTACAGCGGAGACAAGGATGCCAACAAGCACAGCCAGCAATGGCACTCGGATATCCAATTCGAGAATGTGCCTCCAGACTTCTCGTCCTTGCGACTGACCTTGCTGCCTAAGAACGGTGGGGACACCCTCTGGGCTAGCGGTTACCACATTTATGACCGCCTCTCGACGCCGTACCAGAAGTTCCTCGAGGGCCTGACGGCGACCTATATCGCTAATGGTCTACTGTTCCACAATGACAATATCTTCGAGGGACCGCGCGGTAACCCGAAGAACGTGGGAAAGAGCTTCACAGCTGTGCACCCCGTCGTGCGCACCAACCCTGTCACGGGATGGAAGAGTATTTACGCAGCGGCAGCGTTCCCCAAGTACATCAACGAACTCAATGAGAACGAGTCTCAGGAAACCATCAAACTGTTGACCCAGACTCTCATCGAGAACCACGATTTCCAGGTGCGCTTCAAGTGGAAGAACGAGAACGATATTGGTAAGTCCCCCTCTTCCCCTCTTCCCCTCTCCCCCTCTTCCCCTCTCCCCCTTTTCCCCTATCGGTATCGCGATTTGAATTAAGCCGACTAACCGCGACCAGCTATCTGGGACAACCGCAGCACGTTCCACACTGCGACCCACGACTACGATAGGCTGGGAGAACGAGATGGACACCGTGCCGTAGGCATTGCAGAGGTACCATACTTGGACCCCAACAGCAAGTCAAGGAGGGAAGATCTATACGGAAAGGCCTAAAAAACAGAATCAACCTATTTAGGTCAAGCAGCCCCTTATAAGTTTATAGGAGTGTTAGGATAAGATGAAGGGTTAGGTAGGTAGGAGATACAAGTAGTTAGCCATGATTAAATTAGGTAACAGTTATAACTTGTTATCAAGTGGATACGACAATGAACAATAAAAATAAAAAAAAGAAGACTTTCTACGGCTCTCAACCAATTCAAGCAATTAATAGTCTTAGTCATTGTTGCATGCCGTAAGCCCTAGTAATAACCCAGGCGGAGTCTCTCTCAAAGCATTGGTGAATGCTTAGATATGCTGTGGAGAATAGTACCCATGTCCTAGCTTAGTCACGTAGCACTTAATTTGCCTTGGTACCTACCCTATTAGGTTATCTCGGTTGCTTCATTTTCGTTTCCTATTGGGTCTCTTTTGTAGCCCCTTGATTGCGCCATGTATCACGTGTCTATGTACGGTACGGGCCGTGCCCTGCTATTGGCGAGCCTGTTTGACTAATCGACCTACATGTACCTTAAAACTAAGATGTACTTAAGTATCTGTAAGGCGAAGTACCTTAGTAGGTAGGTAGTAACACGCCTGGCTCTTTGCATTTTATTCTAACTGAAAATCAAATTTACAAGCTGATTTTGCATCCGTATTTCCCATTTAGTTAACCAAGATTCCAAAGTCGTCCACTTTCAGCTTAGAGGCTTCAAACAAAGGACACCAATAAGACATAGTTAGGTATTTACTGCTAATAAGGTAGAGTTATATTGTTTCTTATACTATGAGCTGAGAATTTCAAATAGCAAGTCTCCCTTCTCAACAGAAGCGCCAGCCTCTACGTCTAAGTTACGTAAGATACCGTCAGATGGAGCGCTGACGTTGATGATCATTTTCATCGCACTGATTGACAAGATCACATCGCCCTGCGAGACTTGGCTTCCCTCTTCCTTGAGAACAGTTGAGACTACTCCCGAGAATGGCGAGCCCATTTGAGAGGGTACCCTAGGATCAGCTTGCCGGCGCTTTGATCCAATTTGAACTATATAATTCTTAGTAACAATCTTAAAATGAAAGAATACATCATCGAAATATAGTAGAGTATCGAAGTATATGTGTTGACTATGTTATAAGAGAAGATGAAAAAAATGAGATGAAGACTCACCGGATAAGTCACGGACAGTAGCCTGTCGGTGTTTACCATCGACCCGGAAGAAAACAGTACGATCCGGAGAGACTTCTTCACCTTCGGCGAGCGGCTGCACTGCGACTACCTTGACGCGTACGAGCCGACCACTAGGGGTAGGGCACTCAAGCTCTTCGCCAATCTTAGGTGGGGCAAGTACTTGTTGCGAAGGAAGCGAGCTAATGTCGCCATATTTCGCCAAGTATGTGCGATACTCGGCAAATACATCAGGGAACATGACGTAACTGCATACATCAGTTTCGCTGATCGAGTCACCATATTTCGCCGCTAGTTTCTGCTTTACACTCTCCAGGTCAACTGGAGGAAGACGAGCAGATGCCTGGCCTTCGATCTTCTTTCTTCCGGCACGGGCTAAGACTTGAGTGCGGAAAGGTTCTGGGAAGCCATCGAAAGGCTGACCCATCAAACCTTCGAAGTAATCAAGGACTGAGTCTGGGAAATCCAATGAACCCGCGCGGGCGAGGACATCCTCTTTGCTGAGATTAGAATTTACCATAAATTGCGCTAGATCAGCAACAGCTTTAGAGGTAGGTGTAGCTTTGATAATGTCTCCAAGAAGAAGATTTGCAGCGATAAACGCTTCCTTAGTCTCCTTCCATTGACTGCTGAGTCCGAGCTCGCGGGCTTGGAACATGAGATTAGTCAGTTGGCCACCTATTCAAAACGTTAGTTAGTAGAATTTCGCTATATACCTAATTAAACAACTACATACCTGGGATCTCGTGGAGATAAACGTCAGGGTCTGGACCCGAAAGCTTGGCATCAAAACCAGCGTACAGCAGACGCAATTGAGCCCAGTAGCTGTCGACAGCACGGACGTGATCAAGGTCAAGTTCTCCCTCGTCTTTTCTACCCATAAGGCTGGCAATAAGGGCACTCATGGCCGGCTGAGCTGTTGTGCCGGACATGCTATCCGTCGCACCATCAATTATATCAGCGCCGGCCTCAACGCATGCGAGCATAGTAGCTACACCAGTTCCTGTTCATCGCCTTATTAGTACCCAATATTCATAGGGCTCAGACTAAGTACATACCTGCTGCGTCATGTGTATGGACATGAATTGGGAGGAAAGGATGGCGGGATCGAATTGCACCGACCAATAGCCTAGCCGCTTCTGGCTTCATCACACCTGACATAGATTTGATTGCAATGATATGCGCCCCAGTCGCCACTAGGGAATCTATGAGATCGATATAGTAGTTAAGCGAGTACTTGCAATCCGGATCCAACATATCTCCAGTATAAAGAATGGCAGCTTCAACAACTGCACCAGCTCGTAAACACGCATCAATTGCGACGTTAAGATTGGCCACATCGTTCAACCCGTCAAAGACTCGGATAATGTCGATTCCATTTTCCACGGCCTGAGAGGCAAAGTACTCGAGGAAATTGTGCGGAACCCTGTTAAATGTGCGTCAGCGACTGGCTTCATTGCTGAGATTAAGTGACTTACGCTGAATATGCAAGGCCGCTAACGCTTCTCAGAAGCATTTGAAATGGCACATCGGGGACAAGTTTACGGAGAGTAGCCTATTATAATTATTAACATTATTAGTGTCCCTTCAATTTTCCTAATCATGTTATAAGGGGGAGATATAGATTCGGGGCTTTTTACCAATCGCTTCCACGGATCCTCATGAAGGAATCTCAGCGCAACGTCAAATGTTGCTCCACCCCAGCATTCGATGCTGTATGCTTGCCGGTACGCAACGTTGGTAGCTGGCGCAATTCTCGCAAAATCAGCAGTGCGAATGCGTGTGGCTAAAAGAGATTGTTGGGCGTCTCGCCATGTCGTGTCCGATAAGAGAATACGCGGATGTCTTCGAACTTGTTGGGCAAAAGCTTTGGGGCCTTCGGCTAGAAGAACGCTGCGCCAGCCATCCGAATGGCGTACGTTATTGTGTAGGAGTTTTCGCGAATTGCTTTCCTTTAGAACAGGCAATTCAATTTCTCTCAGAGATTCCGGTTTGCCCTACATAAATCAAAGGCGATTAGTACTGAAATATGCTGTTGGCTGAATATCATGATGTAAACTTACAATTTGTCCCTGGATTTGCGTTCCGTTAATAAGACTCTCAGCGAAGAATGAGATGAGCTTTTGATCGCTTGGATCTTCATTTTGTTCGGCGGGTTTAGTCAAAATGACGTCGTTGTCAAGAGATCGAGTGAAGAATTCCTGCTTAACAAATCGTGGATCTTCCAGGATGCGTCGTAAAAGGTCTATATTTGTCTCGACGCCGGCAATCTGGGTAGCGTTCAGCGCGCCGAGCATCTTGGCACTTGCGGCATGCAAGTCATTTGCTTGGACGATGCACTTAAATAGCAAGGGGTCGTAGTGGGGAGTCACTTCAGCACCCGCGAACAAATTGTACCCGTCGATCCTCACGCCTGGTCCGCCGGGGAGTTGAGCGTGAGTGATCGTTCCGCAACTTGGGACAAAGCCTAAGGATATTTGTTAATAATTCAATGCTACCTTTTCGTTTTTCGGGAATCATTTATAAGTAACCTACCTAATGATGGCTGTTCAGATGTGATACGACATTGGATAGCGACGCTGCGGGTCTCAGGAGCCAAGTCAATGCCCAGAACAGGGTCCTTAAGAGATGCGCCACGTGCAATGCGTATCTGTGCTTGGACCAGATCGACGCCGAGGATCTGCTCGGTTACTGTGTGCTCCACCTGACTTCACGATCCGATAACATGGTTAGCTTATAAGTGGTCTGTGCATGTACAAGTGGTTACAACTCACATTCGAGGGTTTACTTCGATGAAGTAGAATTCATCGCCCTGCACCAGGAACTCAACGGTTGCGGCATTTTCTGTTGGTTTAACAGTTAGTCCTTTGTCCGAGACTCATGGAAGAGGAGGAAAAAAAGGAAACGCACCATATTTTACGTGTTTGGCTAATCTCACGGCCGCATCATGCATCTTCTGTCGCGTTTCCTTAGAAACAGACACTGCCGGGGCAAACTCAATGATTTTTTGATGCTTTCGCTGGATTGTGCAATCCCGCTCGAGCAGGTGAGCGACATTTCCATGCTTATCGGCCAAAATTTGGACTTCAATATGTTTCGGACTGGGCAGAAATTTTTCTACGAAAACCGCATCAACGCCGAAAGAATCTTTGGCTTCTGAACGTGCTTCGGAGAGGATATTCGCTATATCTTCAGAAGGCTCTCCGTAGAGTATCCGCTGTCCGCGACCACCACCTATTCAATCAAATTCGTAGTTAGCGGAGAATTGCATATACGAGGGAGTTTCACAGAATAGCATACCGCCATGCGACGCTTTGATTATGACAGGGAATCCGTGTCTAGGTAAACAGTCAGGGTCAGTTTATCTAATCGTCGCGCTTTTAGTGGTGCGCTTACTTCGATACGAAATCTTCTATCTCCGAAAGCTCCGAAACGGGATGGTTTAAGCCCGGAATTGTGGGCACGTCGCACTCCGTCGCGATCTTACGAGCGGAGATTTTATTTCCGAATCCGTCGAGCACGTCGGCGGGAGGTCCGATGACTAAAAAAAATGTTAGATATTCCGACTTTTTTTTCCCTTCTAAATAATAAAACTTTATATAGAGTATTATTTAAACTTACATGTAAGGCCAGCTTCCTGGATCGCCCGCGCAAAATTTGAGTCTTCAGCTAGAAATCCGTAACCCGGATGTCTTAGAAAGAATATAAATTAGCAACCGTGTCTCGTGAGTAGCTGTCAGCGTGAAGTGTATGGCTTACATCAAGGTAGCTCCGTGTTTCTTTGCAATCTGTATAATTCGTTCGATGTCTAGGTATGCTCCCCTAAAATCAAATAATATTAGGTTAGATTCCAGTAGAGAAGTTTATTATAGGGAGTATAGATATTCACCTTGGTCCAAGTTCACCTGCTTCGCCTAGGAGATAGGCCTCGTCCGCAGCTACATCAAGATATTATCAGCGAAGCTCCATGCTTTCTAAGTAGTTGAAAACTTTGCTCTTGAGCAAGTATGGTTCGTAATTACCTCGATAGTGGTCCGAATAACGATCCTCATGAGCGTAGATAGCAATTGAGGGAAGCGAGAGCTCTCGCGCGGCTCGAGCAATGCGCACAGCTATCTCGCCTCGGTTGGCTATAAGAATCTTGTCGCTGTTGCATCTACCAGTCAGTGACCAGGTGATTCAAGAGAACAGAGCTTACACCTGGAACATAAGCAGAGTACATACTGAGGTAGGAACGTCATTTTTGGAGTTGCGGTACGAGTCTAAGACCTAGCAGCGAGCTTTACTTGCCAATACTACGAGACTCGAGGAGTTTAGGAATAGTCCTTAAAATTCATCGAACGATACGAGAGAACCTACCGAGATCCTATATTGAACATCGCTGGCCTCTACCGACAACGGAGGACCTGCGCCTCTCCTCTAACTTCTTTCCCTTACCAGACGCGTACACGAATAGCATCAACTTCATCCTAAAAAGCATCACAGGGCCTAGACTCCTAATGCGACATGTACGTGCATCAGATACATCAAGTGCATCAAATTCCCCGCTATCCATGCTAGACAGTTAAGACAGGCCATGTCAGGGTCAGTGAAGGAGCCATCAAATGGGATAGGGCATTGTTACGGGATGTGATAGTTGCATCACATTAGTGGTTACCAAGTTTTTCGAGCATCTGATCATTCACAAGGAGCGGTGTGTAATCAGAGCCCCTGATATTGTTAGAGAGGGGTCTTTGTTTGGCAAGGGAGATAGTCCTATCAAGCCCATTAGTTTAGCGTTTACCACTCCATCCGAACCCCGTCGGAACTCTAAGCCTGGGGTAATCAGCTTCACGATCCCCTAGTTTGTTTGAACCGACAATACATGCGGTATGTCTTTCTAAGGTCACCCCACCGTCGCTGGTATCTTTTGAGATCTAGGATACTAGCATATGATTTGCTTTAATGGATAGGGTATGTTGAAATCCTGTCGTTCTATGCCGTATATGTTACTTGTGGGCCTGATCCGATATCCATATTGCGAACCCACGTGGGCCGTTTAAAGCAGGTTTCTTGTGTCATTTATCGAAAAGCATGTAAGAGTTTTCGGTAAGTCGTGATTCTTAATTCTTGGGTTATGATTGGCGTAATATCGTACAAAGCTTCAGCAGCTTACACACTAAGATCTTAGCGCGGGATGAATATGTAGCCTTACGAGGGAAAATGTATGTTCCAATAAGCCGTAGTTGACAGGTTACATAATTTAAAGTCTACTTCGATGTTTTCATAAGTGGGGATTGTAACGTGCTGTCGCCTAATATCAGAGCAAACCGTATTCGGGCCGTCCTTGAAGCTTATTATCAAATACTTATACCTGAAACTATTGGTTGAGAATATTAAGCTTACTTCTAGGTATCCTAGTCCCACTCTTAAGCGCATCTGCTAGTTTAGCTGCTTAGTTAGTTAATAGTTTAGGTAGTTGTATGTCCGGTATGCTTGTTTAACTGCGCTAAGTCACCACGCTAAGCATTTTCATTGCTTTTGTGTTGGCTTGGCATACATTAAAACAAGCCTCAATAAGAAAAGTTAAAATACTTACAAGCTTTTGTAAGATGCACGCTTTCTTGCCCCGGCACGGCCCGATCTAACCTAGGCCCGCTTTTCCGCTTCGCTTTTGTTGCCTGGGTATCCGAGTAACGGGGCAGGCTAATGTCAGTCGTATTTGTATAAGGATACCCCGTCGGGTGGCATAATAACCCAAGTTTTACGATGCACATACCTAGGTAGGTACCTAGGTATGTGAGACTATTCCACGTGCTGGTGCTACCTTGTCTCGCTAAATGGTAAAAGGAAACCGAAAAAGCAGCGACATGATGCTTTAGCTCAGCCTTAATTAAAATGTCCTAAAAGATAAGTAGGAATAGAAAGGATTCGAGCCTAAACTCTTGTAAAAGGCTTCATTATGTAATATACGGTACCAACCTATGCGGCCTCTCGTCTAAGATTGATATGCACAGGCTGCATTAGGTAAATTTTCAAGTACTTAAAGCTCGGCAGAAGATTAAGTACCTTATAAAGAAAGATTAAGTACCTTATATTCCGACAAAGGGGTCAAGGTGTGCTTATAGACAAACTTACTTACTCTCGAGGGTGCATTTAATTAAAGAGATATAACAAGTTGTGAATAGGTACTTACTAAGCAGATTGCATCTTTAATGAATTCCCAAACACAAGTTGGTCTTCGTCGTAAACTCAAAGCAATCTTCGTCGTAAACTCGAGGAATCGTTCGATACTT
Organism: Daldinia eschscholtzii; assembly: GCA_037126485.1. Taxonomy (NCBI): domain Eukaryota; kingdom Fungi; phylum Ascomycota; class Sordariomycetes; order Xylariales; family Hypoxylaceae; genus Daldinia; species Daldinia eschscholtzii. The sequence continues at coordinate 2,511,715 of JBANMG010000002.1, forward strand.
GTAAGTACCTCGGTACCTAGGTAGATCCGATGTTAAAATTGGACGTAAGGTACCTAGGTAGGTAGGTATCTAAGCGTTTATCGGCTCTCCATTCCGTTAGTCTTTCCATGTTCCGAAGAACGGTGCGGGGAACCCCACATCGGTCAGCTGAGGAAGCCTTACTTTTAGGCCAATCGGAATAGGAATGATTATAATCTTGACTCCGCTTTTATCTTATTCAGAACAGGGTAAGGGGGTTTTCATAAAAGGTACCTCTGGTACCTGACTTGCATGTATACGCCGTGTCACTTTATAGGTTGGTTCTATCGTTTATTGATAAGTTGTTTGACTATAGTTGATAACTACCAGGAATTGAATACACCCGGTGCGGCACAGCGTATATTAAGTACTAAGTAACCGAGCCCGTGTCATATTGCATCATATCTTGAAACATTACTAATGATTTTTCTGGACGTAGGAGATATTGCTGTGCCATATTATTGCTGATACGTTAACATGGTTGAAATACAATGTGCAACGCTTAAGTGGAATCGGTGCCGAAGGCGGTTACAATTACCGTAGCAGGTTCCGTACTCAAGTTTAATGTTGCAATGCATATAAGATACCTAGGATACAGCATGCTTTGCAAGGATCAAAGCTCCATTATTCTAGAAATTGAGAAATTCTGGTTTAGCTAGGTATCTAAAGTACCTAGGTAGAGTTAGGTAGTACAAGTCAAAGAAACAAACTTTCAAGGTAAGGCTGCGTTATGCGCCACATAAGCACAGAACCGCATGCGCCGCTTACATAGCAACACCGAGCACGTTATACGAGACCTATGTGGCGTTAGTAGCCTTCCCGAAGCGAAGATCGCGATGGCGAGAAGCCCGAGTAGTGTGCCTCACGAGACCGGGGAAGAAAGGAAATCAAAATCGGCTTGCATGAGCCGTAAGCCCCCTCCAAGATATTGTCTTATTCCGGTTTCCTGGCATTATGTAACAAGTATTCACAAAAGTACATAAGCCTACCTGGTAATTACTTACCTACCTCTAAAATAATATTATTATGTTACCCCTAGTTTTCAATATATCAAATTCTGTGATGGTCGCATATGTAGTAACCAGCCATATAGGGGACTTACAACTGGACGCTTCTCTTGCCTCGGCGCATCTGATAGACCCAGTATGAGGAAATGGAGAAGACTATTTGGAATCTTTCCGCGTAGATAGTCCTAGTAGTTCCGCTTTGTGACCTTGATTTCCCTGGTGAGATTCAGCTAAACCAAAGATTTGATAAATTCTATGGTCCTTGCAAGGTTGTAAAGTTACACAATGCTTGGATCTGATCTAAATAACAGGCCTGGTGAGCATAGACTTACCAGGGCTATACAAAAGCTTACATTGTGGGAATTATAGTCTTGGTTTGTCTTGGGCTAAGAGCTTGTTTGCCTAATTCCTTGGCTATCCGATGCTGTCATTCCCCTGACGTACTAATCCCTAATAAGTGTACTTTTGATTTAACGCTTTAATCCGGCATCCTCCACATGCAACTCTATGACTCCTCCGCTATTAGTCGTGCAGGAATACCCTGATTAACGTATTTTTCGTATCATAGCCTTGAACATAAAAAAGACTTTGCTCAGTAAAGCAAGCCTAATCGTCACTAAGCGAAATCGCCACCTGTCTCAAACATGTACTTTTTATGTATACCTAAATTTAAGATATACAGAATTGCGTGACAAGGCACATGTTGATGTTCATATCTCTGGTATTGTACAGGCCATATAAAATAAATCAATGCATTTATCCATTAACCATAAACCGTCATCCATCTAGAAATGGTCGAATGAACTTTAGATTTACGAAAAACTCTGTCTTGTAGTCTCGTTAGTATAAGACCTTTTTACTTACCGCGGCACAGTTGTCGACGCGCCGACTCTCTGTGGTCGAACAATTGCCAGAAATATTATAGGGACTATAGCGATTAGTATAAACGCTAATATTGTATTGGCCCAGCCATAACCAAGTCTGTCGTATAAATAAGGGGCGGCGACAGGCAAGAAGGTCCCGCCGAGGTAACGTAGTGGGAGACAGGCTGCGACGGCCGAGGCCGATCGATCACCAAAGATATCCACGAGATAATTCATTATGGGCGTCACACTGCTCGATAACGAAAAGCCATATAGTACAGTGGCAATGGCGGGAACGATCCAGTGGAACTGCTTCTCTAGAGACCATCCATAGAGCAGGAGGCCGGCAGGGAAGGCCACCATGGCAGGAATCGTGGGAATTAGTCGATTTTCGGAATGCGGCGTGGTATTCTCATCTGGCTTTTTCAACGAGAAGCCACGTAGCAAGAAAAAATCGAGGGTGAAGCGGCACATGACCATTCCGCTAATTGTGCCGATAGCTTGCGAAGGTTAGATTATTTTCGGAGCCGAGATAACGCTTTTGGACTTACTTGTTGCTATGTAGATGAGACCGGATTCACTCTCGGAAAAGCCGTAGACTTCCTGAAAGACAGTAGCGTTTGTAGAAGCTAAAAGGGAGAGGTAACCGAATATGACTCCAACATACACCGCCATAAGCACAGCAATGCGGGAACTTCCTAAGATGATGAAGGGGCGTACCACGAGCAAAGCAAGTGTCTTGACGGTTGTCATGTTCCATCCTGTAAAGTACTTTGGTGGAGACTTGACTTTTTCTTTGTAAAGGTTAGCCTTCTTGAGCGCCTTTCGGCGTATTACTGGTACATATGTTTCTTTCATTACGATAACCAGGATAGGCATCAGAGCCGCCGTAAGGATAGCCATCATCCAGAACGTCCATCGCCAGTTAAGGTACTGGGTAATGTATCCTCCGGCGATGGGACCCACGGCACTGCCAAGGATAGGGATAAGACTGGTTATTGACATGGCGGAGCCACGCTCGTGGATGGGGAAGAGATCACCGGTAATGGAGGGGTTTAAGCCCATAGAGGCAATGGATGCGCCACCTAGAAATCTGAAGGCGATAATCATGCCGAAGCTGTTGCTGAACCCGGCAATCATGGTGAAGACAAGAAACAAGGAATTGAAGAAGTGGCAGACAGGTACACGACCAAAACGTTCAGACAAGGGGCCGACATAGAAGGCTGAAACGACTTGGCCCAAGTTAGGAACGGTGATGTAAAAGATCGAAAGGAAGTTGTCGTAATTGTTGAACTCCTTCTCGATAGACGTGCTCGCAGGAGCGTTGATAACCAGGGACATGGAACTAAGGATGTGGCATTAGCACGCCTGGCCATCACCATCACAAGGATAATTGTAACGTACACCATCAAGGACATGAAGGAAAGGACTATTATGATGAGCCACCTCCGCGTACGGGTCCAGTTTTGAGGCAGTCTGGGGTCAGTATCTTCCAATTCTGCAGCAGCGGGTACTGCTTCTGCTTGGGACCCATCCGTTGCTACCTTCTCTCCCTTCGACGTGGGCTCAGTCACAGGCTCACTTGACGCTACTGCAGGACACGCAGTATTATCCAGCATAGGCGTCGGTGCGCTACTGATACTGGCCCTACTGACATCTTCGCTGCTGGCACCGGCGCCGATGGTACTAGACCGACCGGTACTTGGCTGCGTAGACACCATTGCGCTGTCTTTCGGAATAGTATTGCTGCAAAAGAAGGCGAAAAGGCGGGTGGTAAGAATAGGAGGAAAGAGGACAGTGCTAGTTTAAAGCGAAATTTATACAGCCCAAATTGCGCAACAGTTAAGATTAGCTACGAATTACCTACGCAAACTAAAGGAGGACACTAAGAGACGGGAGACTCCAAGCCCAGGTCCAGGTCCAGTTCTGTCTCGTGTTTTTTGGGAAACCCCTTGCGTTTTCTGGAATAGTTATGCTCTCCTGCAAAGTCTCGTACGTGCCCCAGTGGGCATGATGACAACTAGCTTCTTTTGGTATAAGAACCCGCAATTTGACAACGGCATTCCATCTTACCTTATCTTCCAAGTTACGGGGCTAGCGTCTAGATGGAGTCGACGCCATTCGGGATTCAAAATACGTAGAAAGGCTCGAGCTTGATTGGAAGGAATCCCTGTCAGATCCTTAATAATCCTTGCGTGAGGCTGGTATGTACATCTTCTCGATACCCCTGAGCTTGGGCTTAGGAACACACCGGGGGTTGAATCTATAATCTACACGCGGTAAACCACCCTTGCTATTCCAAAAGACGGAGCTTCCTATTGCAACTAATCGATATTGAATATCAGAATGGAAGATACATGAGTTTAAATAAATAAATTGATGAAATTTAGTTAAGCCATGTAAAGCGAGGTAAAAGAAAAGAAAAAGAAAATATGTGTTAGTTCTATTATTTATCTAAGCATATCGAACTAATAGTTGAAAGAGAAATTGTGTAAAATAATAAGCTACCTACATATTGCTCTTATTGGTAAAGTCTCATATCCCATACTAAGCACTTGGCGTAGAAGGTAAGTAGGTGCTCTCTCTATCAGGTGTACTCTATCGGGTATACTATGGTGGGGAGCTCTTCCTATGGCGGGTCTCTGAAAGACGTGATATACTTATAAAACCTCCCCTCTGTCGTGGACGTTGTTTGTTTGCCATTATTATTGTAAGGAGCTTAGGCGAAGGTATGGCTGTTTGTAATCATGATTGTCTCCCCAACCAACGCCGTCTTTGCTAGTCATAGCTCCCTTAAAAATGACATCCGGGTGTCTGTCAACCCTATTCCTAGCCCCCTTTCCACAGACTACGCTTTGTTCTTGAAGTCAAACAGACACGAGAGGAAAGTCATATTCGATCTTCTCATCCCAGAACTCGGCTCTGGAATTTCAGCAGCTGTCAGGGCATACACTGCCTGGACAGTTCTCCTTGCATCCCATGGATGTACGTCCGAACTCAGCATATTCGCCCCTGGATTGGGCGAATTCATCGGGCCTCTCGACATACCTTTTCAATGGAGCTCCCAAGTTGGAGATGTCACACATCAAGTTAAGACCAAGCTTAAGGATGCTTTGCTAGGCGTGGTCGAGGCAACCTCTTCAGATGATGCTAGTACATCTAGTGAAGAGAAAGAGGGAGAATATACGTTTCTGATCTCTATTACTCGAGATCAACTCGGCCCTAGAAAAATCTTACTCGAGTGCCACATACACGATGACCATATCTGTACGAGGGCAGTTACCCACGGTACTCCCTCTGACCAGGCTCTGTCGCTTCACCTCTTCAAACGGCAGTATGAATACATTGTTCGCCAGATTTGCCAACCTGACGGCGATGAAAAACCACTTGTCGACTTAAAAGCCATCTCAGTCCAAGACCTTCATAGTATCTGGTCTTGGAATGCTCGGGTCCCACGTGGAGTCGAGGATGTCTGCATACACGAAGCGTTCATGGAGAGAGCACGGCGGCATCCTGACCTGTTGGCTGTGTCAGCACATGATGGAGAATTGACTTATAGTGAGCTGGATGATTTATCGACTCGTCTGGCCCATCTCCTTATCCAACATGGCCTCCAACCCCATAGCACTATAATCGTCTTCATCGAAAAGTCAAAATGGGTTCCACTGGCCCAATTGGCGATTATGAAAGCTGGATGTGTTTCTACCGTCCTAGATGCATCTCTCCCACTTCAAAGGCAGAAAGCTATTGCAGAACTTGTTCAACCCTTGGCTATCTTGACTTCGCCAGCATGTGAAGACCAGGCCAAGGCTTTGAATCTGGACTGTCCCCAATTCGTTCTGGATCAGAGTTCAAGCCAAGATTGGCCTCCCGCTCACCCTAAATTCCTCCCAACAGTCAGTCCCTCTTCCTGGTTGTACATAGTTTTTACATCAGGAAGCACGGGTACTCCCAAAGGCGCCATCATTAGCCACGCGAACTATGCGAGTGCTGTTGCTACTCAGCAGAAAGGTTTGGATTTCAGAGAATTCGATCGAGTCTTTGACTTTGCCTCGTATGCTTTCGACGCTGCCTGGTGCAACTTCATTCATTCTATAATGATCGGAGGCTGCCTTTGTATCCCTTCCGACGAGGAACGGAAGGGTGATCTTGCTGGAGCTCTCCGCAAATACCAAGTCAACTACGCTGTCCTCACCCCTTCAGTAGCTTGGTTCCCTGCTTCCGAACTTCCTTCAAGTCTCCGAACAATCCACTTTGGAGGAGAACCACTCAAAGCCGCTCTTGTCAAGGAGTTGTCTACCAACTCAACAGTAATCAACGCCTACGGTCCAGCTGAATGCTCAACTGTCAGTACTGCAATTGTGGCGGACCCTAACGATGATAATGACCCGACCATTGGTACCGGCCTTGGCGCTTGTACATGGGTCACTAAATTAGACGGGAGCGACCTTGTGCCTATCGGAGAAATAGGAGAGTTGTGGGTTGAAGGCCCAATCATCGGCCAAGGATACCTACGTAACCCTGAGGTGACGGCTAGGACATTCGTCGAGGATCCAGAGTGGCTTTTACGCGGCTGCCCTAGCCTTGCGGGTATTAGGGGCCACACTGGCCGCCGGGGCCGTCTTTATCGAACTGGTGACCTTGTTCGCTATAGGCCGGATGGCAATTTGGAGTTTGTAGGCCGCAAGGACTCTCAAGTTAAGATTCGTGGCCAGCGTGTCGAGCTCGGAGAGATCGAATACAACCTTAACCGCGCCTTAGCGGACGATGCTAGGGCCAAGAATGTCCAGATCATCGCCGAGGTCATCAAGCCGGATGGTAGTGATGTATCAACACTTGTATCATTTCTTTTCATGGCTGTTAGCTCAGGAGTGTCACCTGAGGAAGCGAAACCTATCCTCAGCGAAGCCCTGGTCGGCATTGAAGACCGCCTATCCAAATTTGTACCACCATATATGATACCCTCAGCCTTTCTCCCTGTCGAAGAAGTCCCGATGACACCTACTGGAAAAGTGGACCGTCGCCGTCTCCGTGAAAGCGGCGGAAAGCTATACTGGCAACAACTGAATGCCCAACCGGTAGCGGAAGAAGAGCCTGCCTCTGAGTTAGAGGCCAAGATCCGTCAAGTTTGGAGCGAAGTCTTGAATATTCCTACGCGAAGCATTGGTTTGGACTCAGCATTCATGCGTCTAGGCGGCGATTCTATTACCGCCATGCAGGTCGTCTCACGCTCGCGTTCGCAGAACATCTCTATCAAGGTCGCTGATATCCTTAAGCTTCAAACAGTCCGACTTCTGGCTCAAGCTAGTAAGCCTGTCCAAGAGAAGGTGAATTTGGACAGCGCACGAACCGATGAGAGCAAGTCCTGGTCCTTAACACCCATTCAGCAAATATTCTTCGACAACAATCCCCACGGCGAAAACCACTATACCCTCAGCTTTATAGTCAAGCTAGTCAGGCATTCTACTTACCAGGAATTACTTGAAGCGCTCCTGGCTCTGACTACTCGTCATAGCATGCTCCGTGCCCGCTTCCGCAAGCGGGCGGAGGATTCTACTTGGGAGCAGTATATTGCACCGGCTGGCCCTAACTCGTTCCTCCTTGAAGAGCACGACTTCATAGATCGCTCATCTACTGAGAATGTGGTTCAAGAGAGACAAGCAGGTTTGGACCTTGTCAACGGCCCCGTCTTTTCTGTGGATGTCTTTAACAGTCCTAATGAAGCGCAAACACTTCTCATGAGCGCACATCACGTCGTGATGGACCTTGTATCTTGGCGTATCATTTGGCACGAGCTGAGCCAATACCTATCAGGGGTTACTCAATTACCACGGCTAGAGCTGTCCTTTCAAGCATGGTCTCGCTTACAGCGTGAGGAGGGCGAGAAGCTCAACCCAGCTACTGTTCTGCCATTCGAAATTACGCCAGCAAATTTCGATTATTGGGGCGTAAAACCTGGAGAGGTGTACTTTAGGGATGCTACGCTGAACTTGTCTGTCGTCGATGCTGAAGCTACCGCTTTGCTGCTAGGTGCGAGCAATGACAGTTTCCGAACAGAAGTATTAGACATTCTCGTGGGAACCCTCATCTACAGCTTTGCGCAGACCTTTCCTGATCGGCGCCCACCTCCTGTCTTCCTTGAAGGCCACGGACGTGAACCTGTAGCTGGTATGGATGACTTTGACTTATCTGAGGTTGTCGGCTGGTTTACTTCTATCCATCCCATTGAACTCGGCGGTGGTCCAGAAAACACCATTCTTGATATGATCAAGTTCGCCAAGGACGTCCGGAGCAGAGTACCTGGCAAAGGCAGACCTTACTTTGCCTCCCGCTTCTATAGCAAGGCTGGAAGGAAGGCCTTTGAGTCTCACAAACATGTCGAACTGATATTTAACTATCGTGGTTCCTTTCAGCAACTCGAAGATGCCAAATCCATCATCAAGCTTGAAGATAGAGATGATCGCAATGTATTTATTCCTGGTGATGGTGCTGATTATCAGCGGCCGTCGCTTATAGACATCAATCTTGTCGTGCAGGAAGGCAAGCTGCAGATCTACACGAGCTCCCACAAACACATGAGAAACCACGAGTCAGTACTTCGCTGGGCGGACTTATACGCTGAGACTCTTACTAGCGTCGCGCATGAACTTGCCAACCTGCCGGCTCGTCACACTCTAGCTGACTTCCCGCTGCTCGACATCTCATATGCTGGTCTAGAGACGCTCACAGCGCAGTTGGAGAACGAAGGTATCAAAGTTTCCGACGTACGGGATATCTATCCCTGCACGCCCATGCAGGAGGGTATTCTTATCAGCTCCAACATAGGCACTGCCTCCTATCACAGCGTCAACATCTGGCAAGCGACCTCTACAGGCCCGGAAGTTTCTGCCTCTCGCCTGAAGGAAGCATGGGAGAAGGTTTCGCGCGCACATACTGTGTTTTCTACCGTCTTCTCGACGAATCCTGATACTGGTCGCTACGTTCAGATTGTGTTGAAATTTTTCAACGAGGCTACAATCGAACAGGCTGCGGACTCCGAGACCGCCGTTGAGCACTTAACAAAGATAGGTGGCTTCAAAACCTCTCCGTCTCAGCCCCACTGCTTTTTTACAATATGCACCGGTAAAGACGGCGAGATTGCTTGCCGGCTGGAAATGACACATGCCCTTATGGATGCTTTGTCTATACCCGTCATAATAGGAGATCTCGAGAAGGCATACTCAGGACAGACTCTGTCATTGCGGCCTCCCTTCCGGAATTATGTCGAACATATTCAAAGTACCCCAGCCGAGAACCGATTGGCATACTGGAAGCAGTACCTGGCTGATGTTAAGAGCTGCAACTTACCTGGAGATAGAGCCTTGAGTCGCTCAAAGACGGAGCGTAAGGGCAGTTACGAATGGATAACTCTACCTCCTGCCGTTACAGCACCTATTTCTAGGATATGTCGTGAAAAGGGGTTGACCCGATCCGCGTTCCTTCACCTTGCCTGGTCGTTGGTACTTTCGCATTTCACTGGTATGCGACAAGTCTTGTTCGGATATATCTCGTCTGGTCGCGATACTCCAATTGAGGGGATTGAAGATATCGTTGGCCCTTTGATTAACATGTTGATCGCACGTGTTGATCTGGAGCAGTCTCTGCCCGATATAATAAGTGCCATTAACAAGTACAATATCGAGCACTTAGAGAACCAGTATGTATCGCTGGCAGAGATCCAGCACGAGATTTCAGTAAAGCAGCTTTTCAACTCAAACATCACGGTTCGTGAAGCTCGTGGAGTTTCTTCAGCGGCTGACGGAAGCATTCAGCTTGAAGAGATATCGGAAGAGGATCCTCACGAGGTAAGTTCACAACATTCAACTCAGTAAATCGCCAGCTTCTAACAATGTATAGTATGACTTGGTTTTAGCCGGTACCCTCAACAAGGGAGATACCGAAGTCAGCTTCCAATATCGAACCGACTTCATAAGCTTGGCAAATGCCCGAGCAATCCAAGTCGCTTTGGAAAATGCTATCAATTTCCTCGGTTCCGTCACGGAGCAGGATACAGCGGCTGCTGCATCATACGCTAAGTTCAACGAATCGTTTTACGATGCTTACTTCTACCATACGGCTGGTACGGACGAAGTATACGCTCTAGAACAATGGAAAGCCCCGTATCAGGGTCTTGAACCTGGTTGCCATTTCCCAGTGCTACCTCCCACATCTCTTAAACCGGTCGCTAACGCATCGACTTCGCATGTTATTGAGGACCTCGAGTGGAGAGACGATTACGACGTGAGCGCCCAGATACTTGCGTCGTGGGCTCTTCTACAGGCGTCTTATGGAAGCTCTACCGACGTCGTGATCGGAGCTAGCTCGCTGGGCAGCGAACATGGAGCAACAAGCGGTAAAATTCCAGCACCGATAAGGACGAAAGTTGATCTCAACCAGAGCGTTTCATCCTACCTTGACTCAGTCCAATCGACGGCTGAAACATGGGCAAAGTTGCCGTCTCTTGCTATACATAGACTACGTGAGCTGAGTGAGGAATCAGCTCTTGCATGTGATTTCCAAACAGTCTTGAGTTTCAGCAGGGCTCCAGCTCAAAAAGAAGGACAAGATGAAAATGCCGATTCTAATGCGTTCCGAGCACTCTTCCTTGACTTCGCTGCTGTGTCATCTGGCATTCAAATCAGTGCCAAATTTGATGAAAATGTCATCAGCACCGAACAAGTGACTCGATTGCTTTCGCAGCTTGAGGCCGTTCTCCGTCAAATTGTATCAACCGCCAAGTCCTCCTCAACTCTATCAGAGATCGATACAATCACCGAAAAAGATCTCGAAAAGATCGCTGCTTGGAATGCGACGCCCTTAGACGAAGTCCATGATCTTATCCACAATCTCATCGCGAAAGCCGTACAAACAATGCCAGATGCTCCTGCTATTTCCTCTTGGGATGGTCAGCTTACGTATCGCCAACTTGACAAACTCTCGACTCGGTTGGCTCATCGACTGGTCCAACTTGGTGTTGGCCCCGAAGTTATCGTACCTTTCTACTTCGAAAAGTCTATGTGGGTGCCAGTCTGTGTAGTAGCCGTGATGAAGGCCGGAGGAGCTGGTGTAATGATTGACAGTACACAACCTATCGAACGAGCTAGCAGCATTGTCAGTCAAGTAAATGCTACACTCACTCTGACATCAGCCAACAACGTGGAAAGGGCAGCGAAATTTGAAAGAGTACGGCTCCTTGTCATCGACAAAGCCCATATGGACTCATTGCCAGACCCAGAGCCAGGACACTCTCTACCTCAAGAAGTAAAGCCCTCAGACCTCCTCTATGTTTCCTTCACGTCGGGAAGTACAGGTAAGCCAAAGGGTGCTATGATCACTCACTCGAACTTTGCAGCATCTATCCGCAACCAACAAAAAGCTCTTGGATTTAGAGCCGGCCAAAGAGTCTACGATTTCGCCTCTTATGCGTTTGACGCGAGTTGGTCAAACGTACTGCACTCGCTCACGTCTGGTAGCTGCTTGTGTATCCCATCCGAGCACCAGCGAAGCAATGCACTTCTGGAATCTATCAGGGACAGCAAAGCTACGCTGTTGAACGCGACTCCTTCTGTTCTACGTCATCTCGACCCTAAGCAGCTCCCTGATATTGAGCAGGTTCTGATGGGCGGAGAAGCTTGGGCTGAAGCGGACTTCCTGGATTGGATTGACAACACGAAACTGATTAACAGTTACGGTCCAGGAGAATGCACGATCAAGTCCTGTCTCATTCGTGCATTTAGAGGTATGGTTCCCAACACCATCGGCGTTGGCATAGGTCTTCATACCTGGATCGTACGGACAGATGGCTCGGAGAGGCTTGCTCCGCTGGGTTCAGTCGGTGAGCTTTGGTTAGAGGGACCTCAAGTTGGGCGTGGCTACATAGGGGACGAGACGAGAACCGCAGCCACGTTCTTGACGCGACCAAAATGGACGGATGACAGCAATACTCCACATCGTTTCTACCGCACTGGTGACCTAGTTCGTTACGGTGCTGACGGTGCTCTCGTATTCGTTAGCCGTATCGACTCACAGGTCAAGATCCGTGGCCAAAGGACTGAGTTGGGTGAAGTTGAGCATAGTCTTAAGAGAGCCCTCCATGCTGGTGATCTTAAGGCTCAAGTTGTCGCCGATGTTTTCAAACCCCTCAATGGAGACAATCCCATCCTCGTCGCGTTCCTCAAGGCTGAAGAACCAAATGCCTGGCACAAGCTTGCCGGCGTGGACGAACGGCTTGCTGAAATGGTGCCCCAATACATGATTCCGACCGCGTACATTGCCCTTGAAGAGTTCCCCATGACGGCCACAGGCAAGATCCATCGCCGAGCTTTACGTGCAACTTACGAACAAAAGACACTAGAGCAACTTGTCGCTCAAGATGTCTTCCGCGTAACAGCTCACCGGGCTCCAAGAACGCCATCTGAGAAGTTCTTACAGGGTCTATGGGCGGATATTCTAAAGATTGATCCCGCGACAATCTCGGCTGACGACAGCTTTCTCCGCATTGGGGGAGATTCCCTTGGGGCTATGAGGCTTGTTAGCGCTGCGCGAAAGCGCAATGTCTCGCTCAGTGTGGCTGATATCTTCAGGAGGCCCAAGCTCAGCGCTCTTGCAGAGCTAATCGAATCACAAAAACCTACTTTGGAATCTACTGAGTCGGTCATCGAGCCATTCTCTCTCATTGACGGCCGAATTTCTGCAGATGAAGCTAGGAGTGAAGCTGCACGACTCACGGGTCTTGAGGTCGTTGATATTGAAGATGTTTTCCCCAGCACACCTTTACAAGCAGGACTGCTGGCTGAGACTGTCCGACGGCCAGGTGATAACATTCTAACTGAGACATTCAACTTTAGAAAGGACATAGATGTCGATTGCTTCCGCACTGCATGGCAGAATGTTGTCCGTGCGCATCCCATTTTGAGGACTAGAATCATTGAGCTTCCCCAGCAAGGTCTCGTCCAGGTCATCATCCGATATGAAAACTGCGGAATTGAAGATGGCGTACCAGCAGAGAAATTTGGACTTGGGACACCATTAGTCAACTACAAGATTACGGAGTCTTCTTTCTCATGGAGCATCCACCACTCTCTCTACGATGGGTGGTCCGAGCCGCTCATCTTCGACTCCTTGGTTAGGAGCTACCGATCCGAGCCAATTGAAGATGCCGCTCCCTTCCAGGCATTTATTAAGTACGTCCAAGAATCTAACGGAGCCCGGGCAAAGGAGTTCTGGGAAAATCAGTTCCAGAATTTTAACGCGCAGAATTTCCCCATCCTTCCTTCGAAGACCTACAAGCCAAGATGCGACCAGCGTTTGGAGATCGATATTAAAGACATCGTCTCCGATGACGACTACACGGCAGCTACCAAGATTAGACTTGCTTGGGCCATCTTGCTATCGACAGTTACCAACTCCGCAGATGCTTCCTTTGGTGCAACAGTATCTGGTAGACAAGCGAACGTGCCTGGTATGGAGAATATCAGTGGCCCGACAATCGCCACGGTACCGCTGCGAGTGGCAATCGATCGTTCAAAGACTGTAGAGGAATTGCTGCAGCAAGTACAATTACAAGCTGCGGATATGATGCCCTTTGAGCAAACTGGTCTTCAGCAGATTCGGCGTATTAGCGAGAACTGTGATCTTGCATGTCAGTTCCAGTCACTCATGGTTATCCAGACTGGACGTAACCAGGATGCAGAAGATATTCTTTTCGAGTCTTCCTTTGTCGAGCCTGAGTCTGAAGGCCTTGACCCGTTTAGAAACTACGCCATTCTTCTAGAAGTTCTTCTCAAGCCTGAGAGCATTTTCCTTCGCGCCGACTACGATTCTAATGTGGTGTCTTCCTCCCAATTCCGTCGTCTCGCAGACCGATTTGAGAACATCTTGAGGCAGATCTCATTGCCTGAAGTCCAGGACAAGCCAGTTTCCCTACTTGATACGAGTAGCTTGGAAGACCTGAAGCAGATTTGGAGCTGGAACGATACTTACCTAGAGAGAGCCGAGAAGACGATACATGGTATCTTTGGAGAAGTCGCTGCGAAACAACCCGATGCTCCAGCTGTCTGTTCATGGGACGGTGATTTCTCCTACGCTGAGTTAGACGGTGTATCCAAAAGAATTGCCCATGAAATCCTCCGAGCTGGTCTCCCGCAGACTGGTCAACGCATCGTCCCCTTATTCTTCGAGAAGTCCAAATGGACATCTGCTTCTCAACTGGCTGTCATGAAAGCCAATGGCACCTGTGTCACACTTGATGCGTCGCTTCCCATTGCACGTCTACAGACTGTCATGGATCTGACCTCACCTCAAGTCATAGTAACTTCTGCTGAGCAAGAATCTCGCGCACGAGAAGTCGCACCTCCGACCGCACGGATTATAGTAATCAGTGACGCCAGTGTAACTACTTTCGAAGTCCCTGAAGACTCGTCTCTACCAGTTGTGGACCCGGATACTTGGCTCTACGTGGTCTTCACCTCAGGTTCGACCGGCGTTCCCAAGGGAGCGATCGTCAGCCACGCCAACTTTGCAAGTGCTATCAAATATGGCCAGGAGCCGCTCAGATACAGCCCCGAGACTCGCACATATGACTTTTCGTCTTATGCGTTCGACGCCTCCTGGCTCAATGTGCTATATACTCTTTGCGGAGGTGGATGTCTCTGCGTCCCATCAAACTACGAAATCCAAAACGAGCCCAAGGAAGCAGTAGCACGCAGAGGTGCAAACTCGGCGCTTATGATTCCTTCTGTTTCTAGGTTCATGCACGGAGTAGACTTCAAAGTGATCAACTTCGGCGGTGAGAAACTGGGACGCGACGAGATTGACTATTGGAAAGATCATGCTGTCCTCCTCCACTCTTATGGCCCATCTGAGTGTACGCCTATTGCGATCCATACCACGCTTGATCCCGCTCGCGAACGTATAGTTATCGGCAAAGCCCTCGCGACACGTATTTGGATTGTTGAACCGGAACGTGGCACCTCATTGGCAGCCGTTGGTGATATCGGTGAGCTTTGGATCGAAGGACCTACTGTCGGCCAAGGCTACCTTAATGAGCCAGAGAAGACGAAGGCATCATTCGTGGAAGACCCGCAGTGGCTTGTACAGGGTTGCCCTGGATTCCCTGGCCACCGCGGGCGTTTGTACCGTACGGGTGATTTAGTTCGATACGAAGAAGACGGTAGCGTCGAGTATATCGGACGCAAAGACGCGCAGATCAAGATTCGTGGACAACGTGTCGAACTCGAGGAAATTGAACATCATGTTCACGATGCTATTGGAAAAGACGTCGCATCCCAAGTCATTGTGGATATTATCAGACCAGCTGGTTCTACTGAAGCTGCGCTAATTGCCTTCATCAAGCTTTCGAAGGATGGAATCGTTTCTGGCACACCGGAGGCATACGCTTACGCTCAGGAGCTCGCTTCTTCCGCAAACCGTCTCCTGTCTGCCACAGTACCGGGCTACATGATTCCCAACGGTTATATGATTGTTGACAGCATCCCGAATACAGCATCAGGAAAAGTCGACCGTGGCAAACTTCGCGAGGCCGCGTTGGCCATGCGAAAAGAGGATCTCCTCCGCGTGGACCGCATTGGTAGACGTGCACCGGAAACTCCCAATGAAGTCAAGCTTCACGCCATTGTTGCCCGAGTACTTTCTTGGAGTGGGGAATCTTTCGGCATGGATAACAACTTCATCCAGCTTGGTGGTGACTCCATCAGCGCCATGAGGTTGGCCTCCATCGCCCGCGATGAAGGCATCCCCCTGTCAGTCGCAGATATCCTTACTAAGGACCGAATTGCTGATCTACTCGTCACGAATTCGGAAGCTGACCTAGTGGATGAGAACGAGCAATCACTTTTTGGTTTACTCAACGTACCTGACCTCAGAGCTTTTATCGAGGAAGAAGTGATACCACAAATTCTTCCCGGTCGTGGAAAACTTGTTGATGTCCTTCCGACAACAGACATGCAATCTGCCTACCTGAGAGATAACCTTGTTGTTCCTCGACTGTCTTGGTTCTACAGCTACATTGACTTCGAGCATATCGCAGATGAGCAGCGCTTAATTCAGAGCATCGAGAAACTGGTTGAGCTCTGCGACATCTATCGAACGGCCTTCATTCGCTCAGGTGATTCCTTCTACCAAGCTATTTTTGACTCGTGGAAACCCACCGTCAACATTATTAGCGACGTGAATTCCGCCGATATTGCTCTTGGCAGGGTCATTGAAGAAGAGATCAGCTCACCTATCTCTCTGGGGGCTCCTTTAATACAATTTACGCTTATTAAGGAGACTAGCGGAAAATCCAAACTCGCCTTTGGAAGATCCCACGCAGTCTACGACGGTATCAGCATCGGTCAAACCTTGAAGGTTTTGGCTGACATCTACAATGGCTCAACTCCGGAAATCAAGGACTTTAGACAATACGTAAATCACACCCAATCCAACAAGGCGAACAGCTACCCCTACTGGAGCAAGATTCTCAAAAAGTCTTCGATAACTACCCTACCTTACAGCTCAACGTCGCTTATAGAGGCTGGTCCACCTACTGTTCTTAAACGCATCATTCCCATTCCCAAAACCCCCTCTGGAATCACACAAGCTTCTCTATTTACGCTAGCTTGCGCCACTGTCCTTGGTCGCCTGACTGGATCTCAGGACGTTGTTTTCGGCCGAGTCGTTTCTGGTCGTGCATCCGTTCCTGCTTCACTTCAGGATGTTATCGGTCCCTGTCTGAACCGCATTCCTGTCCGTGTGAAATTCACGCCCGGCCAGACCAAAGCTGAGCAACTAGCAACTTTACAAAAGCAATACGTGGAGAGCATTGCGCACGAAACGACAGGTCTACGCGATATTGTCAAGAACTGCACAGACTGGCCAAAAGATACTAATGACTTCGGGTGCTGGTCGCAGTACCAGAATATCGATGAGAACCCTGAACTAGACCTCCCCGGCGCCAAGGGCGGACTAGGAAGCCCAGAGATGTATCATATTCCGTTTGCGGCCAACTTCTTGGAGATCTTTGCGATCCCGAGCCGCGACGGTACTCTTACAGTGAGACTTATTGCAGGATCCGGGTATGCAGAAGATGTAAGAAATAAGTTTATTGAAGGAGTCTGCTCGGAGTTGACGGATGTATTCTGAGAATGGCGGTCATGTTATTGAGGACGGTTGAATGACAAAAAAGGGCCAAAAGGCTTCTGGAGTCTACGGATTCGTAGCTGTCGCAACGGCACGTACATTCGAGCAAGATCAAATTTGCTCAAAAAAATTTCTATGTTCACAGATTGATACAGCTAGAAACCTCCTTAGGAGGGTTGTCCCGGGTCCAGTTACCGTTGGGGTCTTCCAGGTAAACGCCGCTCCAGGCCACAGAATAGGGGCTCAGGGGCTCACTGTATTCATCAACGAACAAAACCGCTCTCTTCAGAGAACCAGTACATAGATAAAACGGTTAAAATTAACTAGCCGTTTAGACCATTCTATAGGTGTATATACGGCAAAATAGACTATTCTAAAATACCTAACTAACTCACGATCACTCCTCCATATTCTCTAAACAGCGCGGTGTAGTTCCAACCGCCTCAACTTCCGTAGATGCCACGACATCCAGACTCTTCGCCCAAGCTGCCTCACTTCCAGTATTTCCGTACCAAGGCACCCACCTCAGTCCCGCCGGCGTGCATAGGTGATTTCTGTAATATCACGCTACTCATCGCAGGAGCCCTAGTCGGAGTAGGCATGCAGCTCGTCTCCTGTAGGAACCTCCTCTCCACATGGAATACATCATGCACACTGCCTTCAGCCAGGGCCCAGGTTAATGGGGATTCCCGATGACGGAATACTTCCGGCGAATAAGGGAAGGTAACGTTACTAGTGCTGAGTGAGTCTGTAGAATATCTTGCGAGCGAATTCCCACGAGACGGGTTCCCCGTTTATCTCCAACATTCACTTTTCCATATAACCTCAACTACCTCCTTTCCCCCCATATATCTGCCTCAATACAATTTACCATAACCATGACATTGAAAGTCCATCATCTCCAAGTCTCTCAATCTGAGAGAATAGTCTGGCTTGCCGAGGAGCTAGGCATCGACTACGAGCTGGTGATTCACAAGCGCGATCCGTTCCTCAGCCCTCAGTCCATCAAGGACCTCAACCCTATCGGGCAGGCGCCCGTGATCCAAGATGGTTCCCTTACTCTAGCAGAAAGCGGCGCCATCACCGAGTACATAATACAGAAATACGGCAATGGTAGATTGGCCCTCGGTCCCGACCACAAAGACTGGCCGCAGTACCTGTACTGGTTTCACTTCGCCAACGGCAACCTACACCCTCAGATGAGCCGCGTGATGGTACTCAAGCACTGCCACGTAGACGAGAGCGAGTTCCACGCGCAGCGCCACTTCGCGCAGCTCGCCAAGTTCCTCCGGTTCTTCGACAACCACGTCAAGGACAACGAGTGGCTGGCCGGCACCGAGTTCACAGCCGCCGATGTCATGAACGTTTTCCCCCTAACGACGATGCGGACTTTCTTCGCGTACGATCTGTCCGAGTATCCAAATATCCTGAACTATCTTAAGCGCGCTACGGAGCGCGAGGGGTATAAGAAGGCTAGGGCCAAGGGCGATCCCGAATTGCCTCTCATGATCGACGGAAAGCCACCAGCACAGTTTTTCGATAAGCTTAAGGCGGAGGGCAAGATTTGAAACATTCGCTCGTAAAGCCACAACCAAGCCGGCGGGTAGCTTTTTATGACTTAGGATGGTCTAAAACCACGGATTATCTCGAAGTCTCGTGAATTACACATATAGTCAGAGTGTAATTAGAATGCGAACTTTACGTAGAAATTTCCGAGCCTCGGTATGGTTTAGGTTAGCTAGCTCCTGGTATGAAAAGTGAAAATGAATTATGTCAAGTCAATCAACCATTTGCTGAACAGTGCTTCAAGTTTTCACATAAGTACCTTACCAAGGAGATATATTAAATCATAAACTAAATATACGAGTGCCTAGGAAAAACCCCCGTATTACCAGATACTCGGGCAAACTCCTAGGCTGCCTCTTTGAAAAGATGCAAATAATTACAACTGAACAAAGTGTCGCTGGTTAAATCATCTCCTCCAGTACTCACATTAAAAAAAAAAAAAAAAAAAGTCGTTGTGCTTCATCATGTCACTGAATCCAGCATATTGCAAAACCCCCAATAAAGTATACCGCCTTCGCAGTCTCTTGAATATCAGAGTCATACGCCGCCGTTATCGCGTCAATAATCATCACATCAGTACCGGGTAAATAAACAGGACATGTGATCACTCCTCGTATAACCTCCTATAGAAGACCGCCTCCAATTAGTCCACCCGTTAAAGTCCTAGGCAGATAGTCTAGAAAAGGTATAGATCCCGCTGATAGCAAGGGTGGATCCGTGGATTCACAATCCGAGCCCATACCTAGGCCAGGTAGGCAGGTAGAATACACACTACCTAGCTACGGATATCTACAGTAAGTTGTTAAGATAACCACTGCCACTAGTGAAGTGCCGTCAAACGTGGATAGAAAAGGTGGACCTCTGGGGAAAGGAGATAGAAGGCTGACAGGAGGATTCTAAAATGTGTAATAGGTAATGTTGACATTTTCTAAATTACCTATGTATATTATATTATGATAATCAATGATGATAAGCTTCCGAATATTATTATTATGTTAATTAAATAGTTAAATAATATAAAATAAATATTTGAAATAAGCTAATTAATTCCGGAATTTTATATAATTTTAATTATATTTTTTGAAAGTTTAAATAAAAATTAAAAATTAACGTTATCCATTATTTTATTAAAATAATTTCGGTATTAATTTTTAATATTTTTATATATATTTTTTTAAATATTTAACGTATTTTTTTATATGTTTTAATACATTTTTATTTAAATTAATATTTTTGAAAATATTTAAATTTATTATGTTAAATTAAATTATAAAATAATATTATATATAATTAAATAATTATTAATTTTATTTTTATTAAAATATTATAAATATTTAAATTTAAAAATTTTAATAAATTTGAATTTATTTAATTTATTAATAAATAAATTAAATTTTATTTAATTATTTATATAATTAATATATTATTAATAAATTAATTAAAAATTATTTAAAATGAAATTTATTTTAATAATTTTAATGAAAATAATAAAAATAATAAAAATAACGATGAATTTAATAATAAAAATGATTTTGATATTTTTTAAATTAATAATATATAATAATTAAATATTAATATTATTTTTTTCCAAATATTTAATAATATTTTTATTAATGAAGTTTTTATATAAAATAATAAAAAAATAAAATTTTTTAAAATTTATTTATTTAATTATTATATTAATAAATATATATTTTATAATTTTCTTTTAATAAATTAATAATATTTATTTTTTTAAAATTTTAAAATGGTTATTTTAATTGTAAATTAATTAATTATATTTAAAATGATATTATTAAAATTTTTTTAAATTTTTTATTTTTTTATTTTATAAAATAATGATTTATTTAAATTAATTGTTATTTTAAATAATATTATTAAAAATTAAATAATATAATAAAATTTTATTTGGTTAATTAACGAAATTTTATAATAAATTTAATTAAAATTTATGTTTTTATTAATTGTTTGATTTATATAAAAATTTATTTTAATAAAAAATAACGAAATTATTAATGATTTTTAAAATGGATTTTTAATTATTTTTTTATAAAATATTATTTTAATTAATAATGTTTTTTATTATTATTTCGTAATTTTATTACGTGGAATTTTAATATTATAAAATTTATAATATTTAAAAAAATTAATTTATAATATTAAATTTTTTTCGTTATTAATTTTTCAATTTAAAAATTTTTAAATTTATTTGTTTTAATTAATAAAATAATAATTAAATTTTAAAATTATTGTTTGAAAATAATTAAAATGAAAAATAAACCAATTAAATTAAAATATAAAAATTAAATAATAATTTAATTTAATTATTTTATATATTAATATTTTTATTAATAAAATAAAATTTTTAATAATATTAAATTATTAATAAATTTATTATTTAAATTAATTTTTATTTAATTAATTATAATTTTATTATTAAAATAATTGTTTTAATTATAATTTAATTAATATTATTATATATATATAAATAATTTATTTATAATAATTTATTTTTTATAATATTTTAAAATGTAAAAAATAACCGTAATAAAAATTATAAAAATTAATAATAAAATCGTTAAAAATTTTATTAATTTTAAAAATAATAAATTTAAAAAAAAACGTTATTAATAAAATAATATATTTATTAAATTTATTTATAATAAATTAATTATTTAATTTATTTTTTATAATAATAACATTTATTTATTATTATTTATATTTTTTTTAAAATATAAACCATTAATTTATTATAAATATAAACGATTTATAAAAACGTTAATTAATATTATAATTATTAAAAAAATTTTTAATAATAAAATTGAAAAAATATTACCGTTTTTAACGTTTATATATAATTATAATTATTATATAAAAAACATTAATATTAATAATTAATTTTATATTAATATAAATTTTAATTATAATATTTATAAATGTAATAATATTTAAATTTTTATATTTAATTTTTTATTAAATTTATTAATTTATTTATTATTTATTTTATTATATATTAATTAATATATTAATAAATATTAATTTTATAAATAATTTCATTTTTTAATACAAATTTATACGAAAAATTAATAAAAAAAATAACGTTAATTATTTAAAAATATAATTTTAATAAATATATTATAAAAAATTATATATAAATTTTATTATTAAATTTATTATTTTTTTAATTTAATATTAAATAATAAATAAAATTTTATTATTTATATTTAAAAATGATTTTTAATTAAATTAAAAAATAAAATTTTATAAAATAATAAAATTATTTAATTAATATAAATGTGTAATTTATTTAAAACAATTTTAAAAAATTATATTTAAATTAATAAAAAATTATTAATAAATAAAATTATTATAAAATTATTAAAAATATAATATAATATTATATAAAATTATTAAATATTAAAATATATAATATAAAATAAATACATATATTAATTAAAAATATTATTATAATTTATATAAAAAAAAATAATTTAATTAAATAATTAAATTTTAAATTAAATTATAAATAATATATTTAAATAAAACATTAATATTTAATTTAATTTATTAAATTTTATAATAAAAATAATTTATTTTAATGTTTTTAAATTTTATTAATTATTTATAATAGTTACACCACCGAATTATTAGTCCGTGTGTTTATATATATGGAACACGAAAAACGTAATTAATTAAATAAAATTTAAAAATTTTATATAAAAAAAAAATTTTTATTTATATATTTTTATTATTATATTAATAATATATTAAATAATTAATAATAATATTGAAAATAATTTTTATTTTATTATTTAAAATTAAATAAATGGTTTTTAAATTTTTACATTTTTTTTTTTAATTAAATACAACGTTACGTTATTATATTATAAATTTCAACGTAAAAACGTTAAAAATTACATATTTATATTTTTATTAAAAATTTTTATATAATTAAACGTGCATTTTTATAATAACGTTCGAAAACCATTAATATTTTATCATTATAAAATAAAATAATAATTTATTATTATTTTTAATTTTTTTTTAAATTTTATACAATTTTACGTTATTAAATAATAAATTTCGAAAAATTGTAATTTTTCGTTTAAAACGTAATTATCGCGATAAAAACGCAATTATAATTTTATTACGTAAAAAATTATTACATAACGTTTTTTTCAAATTTGCAATTATATTAACAATTATTTTAATATATCATTTATTTATTATATTATTTATTTAATAAATTTATTTAATTTTAAATTATATTTTTTAATCGGAAAAAAATTAATTTCGCGTATTTGATTTTTAAATTATATTCGCGTTCGATTTTTTTTGTTTTTTTTAAAATATATAATTGGTTAAAAAAATTTATAATAAAAAAAATATAAAAAAAATAAAAAAAACGAACGTAAAATGTGGTTTAAATTCATTAAAATAAAAAATAATTTTAAATGTAAAATATTTAATTAAATATAAACATGTATTATAATATATTGAATTAATAAAAACTTATAATAAATAAGTGGAAAAATATTTAAATATTATGTTTTGATACATTTATCCAAGTGGTTTGTGAAGCGCTAATTTTTGACCCTTGTTTGGGCCCTCGAGGGATAGTGTAAAAGAAAAAAATACGAGCCAAGTTGCCATAAATGTTCTTCATGAAGAATACGCGGGCCCTAAGGGGGTTAGGATGCATTACACAATGAGGATAAATTATTGCGTGACGGTATGGCAGCATTTTGTGCGGGCCGTAAAACTTGCCTTGCGCTGTTGATACTTGACATGAATTAATCCCATAGGGAAGGCGAATAACGTGCTATAATCTAGTCATCCCCATTCAATGTCTAATACAAGGCAAATCACTGGTAGCGCGGCGTATGTCAGCATATTATAGTGGGAAACGACCCCGATTTGATCCCCTGGCTTAAACCCCTGTAATGTTACCCTTCCAGGGGGCGTGAGCTGGCGATAAAACCACCCCTGAAAGCATTAGGCAAGGTGGCCAAAGGAACCAGGAGGGGGTTATGCATTACTCTGAGTCGAACTCGGTAGCTCTCTCAGCCCGAATGAAGCTACTGGCTACTGCCGCACCGGCCATGAATAACGCCATCGTCACAAATGGTAGACCCATCCAACTCCATCCCAGTTCCAGACCCTTCACCAACAAGGCGCTCAGCACTGGCCCTATCACGCTCCGAACCACAATGCTCAGCATATGTGCTGCACTGTAGACGGCACTCACTTCACTGGGCCGTACCGCTCCGCCTAGCAAGCTCATCAACAATCCCGTGGAACAGCTGCCGACTGCGACCAGTAATAGGCCGAGGGCTTCAATAACCAGAGCTGGTGCAACACCTATAACCATTAAACCTGATGCTGTTGAGGCGATGGACACAATGGCATAAAGGCGGTCGCGCGCCCAGGCGGACCAGCCTTGCTTGTCAGCGATGAGACGTGTGATTAAAGGGAGAATCGCGAGAACGAATAGACCCTGGGCACCTTGAAAGAGCGATAGAAGCACATTCCCCCGAGCGTAGGAGAGGGAGAATTTAGCATTGGTGTATTGCAGGCCGATCAGAGTGAAAAGCTCTCGGGCTCCAGTCTGAGGGGAGAAGATTAAAAGGAGCAGCAAGGCTTGCCTGTTGGATGATAGCACGCCAAGCAAAGGGCTTAGCAGGTTAGATACTTCACCAACGATAGAATTAGACAGCTTAGTAGGCATCGGTGATTCAGAACGTGGTGAGTCCGTAGTTTGCGGAGACGAAGAATCAGATAGTAGAGCAGAGTGTCCAGTAGACCTCTTTCTTAGGTTCAGTGTCTCCGGGATGAATATCGTAAGCAAAAACGCTCCAGAAAAGAGCGTGCCGGCAGAGAGCAGCAACACAGTCCAGGTGTGTCCCTTTTCCATCAGCGGGCCGCTGATAGCTGGCCCGAAGAAGCCGGAAATCACGTCTGCGGCATGAAGATACAAGAAAATCTGAGCTCGCTCAGCATCGTCAGCGGTGTCAGTGACCATGACATGCAAAATGGTGGAAATAACGGCATCACCGCCGCCGAGGAAAAGAAAGGCACCCGACAATAGAGCCCAACGGATAGAAGCAAATCTCCAGTAGCATACAGCTAGTACCCAAGAAAGAGCAGAAAAGACGCCAGCGCCGCTCATGATGAGCACTCGCTTCCGACCAATTCGCTCGGCAAGTAATCCATAAGGCACTGTGCACAACAGCGAGGGGAAGATTGGTACCAGCTGCTGAAAACCACGAACGAGAGCAAGTTCCTTCTGTATAGGTTGGGCCTTGCAAGGATGAGGCAAGGTGCCATTAGAAGAGGGAGGCAACGAGTTTGTCTTGTAGTAATCATCGCAAATAACATCTTCGAAAACTTGAACTAAAGCAGCTGGCTGTAAATTGTCGCCAAGCATCATGGTAAAAGCAAAGGCGCACAAGAGAACGATGATGCGTCGCTTATGCTTCAAGGGTACAGCGTGTGGTGGCTCCGAGGAGACGGGCACGTCCCCAGCGACCTCAACACCATTTTGAAGCAAGGGAGAAGACTCGTCTACCTGGCGAGATTCATCGTCATTGCTGGTAATATCTGTGGAGGTCATTATAACAGCTATTCAAATGACCTCTTAATCGCCAAAACACCAATCCCCAAACACACAAAAAAAAAAAAAAAATGTACGGGGTGAATGGTGGATAAAAAGGAAAAGGAAGAGAGTAAAAGCGAGGTTATGTAAGTTGAAGGCGGTAACAGCGAGTAGGTACCTAGGTAGGTACCTACCTTAGTACCTAATGGTTTTTTTGATTGGGTGCGCTACAACTGCCAATCCGAGTTGCTCTAGGTACCAGAGCACCTCTAAAAGCACGGTCCAGGTTTAAGCTTATTTGCAAAATGTCACACAAGCACACCACTTCGGTCAGTCGCACAACAGCGTAGATCGCAGATTGCTCAATACAGCTGATTTTAATGTAAGGTACCTAACACTTGTTTAAGTCGCATTAGAGATTTAGTAATGTGGACTAGTATAAGGCCCATTTCCTAAATCTTTCATAAAAGTCCTAGTTATTACTACTCCAAACTAACAATTACCTTCATTTAACCAGCAGTCAATTTATAGAAGCGTGATACGTGATAGTCCAGTCCAATTGTCAAGATCCCAAACCCATTCCTTCCACCTAGCCTGGTACTCTTCATACCAATTCTTCCGTTCATTTGAGGAAATTACTGAGGTAAGCACCTGCATATTCACTCGGTGACACTTTGCGATTCAAGGAAAATAGAAGGCAACACGTACCCGAAAGGTCATAGCAAGCAGTCCCTGAACAGGTAATTCGAAAGGTTACGAGACATTCGTCTTTCGCCTGATATTTAACTTCATTGCCATTCCCCGTGGAAATATCGTAGGTGACTGAAAATTGCTCTCTGGCATCTTCCGTGAGACCCTCCTGAGATCGTAATAGGGCATGCCTCGACAAGACCCAGGCACAGATGAAGCAGCCGGAATCCTGACTCTGCACCAAATCAGAGAAACTCTGGTGATGGCTGATGTCTTTATCGCGTCCCCCCTTATTATACGTCTCGAAAATTGATTTGTAAGTAGCGTACAATATACTTTCGACGTCGTCTATAACTGGTAGGTGTAAATCCAATAGAGCGAACTGGATATATAGTAAGTTTTCCAGCTACCTAAGCCAAGATTATTACCTAACCCACGTAGTTATGAAGCTAGTCAAGAAGGCTACGGTACTTGTCCCGCTCCTACCAATAAATCAAAGCCTCGAAAATCTTTCAAAATATCACCTGAGGAGTAGTACAAAATTTCCACCAATCATTTTCGAAGACTCTACATACTATAGCCTTTCCGCACTTAAGAACATATTGAAATACAGCAGGTTGAATATGGTCAGCCAGGTAGGTAAGCATGCGGATACCAATATCTTGAAATTCTAGCTGTGCTGATTATGAGCGTAGCTGGGACTAGAACCCCTATCTCAAAGATACATTAAAAACGATTTATCCCTGGTGTGGTAGCACGACCAAGGAATAAAACCAATATTCAAAGAAATATATAGACTGTCTAAGACAGGTACACACATCTATTCGCAACCTTCTTATAGCCGCCTCCGAGTCAACGCAAAAGACAGCTATGTATGGTTAGGTACCTAGGTACATTGCCGATAGGAACACATGTTATAGGCGGCTAGTAACACTCCAGTTTCAGTTATTAGTGAGCTATTTCTGCGATTGTATTTTCCTTGCTGTAGACCTTTCCCACATGTTCTCCTAGTGTGATAACCACAAGTTTCTTATCTGGGATTCTGATGTTCCGTACGAGTGTTAGGGATATAAGTGGCCAACACGGATTGGGGATAGTTCTAGGGAGAGATATATATAAGCTATGCGCAGCGCCCTTGCAAGAGCTTAGAAGGTCAAGCGTTCATAGGCTATTATCATTACGTTGTTGCTGTTTCTAGCACGCACTCTATGTGTTATATAAATCACGGGCTCTCTCTGTCAACGAGTTTATACACTTTGTAGTGACTTTACATTAACACGCGTGGTAGTTTTTATAAGGCACTATGACTTTCAGCATGTCACGAGAAAAACCTGTGTACCTACACACTTAAATATATCTCGCTGTGTGGTTTGCTCCCTCCTTTAGAGGTACGTGTGGGTATAGGCATGTGATAGGTATGATTAGTAGAGTTAAGCAATCGAACGGGTGAGACGGCCGTACGTACATTAGGGAGTGATCCTGGCCGAGGACTTGTGTTAGGGTAAGATTACTACCTAAGACTATACAGAGGTCTTGGTATGGCAAATTTAGTATAGTTCCGGGATATAGGTGAGCCCGAGAGTCGTAAGATACCTATAGGCTATCTTGGGTTCTTTATCGCTGGGAGTTGCCTCTTTTCCAAAGAAATCACAAGCTTATGACGTGATGATACTAATAACATCCTCTTCATTTACCCATGAACCTGGTATTATTATATGCATGAACGGCTGTAAGATCCGGAGGAGATCTGGAAATTGTCCTAGATAAGGAGGTGCAAACACCTCTCCTGTGGGATGTCCCAAACTTGAGGCTGTCTTGGCACATGCGTGGGGGCACTCTAAGCTGGGTTTGGCTGCTTAGCCTGGATGGAAGTAACCCAAGATATAATCATATGTAATTCTTGGGTGTTGATTTTTCCAAATCCAGGGTCACCTATCACGCATAGCTATCAGGAATATGTATACTACCCAATTATTCCCAGTATATTACTGTGTATGGGTTGTTTCACATTCTTCCACCGTGCTGGGTAGAGGGCAGAATAAAAGGTCAAGGAGGTCTGGTAACTTGGTCTGTATCGGATAGTCGTCCTCATAAGGTCCCTTTTAAACCGGGCTCCTAGTTATATCGTTCCAATAGAAAAGCCCAAGGGCACTTCAACTTGATGCTGATATTTCTTTTACTATCTCTCCAGGGAACTAATTCCATTTTTCATTATAACCATGTCTTCTATCGAAAGCTTAGCATCATCTATTACCGAGCAAGTCTCGAAGCTCTCTTCTTTACTTCAAGAAGAGCACTTACCTTCCCCAACGTTTGATGAGCCAGGTTTTGGTGACTTCGCCTATGAGGCAGACACTCCGGCAGGAAAATCATTGCGAGATATACGCCATAGGATACTAGATTCAGCTCAGGACCTCATACGACTAGTTCAAGGTCCTACTGAACATATTTTGACTTTAACATGGGCGGTTCGTATTCCCCTATTCTGATTGTTTTGTTAGCTATACGTTTGCCTTTTGTGGGAGCACTGCTTATACCTCTTGAATTGCCTCGTAGACTGCAGATACGGCAAATATAAATCTAATTACCCAGTTACGAATCCACGAATATGTGCCGCTAGGGTCGTCCATATCAATCAAGGACCTCGCTGCTGCCGTACGCATCCCTGAGTCCCTACTCGCCCGAATAGTACGATATGGTGTTGCCAATGGCGTTTTTGTTGAGGAGTCACCTAACATCATCCGACATTCTGCATCATCAGCTGCGTTAGTGCAGAACCCACACTTAACTAACATTGTACGTTTCGGAGCCGAAGACTTGGGCAAAATCATGACGAAAATACCAGAAGCAGTTGTGTTGAAGCGTGATGATCCAGTTCATGCGCCCGACGCCGCTTTCAACCTAGCATATGGGACTGGGGAGTCATTATTCAGCTACTTCCAGAGGAACGAAGCCGTAAATAAGAGATACCACGAGTATTTAGCGGGGAGAGTACATACGCCCATGTGGTCTGTTGATCGCCTGCGTGCAGCCTGGCCATGGGGATCCTTGGGGAAGGTCAAAGTAGTTGACGTATGTCCTTGCTTTAGAATGCTTGCCCTTCTTTGCTTTTTCCTAATTCCGTCTCGTGAACTGACAGGACATAGGTTGGCGGCTCGAGCGGTCACACAGTTCTGGCATTGGCACCCTTGATGCCCGATGCAACATTCATTGTTCAGGACAGCAATCTCAGTGCGTTAGAGATGGGACGACGTGCTGTTGCTGAAGATTCATCTCTGAGATCTCGCATAAGCTTTGAAGAGTACAATTTCTTCGAGCCACAGCCAGTTCAAGCCGACGTTTACATTTACCGTCATATTCTACACGATTGGCGGGATGATGAGGCGGTAAAAATTCTATCATCACTACTTCCAGCCCTAAGGCCGGGAGCCAGGGTCTTTATTAGTGAGGGCATTATTCCGGAGCCACCTGCGAGGCGATTGAATACCTTAACGAGCAAAATGACCCGGTGAGTTACAATTTCTTTTTCCTTCACTTCATAGCAAAGACCTCCCTTCTGAATGCTGTTCATCTACTGACAGAATGAGCGGATGTAGGTTGGAAGATGTGTTTATGCTCGGAGCGCATGACTCGCGGGAACGCACTGTTTCTGAATTTGAGTCGCTGTTCCATCGAGTTAACCCTGGGGATTTTCGGCTCGCGGGCGTCACATCCGGTGTCGAAGCAGGAGCTTTCCAATCATTGCTGGAATTTGAATTTGTTGGGTTGAAGAACTAGCATAGTAAGCATGTGCTTGGTTACCAACATAATAGATGAGACTTTCTAACCAGATTCATGTGAAAGTGGGTAATCCAGGTCACATTGACACATTATTTCTCTGTGTCGTGATTTTGGCTTTTTACAGTCCAATTTATACAAGGTAAACATTACCTAGATTAAAATACTTGAACGGGCTGCAATGGCATAATTGGGTATGATAAGCCAAGAAAGATATCAACATTATTAACACAGCAGCTGCAGTCGAAGTACCTAATATTGTTCAATCCACATGGTCTCACGGGGTTGGTTAACCTTATATCAGGAAAATCGTAGGGATTGGGAAAGGGGGGGGGGGGGGGGGGGGGGGGGGGGGGAGGGGTATACTACAAGTCAGTAATTAACTCGTCTGTTATATCGTCCATTCCAAGTACG
The DNA here is from genome assembly GCA_037126485.1 of Daldinia eschscholtzii. Classification (NCBI taxonomy): domain Eukaryota; kingdom Fungi; phylum Ascomycota; class Sordariomycetes; order Xylariales; family Hypoxylaceae; genus Daldinia; species Daldinia eschscholtzii. The sequence goes on from JBANMG010000002.1 coordinate 2,541,822, forward strand.
AGAATGACGGCGTCAACATAGCCGTATTTCTTCGAAAAGGAGACTGGAACTAGCCAACAGAGTCGAGCTGCAATGTACAATGCTTCCCAGATGATGGCTGTACCAAATCAGACCTCAGGTAGATTGAGGGAGGAAGGTGTTTCACTGTCGAGATAAAATCGCTGACTACCACCCCGATAGAACCCCTCTGGGTCGGTGTATGGAATCCGGTTTCGACTGTGACAGATAGAGACCACTCTCGGAGCCAGTCTAATGACAGCGGGATTGAAATCTGGACACATACCAAAGACCACCAATTCAAAACACGGAAACCGCCCGTGGCCTAAGGGAGAGGAGAGAAGCCTTCATTTCCGAACGGGAGATTCGGGAAATCGGCCAGAACTCCTGTAATCCCATCAGTGTAGCTCAACCACGCATCAGGATCTGTCGTTTCGATCCATGACCACAATTCATCGCTACTTGGGCGTGAAAGATCGAGCGGAGCGTTTGGGCTGTTCCATCTCATTATGCATTGCCTCTCCGTTTCAGGAGATGCTGCTCGTCCGCCGTTCGATCTCAATATATGTACCAAACTATCTACCTTGGCACAAAGTGAGCGGGTCACAGCAGCTGCTCGAACAGCTACCAGATTTCTTGGGTCTGCCGCGGTGAAAATCTCCAAGGCCAGCTGTGCATGGTGGCGAGCAGCAGGAGCATATATGCAAAACGGATACCCCATAAGGAAACCAATCAATGTGAGTAGGGCATTCCACTGCCATTGCCATATTTCACCGTGTCCGCAGAGTACATCAGTAATTGACATGATGCGATGTGTGAGGTCCACTGTAGCTATAGCATGTTGTAGTGCCGTTGTCGCATGCTTATCTATCTCGGGGTTGGTCTTCGGAATCAATAACCCCTTAGGAAAAGAAATGAACGGCCGGTGTAGACCAATGATTTCGTCATAGTACTGAAGCTCGAGGAAGATGTCGCCTAAAACTCGCGACGGGTTCATGTCAGCCATAGAAGATATCCAACTGTAAGCCTCCTTGCTATCCCATTTATTATCTACGTGAAGTGGATGCCCAAGGGCTGGGCGTAATTGCTGGTCTCTCCACTCGTGTAGTCGGTAAACTTCTGCAGAGAGGGCTGATGCGCGTGACACAAGCTGCGCGGTGCGATCGTCCTCTTGAAGACTCGGATGCTTAGCGAGCGCCTCGGTAACATCTAGAGCAGCCCTTGTGAGAGCAATCGCTCGAGCGTGGTAGGGGAATTCATCTATGGATGGTAAGGGACAAGTTGTGTCGGCAAGCTGTATCCCTACTGGTCGCCCCAGTAACCGTGCACATCGAAAATTTAGATGAATAATTGACCACCAAAGGCGTTGAGCGAGGTAAACATCGGGGTCGGTTTCTGATAGCCCATTATGTAGATTGAGGGTTTGTGCAATGCGCATGGCTAACCCAATCATATTATATGCAGGCTGGTGTTCACCCGCATCAAGAAGATAAAAAGTCATGAGGACATAACACTGCAAGCAGTCCAACGATGGTTCTGCAAAGACAGCATACTGGCTAGTATCGCCTAGGCAACGCTTGAAGTACGCGAGAGAAGGGTCTTCTTTCTCAAATCGCAGACTGAGAAGACGGCGATTTAGGCCCGAATTATTAAGATAGTTTAGGCAGAGAGCAATGATGCCGTCTACTACGGGGTTACTCTGCGACTCAACGCCATCAGGGCTCCATAAAGTCTCTAAAAGCGCATCCACACGAGCACGATTGACAATCGGTTTGAGAGGATAGCATCGTGCCCAATAAACATCCAACAAGCGTTCTGCCTGTGATTGAGAGAGCACGGTAGTAAACCCATTACTTCCATTCAGTAACGATCGTCCATCAGGGGATGGATAGGGGGGAGGTGGTGATTCACCTGTGGAATCAGAGGATAATTGTGATATAGTAGAACAGAAAGCATTAATTCTAGACATGAAGCCAACCGTTGAATCCATTCCCTCGTGTTTTGACGAAGCGGGACGAGATGTAGCGGGTTGAGGACACGGGTCAGGTACTTCTTGGACATGGATGGACTCGGCATGAGAAATTTGAGTGTCCCCAGTAGGTTTTTGACCAGGAGGTGAAGAGACGCATTCTATATTGTTGGCCACACATCGTGAACAAGGCAATTCAATGTCACAACGCACCCTGTGCGTGCGGCAATAATTACATGCCCGTGCCACTTTAGACCTTCTAGAATTCCGGCGAGATGACCGATTACGAGAGGGTGTTGATGCAAAAGTAAGGAACATGATAAATGAAAGTTAATATAAAAATATATCCAAGCATATTTGAGTCGCGATGGGATTCTGAAGAAATCAATCACGAAGATAGCAGTTGAAGAACTGCAAACCGAAGCCGTCAGACCAGTGAAGTCAAAATATTACTAATAGCTATCTGGTACGTACTGTATTATAGCGCCTTGCAGCCCCATAACTTACAGTGACCGGCCTAAAGTAAACCCACTTACAGGGAACTCTGGACAGCTTCCAACTGTGTAAAAAAGGGGTTCTCCTTTCTTGCAGGAAAAAGAAAAGGCCATATTTTAGGTACACTTACAAATTTGGAGCGAAAAGCTATGAACGTGGAATAACAAATTCACCGATTGTGTTTTTTTTGAGCCTGCATTAGATGAGATACCTAATGTAGGTAGATACCTGATAGGATGAAGAGATATTATTAGAGATATTATTAGAAGGGAGGGGTTCAGAGGTAAAAACATTTACCCAACGCTTGCACCTTAAAAATACAATTATACCAAACGTCTGACTACATGTACCATTCATCAGTTGGGTATAGACTTATAAGTCATCCAGTCATCCTCATTAAATCCCTAACGGTCATCACAATCCAATCATAGTGCCTCAACATCATTCAGCTCATTAGAAGTCCACTCCCAAAGTTTATCAGCCAAAGCCTCATCTCTAGCCAGCTTCGATGGTGCCGTTTTCTTTCCGACAGGTTCGTAATATTGGCCGTTCTCCAGTTTTTGAAGCGGAGCGGTAGCTGCCCACAGCGGATTATACGCCAACTCGGCTGCGCTCTTAAGCAGGAAGCTGACTGCTGAGAGAACACTCTTTAACCAAGACTGCTTAGTATTCCTTAATAAGTTCGTGTTGCCAACGCCCGGATGAACCGGAACGCTGGTGATCTGAGGGTAGCGCTTCACCATCGCCTTACAGAACAATATCTGCGCCAACTTGCTCTGCCCATACCGCGCGAAGTCGCCCACGGCATCGGCCTTTCGTAGGTTCTCGAATTGGATACCCCCGGGCGGCGCATAGTTATGACCGTACGATGTGACTTGAATATGCCTTACGTCGGCGCCGCTCTCGGCTGTGCGCAGCAGGACGGGTCGTAAAAGCTGCAGTATCACAGCATGGCCGAGATAGTTGCTTCCCCATTGTAGTTCAAACCCTTCTTCCGTAAGGCCGGGAGGTGCGGCCATTATGCCGGCATTGGCGATGAATATGTCAAGGCGATCTGATTTGAAGCCCTCGGCGATAGCTTGACGGATCTTGGCGCGGGACGAGCAGAGGTCACACTTGACAAAGGTGATTTCGGTGCTCGGACCCTTGGCTTTAGCCGCAGCGACAACTGCAGCGCCAGCTTCTTCATTGCGACCGGTAAAGTAGATATGGGCAGGATTATGTGAAACTAGGAACAGAACTATTTCTTTTCCAATACCCGAGGTGCCTAATTATTGTTAACTACAACCTACGTATACATGTCTGCCTAAGGCTTGGGTATATCTAGTTATACACACCTCCTGTGACAAATACGACTTTCCCCGATAAGTCCGGTATATCCTTGTCCGGGTTGAAGGCAGGCATGTCGGATGGCTGATGGAATAAATAACAAAAAGCAATGATTTAATATTCAAGTCTCATATAACTATATCGAAATATTAAGCATTAATTAGGATGAGAACTTGCTATCTATCTAGACGACTATATAGTACCATATAAGTTGATTTCGGATTCGGGCTAGGTGATCTTCCCGAGATCTCAGATCGTTGTTCAGGTGCTATTCAGCTCTGGAACCTAAGCTATTATTAGGTCCGATTAAACACAACTATGGTTGTTTAGGTCTAGGCTGCTTATGTTAGGCGATAATCGGATCTGATATAGCCTATCATTTCTGCGTCGTAACCTCCCGCCGGAGCCACTCTACCCCCGATGTTCCTCGGGTTACGCGGCTATCACAAGACAGGTTTTCAGAATTCAGCTACGGGATAGTGAAAAACAGGGTCCGGAGCTCCGGGATGGTATTTTGGCACAATCATTCCAAAATTACGACCCAAGACAGGCTATGAAATGGTTACAAGATCTCTGCCAGCAACTTTATGCCTTCTGCCAGTCAAACTCCCAGTCCTTGGTAAACTGACTATACTCAACACTGGAATTACCCTTGAAGATATCCTCGTACTTCTCAATCCTGCTTAACGGGTTTTCGGCTTGTCGGAAGTACTCTTCTGCCTGGCGTTTCATGGTCGGATCATTCCACATCTTCGCCGTCCACTTTAATCCATCTTCGCTAATGCCAGTCAGGGGTAACTGGTAGCTGCGGAAACGCTGCATCAAATATTAGTAACGCTCGAGATATAGGTTCAAGTTCTCCAATAACTCACCCATAAAACAGGCCAGAAGAAGGCATCAGCAATACTAAACCCGCCGAAAAGAAATCCTTCATCGTCCTCGCCAAGCTCTTGCAGTCTCTTCTTAGTATCTGCTCGTGCCTTGTTCCAAAGCTCAACCATCCCCCTAATTTCCTTTCGAACAGATTCAGTAAGGGGGATATTGCCGGTGTATTTTCCGAGGAAGTTAGTTGCGTATGTGTTGCGGATCTCACTGAACCCCGAATGCATCTGTGCTGTTGCGGTTCTTGCCAGTGCCCTCAATTTGCGGTCCTTCGGCCACAAGTGAAGTTCTGGGTGTTGCTCTGCCAAAAACTCGCTTATGGCAAGAGAATCGGCGATTACGAAATCATTGTCTTCCGGACCTACCTGTAAGGCTGGGAGGAGACCATTCGCGAAGCGCGCTGGAGGTGCGGCGGCTGGATTGCCCATGCCATAGAGCTTGATGTCGCAGGGGATATGGAAGTATGAAAGAATAAGTTCTACTCGCGATCCCCAACCTAATTTCGGCAGTCAGCTTTCAAGCCCCTAATTGTGTTTAGTTCTATACAGCTATTTACGCACTTGAGTATCGCGTAAAATACACGTGAAGAGTGTAATCTGTTTTTGCTTTGTTATCGCCCATTATGACAGCAAAAGAGGAAATCGATTGTTACGGTAGCAGAGAAGAAAATGTTGTCAAGATAGCATGGGAACTAGTATTTTTAAACTTAACGACTGCGCTAGAGTATTGAGAGGGGATGTCGCCATAGTCCGTGTCGTAAGCCTTCAATATGCTGTTATACCCGGCCGATGACGGATAACTATGAAGTTCTAGATTGACTCACGAAAGACCCACCAACTTATACTATACTAAAGCTAACCACGTATTGCGATACAGAGTCCTACTAACATCCCCAATGAGATATAGGTAATTATGACACATTCCGCGGGATGGGCCCGACGACATCTGTTTCGTCTTTCCATCTTTGTTCCCTATTGACATCCATCCTGAAGATCTCAGGACGCTTATAATGCCCCGCTCCATCTACATACACCTTCACCAAGTCTAATTGAGATAGATCAATCTCTGCAGTAACTATCGTGTCAATGGGGTCCCTAAATGGCCCCCCGATGATTGGGCAAAAGGGGTGAATGATAGCAGTCCAGCCACCGCCAGCCTTCACCTTGTCCTGCGGACCTAGATTCTGTTCCAACCACTTCAGACATGTATCATCGACGTAGCTACTTGGGCAAAGCACGAATACCTGTGCTGTCAGCGCGTGCGCCTTCATCAGTGCCTCGATTTGTGAACACGCCACATCCTCAAAGCCATCTAGAATATCAAGAGCAGGCCAACAGCCCACGTGGATGTGCTCGCCCTGGTCGATAAGGGCCTGTCGAGCTCCATTTATGGTATGCTCCCAGCACGCAAGCGCGCCGATTCTATAGCCGGTATTCTTAGGCTCGTAAGTTTTGAGCGTGTAGCCGGACCCCTGGCCCCATACAAGTCGTTCGGCCCATGTGGGTTGGACCTTGCGATGAACTCCCAAGATGGTACCGTCCGCGTCGATTGACACGATACTATTGAATAGCGTGTATCCATCACGCATGCGCTCTGAAATGCCCAAGATAACGACCATTTTATGTTTCGCGCAGGCGGCCTGTACTTCAACTAAGTCATCTGGGACTACAACGCTCTGCGCAGCATAGAGCGCCACCGTCGAAGCATTGGGCGCGTAGCAGTTCGTGAAGTAAGGGAATCCAGGTACGAACACTTCGGGGAAAGCGAGAAGCTCGACTGACTTGACTGACGCATCAGATATTGTAGCAATTACTTTACGTAGGCCGGCAGCCTTGTCCATATATACCGGAGCAGCATGTACAACACCTGCTTTAACTTGTTTGTTCAGCATTTTAAGTCTCTCTGCTATGGACGTAAACCGTAATTTATTTGATATCTGTTGAGGTTGATAACGCCACGTCTGTGGCTACAGAAGCTTAGTATAACAGATGAGGGGTTCCCCTTTTTTCGAACGACTTGATAATCAGCCTCAAAACCAGTAGCGGGGCATTGTGCAACTCATTGCTGACTCGAATGGCGAGTCACATGCTCATCTTCCCCAAGACTTAGTTATATCGTTTTTACAGATACCACTTGAGATAGCGATATTCAGCGTGTAAGTGACCCAGGAGGAATAAAAGAATCACAATTATTTATACGGTCCCTTATTCCAGACCGCCCTCTTCAACGAAAGAAACCCATAAGTTCCATGGCAGCCTTAACCACAGTGAATATATAGGTCTATGATTTCGAATTGCCAGTGCTGTCTAGTGTGTTACGTCGCTAAGTATATCCCCTACTCATTTTAAGCTGTGATGATTTGGCAAGTATATTCATATAATGTTCCTCGCCGTCCTTATAGAAAAGGATTATGTAAGGTGGTCGCGGAAGGGTCTAATTCGGGTTTCACTGACCTTAGGTGCGTAACTTTCGCACTTATAAATACCGTAATGCGCCTGGTTATAACTTGTCTTTTTCACTGATAGGAGTTACGTCAGTGGATTTCAAAAATTTACGATTATCAAACTTGAAACCTTCAACAATAAGGCAATGTACACCAGACTTGTGTGGTAAGCAATGGTCCAGGTCGAAATAACTTTGGAGAAATTCATGTCAAAGAGAAGTACTTAAAAGTCAACTGTGAGAGGGAGTTAGAGCCGCAAACAAGACTGTTATTCAATATATTTACGTAAGACAATCATACAAGCAGTTTGTTTCATAAAGAAATGTGTTAACATGTTATTCTAAGTTTATTTCTCGTTTGAAAGGAGGCTACAGCAAACCGGGAATGAATATTCTCCTATTAGATCATTAGTTCCCTTCTATGTAGTTTCAGTTTACTCTTCGCCTTGGAACTTATCAACCAGTAACTGGAAAACAAGCAAAGGACTCAATGATATGAGCTTGAGTATAGGTAAAATGAATATCTACCCTCCCCCCGGGTGAAATTGGCCCTATTGTGAGGTGCCTAGGTGCTAAAGGTAAGTTATATATTCGCGGCAACTTTCTGATTTGTTTTTTTTCAGTCTACCCTTGTTTAAGATGGGCACATACCAAGTGAGTGATAAAGGATTATGGTCAATAATAATAACGCCGTGTACGGAGGATTGGAACTTGGTCTCACGAACGCATAGCAACATATGCAATCTTGCAAATAATCCTCTATATTAAGCCCCAATATACTTTAAATTATCAACTCACATCCGATGTCTAGACCTACGATCAATGACTCTGGGTGAATCTTTGAGAAACAATTAATGACTGTACGATTCCGACACCATTCTGAGGAGCCAGTGATTAAAAATATAGGTAAGTTTAGATACCTCTGAGATAAGTACTTAGGTAACAGGCACCTGTCAACCCTACCGTGCCCGTCCGCCAGCACAACTCATACGCACCTGTTTCCCCTAGTAACCATATCCACCCTCCTAGTGACTAAAGCGAAACGACACAATATGATATGATTCTAACGTACCTGCCTAGGTACCTAGGTAGGTAGGTACGTTAGTTACCAAAAAGCACAGTACGCGTACCTTCGTTGCAGGTCTTAGATATTTTATATAAAACAATCTACACCTCTCTCGCTTTTCTCTCCTTACTTCAATCTTTCTTTCCAGGTTACAAGATATCCATCCAATCCCCATAAACTCATAAAATCGTCGACTTGGATCAACACCTCTCTGAAAACAATAACTTTGTGCGCCCTACTTCAATGTAAGTTTTACTGACAAGAGAATAGGAGGCATCCTATATTGACCCTCTTCCAGCAGAAATCAATCGCATCGCACAATGAGTTCCGCAATGGAGGCAGAGTTCCCTACCTACCTTAAGGCTTTCTTTTCGGGTCACCTAGTCACGTCGGATATTCGTCTCGGTGTACACGCGCATGATCTACGATTTACGGTGCTGATAGACCCATTCTCCAAGAAGAGACCCCTTTTACTCCTATACGATGGTCCTACCTACGATGGTGACGTCCTAGTAAGAATCGGCAAAACTAAAGATCACCTGGGCACTTACCTCACTGGAATTGAGGTTAACAATACTACAATCACCTTGACTAACCGCAAGGATGACATGTATCGCCGGCATATATTCACATTGGAGCTCGGAGAGTCACGCCGAGAGAAGTTCGAGTGGCGGCCCACTGAAGGGAACGAGGTACATGACATGTTCAAGCATGCTAAGGGATTTAAGTTGGTACGGCTTAAGAGCAAGGGCCCCGGAGATGGGAAAGGTGGAAAGCGAGACGAACGACATATCGATGAAACCAGCGACGGAAAAGAGGTTGTCGCTGTTTGGGCAACTGAAAAGTGCAGCCTGTTGACCAAATTCGTACCAACTATGAAGCCGTTCAAGTTTGAGTTGCGTGCAAGCGGCAAAACTGGAGATCTGGGTAACGACTTTGCCTATTTCGCTCTTGCAACTGCCCTCAAGATTTGGTTGTTCGAGTCACTACGCATCGACGGCGTTCCTTCGAGCCTTTCGTTGGTTGATGGCTGATTGGCTTTCGAGCACTAGGATAGGTACTATAGGAGGAAATACCACCGAAATGACATTTTAACTCTACGCGTGTTGCCTAAACCTAGTGAAGGCTCTTCGACGTGATGTGAAGCCCATACCGTTTACTTTGTTTCTAACTTTCATAAATAATTATATAATACATTCAATTATTATATTTTATTGCTATGCCTGCCATCGATATTGAGGTCATTACATTCAGCTTTCATGTTTAGAACATCATATATCAAGGGGCAGTCATCTAACTAAAATATATCGGATCCAAAATACAAGAAAATAACTTCGGTATCCTGTGAGGTCCGACCCACGTACCTACAAGAGCCTATAGCTTTGCATGTTGAAGGTATCTTCCGTCTAAAACAGCCCATCTAAAGTCTTAAGATAGGTACTTAGGTAGGTATAAATTAGGCCAACAATCTAGGATGTGTCCAACATCGTGGTGAGGAGTACCGTCTGCATAACATGAGAAATTTGCCCCAGATAGAAGATATCACAGCCTACAAAGAGTGTGGATATCATGATGGTTGCTTAGGAGATAAGTACCTAGGTACCTATCAACTTTACCATCCAACTCACTCACCACAGTTAGCATAGGATAATAGGTACCTAAGGTACTTACCTTGTTTAACAGTCATGGCTTAATTACTACCTAGGGTACCTAATATAATATCAACGAACCTCCATTTAGTTTGCGGATCTTCTTGAGATTAAGGACCTGATTAAAAATATTTCTTTCATGACCTTAAACAGGACACTTGGGTCTATATCTATTTGGCGTCTACGTGGGATACAGTCAAGAGGACCAATGCCTATATGAGCACGGTCCGACCCAATTAAACTACTTCCTGCCCGGATGAATGCAGAAACCATCATTCTTTGGTTAGGAATACGCTAATTATAGCCGTCCTAACTCGAAACCCGAGTACTATCCTCAATCTCACGCCTTATTATCGAATACAGTAAGTGCGAAAGGAGATCACAAAGATATACCATAAGATTAAGAATACTCTAAACGGACTTCACTATGGCTGAGGGATGTCCCCATTTTCTGAAGGCGTTCTATATCAACTCCTATCAGATGAACTTCTACCTAGGCCAGCACGCCCACGACCTTCGCTTCGCAGTATCAATCAGACCCACAGGGTCAGATAAACTCGTTATGCTACACAATGGGCCAACCGAAGACGATCAGGTCTTAGCTGTTGGGGAGAAAGTGGGCTGGTTTCCGCAGGGGCACCAAATGGTCAACGATATCATTCTCCCTCCTCTCATTGGAGGATGGCCAGACATTATTACTTCGATAATGGACCCCAAGCAGAAGTTTACTAACCATTGGTACCAATTCTCGATGAAAGTAGGTGAAGGCGAGACATCTCATGATGAGAAATTTGAATGGCGACCCACTCAAGGCAACGAGATCCGAGCCATGTTTAAACACGCCAAAGGATTCAAGCTGATAAGAATGGAAGCCGAAGGACCCGGGAAAGGGCGAGGCGGTAATAGGCGATCGAGAGAGATAGGCGAGACTAGCGATGGGAAGGAGGTAGTCGCCGTCTGGGCTACTAAAAAGACTCTTTTACCCATGCCCCGTAGTCCCCTCAAGTTCGAGCTGCTCGGCAGCGGCAAGACAGGTGAACTGGGCCGGCAATTCGGGTACATGGCTCTTATCACGGCACTCGAAATTTGGTGTTTTCAGGTACTGAAAGTACACGACAATGGTCTTCCCTATATCCCTCATCAATGATGTTCTAAGGGGAGAGAATATCTAAGAAGGGAGCTTTTCTTTCTTGAAAAGAGCCTTGAATAGAACGTATACCCAAATCTCTCGACAATAACGAAAATACCCCTCCTCGTCCCTAGTTAGTGAAATTGAAGTAGTATAAAGCTTAGTGAGGCCGCGTTCTTGTCCTTTCGATATTATTTATTATTCTGAATAAGTGATCTGCCACGAGTCTACCTCGTCGAAAATCAAAGTTCCGTGTTACAAGTTGCCTACTATTTAATGCATTGACCGACGAGGTATAAGGGCAACCTACATATAAGGGAACATTTATTATTCGTGCTTGGGTACTATAGGCTTTAACAACTAGAGAATTGGGGGAAAGTCTTGGTAATACTTGCAGTAATTGGTTAACATTACACAAATATTTTACTATGATCAACAACAGAATTTTCTCCTTAAAACAGTCCCTTTAAAACTATACCATACCTAGGATCCCCTGTTAGTTTACCAAGGACTTATCTAGGTACTTAATCATAACAGAAGCACTTTACAGGTAGCCCTCTTACACAACTGGGGAAGTAGAAACGTTTCTATATAAACTCGAATGAGTATAAAGTATGTCGTAACAGCTAGAAGAAACCAAGCATATTAAAATATAGTCCCATTGGAACATCAGAATAGTATTAATGCTTTTTATAGTTATAGTTCGTTACACAAATAGGTAGTCCTCTTTCTACCTACTTTCTAAGACAAACAGTTCAACTCTATCTATGTGAGGTTAGTGGAACTCGTACCACCCAAAGATGCGGAATACAAGACGAATAACTACCTGATTATTGAAAGCATATGACCATCCAAAACTAGAGAAATCTTCATATATTCTAGAATTGTAGTGAATCATTGTGAGGCAGAAACAATAAGTACCTCAACGTTCAATACTCTTCATCCTATTAGTGCACAGTTAAACAGAAAGCTGCAAAGGACCGAACAGAAGCTTCATATACCTAACACTAAAACCATTCGTCGAAGAAAAAGTTTAGAACAAACCCTTAGATGCCTAGATATTAGAAACAGAGAGACGCAATAAAGACAATAGATAGGTAAGGTACCTAGGTACTTGCGTATAAGAAGGTGGGCTTTTTCTCTTAGTTACTGAAGTAAAAAGTCTCGGCGCAGGGGTTACTCATACCCCCAAGAGCCGCAATGTTTTACAATTGAGAGTTAGTGGGTTTTAAAGTCATGTTTCAATAAGAATAAAGTTTTTAGTTTATAGAGTTGCTTCGCTCTTTAAAACTCAATTAGTGTTATTTGGACTTTGTATAACTACCATGCATGTTTACCCGTAACCTTAGGCAGTTTAAGTGGTTAATGACGTAACATCGTGAACCCCACTGTTACATAGTACAAAATCCGGTGCCTGGTCTAGGCAACTTTAAGAAGCTATTATATGCGTCGTCATATGATTCTACCTTACAAATAAGAAATAAGCCACTTGTATCCGTTTCAGAACCACCTCCGAAAACATTAGACTATCAAATTCTTGTCCTATAAGAACAAGGACCAGGGCATAAACGGAACTCTAACGAATGCTAAGTCCTGCGCCGGTTCGTCTTCTGAGTACTCTTTCCAAGCGCAAAATGTCATCCCCACCAAAAGACATCACGATAATAGGAGGCGGCATTATCGGCTGCTGCACCGCTTACTTCCTCACCCGACATCCCTCCTATTCCCCCGAAACGCATCGCATAACCCTCCTCGAGGCTTCTACTAGTAATGCTGGAGGGCGCACACCAGACAGCATAACTGATCCGGCTACGTTAGCTGACCCTGAAACCGCATCAAAGAGAAACCCTGCCCACGATGGAATCGCCGGAGGTGCGAGCGGAAAGGCAGGAGGTCTTCTTGCACTGTGGGCTTTTCCTCAAAGCATCGTACCTTTAAGTTTTAAGCTACACGATGAACTTGCGAAAGAATACGGCGGCGATAAGAGATGGGGATATCGACGATGCTATGCAAGTCAAATCGATTGCCAGGCGCGTCTTCCACCCGGGTTTAGTAGTAATGGAACAAACGGAAAGGATACAGGAGAGACGGATCCCGTCAGCAGTGGCGCAGAACATGGTTCGAAGGGGTTACATAAGGACCACAAGAAAGAAATCAAAGCATTACAGAAGCTTGGCGCCCCTGAAGACCTGGATTGGTTAGATACTGAGGAGGCGCTGACTGCGTACGAGGGGATGGGTACACCAGAAAATACAGCTCAGGTCCATCCTGAACTGTTTACCAGGAGCATGGCTCAATTAGCCGAAGAAAAAGGGGTGAAGATCGTGACGGGCGCAAGGGTCACGAGCATTAACAAGACGGCAGATGGGAAAAGTGTAGAGAGCGTGACATATGAGAAAGACGGAAAGGAGGAACGGTTACCTACGACGGACTGCGTAGTAGCCGCCGGTCCATGGACGCGACGTCTTCTTCCCGAAATCCCCGTTACTGCAGCTCGAGCTCACAGCGTCGTCATTAAGACGCCAAAGCCCGTGTCTGCATACGCGCTCTTCACTTCGATCATGCTCCCAGTCGGTTTTCCCACCCCGACACCCAAGGACTCGAGAGGAGCGCCGGGTGCGCAGCGGCCGCTTAGAGGACAGCAAATCGTCGAGCCCGAAATATACGCGCGACCCGACGGTACTGCTTATGCCTGTGGGCCCACAGATGATATAGTCGAATTACCACAAACGACTGCCGAAGTCGAAGTCGACGTAGCTCGATGCGAGGACATCATATATCAAGTTGGCGGCATTAGTGACGACTTAGGGAAGGACGGCCAGGTCCTTGCGAAGCAAGCGTGCTACTTACCCCAAGGTGGGCCTTATATTGGCCCAGTCGGCCACACGAAGGGGCTCGTTGTTGCCGCAGGGCACACGTGTTGGGGTATACAAAATGCGCCTGCGACAGGAAAGCTCGTTAGTGAGATTATCTTGGACGGAAAGCCTAAGAGCGCAAGATTGGGCGGTTGTGATCCCTCATTAGTCTTATGACCGGAATGGATGGGTACGATATGGGATGGTCTGGCATAGGTTAGGTAGATAAATGTGATAGATGATAAACGAGGAGCCAAGAGCTTCGTGAATTAATACACCTCAGTTTGGACTGGGAGCCAGCCTCTCCTAAGACTGGTAGCTATAAGGCATCTCTTTTGACCGGTATGTGAACTATTTATTTGGTCAACGGCACCACCCCACGCTTATTGGGTTCCGTTCGGTAGAGCAGATGTCCTTATCTAGTATCAACATAGATATCCCAATTCTCTACCTACCCAGGTAGTTAGACTAAATACCCAATTAAATGTAAGTGGAGAAAGAAGGTTCTATACTACCTATCTAGAGGTTGGAGGTGTCGCTGCGATTTAGTCTCGTCTTATATACGATCCTATCAGACGATACTAATAGGCAATATGAGTCAACTGGACTCCGCTTCGGCCTTGTTTAGGGTCACCCTCGTATATTACCGCTTAGTGGATAAACTAATATCGGATCAACATATCTATACCCTTCTTATTCTACGCTTCAAAGTCCTGCTACATAATTTCAATACATGCCAGAATTCTAAGAAGCAGAATGGCTACAGCTACCCCAGCTCCACCGGACTTACGTTTGGGATGGATTGGCCTTGGCAGTATGGGCAACGCCATGGCAAAGAACATACATCAATACCTCCTATCTCATGGCCGCCAGCCGCTACGATTCTTCAACCGAACAGTTTCACGCGGGGTTACTCTCGCTGCACTCGGAGGAGTCCGATGCCAGTCTGTGGCCCAACTTGCCAGAGAAAGCGATCTAATCTTCATATCGGTAGGGCTTACACGAACTCGGGTCAAAAGAGATACTCAGGATATTTCGCTGACCAGGGAGCGAGAGTAGGCAAGTGACGACAAGGCCGTGGAGTCAATTATATCACAAATTCTAGACTCGGGAGACGTGGAGGGCAAGATCGTCGTTGACACGACCACAATCCACCCTGAGACGACCAAAACGCTAGCTAAAAGGTTGAAGGAGAAGGGTGCCGAGTTTGCGGCCGCACCTGTTTTCGGGGCGACGCCAGTGGCCGAAGCAGGACAACTGCTTGTCGCTTTTGGAGGCTCGACAGCTGTCTACGAGAAGATCAGCCCCTTTCTCAAAGGAGTAATTGCGCGCGAAGTCTTGCTCGTAGGTGAGGAGCCAGAACAGGCTACTTTGCTAAAAACAACAGGGTATTTCTCTCTCTTTATCTTATTTCCCAATTACCCCTTCCAAGATGATCCAACTGAGCTGAATGGTTTACTAATTCAATTAAAGAAATTCCTGATGGCCAGACTTATGGAACTCATAGCGGAAGCGCACGTCTTCGCAGAGAAAACAGGGCTGGGATCGACCGCCCTCGAACGACTCTTAGAGCTCAACTTCGGCACTGTCGCCTACTCCGACTCAGTACGTATGACGACGGGTGTATACGTTCCCGGAAAAAACCAGGCGCCGTGGTCGGACTTAGACCTTGCGCTTAAAGACGTAGGACACGGTGTTGACTGCGCCGCGCGTGTAGGTGTTCAGCTCGAGGTTGCTAATACGGCACTTGAGCATCTTCGTAGAGCTAAGGAGTACTCAGAAAAAAATGGGCGTCGAAGACTCGATTCATCTTCACTGTATGGTGTTGTGAGGGAGGATGCAGGACTGGATTTCAGGACAGATCTGGTAAGAAAGCGTGATGGGGAAGAATAGACCCTGCGTGATGGAGCTCTTTCAGATATTCCCAAAGGACAAAATAAGATGGTCTTGGTAATATGGTTGTGACTCATGTAAATGAAGTGTGTATCGGATCTTATTCACATAGATTATCAATTTTTTATGAACAGACGATACGATTTATGGGACTGAATAGACTAAACTACACATATCATAAGTCGGCTCTTGCTTCTTCTCCTGCCCAAGCCCGTCGGATCAGCTCTCTTATTGGGTCCCTTTCAATAGGTCGAGGGTTCCAGTAAGGATTGCTCACTGCTATATCTGCTGCCTTATCAATGTCGCTCTCCTGCATACCCAAGGCCTTAAGCCCCCTTTCTACTTTCAACTTCTGTAAGAGAATGTTTAATCCTCTTATGGCGTCGCCTTCGTTTCCCGGTAATGTAGAGGCCAGCGCTTTTATTGCTTCAGGAACTTTTGGGGCATTATATGACAAGGCGTGAGGTAAAACTATAGTATGCGTCTCGGAGTGCGGGAGGTTGAAACTACCCCCTAAAGTGTGGCAAAGCTTATGATGAATGGACATTCCAACGCTACCAAGGCAAACTCCACAAAGCCACGCGCCATACAGAGCGGATGAGCGTGCTTCCTGGGATGAAGGCTCAGAGATCAGGACAGGGAGGGAGCTTGCGAGAGCCTTGACCCCTTCCTGAGCAAGGAGGTTGATAACGGGGTTGGTATTGCGGGCATATAAGGCTTCAACAGCATGCGCGATTGCATTAACACCACTGGTAGCCGTGAGTCCAACCGGGAGAGTCATGGTGAGATCAACATCGTAAACGACAGCGCTGGGCAATATCTTGGGATCAGATCTTGTCGTTTTCCTCCCAGCATCCGTCTCGCCTAGGATTGGTGTGACCTCACTGCCAGCATAGGTCGTCGGAATAGTCAAATGAAAGAGACCCGTCCGAATGCTGAGAGCTTTCCCTAAGCCCACGGTACTGCCACCTCCGATTGAAATTATCGAATCAGCCCCTGAAGATTTGAGTTGCTCGAGCGCCCTTTCAGTCACCTCGACCGGAGTATGCATCGTGGCTTCGGTAAACACCCCGGAAACAACATCGCCGAGAACTCCCTTTAGTAAGTCTATATGACTCACTTGCTGAGGCGTACTGAGAAGAAAAGGCTTAGATACATTTGCCCGCGAAAGCTCTTCTGGAACTTTTTTGATAGTGCCGCTACCGAAAACGACACGAGAAGGATTAGAGTTGTATTCGAAACTATCCATGTTCAATATCGAAGTATAACACTAGAAGACAGGTGTTCATAGAATAATAAGAAGTATTTACATAAATCCTTCACCACTAGCATCATAGTAAAGTGAAGATAATAATCATGGAGCCATGAGGATAGATATCTGTAACTATTTATTAAATTCAAGTCTTGCCTGAACTCACTACCTACCCTTCCGGGCTAATAGGTCCCGCATTCGTATGGTAACAGCATGAACACTGAATGAATACCCTCCGGCATCAAGTGCCGACGCTGTGTGATGCAATGGGGGTCGGCATCGCTGAGCCCGCTAAGAGCATTCCCCGCATCGGGAGCAGAAGATGAATTCGGATCAACTACAACTGATGTTAGCCTTGGGCTGAGAAGTAAGGCTGAGATCAGGGTCTCAGTAGCTCGTCAAAGAGAGACGAGAATAATGCGAGGCCTTATAAATGATCAGAATACTAGGTAAAAAAAAAAAAAAATTTTTCTCAATGTGCATCAACACATATCGTTACGGTGATGAAAATACGAAATACACTTCGAGTAGTAGGTAACGAATTAAACAATAACACTTTGAATAATAAACAACCTACTCATTAAGTAATATTCAATGCCATTTATGATAACCGCTTTTACTAGGTAGAGAAAAGGACATAAAAAGAAGACTTGGCGAAAATCGCACCTCCCAAGAATGTCTCGAGGCTACCTAAGATATTTCAACAATCACAAAAGACGCCAAAAATAAGGGCAATTGAGACTTTGGCGCTATCAAGGTCTAGAAATTTACCCCTGCAGCTAGCCCTGTAATCAGATAATCTTTCAAGTTTAGCGCTGTGATGTGTCTATCAGTAGGCTACTCCCCCCACAATTACCTGTTAGGCCAAGTAGCCAAGTCAGCAAGTAAGCTAACTTACAACTTCCCAGTTTCAAGCCACCTGCATGTCCCCATCTCTAGGGCAACGACGTTACCGCTTGTAAACAATTCCTGCAGGTCTGCAACCTCTATCTTGAAACCGTGTGCTATGAATTTTAACTTCCAAACGTCGACACATTCCTAAGAACTTAATACTAACCATTGATTCTTTTTTTTACGTGGTAGAACCGCGTTTTTTTGTCGATCTCTGATAATTTAATTTTGAAGACATTTTAAAGCGGTTGATCATCGCATCCGTCCAAGTGAGCGCACATCAGGTTCACCGACATTTCCGACCGAAAATATAGAGAATATCGTCGCTTTTTTGTGAGGGAATTGGGGAGGATGCCTGCGGCCACGGATGGCCCGACAGTTTCACTGTCGTGTACGAAATCTATTCTTGAAGCCGAATTACGACTTAGAAATACTAATATGATATTTAAATAGTCGCCAATAATTTTTGGGGCAAAGATGATGCTGGTGTAGGGCCGTTGCTTGATCGCATGGCCTCCGCGAAACAAACCAGCGATGAGCTTAGATCTTTTTATAGTGGTATGTCTTTCTTGATCCTTTTTACCCCTCCATCTGGCTAATTGGTCTGTGTTGCTGCTAGCCCGTGCCTCGATCGAAGATGAATACGCTCGCAAGCTCATGTCGCTAAGCCGAAAATCGCTGGGTACCCATGAAATGGGAAGCCTCAAAGTTTCACTCGATACCGTACGAGGAGAAGTTGAATCCATGGCGAAGCAACATGCCAACATCGCCGCTCAGATGAAGACCGAGTTGGAGGAGCCCTTGGCTGCCTTTGCTGGAGGAATGAAAGAGAGACGCAAGATTGTCCAAAACACTGTAGAGAAACTTCTCAAGGTCAAAATACAGCAAACGAACATGGTGAATAAGGTCAGTGCCACCCATGCATCCTGCATCCCGCATCCCCGATAAGAACCCCCCGGATGATTATGATTAACAACCCCGCCTAGACTCGTGATCGATATGAGCAGGATTGTTTGAAAATTAAAGGTTACCTTGCCCAGGGTCATATGGTTATGGGACAAGAAGAAAGGAAGAACAAGGCCAGGCTAGAAAAGACACAAATCAGCCTCGCCACCACTAACACCGAGTATGAGAACGCGGTTAAAGTTCTCGAGGAGACGACTGCAAGGTGGAATAGGGAGTGGAAAGCAGCTGCCGACAAATTCCAGGACCTCGAGGAAGAAAGATTGGACTTTACCAAGAGTAGTCTATGGACTTTCGCCAACATCGCCTCCACGGTCTGCGTTAGCGACGACGCCTCATGCGAAAAGATCCGTTTGTCTCTCGAAAAGATGGACGTAGAAAAGGATATCATCCACTTCATCAGCGAGAAGGGTACTGGCCAAGAAATCCCGGATCCGCCCAAGTATATCAACTTCTGCCGTGGGGACGTGGAAGACACCCATTCGGAAGCCTCCGAGGATGAGAATTACTCAGTAGCGCAATTTCCACGAAGCATTAATCCTGCGTTCCGCACATCCTCTCCTCAACCATCTACCTTCGAATCCCATCATGACCCTAATTCCGCCCTTGCTCGAGACCTGGCGCATCATGACGCTCCCGCACCCTCAAATAGGGATTTAATTATGCCTCCACAAAAGGCCCCAACCTATGCCATAGCTCAGCATGACAGGCGACGAGGAAGTGTCATACAACCACAACAGTATCCTCAACCCATCAACCCGGGCTTCCGTGCTCCTTCGCCTCAGCCATCTACATATGAATCTCATCATGATCCTAACTCGGCACTTGCTCGAGATCTTCAACGCCGCGACCCTAACCCTCCTGCTGCGCGGGATATGCCGCGGGATATGCAGCGGAATGGTCCTCCTCCTTCATTCCCCCGAGATACGCAACGTCGTGAGCCCGAACTCTCTTTAACCAGAGAGGTTCAACGCCATAATCCTATTCCCTCATATCCTCAGGAAATACAACGTCGTGAACCTGATCTCTCTTTGACAAGGGAGATTCAACGCCGTGATCCTAACCCTCCCATTTCCCGAGAAATGCCCCGAGAGATGCCCCGAGAAGCGCCTCGAGAAATACCTCGAGAGGTACCGCGAGAGGCACCTCGGGAAATGCCACGTGAAATGCCGCGTGAAATTGCTCGTGAAATTCCTCAAGAATCGCCTCGAGAAGCACCTCGCGAATTACAGCGTCATGAGCCTAGCCTTGCTCTCACGAGAGAGATTCAACGCCGTGACCCCAACCCCCCTACTCCTCAAGAGGTACAGCGCAACGATCCTAGTCCAACATTCTCCCGAGATGTACAACGTCACGAACCAAGCCCCTCTTTTACTAGAGACCTTGCGCGTCGCGACACCAACCCTCCTGCTTCTCATGATTCACCACGGAATGAGCCTCCACCACCTTCTAGCAGAGAGTCGGTTGTATCACCACAGAACACCTCAGGGGCCATCATGGCTCCGCAAGATCGTCGGAAGGGAAGTAGTGGGGCGCAGCCATACGATGCTTCCCAATTTGCACCGGTACCTCACGACCCGTACCCCATGGACGGTATGACAATGCTATGCCGAACAGATGGTATGAATTCGGCGACAAGCTCGAATATATCAGCACGACCATCAAGCAATGATGACAATAGCGAATACTCGAACCCGACGTCTCTCTCTAGTCAAGAACCACCAAGCGGTAAAGTGTCACCAGTGAAGCAGGAACCCGAACCGGTGGCACAGCCAGAAAAGCAGATGCAAAAGAAGAAGAGTGGATTCTTCCAGAATCATAGCCCGTTCCGTAGGAAGAGCATCAAAGACGTGAAAGCGTCCAACAGAAACACTTGGGGACCTGTTACTTCACAGGGAACGATAAGCACACAAGGCACTGTCAGCTCTCGACGCAATCAAGCCTTCAAACCACCAGAGCCTCAACCCCCAGTATCTCAGAACCCCATTGCAGATATGGTAGAGAAGACAGCGAGTCCTGAGCCAATTGAAGCGAATGCAAGCCTGGCTCTGAATATCGGGCAAAACGTATTCCCGGTGGCCAATACCGATAAGAAGAAGCAGGCCAACGATAATAATCCACCCCCGCAAGAAGAACTGGACCCGATTGCCCAAGCTCTAGCGGAGCTGAAGGGTGTTGCTAGTAACAAGCAGGCCGTTGGACGAATCTCAGCGGATCATTATCATGGCATCGCTACACCTGTACCCGACAGATCCCAGGCACCGTCCCGTTCCGTGCCCGCATCCAGAGAAAGCAGCGATGTAGCCGCTGGTATGAGAGGTACCCCCACCGCCGTCATACGACATGCAGATACAAAGACTCGGAGTTCCGCCCCCAGCTGTGACGTCTAAAGCAATGCAGGAAGCATCAAGAAAATATGTAGAGCAGACCAGGGATATGTTCAATGCGAAGCGTCCCGGATCTGGAGCATATAGTGGGACGCAATCCTTCGGTAGTACCCCTTCTAGACCAGCGACAAGGGGTAGCGAAATGCCCCGTGCAGCATCCCCAGCACCTACGCGAAGCGCCTCTCCTCGACCGGGTATGCATCCTGAGACACGCCAGTCAGAGACACGTCAGAGCCAACGGTCAGCATCGCCAAATCCTTATAGCAGCAGCCTCCACCGTAACTCGACACAAACAGCTTCGCCTAGTACGTATGGTGGTAACCAGACTCGGAATTCACCAGCCGCATCCCCGATTTCATATAGCGGAACTCAGAGACGAGGAAATTCACCACAACCAGGATCATCGATTTCATATAGCTCAACGCAAAGACGTGGCAACTCACCGCAGCCAGCGTCACCTATTTCATATAGTGCGACCCAAAGGCGAGGAAATTCTCCGCAGCCAGCGTCTCCAATTACTTACAGTGCAACTCAACGGCGTGGCAACTCACCGCAGCCGGCATCACCAATTACCTATAGCGCAACTCAGCGACGAGGAAACTCACCTCAACCAGCGTCACCAATCTCGTATGGTGGTTCTCAGCAACGAAACTCCCCACAGCCGAGTATGTCGGTAAAGCGCGGCTCGGAACAAGGATACTACGGGCATCAGTCGCCGAGCAATTCTATGAGGGCCAGGTCCCCATCCATTTACAATAGCGATTACAATCGGCCAACTAGTAGGGCTGAAGAGATGGCTATGCAACTTGCACCAGTTGGAGATGGGTCCGTGTACGGATCGATGCGCGGAAGAGGTAATGGTAGACCTGGCACAAGTTCTAGTTCACGGGCTATGACTTTCTATGACGGGCGGGACCCTGTAGCAGAGACTTCGAGACAGCGGAGCCAGAGCGTGGCAGATCCGAGCCGGCAGTACACACCAGAGGGCCGCGCTATTTTGCATTACGGTATGTCTTTCTTCTCCATAATAACTATTGTGTAGACGCTAACGTTCATATAGCCCGAGCGTTGTATATGTACCAGGCAGCAATCCCCGAGGAGCTTGGATTCGCCAAGGGAGATATCCTAGCCATCCTTCGACACCAAGATGACGGATGGTGGGAAGCTGAGATTCATTCAGGACAAGGTGTTGGTAGAGGCGGATTGGTACCTAGTAATTATCTCCAGCCCTGTTAAGGCCAGCAACTACAGAGCCTCTGGTTCTGCTCTTGATTGACGAGACAAAGAATGACGAGGCTCATGAAAGTTGGGATTTACCGTTGTTTGATGTGATTACGTACCTATGTTTTGGGGTGTGATGAGCACATATGGGTCAACGAGCAGGCGGGTGACTATTTGGATGGTTTGAATTATTGGTTGTCTGTTCGCGGGAGAGCAGTCTTTCGCATGTTTTAGGGGAGCGTTTGATGTGAGAAGTTTTTACTATTCATTGCCAGCCAGGCTATCTAGGGTCATTCAAGAACGGGGAGTTAATACGAGATTGCATTTTGACCTTTTTCTTGACTCACATACTGGCTGTTCTGAGTTTGCTTGCGAATCATTTGAAAAAGAACAAAAATAACATTATTAATTCCGGATGGCTAAATTATTCAAATTATGAAAAAAAGAAAAAAGTAAACGTAAAAGCCTATAGTTAAGTTGTTTTAAAGGAGGATTAGTTAGCGGTATATTTCATTGATTGAAGCTCAGGCCCTCCATGACGAGGATGAGATTAGTCATCAGCATGACGTCGGTAGCCGTAACAAGAGGGGCAGCTAGAACTGAACTTAGATTGGCATGCCGGCTGCCAAGAGTTTCGTTAAGCTCTATGTGTATCACAAGCCGCTAATAACCTAAGGTTACTACATAGTACAAACCCAAACATCACATGCCTTTATTTTTGAACCCAGCCTTCATACACAACTTATCTTCTGTTTAATTACTTGTCCAATTTATCTCAACAACGCGAATTCAAGAACATCGCGAGGTCTAGCGCCGTAAGGCGCTTCTATTTCGGTTACAAACAATGGTCAGTCACATGCCTTGCGCTACATACATAACAACCTAGCTCCAAGCATCCAACTAGACAAATGTAACTTGTCACTATAGACATCCATTGTCGCTGACTAGGTCTACAAATATAGGAATATGTGAAAGGGTCGTATAGAGCTGCAACATCCCCAACTGCCAAAAGGACATATCTCAGTGCTGTACTATTCTTCTCGGCATCATTGGCACTTCTATGCATTGCTGCTTTGGCCTATCCCATCTTCTACTACAGCTATGTGCCTAAGAAGGTCATATCTCTCCCCCTCCACCTGCAATACGAGTAAGGGCCTTTCCTCTTCATTGCCAATGTAGAAGTTAATGAGCGGTATTATTACCATAGATCCGGGCTAAGCCCCTATGGCGTCACGTCGGTATCCTCGAACCTCATGCTCGAACAGGCTTATGATATATCAGTTGATTTAACGTTACCACGGTCGCCTGTGAACCTAGAGAAGGGCAATTTCATGGTCACTCTGTTCGGGATGAAGACCCAACCGGGAAACCCGGCCTTCGCTTACTATTTCTCAGGGGAAGACCCCTTCTCGCATGTGAAGGAAGACACTGTAGTCTTCACCAGCCGCCGGCCCGCTCTGATCCCATATGAAGATCCACTCGTGAAAACGGTGTCGCGTATCTTATTTCTGCCTTACCATATCCTATATCCCAGTGCATCAGAAACGACAACACTTAGAATTCCGATGGGCGAGCTCGTTGAGTTCAATAATATCCTCCCGATGAGCATTCTTGTGGAAGTGCAAGCCGGCCAGTCACTCCAGGTGTATTCAGCTACGGTCACACTCGTTGCCCGCCTAACGGGTATTCGCTGGGCCATGTATAATCACCGCATCATCTCGTTTGTGGTCTGCACAACAGTTTTCTGGATAGCTGAGATGTTATCTACGGGACTAGTGTGGCTTATTCTAAGCTCCTTCATTCCAAGTAGCCAGGAACCCGAGCGACCTAGAGGTAAGCTGAATGACAGACCTGGCGACGATCGCTGGATGGGACCACCGCCTGGTCGTACCGCAATATTCCATGACGGAGCGGGAGATTCTCAAAGCGAAAGGGAGGAAGTAGTTAAGAAAGAGGAGGACGATGACGATGTGGGTATCAAAGAAGAAATACCGGAACAAGAAGCATTGGTGGATCAACCAGCGGATGATGAAGAAGATGGGGAGGATGTTTGGAGGGAAACGGGAGTTGGGACTAGTTCGGGTTATGAGAAAGGGGGTAGTATTCGCAGACGATCATCACGAGGAAGCAGATCTTGAGAGAAAAAAAAGGAAAAAAAAGAAAGAATTTGTTAGTCTAAACGGAGTTGTCAAATGCCCCTCCTAAGCCCTACTTAATACAAGCATGCTCGCCACGTATCATGATGTGTTATCCAGTTTTAAATTATAGAAAAGCCGAATTGCTGCTTCACTAGTTAGTCCGGGTGCCACATGATAGTCGGATTTGGGCAAGTTTTCAACAACGATGCCAAATCCATGTACAGTGTCTACATAGTATTTATTTTTGAATCTTACCGAGTAGGTAGGTAGGTATTGTATTCTCCACACTCTCTTCAATGCGAATTGTAGCACCTTCACATCTTCACATTAGGTGGATAAGTTAGTTAGGTATACAAGGCACGAATAGATTAAATAGGGCGGTGGCTGAATGTACGTAAGTCAGATGCCTTATAAACATTATCTAGAAGCGATTCGAAGCCGCGGCTAGTTACATGAACATACCTAGTACAGGTAGCTTGAAACTCTATAGGTACCTAACAAGCTAATACATAGCATATCCTACCTAAAAAAAAAGGTAAGGCACTTGCATTCATTCATTCATCGTATTGAATTACCTAAGTAGGGTACAAAGTAGTACACTAGATAAGGTTTACAGCGGACCGATACATTACATGTAGCTAAAAGCACATGTACCTAAGGTACTAGAATGTTAGTAGAACGTACGCTAAACGGATAGATGGATGTTCGGGCATATGTGTGTTGCATGTAAGTCAGCTTAAGACAGCGTAGCGTAGCTGCGTAGCAACTTTGACGTGTTCAGGTGACGAGGGTGGTCCCAGAATCGCGGTCAACCAATCAATCCATTTCTCGTCTCCCCCGTCTCCCCCGCCATGGCAGCCATTCCCAGCGTGGGTCAACAACCGAAACCAAGACTCGACACTGAACCTTTTTCAACACATTGAACACATTGGAGCAGCAGCAGAACAACAATCTTCGTTTTTTTTTTCTTGTCACTACTACTATCTCCTACTTATTTTACCCATACATATAGTACCTCCCTAAGTAGGTACCCTAAAGTAGGTAACTTGCACGCTAGATGCAATTGCTGGAATTAGGGTGTTTTAGGTAGGCCTAGGCCATTTTAATTTATTGCTTTTTGACCTTAATCTAATTCAATCTAGTTGATTCAATCCAGAAAACTTACCCTAGTTACCCTTTTTTTTTTTTTTTGCCCACGATAGCTCTGTACGGCATTCTTACACACGTAACACTTTATACGATTTCTACGATATTTACATACTTCTATGGTATAAATACATGCAGCTTTTAAAAAGTTGCAAGACAGCAGAGCAGCAAGACAGCAAGACATATACACGATTTCTCAACGACAAATCCTACTACCAAGACCAAGGTCTTTTTGACTCAACATCCTCGGCACCGCATTGTACATAATACCTAAGTCTTGGTTTCTCCGATTTACACAGTGACCTTTCTCTTTTCCGCTCGCTCGCCATCATTTGACCCCATTAGCCAAATAACTTTGAGATCGGGTTCGATAAAAACGAAAGGCCAGAGACCAAATACAAGGCATTTGCATATTAGCAAAAATAAAAAAGAGGAAAGCAACTACTAAAGAGAAATCACTTTTATGGTTTGCGGCTCGCAGTTTGCAGTTTAATACGTTGGCTCTTATAGCTTCGTGAGCAACTCGCAACTCGCACACCGCCGGGGGAAGACCTGCAAATTGTTCCAGTTCTAGTTCCTCTTCCTACCCAAAGCACCTCACACCTCACAAGCAACCTTTTCTCGCTTTCTTAGTCTCCATTTCTCTTTTACCCCTACCAATTTCTTCCCACTACAGCTCTCTACCAGAACCCAGACCGACAGTTACAAACTGGCGATCGAACCATCTTCCGAGCTCGCACAGTATCTTATCGAGTCTTTGTCTACAAACAACTCGCAGAACTTTTTTTTCCCCTTGCTAAGTCTCTATATCCTTCACCAACCTTCGACTCCCCTCTCTTAGTATACACGACAGCGACAACTCTCGCGTCTCTTCTTAAAACCCCTCTCTTACTTTGTCCGATACTACGGTCTATATCCAGTAACGATGCCCTGCTTTAAGGGCATCGCTGTGAGCATCCATGCGAATTCTGCCCCGCTCCCAGAATATGGAATGCAAAAACAGTCTCGCCTATCTCGCATCAGCACATACATACCTGTTCCTCAACCTCAGCTAAACCCGGAAACCTCTAAACATGAGGCAGCAAAGTTCGCCATTTCGATAACGCTCTTAACGCCCGGTCATCCTATCCCTTATACAGCTCCGAAACCAACTGCGGCCAATCCTTACCCGAAACCCCTCTACGCTGGACCTCTAATGCCCGCAGGCTCTGACCCCTCCAAGCATGCCAATACGGTCACTCCCTATATTCCTATGACGAACTCGGAGAACGAGACCATTGCTGCATATATCTACTTCGACGGACGAGCTAAGGAGGAGGTCGCCACTCTATTGCGACCAGGAGAAGAGACTTGGGTGAATAGTCGCTGGGTTCAAGTTCCTGAGAGCGAGGGCGGTGGCCTTGCCGAACGTGAATTCTTATTCCGAGAGGTCGGCTTAGAACGATGGCTTAATGGCTTAGACCTGAAGGGTCATGATGCCGCAGAAAAAGTTGAGAAGCGAAGGCAGAAGTTTGAACGACGTCATCGCCGGCAAAGGTCCACCCCTCACGGCGGCGATGCGAACACGGAGAAGGTTCCTCGCCCCCGCGATACATTAGCCTATGGTGGGGAGGACCAGGCGCCGATAGCAACCCCTGATGACTCGGACGACTCCTCTATGTCTGATGACGACGAGCCTCCCGAGGCCACCGGACAGATCAAGGTAGCTATGTTCCGTGTGATCGCTTCCGGCGAAATTAAGAAAGGGGAATATTCACCACAATTCGATGCTCACGACGATGACGATGAGAGCGACAGTGGAAATAAGGGAGGTAATAACGGCGCGATCGATGCCGATGTTGAGCATACCACTAGTTTTGCTAAGCCCAAGACGCTTGATCCTAAGACGATTAGTACCCAGACTGTAACAGGTATAGATGGGCCGGATAAGCCATACGCAGTATTTACCTTCTTCTATCGTGGCCAACGTAAGTAACTGTTTGTTAGAGCTTAGTATTTATTCATTACTGACCAATTATCAGGCCAACTTGCTAAAATGGGCTTAATCCCTGGGTCAAAGGGGGACCAGAAGGCACTGGGCACAAAGCGGCGGTCGACCCAACTTGACTTTTCCGGACTTGGACCTCTTAAACCTACTGGTACCGTAGGATTTTCGGCCTTCCGAGATCAGGAAGCTGAAGCCGCGAAGAGGAGAAAGGCCCGAAGGAAGAGCAACGGCGCCAACGGCAACCTCATGGATGAGGATAGCGACGATGATGACGATAACGATGAGGATCCCCTGGCTAAGATGGTCGATTCTGACGATAAGGACGTCAAGACTCACCTAGCACCAGAGGATGCCAGGGTTACCGGGGAGCTACAAGCTGGCATTGACCGCATCCGCGTGAGTTGCCCCCCCTTTTAGATATATGTATCGCGTCACTAACAGAACCGTGATAGCTTAAGCGACAGCATTCTACAGAGCCAGATGCTGCAGGTGCATCGGGTTCTCAAAAATCGCCCAGCGCAGGTCTTACAGGCGGAGAATCAACACCTACAGATTCTACGGCAAGCAATCAAGCCATTCCCAATTCAGTCGCAAATCTGCTTGCAAATGCTTTCAACGGCGATACTACCATTGGCAGCCCTCTAAAGAAGCAGCGTGCAGATGACGAGACACTGGACCGTTCCGTTAATTTCCCCTCCGCCTTAGGCGATGTACTAGGCAGGGCCACTGCGGATCAGGAAAAAAGGGCGAAAGAGGAGCAGGTTAAAGTCCAGGTCGATCTTCACGAGGACGAAGAACTTTAAAAGAACCAACAACAACCCCATAACCTATAATGACTTATTTGAGGTTTTACTTAAACCTCGCCAACTACAAGGCCAGTTTAGCATACATTGGTCCTTGAACCATTTACCGGAGCCGAGAGACAAGTCGAGTAATAAGCACTCTCAGCACCGGTTCAATCTCAACGCTATTAAACAACCGAGAGTATATGATTATTGTCGAGGAAGAAAGGAGCGAAACTAAGATAGCAGTGAATTCTGTAGGGAGGTCTTTATTCCGCGAATGCGTCAGCTTATACCATTGTCGTATCAAGGAGAGCCTCAATAGTCTACATCTAGGAACTAGCTATCGAGACGTTTAGCCAGTGTACAAGGGTGGAGGTATTCCGGTTGCATACGGCAAAGCCCCTCCTCTCCACGGGAAGGGTTCTATTTGGACATAGCGAAGGTTCTTGGTTCGTTGGCTATGTGTGTGTGCAACGGCTGCGTTTGACGTGCAATGATTATGACAAAGCGGAAAGGGATGGGGGGTGTGTGGGCGGGTAGTGACGGGTGGCTTCATCTCTAGGTGTGGTTTATTCTATAGAGAAAATACCCGAACTACTAAAGAGTTCAAAGGGCAACTGCAAGGTTGCATGGGACTTGTTTTTTTGATTTTGACTGATGAAGTTGCGCGGTTATGTGTGTATGTGTACTGCGGCCCTGGTTATGATGATGCCCCCAGGCTCATGATGAGCTGTCGCCTTTTACGTACCTACCTAGGCACCTAAGTTTCCCTAGGTTTCTTACCAGTATTCTTGTAAAAGACGTATTGGACCAATAGTCAAGATGGACAGCCTGAGTTGTATACTAAACAAGCTCTTCGATGCTCATGTACCTATTATTAGGAGTTAAGGGTGAATGAGCTTCAACGCCGTACGGATGCATGGGGAAGTCTCAATATCGCAAGGCGGGGTTCCCAACTCCTACATCGCAACCGTAAATATAGGACGAACATGTTTGAATTTAGTTACAACTACGATTTCTATATTCAACCCCATTCGCGACTAGATATTAAAATATTTCTTTCCTAAGTGATAAATTTGTCAGTACCTCGCGTACAGATTAACTAGGTGAATAATATATTAATACCTTATCATCTCAACCTCATCCCGTACTAACGGGGCACGAGACTGCGTACGAGCCTCGACCCAAGATGAGATTCGGACTCCTTGTGCCCGCGGCAACAGTCGCGCTAGCGCTTTTAGAGCAGCAGCAGCAGCAGCATCAGGAGACTGAGCAGGAGGTCTTGTCCGCGGGAGAGGAGAATGGGGAGAGGGAAGGAAGGAAAACCCCGTTGGACCCTGACTTCGAGGCTTTCACGCAAGAGGCACTCAACCGATGGAAAGTCCCGGGGGCGTCGGTTGCCGTCGTAGATGGAGATGATATATGGGCTGAGGTTTGTAGCTTGGCTTTTCTTTTCTTCATTTTGGGGTTTAATGGTTTGGCGGCACCTTGCGAATATAGTCGGTAAAAGCGGTACTGAGGCAATGAGATGAGAGTGTTGAGTGGAAGTCTAAAGGGCTGGGGAACTTGGGGGTCAAATGCGTGGCCCTTGGGAACTAAACAGCTTTCATTGGGGTTCAAGTTTCCGTATTGGATATACATTATGCCCAGCGGATACATAGTTGAGTTGAACTGTATCTGGGGACTGGGGTTTTCAGGAGATATCTAACCTAGATCATTATACGATGATACCAGTACGAATTTCTAACTAACAATACACACAGGGCTACGGCATCTCCAGTTTCCCTTCAACGCCCGCAACGCCGTTAACGCTATACTACACCGGCAGCACGACCAAAGCCTTCACAGCCGCCATCCTCTCCCTGCTCATCGCATCCGGGAACTTCACCTCCTCCTCCTCCTCCGAAACCAAGGCTCCACTCAGCTGGCAGACGCCCCTCTCGCACCTCCTGCGGGACGACTTCGTCCTCCCGCGCGAGCACGCATGGGAGGCCGCGCACCTAACGCTCGAAGACGCGCTGTCGCACCGCACGGGGTTCCCGCGGCACGACAAAGCGCTCGCGCGGCACTACGGACCGGACGCCCACCCGGGGACCGTCGGGGACGTCGTTCGCAGCCTGAGGTATCTGCCCATGGTCTCGGAGCCGCGCGTCCGGTGGCGCTACTGCAATCTCATGTACATGGTTGCCTCGCACGTGATACAGAAGCTCACGGGGCAGTGGTTGGGGACGGTGATGCGCGAGCGGATCTGGGAGCCGCTGGGGATGGAGGGGACGTATTTAAGCGTGGAGGAGGCGTTGGTGGAGGGGTGGGACGTGGCGAGAGGGTATTATTGGGATTATCAGGGGGAAGGGAACAACGAAGAGGATGGGCAAAGGAAGGGGAAGGGGTTCGTTGAAGTTCCGTACGCAAACCTCGAGCTCGCGAGCGGTGCCGGTGGTATCGTGAGCAACGTGCTGGACTACGCGCTATGGATCCGCTGTCTAATCCGCGGCGACGGCAGTAGCAGCAGCAACAGCAGCAGCGATGATGATGATGATACCAAAAACGGATGCCCGGTATTACCGCCCGAGGCGCACCGCGAGCTGAAGTTAGCCCGTATTGCGCTGCCGCCCGAGATGCAGTTGAGTTTCGACGCCCCGCTTTCGTACGCGCTCGGCTGGGAGCTCAGCACGTATAAGGGGTGGAGGATATTCACGCATGGTGGGGGCATGGAGGCGTACGGTGCCGAGGTGTACTTCCTGCCGGATCTAGGGTTCGGAGTAGTTACGCTTGCGAATACGGCGGTGACGAGTAACGTGTTGGGTATGGAGCTAGCGTGGAAGTTGATTGATGATAAGTTGGGCGTGCCGGAAGAGGAGCGGTTTGACTGGGTTAGTCGGTAAGTTCCACTCTCCTTTTCTTTTCTAAGGGCCATACATCAATCATCATGTTGCTCCCCCTCTATCTTTCCAGACAGGGCGAAGACGCCAGGGCTAATTTGCATACACAGGGGGGAAGAAGTACTTAAGACCCAGCTCAAACTCGCCGGGACCGCCATTCAGGATTTATATCCGGAACGCGCAGACCCTCCGCTACCTCACGCACTTCCCCTAGAGGAATACGCCGGCGTCTACTCTCATCCAGCCTATCAGAACGTCACGTTGCAACTTACTAGCGAAGACTCGGTAGAAAAGAAAGGTGCTCTTAGAGCGGTTCGGGACGACATGGAGTGGCAGATGACGTTCGATTTCCACCATGTCTCGGGAGAGTTCTGGGCAGTGGTTATCGATTTCCTTAATACGCCCAACATGCTCAATGGACAGCTAGCTCGAGCTCAGTTTGAAGTCGGTGTTAAGGGGACGGTGGATAAACTGAAAATGGAGTTTTTGGAGGATGGAAGTGAGGGCATTATTACGTTTGATAAGGTTGTGTGATATATCATTGCTTGATATATATAATAGTTAGTATATTTATCTCGACCTTCAAGATTGGCTAGATCATTTAAAGATACTTCGTAAGACGATCTTTGAGGGGGCCATTAGCTCGTAGACGCCTTTGACAGTGATGAAGCTAGCCTGACTACTCTCTCTAGGATACTATAGGATATTAGTCAATCTTCTGAGTGGACTTAGTTTCATATGAACAGTACTATTCACATTCAAGGTGAATCATAATTATCATAAAGAAGCCGACCTAGGCTTGATTTACTTATCAACTCAGTTACCTATCGAAGACTAGACTGGCTACCAACGTATCGAAGCTGTTTGAATGACTTCCTGCACTATTTCCCACACATCATACCACCTACCGATTCTATGCTGTCAATGAGGAATTATATATAGCTTCAGAAGCTTCCAGTCCTCATATAGCCTAGTAAATATGAAGATCTCTGTCCAATGACGTCTGCGTGTAAAAATGTCCAAAACAGGTGGCAACCTATACAAGTTAGCAACACTAGAACAAAGCTAGAGATGGCAAACAAATAATGTATAAATGCTTAATGAGTCAGACTGTTGAGCTTGATGAATTTTTAATCCACATGGATGTTCAGTTGGCTGTTCTTAGAAGTTTGGATCATCATACAGAAAGCATCGAGTAAGAAATGAAATACAATAATACTTACACTTGCTGCTGACCTAAGAGGTTGACTCGAGGTTGTTGAATGGCTAACCACAACAGACTGGTTATACGGCGACACACGAGTATAGACGGTGTCGGAAAGAAGCCATTGATGGTTTGATAAAAGAATAAAAAAAAAATCGGGTTGAAGTGGGAATAAATAGATCGGAATTATCCAAGCCGAAAGACTAGAAGGGTTTTCCCGGGTGCCCGGTTAGAGATCACGTGAATACATGTATGACCCACCATGATTGATTAATCGATTGGCTAGAGCTCGGCTGCTAACCTTTAGAAGTCGCTCAAACTGCTAACTGACTTCACCGATCGAATCTCAACATTGAGAACGCAGAACCAATCTCCACTCTACCACGACGTCCCTTAAACATACGCCACTAACCTACCTCACCCTATCCCCTCTCCCCTAAGAAAAACCTACGATTTACTCTTGGGGAAAGTACTACATTCGAATATTGGATAGGGAAAGAGAAAGAAAAAGAGTAGAAGAAATAGGAGCAAGGTCCCAATCCAAAAAAAATCAAGAGGGGGAACCTCTCGAGTCATATCAAAAAAAGCAAACGAGCAAAAACAAGATCATGCCCGCCGTCCGACCAAACGCCGCCGTGCGGGCTACACGCGCCCTGCAGCAAAATTCAAAGACCACAACCAGACCCTTCTCGGCTACCCCGCGCGCTCTGGCCTCTCACGGCCCTCAATACGACCCCCCCGACCGGCTGGTTGTTCGGCGTCAAGCCCGGCGAGAAGTACCAGAAGGAAGGATGGGAAACCCCTTTCTTCTACGGTTTCTGCGGTAGCTTGGCTCTCGCTGCCGTCGCATACGGCTTCAAGCCCGATACCTCGTGAGTTTATTACACTTTTCAGTCTTGGATGAATGAATAGATATGAGACACAGGAGAAGAAGGGGAGCTAAGGCGAACTGCTATATTGCCCCATTGCTTGTGGAATCTGCTATCTTTCTGTGTTTACTTCTCTTCAAGACTATCCCTAGCAGCAAATCAATAGCACTGGCTAACATAACTACCTACTTTTCAGAATACAAACATGGGCTCTAGAAGAGGCGCGACGGAGATTAGAAGCCGAGGGCGTCCTCGAGGACCCTGAGAAGAAGTGATGGGTCCCCCCCTATCATATAGAGTGCGATTAAACGGGAAAGGAACTATGGTGCACTAGTTCGAGAACTCTCTATCTGTACATGAAATCCCGAATTTTTCCTTTTTTTTTTCTTTGTTGCCCTCGTCTTCGCCCTCGCCCGACTGGCGACGGTGAAAGCTTTCGATTAGAGAAACTCATCATAGACGGATCGCCTCCCGAGCTGGTGAAAGGGAAGGGGGTTTGCTACCCACAAACTACAATTAAATATCTTCTGCTGTGTAATTCCCGTCTATACTAGCATTCAATGCACCGCAACCTTCTAAACAATCCCTGATCAAACTGGACTTAAATTTATTGGTATTTTCTTAAGAGGCCAGGTAAGTACGCCGTTGCGCCGGATCTATAGCCATCTATACGGATATAGAACATTTAGTGTGACAGGACAAAAAATGCTGCTGAACTCGCTTTCTTTCTTTTTTCTAACATATGTGACTCCATTCATGCTCCTCGTCTCCGTATTGCCTAGCTTCTATCCATGTCTTCATCTTATTGGCAACCTCGCCCGACTCTTCGTTCTCAGCTAGTCCACAGTCCACCAGCTTGCCCTTCCAGCTGATCTTTCGCACGGGAGAGACAACAGCTGCCGTACCCGCGCCAAAAACCTCAATTAACCGTCCCTCCAGTGACGCTTCGTACAGCTGCGGCATCGTGATCTTGCGCTCCGAGATCAACCATCCGTCGGGCGCAAGCTTCTCGCGCGCAAGGCTTAGAATGGAGTCGCGTGTAATGCCACCTAAGATAGTGCCGTCCAAGGGTGCGGTGATAAGCTCCTTCTGGTTCGTCTCCTTATTGCGAATCGCCACGAACAGATTCATGGTACCGACCTCGGTCACGTACTCCTCGGGGCCGAACAGCCAGAGGTTCTGCTGGAAGCCGCGGGAAGCTGCCTCCATCTGGGGCACGATGCAGGGCGCATAGTTGGCGCCGAGTTTCTTGTCGCCCACGCCGCCGGGCCAAGCTCGCACGGCGTAATCGGTAGCCTCGAGCGACACGGCCTTGAAGCCGGTGGGGTAGTAGGGACCCACGGGCGACGCTATGACGAAAAGTAGAGCCGAGCCCGGCGCGCCGATGCCCAGGGTCTTCTGGGTGCCGATGAGCGTCGGACGCAGGTACAGCGAGTAGCCGCGGCCGTCGGGGATGAAGCGTTCCTCCAGCTTGACGAACTTGGCAATCAGGTCGATTAAGCTGGTAGGCGAGAAGGTGGGTAGAGCGATGCGGGCGGCGGATTTGTTGAAGCGCTCC
Organism: Daldinia eschscholtzii; assembly: GCA_037126485.1. Taxonomy (NCBI): domain Eukaryota; kingdom Fungi; phylum Ascomycota; class Sordariomycetes; order Xylariales; family Hypoxylaceae; genus Daldinia; species Daldinia eschscholtzii. Next base: position 2,576,811 of record JBANMG010000002.1, read on the forward strand.
ATGTTCTTGTCGGGACGGAACAGCCGTATCTGGCCCTTGCTGTCGCGGTATGCCTTCATGCCCTCGAAGCACTCGAAAGCATAGTGGAAGACGCATGTAGCGGGGTCGAGAGAGAGGTTCTGATAGGGTTGTATTGTGGGTGTAAGCCACCCGTCGTTCTTAGTCCATTCGATCGTCAACATATGATCTGCGAGGGTTGACAAAGACACATGTTAGCGTACTGTCTATCTAAGCCATAGTGTATATATATATATATATATATAAGAGAGAGAGAGAGAGAGAGAGAGAGAGAGAGAGATCCGCAGGGTTTGCGGAACCAGACGTACCGGTGAATTCCCTTCCAAAGACAAGTTCCGAGGGGTCCTTGGGAGTTTTGGGGTTCTGGGTCTTGGTGATAGATAACTTCGTTGGATCTATATCTAGAGGTTTCGCCACGGAGGCTGCCTCTGGCTGGATGCTATACCATCTGGATGCGCGTTGCAATGTTGGTAAAGCATAGGGAGTACGCGAGGCGGGGGCTCTTAGAGCTCTCCCGCACCGCGGAAGAAGTTGTCGAAGCATTGATGAAAAGACAAGTTGTATACCACAATCTGGATTTATTTTTTTCGAGTCGAATTTCTAAATCAGATCTGGTATGCTACGAAAATGAGAGGAGTAGAGTAGGTGAAAGGAAGATAGGATGGCTTAAGAACGGGATCAATTAGAATAACCCGGCTCCCTTTGACTCAATGCTCTATGAACGGGTCCCAAATGATAAGTTACTAATATAAATCAGCTCCAATTTCCCTTTATAACCTCAAGTGAGCTAACAACGAACCCCTACCCGACCCGACTCAATGGAAGGAGGAAAAAAAAAGACTACAGGATAAGAAATGCAAAGCGATCTCGGAGGGGTCTAGCGTAGGTACAAGTACGCCCTCAATATGCACTAACGGGCCACACGGGACCAATCGCAAGTAAGCTTTTTGTCGACTTGCATGTTGTGGCTTGTGTACTTTGGGTGTGGCGTACGAAGTACACATGCAGTTGAATCTACTTGTAGAAATAAACACACCGCCACCGAAGGCAGCAAGGGGAACCCCTGAGAGTTACACTAGACAAGCAAAGACAGGAAGAGCTTAGGCTTGGCATTTGAATTGAATTTGTAGATTGTAGATTGTAGATTTACACATGCTGATAAACTTTATCGAATAACAACTGTACATATTGAACTCGAAAATTAACCTCATGCTTACAACCGTCCGTACGTCATTTTTATTTTGAAAGTGAATTCAACAATTGTCAATAAGTCACTATCACCTAAACCACCCAAACTAGTATAGTAAAGGGTCCATCCTATATTTAATACGACCGTCGAATTCATTGCCGATTACCCGGAGATATATAACACGATCGTCATCCGGAAGGGATTGGGTTTTAGGTATTTGGCGGGCGCGCACGGGATCGCAGACGAATGTTTATCTCATTGCGCGACGCTACGATATGATGGTCGCTAGCCGTTGCATAACACCTCGTCGCCAACCATGTTCTCCTCGCTGAAGAGCTTCACCTCTCACATCAACTCCAACTATTCCATTTCTCAAACCGTAACCTGCACGGCCGGTCCGTGGAAGATATACGATGCGAAGAAGAAATCCACAGGCAAGACGTATTCCGTCTTCGTCTTCGAGAGGAAATCCATAGAGTCGCATGGAAATTCACTCGGTCGGTCAGGCGCTGCAGCTTTCAAGCGCTCTGTAGACGAGGTGGTGGAGCGCCTAAAGAAAGAAGCCTCGTCGCTCGCTAGACTACGACACCCGAACATCCTGGAATTAGTCGAGCCCGTAGAGGAAACTAGGGGAGGTCTTCAGTTTGTCACCGAGCCGGTAACTACGTCATTAGCAAACCTCTTACAAGAAAAGGATGATCAGGAGAGATCGGGCGGCGTCGGGGGCCGGTCGAGTCGATATGTCACCGAAGACTCGGACGGTACCAGACGGAGGCGGGATATAGAGATCGACGAGCTCGAGATACAAAAGGGGTTACTTCAGATTAGCAAGGCTTTGGAGTTCCTACACGAGAATGCTGGGCTCGTGCACGCCAATCTCACCCCGGATGCCGTACTAATTAATGCCAAGGTCAGTTTTGACTCTCTTCATCGGTTTCGAGGATAGTCTTTCAAGACTTGCCTAGGTTCCTCTAGCTGAAGTCATTGTTGTGCTTCACTATGAAACTATCTTCAAGACATACATGTCTTGCTAACTAATTGACAGTCCGATTGGAAAGTTAGTGGGCTTTCTTTCTGTAGTCCGCCAGAGGGCTCGTCAAAGCCAACGTCGGTTCAGCCTATCAGCCTTTCAGAAGTTCTCAACTTAGATCCCAGGCTACCGAAATATGTCCAAATCAATCTTGATTACACTTCCCCCGATTTTGTCCTCGATAATAATCTCACCACCTCAGCTGACATGTTCTCATTGGGCCTTTTATGTGTCGCACTATATAACTCACCCCATAAATCTCCCATAGAAAGCAGTGGGAGTATATCTGCATATAAGAGGTTGTTCACATCGTCCTCAACAGTACCTTCATCCGGGAATGGCTTCCTGTCTAAAAGGCCCATACCAAGGGACCTCTCGGCCCACGTACTACCCCGATTAATTACACGGCGTCCCGCGCAACGCATGACCGCCCGAGAATTTCAGGAGAGCGAGTATTTTGACAACATTCTCGTTTCAACTATCCGCTTCCTCGACGCTTTCCCAGCCAAGACTCCGAATGAGAAAGCTCAATTCATGAGAGGTCTCAACAAAGTTCTACCGTCCTTCCCCAAGTCAGTCATGGAGAAGAAAGTCCTACCAGCACTGTTGGAAGAACTTAAAGACAAGGACTTGTTGTCTCTCATCCTCCAAAATGTCTTCAAGATTATGGATCTGTTGCCAACGTCGAGGCGAGCGTTCTCGGAAAGAATACGGCCGAGGATTAAAGAGATCTTCGTCGTAAATGCTAAACAATTACAAGAAAAGGATCCTCCTAGGGACGCTGGGTTGATGGTGGTCTTAGAAAATCTACGTCTGATAGCTGAGAACTCTTCTGGTAAAGAGTTCAAAGATGGTAAGTTTCATTTTTTCTCTACCACATGTCATACTTGACCGATATACGCCGATATTCTCCATAACATTGATGCTTGAGTCATTAAGCACGGTTCACTACCCACGAAGAGTTATGTGATGTGTGGTAAAGGCTTGAGATTATCGCGTACTATCACTTACCTATGCATTTTAAAGTGTACATTCAGTTTTAAGCTAACGCATCACCCAGATGTCCTCCCAATTGTTTTAGTTGCCATTGAGTCTCCGACGCCTTCGCTCATCGATGCCGCTCTACGTGGCCTGCCTGTTATATTACCGATTTTAGACTTCAGTACTATCAAAAATGAGCTGTTCCCCATCATCGCTGCTGTCTTCAGCAAAACCAACAGCTTAGCCATCAAAGTCCGCGGATGCCGCGCCTTCGTTGTTCTTTGTGGCGGCTCAAATGAATCGTCCTCAGCAGACGATGGACTTGACGGAATCAGCCCCGAGAAGAGAAAGACATCTTCGTCCAGTGCTCTAGACAAGTACACCATGCAGGAAAAGATTGTCCCGCTCATTAAAGCCATCAAAACCAAGGAGCCTGCAGTCATGATGGCTGCCTTGGATGTGTTGCGCGTTGTGGGCGATAATGCAGACGCCGACTTCGTAGCTATGGACATTTTACCCATCCTATGGAGCATGAGTTTAGGACCCCTCTTAGATCTCAAACAATTTCAAGCCTTTATGAACTTGATCAAGTCGCTTTCGAGGAAGGTCGAGGATGAGCAAATAAAGAAGTTACAGGAACTTTCCGTTGTGAATGGAGGAGGGAGGGCAGCAACTCCCACTGACGATTTTATAGGATTTGGAGGTGTTAGCGGAACGACTTTTGATTCAAGCAACGGAGCGACGGAAGACGATTTCGAACGACTAGTGAAAGGGAAATCGGGTCCAAGTCCGAACGCGAGCAGCCCGATGGATGCGGGCTGGGACACTGCCCCAGCGGCAGCATCAATAGTTACCTCGCCACCGATCAAGTCGCCGCAATTTTCTTGGTCGACACCAAGCCCTACCTCTAGTACTGGCACTGGACCTGGTCATTTTGGGGCCACCAAATCCCAACCTCCTTTCCGAACAGTTACTCCGGATCTTAATTCATTCGGTACTCTGACCCCTTCATCTACCCAATTTTCTCAACCTTTACAACCCACTATGGGCAATACAGTGAAGCCTACACCTCCTATAACACAGAATCCTCCCACCACGGTCAACTGGTCCACATCAGCGGCAGCGGCAGCGGCACCCAATCCTTGGGCTTCGAGTTCGACTAACCCCATGTCTCCATCAACTTCATCTTTCGGCAACGTTGCTACGGGGATGTCAAGTTTAAACCTTGGCCAATCAAAACCCACTCTAAGCCAATCGTCTTCATTTTCTCTCCCTCCACCGCCGTCCAGCGGAAGCAGTACGCCGTCAGGTTTCAGCTTACCTCCACCACCAGGAGGTTCCCAGAGACAGAGTTCGACGTTGTCATCGTTCGGTCAACCCTCCAGTGGTTTCGGAAGCATATCTCAACCACCCGGAAGCATGAACAGTATGATGAACTCGAGAGTAGGTGGTATGAATAGGAATGTGAACAGCATGAGCAGTATGATGGGCGGCATAAAACCCATGGCACCAAGCCAATCTACCCCGCAACCACAGCAGCAGCAGCAGCAGCAGCAAACCCAAGGGTCGGGCTTGGATAAGTACGAGAGTTTGCTATAGGCAAGTCAGAAGGGGATATAGTTCATGCTACCCGCACGCTGTTTAGAGAGGTGTATTAAAGTCTGTGTCGAGTTGGTCAGCTATGTAGTATTCAGACCTATATGTAAACCCCGTAATTAGATATGTCGGCGCGGATACCCGGATAATTGATCTCCTTCAGAGGCTTTAATGCAGCATTACGTCTATGCGATTCAAAATTGGTCTCGAAGATTTGGCGGAGGCACTGTAGAAACGTCGTCCTGAGATATTACTATCGTATCCTCGTGCGGAAAGACGTGCACTTATGTTTGAACAGGTTCTACTCGTGTGGTATGTATTGTGGCTCGTAATTACCGCAATCGTTCTATTGATGGTAGATTCGTAATGCGAGTTTGGTTAATCAACATTGAGGGCTTCTCGTAAACCTGAGTAGCAACTACAAATAAATAGTAGATACATTTGAGAATCCTCCTAGATGTACATGTCACCGAATCCCTACTTCTTACTTGATCATAAGTTGAGATGCTGTTATTGCAGCTCTCGGGATAAGTATTTAATCAACATCCAGGTTCGTAAACTCGCCTTTTGCTCCCGTACCACGTAAGTACCGTACCTTCAAGCGAGCAAACTAGAACACTTAGGCCAGCCACCTCGGCGTAGTTAGTAGATGAAGGACTTTTCCCAGGTTGTAATTGATGTCGTTTAGGTATCAATACGGACCAGTCAGAAGACCTCTCTGCTGGTGATAGATCAATTGAACGTGACAGACTAATCATAGCATGGCATGGCAAATGGCTTGCAGCGCGCTCCTCCGTATGCGATGCATTGCCCCCTCCCCCCTCCCTCCTTATGGGAGTCCTACGCGGATATTGCTACAATAGGTATCCCATCATTCTCTCTTCAGGTGGGTTTCCTAGAAGAGTTCTATACTAGTCCTTCCCTCCTCATTCGATAAGAGTTATGCGAGATCTGCTGTTGGTGGTTCAAGATACTTGATCTTGCAGGTAACGCAGTACAAGACAAAAAAATAAAAGGACTGTCCTATCGGTCTAGTTTATTTTCTTGTTCAAGGGGTATTACAGGCAAGGGAGCAAGTTGGGGTTATTATCAAGTTACCATCAATAGTGACGATCGCTAGCGACTAACCCGTGAACGCGATCGAGATGGACTAAGACTGGATGTGGGTTTGATGTCGCAGATCCACGACGGGTTATGTTTCAGCAAATTATCATAGCAGAGTGCCCGTGACGTGGCTTTGTTTACTTACTCCTAACGGCCGACACCGCAAGCCTTACGTTACGGAAAAGCCAAAAAAAGAGAGAGAAAAAAAAAGGAATAATGAAAAGGTGGCTTGGTCTAGACTCAACAATAGTCGGAATAACTTGTTGAGATAATTTGCGTCGAATGGGAATTACAGGTAGACTATATAGTAATAGTTTGGTCATTCAACGGTCATAGTTGAGCTGTTACTCGGTAATAAGTAATATGAACATACATCTCATATCTCACAGTGCATTAGCAGCGGCAGCAGCACGTATCTATGTTGATACAGTAATACAGTGTATGTCTGTTTGTTTATGTGAATCGTCGTAAATTTTATTACTTGGAAGCCATCGCAATGCTATGAACATGCCGACTACTTTTTCTACCTACCTACCCTCCATATCTAAAGCACATTGAAAACACTCTTCACCCTTTGCCGCCAATGGGTAAATACCTTCGTGACGTGAATTAAAAAGCCGTAAAATTATAGCGTTTCGTGGAAAAGACGCCATCTTCTCTCAATGGCGAGGATTGCACGATTAACTTCGGCCGTGCCGAGATATAAACTCGACAATGCACCACCCTCCCTCCCGAAAGATCTGCATAGTGCCGTGAGACCGTAGGTAAAACTCGAGTGCTTTCACGCGATCTCCCCCTCGTCGTTCGCTCTACTTGCTGTTTCGTGAAGACTTCGGTGTACGTTATGCTTCGCTGCCATCGACCAGACTCGCACGGAAAAGGATTTATCACCGTTGCGGATTGAATGATAGAAATCTTAGAAGCGATCCTTATTTCAGGGGAAGGAGAAAAAGAGAGAGAAACTTGGGCGAGGGAAGAAAAGTCCATAACGCCTTGCTGCTAAAGAATAGATGCCGTCCCCGAAATACGCCATCCTCGTACCGCAAATGTGGCCAGTGGGATCAAGTAGTTAGTCGTAACTATATGTATGAATTAAGGCCAGTGAATTGCCTCAAGACTCTGGAAAGACGTCATATTCATGACTTCGCCTCCCGTTTCGGTTTCGGTTTCTGTTTCTGTTTCGGTTCTGGTTCTGGGTTTGGTGATCCCTCTCCCGGCTTGACCACCGTAAAAACGTGCCGACTCTTGTATCCGTCTTCTAGCTTGATGTCGACCTTTTGATCGGGCTTCAACATGGGGTGCTCGAGATTCCAACCCGCGCGACGGCACAGTTCTGCGACAATAACATCACAGTCGCCGAGCAAGTCGATATCAAAGTTAATATGGCTAACAGGCGTGCGCGAGATATATATCTGCGGAATATGCGGCGGCAAGTAAGGCACGACTTCGGAGACGGGTGCAACTTTGAGTGAGGTGCCGATCACGATAACCAGATCTACGAGGTCGCGATCGTGTTTAACTAGGCGTTGGCTAAACTCATCCGGAAGTTCCTCGCCGAAGAAAGTGATGTCGGGCTTCATGACGCCAGCCGCGGGGATATCGTATTGACCATCGTCGTCGTCATCGTCGTCCGTGCTTCTACGTCGGGTCTTCTTACTAGTAGATTTGTTATAAGAGCGCTTGCGCTTCACTGAACCATTACTGCGGAGGGCAGCGATGCACTTCTCGCATCGCGGTATATTCCCGGCTTTGATGTCGGCGAAGATAGTGTCACCTTGGACCTTATAACCACATTTCTGGCATGTGGCAGTTGCAAAGGAACCGTGGCACTGGACAAGTTTATCCGGTCTGATACCCGCGTTTGCTTCAATGTTATCAATATTTTGCGAGTAGTTCGTTAGAAGCTTGTCTTGATCTTGAAGTTTGGCGATGAAAGCGTGGGTCGGTGAATACAATCCCTTGGTGTCGGGAAGAATATCCTTTGCCACCGAGTAGAAGATGGTCGGGTCTTCCCGGAAGATATCTATGTTAAAGACTTCTTGAGGGTCGCTTATCCCCAAACCGAGCTTCTCGAGTTGAGAATAGAGACCGGTTTCTTTAGAACGGAAATCGGGAATTCCGAGCGAAGTGGAAATTCCAGCTCCGGTCAAGACGACAATATTACGGGATGATTTGAGCAGAGCCACGGCGTCGTCAATTGTGTTATAATTGGGAAGCTTGGCACGCTTAACCAACTCACGCGTCATGGCTAGAGTGAGTAGACCAAAGTAGGCATGGTCAGGGAGACCCTCGAGAAATGCGGGTGGCCGTATTCCAAAGGCCGTCAGCAGCTTCTTGACTGTAATTGAACCAGAGTCAACCGTGCGTTTGCAGAATTCTTGGGGTCCAATTGCTCGTAACAGCTGTCGGTAGCGCACAGCCTCTTCGGGCGTGACGGCGTCAACTTAAAAATACGTTAGAATAAATTGCAAAGACAGTCTAGGGGGGGTAACTAGCAAGAGGAAGAGAAGGGAAGAGGGAAGAGGGAAGAAAGAAAAGTGTATAAGTTAATTACCATCGTTGATAAATTTATCCTCTGAGATGTCTTCAATTACATCTTCGAAGAGCGACTCAGTCTCCCACGAATCGCTAAGGTCGTTAATCCGCTCTTCGAGCTCATTTCGTGCGTGGCCGTGCGGTCTCACGTTAAGATGACCGACGACTTGATCATCCGCAACTTCAACTCTGACTTTGGAAGGTTCCGACTCCTTTACGGGCCAATTCTTACGAGGTCGGCCAACAGGACGTTTTGACTTCATCGTGATTGCTAGGGGTTGTCGTTGGGATATATGTATTGATGAGTGATTGAGATGAATAAAAAAAAAAAAAATAGAAGACGGCAACTCAGAATAAGAAAGAGTCAATTGCGTATGATGAAGTAGATAGGCGAATCGGAATCCGGGTTTGTCTAATGAGACGGTTTAATAAAATTAGGCGAGCCTAGTTGATCATCGACTGGTACCTAATAATTAATCAATCAACAGGAATTTTGCGCGGTTGAATGACGAAGTAAATTTTTTGGTTCCGTAAATTCTCTTTGGGGTGAGGGAACAAGAGAGAGAAAGAGGAAAAAAAAATTAATTAGCGGGAAAGGGATGAGGTAAAAGAGAAAGAGGAAACGAGACAAGTTTAACCTTGGAGGAAAATATGGTTTGAGAAACTACCTATCCTAGCCAGATAGGTAAATAGGTGCCGGGGATGGTCAACGCGTCTTCTTGTGTGTGTTATGTGAATTGTATGAGTATGGTGTTATTTACATAGGAATTCGGGTAGCGGAAGGGAATTGGAAATAGGTAGCAGCCGTAGCAAGCTGCAGGAGAAGTAGTAGCAACAGTAGTAGGAGTAGTAGGAGTAGTAGTAGTAATAATAAAAATAATAAAATAACGGAAATCACATACGTACCTCAAAGGCGTACGTAACAACACACTATGAAGGATTGGGCGCTGCTTGGAATTTCCGAATCTCGTAAGGGAATCAATCAATCACTCTGGTTTAGGTACGAGTTTATTACAAGAAGACCCGCATAAGTTAAATCTTAGGAGGGAAATTCTGTTTGATAAAAAAAGTAAACGCAGGGGAGTTTCTTCTTATAATTATTAATGCAGGTTTAGATAGGTAATAGGTGAAAGGTAGAGAGAGTCACAGTAAAAAAAATAAAATAAAGAGAAAGAGAGAGAGAAAGATGCGACAGGATGATAGTCACCATGAGTAAGAAGTAGAAGGTGAAAAATAAACGATGAATTTGAAACCTCAAGAATGATAAAGTCCAAATACTAAGCGAAGATCCTGATAGGTTAGTGTGCCACCCATATTAATTGTAAGAGAGCATAGCATGATAGGGGAGAACGAGGCGGGGGCCATCTCTCTCTATGTCTCTTTTCTTTCTCACCAGTCCAGAGCGTCCTTTTTTTTTTTTAAACGATTATTATTATTGTTGCTCTTTTCTCACCATGCCGACACGTTAGGTACTTAGATTATACATATCCTATCATTTATCTACTTGTTCTTAGTCGTTTGCCGCATTTCCTAGGATGCCCACAAGGTCGAAACTTGTGCTAATGTTTGCCCTGGACAAACTCTGCCCTGTCTCTTTCTGCTCGGCCACTAGTCATCCACGATTACGATTATTACAATTTACGATTACTATCATCCAACTTACCTTGACTGCCTTGGCTAGGTAATCTTGGTACCTAGATCAAATACTCCAAATACTCATAATACTACGTACTCATAATACTCATAATTCCAAAAAGACACCCTTCAGAAGTCATACCCTATCTTAGTCATTTAAAGCCGCAGGCCGTATATTCATCCGATTCATTCTTACGGCCCGGCAAGATGGGGTAAACATTATCTACCAAGGTAGATACCTACCTCCTGGTAATGTTAAAGATAGGTACCCTATAGGATGTACCATTGACCATTGATCGTTGACCAAATAATTCCAAGTCCTTCGATAAAAGCCCGAAGCATGCCAAGACCTTCAAAGTTCCCGCAACTCCGGATAACTCTCATCTATCTCATCTATTAATACCGAATCCCGCCTATTATATAATTCAAATTTTCGCTCGAAGGATCCAATCATAAAATAGGAAAAGAAATAATAATAATAAATTTATTATACCATACTACCTTACGGATAACGTTGTGCAGATTCTAAACATGTCGCTTATAAGTCTTCAAGATCGCCACCAAAATGGATCTGGACCGTACCTATTTGTAAAAGAAAAAAAAAAAAAAAAACCCTCGGCGAAGCGTCACAGATGCAAATCTACCTACTTTACCGAAGGTTACCTGCTAGTTAATACATTAGTATATTTTCTTATTACTAGCACAGTATCGCAATCCATCGCGCACAGCCATTTCTCTTTCTCTCCCTTTTACTCATCCAGGGGTTCGGTTCTATGTTTCTGCCTTAAAATCCGTGCGAATTTGCCAAGCAACTCTTGCTGTTAGCTGTACTTGACGCTTTACCGAAAACCCATACCCAAAAACTCCCAGTTTCTGCGAGTTGCCTAATTGGGAAGTTTCTTCAACGGGCCGTAATCAGTCAGACAGACAGAAAGCAAAGTCATCTCAAGAGAAGATAATTCTATAAGCGCAAAAATAACAATAATAAATAAATAATAATAAAACAATCATGATAATAATATAAAAAATTGATAGAGGAACAAACGAGCGCCACGTGGTAAAGAAATCAGCAGATATGGCTACCCCACAATCTCAATTTACCTTATGAAGCTAGTCGTCAACATGCCATCGCTTCGAACCTAACCAGGATAAATTGTAACTACCCAAGTAGTTATCTAATAACTAACATCCATCCATAGTTGCCATCCAACACCTGCATCGAACGTCCAAGTATATCACATCAAACAGAAGAACTTAACACTTCAAATTTCATAGTCGCTTAACGTGATTTCTATCCGAAAATTCATCATCAATCATTGTAATAGTTAAACCCCGGGTTGTCTCCTTTTTCATAGTCTTCAAAGTATAAAGTTCCCGAAAACTATGATACCGTCATGATCTATCCATATCTACCCAAGGCCTGACTCAGTCTGACACCACTAGGGAAAATTCAATAGTTGGTGCCTAATCCTGGTTCGCGCTTTTTAGTTGTCATGAAAAGTATCACCTTGTATTTGGATTCCCTGTCTGGATTAGCTGATAGTTAGTCAATACAACACAATATACTCCCTCACCATCATACTTGACTAAATGGGACAAGGTACACAAATACCTATCTTCTAACTGCCAGCCGCGCTTGTACCAACTAATCCTCATCAAAGAACAGAAAACTTATCTTGGGAATTAAGTGATAATTTGGCCTGTTTGTTTGTAGTCTTAATGGAAGTTATCGTTCAACGTGTGACACGCCATTGTAACTCTCATGCTATGCATTTATCAGAAATATCGCATACTTGAGTCGAATCAATTATATCAAGTATCAAGTATCAAGAACCAAAAACTCCCCCTTTCTTAACTGGAGGTCAACCACGACCGTTCAAATCTCCCTACGTCTAAGAGGATCAATTCCTCCGAACAAGTTGTTACCGTTGCATGATTTATAATTACTTCACGTATTGCTACATATAAGAGCCTGCTCGCCGTCACACAACGCAGAGGCTGTGCGCAGCCCCCCCTAATTGTCCAATATATTATATATCTATTATATATCAAATGCACGTTCCGCCTTATTGGTCCCCCTAGGACTCCGTATTCTCCGAAACACATCCGTACAGACTCATTCTTTCAAGTATCATAGCGGAACAGTAGCCCTGATTGTTCGTAGTTAAGTTCGTTGAAAGCCTAATATATTCTCTTCCAGCCTCTCTCTAGCTATAGACTCAATGAGGTACTTGAACAAGGCAAGGCAACCCGGGTCGAATTCCGCACGGCGACCAACGAGAACAAAGCTCCAGATCAACCGTGACAGCTGCATCGTGACTCATGTCGTGCGACGGTAGCACATGCGCATCTAACGTACCTAACCTAACCTAAGGAATCCAATCCCCATCCACCCCTCCCTCTTCTTCTCTTCTCTTCGCTCTCTCGGATTCCCTAGCAACGATAAAGAATAAGAAAATTGCTGCAAGCGCATTTGCCAGAAAGCTGGGGCCCAAGCACTAGGCACCAAGCTGTCGGCAACCTAGGTAACCTGATATCTCAAGGACCCTATTGTACCAATTGAAATAAGAAAATTACTCAGGCTTGCGGGATTCCCATAGGACCCAGCTCGGTGAATCGAAAAAAAAGGGTGTATATGCCTACCTGCAATTGCAACTGCAGCTCTTTCTCACTCGACCCCCTGTTTGCCACAACTACCTTACCTACCTACCTAACCCCGAGTAACAACCACTACCACCGCAAGTATAATACATAATTACCCCAAAGGAATCCTATAACAATATATAAAAGGCTGTACCACCTCAACTCCGAGCAAATAAAACCCCCTCTCAAACAAACCGGCCACCGAAAAAGCTGAATCCGGCCCCCACCATCGTTATCACAACTCGGTCTACCTACCTAGGCATCTAAGGCAACTAAGCTATATCATGGCTGCGTTGCGTTGCGTAGGTAGCTTTCGCTTACCTGCTTAACAGCCTGCCTGGGACAAGGCTGGGGAGGCTCTCCGCTTTTGAACGCGAAGGAATGCTCTAGATGTAGGTACCATGCAATGGTCAGCTGGAGAAGAAGAAGTAGAGTGAAAGTAGAGAGAGAGAGAGCAGGCTGTAGATATTCCACCTCCTTACCCATATACCCACATGGGGTCCGTTAACCGCCAGTAGTGTATCAGAGTCGTCTCTACGTACGTAGATACGTCCGTATTGCAAGCTCTATAACTCCCGACTTTGTCCAACGAAGGTTCTCGGTGTAAACAATGCAATCGAGTTGTCAGCTTCGAGATGTCTTGGGTAGGTAGGTTAGGTATTGTTGTCACATTTGATCACCCCTTAACGGACCTAGTAGTCACCATCATTAAACTCGCTTACGATTCGTCTCCATATAATCTCTAACTACCAGGGTAAAGTGCACATACTTTTCGTTGCTACTTCTTCACCTCCGCTTTACTACACGACGTTTTTGATATCTATGGCTTCGATCCAATTCCGTAACCAACACACATAAAAGAAAACACGCTTCTACCAAGTCGTACTCACACCAGACGCCGACGTTTATCTATAAATGTTTAATATTTGTATCCCTTGGCCTAGAAGCTCAATACTGCATAAAGAATCTCGACGTGAAGGTTGCCCAACTCCTTTCCAAGACCCTTTTACCCTAGCACCATCATTCTAATTCACTCAACTATAATATCCGTAACCCTCTTGTCCCAGTAGCACACAAATCGGGAATTGCAAGCCACCAATTACGCATTCCAGTGAGTGCTTATTGACGCCTGTGGCTCGCCATAGCCATACTTGTCACGGTGATCCCCGGTAGACAGTCTTTTTTTCGCGGACCCTGTCCTGGTTGGTCTTGACCACGGGGGCATAGATTAATATTATATACGAGTTGTATTCTAATATACTTCACTCGCTTTCTGTGTGCATGTTCTCGTTCATCTCCAGATAACATAGTATCGGGCGAGATTGACATAGGGTAATCTAAACCAAAACTTTGTTCATGCCGCCTAAGAAACAGATTTTTGCTTTTGGGGTGGTTGCGGGACGCTAAGTTGAGGTACATTAGAAGGGCCGGACTCCTCGATCGACATTGGCTCCTCGGTCAGGACAGGCGCTGGTTCCAATTCACTGTGTTCGCGACTAGATAGTGGTGAAGGTGTCGGACGGGTTGGTGGGAAATCGCGATCTCCAGTCCTCTCTATCGGTGACCATCCAGCTGCTACACTGCCAGCGATAATGCCTGCCATAACCGTAGGAGCTCCTAGAGCTGAATTAGATCGTGATCTTATCGACCTGGACCGCTTGCGAGAATCCGGAGTAGGTGCTGGAGAGGGAGCGCTGAAGCTATCTTCGCGGGTTGGGGTTTGTGGTGCCCTCATCGAATTAGATCGTGAATGAGACGGGCTCCTCGTCTTCGAGATCAAGTTGTCTCGGGTTTGTCTGACGGCGAATTTCAAGTTGTTCAAACGACCACCCTTGAGCTTCTTCAAGAACGCAAGCTCGTCTCTAACATCAGCAAGAACCTCAGGGTACTCGTTGAAACGCTCTTCGTCCGAGATTGTCAATCCAGGAATGCCCCGCTTCTTCTTGAGGACGTTGGGGATACATTTGCTGATGAGCTCATCGGGGATCAGGCGAATCACCATGCCAATGGGAATGGAAAGGACACCAAGCACTATCGCACATGCCCATTCAGGACCGGTCTGCGTTGGGCTGGATCCAGATATACTAAAGGGAGCTCCACCAACAAAGATGATGAGGACTTGAATACCGGACACGACGAAGTTGATTACGATGAAGTACCAATTCTGCAATAGGCCCTCGAAGATATTGAAGTGATTGTCCAAGCGACGATTGCTTTTTATACCGTTAGCATAGCTCACAAGTTTTGACTTCACGAATGTATTACTTACTTCCATTGGTTGAAAATCTGCATCCATACGAAGGTGTTGAAAACAAGAGTGTCGCGTTGCGGGTATTGCCATTCGCCTTCTCCGACTACACCAATAGAGATCGCGCCGTAGTAAAGGATGAAAGTGATTGCTAGCTGGTAAATAGCTTGCCCGAGAATCATTTTCCACATCGTTATCGAGATAATGCTGGCACCTCGGGGCTCTGGTTTTCGGTCCAAGCAACTGTCCTGAGGCGGGTCGGTAGCAAGGGCAAGGGCTGCGAGAGTGTCCATAATCAAGTTAACCCAGAGAAGTTGAACTGCTGTTAGCACAGAGCCCTCGTCACTGCTGGAGACAGCCGTGACGAAAGTCAATACAACGGCGGTAACGTTGACGGTAAGTTGGAACTGGAGGAAACGTTTGACGGCATCGTTGACAGCTCGACCCCACTTCAAGGCCTTCACGATACTGTTAAAGTTATCATCCATAAGGATGATAGCAGACGCCTCTTTGGCCACTTCAGTACCAGCAATACCCATGGAAAATCCAACGTCAGCAAGCTTCAGGGCCGGCGCATCGTTCGTTCCGTCTCCAGTAACAGCAACAGTTTCGCCCATGTCTTTCAGACGACGCACAAGAATACGTTTATCTTCGGGGCTTGAGCGCGCAAGCACACGGAGGCGGGGGATGATTTCGTTTTGCTGGTATTTGCTTAGATTTCGAAACTCTGGTCCTTCCATTACCAGTCCATCTGGCTGTAATATGCCACATTCCTTTGCGATAGCCTGAGCTGTAAGTTTGTTGTCACCAGTAACCATGCGAACGATTACACCAGCTCTCTGACATTGCTTAACCGCATCGGGGACTCCTTCACGGAGAGGATCCTGGATACCGACCATACCAATGAATATCATGTTCTTGAAAACATCCTCGAATATCACTTCGTTCTGGCCGCCTTCGGCGCGTCTAGCATTTCGTGGTGGCCATTTCTCAAAATCGCGGTATACAATTCCGATAGTTCGTAAAGACCTAGACGCGTAGTCCTCAATGAGAGTCTTGACAGTTTCGACATCATCCATAGTGATAGGGGCACTCGATGCGTCCTGGGTAGGGTTACGAAGAATTGACGAACACTTCCCAAGCACGATTTCGGACGCACCCTTGACGTATAAACGAGCACCGCCGTTCTCAAGCTGAACAACCACACCCATACACTTTCGGCCGGAGTCAAACGGAATAGCCTGGATTATCTTTGCGTTCGACCGTTCCTCGCTTACTGGACCCATACCAAGATAGGCTTTAGCATATTCCAATAGCGCTGTCTCAGTCTTAGATCCGATGAAGGTTTTCACGCCATCCACTTCGCCTTCAAAAGCTGTCGAGTTGAGTGAGATAGACTTGAGCAAAATCTCTTGAGTCGCCTTGCTGAGAGTGCTACCAAATTCCTTCTCCGAAAGCTCTTGTCCTTTTTCAGATGGCCCACTTCCGAATCGATGGGTGGTACTGATCGTCCCAGCAACTACCGTCATTCTGTTTTGAGTCAAGGTACCAGTCTTGTCGGAGCAAATCGTTGTCGCATTTCCCATAACCTCGCAGGCTTTCAAGTGACGCACCAGGTTGTTGTCCTTGATCATACGGTTCGTAGCAAAGGCCAGTGCCAATGTGACAGCAAGAGGCAACCCTTCTGGCACCGCAACAACGATAATGGTAACAACAACGATGAAAATCTCGATGAATTCTTGACCTTTCTGAGACGGCGTCATACTATCGTTTGACGGGACGCGAACCAGGAACAAGATGAATAGCACAATGAACAAGAGCAGACCGGCGGCACCTCCGAGTTTCGCGATGTACTCAGCAATAACGTTGAGCTTAGACTGAAGGGGTGTAATCTCGGGATCCTCATTCAGGGACATCATCGTTTTGCCGTAACTTGAGTAGATACCAGTAGACGTAGCCAAGAAAGTTCCCACACCTTCCATTACTCTTCCTCCGGACTGAATGAAAGGGTCTAGTTTCCTTGTATCCTCACCATTCTCGATAGCGGCGAATACTTCATCGCCCGGTCTTTTGCGTATGATATCGGACTCACCAGTTGCTTGGGATTCGTCACACTTGACATTGAAGCCTTGGATAAGGATACCGTCAACGGGAATAAGATCGCCAGGTTCCAAGTGAACGACGTCGCCAGCCATGAGATCGAAGATAGATATCTCAACAGTCTTACCCGCTCTGACAACCTTAACCAACCGGTCTTGCTTCTTCCGGTTCAATTTCGCGAATTGCCTTTCCTTTTGCCAATCGTTCAAAGAACCAACTAGTACCACTATAACAATGGCCACAATGATAGCTACACCTTCAATCCATTCGACGGACGGTTCTCCATTCTCGTGCTCGCCACCAAACGTCTGGTATAGACCGACGGCAAGCGATACTACGGCGGCAATGGAAAGTAGAATCAAAACCTTGTCATTATAAGTAATCCATACCAATTCCAGAAAACTCTTGCCTTTCTTCTCGGGGATTCGGTTGTCTCCGTAAACTCGTTTCCTGTCGATGAAGTGCTCGTCGGATCCATGTCCCCGACCAGCTTCCGAGTGGACGGCCGGTGCCTGTGGAGTCTCCGAGATATCTTTAGCTGGCTTAGAGGAACGGCTTGTCGCCTCTTCAAATGTGACTTGCCCTTCTAAGTGCTTTTCGTCGGGGCTTAATCCAGTATCACGGTTAGTACGAAGCCCCTTTTCTATACCAGTCAGGCCGCCAAGCTTGTAATATGCAGATAAACTTTTTGGGTTGAACATTTTGGTGAGTTGACCAGGGCTGTATGCAAAAGGGTTGTTCTCCACTTCAAAATCGGCCTCCTTGCCTTGGTCTGGTTTCAAGGCATCATCGTCCTTCATAATCTTCTCGTTGTCAAACGAGTGCTTTGATGCCGCGCTCTTCTCGCCTTGCCATGATGCCGTGCCGGTGACCGTCTCACCTTGGGAAGAAGTAATTGACCGGGAACCATCTTCACTATCGACGGAATTCTGCCTCGAGCGGTGATGATTCTCTGGGACGGAGAGGAAAGCCTGGCCCTTCTCGTTTGCTCTCGCGGTAACAGGACTAGAAACATTATGTGGGCTAGTCGGCCTACTATCCCTAGCACTATCAAACGAATGGGTTTGCCGCGCTTCTCCCCTAGAGCTCACGGTTGATGGCTGCGACGTTAAGGGAGCAGCAGTCCTTTCAGATGATGCAAAGCTCGCTGTCAATGCAGTCGGACTTACAGGCTCGTCATGAGGAGATACGGGTGATTGATGAGAAGCGGCCGCCGTGGGTTCGGTATCATTCGTCGTGTCAATTGTAATAGTAGGCCTAGAAAACAGAGTTAGGATGGCCATGAAACCATGTAAATAAAAACGATCCCCCGTTCCATCTGACTAAAGTTGACTTACGCTCTCGCCCTACGGGGAGTTCCCTGGGAATTGTCCTTGCTGGGGTCGGCCATTGTCGCATATGTTAGTGGAGGTATCGTGTAGAAGAAGTTGTTAAATCTGAACAGCCTTGCGACAAGAGGCTATGATGCAAGTATAGGGTCAAAATGTCTGCACACCAGCCATCGATCGAATGCAAGATCGGCGATGCAGAATTGCTGAGGAAAAGGATAATCTAGACAATTGACGTCCCCAGGTTCCAGGGGATATGGTTATCTATCGAGTTCGTAACCTTAAGGAGAGTAGAGTCGGTACGTCTCCGCTTGGGTGAGGCGCAGCGAAGTATTCCGTATAGCGCACGTATCCGTCGTGTCTGTTTACTTGTTCCTTCGGCTTCGGGTGTGGTGATAACCGAGTGGCCGACCACACAACAAGATCTCTGGTTTGGGGAATCGGTAGAGGCGAAACAACGGGACGTGTCTAGGCCGCCTAGGTAGTTACTTTCAGAACCACCAGGGGATTTGATCGGTAGTGGCCAACAAATCGACGGGGCGAGGGTCAGAAGTCGAGAGGGTCGATGGCGGGCGACTGGGGGATATGAATGTCTTGCAAGAATTATAAAAGTTATAAACTATGCGGTCCCTTTGGCATGGGTTTTGGTCGTAAGAGGTAAACGAGGCCCCAAATATCTGACGGGTAGCACCTTAAGAACGTGCGAAAGCCGCAATATGCACCTATTGAAAGGGTATTGGAATTGAGGCTGTGTAGACTAGTACTTGTTTAGAGTTATGTCCTCCTTGAATGGGCAAGAAGTAAAGCTAGAAGTACTAAGGCAATATATCCAATCCTAGTAGGTAGGTGACGAACGATCACCAGAGGTACGGCGTTGAGGAGGCCAATTTTGTTTGTAACACACGGTTCTCAAGGGCGTACCCTTTTTTCGTACGACGGGGCCAAGCTCCAGGGAATTAAAAAATAGTTAATGAACAAAGAAAAACAAAATACCAATCAAGACGACGGGGTAGACTTTTGGTTAGGATCTTTGACAATCCAACCTACCGAAAAAAAGGAGAGTAGAAAGTTGGATAGAATTGAGGGAGGGAGCAACAAAAGTGCAAGTGCATTTGAATTGAATCAATGGAGAAATGAGGTATGTATGTATGTAGGTATGTTGTATGTACATACAATATCGCATACCGTACCTACCTCCATGCACACCTGCAGTACGCAGTACCTACACGCTAGGTAGGGTCTGCCTAAGGACACTAACTGCATGTAGTACGATAGAAAATAAGCTAGGATCTATGGAGCTAAGGTACCAAGTGCAAGCAAGTGTTATGATACAATTCAAGGGTCTGATAGGTACATAATCGCGACTTAGGTCGCAGGACCGAAACGCGCTAATTGAGAAGTCTTTACAAGTTTCCTGTGCCACGCACGCAAGTTACTCCTAAAGGGTTTTTGTAAGTCGCTGCCCCAGCTTTGAGGCAAATCACATCTAGCCAATTGCTAACTTTATTGGTCATGTAGGTACCTACTAGGTACGTACAAAAGGTTGGGTACCTTTTATGCTTATCCGTTCGAGACATTTTGACGGACGGTAGCAGTATTGAACCTGAACCTTCCGTGATTGTATAAAGAAATCGGAGAAGTCATCAATACTAAGGTACCTACTAATATAAGTATCTAGCCTATTGAATGTATTAAAAACATGATATTTAGTATTCGCCAAGGTTCTCGTTAGTATCAGCATCATCAATCAGCATGACAAGAATTCTCTAGCATTGTTTTAATTGTCACTTGGCACAACAAAACCTGAACAGCGTGGTCAGTCTTGGTAAGCTAGGGTAAATTACAAGAAAAAAAAAGGGAAAGAAAAAAGAAGAAGGCCTGATCGTCGTATCATACCCGCTCGTTTTTCTTCGATAAAAAAAATCAGAGTTCTTGAGTGGAAGTACAAACAAGATACGTATATGAAATACCCATGGTACGTGCATATGCAAATGGACCGTGGCACCGTGGTACCGTCGGTTATTACTCGTCAGGGTAAGTCAACGCAGCATTCGGCGAATTAGAGGGATCAGAGATAAGACTTGGCAAGGAGGCTGTGCTCTTGGAAGCGAAACCCTCAACAACGATCGGAGGCCCGTATCTTTTTCGGATCCATATCTCTCTCCATCTCGATCCAGCTGAATTCGTATGGGTAGAACAGGTTATGTATGGTTTTTTGCCTCACTCAGGAGAGAAGTTGGGGTCTAGAATTCATAATATTTTCTTTCAAAGAAAATGGGAACTTAGTCGGTCTTTATGTAAAGATCCACGAGGTTGAGTCTCGTTGTGTAACAAAGTAATAACAGAGTAATATACTTACGAAGGAGACGTCATATCCATAACCTTGAACTTTAGGGGCTCGGGTACTTATTTTATAGTATAAGTCAGTAATGTACTCGAGTTTGCGGCTTCTTACTGCATATGGCTGACCAACAAACACTGAAAACGTCGACATTAAACAGCACAATACAAACACTCCTCCTATTCTGTATTAGCTTATCCTTGGCTTTAACCTGTTTGTCCTTCTATTCTGATCCTCGAGTATCTAGAAGTCGTGATGTGATCTCTCCTACAATCTACGTCTATCATGTATTAGTGTCTGACCTTTTGGTTAGGCCTCATTTTATTACACTATGTACAGACTATCGACTTACCCCATAGACCCAACTTATAACTTCAACGTACTCCATACTTGGCAATATGCCTCGTGTGTTCAGCCAAGATGCCCCAAAACCAGCTCTTTTAAGGGACGGCGGCATATACACTTTTTTCGCCGGGTATTGCAGCATATAAACATATAACCCTCATCGTTCGTCATTATCATTATTATCATTTATGTATCAACCATCCACCCCTCAAAAAAACCTAAGACTGACCAACCAACCTGGTAAGCAATATAATACATTATACGTAGTAGTATGGTCTCCAAGTCTCAAACTAAACTGGGAAACGAACGTCACCAGCAAATCAGCCTAGCCAGTCATATATCAGCCTCGTTGTCGCGGGAAGAAAAAAAGCCCAAAAAGATAAATCGCCAATAATAGTTAATAATAACGATAAGGATGCTACGTAAGGCGCGGCACATATTCAACAGCACAATGTTGCATATCCCGTCCACGTGGGACGTCGGGGTCCTCTCTCATTGGGAAAATATATCTTCTCATTCCCGTTTCTGACTGTGTTAGTAGACCAACTAGAATGCTACCCAGCGTTGCCAATGTCTGTGTCAAAGCCTCATTTGTCCATGGAGAAGAGGATTGAGTGGCTTGCAGTCAGCCATGTGCAGGGCTCTTAGTAACATCATTTTCCTTGCCTTTGCATTTTCTTCTTCTTCTTCTTCGTGTAACTCTTCCTCCTATAATTCACATCATATTCTTTTTTTTTTTTCCTTTCTTCTTTCAAAAATCCTCGATTTGGGATACGACGGAGTGGGTCGTCGGTTCGACCGTATATACCATATTAAAAGGGGGGAAGAATTTAGATAACTCCCAAAGCAGCATTACCAAGCACAAACTATAGCCCATACATGTACGCTTGCGCGCGCGCGTAACAGTTTATTAAACCCAATTCGTATAAAAGCTTCCGCATGTGAAAATATGGGGAACGGCGGATGCGCAATTCGCAAGCTATCGACGCGTTTCCGCCAGTCCGCGCCCCGGCTTTCTTTTATTGCACTTATCATAGCATCAATGCTAATGAAAATGCGCCCTTAACTTACATCATGCTGTTTACCCCCATACGGCATAATAGCTTCGGCTATTACGAGCGATCCTCGGGGCGCTAGATCTGAAATTGAAAAAGAAAAAAAAATAGAGTAGCATATTCGATAATCGACCTCATCCCGTTCGTATGGGGCCATTGTCAAGGCAGATTCTCGCTTTCCAACATGAAATGTTTACGATAGTTGGATCGTATCTTCGGACGAAAAAAAAAAAGTTTCGGTAAAAAAAGCCCGAGCATCCTAACGATCCCCCTACAATAAGGAATATTTTGTCGGTGTGTACCAGTAAGCTCTACATGGAATTAACATGGGATTGTTGAGGGATTACAAGCTACCGATAGTTATCAAGAGAAAAAAAAATTATTTCCTACTTGAACATTCACGCCATCTCCTCTCTTCAACTTATGTATTTTTTTATCCCTTTAACGTATAACAATATATGAAGGTCTAGCGTCGTTATCGACCCCTAATGTAGAATTGCGGCTCAGCTGCGAACTTTATCCCTCCTCATATCATCAACATATGATTCGTTTCACTTTGTAAAACAATGTGGTAAAAGAATACGACAGATACAAAACTTAAATATTAAACAGTTTTGTCAGGTTTGAGAGCAGCTTTAGGTTCAATATGAGGTAGGTACCTTACCCATCCCCGAGAGGTATCTGTTCAGGTACACACACATGTGTGTGTGTGCCTCTTGCTTTTCAGCATGTTTATTCCGTATAGTATGTGGGATAGGTCGCAATATATCTCTATATAAAGAACATTAATATAAGTCCCATACCACTGCCGCATTAAATATGCAAACCAGAGGCACAGCGATTAACCTATGGTTCTGGAAGTACCATGCAGTGTAGAGCATGCCAAGACCGGGGTTCTTTCGTCCATCATGGCGTCGTCGTTCAGCAGCTTCAAGTGCCTCTTTTTTTTCGCCATACAACTACCTAATACTTTTCTCTTTTCATTGATATATATCGCTGGCCAGAACCAAGAAACGTGTATCTTGAAACGCACTACGAACGAAGAGTGTGCCGACATAAAACATACATCCGTGGGGCGGTGCTGCTGTACACAATCGCACAAGATAGCATTATGTTCCCCCTTAAGAAGTCTCTGAAAATATTGAAATCTCCTTGGCTCCTTCACCACGGCGTCGGGATTGAAGCTGCACCTAGCCTGCCTACCTACCTAGGTAGCTAAGTTATTATCGCGTGGCAGTGCTCAATAGTTGACGAGTCATGTGTCTTTGTTGCGTCGTGCGCTCATTAAACTAGTTTTCTTGTCTACCGTCATCCATCTAAAATCGCTCCATCACACACTTCAAAGACCTACATTGAATACAAGCTTATAAGCACGCCATCTCCTAGCCTATATTAGTAAGTGAAGTGTAATATATCGAATATTTTAGGGAGGCGAAGAGGGCATCGGGGTTATTGATCGAGGAACCTTGGTACAAGCTCTGACGGACCAAGAAGGCCAAGTATAAAGGAACTAACAAGCTTGTATATGATACGTCTTGGCTTTGTAGCCTCAAAATTGTTTTCTGGGCAGTAACTATGCAACATCCTAATTAAGTTCGCTTCGCGCCAGGAGGATGAGGTTGGTTAGGAGCAGCTCACCGCTCAGCTTCACTGCACGGGGGGAAATATATACGAATACACGGGTTTCTTCTCTTTTGAGCGGGTTAGTGGCCACAGCTCATCAGAGAAGACAAAACTACTTACCGTAGCTAATATCCATCCGGTCATCAGAGCTATTGGCAGCCCATAAGATCAGCAGCATAGCCACCATGCACAGAATCTCCTATCTCCTTACCACTCCTATCGCACGTCTGCAGTGAGCAAGTTCTTCAGCTGTGTGGGGGTGAGCACAAGGGATATCTGACCACCTATCTAAATATCTACAAGAGCTGCTATGTAAGTGACACGGAGCCTAACTGGTCGTCCCCACGAGGGTTTCTCCTAGATCCGGGGACGAATACGTCAATAAATATACTACCCTCTCGCCTCTCCTCCCTATCGTGCTTGTCGTAGCTAGCAAATACCGAACTAGCAGCTTAGTGTATAGAACTAACTACTCACATGCGTTCCACCACAGGGCGAACTGCCGTAGAACTTACGCATCTCCACCCTCCCTAGGCCACCGCAGATCAAGCTTTCTCGCGTCGTGCTACGTGAGCGAGCATATATGTGCCACTAGGACTCGGCAGCTAGCTTCGAGTGCTCCCGCTCCTCGTAATACATACGATACCCGCATGACGACGCTAACAAAAATCTAGTGAGAAACCAAAACCTGTAGTTACACGAAGGGTTAGTTATAGACTTATCTACTTGAGACTGGACAACTAGTATAGCTATAGATCCCTCGCTTTGATAGTGCCGGTATTAAGAGTGACTGATAGCAAATAGTAACTATGCTTCGGATTTACCATAGATTACCTGGGTATAGGGTCTTTATCTTACTCTAACTATTCTTATTATATCGTTAAGTCCACAAAACGCTCAATGCCAATATGTACATACTTCTAACAAAATATATTCATGCCAGAGATGAGCACTCTATTTGTATATATCTACCTAATTTTCTCTTACCTCCCTAAATCTACCTTCCTAACAAGCACCAGCCTCTCCTTTTCCTCCTCTCCGCCCCCATCAGCTCCCGCACCGACTTCCGAACCATCACCAAACCCCAAGAACGGTACCGCCGCGCGCCGAAGCACCTCCTCCCAGAGACCCTGCACCAAGTCCTTGAGGTCATCGCCCGTCTGCCGGAAGTCGGGGAACGCGTTAACCTCGAGGAGCCAGGGGGTGCCGTCGGCGTCGACCAGGAAGTCGAGGCCGAAAATTTCGAACGCGTTGACCAGAGGCCGGAAGTGCATCTGCATGGCTCGCGTCGCCGCCTCGAAGACCTCTCCCGTCACCGCGCAGATCTGGTCGAACACGTCTATCTTCTTGCGCTGCTCAAGCGGTAGGTCCCAGAACCTCCGGACTGTACCGTCGTCGACTGAGCGCTGCAGACATGTGTTGGTCAGATGGGCCTCGAGGTCGACGGTCGATGTGTTGGTGGTGGGCGCAGTGTAAGGTTTGCCCGCAAATAGCGCCAACATGTCCTTGTACACGTATATGTCCAATCTACCAACGCACGCGACGTACGTTCGAATGTGAAACTTACGGTTGTCGCCGGGCAATAGGAGTGGTGGGTGTATGTACGGCTGAGCCACAAAGTGACGAAGATGCGAGGTAGTAATATCGTTGCGCCTCTCAGAGTCGGGGTCGGGATTTGAAACCGCGTCATCACCTTCTCCATCCTCATCCTCGCTATCCGAGAGGTTCTCTTCCCACTCATCAAAAATCCCCTGTAGATCTTCTATCGTGCTAAATAACCGGATGCCCTGTCCCCTATCACTCATGCTGGGCTTGAGAATCCACCATTCAATTTCGTGACCCGGTTCATTTTCTGCGTTCTTCTCCAGACTTGCACGTAAGTCAAAGGCCTCAATGAGGGCGTCGTCTAAAAACTCGGCGTAGTCTAGCTCGAATGCCTCGCTCCTTTTGACGTGGGTCTTTAACACCGACTCGGGGCGCTTAGCTACCCATTGCTCAACAGTTGCCGATAGGTAATGCTTCCGTATCAGCGCCTTGCGCAACATGTAGCTATTTACTATACATGTCTCTGCATGCGAGTCTACATAATCCCAGTCGATGGCTTCGTAGGGTGTGATCTGCAGGACAGGGCTATTGCTGTTTTCTGGTAACAGCATGCTTAGTGGTATGGTTTCACCCTGAGCCACTGAATCAGGGGTTGAGAGTAAAGTGTATGACTCAGGGGAAAAGAACTTCTTCAGGGCAGATAGGATAAGCGGTTGGACATAGGGGTCCTCGTAGGCAACCAAGGCGTAGAAATGTTGCTTTGGTCGGTATATCAAAGTCGATGTAGACATTGCCATTCCTGAGGAATCCGATTCATCCCTGAAGAAGATAACATGAGAACGGCGATCAAGGAAGCACGCAAATCGCAAGCATTCGACATCTGCAGAATACTCGACAGCCTCTTCACCGCGGCTCACCTCTTTCATGTGGTCTAGAAGATGATGAGGTTTTGTCTATCTGACGGACCGGTTATGCGGCTATGCAAGCTCTAGCTGTCTATAATGCTGCCACCCCCGTCTAAAACCAAAATGTAACGTAGTAGGCTCAACTCACAATTTCAACTCCTCTCCATGTAGATGTGTTTCTGTATGAAAGAAATTTGCTTTCATTGGTGTTACACTGCATCATCAGTTAGGCTCGTGTATAAGTATAGCCACTGACGCCGTCGATGTAAAAGGGACTTGTGTTTAAACTTACCTTGTGAAGCCCTCTTTCACCGCCCATCCGTCATTCCCTGGCGGCGACTCCTCAACACTCTTATAAACATCCGCAAACTTCGGAGCCCATTTGAAATGTCTGTGTGGATACCGGGTCTGACTTGTCTCATCACTGTCTCCATTTGCTTTCGAATCGAGGCCGCCGGATGCTCTTGCTTCTTCTCCCTCCCTTATCCTCTCCTCTTCTTCTTCCTCGTCGCCGATGCTTCCCTCAACTTCTTCGAAACAGACAGTCGATTCACCCCAATAATTTTGCAACATTCCAGTCCATAGCGTTTTTCGTTCGTCGACGCCCTCGACGAGTGGTACATTGACCGAATATAGGTCAACGCTTTTGTCCGTCGGCCATTGGGCATATAGCTTCTCGATAACGCGCACACTATGTCGGGTAGCGGCAGCGATAATGACGGGGTCGTGGTTACGGCTGAAAAACGCGTAGCTCAAAGCAATAGCTTTCCTTCTACATACGGCAGCTTCGAGCGCACCACCCAGCGTACCGGAGCTTAGTGCAAACACTGCCGTCGTATTCCGACCGTAATTGGGACCCGAAACTACAAGGTCAATTGGACCTTTCTCTTGGAAAAAGTGGTGTAAACCAATCTGGGCGCAGCTAGCCGGTGTTCCGTCGACAAGAATCCATTCTTCCTCATTTCTGTCTTTGCTTGGACGTGTGTATACAGCTCCCTGAGCTTGGGAGGCAGCGCTGGGTGAAGGGTCGAAGGTAGCAGATGGGCGGTAGTAGAGGGGTTTCACAGTCTGGCCTATCATATGGGCCTTTCCAATCCAGGAACGCTGAGCGTGTGGTAAGCAGACAGAGACAGTATGTCCTCTTCTTTGAAGCTCGCGAACTAGACTATGTACGTAGGGTGATGAGGTCGGGGATGGTGGGCCATCGTCGTTGGTCACTAATATATGCATGGTAAGTTTGGCTTGGGGTTGTTCTTTTTATAAAAGATCTGTGACCAATTGGAGTTTTTTGAGATTATGAATAATAGCTGTAACGAATAAAATTTTTCTAATATTATAGGATGGCTGATCTAAAGTGATATGTCGATAAGTTTAAAATAAAAATCGTAGTTGGAAGTTGGGTAAAAGTGCACAAGAGTGAAATGTGAAATGTGAAATTTAGGCGGGGGCGGGGCAAAGGACTTACACCTTAATTTCCATGTTTATACCACCAATGTGCTACATGACGTGATAACCTAATTCTTCTAGCACGACTTCCCGTACAAGTTGAGTTCCCTTACGACTTCCCTTACCTAAATCGACTAGATTAAGGGGGGCACACTTACAGGTACAATATATACCTACCTACCTATATATAGGTAGTATTAGGTACTATGATAAGTGCATGTGGGATGACTAAATCAACGGCAACTACACGCCTTCTACACTAATACGATAAAGATATAGAGCTCTAAATGTACCTATATACCTACTTAAGGTCTGGTATATTTATATACGTCACATACAACGTAATTAAACAGAATGGAATCATCTTCATACCTATCTAAGGAGGTAGTTGGATAATTAGACCTCTGGCACATTGAAAGGGGCACAATATTAAATAGCCTTGGTCCTACTCATATAATAAGCATTCATACTGCTCGTTAAACAAAATTCAGACAAAGTCATATCGGAATCTCATACGGAGCATTTTGAATTATTTGGGATACCGGCGATGTTATAGATCGGCTATCTGGTAGCAATGCTCTCTAAGTACCTAGCTAAACTGCTGAAGAATGCATAGCGATAGCTAAGCAAAAGCAGCAAAATAATTTCCGGGGCTATCGGCGACGTTAATCTATAAAAATACCGAAGTACACAAAGCTTGATCCTCCATTCACAAAAGTAAACTTCTCCTGTCCAATACACCTAATGTAATAAACAATCCGCACCCCTTGCTAGAAGACAATCGATTCATTCTGACGCAAAAGCTAACTATCCGAGCCCATCACCTGTAACAATTAACATGGCTGGATTCTTAGTCCAAACAAGAATACATTTACCTAGCAATAGCAACCCTTGATGTGGCTTTTTCTTTTGACCATAGTCACCTTTGCCATCCGTAGGGAGAAGACAACGCCTAACACCGCTTGGTAAAACCAAGGCTTCCCTTTCAGTCCTTTACTGTACCGAAATGTTGTACCGAAATGTACCGAATTCCTGCCGTCCAAAACCACAAAGGGGAAAAGGAAATGCGAACAAGCTTAGCCTGAAGACTTTCGCGGCTTAATCTGTAGACGAGTCAAAGTATCACTCAAAGTAGCCGACTAGGCACGCTGTCGCTTCGACTCGTTCGGTCTGGCCAATTCCTCGCCCTCTCGCTTCTGACCGTGGGCGGTGGCTCGGCTCTTAGAGCGACGCCAGCCATCGAAGGGACTGCTACGCGACTTGGTGATCTTCAGGGGTGATGCCTCAGCCTTCAAGGTAGTGCGTCGGGTTCGAACCGTGCTGGGAGGAGAAGCAGGTGCGAATTTGGGTGCAACAGGTGTACCCGGCTTCTTAGTGGCCTTAGCAGTAGGGGTTGTAGGAACCTCGATTTCCTCTTCTTCAACATCCTTAAACACGTGATCCTCAATGTCCGTGGCGGCTTCCTCATCATCCGTGGTGGTGGTAGTGGGCTTGGCAACATTCTTGCCCTTAGTAGGGAAGAGGAGACGAGGTTTGACAGAGGAGCGGGTCAACGGACGTAGTCGATCACGACTCTTAGGACCGTTAAGCTCCGCCTCCTCGCTCTCGCTCTCACTATCAGCTTCATCCGAATCCAAATCCTCACTGGACGAAAACTTGCGGAAGATCCTCTTTCCGCGGCTATATATGGATATTTATTAGTATAAATCAAATAGAATGCGGGGGGATTAGGGATGGTATGGTAATGGAATAGTAACTTACAAGACGTATATTATGCCATCTTCTCGTTGAAGAACCTCATCAAGGGGCTGTTTGCCCTCACCGGGAACGGAAATTAGTTTGCCTTGGCCTCGTTTCTTAGGAGACTTAGGTTCAGCCGTAGCCGGTGCGGGGGGGTGCTTCTCGTAGAAGGGATTGGCGGCAGTATCGTCTGCCTCAGGAATGCGATCGCGCGTATCGGTGAAGATCTCGATGGGTTCGTCAATGTTCTCAGCAGTGAAGCTATCCAACGTTAGGCCGGTATACTTCTTGGCCTTCCTTTTCTTAGGAGTTGCAATTGCATCGGTCTCCGAGAATAGACTTCGTGCGATTGCGCGAACATTAGCCTTGGACTTCTCGTCGGGCTGCTTCTTGGGCGTCTTGGCCGGAGTAGGGAACATAGCTGCGGCTCGAGAAGTAGTAGTGCTAGCCTTGGTTTTGTGCTGCGAAGAAATTCCAAGGGAATCAGCGGCACTAGAGGTGCCTTCGTAAGTCAAAGCGCTGGAGGCGCGTCGCACAGAGTCCATGGCCGGCTGGCGTTTCTTGGGAGACGTGATGGCAGTGGCAGGAGTAGTAAAAACATCCGACGAAGAATTTTTGGTAGATGCGCGAGTGCGGTGCTGCGGAGCGCGGGGGGAGGGAGTGCGCTGAGTTGAGCGCTGAGCCGAAATGCGAGCCGACTTTCGAGGGGAGAAAGGTTCCCAAGAATCGTTGTAACCAAACTTTGGAGTGCCTGGAGTGTGCACACGGCCGGGCGGTGAGGGTGTTGAGACTGAAAAGGACGCCATTGTCGTTTGCTTTCTAGGCAGCGTTCTTTGAGCCTCAATCGAATGGTTAGAAGTGCGCACAATAGGTGCGGGTTAGATATTGGGACTTGAAATATCGCAAAGCCCTTTGACTCATGGAGCGCCCGTGTTCTTTTACGCGTTTGTTTGTTTGTTCAATTGAACAATAATTTAATTAAGTGTAAAAGTGGGAGGATAAAAGTTTAGTGTGAAGGGGTAAAAGTAGGTAGGCAAAAGGCCAAGGATGGGAGGAGTGAAGACAGGTAAAACAAAGGGCGATCGCGTTCTTTGCTTTTTTTTTGACTTGTTACCTCAGTTCTTGAACTCGCGATTCTTTGCGAAGAGGAATTAAAAAGTAAAATGTTGATTATGATGTTTAGTAGCGATGAGTTACTATGGTGGTAGACGGGGTAACAAGCCAAATTGACTAAGTCTAACGTCAAAGAGCGTAGAGAAACGCTGGGTGTTGGAGTGGCTTGATGCGTCAGAATGAAGTTGTAGTGGAATTTTGATCGGATTAGGGATATGGGTGGCAGGACGTGAAAGTTTGAAGTGGCTGGGCAGCCGAGAACTTTTGGGGGGGGGGGGGATAACTAAAAGGATAACCCTGAACTATCCCAACTCGCAGTGGAACGTGCGGTAGTTGCTGCCAAATTACGTGGGTACCTAACATTAGGTAAGGACCCAGTTATTATGACATTCCACCAATAAATCCCTGTTTATTTTGCTCAGATTGCTACGGAGTACCTGCTTGCACCGCTCAATTTATGTGATACAACGTGTACCTTCCTCAGTTCTTGATCGAAATCACACTGTATGTAGGAGTGTGAAGGTACGTACAATGCGCATATTCGCGTACCTTTCTTCGACGCGTTATGCGAACCTTGTACGCGTTGTAAAGCTT
This sequence comes from Daldinia eschscholtzii, assembly GCA_037126485.1. Lineage (NCBI taxonomy): Eukaryota > Fungi > Ascomycota > Sordariomycetes > Xylariales > Hypoxylaceae > Daldinia > Daldinia eschscholtzii. Next base: position 2,607,925 of record JBANMG010000002.1, read on the forward strand.
AGCCCCACCACGAATTAGGTGGTTTACAGTTATATCGATAAGTGAGGCATCAGCAGGCAATTGGCCAATTTGGAAGCCAACGCACCGTGCACCTCCACACTTTAAAACGCAAAACACTGCTGCACAACAACGCATGTCAACAAGAATTGTGTCTTAGGGATGCCTTAGACACCAAACCACCAAACTGGGGTTAGCCTCAGGAAGACACATAGAACATAGAAGGTCGCACCTTTACCTATTGCAACCTACGTCACTCGTCACCACCGAAGTTTGTAAACCATAAACCGCCATTAAACCCGATTTTGGAAAATTAATTAAATTTATTGGTGTTGTGTCTACCCCCTGGTTTAAATCTATTTTAGCCCATCGAAGCCCATTAAGTCCATTAAGCTACCCCTCCACTCCACCCTATCGCCAATCGCCAATCGCAGTTATTGCGTTATCGTTGTTGTTATATTCTCTCTATCTTCACCTCCTTATTCCGCAGCTATGTCCGACCACGAATCTGACACGGAGGACCTCTTTGCTTCTCCTTCTGCAAAAGCCATCCCCAGAGAGCAACCATCCCGACCTAAAACGCCCTCTAACCCCCCCAGCAATCGATATGATGATTCGGAAGAGAGCCGCGAGGCCAACCTACGGCGAGAATTAGAAGGTGTTAGGAATATCAATGAGTTGATCGAGGGCGTAGTTGGGACTCTAGAACGAGCGAAGGGCAATATGCACGTATGACTACATTTCGCATACTTACTCCTTACTTTATCTTCATCCCTATATACTATATATCTATATGTTCTTCAATATGACGACCGTGGCTACATCCCTAGCTATCTTCCCCCGCATGACGCAACCAAAGCTGACTCAAAATTTGTTCGTCCCTTAGACCGTCTCCAACACTGTCAACACCGCGTCCACGCTTCTTAACACCTGGACGCGCATCCTATCCCAGACCGAGCACAACCAGCGCCTAATTCTGAACCCGTCCTGGAAAGGCGCGAGTCAGGATTTAGCTGAGGCAGAAGCTGAGGCCCAACAGAAGGCGCGCGAGGCTGAGCGCCGCGCTGCCGAAGACGAGCGTCGTCGCGCTGAAGCTAAGCGCCGTCAGGAAGAAGAGCAGCGTCAGCGCGAAGCCGCCGCTAGCGCGCGCAGCTCGACTAGCACCAGGGGAACAACACGCGGGACGAGAAGCGGTAGGACTAGTAGTATCAGAGGCAGGACAACAACGACGGGGCGGAGTACGTACTCGTCCGCGTCTAGCCGACCTACCTCCGCAGCAGACACAAGCTCGACGACTACGGCTAGAGGTACATCAGGAATTGGTCGAGGGTTTTTGAGAGGTAGATCAAGAGGGACACGAGGGTACTAAAATGGGGTGTGGGTATGGACGGATATGAATGATGCAGCCTTTAAAAGGCTTGATTTGATGATTATGCCACTGTCTAGGTATACATGAATGATGATGAACGTGGGGGGGGGGCACATATATCCCAAGACTACGCCATAGCCCAAATACTATACACATTTTTGATGATGACATGCAGCGGCTTCCCAAACGCCTATCCTTTATACCCCAAGTTCTACTTTTTCTTGAAGAAATCGCTCATCTTCTTCATTCCCACCGTATTTACCTTCTTCAGATCTCTAACGCCCTTACTCTCGCCAGCCTTCTTGCGCTTCTCCTCTTCTTCCTTGCGACGCTTCTTCTCGGCGCGATCTGCTAGTTCCTCCTCGTCTAGCACACGCTTTCTCGAGTAATCACCCACGCTACGTGCCGCCGCTAATTCCTGCCGTAGCTTGCTGATCTCCTCTAGGTAGTTGTCTAAAGGCGTGAAGTCGATTGGCGGGGGTTTTTGCTCCTTGAGCTTCGTTTGTAGCCGTGTGACCTGTGATGGGGCGATATAACACGAGCAGATGAAGTTGAAGGCCGTGCGTAGGCGTTGTAACGTTGTGATTTCTGGAGAGGCACCGAGCGAGGGTGTAAGCTCCGCTGCTGTGGTAGTAGTGGTTATTGATTCTTCGACAACCGAGGTGGCGGCTGTGGATACTTCTGATACAAGACTCGGAGCTGTTCCCGTGGATAAGGCAGAGGACTGACTTTCCACAGACTCGGGTTTGGGGGTTGACACCGTCGAAGTGGATGCTGGGGTCTCAGATTGCACTTGTGCTTCCGTCTGGGAGATGGATAGTGTCGTCGTGTTCTCTCTTTTCATACCCACGACTGGAGCTTCCAAAGCCTTTGTCACAAACTTTTCCTCCATACTCTTCGGCAAAGATTGCTCGCTCATCTTTTGCGCCTTGCTAAGGACTTCGGTTAAGAGCTTGTCTTCGTTAAACCGGAACATAGTCTCATCGCCTGCTTCTGCCGTGTCGCATATGGCAGCCATCCGCGACTCTAGCAACGTCCGTATATTACCCCATCGTAATATTTCAGATAGATGGGGAGACTTCTCGCGAATAGAATCGAGATGGTCGTCGCTAGATATAAACATCCGCTTTTCATCTTTGGTATTGGCTGATTGGGCTGCGAATGCGGGCAGTATAAGGAATAAGGGGTCGATAAGAGTGGCGACATATAAGTCAGCGCCTTTTGTGATATAAGCACCAAGCTCAGCACCATCTTCACTTGTCTTCTCTTCTACTTTGCCCGTGTTACCGCATTCTATTAACCAGCTTCTGGGCGTTGCCTTGGGCGCAGCGATTCTAGTGAATTCGTAAATGCCGGTTTCGGGGCATACTAGATACCTCGTCGGCTTCGTGTATCTTGGGTTTAATAAAGAGACTATCTTCGCATCTTTGGTAGCGCTGGTGGGAAGAATGAAGAGCTTGGGTGGATTTGTAGATTCTGTAGGTAATGTGTATCTCGACTTGGTATTAGAAGGTGTTGATTTTGTCTCTGATGTCGCGGCAGTCGATGCGCTCGCCTTTGACCTAGTTGTCCTTGCCATGGTGCCGAATTGGTATATTCTTATTTAAAATGGAGGCATTCGGATTTAGACAGTTATAACATAAGACAGTGAACTGTTATAACTAGTGCTTTAAAGTAATAATAGTGCTATCTAATCAATTATCCTATCTACGGATATCAAGGGTATTTTCTTATGTAAAGTACTTAGATATATGTAGATATGTAACAATTGAAGGCTTTATTAAGGTACCAAATACCCCTGTTTGACGCGCTTCAATATAATGGAAGTCGCGTGTCGCTAAAGGGGAAAAAAAAACACGCGTCTCCACTATGCCAATCATCCGCTGTCATTTACAACCAGATCTAGCCCGCGGTTGCCCGTGTACTTAGACTTTTAGTCACTTATCGATATTCAGGTACATCCATACTTTCCCGCAACATTGATGTACATGTATTTCGTATTCTTGTAATACGTCTAAGACTCATTTTGCGAAACATGATTAATTATACAATTTTGTAATTTTTTTTTTGCTTTTACAAAAAAATTACTTTCAGTTCAACTTCAACAAATACATCAATTCCCGGGCGGTGTAGGAACGCACTTTTAGCTCGACGTAACAACGAAAACAACTTGCTTTCACCCCGGACGATTGGCCAACGCACCCGTTCCGTTCTATATTTGTTGCATGATAAGAAACTAAAAGCCAGCAAAAGGCGACGGACCCCTGCAGGTTTCGAGTGGAGGGGACGCAACTTCATAACTTCTACCGCTACTGGGACAAACACGGTTGGCGGGAAAAGGCGAATGAAGATTACGATGTTTTGCTAGTATACTCTGATGGCGCCGACATTATCGCTCTTTTCTTGCAACGACATTAAAAATTATAATACAAAATGGCAGGACTCGGCTTAGATTCGGAGACTCAATGGCCCCCGCGGTCCCCACACGACGTTCTTCTCAGTACTCCAAAGGGACGCGAAAAGCTGCGTCGCATGGCTGAGCGATCACCACCGTCACCAACTTCGGGCAAGACGAATCGACGGGCGCCCGTGTTAACTACTCGATCGGGAAACTCTTTCCGCGATGGTACACAAGACCTCGGAATAGACATGGAAGAGAACGAAGACGACGACGATGAGGAGGACGAGGAGATGTTACAATTGAAACTACAAGCGATTCAGGCGAAACTCAAGCTGAAAAAGTTACAAAGTGCTAAGGCAAAGAAGGCCCTGGGAGAAAGTACTACAACACGGCCTGAATCCGGAGCTATACCGGATGTTCCAATTGTTAGCAGAGCCCGTTCCCGAGCGGATTCGTTGCGCTCTGTCACGACCGCAACCACAGCCACACGGCCACAGTCGCAAATGGAAGTACAAGTTCCTGCGTCTCCAGTTAGGAGAGCGCAAACGTCGCAAGGTGATAACTCCCCTAGTAGGGTACGTCTTGGCATCGATAAAGGGATCAAGGCGAAGGATATATCACTGAAAAGAGCTCCAAGCTTTAAGAGGACTACTGAGAACCAGAGCGGAGCACAGGGGGGTTATTTTAGAAGAACGCATACACCTGCTCCCAGTGGTGCCGAGCAGTCCACGAAACAGGAACGACCAATGACTTTTAGCGAGAGATTAGCTGCGGCTAGGTCAGAGGAGTCAAGTCGACAAGAGAGGCAAGAAAGGATAAAACAGTCAAGGAGTAGCGCCTTTGAATTAGGCAGGCAAGAGATGGAACAGTTAAAAACCAATGCGAAGGATATACCCGATATTCCATTACAGCCCGAACAGTATAGTCGTGAGGAAGTCGTAGCTGGTGGTCGTATTAGACGTAGCAATACGGTTTCTAGCTTAAGACGGCCTACACTAGACGAGGGTCGTCCCGGGACCAGCTCAGGGGCGACAGCAAAACCGCAGGCACCTCCTGAAGAAGTACCGGAAGAGGAGGCCTCTGGATTCGAGCCATACTCAAGCGTCCACCTATCGAAGCGAGTAATACCACATACCACCCTTACTCGGAATTTATCGGGTAAGAAAACGTACGGCATAAGAGATATACTAAAGCATGTTAAGGCACCGGATTTCCAGCTTCCGGAGATCGAGCAGGACATAGTGGTCTTCGGTATCCTAGCTTCCAAATCCGACCCTCGTTCGCATAAAACGTCGAATAACAACTTGAAAGAAAAAGTAGAGTCTGACCCTGCGAGGGGAAAATACATGGTCCTGCAACTTGTGGATCTACAATGGGAACTTGAGCTCTTTCTCTTCAACTCTGGCTTTGATCGATATTGGAAATTAGTTCCGGGTACCCTTCTGGCTATCTTAAATCCGAATATCATGCCGCCACCGCCAGGTCGCACCGACACAGGGCGCTTTAGTCTGGTCATCAACAGTGGTGAGGATACTATTTTGGAGATAGGCACGGCACGAGATCTTGGGTTCTGTAAGAGTATTAAAAAGGATGGGGAATACTGTAATAGTTGGGTTAACCGCAAGCGCACCGAGTTCTGCGATTTCCACATGAACATGGGCTTGGCGAAGCACAGACAAGCCCGGCAAGATGTAAACGCATTCAACACCGGACTAGGACCAAAGAAAGATGACGGAGAAGGGAGAAGATTCAGAAAATCGTACCGCCTTCACGACTGGGAGCAGCAAGCTAACGACCCTAAGAGGAAGACCAGGGGTAATTTCGACAGAAGCACGCAAAGCCAATGGTTTATCTCTAAGCCGAGTGCTGCTACTATGCTCGATAACGAAATACTAGGCGGACAAATCGCTGATCGTACCGAGCGCAGTGAAGCCTTGAAAAGACGTCTCGCCACCCAGGAAAAGGAGCGGGACATCATGAAAAAGCTGGGAAAGGTAGGGTCCGGCGCTGGCAAAGAGTACATGCAAAGAGGCGGTGGCACACAACGCTCTGTTTCGGGTTCAAGCTTACTATTTGCAACGTCATCAACACAAGGCCTCGGGGACGAGCCTAGGCAGGATCTCGACGCTAGGTCTCTTGGCCTAGTCCGGGAGAAGGGGCAAGAACCCAAGATGCACCTAAGTCCCGTTAAGCGCAAACGTAGCGAGGGTATACGGCCGTCTTCCAGCTCCGCCGCGCTCGCCGGTGGAAAATCTGCACTTGGTTGGGGCGGGGGGTTAAAGGAGAAACTAACTCGCATGAGAGAGGGCGAGAAGCTACGACCCGCGTTAAACCCGAACTCGAGTAGCGAGGGCATGGGGAACACAGGCGACGACGTTAGTAGCGTCAGCGCCGGTCCCAGTAGCAGCTCCGCCTCTCGGTCCCCGGCTCGCAAGAAGACGCGCTTCGTTACCGAGAAGGGGATTCGCGAGGCAGGGCGCGAGAGTCTTGGCGCGGAGCTTACTCCCGGATCGGCGGCGGCGGCGGAAGATGTGTTTAATACGCGTGCTGCTACGCCCGCGAATAGGATTAGGGATAGGGATGTTGTTACTAGTGGGAGGAGTAGTAGAGCGAGGCCTGGGAAGATGGTAATCCTAGACGACGACGACGATGATGACGAGTTGGAGATTCTGCGGTAGCAGGAAGAGAAGAGAAGAGAAAGGAGTGGAGGTAAATGTTGATTAGTATGGAAAGAAAGTGAGGACGATGTATACCCATAAGCAAGCAGGAAAGCAAAGCAAAGCGAAGCAAAACCGAGAAATGAGAGAGAAATCGACAAGGCATAAAAAACTTCGGCATTACCTAGCACTAGGTAGTTTAGTTCCTTTTGTCCTCCGCATTCGACAACGACAACGATAAACATAGCATTTTGGCAAAACCCCCAAGGTAGAAGAAGAAGAATCGATTGATTGATTGATTGGTTGATTCTCTCTGCGGGAGACGACGGCGCGTTACGGATGGACGGGTTTAGTGGATAAGGGGTAAAATCGGACAAAGGGACGCATATTGGATTGAAATCGAACCGATTGGGATGACGATGATTATTATTAGTTGTTATTAGTTGTTATTTGTAGCGAAGGGCGAATTGGGGATCGGATTGGACAACACTTGTTTATATTTGAGACTCTTACCAAGCAGAGACTTGGTCGGGTTGATTCGATTAAATCGTATATATTTCGTTATGTCTCATGTATTCTTCCTCTATGTTCGACTGCCCAACTGTTGTTTTCCTGAATGTGCCGTGTCCTCAGGGGTAATGAATTCCTGACTAACTTGAGAAAGAGTGCGTTTTGAATTTCCCTTGCTGAGACTAGCTAGGACCCTCAGCACTGACCTCAATGCACCTTGAGATGCATTTTCCCCTTTCGAGCGAGTCTGTTCACAAGCCATCTTACCACAACCACTACCACTACCAAGACTTCATCAGACGCAGAGAACTTATCTCATTTATCTCCTACCTACTCAAAATACGTACGTATATATTCTCAAACCAAGCTGATAGCAATAGTTCAAGTAACGCCTACTATATGTAGAAGTAATCATACGACTTAAAAGTCTTGTGTGTATGTGCCATGTACCTATCTTATATACTAAGTGTACGACGAATCGAAGCTACAAGATTCGAAGCAGCGAAGACGGGCGAAAAAAAGGAACGGACCGGAAAGAAGGACCAAAAAGAGACTAACTTAGGACACATCTTTTTCAGGAAGAAAAAAAGTGTTGTGCCTCGTTCTACGATTTTTCTGAAATATTCGAACCTCCTTTCCTTCTTTTTGTTACTGCTTTTCTTTTACGTTGCTGTAGTATCACCCCCTTATTCCCAACTCTACTCCGCACCGCCTCTCCTCAACCGAAAAGGAAATGTGGAATGAATTGGAAAAGAATGAAATACGACAGGCTTGCATACTGCCTCACCGGGAATATTTGGGCGATACTACCCTTCTGTCACCTCGTCTTTGGTCTCCTCAACCTTTTGTACTTGGTCCCCTGACGGTTCCTTCTCGATGGTCTCTTGTAATATGGACTCGCCGGCGGTGTTGGTAGCGAGTGTCTTGGTCTCTTCTGTAGTTTCCGTTGTCTTCGATTCGTTCTTCGGCTCATCCTTCGGCTCGTCCTTTTTCTCGCTCTTCAGTTCGTTTTCTGTTTCACTTGGTTTCGAATCTTCAGGCTTGTCTTCTGTCTTTGCTTCCGGTTCGTCTTGCTTGTCCTGCTCTGAAGGCGCTTGTGGCTGAGCCTCCTTGGGTTCTTCGCTCGCAGTTCCATTGGCCTTGGTTTCTGTTACTGGTGGCTCTTCTGAGCCGTCCACTGTCATGGTGCCTTCCTCGTCTATACTCCACAGAGTGCGAGTAATAGAAAAACTAAGGGTGGGCTGATTTTTAGAGGCTGATGGAGGGCCGGATTCCACGCCACTCGGGCTGGCAGCCTTGGTTGGAGCTCGTCGTTGGGGACCCCTGGCGCGGCCCTTTCTCGCGTCAGATAACGGTACCTTCTCCTTCTCCTCGGCGGGTTCTTGCGCAGCAGGATCTTCCTTCTTGGGTACTTGCGGACCTAATCGTAAACGGTTATTAAGATCGGACAGGAATCCTGCCTGTAGAGCAGCAATCTTTCCTCCAGCTGGTCTTGCAGGCACCGCAGGCTTTGGTTTTGCTGATGGCTCCGGTCCCTTAGACTCTGAGGCGGGCTTCGGAGGTCGAGCGGGAATTTGAGGTTTTGGACGATCAGGAATTGTAGGCTTCGAGGTAGAATCATCACCTGATTCTTGCCTCTTAGGGCGCGAAGGTAAAGTAGGCTTCTGAGTTTGTTCGGCAGTGGGCTTTTCTGCTTCGTCATCCCGTGATTCCTCTGCAATCTCTGGGGTGGAAACAGTTGCGGTATATTGCAAAGAATCAGGCGTATCCTCCCAGACATCCCGGCTAGGAAATCTGTGAGTTGGCATACTGGGACGGTTATGGATCTCCTTGTTTAAGTGCGGCTGACTTCCAACCCATGACGGGGGCTTCTGTTGGCGGTACAAAAAGCTGTCAGGAGTTACGGCTTCCTTTTCGGCTAGCTCCTCTTGTCTTCGTGCGAAGGCTTGCGCAGGGGTTTCGCCGTCCCGTAGAGGTACATCTAGGGGTGAAGTTTGCTCTTTCTGAGCCTCTAATAATTCCGGTGTCGAGACCTCCGCGGTAGAATACACACTGTTAGGTGCATCTTCCCAAATATCGGCGCTAGGGAATCTGTGGTGGTGCTCCTTTAACTTCTCGGCCTGAGTTTTGGGTTTCTTGCTGCTCTTCTCATCTTCCGGGAATAATGGCTCGTACTCTTCGACGTCCTCTAGAGGAGTCGAATGGATCTCTGGAAGCGGTGGACTGTAAATACTTGCAGGTCTACTTGTAGGGCGGCTCTTCGGCTCCTCCATCTCGTATGCACTTCCATGTCGCTCCGACGGGGGTTCTACGGCAGGCTGTAATTGATAAGGAGAAGGATCCTTAGCTACTTCGTCAGGTGCTAGAATTGGCTGAGTATGCGTTTCTTCAGCACCTTCTCCCTCAGCAGATTTTTCATCTCCGAATTTAACGTAGCCCCTATGTCGATCCGGTTCATCTACGTGGATAACGTTGTCATTGTCAGCAGTGCCGTTAGTTCCTTCATTAACGGCCGATGCAATGTTCTTATCGTTCTTAGGGGCAGTAGACGGTGGCTGAGGGGACGAAATTCGCGACGTATATTCATCTGCCGCTCGATAGCCTACTTGCTCGCTAGGCGTCCCAACATATTCGGCTGATGTACCTATAATAACCGGTTAGAATCACTCCCAAGTTTTCTCGGCGGTTCAAATTACCAAAACCAGCACCACGGCTAGCTGTATCCCGAACAATCTTGTTGAGGTCCTCACTGCTCATCGAGTAGTCGTGAACACGGTCATGAAGGTGGTTGTAACGCTCCTTCTGCAGGACGTCGGGGTGTTTCTCGTAGTACGCTTTTTCGAGCTTGTCGTTTGATGCTACGCCGTGTCCATGGAGACCATAGACATCGGACGGAAGGTCGCCAAAACCACCTCGAGAGCTCGTCTTCCTCGAATGATTTCGAGCGGGCTTTGTTCCGTCGGCGCTCGCAGTTCTTGGAACTGGGGCAGGCGAGGGTGCCTGGACATCACCTGCATTGGCCAACATGGGAACACGCTGTCCAATCTCAGGGATGCCATTCTCATCTTCGACAAAGATTTCACTCTGGTGGGAAAGTTGACTTGTAGTGCTTGCCTTCTTCTTCAGGCTACGGCCCGAATGAGCCTGGTCCTCGAACGAAGGACGCCCAATACCAAAGGCTGCAGCTCTGTCGGAGTCTGTACGAGTTACCGCAGCGACTCGCTGTTTAGCACTCTGAGCGGGCATCGTCGGCTTCGGTGCGTGCAGTTTGATATCGGCCCCGACGGTGCGAGTTTGTTCAGGGGAAGTAGACGAACGGCGGCTCGCCTCGGGAGAAGAACTTAACTCCTCAAGAGCCGCAGCATATTCCCGGCCCTCTTCGCCTACATTTGGCATCTCAACGCTCACAGAACGCTCCAGTTCCTCACCGAGATGAGTCTGGCTGGGTCGAGTGGCACCAGTGCCCTTGGGCGGGAAGGGACTCTCGTTCAGGGGCGAGGGTGCAAACCGGTCAGGGTTGGGAGAAACAGAACGATTAAAACGTCGTGTAGGACGCGGAGGGATCGCGGGTACATTGGGAGCATTGTCTTTATCTTGAGCCCTCGCAGGGCGAGGGGGAATAGCCGGGGCTGACTGCATCGTGGCAGCAGACATAGCTTGCGAGGAAACGCAGTGGTTAGCTTAAATGCTCGAAGCAATTCAGATTCGTTTGCGGTCGACGATAAAAAGACCTAAAAAGACACAAATAAAAAAGAAAGAGTTAGTAAAAAAAATGAAGAGGCAAGTAAGTAATATTTAAGTATAATAGCTTTAAGTTCTGTGAAGAACAAACGAGAATCGAGGATAGGCCAACAATGACATGTTTTAGTATCCACAATCCACTATCCGAGAATCCACCATTCAATATGAAATGGTCTCTTGTGGGTTTAGGGGGTTGTAGAGTCCTAATTTATACGTACCGCATAAATACCAATAGGCGTCTGTTATTGCGGAATGGGGACCGTTAAGCTAATAACGCGAGTACGCGAGTATTTTACAAATGGTTTGAGCGAAACGGGTTGACGAAGCTCGCAAAGAATCGTGACTTATCGGTCAGATGGACTAGGTAGTTAAAGCGAAGACCGGGTTCAAGTTTTACGCTTGTCTAGTTGGTTACTCGTTAGATCCAGTTTCTCTGACGTATCATGCGGTGAAGAGATTAAAAAAAAAAAAAAAAAGATATTAGTTATGCAAAGATAAGAGGCTCTAGTGATAAGCTATATCTCTGCGTACAAAAGTACGTAGATAGTGTAGATGATAGATGGTATGTAGAGGAGGGTAACGGAAACGGACCAGGTGGTGCAGCCACGTTTTTTTCTCCTGTTAGAGTGCCATTGGAATGTAAATCTTGAATTTTCCCGTCTCCTTTGGACGAGAAAAATTGGGAAATGTGTTTTAGGATGGTTTGCTAATTTAATTATACCACCCCTTTTTCTCAAGGAGATAAGTTGGGGAAAAGAAGAGGGTCTTAGTATAAGAGAGAGCACAGGACGAAGTAAAAAAAAGCTTCAGTTGCCAACAAAGAAGGTGGGATAAGGTTCCAAGACGATGGAGGGGCTAAAAAAGCTCGGTGCAGGTTCACTTACACGTTTACGATTTGATTGGTGGGCAAGCGATGTATGTCAGACTTGGCCAGGTCAGCAATGTTAAGTCGATCTCGATTGGTATTGCCGATTGCTTTTACCTATGTCGATTGGTACTTTGTAGGTATATAGATATATATATGTATTAGGTTGTTTGTCCGGTTGGTTGTATTGTTGGTGATGAAGTCCACTCGGTTTAAGACGAAAAATGAAAAGGAGATGTCACTTTTTTTTTTTTTAGGGAGGATTAGTTAATAGAATAAAAGTAAACTTGTTCAAAAAACGATGATGTAAAGGTCGATCGGGGTTTAGCCGTGACCAGAATTGCAACAAGCGGTTACTAATTGCGCAAGCAAGCAAAGCAACTTTAGGAACCTTAGTAAGGAATAAAAAATTGATGTATGCAGGTATGTAGTTCGTTCTTCGAAAAAAGAACAAAGGGGTCCTCTGTTTTTGAATAAATAATACTGTAGTACCTATTAGTTATGTAAGGTACCTAGGTAGGTAAGTAGTATGTCCAGTATGTCCGGTATGTCTGGTATGTATGTGAGTTAACATTAACAAGTCTCGAATTCGTAACCAAGATCACGATGATGAAACTGAGAGGGATCCAGATGACTTTTTATACCTGCCCACCATTGATACCTACCCTTGACACCCTGGAAAAAGTTAAGACGGCAGTTCTTATGCCGTTATTAGTAACATTAGGTACCTAGCTGCATCAGACAAAGTACCTGAATCCGAAGAACAGTTGGCGATGTCATGGAAATAACCTTGATTTCTATTAGCTACCAGCAATTCGTTTCTCGAACAAGGATGTCGGTCATTAAGAAAAAAAAAACCGAATTCGAAAGCGGACACCATCGAGTCCGTACCTCCTCTGTCCGAATGTACCCCGCATGTACTACGTTTTCTTACAAGTCACAAGCTCCTGCGGGCAACAACGAATCGGCAATGAGGGGTACGTTTGGGGTACACGCGAAGCTGCGACTTACCATCCATATCCCTTTGCGTTTGCAGGCGGTCTGAAGCTTCAATGCGGCCAATCGCAACCGCGTAATAGGTCAATACGTAGGAGGCCTTTAAAGCTCTTCAGTGGGTATTATTCAACCCCTCAGCGTATTCATTTAGCGCGGATGGGTCAGGACGGGGTTGATGCAAGTGATACATAAAACAGTATCACAGTATAAAAATACAACTTACATGGATACATAACGTACCTAATTCAGATTAACTACAGGTAATTACATAGTAGAATTTTAGAGGAACATCTTTAGGCATTGCTAATACATTCTGTCCTCTACTCTGGTGCATTAAAACTAATAAGAACTTATACATACTAAGATATACTACCTACTCTGGGTAATGCATACAGCAGGCCTAATACGATCAGCCTCACGACAAACTACATCATACTCCATAAGTGCAATCGTGTATGCATATATTAGCTCTCAACTGATAGTCATCTGATTATGGGGTAAAGGGTACGTAGCGGGCGTCAGAGTTTTCTACGGCGAATCGAGCATAGATTCTTAGCCAAGCATAGCCAGAACCGCGAGAACCACCCGGTGGGCTAGGCCGGTCCCTGATCTACATAACTTTTCCACTTTGCGGTCCGTTCGAGCTTAAAATATTAATAACTTCTCTTATTCGATGAATAAACAATACATACGTGTAACACAATTTGGCTCCTCTCTTTCGGTACCAGCTCGGTCTATCGAGAACTGCTCTGCTCGTGTCTCAGCTCGTGTCTTACACCGAGTTGCCCGCCAAGTTTAGACCTTACATACGTAGCAGTTCTAATCGATTGTGTAGTGTAAGGCTAAGACCGCTTTAATAGGAGGAGAATTGGCAGCAGGGCAGACTGGGCACATCATCGTGGTCACGCCTCCATCCTAAGTCCCCCGCTTCGTGGGCTATGAATGTACGCATTATGTAAAGAGCAAAGCTGTGTAAAAGTTATGAGGTAGTTTTTAGTTGATTAAACATAGGAATGACGATAGCAATTTCCTAATAAAATCATTCCCTTTCACTTGAAGAATGACAAGGTAAATTTAGAATTTTAATTCTTCTTAGTAGCTAAACAATTCCTCAGAAAGTGTAGTAAAACAGATATCTATCCTTAAGGGGAGAGTATCGTGAGAATCCATAGGCTACCCAGGTAGGTAACTAACAACTAACAACTCTTCTTACAAGGACTTATGACGGCATAGGCAGCCAAATTTCCCCACGGTCTTGGCCTTCACTTACGTACCTCAAAGAGAGAGAATATCTTGATGTTCTTTACCTAAGATAGACACATCACAACTCTACATAATACATCTTATAAACTATTCAATCTAACCCTAAGCGAATAGCTCAAACTTTCTCAAACTTCCAGAGTTCCCGAAGGGGACCTAAAGCCTAACCGAGAGCACGGAACTTCTCGATTGAGTTTTTCACCACCGTAGTTTAATCCAATCGACAGTCTCTCTTTGTTGTATTGTACTGTACTGGATCTGACTTACTTATCATTTCAATTCGTGATCAAGTCGTATGTGCAATCTGAAATTGTTCATTTTATTTCTCTGAAGATTCTAGATGGTCGGATCAGCAATCCGATATGAACTCATCGATCGGTTATGGAGAATTGAGTAGTGGGGGGCTTTTATGTGGGGGACTCGGACTTCCATGTATAACATCTTCATGACGCTCTATTAGATACCTGTAAAGGTACTAAGTCTAGATCACCCCTTTAGAATAGTTGACTACTAGCTTTAAAATCACGGCAGATCAACGCCACTTTACTATTACGGTTCTGTCGGAATCTCTTGGGCCTTTGGTAGACACAAGACCGGCATACTGGCTACCAATGGGACGAGGCTAAGGGCACATCGTCTGATGAATAGCCCAGAAATATAGATGACAAGATAAGCGCGGGGACTACTCCCTATGTATACTTACCTCAGGTAGCTATAGCTCTAGAATCAGACGGAAATCAAGTAGCACGGGGTCGATGAGAACTTTAAAAAGATATGTCCGATTCAAAAACACCAGCACCAGACTGGGGTATCTCTTCCATTCTGGATGCAGTAACGAGTCCGGGAAAACAAGAACATTCCGCAGCCGTCTTGCTTGCATCGTATTCCGTTACGCCGTTTCCTCAAAGATCAAAAGTCAATGCAAACCCTCCCTTTTTTACCCCATCTGCGTAAAAAGAACAAGACCCAAAAGCTGTAACCCTCCCTCCACATGACACAACTCCTTTTTACTCAAGGTTCCCTGACGTTCGTCGATCATGTTTGATAGGAATATTTCCTCGTCAACCGTTCCTATACAAGCCGGGGATAGTAGGAGTGCGATACCCTAGCCTTCGGGATGGTTGACTTGTCCATATCGTTACTCGATCATACGATCATTTGTGCAACGCCTGCACCGCCTAGCGTCTTGCTTCCGACGAAGGCCTGGCCCTTGATACCAGCAAGGGCGTAGCAAAGAGCCGTGAATGTCAAGACGACAGCAGCGGCGATCAAAGACGTTGCAGCGACGGCAAGACTGACCCACTGGACGACAGCCATGACACCGTAGGTACCGGCGCGCATGTAGTTAGTCGAAACCTTGCGGATAGCAGCATCGAACGTAGCCGAAGTAGGGCAGATTCGGAGTAGGAGGGGCACTTCAATGAAGAGAATGATGAAGCAGAAAACACTAACGATAAGAGGTCAGCTTCTGGGTCATTCCCCCTATGTAGCGGCTAAGAGAGGGTAGGGACTTACAGAGCGAAGATGGCGAAGATAATGATGAGAGGGTGAAGGAAGAGGTAGAAGAGGTTCGAGAGACCCAGCGCAAAGCATAGAATCATGGACAGGATTCCGAGCCTATCCGAAGAGAAATGAGTTAGCCATCAGTGAACCATCATCCGGTAGGTAAAGGCGAATATGAGGCATTGGAACCTGGATCTATAGATGCCTCGGAAAGATCCAATAAGAAAGGGTGACGTAGGGAGGTAGATATAAGATAAGTATCGCATAGGGGGCATGTCGCATTGTGCCGAATTTCGCAATATCGTATGGTGCGTTTGAGAGAGGAAATAAATATAACTCATTCAGATGCTTACCATTGTCCATAGATACCTTTTGACACTGCTGTTAGCTTCTAGCCAATCCAATCGGGGAGGCTGCGGTGGCCTGATCGGAAGATAGGTAACTTACTGAAGTTCCTCGTCGCGAACTCGTCCTTAAGAGACATCTTGAAGATTTATGGTCGTCGGGTAGACTAGCTGTACTGATAATATCGAGGACAAAAGGTTGAAAGCTTCAACTGGAATCGGGGAGCTGACGACGACGAATGGATAAATCGGGATTGATGGATGGGTCTTGTTTGCGATTCGATCGTAAGGGTCTTCTTGTAGGATACCAGTAGACAACCACCGGGTAAGGTTAGCCGACTACGTTGCCGATCGATTTACTCGCAATAAATAATTTCGTAGTAGCAGTAGTTAGTTATCGTGAAATTGTATATCTGGTTATACTAGAGTAACAGGCGGGATCGTGGACAACACAGTTGTTGATTGATGTTTTAGTTAAATGTTTTTGAGAGGTTGAACTTTTGAATGGTGGCTGACTGTGTCTTGATTTGTTGCGTCTGCATCTGTGTTCCAAGCAATGGCTCTCGTATTGTACAGATGTACAAATTCACCATACGAGCCAATTAGGAGCTTCGGTGGATCTACAAATCCCTTACCTCCTGCCTAAGGTAGCTACTGGACCTAGGTACGAATTGTACCTAGAGGACCCCTTAGCTAACCTAATATGTCCCATCTCGTTGTTCCAGCGGTCCCTTCTAGGCTTCCAGCAAACCCCGCTAACCAGCCTAACCGGCCGCCTACCAACCATGTACCAACCAACAACTGCTAAGGCGCGTAACTGGTAAGACGTGGGCCATCGCACAAGCCACACCGGCAACGTCAGCCGCTTTGAACCAATCATTTATGACCTTAATCGACTGCCTTGTGTACCTCGGCATCAACACTGAGTTATTATATTATACAGTCATGCACAACTTAGCTAAGAGTTACTCACATAGTAGAGTTAGTAGAATATACTACTTCACACTCAATCTATTTTATATAAATAGTCAACAATGACAGTTGTCGATGGATGAAATAAGAAGGGGAGAAAAGCTCACAAATAAAGCTCATCGTAGTGATATGATATTATCCTCGTATACCATGGTTCGAATTCACTGGCTCTATTTCAGTACTTCAACCGTCCTTCGAGCCGTATATACGTTAAAGGTATTAAAGTGCTAGAGAGTGACCGGGTTATAATAAAAGAGTGCAATCGATAGAATGTCGAATCCGAGTAAACTTACCTGGAATTAGCCTACAGTCAAGTGGTTACATTATATATCATTATGATCCATACTTGATACCTGCTTACACTTGCTGGCTATTCTAATTCGAAAGAACTTTATCTCTTACAGTTGTTTCTTAGTGGTTGTCTGGTTTCATTTGCCATCGTTCCTACGCTTATTTTTACTAGCACATTAACATTTGTTATGCGTAGGTTGGTATTCAGTAACTATACCATGTTATATGATTGATAGTGAATACTATAGAGGTTGTACCGAGCCCTTGGAATTTGCTATGGCTTATATATGCGTTTAGGTACAACTAATATACAATATTACCCTAAGTCCTTCTACAGAAAAATTCTAGTTATTTTATAAATTGTTCTTCTATCGAGCAAGATAAGCCCATGGCTTCTTATTCATTCCAGCAACAAGGCCGAGTCTACAAGTTCCTCCTCATTTTACATTTCACTCTGCTATCTCATGCATCAGACATCATAGCCTAACAGCCTTCTTCTGATAGATTGTTTAACTATATGAAGCGTTAACTACTAAAATGAGGGTAGATACTGGTGTCAATCCAGGGGTAACGTACCCATGTATTTATTCAATTACAAGCGCATATGCGCCAATGGGGCATTGTTCAGGGGCAAGGTAACAGTTCCCCTTGAACTTCACCCAATCCAATTGCGGGGGGACCCTTGTCGAGATGTCACGTTATGATGGAAAGATGGAAAATCTATACCTGTACATATTTCGGGGA
Organism: Daldinia eschscholtzii; assembly: GCA_037126485.1. Taxonomy (NCBI): domain Eukaryota; kingdom Fungi; phylum Ascomycota; class Sordariomycetes; order Xylariales; family Hypoxylaceae; genus Daldinia; species Daldinia eschscholtzii. Next base: position 2,625,575 of record JBANMG010000002.1, read on the forward strand.
GTACATATAAGAAGACTCGGTTTGACGCTCTCTTATCCTTTGGTGGCCGCTCTCAGAAAGGATTCAAAGTCTGTAAGTCGTTCGTATTTTCTTCGGTTTCGGGGTTACTCTACGATATAACTAGGTACCTAACGATTTTCAAAGTCTGGGGAATTACCTACCTACCTATGCTCTGAAAGAAACTACTAATCTTAAGACTAGGTACAATTCGAAAACGGCAGCTTCTTTGGAGACTTTGGTAACTTTGTCAGGAAAGTCCGCAAGGTTTCTCGTAGGTTTAGTTGCTAATTCGCCCCTTACTTGCCACTATGAAGAAACACATGATAGATTAGCTAGTTACCTGGTTAACGCGAAGCTTATAGGTGAACTTTCTATCTACAAGGAGCTATCGCCATGACCTTATAGAATCCAAGAAACTCGTTGGAGTTGGATCTTGGCTTGAAACAAATTTGTAAAGAGGAGAAAAAGAAATTATGGCGGCGTTCAGTGAAATCGCTCCAGGATGGTGGCCCTTCTCAGCTGGCACCACAGCTATCGTCATCGCTATCACCATATACTTCATCGCGTACCAGCTTTCGTCGCGGAAGATTGACCCGCGCGAACCCCCTGTCATCGCGCCAGCTGTCCCTCTGGTTGGACACTTGCTAGGCATGGCCCTGCTGGGCGGCCGCTACATCAAGAACCTCGGCATCCGCAACCAGCAGCTACCTATATTCACGCTGCCCGTGCCCGGGTCGCGCATCTACGTCGTCACAGACCCCTCCCTGGCGGCTGCCGTCCAGCGCGCGTCTAGGGTCATGTCGTTCAATCCGATTGTGCCGGAGGTCACGCAGCGCGTTCTCGGCCTCGACGACGCCACCGTCGAAATCACTCGCAAGAACGTCGATCCCGGTCCTGGCGAGGAGCGCGGCTTTCTCCCCGATATCCAGGACATGGTTTCCGTCTGGCTTGGTCCCGGCGACTACTTGGGTAGCCTCAGCTTGGACGCCGCTACGGAGATGAGAAACGAGATCGCAGCGTACGCTTCTTCCACCCCCGTAAACAGTAGCCCTACAGACCTTCTATCGTGGGTGCGCCACCTCGTTACTTTATCAACGGCGAAATACCTCTACGGGCCTCAGAACCCTATCGCACTGGATCCTGCTCTGGAATGTTCCTTCTGGGACTTCGATCACGGCCTGGGCTCGCTCCTCATGAACATATTCCCATCCATCACCGCCGGCCGCGCCTACGCAGGGCGGGAGAAGCTCTCCGCCGCACTCCTCGCCTACCTCGAAGCGGGGCGACACAAGACGTCCGGATCTAAAATCGTCCAGAAGCGCGTGGACATCGCTCTCGAGCACGGCTGGGCGATGCCCGCCATCGCGCGGGAGGAGCTCTCGTTCCTCTTCGCCGGCATCGTCAACGCAACGACTTCCACGTTCTGGATCCTTTTGCACTTATACGCGGACCCGGCCTTACTCGCCACCGTGCGCCGGGAAATCGAGTCCGTCCTCTCGCCGCGCAGCAGCAGCGACAACAAGCCGGGCTACGCGCTGCGCATCACCGATCTCCGCGACAAGTGTCCCGTTCTCGTGGCCGTGTACCGCGAGTGTCTGCGCCTGGGCTCAGACACGTACTCGACGCGCGTAGTCAAAGAAGACTACCTTCTCGCGAACCAGTACTTCCTAAAGAAGAACGCAGTCATCCAGATCGCGGGCGGCGTGATCCACGCGGACCAGCGGATATGGGGTGCGGATGTTTTCGATTTCAACCCGAAGCGGTTCCTCGACAAGACGAACAGCAATTCCGACGCCGAGGCGCTGAACCCCGACACCGGTTCCAAGCCACGGCCGAAGCAGGGCAACGCATTCCATCCGGCGGCGTTCCGTGCCTTCGGCGGGGGCAAGACGTTGTGTCCTGGCCGTCACTTCGCTATGAATGAGATCTTGGCCTTCGTCGCGTTGGTTGTGTTACAGTTCGACATGAAGCCCGCTCGCGGCAACAAGATTGATGTGCCGCCTAAGAACGACGGCGTCCTCCCCGTACATATCCTGGAGCCGGTACGCCCCGTTGAGGTCGTAATCTCGAAGCGGGAAGATGGATTTGCAGGGGACGGGTTAGATGTTGAATTTTCTATGTGATGCCTAAGACAATTTCGTACATCACACTAGGGAATGTCGCTTCTTCGATGTTTATAAGAAGGTATCTATGGTCATGAGTATATACGGGTTTACGTGAGGAAATAATTATACTGGGTATAGGGCCACATTGGCAAGGGACTTAATACGAAGGAAAACGCTTATAATTAATCTAGTTATGTATCTATCATCTATCATAGGATTAGTTTATATATATGTATATTATCATCATCATTCCCAAGCGGCACAACGCTGCAACCACTCATCTAGACGATGCCGCTTCCGCCAGATGGCGCGTTCCGGGTGTCCCCGGTCGCGTTCGGTCAGATCCCTGAAGAACTGGCGGTACATTGGAGGTACGCGCTGCGACTGCGAGACGTCATCCACCACGAACCCGGAGCCGGTCTCGATGAAAGCCACGCTGTCGACTTGCCGCACGTATGCGAGGTCCTTCGCAGGTCCGAAGTTGGGTCGTGTCGTTGGTCGCGTGCTGCTCTTGGGCGTGACCTCGACCAGCATGCCCGAGAGTCCCGCGAAGATGGTCGGTGAGTCGTCCGAGGGCGAAGCTAGTGTATATATGGGAGACGTATCGCTTGCCGAAGCAGGGAGCCACATGTTGAAGTTTGGCCTGTAGTAATCGTGTCTTGAAAGCTCGTGCCAGCGACACCGCTTGCCGGCCATGTAGTCACATGTGGCGCGATCGTCCGAGTAAGACGGCTCGGTTACAATAGTTGGGGGTCGAGGTGCCGGATACGGCTCATCATTACCGCAGGGAAGAGCCTCGGTGTGATAGTACCCTTTGGGCCAACGATAGTCGAATACCTTTAGCACAGGGGAATAAGCGCTACCGGCAACGAAGCGCTCGAGGCCTCGCGAAAGTAGGGCGTTGATGGGCGTTGAGAGGTCAAAATTGTCTTGGAATATTTGGTCTGCCGAGGATCGTGTGCGGAGATCTTGAAGACGAATAGTGCCGTCGTCCCACGAGCTGAGCACTACGTTTCCGCCGCCACGGCCGACCGAATTTGTATCTACAGGTAAGATCGCCCTAACTGTTCTGAGCTTATAGTCGTTGCCAGCATCATGAGTATTGCTTGCCTTCGTCGCATGAGATATGTCAACCCCAGTAGGCGTATATTTCAAGTACTGGAGAGGATTAGAGCCCTTATTCAGGCCCACTGCTAGAGTGTCTCCATTGACAAACTTAGTTGATCGAATGAACTCGAAAGCTCCTGATTGCGGATCGTCCTTTAATGCCAGAACATCATCAGCCCAGACATGGGGTGTAGCAACTATTTTCAAGTCATGCTCGCCATTTTCCTTATAGACGGCTTGAGTATCATGGCGGAGAGAGTATGTTAGAATACTGTGCTTGGTCGCTGCAGCAAGAGTGCCCTGCTTATAGTTGACATCAAGGGACTGGATTTCCGTTTGACGTATAGCTTCGTTATCGGATTCCGAAGCTGGTTTACGGGAAGTTCGGAAATTTAAAACCGTGTTACCAAAATTCGAGGCGCCCATCGATAACAGGTGAAGGTGACCACTGGCCCTGCCTACCAACACTTGGGGTTCGTCTTCATGGCCATGATTGTATTTGCTATCCTTGAGGATGGATACGCAAGTGACATCGTCTTTACCGGAACGATAACCAGCCGTGGCGCCTCTGCTACTAAACCACTCGTCATTGGAAGCTTTTGGCCCCCGGGTATGACGCAGCAAACCGAATATATCCTCACCGGCACCCCAAAATACGACATCTTGAGCACCATTGCCTTTTCTCTGGTGGTGAGCATCTACTATAATATTGCTGGGAATCGATTGAGAGGGACTGAAGTGGTTGAAGCCGCGTCCACGATGCTTAACCACGGGCTTAAGGGCACTGACAGCAAAGGCGCGTCTGTCCCAATCTCTCGATTGTGAGGTTAACGAAAAGGCATGTTCTCTCCATTCCTCAGTAGAAGAGACTTCGGATAACTTGAAGGTGCTGAAACGTGACGTAACAAATATACGCCAGCCACTCTCAGTAATGAGGTGATGCAAACCCTTGCATGATGCAGCTAAATTGGCAACACTCTTTGCTGTATCTAAGTAAGTGAGCACGATGTAGAATATATCGGCAGGCAAAGTTGTGAGGCTTGGCGTCTCATCGGATATACTAAGGGACTCCATGATAATTGAAGTCCATGTATGGAGAAAGTAAATAATCTATAAAATGTTATGGTTATGTTGAGTTCAAAGCTCGGGCAGGTCTGGTATAAGTCGAATAATACGTAGGTGTACTTATGTATTCGTGTTATCGATAAAAACTTCTAAGATGTGACGAATTTAGGTAACTATAGGTTAGGTAGTTATCATGTATGACGTAGGTTCGTGGCAACTCTCTTTTATATGAAATAAGAAACAATTGTTATGTATTAAAGATATTTCATTTATTAAAAAATTATTAGGGGGAAGTTTAGGCGGCACGGATAGAAAGTGAGTCAGACTTTGACTTAGTAAAAAAGCCAACCTTCTTTATTTTATTTTATAGCAGCCAATCATTTTATACCTGTCATCATTTTCTATCCCTGTAGCGACATTGGTCCAACTAGGTTATCATGCCTATCTTATTTCTTACTAAAATTTATACAATTCGGAATGTCGTTAATTTAATGTTGTAAGTTAGATGTTGAAGTATTGATCTCTTTGCTTTAGTGTTTTACAAGATGTTTGGTCTAATCGAGATTCTCGTTAGGTACAATGAATTAATTATAGATGGATGCTATGTAGAAATCGGATAAATTCAAAATATTGTTTTAAACACTACCGATGCAACGGGTGAGGACCAACTCCCACAGCGTCGTTTTCTCTTAGTAGAAATTCGGGAGATACACTCAACTCCGTAGATTCACAAAGCAAGGTCGAGACCACGATCTAGGATTTGATCTAGGATTTGAATATATTACTACTACTTCTACGTTGGATATTTTACAATTAATTGTATAGGTACCTAGGTATATAAGACAAATTGCTGCAACTCTGCTCGCGATATCAGCCCCTTATCATGGCTACGTCTAACATCTCCGACTTCTATCTACCAACTATACTTACACTCGTTGCTTTCTTAATCTATAGGTGTATCTTGTATCCCAGCATCTTCTCCCCCCTCTCAAAAATCCCAACCCCTCACTGGTCATGTTCCATCTCTCCCGTTTGGATCCTATGGGCTCGGTTCAACGGTCGTGAGAACCGCACTCTGCACGCAGCTCACAAGCAATATGGACCGATCGTGCGTGTTGGTCCCAAGGAGTTGAGCGTAAACAGCGTTGAGGCCGTCAAGACTATTTATCAAGGTGGTTTCGACAAACACGAGTGGTACTCGCTCTTCAATAATTATGGGTATTTATAGTCTTATCCAACCCCCTATTTCCTATACAGAACAAACCCTGATCGTAGATACAGCGTCCCATGCACATTCTCATCGGCACACGCAAAGCACCATTCTCTGCGCAAGAGAATGGTATCTCACGTGTACTCCAAGTCCTACATCAACGCCTCCCCGGCCCTCGCCGCGCAGGCCGACATCATCATCAACTCGCGGTTATTACCGCTTATCCAGAAATCCACCTCCGCTTCTCAACATCCGCACGGCATCGACGTGCACTCGCTGTTCTGCGCGGCAGCCATGGACTTTATTTCGTCGTACTGTTTTGGCGCGTGCCGAAGCGCAGACTTCATCCGTCGCAAGTCGTACCGTGACCACTGGCTGGAGCTGTACACCGTCCGCAAAGGTTACGGTTTCTTCGCTCAGGAACTCCCGCGGCTCTCAAAGGCTCTCAGCGTTGTGGGTCTTGATCCTACTCCATCTTGGGTTCATGCTGCGAATAGGGAGCTCGAGGCGTGGTGTAAAGAGCTGAGCGATGCCACGATTCGGTTTCTAGAGAATGAAGGGACGGGTGAGAAGTCTGCTATTAATACGGCTGACGATCCGGTTGTTGTGCGTGCGCTGCTCGCTGGTATCGAAAAGGAGTATCAAACGAGCGGTACAGCATCGCCATTATATACGACTGCCAGTACGTAATATAGTTACATACCTTCTTCCCCCTACTAACCCACCCTCAAGTCCAAAAGCGCGACCTCACAGTCGCATCTGAGATCCTCGACCACGTCCTCGCGGGACAAGAAACCACCGGCGTCGCACTAACCTACCTCTCCTACCACCTCTCCCAATCCCTCACCCTCCAGCGCGACATCCGCACCGAACTTCTCACCCTAAACCCCAGCCCTAAAATCGGCCCTGGCGGTAAAATCCAACCGCTCCCGGACTCGAAACAACTCGACAACTTACCTCTACTCCACGCCGTGGTCATGGAAACGGTCCGTCGGTACGCTCCTGCGGGCGGCTCGGAACCCCGCGTGGCGCCCCGGCCCTGTTGCCGCATCGGCCCGTATCAAGTCCCCGGCGGCACCCGCGTCTCCGCGTCAGCGTATAACTTACACCGCGACGAGTCTGCGTTTCCTAGCCCCGAAACGTGGGACCACACGCGATGGCTGCATCGACGTCCCGACTCTAAACAAAACGGCGATGACGAGAAGAGCGAGAAGGATGTCTACCGGCATTTCTGGGGTTTCTCGAGCGGCGGGAGGATGTGTCTGGGATCGAATTTCGCTATGCATGGTCCGTAATTCCCCTCTTTTCTTCACCCAGCACTCACTTCAGGTCCCTTCTATTCCGTATGTATACCTGCATTTTGGGAGCCAACTAATACGTGAAACTCGTTATGATCATACAGATATGAAGCTTCTGATCGCCGCTATCTACGCCAACTACACTAGCCACATTGTCGACGACGACGGCATAGAGCCGACTGACGCGTATACGGGACATCCGAAGAGTAACTCCTTGTACTTGCGCTTCGAGAGAGTCGGGGCGGAATAGGCTACTGTTGATTTAACTCATCTCATACCACCATTTCATGTCCCTTGCGGAGGACTAACTTGGATTTAACTGAATAACGTAAATAAGTGGCTATTTATATCTCACATAACTAATCAAAGAATAGCAGAATTAAACGTCGATCTGGAGCAGATCAAACGGCCTCATTAGGATGCTGTGGAGTCGAATAAAGTAGGTTAGAATATTATCTACCATCTCAAATCCATGTCAAAAATACATATCACAGGATAAGAATCACAATTGGGAATTAGCAAAGTTTTATGCTAGCTAGTTTATTATGCTACACGAATGCAATGGCTTTCCGCTGTCGTCCCTATGACATCAGAAGTTCCGAACATCATGATCCTCCATTACGGGCTGCTTTAAGTTTGCCCTCCCCTAAGCTATGCTTCGACCAAGCCATGCACAGGGCTTGTCCAACTAAGGAACTATCTACTATAGGGTGCTGTAATCCTTCACAGAAACGTGTTTATTATCTGTTCCTTTCCTTCCTATACTATTGCAGCCTGAAAAGTTCTTAATGGCCCGCCATCACGGTTGAGTAGTGCGACCAAGCAAGGTCTCTGGAATGTTTAAGCAAGACATCCTCCGTCAGGGGCAAATGTAAAATGCGCTCGTGCTCCATCTAATGCATTATGTTAATAAAATATCCAACGATTTGAGGACCAGAAAAATTTACTTACCTCTCCTGCCTTTGCCATACCTGATACCACCTTTGCCACTTCAGCCGCCATGTCTGTTAAAGCTGCATATTCTGTGATACCAGCTTCGGGGGTATTTCCATGCATGGCCGGCAGCCCTTCGAGCAGAGCATTGACCAGAACAGGGGACGGGGCTTCGCCTCGTCTTTGACAACCCATCAGTTGAAGGAACCCCTTGTAGATTTCACCACCAACGTTCCAGTCTGGCACCTGCGAATGATGACCTTCAAACTGTTGTAGTAGATCGGCTAAAGTGTCATAATCGCGCTCAATAATAGTGGCCGGGGCAACCTCTTTGATGAAGGTGCGATGAGCTTCAGCCCACGACTCCGCCCGGAGAAGACATTGAACTTCAGCGCTCGCGTCCTTCTTGACGCTCCGTGCGAATAGTGCTTTCGAGTGCCAAATCCACTGTTTGGGGACTTTAAAGTCAGCTGAGAGCTTTCTGAAAGCGTTCGAGTCTTCGTTCCCGATCAGTCCCGCGTGCCTACATAAGTGGTCCTGAATGGCTTTAGAACGAGCTTCCGGGTCGGTAAGATGAAGGAAAACGAAGGTTGCTTCAAGCCAGCTACCCTCGTTCGTCAATTGTGATGCGAATGAGATAGTGGCGGCATCTGCCTTTTCGACGGCGTTCCGCCCAAAAGAGACACGCCCAGTAGACGTTAATGCCTGTCCTAGTTGCCAACATAGCCGAAAATCAAGAGGGGATAATTGAGAGTTTTCTGGTCGCAGTATGGCTTCCAGATCTACTTGGGTATCGGAGTACAACCGCAGTAAGCCCCAAAGCAGATCCTCTCGTATATCCTCGTCTGGGTCATTCCAGATGCCCTTGATTCCCTGTTCGATGAACCATGTGGTAGGTGGTAATTCCCTGTCTTGTTCTACATCTTCCTTATATTTTTCCACCGCATCCGCAATGCTATCCTCCGCGGAGATTGCGTACCAGAGCCTTAGTCCAAAGGCTTGCTGCCAGTTGAGGCCAAATCTCTTCGAAATCAGGAACGACTCGGTGCGATTTTCCAATGCTCCTTTGGTCCCTTCACAGGCGCAAACATTGCCACTGAGCATTTCGTAAAGCGCGCGAATCGGTTGCGAAAATTCAGATAACACATTTGCATCTTGCCACTCTTTCATCTGTTCTTTTATATCTTTCTTAACAGCATCGTTAGTACCAATAAGAGAAATCAAAGTAGCAAGGCGAAAATTTTTGCCATCAAGGAGATGCTTGCAGGCCTCTGCAATTCGGTGACCAGACAAAGAAGCCAGAGCTTTTTCTTCGCTTGATCCGGCCATCGCGGCTGTCTTGTTCGTCTGATCTTCTACCATACGCTCCCAAAACCGTGATAGGTTCTCACGACGAAGTTTCTCTGGCGCCTCGGGATCAGCTTGAAGGTCTGCGGGAACCTTGATGCTATCGAAGAGTACGCTAGCAAGCTCCCAGACAAGTTTCTCGTGCTCCTCGGCTGCATTCTTGACATTACTACCAGAAGAGAAGTCCTTCAAGGCCGTCTTCGGGTTTAGTCTGACTGTTGGCACGCCGTCAATAAGCTGGACTTGCGCTAATTTGGTGTGCATATCGATGGCTCTGGCTGACATCTGGATATACTCCGTTAGAAACCGTTGAACATGTTGGAGTGTCTGAATATACCTCATTCGTAAATTTAGCGATTCGGATATCCTGAGATTCCGATACGATACCGCCCTTCATTACAGTCATCAATCCATTCTTTTCAGATATACGGCTTGACCTTCCAAATGCCGAGCTACTTGGAGTAGCGGAAAACACAAGGGTACCATTGGGGCCCCAGGTAGGTCGCATGGTATCATGCCAAATCCTGTCTTTTTCGTCCATTTCACTTTCATCGAGATGTTTCGTAAGTCGTTTGTATGGCCACTATAATACATGTTAACAAATGCGATCCCACCTAGTGTTTCTCAAGATGTGAAATACTATTCGCCTAGTCGTATTCTAAAGCGATGAGAGGGGTGGTGGTAAATATGGTACTTACTTTAACACCCTTAGGTCGCACAGACGCCTGCAAATTTTCAGCGGGAGTTTTCGCCTTTTCAAATAATGAGTTCATCAAATCGATACTCGTTGCAAAACCCCGACTGTCCGGTACTATGCGTTTTTTTGTAGGAGATGCCTCGCGAGGAGCCTCATCTAGCGCACGATATTGTTCGGTTTCGTTGATGGTTTTTAAGAGAGCCCGGTCTCGTTTCTTCGGGCTGATCGTCTTACTGAGCATATCCATCCAATCGTCTCCGGATGAGACTTGGACCTTCATCGGTGTTGACGAGCCTTTGATCGCCCGCATCCGGGCTCTCATGATACCGGCAGGGGTCTCTGGCACAGTGTCGAACTGCGACCCGTCAAACGAGTTGTCATCACGCTCCGCGGCAAGATGCTGTCCGAGGGAAGCACTCGCATCTTCATGTGCCTCGGACGTAGCATATTCATCGTCCATGTCATCTTGATCTATATGAACAAGAGCATTGGCCGCTGAACCCACGGAGCGATTAGCTAAAAAAGACGGCTTGGGTCCAGTGACTGCCGCCGTTTCCGCCTCTTCTTCGACGTAGGAATCGTGATCGGGGTCGAAAGCCCCCGGTGGTGCTGGATGGCTTCGTTTACTCTTCAAGACGTCACTAACGTCGGACGCGGCATCATCTGACCCAGGAACCGAGGATGGTGACTCAGCTCGTTTTAACGGGTAAGACAATGGGCCACCGGACGGGTTGACTTCACTATCTTCCTCTTCGTCCTCTTCGTCCAGTCCGTACGTTGTGAAATGCTCAACGGAGAAGGTCCATTCACCGGTTTCCGTATTATAATTCTCGAACTTGGTATCCGGGATCCTCTTCAACCGCTCGATTTGCTTGGCAAACGAAATAGGCTTTCCTTTTCGTGAAGAACGAGGCCATGCGTGCTCGAGGTTGATCAACGCGGGAACGTTCAAACCCTTGCCAACAGGCGGCTTCTTGGCAGCATTGGGATATACAGTGGCGGACCGCGGCTCAAGGATGACAATGTTGTCGAATATATTGTCAACATCGATTGAGGTCAGGTCAACAGGAACCTTAAACTTCACATAGCCGACGTTCTCACGCCCGACAGTGAAGTCAGAGACCTTTTGGCGTTGGACCCTATTCATAACTTGAATTTCCTCTTTAGACGGCGTCATCCAGTAATTACCAGGTTCTATGTTGGAGGAGACTGCCGCTGGACTGCGACCCTCGGGCGAGGTGGCTTCCTCTTCATGTACGACCGCAAGCTCGTTACCCTTCACCTGCTCCATTTCGGGGACAGAACTTGACTTAGAGCCATTAAGTCCGTTAGTGCTCTTCGGTCGAACGTAGCCCAACTGTTCTGCACTTGGAGTGGAATGAGTTGAACCGTTTGCAGCCTCGCCATCTTCAATGGCCTCAACATTGCTAGTGTCAAAACTAACTCGCTTGGTTAACTTTCGAGAGCTATTCGGAGTCTCGGGCAAAGACTTGTCTCTTGTGGGAGTTGAAAACAAATCACTGCGCAAGTCTTTATTGATAACAAGTTTCTTGACGCTGCCACCTCCATACATTCTTGACCCAGAACCAGCAGAGAATGCGCCAGGGGCTAGCAGGCTGTCCTCAATATTGAAGTTCCGTCGAAGGTTACTTGCCGAGACACTCTTAGCAAGGGAATTGCCCAAACTACGTGACAGGCTACCACCGCCTATCAGGCTTTGGGACAGTGCTCCTGGAGTACTAGATGTACTGGAGGTACTGTTTGGAGTACCGTAAGCGCTGTAGGAGAAGCCATATCCACGCTTTTGCGGGGTTATGAATCGAGAAGCAGACGCCGGATTCAACTTATAATAGGGGAGGATTGATGGCCTCCTGGCTTGCTTGTTTTTGGTTGGTGTTGCGAGGGGGCCGGGGTCGGCAACCTCGTTGTTGCCGAGGTTAGCAAATAGTGAACCATATGCTGTTGGGTCGTTGATACTCGCAGTGAGAGATGATACGGCCTGGTTGACATGGGAATTGCCAAACATAGAACCACCCATTCCGCCATTTTGTGGTTGCTGCTGCGCAGTGGACGTTCCGAATAGGGATGAGCCCTGTTGCTGATTGTTTTGGTTCCCAAAAAGGCTACCGCCAGCTGACTGCGTTGTACTTCCGAACAGACTTGGCTTCTGTTGGGTTTGGCCAAGGCTTGAGCCGAAGAGTCCGCCCCCCTGCTGTGGTTGCTGTTGGTTCTGGTTAGTCTGGCCTAAGGCCCCAAACAAGCCACTGGTATTGGTATTCTGAGTCGCACCGGTGCTCCCGAATAGGCCGGTGGCACCAGTGCCAGTGGCAGGCTTGTTGTTAAATAGTCCGCCAGACTGATTGTTGGTTGTCCCGAAGCCACCAGTGGTATTGGTTGACCCACCAAACAGACCGCCACCAGTTCCGGGAGTGGTAGTGCTGCCTCCTCCAAACAGGCCTCCTGCTGGTTTCTGCTGCGTGTTGCCAAATAGGGATGATCCGGTTTGCTGTTGATTTTGGTTACCGAATCCAGTGCCACCACCGGCACCACCGAATAGGCCGCCGGTATTCTGCTGGTTCGTATTGTTGAAGAGACCGGTAGCAGGAGTCTGATTGGTATTGTTGGTGTTACCGAAGAGGCCGCCACTAGGAGTAGTAGTAGTAGTATTAGCACCGAAGCCGCCGGTGTTGGCGCCAAAGCCACCGGTGGTATTGTTAGCGGTATTGCTGAAACTGAACCCGGGTTTCTGCTGATTATTGGTGGCCCCGAACAGTGAACTTCCAGTATTGGTGTTCGTAGATCCAAAACCAGTACCAGTACCAGTATTTCCAGTGTTGAACCCAGTACCGCCAAACAAGCCACCGGATGGCGCCGGCTGGGACGTTGCAGAGCCGCCAAATAAGCCGCCAGTCGTAGCTGGTTTGTTGCCGCCAAATAGACCACCACCAGTGTTGGTGTTCGTCCCGAACCCACCCGTGGTGGAGTTATTTTGCGCGCCGAAACCACCAGAAGACGCTGCATTACCGAATAGACCGCCGCCAGTATTCGTGGTCGTGCTGGAGGTGCCAAATGAATTTGTCGTTTGGTTATTCGAGCCGAACCCGCCAAAGCCAGAACCAACACCAAAGGTACCAGTGCCCGAAGTGCCACCAAAGCGGCGCCCGGCCGCATAATCAGCAAGCCTCAACTCTTCTGCGGACCATTTCTTGTAGGGATCCTGGAATAGGATATTCTGGAATGAGTTTTGTGCGGAACTGGTGGCACTTTCTTTTTCTACCAGGGGCTGGAAGTTTGTAACGGCAGCAGTACCAGGGGGTTCGCCCACAGGGCCTAGTGCTGTGCTGGCGGGAGCGCTCGACGTGCTGCCAAATGCACTAAAGCCGGTTGAGGTGCCGGTATTGGTAGCTGTGGTTCCGCTTCCAAAAAGCCCACCACCCGTCGTACCAGTGTTCGAGGTTCCAAACGCCGGTTTGTTATTGTTGCTTCCGAAAATGGACGTGCCAGTACCACTGCCGCTGCCGCCACCAAAAGGGCTTGACGTTGAAGCATTGTTTGTAGATCCAAAGCCACCAAATCCGCCTGAAGTCGATGTGGTAGCATTGCCAAAAAGGCCGCCGCTCGTAGGTGCGCCGCCGAAAGCAGGCTTGGCACCAAAGGCACCGCCGGTATTGTTCGATGTTCCGAATCCGCCTATGGGGAAAATGTCAGCATACGATTTGAAAATAGAATCCAATCTGTAGTGCGAAGGGGGGAAAAGGTCGTATAATCTCGTCGACCAGATGCTACTTACCAGTGTTGGTTCCGAAGCCAGACGACGTATTCCCAGAGCCAAACAGGCCACCTCCTGTATTGGCAGAGGCGCCAAAGCCGCTGGTAGTATTATTTGCACCGAAGCCTTGAGAAACGATATCCGGTTAGTTGGATGCTGGGAAAGGGATAGAAAAGGGTGAGAAGGTAATATGGAATAAACTTACCTGTTGTACTGGGCGTGTTACTGCTACCGAATCCACCGAATCCAGTAGAGGTATTGTTGTTGCTGCCGAAGGCGCTACCGCCACCGCCGAATCCACTGAAGCCCGACATGGTGGCAGCTCAATATATTAGACTGGGATTAAATCAGCTCGAGGCACGCGGCCTGCGAGATGATGAAAGAGCGCGTCTGACGCGTATGACCGAACTTGGGAGGATGGAGGAGACAACACTAAGTAGAGGAAGACATGGAAGGTGAAGGGTCAATAGTCGAGATGACGGTCGGTTAATTGTGATGTGGATGAGTTGTCGTGAAGGTGGTTAGGCGATGATGCGCAAGATGAAAGAAGTATCGCGAACTGGGGTTCAACTTTTTTTTTCTTGCGATCCGCGCTGCTGGGCCCAGAGAGGAATTTGATGGACGCAGATACCTCAATTCCGGGAAGAAAAGTGAGGAATATGAATGTAAGAGAAAATACGGGCCAAAGATTGTTGTAGAATAAGAAGTTAATGGCTACATGCGCCTGGTAGGGATCCCTGACTAAGGAAAAGAATCAAATCTGTGTGATTTGTAGAAGATGCGTAGATGTGACGGTTTTAGCCTTGGAGAAAAGTAGTAAGGTAGAGAGAATTGACACGGTTGGGTTGTCCAGGATAAGGAGGAGGCCGGACCACCTCTGGCTCCTCTGGCTCATCACTACAGAATTTGGGATTGGTAGACCGGGTTGGAAAAGAGTGGGTCTACGAGTTTGCTGCGCGAGACCTGTATCGTACCTGCCTGAGGCCGTTTGCAAGTACATGCCTTAGCTTAGGTACATGTGTTTGTAGTACCACCTCATATATTTATATGGTAACAGTACTTATACTATCCGCTTCTCATCGTACCTCGCTTGGTGTAGGTATTAGGTTGTATACAACCTTTAAGTACCTGCAGAAGGGGATTGGAACATTACATAACCTAGTACCTAACTTAGTACATGTAGCTTTCTATTTGATGCGGCGGACTGCTTTGTTCTCCAAGTCGCAGCACTCAAAAATCAGTCATCGGTCACGCGCACATACAATTTACCTCTACTGCCTACTGCCTACTCGAGTTACCTAGCCTAGAGTCATTCAATGTGGCAATTCCCCGTACTTCTACGATCTCTCTACAATTCATACAATTTGTTGTTTGGCACGTAAAACATCCGAGCGTGCATTCATATAAATTCCGGGAACGTTTTTTAATAGCCTTTGCAGGCATGTAGCGATTATGTAATAGCAGATGAGGCTGATGATACCTGAGCAGAGGGAGCTTGGGCCTTTCCTAACCCAATAAAGCTAACATATTGTGGCTACCACTTCCAAGGTTCATACATAGTACATACATAGTAGTATAGTTAGTGCCCATATTTTCGCATACTGTGTTCAAGCGCTGCTATGTAATTATTTCTTTCTAAATGGTTTTGATTTCTTTTTTTTTCTTCAGACTCGCCAACCAGGAGACACAATTCAAATAGTCATTATTAAGGTTAAACATGAGTATGATACTACCGCTCACCTACTCAAGTAAATGATAGAAACTGCGTAGGTATTCAACATAAACCAGCACCAAATCCGGTATAAGTCTAAACAATTTCAAAAAGCATCTATGATGTAGTATATTTGAAATAGCGAAGAGAATCTTCTATAAGCTAGAGAAGCCTACTGATTCTAGGCTAACTTAACTAAATACCTATGTTATCATCTATGTAATAGCGTTGAGAATACGCGCCGTGACCTCATAAGCCACTAATCCCGACTACCTCGGGTGGGACAAGGCTAGCTCCGTAAGTACGACCAAGTAGGTAAAATGTACTTCTTAAGCTTACAGGTCCATAGTACCTATCAAACGCGCCTACGTGTGCCCCATTTCTTGCATCGCGCCCAACCCCCTGACTAACGTAGGAAGAGCGAAAATAAGAAAAAGAAAAAGGAAAAAAAGAAAACATCGCGACTTGAAGCTGCAGCAAGTAATGCAACAACATAAAAAACACGGGAGGTGAATTTATAATAACCCGATCTAATAATAACACCCAGTATAATCCATTGGCCTTGCACTTCTTAGATTTGCATTTGAAAAAATCCAATATCGTCGCGCAGTTCTTTTTTTCTTTCTTTTTTTAATCTTTCCTTCTCCATTTTTCACCCCGTGCGGTTTGCGAATCCTGGGCTTCGCGTCGACGGGGCTACAAACAAATTCGAATTTTACAAGTTGTTCGCGACCGCTAGATCCAAAAATCCCCGTTCTCCTTATAGTCGCAAGCGGCACGAAAGGACCCGATTCCGAGTCGGTCAACATACTAAGAAAAAGTCTATCTAATTGCTTCGCTTGGATATTGCCCGTTCTTTTGCCCATCATAGGCCTCTAATAATCGCATGCGATTGAATAATCGGTACCTGCTTTGCATGCTTTTTACCGCTTTCCACATCCACTCGCTACCCGTCTCTCCTCGAACCTGGATCATAACAAGATAATAACACCAATTCGTTCAAGTATTATCTCCGCTACAAAGCCCTTGATCTGCCGACCCCATAACGCGATCAACCGACCCAGCGACAACGGCCTTAATTTTGAAAACGCGACAAGAAAGAACCCGTCGCGCGTAAAATAGGGCTACGCGCTCAGAGCATCAACGTACGAGAGAGCATGAACAACTACGCGAGCAGCGCCATGAACGAGTACAATGCCTCGGTGCGGCCAGGGTCAACAAGACCAGGTACGCGATTCGCAGCCCCAATTCGGAATCCAGAGCACGCCGAGCCTTGGGATCAAATAAGCGACGAGCATCGGAACGAGATCAACGATTGCGTGAGTAAACCCCCTTATATATATATATATATATATATATATACGTGAAGATCCTCCCCCTCCATATAACAACTATGGGGAATACCAACGAGGAAGTAGCGTAAACGCTACCAAAAAGAGAGACCATCAAAGCTAACTAACACCCGCTTTACAAACGCGCAGTTCCACCTCTTCGACATGAACAAGGACGAGCACCTCGACTTCAGCGAATTCCGGTACGCGCTGCAAGCCCTCGGGTTCTCCAACATATCGCGTCCCGACCTCATCGCGTCCTTCAAGTCCGCCGCGCGCCCCCGTCCCGGCTGGACGCCCCTCCCCTCGCTCCCGAACCAGCCCCCGCCGCAGGCCACGCCGGGGGTAGTCGATCTGCGGCTGTCGCGCGAGGGCTTCCAGACCGTCGCGGCGCGGTACGTAGCCGCGCGCGACCCCCGCGAGGAGCTGCTCAAGACGTTTGCGCTGTTCGACCGCGGCGGCAAGGGCGTTATTACCGTCGACGACCTCCGCAGCGTCGTCAAGGAGCTCGGCGAGGACGTCCCGGATAACGAGCTCCACAGCATGATCGAGCAGTTCGACGTCGAGGGCAAAGGCGGCGTGAGTCGCGAGGAGTTTCTGGGTATCTTCCTCGATAGGTGACGATGATGATGATGATGATGAATGGGAAGCTTTTAGCCCGGAAAGAGGAGAACTAGGCAAACCGAGAGAAGAGCGCGAAAACAGAAGGTCTAGCCCCGTCTACTTCGCTAATCCCAGAGCACCTAAAAACTAGGGTTACAGCGGAAGTCGGCGTGAGGAGAGAGAGCGAGACCTTAGCCCTCGGAGTTCCCTTAAAACATCAAACGCCGCCAGTCTAGGCGCCGTGTCAGGGAGCCGCAAGAGGGGGCGAGAAGGAGACTACCCAAGCGGCAAGCCAAGAGGCAGCCGAGACAGCGGGCAACGGACAAGAGATAGGAGAATAAACCCGCCCGCTCGACAGAAAGTGAACAACAAAGAGGTGTCGCGGAAGAAGAGAGCACAGAAAGGAGTCAGGGAGCGAGGAGAAAGCAAGTCTGCGAGATACCCATACCCACATTACATTACATTACGTTACGATGTTTAATACTGCGCTGTATTCCTCTCCGATTCTATTTTGCGTCGTTACTTTACCTTACCCACTTCACCTACCCTTGCTACTACTCTGGGAACTATTCTAACATACTCCACAAAACCTACATTGGAAAGTCAAGAAGAAGGAGCTGGGCTGGACGGAGTTGGAGCTGGAGTTGGAGTTGTATATACCCATCTTACGTACAAAGTACACTACATTACGGGTTGATTTTAAGCTGCGCATGGGGTCTAAGTACAGAGTATCTGTTTTGTCTAGGTACCTTGCACCAAAGCTGAGAGACAGGCGTTTAGGCAAAGCAGGATAGGAGTGAGGAGGAGGGGGTGTACATGAGATATGTAGGCATTTTTATATATCCAGTTAGGGTAGTAAGGGTAGGTCGGAATTTAAAGAATATCACGCTTAATTATAACAATTATTAATCTTTCCTACACGGTTTAAAAACTCAAAGCCCATTCATTGTCTTCTATTGATCGTTTCGACACTATGGGACTGCTGCCATGAAATGAAATCCTTCCCAGATTCTCCACAAGCACAGCGCAAAGCGGCACGGTGAATTTATATCATAGACCCGACCCCCACACCTATGATTTTTCCTTGGAGAACAAACATGAGCTCTCCGGTTCCCGACTCTTATCTACTATTAGTCGGCCGGAGAGCATAGAGAACACAATACGGAGAAGTATAGACTGGGATGGGGTATCACCCAGCTTAGAAAAATGCATGCATTACAACATGCCGATGAAGAGCGCCTGATCTGCATCACGAACATCTCCACGAAGGGGGGAAATCTAGAATTGGATGAGGTCTTGCCCCTGGTTGTTATTTTGCTGCGGTCGTGCCGCGAACGGGTTACTTGCGCCGCCGTATCCGTTCATGCCAGCCGGTCCAGTAGCTGCGGGCATTTGCGGTGCGCCATATGATACCGTTGGCATGCCAGTGTACTGCTGTCGGAGGAATGGATTATTACCCGTAGCCTCGGCTGTAAGTCTGCTCACACCTAACCCAGCCGAATTGACGAAGGTACCAGGTGCCGTATGCTGAGCAGGAATACGAAGCTCGCCAGTATTTCCGAATGTGTCCATACCCTCGCCGCTAGCAAGAAGGGCGTTAAGTTTCTGTTCATGCTCACTAAGAGGCTTCTGAGGCGGCTGGACTTGGAAGGTGGGTTGAGGCTGGGATTGGACTTGAGATTGAGGAGGGGGAGTGAATGTCTGTAGCGACTTCTGCTCAGGAAGACTCTGCAGACTACTTAGACTCGGGATTGCCGGGGCCTGGGATTGCTGTTGCTGTCGCCCGAGGCCGGTGGCGAAGGGGTTATTTGACCCGGTTGGCATCGGCTTGAGTGCCGATTGGTTTTGGTGGCTGTTAGAAGCCCATGGGTTGTTGCTTCCAGGCTGAACAGCCGGTTCTGGAGAAGCAGTAGGCTGAGGTTGGAACTGAGTCTGGAATTGGGGTTGCTGGGCATAAGGATTGTATCCAGTAGGCTGAGGCTGCATCTGGAATTGCTGCATGGGGGGCTGGAGAGTGTTCTGTTGTTGCAATTGTTGCTGCTGTTGGCCGTAAGGGTCATACACGCCTGTTGGCTGAGGGTTGAAACCGTTGTTGTAGCCATTCGTGTACCCATTCGCCGGGTATCCAGTATACGAGTTGTTCACGTATCCGGTCGGTTGTGGTTGCATCATCTGATTCTGATCGATCGGGTTTCCAAGCCAGTCAACATTGCTACCTTGCTGATATCCCATATTTAACCCAGTCGCCTGAGGCACGTTGCTCGGACCAGCATCGTCGAAAAGTGAACTAGCATTATTCTCTTCCAATTCTCGCCTCCTTCGTTCTTCTTCTTCCTGGCTAAGCTTGATGGCCTTGGCTAGATCGTCATCGTCATCGGCTCCCTGGCGGCTTTCGCGTTTCCTTCGATCTTCCTCTTCTTGGTATTTGCTAGCTTCTATTGCTAGCTTGTACTCGGCATCCTCTTCCTCGTCGCTGAAACGTCGGTGAGGTCGGTTGTGTCCTCGCGGGACCGTGGCCCCTTCAGGCGCGAATTCTTCGATGCCAGTAACACGAGACTTCCATGTCTTCCGATCGCTACGCTCGGCTCGCAGTCTCTCTTCGTCCAGGATTAAGGCTGTCAACTCTTTCGCGGCAACTCGGACTATGCACTCTTGATTAATGGTACAGCCTCTAATTACGTCTCAGAATCACTCACCATTTTGTCCTACATCCCGGCCATCTTCATCGATGTAGACAAACTCGCGCAAGGTCTTAATGATGTAGATGTTCTTCCGCGCCCAGGTGACGATAAGCTCGGAACCTTCGTGGAGACAATAGTCGAGGACTTTCAGTGCCTTCAAAACGTGCCTCCAGTTCTTGCCTTTGTCGTTCAGGCGCTTGTCGAGCATGTCAACAATATCATAGAACTCCGTCGATCTAGAAAAGCAGTTAGGAAAATCAGCGTGAGATAGGCATGATGCAATTGCGGGTGGACATACGAATTGTATGTGAGCTGAGCGATCTCGCTCATCTGGGTTCCGGTCGGTCCCCATGGATCATTACTTGTCGCTACAGACAACAAGTTAGCATTAAAGTTTAGCTAATCGCATAATAGTTTTGGTATAGACGAATGAATAGCAAACAGGAGCACTATACTAACCTTCGCGCACCTTGACCTGCACACTCGAGTAACCCTTGGTGACATTTTTCACACTTCTCATAACCTTAGACATCTTGGCGATATTCCTCCAAACGAACGAAAGGCGGCTATGCGAATACGACGATGACTAAATGAAGCAAGACGAGGCGAGACGTGTTGTGGTGGGTGGAAATACTGGGGATGGTACGATCGCGGAGTGATCAGTAGTCGGCGCGACGAAAGCGCAATCCAGCCGGCGGATTATCTCTCAAGTACCCGTTTTATTACTATAAGTAAACCCAGCGTCGTCGCAGACTCCTCTAATTCAAAGAGAGCCGTTAAATGAGCAGATCCGACGGCAATTTCTGCCCGGGACTCGGAATAAGGTAAAGGACAAGCACAGGTCCTCTAATAGTTTAATGGCGATTAAAGGGAACCACGAATTCGGAAGAGAGAGGGGGAGGAGGTTGGTGGATTTGGTTGATTAGAAGTAACTTTTTGGTTGATGAACTGAGGAAGTTGGGAGGGGAGCCCAAGCTGTGCTCGTACACGTTGTAGGTACCGTACGCACCCAAAAAAGGCGAGACAGGCGTAATGCGGGCCTTGGCAACAAGGAGACGCAGCAGCGATACGTACCCTGGGTATGGTATGTACTAATGTGTTTGTATTTGTTATAGGTATTTGTATTAGGTAGAACACAGCCGCGCAACCGCCGAAGTCTTTTTGAAAATAGAATAAAAAGGAATTAATCAATACAAGGGGAAATAACTAATAGATACCAGAATGAAACTAAGTCATAAGAAGAAAAGACCAATGGTAAGTTGTTTTATCCTTTTGGTCTCTTCAATTAACAATTGGCGAAAAGGAAGAAAACAGATTTGTTGAAGGCAAGTCAGCAATGCTGTATGTAAATTAGGTTAGATTAAGTGGTTAGATGGTTGAAAAAAAAAATAGGAGACTAACATATTAAGGTTGGAATGGACTGGGCTGGTTGGATGGGGTCAGTCAGGCGGGATAATTGATACATAAGATTTCTATGCATGTGCATACCTAGGTACCTACATAAATGTACCTAACACTTAGTAGTTCTTCCCTTCGGGTGGCCATTGTGACGCGGCAGGAAAGCGTCCCCGTGAGCCCCATCGCCATGTCCTGTCTTCCCGTTGGTCAGCATTAGACAAGCTGCGCAGTTTCCGTTTTACCTATGAGCACGAACCTCCAAGTATAGGTATTTAGGTAATTGGTTTAGTTAATGCCCAGTGAATTTCCACTAGCATTTCCTGCATTACTCCATGTACCAGTACTTTAACATGCTTGGAAGCGTGTCACCCTATTTGCTGAGTCGAAGATGACGTAGCTCAGTGGAGTCCTCAATCTCGAATTGAACCCTTTCAGCTTTCATGAAATGTACCCTTATGCACAGAATCTTCAGACATACATTGCATTACGACCTGCTTACTGGTGAACGCATACACTCATGTAGTATTATTGGTAATATGCAGCCAGGGAGCACTTGGGATGGGGTTATGATGATACAACGCTTGCTAGTGAAAAGACGCCTCCCTACGCAATCGAGAAAATCCATAAGTCAGGGGCATGGTTCGGTAGCAATATTGGCAAGCATGCATCCATCACATATAGCAATTTATAACTAATCCATCCGATAGTTATCGAGCTGTTCTTTACTCAGTCAAGCATATATAGAATAACTTTCAGTTGAGAATATCCATTCAACGCCAATACATAAAATCGGTCCTGTATCTGTATAATTATCCCACGTGGATATAAAAAGACGCAAACGGCAATATTTATTAAATAAGTTACGGCCCTGACGCTGAAGCCCCTTTAGCTTCTACAGGCTCGACTTCCATCATATCTAACCACTCGAGCGCAAAAGCCGTGACGATTTTCGACCAGTCACGTACAGTAGGCATATCTAGATGAGCACCATCATCCTTCATCGTATGCCACACATCAGGAAACGGCGAGGCAATCATGTGTAGAATTGGTACGCCACGAGTAATAAAAGGTTTGTGGTCATCATCAATGTAGAGAGGCCGAAAGGCCGTTGGCTCTTTCTCCATTTCAGGTAGAAAGGGACGTTGAGGCTTTGACTCGAGAAGATCCAGCTTTCGCATTCTGTCTTCTATAGACGCCATAGCCTTATAGGCCCAATGCGTTTGTAGGAATAATGATGGTATTGTCGGATCAGGAGAACCGAGAAGATCTAAGAGCACAAATATGCTGATCTGATCCAGTGGATTGCGGTAGAGCGACATTGCTGGGTGAAAGGAGTTCTCCCAACGCTCTGCAAGAGCTCTGGGTATTCGTCAGTCCATGATTTACTTTATAAAAGTCGAGGGGGTATCAAATCTTACCTAGACCCATAGCATGAGTCTGTTGCTGACCAGCTTTTAAATGCCTCCTCACCATCGAACAAGATTATCTGTACGCCCATGTCCATGGCCACAGTTCCACCTTCGCCAAGCGCTGACATCTCGTCGTGCATCTGCGTAATAAATTTATCAATGTACCTCGCAGTGTGCATGAGTATAGCACAAGGCACGGCGCTATCGGTAGCACCAATGAATCCTTCAGGGGTAATTAAGCTGTCGTAATGAGCCGCGAGTGTTAGGAGGTTTGACTGTCCCTCCTTAACCCATGGCGGCTCTCTTTTGAATACTAGATTCGCGAATGGTAACTCTTTATTCCCTGAAGTGGGAGTTTTTGAAGTCGAGTTATACCACTCGATGCTCCATTTTGGCAGCTCATTCGTGAAGAAGTCAACAAAATGTTTTTGAACGGCAACCTGACCCGGAGTGCCCGGGACTCGGGGAATTAAAATTGGAGCTAGAAGCTTTCCTTTCTCAATATCAAAATCATCCCCTCCGGATGGAATCAATCTTAGAAAGTTATCGGATAAGGCCGTGTAGGCGACGACGGGGGCGATGAGAAAGCAGTGGAGGGCCAAGAGGAATAGCGTTGAGATTACGCGGCCCGGCATTACTAAGTTCAACATATTCGGCCGCTTCATAGCTGCCTGATCTGCTAACTACCTCGAACCAGCGAGGCCATTCATTATTTATCGCAATTGAATTGAAATGTACAAGTGGATTTTTAGTAGTGAATAGTGAAGCGTTGGAATTGAAACAAAACGAACTGGACAACTTAAACTTTAGCCGTGTCTTGTCATAATTAGCCCCTGACCCTTATCCTTATCCTTATCTGCAAGGCTGAAACCGTCAGCGGCATCAACTACAGGTTTGTTGCCGACTGACTTTGGATATGCATCTAACCGATCCCTCAATTATGCGCTTAAAAGTTATATCCATTAGACCGTACGCCAGTAAAAGTACGAAAACATCAGAGAAGTCTTTCAATTCTATCCCGTACATGTTTGTTGGCCATTTTGGCTCATAAAATATGGCTTTGCCAGTTCTTAAGATACAATAACATAAGATATGCTAGTATGTTGGTTTATTAGAGTTGATAAGAGTGACATCTTCTGATACTTTGTAAACAAGCTTCAGGATTGGCTGTCAAGCAGACCACTCCCCTATATCATAAGTCTTCTTAACTCAATCTTATAAGAGGTAGATATATAGAAGCTTGACATTTTTAATTTCTAAAGAGAGACCCACGCTAGAGCCAAACTAACCAGTTCTAAGGTAATTTAACAAGGATCACTATATAATAAGTCGCAGTTATCTAAGAGAAATACTCCAATGTATAGATTTGAATAATTTAGAAACCATAATAATCAAGCAGTATTGTGATTACCGCAAAGTGGAATACGAAGTAAGGAAAGGGGTTTTATCTCTCCAAGGGAATGCTAAACCTTGTTGTTTATGGAAATCCGAGCCTGATCTCGGCAATGAAAGTCGACCTCCAACTTCTTTCACTATTCCAAGTATTATCGATCATATTGCTGGCCCGTTACGAAGAGACGTCTCATGGTACATCGGTGTAAGGGATCGGGAAGATAGCTATCAAACCGCTACACTACCAAAAAGTAGAACGATGTCAACTTGAGGGATTGACATTGTTATCTCCACTTATAATGTCACACGGACATGCATGGCCAAGATATGAATACGAATGTAGCCAAGAACTTATAAAGCGGTTAAAATAATTATTATTAAAATTATTGGATAAAAAATATTATAAAATGATATAAATAAAATGTAATATAATTAATATATGATAAAAAAAGCGGTTAAATACGGAAATATATTTTTTAAAATTATTTATAAATAAAATTTTAATTTTTTAAAATAAAATAAAAAAATTAATAAAAATTTTAAAATTTTTAAAAAATTATTAATAAATTAAATCCGTTTTAAATTTTTATATAAAATTTTATTATAAATAATTTTTTATTATTTTGAAAAAAATTAATTTTTCGAAAATACACGTATATTTTAAAATATTAATTATTTTTTTTTATATTAATATTTTAATTTAAAAATTTATAAATTTAAAAATTTTTTTTAATTTTTTTTTTTTTTATAATTTTAAATTTTTATTATTTATTTTTTAATTTAATTTATTAATTTAAAAATTTTAAAAATTAAAATATTTTTAAATATTTAATTTTATATTTTTTAAAATTATTTTATTTTTAATATAACCCGAAAATAAATAATTTAATATTTTTAAATTTTTTTATAAAAAATTTAATTATGCCGATTGTGTATAATGTGATGTATATTTTTTTATTTTAAAAAAAAAAAAATTTTTATATTTTTTTTTAATAATGTTATTCCACATTTTTTCCGTAAAAAAAAAA
This sequence comes from Daldinia eschscholtzii, assembly GCA_037126485.1. NCBI lineage: Eukaryota > Fungi > Ascomycota > Sordariomycetes > Xylariales > Hypoxylaceae > Daldinia > Daldinia eschscholtzii. Next base: position 2,650,659 of record JBANMG010000002.1, read on the forward strand.
AATATTTTATCCGTTTTAATATTTTAAACTTTTTACCGTTTCAATTAACCAATATAAATTTTATTTATTTAAATAAAAATAATGTTTTTATTTTATATAAATTATAAAATTATAATGTAATTATATAAAAAATATTTAAAATTAAAAAAATTAATTTTATTATATAAAATTTTTTTAAATAATTAATTTAATTATATATTTAAATAAAAAAATTTTATAATTTATTATAAAATTTTATTAATTTAATAAATAAAAATATAAAAAATAATATTAAATAATTAAAAAATTTATATTAAAAATTATAATTTTTATATAATTTCATAATATAAATATAATAAATTAATATTTTAATTTTAATTAAATAAATTATTTAATTTAAATGATAAATCAAATAATTTAATTTAATATTTTTAAAAAAAATTTAAAAAATTATTATTTATTTTACCCGTATTAACAATATTTAATAATTAATAATTAATAAATTAAAAAACACCATTAAAAAACAATATAAAATTTTTTTTATTTTTTAAATTTAATAAAAATTTTAAAAAAATTTATTAAAATAAATAATTATTTAAATTATTAAAAAAAAAAAAATTAAAAATTTTTTAATTAAAAAATACATTAATTTAATTAAAATAAATAAAATATTTAAAAAATAAATAAAAAAAATTTAAATTTATATTAAAATTATATTAATTAAATTTATTAAAAAAATTAAAAAAAATTAAAATATTTTAATAAATTCAATTATATAAAATATAAATAAAAAAAATTATTTTAAAATTTTTTATTAATTAATTATTTCGGAATTATTAATTAATAATTTTTAAAATATTATTAATTAAATATTTTAATTTTTAAAAAAAATTTAAAATTTATTATTTATATAAATATTATAAAATATATAAATACGATAAATTTTAAAAAACGTTTAAACGTAATTTAAAATTATTTAAATAAAATTTTTTATTATATTAAAAAATAATAAATAAAAATTTAATTTTTTTTAAATAATATTTAAAACTTTTAAAAATAATTTAAAAAATTTAAATAATAATAATAATAATTAAAATTTATCCGGTTTTTTTAAAAAATTATTTTATAAATTATTATTATTTAAATTAAAATAATTTAAATTAAATTTAAATTTTTAATATAATAATTTTATAAAAAATAAATTTTTTCAAACGTTAAAAAAATTCATTAAACCCGTTCTTATTATAATTAATTTAATATATTTAAATAAATTATTTATTTATAATAATAAAAATTTATTTAAATTCCGCGTTTAATGGTTGAAAATTAAATTATATTTTAAAATTTATACGGAAAATTTTTATAAAAATTATATTTATATTAATTAAATAAAATTATTATTCATTAAAAAAACATAATTATTTATTAAAAAAACATAATTATAATATTAATAATATTTAAATTAAATAAAACAATTTTATTTCGTAAATTAATAAATTAATTATATATTAATTTTATAAAAATATTTTAAAAATTTTTTAAAAAAATATTAAAATTTTAAAAAAATATATAAATTTAAATATTAAAAAAATATAATTTAATATATCATAAAATTCATAAATTTTAATAAAATCATTTAATAATTAAAAATAATTTTTTAAAATTATATTATTAAAATTTTTTTAAATAAAATTATTAAATTAATATATTTTAAATATTAACGAAAAATTTTTTATAATAATTTAAAAAATTAATTAAATTTATAAAAACATGTTTATTAATTTAAAATTTTTAATAATAAAAAAAAAATTTATTTTAATATTAAAATATTTAAAATTAAATTAAAATAATCGTAATAAAAAAATTTATTTCAATTTAAATTAAAATTAATTTTTAAAAAAAAAATAAATCGAAAATAAATAAAAAACCCAAATCCGATTTTAAAAATTAAAAATAAATTTTAAATAAAAAAACTTTAACCAAAATCAATTAAACAAATATTAATTAATATAAAAAAAATAAAAAAACATATTAATATTATAATTATAATAATTATAACACGTTATTTTATTTTACGAAAAAAAATATTAATGATAAAAAATTTTTATTTATTTTAAAAAAAATTTCTTTAATTAAATAAAAACAAAATATTAAAAAATAATTAATTTTTTTATTTTAAAAAAAAAGTTAAAATTAATACGATAATAAAAAAAATTAAAAAATTTTAAATTATTATAAAAATTAAAAATTCCAATTCGGATTTTTAAATACTTTTTATATTACACCTCGTAAAATATTAAAATTAAATTAAAATAATTTTTTTATTTATTTAATTATTATTAAAAAAATAGTTAATAAATTTAAAAAAATAAAAAAAAATAAAATAAAAATTAAAATTAAAAAAATGATTTATTATTGATATAATATTTATATATGAAAATAAAAAATATTTTATTAAAATATTTTTTAATATTAAAATTACAATTATAATTTTAATAATTATTAAAATAAAAATTTAAAAATTATTTATAATTAAAAAATTTATATTTAAAATAATAATAACATTTAACGTAATTATTATAAAAAAAAAATTATTATTATATTAATTTTTTAATATTAAAATATTAAACAAATTATTACATTTATTTAAATTTTAAATTTAATATTATAAATAAAAAATATAATTTTATTTTTTTATAATAATAATTAAAATTCCATTAATTTAATAATATTTTTATTAATTTAAATAATATTCATTTCAATTTAAATTATTATTACAATTATTATATAATAAATGTTATTTAATATATATTAATTATTTTAAATAATATTAATAATTTATTAATAAAAATTTTTTTAAAATTTAAAAAATATATTTTTATTATAATTAAAAAAATAAAATAACAATTTTTTAACTATTAATTATAAAATTATATTATAAATTTAATAAAAAAAAATTTTTTATTATAAAAATTTTTTTATATTATAAATAAAATAAAATTACAAATTTTGAAAATTTAATTAAATAAAATAATTAATATAAAATAAATTTATAAATTTATATTTTTTTATATATTATTAATATTTTTTATATTAAAATTAAATTTTAAAAAATTTTTATAATTTATTATTAATTATAAAAAATTAAATATTATTATTATATTTATTTAATATTTAATTTTTTTTATTTTAAAAATATAAAATTAATTTAAAATTATTAAATAATTTATAAAAATAAATTTTAAAATAAAATTTAATTTAATCCGTATTTAAAAAAAAAATAAATGGAAAATAATATTTAAATATAAATATAATTTATTTAAATATTTTATTATATTTTTTAAATTATATAATATATTAATTATATTTTAAATTATAATAAATAATATTTTTAAAAATATAATTAATAATAAATTTTTAATATATATTGATAATTTATTTATATATGTAAATATTAAAAAAAAATATAATAAAATTATTAAAAAAATATTTAAAAAATTTATAATATATTATTTAACGGTTGTACCATGAAAATACAAATGGGTAATTTAAAAAATGAAATTTTTAAATTATATTATAAATATTAAAAACATTTTTATATTATTTAATAAAATTAAATATATTATTAATTAATAAACGTTAATTAATTTTAAAAAATTTTAATAATTTATAAATTTTTTAAATTTTTATAAAAAATTTATATATAAATATTTAAAAATAATTAAATTAATTATTATAATAAATAAAATAAATAAAAAAAATTAAAAATAAATTAAAAAAATAAAAATAACTTTTAAATTATTAAAAAAAAAATATATTATTATTTTTATTTTAATATATTTTAATTTTAAAAAAAAACTTTTATTAAATATAATATTTTAAATTAAATTATTATTAATATATTTTTTTAAATAAAAAATAATAAAAAATTATATTTTATAATTTTTCATTTATAAAAATTAATTTTAATAAAAATAAATTATAAAATTTATAATAAAAAATTATTCATAATAATTAATTATTTTTAAAAATGGAAATATTATTTAAAAAAAATTTAATATTATGTTGAAATATATTTAAATTATTAAAATTTTATTTATTTTATAATAATTAAAATATTAAATAAAAAGCAAATTTAATGGGTTTAAAAATTATTATCATATTAATTTATTATTAATTATTATTTAAAAAAATAAAATAAAAAAATTAATATTTTATTTAAATTATTATAATATTAATTTGAAAAAAAAAAAATTAAAAATTAACCAATTATTTTAATTTTATAAAAACAATATTTTTTACATTTTATAAAATTAAATATAATATATTTAATAACGGTAATTTTCATTTTTAAACGTTTATATAATTTTTTAATTTTATAATAATTATTTAAATTTATAAATTAAATTAAAATAAAAATTAAAAACAATTTTTTTATATAAAAAAAAATTTTTAAAAAAAATTTAAAATTATAAAATAATTTTTTATATAAAAAAAATTAATTTTAAATATTTTAAAAAATTTAAAAAAACGTTATAAAATTAAAATATAATATATTAATAATAAAATACATAAATATAAACAAAATTTTAAAATTTATTATATAAAATTTTTAATAATTTAATATTAAAATAAACATTTATAAATATATATAAAAATATTTTAAATATTAATATAATAAAATAAATTAATATATTTTTTATAATTTATTCCAATTTATAAAATTATATTATTAATTATAACAAATAATAATAATAAATTTTATTATTAATTTTTTTTTATTAAATAATTATAATTTTATTTAAATTATAATTAATTTATTTATTAAAATAATACATTTTATTTTTTTAAAAATAAAAAAAAATAAAAATTTTAAATTTAATTAAAATTTTCGTTAAATTTTATTAAAAATTATATAAAATTTTTTTAAATATTATTTTTAATCAAAATTTTAAATTTATAATTTATTTATAATAAAGTTTTTTAAAATTTATTAATATTAAATTATAAATAAATATTATTTTTTATTTTTAAATTAATAATTAAATTAAATAATTTAATTAAATATTTAAAATATATTTTTAAATATTTATTAATTATAAAATAATTAATTAAAAAAATTTATTATTAGTAATAAAATTTATATATAATAATATAATATTGTTTTTTATATATATAATTTCGTTTTATATGAATTATAATTTTTATTTTATTATTTATAATTTTTTAATTGGTTTTTTTCGAAATTTAAATAATTAATTATATACATATTAAATAAAATAAATTTATATTAATATTTAAAAACATTTAAAAAAAAATCGTTAACAAATGAAAAAATAAATAAATAAAAAATAAAAAAAAATTTTAATATTTAAAAAAAATAATTAATAATATTAAATATTAAAAATATTAAAATTAAACAATTAATTAAAAAATTAAATAAAAAAATGTTAAAATTTTTTAAAATTTAAAAAATAATTTTTTTTATTATTATTAAATTTTATTTATTTAAAAAATAAAAAATTTATAATTTTTTTTATATTTCATTTATTAAATTTTATTATATTAATAATTAAACATTATTTAATTTTAATTAAATTTTATAAAAAATAATTTTAATAAAATTTAAAAATTATAAAATAAATAAAATTAAAAATTTTATATAAATTTAAAAAAATATGAAATATTTAATTAAATAAAATAAATGGTTAATAAAAAAACATTAAATTTAAAAATTTTATAAATATTTTAAAAACGAAAACGTAAAAAAAATAATTTAAATATTTTATTAATAAAATTTAAAAAAATTAACAAATTTTCAAATTTTATTAAAAAACATAATTTTTTTATTTAATAACAAATTTTAAAATATTTAAAAATAAATATTTAAAAAAAAAATAATATTATATAAATATATATAATTAAAATATAAATATAAATATAATTAAAAATTTATAAAACGGTTAAAATAATTATTATTAAAATTATTAAATAAAAAATATTATAAAACAATATAAATAAAATATAATATAATTAATATATAATAAAAAAACAATTAAATATAAAAATATATTTTTTAAAATTATTTATAAATAAAATTTTAATTTTCCAAAATAAAATAAAAAAATTAATAAAAACTTTGAAATTTTTAAAAAATTATTAATAAATTGAATTTGTTTTAAACTTTTATATAAAACTTTATTACATATAAAGACAATATTGTGACAATCAATGAATATATGTATATCATGATGCGAGTAAGAGGTAAGAACACAACCTTGTCAAGGAACAAAGAATCGTGGGCCTGTCTAAGACCGAGCCCCCCAGCAGATTTGGGAGTCCTTTGTTCCTGGCTTAGGGAGTTCCGGGGTCCAATAATATCTGAAGCTTTTCTTTAACAACAAACCAGCCTGGTAGTATATGTGACTTGATAAAACCTATGTGACAGGTACATTGAATTGACCAACTAAGCCAACAGACATAACACGTCGCGTCTAACTGTCATACGTCTCGAATCACCAGACTTCGCAATGAATATTTTGTAATAGCAGATACATATTAGGTAAATTATAGTCGTCTAGTTCCCTCCAACAAAGGTACTTAAGGGAAAACCGAATGGTTGTAAATAAAGATGTGACCTACAAAATGTTTCTTGCAAAATATAGATTTTCCTGTAAGTGGTACTGCGCGTAGATATGCTATCCTTCAAAGTCTAATATTACCTAGGCTATCCTGCTGTACAGAGTGCTGGATTTGTGTCTGTCGAGCGATATGGATAGTGCAGACATTTCTTAATCCTTACGCATACCTAACGTATGGGAAGATGTTCTTGCGTTAAGTAGACTCAGTATCTAGCGGATACTCTAATGGGTGGTTGCATTGTGGAAAAGAAAATTCGGACCATCCATCGAATAAGAAAATAAAGTTTTCGGTATCAAACTGATTCCAGACCTCAAACCAGTCTAATTAACTTGCACGCGTGACCTACATGCCATGGCTTAGCCCTTGAATTCATTCGATCTCTCTATACACACTACTAAGGTAGGGACCTAGCCTATACACACCTCCCTAGATCTCCTTAAAGCCGGGACTACGGAGGACAATCAAATTAAAAATAATATTATAAATCAAACGTCCCATTAGGTATCTACCAGCACCGCAACTAAGTTTCCTTCGCCTATACGCCGTTCCCCTTGGCCATAAGCTTTCCTTAAGCTTGCGATGCCGCGAATCAGTATCTTATAAAACCCCTAAAATCCGTCGCGACTATACATACATCGGTAACTGTACAACTATAATGCCTGTCTGAAACGGGAGAGAAATGCTTTTCTCACGTCTCTCTAGCCTCCACACCTATGTCCCCTTGGTGACTTCCGACTCCACTCATATCTATATCAACGCTAGCATTACCAGGTAAGGCGGCTTCACTACTGGGTGTAGCATCGGCTGCACCATCAAAGTTAGCAGGGAAAGATGCAATCTGCTTCCCTTTTTGGCTTTTGCCGGCATCGTTGACTTGCACCTGGACGGTATCTTGAGTATTGTCATCAGTTGCCTTAGCTGCTGCTAGATCCGCTAGTCGCTTTCGCTCAACCCACGCCGGTGGTAGACCAGGACCACTATCAGCATTGCCATAATCACTCTTCTTAGTGCCTTTGGGCCATCGACCGGGACCACGACCAGTGCCGCCAGGCTTACGTTTGCCTGAAGGTGTCTTCTGAGCCGACTTTCGAACAGTAGCACCGCCGGTTGACCGACGAGCCTTAGGTCGTACGGCTCGTCGCGAGCTCGGAGGTGGGATACGCGGCAGAGGCGGCGGCCTAGCAATGCTCGAGTTGAGACGTGAAATGGCCGTGCGCCTGTTATTTATTGGAGGGAAAACTTGAAATCGGCTGACTGGAATATTATCGTATTGCTTGAGCCAATCGTTTTCGTCGTCTTGAGTATTTGTAGGGACAGTAGCACCGACTGAAGTACTTGGGTCTTCCGATCGGCTTACAGAAGTATTTGCGTTTTCCTTGCCAATGCCATTAGGTTTTATATCCTCATTAGCCTCAATAATGGCGTTATCGTTCGGCTCTGTCGATTCGAGGACAGATGATTCGGTGCCTAGAGGCGGTTTTTGGCTGGCAGGCTGCGTGATGGCGAAATCTCCGGTAGCAATACCACTCTCTGCTAGAGTCTGGACAGCTTTGACCTCTTCGTCCTCCTCGCGGGGTGCGATCGTATTAAGAGCTGGTCCTAACTCGAAGTTCGTAGCGTTGCTACGACCCATGACATAGGGCATCCATGTGAGATTCTTGGGATTTAACTTCACATAATTCTTGGCCTCCCATTTCGCAACTTCTTTGTGGCAATAGGATATATCAACCCGGAAAGCGTAGACTTGAGTGACAGGGTCGCGAACGAGGAAACGAAGTGCCTCAAGGGCCGAGATAACATCATCCGGGGTCATTCCTGTATCGTCTGATATCTGCCTAATGCTCAAGCCCTTCTTCTGTGACTTATCCTCTGGCATATGCTCAATTAGGTATTTGCACATGACCAACCTCCAGTAATTACGGTACGAAACGAGTCCCATATCGGACAACGGCTTTTCAGGAGAGCCAGTTTTCTCTTCCACTTTAGTTAGAAGATAGGAGAAGTCGATAAGTAGATGGCCGTACCCCTTTCGCTGATGGATGGGTAATGTGAGGATACAGCTAACATTGTTTTGGCTACTGGCGCGCTTTTCTTTAGAAAAGTAGCCGACGAAGTGATAACCTAGGTCGTCATACTCACAAAGAACGTAGAATAAGAATGGCTCAACATCGTAGTATAGTGTCTTCGAACCAAGGAAGAGCTTGGCTAAAAGACAGAGGTTTTGACAATATACTGGATTTTTTCGACCGTCAACCTCGAAGAAGGAAACTGAGCCGTGCCGGTATATCTCATCGCCAGGGGGGTGTTTTGCAGCGCATTTAAGCTTATGTCGCCACGCGACATAATCCGAGTTCATGTATTTCAAGCAAAACTCGCAGATGTAAAGGACTCGGTTGCGACTATACTCCTCGGGATATGGAGCCGCATACCATGTGTCTATTTCCCAACCGCCAAATTCGATGCATTCGATCTGGCTCGCGGGACCAGAAGCCTTCCGTGACTTCTTTACTGGTACCTCGGCTTCAGCTTGCATAGCAAGCAATCTATTTCTCCACTCCTCTTCAGCTTTCTGTTTCGCCTCATCGAATCGGCGCCGATCATCTTTAGTGGGCAGCGTCTTTGTCGTATCCGCTTGTTCCTCGGTCAGGATGCCGCCATATGGCTTGCCCTTAAGTTCATCCGGCTCTTTATCATAGAAGGAGTAAAATGGTTGCGAGTAACTAGAAGGGAAGAATGGCGTCATTGGAGGTGGCTCTGCAATAGCTGCAGCGCGTGTTGAAGCGACATTTCTGGATGATCGAGAGGACCGCGATGCAGTTGTCCGGCCGGATCGTTTTCTCCGAGTCCTGGAATTAAGTGAAAGTTTATGCATTTTTGTAGTACTCACTCGCATCTTTACTACCAGGCTGAAGCGTGACTTTTTAACAATGGTGCATAGAGCGTCTGAGCTAGATGCTTTGTGTCGTAAAGAACGCCCCGACCTTTGTCTACTTGTCGGCTCTGCCGAATTCGATTTCTCTTGAATAACGTCGCCCATGGCAGATTCATCGGAAGTATTTTTTCTCCGCTTACGTAGCGACATGACTTCCTCAGTATCTACCTCTACCTCAGGTGACGATGTCTTCCTTTTCCGCAGGACTCGCGAGCCATCCATAGGGTCCTCGTCGAGTACTAACTGATTAAAAACAGAGTGCGAATCGGGCTTGTTCGTGCCACGTTGAGAGGGGAGTAGATCTCGAGCAAGTTTAGGAGCAGTTGATCGATTGGTCGCAGTAGGGGATAAATCGCTGTCATCAGCACCACCATCCAGCTCCATCTCATGATCCCCTTCTGCGTGTTCATGATCAAAAGCCGCCTCCGAATCTGATCCTAAATCATCAGCAGCGCAGTCTGGGCATTTCCAATTTGACGCATCTGCATAGATAGGTGAGTAACAAACTCGACACAGGGTCACTGTCTGCTGTACGTACTGTTTTTATCATCAAGGGCTCCCTCTTCACGGGCACATTGTTGGTGAGCTGGATATCACAAACGAGGTCAGTCACGGAGCAATGAAGGCTGTAAAAACGCTGCACGTACCATGTTCCTCACACCCCTTGCATGTAAGGTAAGCCTCGAACTCTACTCCCGGATCGTGCTCCTCGTCCTTCTTACAGAATATGCAGTTATTAGGGTCTGCAGCTTCAGAGTCATCGTCGTCATCGTCATTATCGACAGCTTCTTCCCATTCTGCGGCTGATTCACGGCCACTGGAGTGTGATACTAGGCTAATGTCATCGTCACTGTCGCTCTCTTCATCGGTATCACCAGGCCTGATTTTAACAGCTCCAACACCTTCGTTTTCGTCTTCGTCTTCCTCAACGGCCTCGTGCTCTGCATCCTCCTCATTGCTAGAATCGACGTTGGGATCAATGCGATGGTGTCCGCCGTCATCATCATCGTCCTCCCCTTCCGCATCGATATCAAAAGCATCATCGTCGTCATGGATGTCGCCATCGCTACCAGAGGTCTCAGCGCCATGATCGCTGACATTATCACCATCACCACCGCCAACTGGTATGCTGTCTAATTCGCCCTCTGCATCGAAGTGTGGAGCCATCTCGTCAACGGGTCCCGTGTTGGCACCTATCGTACTACCGTTACTGTAATTGTGGTCTATTTGATCGGCCTCTACGTGACCTGGATCCCCTGAGTTGCCCGAAGGAGGGGGGCCGCCACTGTCTACCATCATCGGGTCGTCTGGTAAATCTTCCTCAAATTCGGCATCCTCTTCTGAGAGCACTACACTTTGTTGTAGTTCTTCTTGCATGAGTTGCGTATTGGCCATCGCCTTACCGATATGGCGGATCGGATTGGTAAGTATCGCTTAATCGAGCTTGCTTTTTATGTGGGGTGGCGGCGCGGGATTAGGTGTATCTTGCGATGAAGTGCTCCAAGGCCTCCAAGTCGCGCCACTTCGCGTTACGAAGGACCTTGTCGCATGCCTGTCGCAAAAGTATGAATCTAGCTATGAAGTTCGTGTGCGTTGGAAATATAGAGATAGGATAGGTACGGGATCGAATGCTGGCGATACCCAAGGCATTTGAAGTGTGGATTGGGATTAATTATGTCGGCTTGAAACTGTCGTCGACGCGCTCTATTTGGTTGCTAAGGTAATTATTGTGTATTAGTCATGGAACGACGTAGTTTAGAGGTATGTTTGACGCGTCTTCCCGTCAAAATAAAGAGTAGAAGATACGAGATACGACAAAGGGTGATTAATATGTTTGGAAGTAAGAAAAATGAATTCCCCCCTCGCGCTGCCTTTGGATTGGCGAAGTGAATTAGAGTTGATGGTGTAACTCCTATGGCTCCACAAATTAGTCAGCTCAGGGAAGTGACAAGTTATGCGCTTTAACTAACCTGATCTGGATAGTACCCCCGGGTACCCCCAAACTAAGGCAGTTAGGCCATTTGAAGCGGTAACTGCAGTGCTAACAGACCCATTTTGAATAAAAACGCTTAGCTAAATTGTTAAGGGAAAACGTCCTCAGGCCATAATAATTGACTCGACATCATTGGCTGCCGAACTCGTCCAACTTGACCTCATCACACAACCAGCTTAAGCGACTGCGAGTTGCTCGCCAACTGATTACCCTTAAAGATCAATTATATCAAACTCGTGAAGTCAGACGTTAATGTGAGTTCCCCATAACTACCTAAATCTAATATAGCCTATTATCAATACTTCCCATACTAATTTTTGGTGGTACCTCAGTCCGTAATTCCGCGATGGCTGTTCCCTTCGAAGCACTGATTCCATATGGAATCATCCTAGCCGTAAGAGCTCCCGGCCGATTACAATTTATCTCTACGATCTTTACGGTAGATTACTTGGATACTAAGGTTTTACCAGATGTTTAGCGCCACTGGTGCGGGCCTTTCGAAACTCAGACATTGGCATAACGGCGGCAAGAGGGCGAGGCGATCGTTAGATCAGTGGGATAGACAAAGTATGATGAATCCGCATTGCAATACATTTCGGTTCGCACGTCACTGACCTCATTTACCGCAGTGATGAGCCGCGATATGCGCCTTACAGGATACCTACGAGGACAGAGCGATGCCCCCGCAGCACCGGCAGGATTCGAGCTCAACAACCCATGGCGGGTATGTTCCTGTATCCGATAGATATATTGGCCATGTCCGAAACTGACATATAGTATAGGTCGAGAAGCGATTTACGTAAACGGAAAAATAGAGAGGCGGAGAAAGGAAGACATATCATCTATGATGGACAACTACTTGTACAAAGTCTACAGAATACAACACTTGATACTCAAGTCGTTCTATCGTGCGGCCTAATGCTGGTCATCTCTGTTAAGGGTATCATTTTTAATCCAATTCCAGTAGGTCCCAAGAATGCCGGAACGCCTGCCTATGCTATTTCTATATCGTGATCTCTGGACGGTTCTTATTCAGGCTTTCGAGAAGCATACAGGCTTGGCATAGCTTCTGGCTCGACATATAGCCGCATTTCTCGCATGTACCAAGCTTTTGTTTTAACCTGATGGGTACGGTGGTTCCGGCTGTTTTAAGTTGACCGTTGGTCGGGTTTGGCTTATCTTGAGATCTCGCTTTAGGTTTTTCAGCTGTGATCTCTGTTTCGAGTCCGGCAGCCTCGGCGGCTTCATTTTCTCGGAGTCGTTTCTCCATAGCTGCCATCTCGCCACCATTTGTACGACCGTTTGATGAGCCACAACCGCCAATGTTATCCTCGTCAGCAGGAGTTTGGTTAGGTGTAGCCTTCCCATCGCAAGCACATGAACTTGGCGCAGCACCAGGTACTAGTCTCGCCATGTCCTCACCACTTCGAACAACGTCCAATATGGCGCTGGGACGGACCTTCTCTAGATTCTTGATCAAACTCCTAGCACTTCCCCGGAAGGCCTCCGGACTGTAGATGCATTCTGTGCTAAAGTAGTCAAGTTTTTTGTGGTGCGCGTATAACACGATCTCCTTTTCGTATGAGTACTTGAGAGGTTTGCTCCTCTTAACTTCACTGGCGTCGCTTCCGGTAACAATACTCGTACTTCTTGATAAGCGCGGTAGATCTCCTCGAAGTAAGTTCATGAGAACGGTCTCTGCGACATCATCCGCATTGTGACCAGTGACGACATGCTTGATCCCTAACATCTTTGCGCCTCGGTCTAGAGCTTGTCGCCGGAAGACGCCGCAATAAGTACAGTTGCCTTTCTTGCCGATTGTCTCCACAACTTGGTCCATGGTCCAGCCGTACAGTTCATCATAGCCTACTATTTTCAGCGGCATATCGTACTGCACCGCGTTGCGCTTGACTGTTTCAAGAGAGTCATCCCTATATCCCTTAATGCCCTCGTCAATACTTAAGAGTATCAGCTCAACTCCATAGTTATGCCTCTCATTCAGTGTCTTAAGTACTGAAGCCAGAACTGTTGAATCTTTGCCACCTGATGCGCCGATGGCAACTTTCTCACCCGGAAAGAAGAGCTGCGATGAGGTTATAGTATGGTGCACCTCATCCTCAAATATCCGTATAAAGCAGCTTTTGCAGAGCTTCTGATAATTTTTTGGCCTTTTGATCAGGGCTCGCTCTGTCTTGCAGAGAGCACAGAGGGCTGGTGGCATTGTCTGGAACACTCAATTTTTTATATGGAGGTATAGATAGAAAGGCAATATTTGTAAAAGATACAAGTCTAGGTATTATTGAGAAATAAATCGGAATAGTGTCAAGAATAATAGGATTCACTAAGGCTGACTCAAAGTCATTTCTGATGGCACATGTTAAAGTTCAGTGATTCGAAGAATTCTAGTGGGGCTTAACTTTTGAGATATCAAAAAGGTACAAAGATACCTACATAAGGATGATGGAGGGGCAAAGTGAACTAGGCTTATTCGAGTCTAGCTAGTCAGGTCCAATTTTCCGATATTTTACCTTCCAGCCCACTGCGAAACCCTACGCACAACTTTTTCTGTTTTTCCCGAGTTCGCAACTTTTACAAGAGATTTCTTTACTCCTTCACACCTCTCAATCCGGTCGTAACTTTTCACCCAACGCCGACCACACGACCAATTCATCAACATGGTAAGCTCCTAACGTCCGAGACTGATGTGCTTTTGCACTCAGCGAATAAATTGAATGGCACTCGCTCGTCGAGTTGCTTAATTTCCGCCTGTCGTCTTTTTTTCGACGCAGGTGAGGAACTGGCTTGAGATCTTCGCGTAATGTGTAGAAATACCATTCGTGATAATCTCTCTAGAGTTCAAGAAAGACTACAGTCAATGGAACACATTTGCTGATGTCTTTCTTCTCAATGATAGCCTCCCAAGTCCGGTAAGAAGGCCGCCCCGGCCCCCTTCGCCTCCAAGGCGGGTTCCAAGAAAACACCTAAGGTGAGTAGAGCATCCCCTGAAATTGTCCCATCTTGTTAAGAATCTCGGGGGATCATGCTGACGTACCGATTAGAACCCCCTCATCGAGAAGCGACCCCGAAACTTCGGCATTGGCCAGGACATCCAGCCCAAACGAAACCTCTCCCGCATGGTGAAGTGGCCCGAGTATGTCCGTCTTCAGCGCCAGAGGAAGATCATCAACCTCCGCCTGAAGGTCCCCCCAGCTATCTCCCAGTTCCAGCACGTTCTGGACCGTAACACCGCCGCCCAGGCCTTCAAGCTCCTCAACAAGTACCGACCCGAGTCTAAGGCCGAGAAGAAGGAGCGATTGGTCAAGGAAGCTACCGCCGTCAAGGAGGGCAAGAAGAAGGAGGATGTCAGCAAGAAGCCCTACGCCGTCAAGTATGGTCTGAACCACGTTGTCGGCCTGATCGAGAACAAGAAGGCTTCCCTTGTCCTGATCCCCAACGACGTTGACCCCATCGAGTTGGTCATCTTCCTACCTGCTCTTTGCCGAAAGATGGGTGTCCCCTACGCCATCATCAAGGGCAAGGCCCGTCTCGGAACTGTTGTCCACAAGAAGGTATGCATTGACCATGAAACTTGTATCAATTATGCTTGACTAACAAAATTCAAGACCGCTGCTGTCCTCGCTATCACTGAGGTCCGATCTGAGGACAAGAACGAGCTCTCCAAGCTCGTGAGCGCCATCAAGGATGGTTATCTAGCCGGCTCTGAGAATGCCCGACGACAGTGGGGTGGTGGTATCATGGGTGCTAAGGCCAACAAGCGCATTGAGAAGAAGAAGAAGGCTCTGGAGTCGGCCATCAAGGTCTAAGCGTTAAGGCTGGTCAAGGATCATGATTTCTATATTTGCACGGTTCCGGCGTTGGAGGAGGTAAAAGGGAATACCAACCACATGGATTTGCATACAGCCTACCTAGACTCCATCTGCAGAGTTTCGCCGATGACAAATGTGACAAATGAATGATCGATGCAATTTCGTAAAGCCTATGTTTGCTATCATCTCGTAATATCACAACCGTTCGAGCCAAGACTTGGCGGTTATCTTATCTTCCAAATAGGTGAAATTCTTGGACCTGGGATTACTATGTAGTTGGTACGTATCATATTGTGGGAGATTACCGCTTAGGGAGAGTCGAGCCGAGCCAAGCCAAGGATGCCAAGGAAATCTCTCTGTAGCGTCGTATTTTCCCACACTCTTGGCTACGACTAGGTATTGATACAGACAGCGTTCCTGAGTGCTGGGTCTGCAGCCTCATATGTTGGAGCTTACGCGGCGCAGGCATGTTTGTTTTTGTTTGTGTAGGTCCCTATTTACCAGTATCAAGCGTATTGGTTGATGCCTATAATGCCAAACCTCCTGTTTATTCTGATGTGGATGCTGCCATTATCGCTATGCGGCGGCTTTGAATTGTCGGTTAAGCAGATGTTCCAGAGATTCATCCGCCAGGGGGTCTTTTTCTAGTTATTATTTCTTTTTCATCATATTGTCGATATAGAAAATAGAGTCACACATATTACCTAGCTAGATTCCGGCTTTTTTGGGCTGTGACACTATACGCTGGGATAGTTATATGTACTGAAACGCTGCCTATTCTAGGTATTCCATGCTGTGACCTGCATTGCGGCATCTGGAAACATTGAATATGCGAACGTAGATTTGCGCTGAGATCAAGGCTAAACCAAGTTCCAGGATGTCTTAAGATGGGAAAAAGAAGTACCGAGACATGAAGTCTGTGTGATACCCTTAAGAGACTCTAGGTATTCTAACCCCCCTTACCGGCATCCTCGGTATCGTCGTTGCTGCTTGCTAGTGCAACTATTCCAGGGACATCTTTCCTGATGGCAAATTTCGGTGAGGGAGATCTTTCTTTTTGTCAATACCCGGTCGATCGAAACAGGTATTTTACCGAGAAATGCCCTACTTATACCCGTCGGTGAAGGGGCATTTGAAGCTCATCGTGTTATGATGCTAGCCCGGTGGGACCTTATATGCTAGCCAGGTAGTTAAATCCTTACCTCTTGAGCTATATGTACAACACACAGAAGAAAAAGCTTCATGGACGGAGTGGATCTTGCGGGTGAATGCCGAGTTAGCTACGAGAGTTATATCCTCGGAGGCTCTGTTGATATGTCGTTGTGGTTGTTGTTGTTTAGGGGGAGAATAGAAAAAAAAATAGGGGCCGGCAAATAGCTCTCCCGGATAGGGGGCGTGTTAAGCTCGGCTTTGAATCTTGGTCTTTGGTAAAACGCTTGCTATTATCTGTAACGTCGATGATGGAAAGATTTACCCCGGCCATTCTGGGGAATTCGAACATTACCAGGTACCTACGTAAGAAGGTTTGATTAGTATATTGCCAACTATTGAAGTTGAAGGTTTTCGCGGATCATGCAAGTTTTAAAATGCGAATTCTTGATAAGAAACAAATATATATTGTGGCGTAGAAACCCGAATATTGGAAATATAAAATTAGTATAAGCATGCCAAGAGAAACCAAGCCGTGGTGTGTAAATCTTAAAAGTACCATAATCAAAGCACGTGGGCGACAAACAGATGTATTTCTAACTTTAAGAGGCTCTTTGATTGGAATGCTGACAAGCGTTTTGGTTTCAGGGTCCGCGGTCTTGGCAGTGGCATCAAAGAATTTAACCAGTTATATTGAGGCGTTCACAGCCACCAGAAGGTTAGATACTCTTATCAATAAGAGGTTTTTGTTGAGGAAGGTTTGTTATCGTGATAGATAATCGAGATAGGTATTAAAACAGAGCGCCTCATTGCCATTTAATTGAGCGTATGCATAAATGGAATTTGGAGCTATAGAGAGATATAACTATCCTAAGTAAGCAACTTACATTGGTCTTATTAAGTCATTAACATGTAATCGCCGAAATAGAGAAATATAAAAAGAGGGTTAGAAACGACACTGTCTCAAAGTCTTCATTTTGTGACACATCTCAATAGAAGACGAAGCTTATCTATCTTCTACATGGAATAACCCGTATTCCCTTTTACCAATGCGCATCCCACCTCCTTGTCTTCTATCTAAATTCCTATTTGGTCACGAGGAGGGGAAGCTTGTCGAGGAGGAAGAGGAGCCATATAGACGGTAACGTCACGTGGCACTAATACATGGAACTAAAAGTACCATAAGGACTTTGAACGTGGGACCCTCCATTATCACCTAGTTAGGTATCATGGATGTACCTAATGTACTAAGGTAGTTTTCCTTATTCACGGTTCCCAAGATGCTATTCAACGGGAGCCGTTCATTAGCTGCTGAGGTAGGAGATAGGAGGTAGGTAACCGGGAGTCACGAATCAACGTGTCCTACTCTAAGCAAACCATCCCGTGCTCTGACTGCACGCTACGTCAGGTAGGTTTAGTTACAAACCCGCTTAGCAACCGAACCAAGCAACCTAAGAGGCAAGCAAGATGTACATAATATTTAGTATAATATTTAGTATAATATTTAGTATAATAGCTAGTATAATAGCTAGTATAGTAGTTCGTAATGTAGCCGTTTGACAGCGCCATCAAAGCCCTCACCGCTTTCTTCCTTCATCCTATGCCGTGAAGCCGTTGCAGCAAAGCCCCCCCTTGTACCCTACCCGGCAGGGGGAGAAGGGGAGAAGGGGGGGCTCCAGCGAAGCACGTTGCAAGCAGATTGGCTATTTGGGTCTTCTCTCGCCTCGGAGGGTACCAAGCGCAACAACAATAACAACATCAGCGCAAAGCATGTAATACGCTTGGCATACAGGTTGTACCTAACGGGAAAAAATCAAGCTTAGCTCCAATATCCGTAATCTAGATCCATGCCGCGCTTGTCCCAAAATCCGTGCGCCGCCTCATCAACGCTTTCGCTTTGCGACCCCCGTTTCATGCTTATGCTCATCCAACGGGCGCCCGTGGTTAGATCTACATGGGGGGCGCTTGAGGGCTTGGTAACACCGCGAAAGCGCGAAGCTTTCGAACCTTGGTAGGGAAGGTCTGGGCGAGCGGTCATCAGGAAGATTTGGCAAGATTTAGGGTGTCATTTATGCTTGGGATTGTTAGATATCTATCTAACCATCTAATATCTATCTAAGATTAGATACTTAGTTGAGATTGCTGTTTTTACCCCGGACTCCGGACTTAGCGATGCTACCTGTTGATCTCTCTCCTCTCGATAGTTCCAGCGTGATACACTATTAAAGCCTCACGGATCATCGCTTGCTGACGCTAGGTTTGACAAGCCCTTGTTAGTATCCTGAGACTTTTTCTTTCCTCGATTCCGCTCGGCTTTTTTATATGCCCCTACGTGTCCCCCGACTTTGTTTACTCTACTACTCCTTTTCATATATATAATTTCCTATCGAACCCACTTGATGAGGGATTATCCGTCCGAAAACCGAGTTGCACCATCGTCGTTATCCACACTCTTAACCAGTGATACCAGCCCGTCGCATGATTCACACCTCCGTACGATCACGGCCGCCTCCGAGTGAATACCGATCCGGTCGAGCGCGATTTGAGCGAGACCAAACAAAAGTCAGAACCTCGGTCTAGTCATCAAGCATACAGGACAGGATCCTCCTGAAAGGTGTGAACCAAGTGGGCGAGCGCCATATCTGATTGGGCTTGGGACTTCCTAATTCGCTCATATCCTGCATCCCTACATCCCGCCTCCAGTTGGTTCCGGCTGGGATCTTGGGTGCCGCCCTGTGGTCATCATACCTCCTGGTCTGCCTACCTACCATTTTGCATATCTCCGGACATCACATATATAAAAAGGCCGCATCCAACTTTGCAGCTTCGAGATGCCTGCTCCTCCGCGTACGTGTTGCTATTCCCTCTTCTACTCGTTGCTTATCTCCCCCGCCAAGAAAAGGGGTCGGTAAATCCTAGATCTGGATCCACAGGGGTGGACGCCCGGCATCTCATACACCAAAAATACGCTTAAATTTATTTTTGAGATCCCCGAGATTGGCGAGGGTAACTTTGGGGGGAACGCTTTCGCTTACCATGGCCGCAGAAGATGCTTTCGCCTACGCGCTGAGCTCCAACCAAGCCTGGGCCGGCTACAAAGGTCACCAGAACCCCGACTTCTTTCCCAAATTGGCATCGGGACAATCGCCATCAATCCGTAAGTCTTGAACATTTTTCTTCTTGGCATAATATAATACGCCTTTGTTGAGATGCGAGATGAGCAAAGACCCACTCAACAGAACCAGAACACTAGTACTGTCTTGGGTCATTCCTGAATTCAAGAGCCTGCTGCGCCGCGGCTTATGCAGTGCGGAGATCTCGCATCGGAGATGATAATATTTTTTTTAACCTATTGGAAAAGAGTTAGGAGGCTAACGCGGTTAAACGTGATGCAACAGTTTGGTTAGGTTGCTCTGACTCGCGCTGCCCCGAGACCACGATTCTAGGCTTGCAACCAGGCGATGTCTTCGTGCACCGTAACATCGCCAATATTATTTCGCCTACCGATATCAACACGTCAGCTGTCATCGAATATGCAGTTGCGCATCTCAAGGTGAAGCACGTAGTGCTGTGCGGGCACTCGTCCTGCGGCGGGGCCGCAGCTGCGCTTAGCGACAACCGTGTCGGCGGTGTGTTGGACACGTGGTTGGTGCCTCTTAAGACTGTGCGAAATGCACACAAGGAAGAGCTGGAGAGCATCACCGACGACAAGAAGCGCGCAGTGCGCATCGCAGAGCTCAATGTCGAGGCCGGCATCAACGTGCTCATGGCCAATGCATCAATCCAAGACGCCATCGCTGAAAGGGGATTGCAGGTTCACGGCACCTTTTTCGACATCGGGACGGGCCGCATCCGCGACCTAGGCCTCGGCACGGGCAAAGGAGGCCACGGCGTATCAGGCATTAATGGCGACTCGGACATTGTCAGGGGCAAACATGCTATGTTAGTTTTCAGGAACGACGGCGCGGGCAGCATGCAAGCCCTCTAAATAAACCGAACAAGGCGGGAAGTAAAGTGGTTAGGTTCAAGTTAGGGGCGTTTTATAAACTGGAGCATGAGTCTTGTCTTGGCATCAAATTGGTTATTTACGACTTGGAGGGGAAGGAAGAGAATAAGAAAGAGGGAAATGTCATCTAACGGAGAGAGTGAATTCGGAAATATTGGGTAGCCGGCAAGTTTTGGTCTTTAAAGATACCTGACAGAAAGGTCATTTTAGGATGATGGCGTTTTGAGAAGCGGAGATATATCCAAAGTTTCGAAAGGGTCGAAAAGTTCTGGCGACGATTTTGTCGTACATAGTCATGGTTATTGGAAACGTTGCGAAATTTGTGAAAGAAGCGTTGCTATTGAGCCGCTTTCTTTGATGGGGATTGGTGTTTACCTTATTGGTCAATGAGAATTTATACGCCTTGCATCTTATATATCGTATGATTATCATGTGTTTTAGTTCCGAGTTTGGATGGTTGCTTTTATTTTCAGATTAGATTTGGATGGTGGGTTAGTTAATTAATCTTCACCATTCCTCTGGGTTTTTTCTTGGTTTGAATTTCAACTCGATTCTGCTCCCAATGCACCTGCAATTTACGTAAAGTTAACATTAGGTACCTCCTACCAGGTAAAATATAGATAACTGATTGATCACCAAGCTCAGGCAGGTACTTAACCCCTCTAGATTTTCTCTATAGTCAGGTACGTCACTGAAGGGTTTGCTGGTGATACAATAGCGGGGTAGCTACCTAGCTAGCTATAGGTAAGCCCTACATGAGATGGGTGCAACACATAGCAGCCATAGAAGCTACGCACATGCCTATATTAGTCCCTGGGTACCTGCCGTAGGTGTATAAGTAGGCAAGTACGGTGCGGTATCGCTGGACTTGGTAGGGCTTGGTATTTTGTCAGAACCAATGGGCAATCATCTATTCATTACACCATTCAAAATTCATATCCTTTCTCGGATATAATACATAGCACAAAAGGAATGGGTCAAAGCCAAGATCTATGGCGTTTTTTTTTCCTTTTTAGAGAACCTTATCATTTACGTGTATATTATACGTGTGTATTATGGAAGATCAACTGTGTTGGTGTGGATGTTGCGCTCAGCCAAGCCTTCAACTCGGTTTGCCGAGAGTCGGATCTTTCCTCTCACCCACATGGCCTTGAGCAAACCATCCTTTAATAAGATTCTTTAGAATTATCTTTGTATAACCCGAAGCCAAGAACACTGAGAGGATCAATTGCTTAACAATTAGCTTTTAATGCGATAGGAACGAGTTTACCTACGGCGCTAATTCCCGAGGTCGAAAACCAGGCATGTCTTTAACAGTTCTTTCAGACGATCAAATTTGCGGCTTGCTGGAAAGTCTCAGCCAAGAAGAAGCCCAAGGATTTATTGACATCCTAAAAAATGCCCTTCATGAGTATTCAACCGGGACACAGTCCATAAAGGATGGCGTCGTTCATCAACCCGAGCGCACATCGGTACACTCCAATACTACCGGCGCAACTACGCTCTTTATGCCTTCGATCAGTTCGCTTGGCCATGCTGTAAAAGGTCGGTTTGTAGCCAAGCATTGGCGATCTTGAATCTGTCTTGGCTAACCAGTCCACAGTGGTGACTCTGTCGGCACCATCAGCAGACAAGTTGGTAGATACAGCGTTGCCGGCTATCCGACCTACCGGGTCGGTGACCCTCTATTCTCCCCAAGGACCTCCTATAGGCTTCCTCCATGCGAAAACCCTTACCGCGTTCCGTACCGCTCTTGCCTCCACATGTCTCATTGTAAAGCGCGCAACGGTCCGAACCCTCGTTGTGTTTGGATCGGGGTTACAAGCTTATTGGCATATGCGCCTAGCCTTGATGCTGCGGGGCGATAGCATTCGCCATGTACACATTATAAATAAATCGTTCAGCGACAGCGCAAGAGATACGTTCAAGAAGATACATGCTATACCCCTGGAAGTCAAACAGCGTGAGGGTTGGGATCAGGCGCAGTTCGGCCTCCTAACTCCGAGCTACAAGGAATATGATCGACTACTGAAGGAGCATCTAAGAGCGGCAGACGTTATCTACTGCTGCACGCCTAGCACCGTAGATTTATTCGAAGCAAGCATACTGACAAGTCACGAAGGTCGTAGGAAAGGTAGGTTGATTATTGCGATAGGGAGCTATACAAAGCATATGCGTGAGTTGCCCCGAGAGCTGTTACTCCAGGCTACCAAAAACCATGCCCCCGGACATCATTATCATAAACACGCACCTGAAGGTGGGGTTATTATTGTGGACACACTGGACGGAGCACTTAAAGAGGCGGGTGAGATTATCGAAGCAGGCTTACAGCCTACGCAGCTCGTCGAGTAAGTCCCGTAGTGTATTATCTAATAATTCATGGACGAAATAGCTGACCCTAACTATCTAGACTCGGCGAGCTGGTCATGATTCATAGACTGGCAAAGGAAGAGGAGGAAGCGCTCGTGTCTCAGAGCTCTACTGAAACCTCTTCTATCAATGAGTCTGTCGAGAAGCTGGATCTCGCATCGCCTGGTTCAACTGTGTCTACTGCTGTCGGGTCTGAATCTGGTAACTCGGCACCGGACAACGAAGGTAAGCGTCCCTCGTCGCGCAGCTCAAACCGGAAGGGCAGTAGCCTCTCCTTGCCTTTCCACCATCGACGGAGTTCGAGCCAGGGCCCCGCAGATGAGCAGCGGTATAAGCAGCATAAGTCAAGCCACGATCATCAACTGGCACGTTGGCTCTCAGCCGGCAATGTTATCTATAAGAGCGTAGGCCTGGGGCTCATGGACCTAGTAGTTGGATTTGAGGTCGTACGGCTAGCAAAAGAAAGGGGGCTGGGCAGCCATATCGAGGGATTCTCGTAGGGCGGGAATTCTAGCCCGTTTGCGCGCCCATTTTCGGAGATCTGTAAGCCATCTATGCCCTGCATGGACCTGTCTCGGCATATAAGAGAGACATGGAAATAGTGCTGCTAAAAATGCGCCACATGGCTGGATCTTCAAATGTATTTTAGACATAGATGGCAACGAAGCTTGTAATTGCATATTCATATAGATATACTAAACGCCTTATATATACATTGTACATGATGCTCTTGTGCTCCTCCGACCACTCTTCCTGTCATGTACTTCATACATGGTTTCGTACATGCGATGGCCCTTCCAAGGCCTGAGAGGATGATGTTTCTACAAGGCGTACCGTCGCATGCCACGGCATTAAATATGGATTTAACCCAATTCAAAACATTTAACAGCCTACTCGGCAACCCAGACAGCAGCCATACCCATACCCGTACCAACGCACATGCTCGTGACGCCAATCTTCTGGCCGCGGCGCCTTAACTCGTACAACAGGGTGCTCACCTGGCGCGCACCCGTGCATCCAAGGGGATGGCCGAAAGCGATAGCGCCGCCCTTGGGGTTGATCTTCTCCTTGGGGATCTTGAGCTCGTTAGCGCACCAGAGGCACTGGCTAGCGAAAGCCTCGTTGATCTCGAAGATATCGACGTCGTCGTTGGTGAGGCCGCCGGCGAGCGAAAGGGCCTTGGGAATAGCCTTCCAGGGTCCGATGCCCATGAGCAGGGGTTTGACGCCGACGACGCTCGCGGCGACGAACTTGCCGAGGACGGTCTGGCCGAGGCGCTCGGCGGTCGACCGGCGCATGAGCAATACGGCGGCGGCGCCGTCGCTGATCTGCGACGCGTTGCCCGCGTGGATGGAGCCGTTCTCCGCGAACGCGGGGCGGATCTTGCCGAGGGACTCGGCGGTGATGCCGGGGCGGATGCCGTCGTCCTTGTTGACGGTTACGGTCTTGGTCTCGCCGCTCTTAGGGTCGGTGAATTTGACGGTGAGGGGGTGGATCTCCTCGTCGAACAGACCCGCTTGTTGCGCCTTGAGGGCCTTCTGGTAGGAGGCGGCGGCGAAGGCGTCCTGGTCGGCGCGCGAGATCTTGAGGTCTCGGGCCATGTCTTCGGATAGGACGCCCATGGGAACCTTGCAGTTGGCGGCCTCGGGGTGCGACTCGAGGAGCTCGGAGAACTCGGTTACGGCTTGGGGACTTTGGAGGGGACATTTGTTAGCCAAAGGGGTCCAATGGTACCTCGGAGAGTGGTATTGGAGAAGCGAAGAAGCAACTTACCCGTATTGCAAGCTCATGCTCTCGACGCCGGCACCGATACCGATTTCAATCATGCCGGTGCGGATCTGGTTGGCGACGTCGACGCACGCCTGTAAGCCCGAAGAGCACTGGCGGTTAAGGGTTCGGACGGCGGCAGTCTCGGGCAGGCCGGCGACAAGAGCAGCGGCACGCATCTCGGTAGCGCCACCGCCAGGCGCAAGCACCTCGCCCACGCACACATCCTCTACCAGCGACGGGTCGATCTTAGACCGCTCTAGAAGTCCTTTCAGAGCTCCCGCCATCAGATCAGCTGCTTGTGTGTCCTTGAAACCACCCTTGCCACCTTTCGTAAACGCCGTTCGGAGACATGCTGTGACTACGATCTGTTTCCCGGTATTGTTAGTTTGATGATGAAAAAAAAAAAAAAACAGAAGTGGTTGTGGTCGTTGGGAAGGTATAGGATGGTAGGGAAAGGCTTACGTCGTCTGGGTTCTTCTCGAGAAGCTTCTCCCGCGCCGACTTGGAGCCAGAGATCTGGCCGGAGATTTGCGATAATCTTTCGAGGGCTGCGATTGTCATGTTCTGTTAGCTATATGTTGCGTCTAGTTCACCTAGGACTCGGCGAAGTACTAACCACCCATCGTTACTGTGTTTGTTGTTTGGTTATGGCGTTTTTTTGGTGATGTTTGTATGATGTATATAAATGTCTGGGCTAGATAGTACCTAGGTTAAGATTGGGTATTTTTATAAAAATGAATATACAAGTTGAAGAGGAGAAAATGTAAGAAGGAACGAATCCGGAGTTTATGATTTATGATTACAGCGGGAAGGTTAATTTGAACCTCGGATGCGTGGCTAAGTTCGCGCGCTTGTAGAGTTCCGGTACGCAGTCTGAAATTCTACGCTAATACGCTAAACCCTTTCACGCTGATGTCAGAAGACCCCACAACCCGAGGCATTGTGCTGTATGGGGAACTTTACCTATTATTAATGTTTCTTCTTCACATGCTTAAGCCCTTAGCTACCGGCTAACCTACCTAGCTGTTTCCCCCCAGACTTTTACCCCCCAAAAAGCCAGTGGCACATGCTTTGCAACGCTGTACAATGCAATTAATGCATTGCAAGCTTTCCCCAGTTCCCCATCTAAACCGGGAGTAACCTCTCCAAAGTGGCCCTTAAAATCTGGCATTGAAATAGAGTTAGATAAGTATGTAGGGTCCCCACGCGATGCGCCGATTTATATTAGTCGCGTGGGTAGCTTGAATCTAGTAGCTGGATTTATATAATATCTAGTAGGTAGGCATTCTCTTTTATTCATTCACAGTTCATTATCAATGTTAATTAATGTAAGACATATTCGGTCATAGCCCTAGGCCTTGGCCAAGTTTTTAGTAAATAGCTGTAAGTGTATTTACTACCTCTTGTTTGACTTCGGAGTTAACTAGGACTAATAAAATGTTACAGTCACCTCGACATAAATCTATGCATAGGTCATCCCTCATTATACTAAGTGTCCTATATCAGCGCATATCAAGTCCTTCGTCACGAGAGTTCGAATTGTGTCCATACAATTTGAAATGTTTCGAAGGAGATTCTCGCACCTTGATTGCCAAAATGCGCGTCGGTGGCTTGAGTCTAGATCTCATGGACCTCGTCCCAATTAGTACCTACTCCCCTTCCCAAGTTTCCTACTTTGCTATGTAACATAACACATACCTATGAGACGATGATTAACTTGAAGAAAAGAATAGTGCAATGGTTGATAGAAATCGAATTATCACTATATAGAGAGGCCTGAAGATGAGCTTGGAAGCTGCTCTCAATATTCCACTAGAATCTGCTGTCTTCTATCTGCTAGACAGGTCTACCTAAGTACATCTAAGCAGACGTCAGCGAATGATATCCCTCTCCCAGTGGGAACCAGAATTTCTACCCAATATGAACCCTGGATGGCTCACGTCGACGCTACTGCAGGTACGTAACACAGAGAACTGCGTATTGATTTTGCTGTTCTCGAGTTATACGCATGCGCATAACATGTTGAAGAACTATTATAAAAGATCAAGGGACTAGAGAAATGCAGAAATCTCTTACTCGTATTTTGCTCACTTACTCTTTTTTCTTCCCCAATATTTTCAGGTTAACAACGCTAGTTAAGCTGTGTATATTGAATCTTCTTTCGCTGAACTCTTTGCTATCTTTTGCATTTTGGAATCACGTTGCGGCCTCTGGATTATCCATGTCTATTGGAAGGTTCTTGGCACCTATAGTAGATTATGGCCATTTCCCAGACCACGCTTGATATGTCGAACAAACTTGAACACCATTTTACTCATGGCTGTCTCGGGGATTACATTGAGACGGAGCTAATTCCAGAGCGACTTACCCAAATCCGTGGCAAAGTTCCCGGCCCAAGATCTAGCGATGTTGTACGGGACGTTAATAGGGTGGACGCCTCTTTGAAACCTTCCCACGGTGTTCCATCGGTTGCCTCCGGTCCTAGAGGTCCTCTCTTTCGTCAGCTAAACTCCTACTCCGCCAATCGTACATGCCCTCAGCGCACATCTGGTTCAAGTCAAGGTGGTACCCATCGTGCTCAACCGGCTAGTCGTCGAGCAAAGAATCGGCCTTTTTCAAATGCGAAACAGCCGAATAAAAGAAGAAGAAAGGCCAATTCGGACGATAGCGACGATAATGATGATAAGAGCACGCCTAGCCGCGGGAAGAAACCCGCTGATTCGAAAAGCGACAGTCGGAAATTTGCCTGCCCGATTCTAACGGCGTTTCCCGGTTCAGGCCTTCAATGTCACGATCGGGGTGGATTTGACGACACGTCGCGGGTGAAGTATGTCAAGCTTCAGCCCTGTATCTCAATTGTTGTTCTTATAGTTGAACAGGGAACATATATACCGAGTTCATGATAAATACCAATGCCGACGCTGTGGGATGATCTACGAAGAGGACGACCAATACGAAGATCATGTTCGGACAAATGCCTGCACGCCTCCTCCGCGCGGCGTCTACATCCTCGTAGTCAACAGAAAGCAAGTAAAGGAACTACGAAGCCGGGAAGGCTTGCAGGGCATGTCGGAAGAGGACAGGTGGGATAAAATCTATCGGACTATCTTCAGGGTTGATTGTCTGCATTCTCCATGTAAGTTACTGTCGATGTTCTGTCGTTCAAACTAATCGACGTCCATAGACGTCGAAGAACACACAGAACATCGAGTACAAGAGGCACCGCAACAACTCCAAGAGATACCTCAGCAGCAGCAAGAAGTACCACAGCAGCCACAAGGAACGTCACTCCAGATGCCCCTAGAGTTAGCACAACAGCTGCAAAGTGCACTGCAAGAGTTTCAGGAGATGCGACAAGGACAACGACAAATAGTTGATCAATTGGCACGCCATGAAGCATATTTTCAGACCCAAAGAGCGTTACAGCCGCCCCCAAACATCCGACAGGAGCCGCAGCAATTCGATGGCACTTCTTATGCAGGTTCTCAATTTTACATGCCAGGAAATACCGGTGCGGGATATTACTATGACGATAATGATACCATCGACCCAGCTATTCTACAACTGATGCAATCGAATGCCAATCCCCAAGGTCCTGGCGTCTAGGCGCCTGCCTAAATATTCATCGGCCTCAGATTACGTCTCAAATCTTACTCCGCCAACGTTCATATGTTATTCATGATAATTTCCCTCATCCTGGTGCTGGCGTTCTTTCGATCTTAGGGGGGACCTACGTGTTCCATCATGGCATCTATCACCTGTGAGAGATGTCAATCCTCCTGATTTTTTTATTCTTTTTTTTTTTTTTTTTTTTTTTTTTTTTTTCGATTCGACTTGGTGTTACCGGATTATCGTTGGTTTCCTATTGTCAAAATTAATCATGATGAACGAGATTATATGAATGAATTCTATATTTATATTTCTTTTGTATTCCACCGCTTTCCTTGGGATCATTCTATCTGCCTACCTTTCTGGGGGCAAACCCAACAACATATATACGAATGAAAAGTTATTTTCCTTTCTACATCAACCTTATGATGGGTATAATCGGGGAAGCGAAGCATGGGCAATTGGATTTTCGACTCATTTGTTTATTCTGACACTCGAATTTCCTTAGAGATATATATCACATTTTGGAAGAAGGGGAAATCGTAAGGAATTGGTGATAATTTATATCGGGGTTGTAGCCTCTCTCTATGATAAACCCCAACTGTTAGTTCTTGGGTCTCAGAGCATACCAACCGTGGCAATCATCCAGCTGGGCGCAACTATCATAATGAGCATCATTCATGTATGGCTTAGAACTAAGCAGCTAGAGAAAGAAGGAACCACACGGCGGAAAAACCCAAATTTCTTTAAGGGTCAAGTCCTGGGTTGGTTAGCATTATAGGCTAGTCATTCTAATATGGGTTTGAAATGCGAACCCAACTTGAATCAAAACCTAATTGCATCACATGACAAAGACCAGAGAGGACTAATGCCTAGGGTACCTGCTTTGAAGGCATATTGATGCGTTCTACTAGACACTGATATGTACACGATGGTGCGGTATTATAGAAAAAGAAGCAATACCCGCTTAAAAGGAATCAAAATCCTACACATTGTCATACACAAAACCTCTTCACACTCTCCTACCACTTGCCTAATCTCCATTCACCCCCTGATCTGTGGCGAAGTGCGCTTGAACCTTATACGACATATCTGAATACGGTCCCTCCAGATCGCCTTCAGCGTCTCATCGCTCTCGTTCCTAAGACCTATAGCCTCTTCCTCTGATAGCCAGACATTCGCCAAGGCGTCGTGGTCTTCCTGTCGAGTCGTGATTTGCAACTCGCAATCCGGGTTGAGGTACATGTAGCCGCGGCTGTCAATCTTGCGTATCTCAGACATGTTTCTGCAATAATCGTGAGCGTTCTCATAGTGGTCCGAATCCCAGTAGCGGAATTCATCCTTGGTGATACCTGTCAATACTTCTAGGGGAGATACTCCGTTGTCGACTGTTTCCATGAACAGGTGTGCGTGGTCGATTATGTCGTCTAGCACTTCCTTGTGGAGGATGACGGAGTACGCAGCGGGTACAAAGGGTTCCCTGAAGTCGATTGCGGCCGTACGGGTGGTGTCAACGACTCTCCAGATCCGCTCCGTCACATATTCGTCCCAGGGCAGAATAAGCTCCTTCCATCCGTAACGCGCCGGTGAGAGATCAACCGCGAACTTCTCTCCACCCGGTAGTGTCGCTTGAAAAACATAGTGAGGTTGCATCATGTTGGACTTCCTTATGTTATGATCGTATTGGCGACAGATTGTTTGGTTGGCGTTCTTGACAAGAACCGTGAATATCTTGAAGTCTAGACAAAGCTCTGCGAGATGCTTGTTAGTATGATAAGCCGACAATCAGCTTCAAAGAGACTGGTTTTGCTTACCGTCGAAGACGAACTCTTTCAGATGGCCGACCAGGTATATCATCTCCCGAGCAAACTCGTCTTCCTGGACCATCGATGCTTTATCCCTCTGAGAAAAATCACTACAGCGGAATGGACGCATCATGTATTGTCCCTGCATGGCCGCCCGATACGGAATGCCTTCTTTTAGCATAGTCACGTCGCCTTCTTCCCAGCATGAGTCGAGCATGAAGGTACTTGCTCTGCCTATCATAACGTACATGAAGGTACGCATGAATAATACAGCTTTACATAGTTGCAAG
Source organism: Daldinia eschscholtzii (assembly GCA_037126485.1). Taxonomy (NCBI): domain Eukaryota; kingdom Fungi; phylum Ascomycota; class Sordariomycetes; order Xylariales; family Hypoxylaceae; genus Daldinia; species Daldinia eschscholtzii. Next base: position 2,681,031 of record JBANMG010000002.1, read on the forward strand.
CGACGAAGGCACATTTGCCCGTGGAATGGTAAGTCGGCTGCTTGACAATCAGGGTCACAGTAGACTGTCCTCATGATACTCCGGGAACTCATTTTGAACATGCAGCCCCGACAAACGAGAGATGCATCTGGAGCACCACAGTGGGCGCAGTACTCTGTCGGCGACTCGGGAGGATTGCTGACATCAGGAGCCTGAGTTGTTTGGTCGGTGTCCAAAGAATTATCGTTGTTATCCTTGCTGTCCGGACCGGTATGGTCCCCACTTTTGCCGTTGTTGCCATCGGCGTTCTTGTCCCGGAGGTCCTTTCCATCGGCGATCTTTCCGGTATTCGTATTGTTATCACCCTGTCCGGTTTTGTCTCCACTTTGGTCGGCTGTCCTATGGGATAACGCTAGCTTCTCTACTTTCCTCCCTTGGTAGACCCAGTTGCATATCCAAAAGAAGTAATGCTCGTAAGGCCTTAGTGGATCTCTTTTGTGACGTACTGCTATGTGGGCCAGACGTTCAACAAAGGCATGATGTAGGCTGTGGTTACATTCCAGCACCTGCCTCGCGGCGTTTTTGATCTCTTGGAAATAACGGTGATCCGGGGGAGAAGAAGAAGAAGCTGCCCTGTCTAGAAAACTCTGTAGAACCCGTCTGTACTTGGCGTCTAGCTCGTCGATTTCGCAAAGGGAAAGCTTATCATTGCTTAGTGGGTTTCCTAGGTCCCTAAACAACTCCTCAACCAAGTCCAAAGAGGTCGTTTTGGTTACGTAAAGTTTCTGGAATTCTCTGTAAAGAGCGTCCATTGTGGCTGTTGCTTTGAGGCCAAAATCTTTAGATATTACCTATGAGAGGCTTGGCGAGATGAAAGGGGATTGGAGTAGAACATAAACGATTTGTTGGGTAGTAGACTGCTATGTTTGAATGCGTGACCTTTTATCGCCGGTTAGTGGTGATGATGAGAGGTACCGGCGTGTGGTTTTGATTGCTTCAACTTGCCTGTGAAATGCCTTAGGTGGAACCTTGCATGTTAATAGGACTTTGGATAGCTCGCTAGATAATGATGATGATGAATGGAATAAAAGTGTACGGCGCCAGTTAAAAGTTGAGGATGGTATAAACAATATAATCTCAACTAAGTAAACGGAAAGATAGCAGCCGGATTGTTATTATTTGGAGAAAAAAAAACCGGAAAGTGTCCGGTAACTGAGTTGTTGCTTGGGATGTCCGCGTCGTTACTGCATCAACTGTTTTTTTTTTTTTTTAGCAAACGTAGGTGCCTGGTTGATCGAAGTCGCCGTCAAGACGTGTTATAATCTTATCTCTAAGAGCCTAAGGTATCCTGCCTGAACCTTGGGTACTAAGGTAGCCAAATCATTAATTCAATACGGGAAGTCCCTAATCTAGCTAAACTTTATCTACTAGGTATGCTTTATTCCTAGATTAGGTACTTACTTCTATATGCAAAGGTGACTTGCATAACAAACACTACCTTAGGCGACTTTAAATACACTCACTACCTACTAGTACTTCCTGACACCAGATACCCGATAGCTTTGAGTCCAGGTAGATGTTTCAATATGTACTTTCTTAAAGATGCTCGTCTTGAAGGGAGTCACGGTACGATCACGTGGACCCCTAGCAGGTCACCACAGGGACCAGAGCGCCCTGTTATGTCTTTAAGGTAGCCAGATAAGGGATCCTTCGCGGTTTCCCTCTTTCTTCGTGAAACAACGTTTGTTTATATCAAAACATTCAATGACAAATAGTGAATTTGATCATTAAGTTTGGAAACCTGGGAAAATTTAGCCATTGGATTCTGATTATTTATATGCCATTTATAAATAGCTCTCCATGCTTTGGCTGGGTTGTGTCTTTATATTTTGCTCCCCCTCTTACGCCTAGTGCACAGAGTCCAAGTCATACCAATTAATCTCTACATTGCCATTCAGATAGCTATCTTAGCTTCAAAGCTTCATAAATGGGCAATATGGACGGGGATAAATATATGGTATACTTACTGTAGATAGGAGTAATGATAGTGTTATATAAGAGCTTCAGCCCCCCTTTTCTCTTTACTTATGGTACGGACCATCCCAAATGGCTAGCGTTAACTAATCCATCCATACATATGACTTCCATGATGGGACCTCCACGACAAATTAAGAATAAGAAGTAAATAGGGGGTAATGGGAATGCCGCAATCTATTAAGATCTTTTGGTATGACAGGTACGGTTGTGACGATCCAAATGCAGTCATCATTCTGTACTGTAACCAGGCTGAAGCTTCCCCGCAGTCAGTATCCTTCCTTTTAGTCTGTAGGTCGCTGTAGACGGATCCTATAATGCCAGACAAGGGGTAGTGCGTGAGACCGGCATTGAAGCGATTGGTGATTGAGTATGTGGCGGATGCCATTATACTCCAATCAATTATAGAATTGGGCCTTATTTAGGCGTGTATTGACGCTGCGTAACAAGGCAAGTGTGCATCCGTACTACACAAGGTAAAACATGATGCTGTGATCATATATATTCTAATATACCTCTATGTATCCCTCTTATATGTGTGCGACTTTGATTGTATAAAAGGCGCTATGCTGTTGTAAAGATAATCGTACACACCCCACCGATGATTCCCCCTTCCTACACAACTCACTAAATATAGTCAAGCTGAACCAAGTTTTCTGTATTTAAGACCATGTCATTTCTAGACGGTATTCTCGACTCGTTCGGACTCGGAGCTATTCTGGTCACCTTAGCTGTCAGTTATTACGTGCTGTCAACTGCCTACTTATGGTATCGCCTTCGTCATGTTCCCGGCCCGTTTTTTGCGTCTTTATCATACATATGGCTTGCACGCCAAGCACTAAACGGTACTCAACTCGAGGCTTTTGGGTCTGCCAGCAGGAAATATGGCTCTCTCGTTCGGGTTGGCCCCAACGAACTCCTGACGGATGACCCGGAGGTCGTGAAGCGTATGTCTAGTGCAAAGAGCAAGTACTGGAGGTCGGATTGGTATTCTGGTAGCCGCTTCAACCCATACTACCCCACTATGTTCATCACGTTGGACCCAGCCGCCCATGATAAGATCAAAACTCGAATGTCGCCAGGGTATACTGGGCGTGATAATCCGGGCGCCGAAGCGGACGTCGACGCCCAAGTAAAAAGTTTCGTTAATTTGATTCGGAAGAAGTATATAAGCCACTCCAACGCAGGTGAATTTCGCCCCCTGGATTTGGCCCGGACGGTATCCTTTTTCACTATAGACGTTGTTTCGAAGATTGCACTTGGGAATGCATTTGGCTCTCTTGAAAGCGACTCGGACCGTCATGAGTTCTATGGCGCAGTGGGCAAGTCGATGCCTCAAATAGCTTTGACGGCCGACGTACCGTTGGCACGAGACATGGTATACTCTACCCTTGGCTTGAAGCTTTTTGGCCCGAAGGAAACGGACTCCAAAGGGTTAGGGAAGGTTATGGGGTGAGTAACCTATACTGAAAACTTTGCTCCCTTATTCTAAGCGGTGAACTATAGTTTAGTGAACGAGGCTGTACGAAAGTTATTTACGCCGGGGGCTGATAGAGAGGAGAAGACCTTATTGGTGAGCAGTCAAGTCATAATACATCGCACATTCTTCCTCGGGTGGCGGTATAGTATCACTGATGGCATGCAATCATAATAGGGGTCGTTCGTTCGTAATGGTCTCCCACAGTCACAATGCGAAGTAGAAACGCTTTTCATGTTTGCAGCTGGCTCCGATACCACCGCCGCTGCAATCAGGGGCACTTTACTCTACTTGCTATCAGCACCACAAGTGTATCGAAAGTTGAAGGACGAAATTTCATCGGCTGTGCAAGCTGGAAAGGTCTCTAATCCGATCACATATGTGGAGGCTAGAGAATTGCCATATCTTCAGGTAAGCAGAGATCTCCACCCCTGGATTTTACGATTAAAAGTGGTTCGGATTCTAGAATAAGATATAATATTAAGCATAGAGGCTAATAAGACAAATCTAGGCAGTCATATACGAGGGCCTCCGAATCCGTCCTGTCACAACCAGTATGCTAGCGAAAGAAGTACCTCGCGGCGGCGACACCATTGATGGTAAATTCATCCCTGGAGGAACATCGATAGGCACGAACTTCTTGATGCTTCTGCGCTCAAAGGCCGTGTTTGGCGAAGATGCCGACTTTTTCCGCCCCGAACGGTACCTAGAAGTTGACGAGCGCACTCGTGCTGAGATGCAGCGGCATGTTGAGCTGACATTCGGCTATGGGAGGTGGATGTGCGCAGGGAAGAATATTGCGCTGATGGAGTTGAATAAAATTTACTTCGAGGTATATTATCTTTTTACTTGCTACGTTGGTATCGTGACGATGGTCATTGCTTACCCCTTTCATAGCTACTCCGATATTTTGACTTCCAACTTTTGGACCCCAGGGCCCCTATGACCACCCTTTCTCATGGGCTATTTATTGACAAGGGGCTACTCGTGAGAGTTACGGAGTCTACCTAATGAATGTAACTAGGTAGGGATATAAAATTCTCTCCGTACTATGTATTAATGATTTAATATACCGGTGATGCTTGGTATGCACAACCGAATATCATGACATTATCGCTAGCCGAGGGTACCGCTACCTAGGTACCTAATATAACATGGTTGTTGAATACAGGTTACTGATAGGTATGAGGGCTTTGACTAAAATGGTGCGTAATTGGCTTCATGCAGCATCAGTTGGAATTTCTTCCACGCTATCTTTCCACGCTTGGCGCGATCGGCTGGCACATCCTCCCCCATGTCATCAGTTGTAGTGGAGGTTTCCAAAGTCACACAGCCTATGTAGCCAAGGCCGACGATAATGGATTGCGCTAACTCCTCCATAGCGTTACTAGTATATGAAGGCGTAGTCTCGAATAGAAAGATCTTGCCGTTTCGCGACCAACTCTCGAAGGCAGTTTCGCGAGGGTGGTACCAAGGATGATCCGCGCTTAACGGAAGTACTGGGGGAACGGCACTGGAAACCTGCATGCGGAATACTTTGCTCCTTTGTACTGTTGAGGTCAAACGTTCGATGCAGTTTACCTGGTCAAGTTCTGTCTCATAAGTCCAGGAACTAGCTATATGGAATACATTCAGACAGAGACCGAAGTTGAATCTGTCGACCGACTCCACGAGTTCCCATGCTTTCCACCATTTGTTGACAATAGTGCTGTAGCATGTAAACGAATAGGCGACAAAGAGAGGTGGCTTATATCTGAATGCAAAATCGGCAAGAAATGCCAAGTCGTTCCGAATAAATTCTGTCGATAGCTTGCTCGCTGGACGATGATTGGCTGTAACTATAATAATATTGGTGCCAAGCTCCTTTGCAATGGCGAAACGAGTTATGAGCTGCGCACTTATTCTGCCGAACAGGAATCGGTTTTGTAAACCTTCGAAGTATGGTATTGGCCCAAAAGCTATAACAGAGAGACCTAGTTCAGAGCACAGTATCGCAATGTGATGTGCCGCAAGTAATAAATCTTGATGGGAGGGGTAATCAATCTATGAAAACGTCTTTGCCTCTTCTAACACCTCTTCGAAGGATATCTCGACTCCCTTGAATTGGTTTAAAGAGGCCATTTTGAGTTTTTCTTCTATACTGTGGATGGTTGGAGCTCCGAGAGAGCTACACGCAATTGTCGGAGTAAGAAATATCTCGGATGGAACGGATTCCATTGTTGCAAAAGCTACCTACCTATCTACCTAGGTAGATAGCCAGTGAACCTAGATGAAAAGGAGAAATGACATGTATGGTAATGGGCATGTAGAAGTCTCTGTCTGAGAAGAAATGTATGGTACAGTTAGAAAGCTACCTAGATGCTCCATGATTTGGAATGCACCCTACCTAGTTGTTGAAGGGGGAGATATAATATGTCTACCTACCTATATAAGAGCATTAGTTAGTTCTAGATTGGGTTTTCAAGTTAGTCCAGGTACTTCGAAGGTGTTTAAACTAATTTTAAGCATGTACTGACGTATTACAAGTCGTAAATAACTCCTTCCTTCCTTATCCTTACGACCATTGGAAATATCAGAAGGTGACCCCCTATTCTTGTGACTGAATAGGTAGGTAGGTAGGTAGGTAGGCAGGTAGGTGAGTAGCTTTGAGTTAATTGCGAACATTTTAGATCCCGAGCAATAAATAATCACGGGTCTAAAAAAGGATTTATTTCATAGATTCAGCTTAATATCTTGTTAGATGCGCTTCAATCGAAGCGGCTTGTAGTAACATTACCCTAAGTAGGCACTTATTGTTCACAAGCTATATATGTGTATGTACATAAGGCGTCTCTCATAGAAACAAGGTTCTTTATGCTCCAACTTGCGAAGAAGCCACTTAGCTGTTGCTTAACAGAGTATGGTTCCGCATTGTGTTTTCAAATATATTATATCCATCCTACGACACAATGAAATGTTATCGGCTTGCCAACTAATTTCAAGTCATACCTATCCTTTTCTTCAATTATTCGCCATGGATCCTGAAAGTCGTCCTGCTGAAGCTGAAACATTCATTGACAGGGCTAGCCGCGTATGGGATATCATCCAGTCACTTTTTGTTGTCTGGTTCCTATCCCAGACAGTTCCTACCTTCGTCTATATCCCATTTCTCTGGTTATTTTCTTGCTCTGTTGCAGTCATCGAAGGATTCCGTCGCCTCATCAGTTACCGTCCAATACCCTTTTGGGATCCAGACATACTTGCGTCACGGAAGAAAACTTTGGGCTTCTCTGCCATTGCACTAATCTTTTCGGCTGTATATCGGACCTATTATGCACGTAAGCTCGTTGCTTTTTGTATAAGTATTATGTTGGTGATCGAATATCTCTTCTTGGGTTACTCTAGGAGAGGAATGCACAACCTGAGGAGCATAGAAGTATGGAATCGTATAAATGGTCACCTCTATTTTTGTTGCTGCTTATTCTTATCCATCTTTGTCTTTATTCTCTTCAAGAAAGTAATTGGATTCCGTTTGGATAATATCACAAAGATTGGGCTCCTTGCCCTCTTTGTTCTAGATGCTATTCTTATCAGAGGGTCAGGGGTTGGAACGCTACGTAATTTTTTCGAATACTACGTAGTAGGGACGACCATAGCCCGCTATTGGGGATTTGTTTATTATGATGAGGACAGCATACCTAGGTAGGTACCTAGGTAAGCAAAACGCGAGGACGATGAGGAAAATAAACACGAGTGCTACGATAATATTGAGGCGAACATACCCCTTTTAAACTAGTATTTGAAGTTACGACTTTAGACCTTTAGTGCAATCAAATCAATTATGTATGAGAATAGATTGAAATCCTGTATAAATACGTGATGTGAACGATGAAGAACTTGTGCGCCTGACGTAACCATGTCAATACTTCAATCAGTTGATGTTATTAATCATATATAGCATGGTATCTGCTTAGTTCGGACACCCATATATAAGGCGAGTACCCTGTAGAGCTGAGAAAAAAGGGGTTGCGGCGTATGGTGATGAAAGGAGACAAAAACATTTGAATGCGGAAACAAACTGTCACGAGATAGGTTCGAATAGCATGAAACAACTTCATTGTTAGTCGAGAACCTCTAACTTATCACATCTCATTTCCATACTTCTTGAGCTATATCTCGCACAAATTGCAATTTTTCCCACATTATCTCTATAGTCATACCCAAACCACCAGCTAAGCTACTACTGCTGAACCCACACTGGGGGCTAATAGCAAGGCATTCCATTGCCTCATCCTTCCTTACCCTCTGGGCACTAGCGATCACAGCAGCAGCAGAATGGATTTTCTCCTTAATAACGCCTGGGTCCTCTAGATCCGGCGTCTTTGTCGATACAAGACCCAATACTACGTTTTTGCCTCTAGGTAAGAACCTCAAAGGCTCGAAGCCTCCCGCCCGCTCGACGTCGTCGAACTCAAGGTAGTAGGTCTGATAGTCCGTTTCGTTAAATAGCTTGTATGCGATCTTTTCGTATGAGCCTGAGACCCAATGTGTAGACCCAGACATGTTGCCCCGACACAAATGCATCCCCGCGTGCAGATCTGCAGGCTTGCTTGCTAGGATTTGGTTGTGGGTTCGAGTGTATAAGTCAAGAAGCTCATCTGGGTCGGTGCCGTCTTTCTTACACCCTTCAACAAACTGGGAGGAACAGAAGTAGGTTAGATGTGGGTCATCTACCTGTATATTACGAAGGCCGGCATCGTAGAGCGTTTGCAGCTCAGCGGAGTAGCATTTGGCAAGGTCGTTAAAATATTCTTGGTCAGAAGTGTACCCCGAGTCTTTAGTCCACGCCGTGCCGGGCTTAAGCTGGATGTGCTGATAATTCGGTGCGGGCATAGTGAACTTGGCTTCGCGCCATAGATGCCCAGGTAGATTATCACGAAGCATCAGCCATTCTGAAAGGTAAGGTGAATCTCTATAGCCGATTTTACCCGTACAGACAACCGCAGCCCTGGTTTTAGCTCCCATCTTTGCAAGTCCAGTAGTTGTTGGAAAGTCTGTTCTGAATGCGTCCGGGATGGGAAGGTCTGGCTTGGCTTCGAAACCGGACAGTTTCTCGAAAAAGCCGCCGTAATAGATATGGCGAGTGTACTCCCCGTCTGTGACGGGCCGGATCCCCTTTTGCAATTGTAGTTGAATTACTTCATGAATTGCTTGTTTCTCCGCATCTTTGACTGACTGCGGAATATCAAGCGAATACATTTGAGAAGGTGAGGAGAGACACGAGCGAGCCTCCAAAAGTGACTGCGGCCTCAACAATGATCCTATATGATCCGCTCTAAAAGGAGGCGCCATATTACTTTGTTTTGTTAAGCTGTATTATTCCACGTTTATAGTGCGCGTGGATCTTTGAACAATACGATGTCCTACGTAAGCGTATCGCGTAAATTAAGATTTCGTCGGATATGATGCTGCTGTATTTATAAGGCCATAAAAAGAACACACCTGCCAATAGAAAATGAAACATGCGTACTCCGCATTGCTATACTGAGTTGCCCCGGCGCCATGGAACCTTTTCTCCTCATTTCGGCATTGATTACCTGCTGGATCTAGCAAGGATATAGTCCAAAGGAACATTATCTATAGAAAGGTTGGCGACTTTCCTATGTGCATAATCCACAAATTGTCTTAGTCGAGGTGGGGGCTCTAGGACCCATGCTACCCCGAAATCATACCTACTTCTAAGGCATTGATTATGATGTGTTCGGTTATAGGTGTTACTTGATACGCGTTTAACTCGGATAACTTAAGATAAAACTTTTCGTCACGAGGTGATGAATTGGTATGGTATACAGTTACTAGTAAAATGGTGGAATTACTACTATATTATTTAAACCTATTAGAACGGGTTGCTATGATAGCAAGAAACTCTATTACTACCTAGATTAGAAGTTGCCAGGCGAACGTGTGAGATGCTAACTCGGGCTATCATCTGAAATGTGCCCTCTTAATCTCTAGCCCCTATTTACGTGGGGTTTAATTATGAAAAGACATAAATGATGAAATATCAAACTTTTAAGGCAAACTAGATCTAGATTAGGTATCCGTCTTGAACTCACACGAACAGCAGCTTCATCTGATAGCATATATACCTGTGTTAGCTTTATAGTAGTTAGGATACCGTAATTTCTCGAGGTAACCTGTAAGATATTATGAAAGTATGTATTCAAGGCATGTATCAATTTATTTTAATATAAGGTAGGCGGTCAAATATCTGGCATATAATTAACGAGCTTACCTTACCTCGGTTAGGTTAGGTATTCAACTCAAAAATACCATTACTTCAGGTCCCTTGTACAATAATCTTCTAATGCTTCCTCCGTCACTTTTTCTCGTAAGAGGTCCAGAAATCCAATTAGTGAGAGGAGACTTTTGATTTCCGTACATACCATTTGCTATCATGGAACGGCTCCTCGAGCCATGCTATATTGAATTCACTTTGTCTAGTATTGTTCTTGGGACGAGTGCCTGGAATAGGCACATCTTGGTACTCTTTTAGCATTGCGCGGACGCGGTCAGTCTCAATGTCAGCGGCAATCACCTTGTTTCGTGTGGGCAGCCTATCAAAGTCATCTTTTCCCCAGAAAGGCCAGCACATGGCGGCCGGTCGGGCGATATCTGCCATGATCTCCCGAAGGGGGAAGTTGGGGTGATGAGCCGCGACAAGAGTGTTTTCATCGACCATTGCGAAGCCGTGGGCACCATACCCGCTGATAATACGAAACCCGAAATCGCGACTAAGAACCTCTTTACACACAGATGTATAAGTCGGATCTTGGAGGTAGATGGCTACCTGCTCCTCGCCCGCGGCTTTTCTATCGTTCAAGGCCTTAGCTACGGTTAACAGGTAAGCGTACTCCCTGAAACTTTGAACATCGAATAGTCTATACGGACTGGTCAAATGTACATTACCAATTACTCCTATGCCAAATGCGACGATCTTGTCAATATTGGCTGGCAATTTTCCCTTCAAGGTGTTGTATAGGTTGGTACACATGGGATTTGACTCCCAGTCCAGTATTTCATTCGCCATATACGTCATTGCGGTATGAGTGTCTATATTTGGCCCATGGATCGGTCTTGTTGAAATGAATATAGGCGTTAACCATTGATCCCACCCGTTTGAGGTAGCGACTTTAAGTACTCTCTCACCTACGTACTCAATGTAATTTCGTACTACCATCGAGTTGGGTGCTGCGTCATCAAGACTCTGACCAGGCAGAGGGTTTGTTTTTTTAAAGTGCCAGCCAGCGCGGCCTCTATATTCAATATGTGGGCCAGCTCTTTCTAATTCTGCTTCTATATTGAGAAAGTCTTGTTTTGCGTATATTGGTTGATCGGCTCCCACCGAATTTTGGGAGGTTGCCATAGCGAGTAATTGGTATTTTCAGGTGTTACACTATTTCCCTGGTTACAGCCGTTGAAAAGGGGTGTGATATCAAGGGCTATTACTTTCTTACAGCAATTTGAGTGTTGTGTTGAAATATTTCAGTCAGATGATTGATACTATGATCCTTCAAAAATATAGCGGCATCTCTGTAAGAATAAAAAACGGATGGGGCTATGTGACTTGTTATACCACTTGGTATACGATATTTGAATTTTATTGTAGTAGAACTTCGTTGGAGTTCATGAATTAGGGCCAGGTATATAGAATAATATTGTTCTAAGTGAACATTAGGGTGCTCTCAATGTTTCGCACAAAGACATTGTGGGATTATACACTAGATATGTTGCGGATAGGTAAAGATGGATAACTACCTACCTAGGTACGTGGAGGAGCAGAAAGTGTCTTCATGTAAGATTCGTTTAGCTGATATGGATTTTCAGCATGGTATTTCCAGTCCCTATCTCTTGGTTGTCCATAGATAGGAGGAGGTTTTGTAAAACACTAAGTTTTGGTATCCCGGATGTGATCAGCCCTGAAAGGGAGGAATAAATACCAGAGACAGACATATCCTCCCATGATATGATTTTTAATATAGTCTCCAAGTGACAGGACATATCTAAGACGGACGCATCGTAGGTAAGAACAAAAGCTGCTGCTCTATAAGAAACCCTAACTTAGCTCGATTACCAGTGGCCTATACATATTAAAGTCTCCTTTGTTTTAGATGTTTTATATAGGGTAGTGACACGTTGAAAATAGCGTGAAGGAAACTCATACTCAAAGAAGTGTTACGGGTTGTTCATCGTTAATCTGGGTTATCTCCAATTGTTGCTACCAATGTTTTTGCTGCATGTCGCACCTTTTTCTGCTGTTGACCACTTACTTATGTTACATTGACAGTTATGAAATGACGTTACGCCTCGTCGTTCCATCTATCCCTCCATAAAAGGGTATTCTGCTTCATGGAATATCATCAGTCTATTTGCTTGTCGCGGCTTTAGCCAAGTCGGCTAGGGCGTCGCGACGCTTGAACTTTGCATCCTGAATAACACCTACAGAAACACTATCAGTTTAATGCTGCCCGAAACCCCAGGAAACTATAATACTAAATAGGAAGAGGATACGCACCTGCGTCGGCATCGCTGGAGAAGTTTCCGGTCCATTCCACAAAGGTGCTTCCTTCAAATTCGCCCGAGGTGACAGCGTAGCAGCGGATGGTAGAGAGAACCGAGGAGTAGGTAAGCTCGGGTTTGGCAGTGATGACGCTGTAGGTAATGTAGTGGTTGATAGTCTTTGAAAGGTATATATCATCAGCAACCCTAGGTACCTAGGTAGTCATGAATGGGATTGGAAAAACATACGCTGTGCTCCTCCTGCTTCACTTCGAGCTCCGTGCCGTCCTTGAAAGTCCACTTCACAACATCGGTCTCATCACTAGTGCCCTTAACGTACTGACTCGACTTGAGAGCGGACCAGAAGTTGCTGAAATCCTGGACTAAGAAGGGCATTCCGTTAGATACTCGATCATGACCAATCGATGATTACCCGACTTAGGGTATTGAACTAACGTTTGATATGATGCCAGACGTGACTAAGTGGCGCTTCAATGACAGCGGACTCAACGACGGACGTGGAGGTGGGAATCGACATGATGACAGTTAATTACACTTGCAAGTTTGAACTTATTTATTTCAATTCAATTCAATTCAAAATATGGTGGACTGTAATCTAGTAGAAGCGGTTGGGGAAGATGAAGTTGTAAGATTGGAACCCGGAAAGAATTGTGGAAAGTTATAGCGATTTAATTACACCATAACTTCCCAGAGCGCGAAGGTGAAGCTTCGTTTGTACCTGCAGCGACAAACGAAGTCATAACGTCATTAAGAGAGGGGCACCTGTAAGCTGTGTTAGATGTTGTGGGGCTCGCTGCATCTGCGTACACAGTAGAACTATGGCATGTTTCGGGCAATTACACACTTCTTATAGTGTAGTACCTTCTTGCTTTTAAAGAGATTTCGAACCTCTAGGGTTAAAGTCGGCATAGTGACACTTTTATACACATTAACGGCAGCACCTTCTGTCTTGCACCTGCATTTCTAAGATAAAAGTTAGGATACTCCGCTATAAATCTCTGTCCAGCATAGACACGCCATGAGCAGCTTTGGCGGTCCATAAAAGAACTTAGTTATATAAAGAAAATAATGGTTCACCTCACTCAGTCTTCACCAGATTCCAATTGTTCCAATTGCACGTATGGCGAACACAAAGAAACTATGAATCTACGCCCTAATCTACACTCTTTAGTCGACTTCAAGTACTGCGCCAACCTCCTACATAGGTAGCCTCATCCTCACAATCATTATATAGAGCCCCTAAGGAGCCTCCATCGAACATTCGACCCCAGAATTCTAATAGCTTATGCAGATCCAGCCGATTCTCCCACACACAATTCTCATATATACCTAGGCATCTTCCGAGATGGGTCCGTACATGGCATCCGTGGGCGTCTAAGTCTAGCCATTCACGTGCCAGAGAGTTCCATCGCTACTGGTTTTCTTCGATCGGTCTAGAATAGTTCCATTTCTCCTTCGTCGTGATATATTAGCTAACAACTATAGTTTTAATATCTCTCCCGCACTATATGTAGTTCAGGGTGCATATACAGATGAAAATATCAAATGGGAGCCTGCCATACCCAGCTTCCTCAAACAACTTATCCGATTGCATCGCCACGACTTTGCTACAGGGAAAGGGGATATGGGAGATTCGACAAAATAAGACACAGTTATATAAGGATTATATAAGGAAATATTTCCTGGCAACGCCTTTAACGAAAGGGTCAATCGCGACACACAAGGACAAAGCTGCACAATTCATTCGAAGATACCTATCGTGATATATCCGTTATATCGGATTATTACATACGCATATAATGGCGCGGGGCAGAATGTCACTCTATCCATTATAGCTCTATACAAGGATTATAATAATATCCCCTCCCCTATTCCAGGCTTGCCGCGCTGTACCCCGCGAGGTCCACGACAAGACGCTTCAACTATGGATTCATTACATTCCCAATTACCGAAGACATGAATCTGGTTATCAAAAGCGTTTTAATCTTGCTGTGTGCGGTGGTTGATAGTTTCAAGGTTCTGTGTTTCACGAGCCGATTGAGAACGGACACTGGACGAAGGCACTGACGAAAGGAATGCCCGCTTGAACACATTGGTTCACCTCCGCCGGGTATGGTGTACTTTTGCATTCGGTATCCGTGTATAGCGTGACTTTTTGACCATTTAGCAATTCTATGGGCCAGTAAAGGGATATTCATGACGCACCTATACAATCGGGATAGATATCGGTAGGTCGATAACTGAGGATATCAGGGGTATTCCCGTGTCTATCGAGAGGTTGACAATTTCCACCCCGCCCGAATATAGGATCCGCCCAAACAAAGCTTTCTTCACCACAATCCGGCCCCGAGTATATATCGGCGACCGTGTTGTAGAAATCAGGATCACCAGGAGATCCATCTGTGGAAGCAGTGACACATAGGGCAAGAGCCAGCCATTGTATGATCTCGAGATTCATATTCGCAACAGTATAGGGATACCTTCGGGTGTCTACAGAGAGGTAGGCTTAAGATGCGAGCAAAGCTTCTGTCTTGTCTCTTTATATTACGATAGACGCTGAAAACTAGCACCTGACATGACCGATGTTCCCCCTTGGTCTCTTGGTTTAACCTATGCCCCCCTAATCGGCACACGGCAAGATAAGCTTATTACAGCACGACAGACCGCAACAGGGATATTTATGGCCCGATGTAGCGAATCCCCACAGGACTCAACAAAAGGCTCACGAGACTGCCTTAGATAGGCAGGTTGGATAGATAAAGTCATTGGCCAAGATAGCTGCCCTTTATCTATAGTGCGGCTCTATAATCTGCATATAGGGACCTTCCCGCATGACGACAGTCAGCTATCTTGAGCATCGAAGAGGGGGTCGAGGCCATTAGCCGGCATGATTAACCGTCATCATGGTCCAATGTGAAGGAAGCATGCTAGGATCGCAAAAAGCTGCTTTATGACGAAATATCGGCATGGGTCGTTATGTCTGACGAACTTAAATGAAAAGTAAACAAAGAGGAATAGTTGATTCCTGTTCGGACGCAAGCTACATAATCAGCAGGATTTGAGCGCATATCAGGGTCGACAGGAGTGGATGCTAGGTTTATACTGCTGCTTACTAGCATAAACCAATGTGTGTGAGTGGAATTTTAATAATTTCAAGTTTATTCAACGATCTTCTGCATAGGTAGAGTTCACCGGCAAACAATAGAACTCGAATATCGACAACGAGCTAGTAAAAAGCCAATCACCTCTAAATCCCGTCTTTAGTCAGCGAATATTTATGGAAAGCCTGACTTGAGAAGCCTAGCCGTAACTCGGTATCTTCTAGATTGGCGAATATGTCTATCTCTCAAGACGTAGCATCACTCTAAGCATAGCGAGTGAAAGTCCTTCAAATCCAGTACAAACAACCGGTTTGGTATTAAGGGAAAATAAATACTTGGGTCCAGGCCACCTCATCAGGCTTCGTCAGAACTGTATGCAACAACAGTTTGACACGGTCGTAGTCGAAGTCGCCTGGTACAACTGCTAAGTCGTGCGTCAATAGATGGCGTAATAAAGCAAAGCTACTAAATTGAAGCAAATGAGACACATGAAGTTGTTGCATCTTGCAGCTAGCCCTAAAGATACGCAGACAGCGCGATTCCATACGAATGATAGTTAGGGGAACGAACGGTAGTAATGGTCAAACTCTTTACTTCTATCGTCAAGTTAATTCAAGGTCTTTGGCGGGATACCCTTTCTTTCACAGAAATTAGCGACTAGGGAAAGTATCGAGGCCATCACTAGGATCTGGATGGGTAAAACATGAGGTACTAATAGAGTTCGGCGGAGGTTTTGAGTGAAGGTAAATGTGCTCCTTTAAGCAGCTTAGAGAGATCTTAAGGAGTCTCATATAACAGTACCAAAGGCCCATACCCGAACCAGATGTAATACCAAAGAAAAAGGCAACTATTAACACGTAGCGATATTAAAGTAGCTAGGTAGCTTATAATTGCTGTTCATTGTTAAGTAAAGATAAATACAAAGGTTTGCGTGAAGTATATACAAATCCTCCGCAAGTATATACAAGAAGCGAATGTTATGCAGATGCAAAATGGGTAAAAATATGTGCAGCAGCGAAGGACAAAGAATGCAAGAATACTCTCACTCGCCCAAACCTCTCAACACCTAGACTCCCACCGTCCGCTCTCCCTTTGGATTCCAATGTAGTTGGTAAGTTTATTAGTTTGCGATGTAATGCGCGACGTAGGCAACCTCCATCATGCTGCCGTATCCGTCCTGAGTAGCACCGTTCGGCGGGCCGGGCTATATAACACACACTCTGTTAGCAAGACCATGTTGATATTTCGCATAACGTAACGTAACGTAACGTAACGTAAGATAGTTGGGGCAGAATAAAATAAACGTACCCAGTCACCACCAACAGCGACGTTGAGGATGAAAAATAGAGGCGAGTTCGCAAGCGAGTTCCAGACCTTCTGGTTGTTAATCCGCGAGCCGGAGACCTGGTGGAACTGCCTGCCGTCCATGAACCAGGTGATGGTCTCGCCGGTCCAGCTGTTGGCGCGGCGGTCCCAGACGATGCGCCAGTTGTGCCAGCCCTGGTCGGGGATGCCGATGGTGCCGCCGATGCCGTTGGACTCGTTGCACACGCCGCCGGGGTACACGTCGCAGTGGACGGTGCCGTGGCCCGTCAGCTGGCCGTTGACGGTCTCCATGATGTCGAGCTCGCCGCACGTCGGCCACGCGACGCCGTTGTGGATCGAGTCCCCGAGGAGCCAGAACGCCGGCCAGATCCCCTGCTTGTTCGCCGGGTTGTTGTCGCCGAAGCGCAGCCGCGCCTCCGCCATCGTCTGCGTGCCCGCGGGCGGCGTGAACTTGTACTTGGACTCGATGCGCGCCGACGTCCACTTCCCGCTGCCGTCCTTGCGCGGCACGATCTGCACCGTCGCGCCCCCGCTGAGCTGCAGGTTCTGCGTCGACGTCGTGTAGTCCTGCCACTCGTTGTTCACCTTGAGGCCCGTTATGATGTTCCAGTTGTTGCCGTTCACCGTAGAGCCCGCCGCGCCGTCGAAGGTCTCTGCCCAGACGGTCCTGAAGCCCCCATAGCCCGGTGCGCCCTCGGCCGACACCGTAGCTGCTACAGCTAGCACGGAAGCAAGTAGCTTGGAGAACATCTTGTTATCTTATCGAGGTAAGGATTGACTTAGATAAAAGGTGGTAGATAGAGAGTCGTAATGACGTTATAGTCGTTGGAATATGTACACTTGTAGAATCGAATTGGGTAATAAGGAGTGTAAGTCATAGACCAGCTGTGTAGACTGCGGTATGCTTAAGATGATGATCGTCCGTCCTACATCACTCGATGGAGGTGGTGGATCTTCTGTTATATATATACTTATATATATACTTATATATATACTTATATCTAACATGATATAAAGTCTATAGAGAGAGTTAATTATGGATGGGTAGGGTAGAGGGTAGGGTAGGGGTAGACTAGAAGCGAGTGGAAAAGAAACGGCCGAAGCCGGCTCCAAGAATGAGAAACCTAGCGCCAACCTGCTTGAAGAACTGAAGTTCTCGTGAGCTTGAATATGGAAGGTGACCAGGGTCTCGAGCGCCCATGTATCATCACCAGAGCACTGATGAGGACGCATAGAGCTATACACGCGTCTAGACCACAAGTGTGGATTCAGGACGGACAACGGCGATGTAAACTCTAAGATTGCACAGACGGGGCCGGGATGGTACAATGGAATACTCCGGGAGCAGTTGAGTTACACGCTCGAGTAGCATTCCCGGGCTCCAGGCCCTACTTTGCGATCTTAGAATAAAAAAAAAAAAAAAAAAAAAAAAAGCAGAAACAGTCGTCGGTAAGTTAGTGGGCCTACGAGTAAGTAAGTTTAAAGTTGAGGCGCGTGGCTCATTGGTAGGTCGACGTGACCCTTGGAGTTCATATTTCATTGGGGGGGTGATTAAAGGGGTATAGGTATAGGGTAATAGGGATTGGGCAGATATTCGACTTTGGGACATGGCTACACAAAAAGCTGCTCGGTAACGCGGACGGACGCGATTGGGTGCCGGGGGTGTGTCAAATATAACGACATTCCAATGAAGGTTAAAAAGTCCGACATGATGGCGGCGCAAGGTCCCAAATCGCAGATGGCGCGCCAGATCGGTATTGGTGGTAGATCACCCCCAGACGGATGCCCCGCATGCTAGAGAAGTCAAACATTTGGAGGCGGGAAACGTATTATCATTCTTAGCCAAGACCGAGTCATCAACTACCGGAGTGTCAGCTTCGACTATAAGTTCTATATCAAAGTATATGAGGTATCGAGGTATCGAGACGAAAGGTGAAAATAGGCAGATGACGGATGTAAGGATATTTTGTTTGGTATAAACAACACACAGCACACAACATCACAAAACAACTCACTACCACACCATCACCATCCTATAACTTATCCTTACCGGAGAATCTATCTGCTCCAAGCCCCCGTGGTTGAATTCACATGCGGTGCGATCTAGATTCTGTGTGGGTCGACTTTAGTATGTCTTGGATTTCCAACGAAGCAGCTGATTGAATGATGCTTAAACTTGTACCTGCGCCGGACCGCGTGCTTAAATTCGACAGGGATTCTAACTTCAGATGAAATATTTCCTGCGAATAACGTGTACGCAATATGATTGGAGAAATACCATGCGCGCAAGCCCAAACCAGCGGATAATTTTCCCTTAACCTTGGCCAGATTTTTATCTTAATCCGAAACGGGAAGCTCGTCGAGGCCGAAGAAGCGCCGACCAGGGACTTGATAAAATATTGTAAAACCACTTGAAGGAATTCCACCAGATTCTGGTGATGCTCAATTTGAATCTCCCCGGAAAAGATGCTGATTCGGGCCACGACTTGACTCCAACTCGTTACTGTATGCTGGTCATTCGGGAGGCCGACCTGTAGGTGACAGCTGCATGCTTTCAACCAGACCACAGGTCGCAGGCATATCCAGGTAACTAAACCACGTAACGTATCCAGGGTTATCAGCGGTTCTCGGTATTTGAATCTTAGGTAGCTTCAATAAAATTCTCTAGCTTGTAATGTACCTGTCTTAGGACTGCGCGGCGAGTAATCTCCGGTTCTGCGAGAAGCTTGTCCTTACGTGTCGTTCGCCCCTATCTCCGTTAGTAATTCTGTCGCTAAGCATAGTTCAGCTTAGAAAAGGGGCCTGTTAGTCTGTCTTCCAGCGCCTTGGCTTCCGGGGAGTATACTGGTTCGTTTCAACCAAATATAGTGTTGCATGTGCATTGAACATGTTTAATACCAACGTATATAGTAGAAATGAAGTACAATGACACCATACTCTGCATGTCTCCCACAAAGAGCCCTTGACTTGAGAAGCAATCACCGGCGTCTTGCTGAAGTGACTAACGCCAACATAGGCATTAATGATACCTGTTAACCTTCGTTGTATCATGAGAACAACGATAGGTTAGGTAGTAAAGGCCTTAGGTTGCGATTAGGTTCTATGTAGCCGACGGTGTAACGATCCATTCAACGTTGTCTGTGCTTGACTTCCCTAGCGTAACCGATGCTCTACCTCAAGCGGCACGATAAAGATACTCTCAAGACTGCTTGTACTTGTCAGAACCTCTTAGAATACCTAGGTAATAGTAACGATACTTCACCAGTGCGGACCATGTGATGGAGTACTTTAGTTTACATAACATTCCATGGTGCGTCCCGAATGATGCATCGCGACCATATCGGCATTGACTAAGGAAGATGTACGCCCAAGCCAAGGCATCGGCGAATCGTCATGAGGGTTGGATTCCGAGATACAGTCGTCTCTAACACGGTGGTCTTTATCTGCACCATTTTTTTCTTCGGTGTGATGTTGGAAAGTTATGCACTAGCGCTCATGTTGAATTTCCTAGATGTAACATAGTGATCGTGGTGGATAGTAGTGGCGGTGGTGATGAAGAAGTAAACGTGTTTCTTTTAGGCTTCGAAACCAAACTGGTGGTGATGCGTAAGATATTAGTTTTGGAACATAGGAAACTCCGAAAAGAAGAAGTAAAGCGATCAAAAGTTGAAGAAGAGAAGGAAACTAATTCTTAAGAATGGAAAATCACGTCTCTATGGTTTTATCAGTACCCCAGTTCGCCTAGCATTCGTATTGTTAGAATACGGGGTTGGATGTCGATCTCGGCGCATCGTCGGGTTACTCTCAGGAACGCAATACGAAGTTTTGGAAAATCCTTTCTTTTTGGGAAATTACGTGACGATACTTATTTTATAATTATTCTGTCTTCTGAAATAATTGGACAGTTGAGATATCAGGATGTTTGCTTAAATCAGTCTCTAAATAGTCGAATGCCTCCATCGTTAATCGGCGCGCCACCCATTTCCTCATCAGACGCCTCCTTATCTTCGTCCTCGTCCTCGTTCAGTACGAGTTTCTGGCCGAATAGAGTCCCAAAGAAGCGATCGATAGCGCTCTGCTCCCAGCTCCGGCGATCCTCCGGCGCCATGAAATTCTGCAGTTTATCATGGATGTTAAAGCGCATTTTTCGGCCCTTGCTAGCTTTAGTATCCACATGCCTCTTTGCTTTTGCTTTTACGGCGGCGAACCGGATTGTAGCTGTGGGGCCGCCCGGGGCGCCGGACGTATCTCCAGTGCGCTGGTCAACGAGCTCCTTCAATAGCAGCTGGTAGAAATCAGCATCGTCGTAGATAGTCGGGTCTTCGTTAATTTTCTTTGCGACTTGTGCCGGAGCGCATGACCGCGGCGTCTGTGTTCTTTTGATGAGCCGTTCGGGTGCGTCGAGCTCTTCATCTAACCTCGTAGTTAAGGGTTTCTCTGCTGTATTGGTGAACTTCCGCGACGACCTATCCACCATTCTTATATTTCGGGCGCTGTGCGACCACTTCTCGAGAACGGCCCTGCGGCGAACAACTGCGCGTTGCTCAATGACCTCCATATTTTCCCATATCTCCTGGCTCGATGTGTCTGCGTCAGCAACTCGCTTCCTCTTTTGGCCGGTCTTTCCTGACGAGTCGGACTGAATACTCGTGCGGAAACCATCAATAGTATTCCATAACTTAAGAGCAGCCGCTTCAGCTGCTTCGTAGGGTTCTGATTGACCTCCTAGTTCCTCAATGGTGCTGAATGAGTTTACTGCAACAAGCGATTTTTGTAGTCGGATGCGGATATTAAGGAGTGCATCAAATGCTTTTCGTTGTTGCCGAACCGCCTTCCCTTTAGCAACGTCCTTCTGGGCTGCTATTGATAGCGTACCAGCCACACTGCGCTGGCCAGCATTCATCATTTCTTGAATCGTGGAACGGTTCGCCTCATTGGTCTGCGATGCATTTTTGGTATCATCGTCCTCTTCTTCCTGCTCGTCCGACTCTTCGTCTTCGCCGTCTTCTTCATCCTCATCCTCAGATTCTTCTGCCTCATCGTCTATGAAGCCGTTGATTTCTTCCTCGCCAGAACTGTCATCCTCCTCATCTTCATCTTCAATATCCTCAGATATTTCCCCGTCGAGTTCCGCCCCATCGCTTCCGTCATCTTCCTCGTCGGATACCATGTAATCAGCAGCGGTAGGTCTTGCAACCCTCTTTCCTTTCTGAGGGATGGTTTGAGAGCTTCCTCTGAAAACGAAGTCTTTGAATTTCTGTTCATCGCTCTCGTCGAAAGCATTTTCGCTGTCAATCTCTGCATCGTCCTCATCGTCTTGGTCAAGTTCGAGATCGGCCGCGTCAGGGTCATCGAACCCTTCTAGTTCGTTGTATTCATCGCCTTCTTCTTCATCCTCTTCACTTTCGTCGTCATCTTCATCTTCGAGGGCTTCTCGACTCACGGGAGCGCCTCGGTACTGGGGCCCTAATGCGACAGGGTCTCTGCGGCGAAGCTTGCTCTTGCTGCCGAATACATTAGTTCACGTCAATTGGAATTGGAATTGGGATTCTCATAATAAAATTATCTTACCCTACGGCGACATAATGTTCCGTTCCTGCATTTTCATCGACGCTTTCATCGCTTCCGCTGGCGTCGTCTTCCTCTGGCACTTCTGCTTCAGGATCGAAATCTATTGCGAAGCAAGCAAGCAGGCGTTAGCTTTTACACGAATTAAGTAAGATAAAGAATCATAGTATACCCTTCACTGGCTGGTCTACCAATTCGGCAAATTGCCGTGCCCGGCCTTTTGTTTTAGACATTACCGTATAAGCAAACAATCAATTGCCAAATACTAAGTAGAAAAAAAAGGCGTTGATAAAGTTCGGCCCCACGCTGCGACAAGAAAGTTCTGAAAATTTTGGCGGTGGGAATTGGCAGTATCAGTTTAGCGGCTTAGCGGCTTAGCGGGTCAGCAAGAGTTTGAGGGTCCCCTGGGAAAGTCAACCAAGATCTTATCAAATGGGGATAGCTAGGGAGTTAGGTAATCAATCAGCAACTAACACCAGCTTGATATCGTTTGGAAATAATTCCATAAAAATTGAATTTAGGAAAATCAATAGTATGAAGAGAGAAATACGATGCAAGTCTTAACTCTTGCGGTGAAACCTGTTTTTGCTCAGTAATGAGGATATAGTTACATCACTAAGACAATTAACATTGTAACCAAGTTACCTCTTCATAATAAGATGTAAATTAGTTTTTCTCATTTTCATCTGAGCCACATGGTCTAAGCACTTATACTATTATATGAAAGTCAACTTATATTCATAATGGCAACGATTCAACGCCGTCTTCTTCACCAGACCCTCCGTAATCTCAGCCATGAGAACCCCCTTGTAAGTGATGACTTCCATTTTTTTCACATTAGAGAACTATGCTTAACTACCTATATATTATCAGGGTCTGCCTCGGACCGGCTCAATCCCCCGCATGCAGCGCGGGCTTCCGGAACGCCGCAAGATCAAAGATGTCGCAAAGGTAGTCGCAGTATCGTCGGCAAAAGGCGGCGTAGGCAAGAGTACTGTCGCTGGTTAGTCTTCGTCATTTTATTAGTCGGGCTTGGTATTCGCTGACTATCTCTGGAAGCGAATCTATCTTTAGCCTTCGCAAGGATGGGCTACCGATCCGGGATCCTCGACACTGATATCTTTGGGCCATCCATACCGACACTCTTTGATTTGAGCGGGGAGCCACGATTATCGTCCAGTATGCATTTCTGAATCCCTAATTCAATTTGCTGAAGCAGAACTCTAATGTCCAGAATACAGATAACCAACTATTGCCCATGTCCAACTATGGCGTCAAAACTATGTCTATGGGCTATTTAGTTGGTGAAGATGCGCCCGTCGTGTGGCGCGGCCTCATGGTTATGAAGGCCCTCCAACAGCTCCTCCACGAAGTCGACTGGGGCGGTTTAGATATCTTGGTACTTGACCTACCACCCGGTACGGGAGATACACAACTCAGCATCACACAGCAAATCATACTTGACGGTGAGCATACACAAGGCCCCCATTTCACTAACGTTTGGCAATTCAAGATGTATTAACATCGTATTCAGGTTCTCTTATCGTGACCACACCGCATACTCTTGCGGTAAAGGACGCGGTGAAGGGAATCAATATGTTTAAAAAGGTGAATGTACCTTTACTTGGCTTGGTACAAAACATGTCACTCTTTAACTGCCCACATTGCCACCATGATACGGCGATTTTTGGATCGAGTGAGCGGGTCAAGGAAGTTTGCACGGAACATTCTATCGACTTACTTGGGGATATTCCATTACATCAGAACGTTGGGGATGACGGCCAAAAGGGGAAGCCGACCGTGGTCTCGGAACCTGAAAGTGAGAGAGCACAGGCCTTCATGAATATTGCTAAGCTGGTGGGATCAAAGGTGGGCTTATAATATTAGAATATGATCATGACACCATGCCATATACTTGCAAGTCGTTCGAGATAACATTTCTCTGATTAGC
Organism: Daldinia eschscholtzii; assembly: GCA_037126485.1. NCBI lineage: Eukaryota > Fungi > Ascomycota > Sordariomycetes > Xylariales > Hypoxylaceae > Daldinia > Daldinia eschscholtzii. The sequence continues at coordinate 2,705,026 of JBANMG010000002.1, forward strand.
TCGAGGTAATACAATCAGTCTCTCACCTGCGTTGTAGTTGATATGATACTAAATAACACCCTCTTTACACGTGCTATGTCAAACGCATCAGGCGGCAGAGCCATGCAATCCGGTTCCTGCGATTACGAAACTTTAGTAAATCAGCCCCAAGAAATAGCGCTAGGGTCATTACGAGGTAAGAGAAACTCTCCATTCTATAAATCCGTTTGCATTTATTCTCAAAAGCTCCGTTACAGGAGCCGATGCACTAAGGAGAGCTTCTAGTCCGTGAGCTATGTTAGCATTTGTAGAACCTAAATAGTAGGGACAAAGGGGATCAAAGCCTATAAAACCTCCATTCCTAATTCCGCCTTTTTCAGATGAGATGAAAAACATGCAACCTTCCACGCAGTAAGGGCCACCTGCAACTGATATTAGTCCAATTCCTCATTGGTTTGGTAAATGTGGCGGCTCCTTGTGGGATCTTTCCGCATAGCCTGGCCTGAGCCGGTAAAACCAACTGCAAAGAAAGTTAGCTCTCGGATTTAATGGGCGAATGAATGAATGTTGAATGCAAAATGTAAGTCGCTAACTGACCTCGACCGTGGACACCCTCCGGTGTACGAAACATACTGTCCTTCTTGGTCTTATGGGATTTAGCGAATTTTGATTTGGTATTAAACTCTTGCCACTTGCTCTTGCCAGCCTCGAGTTCTTTAGTCGCCTTGATCTTCTTGGCCTTGGGCTTCGCGTCACCAGCATTCTTCAAGGCTTCCTCCCGATTCCTCTGCGCCAGCTCAGGATTTATACTAGCGGCGGCAGAAATAACGCCGGGGTTAGATGAGGTTGAAGGTGCTGCAGGTTGGGATGGGGCCGGGAACGGGCTGGCGCTGTTGACGGGAGTACCATCAGCCTTTCTCTTCTGAGCGATGGGGCGGATATCCTTCGCGCGTAACTGCTCGGTTGTATCGTAGCTCTTGAACTTAACGACGTAGATCGGGGCTGTAGAAGAACCGGTGATAGATGTGATGCGCGCGGGGTAAAATGATTTATCTCCAGATACCCATTTCGCCATGACGTTGTCATTGACCTTGTAGTTCACCGAACTCGCATCGGCTTCCTTATCTTCGGCTGGGCCATTCTTCTTAAATGCGGGATGATTCTCTCGCGACCATTTCTCCTGGGCTGGGGGTGGGGATGGATCTTTGGGCTGCGGAGGTGCCTTGGTCGGCTTTAATTCAGCAAGGGTTTCGTTCAATAGCGCGATCGCATCATCTAACTCAGACTTGAGAGCGAGAAGCTCTGCGTTACCAGGATCATCTTTCAGACCAGCATGGACAACATCGAGCTGTGATTATAGTTAGTGATATCTATGAGCAAAACAGGGCGACTGTCCACCTTATCCGACTTACCTGCTCTTGGTATTGCTTGATGTCTTCCTCGAGGCTAGCGATATCGCCCATTGTAACAGTAACAGTACGGATCGAAAACTCCGAACGCGAAAGGCGATAAAATAAGGTAGGTATTGGAATAATGCGAAGGTACAAGCTTCTCGGCCTCGAAGATTATACCTATGGATGATAAGGGATAAGAAAAGACAAGATCTTGCTTTGGTAGATTTAAATATGGTTGATATTGTTGATTGATTTGCCAAGTTAAGGTAATGGATTATGGAATAACGGATTACGGAACGTCTCCCACGCTGTACAAACAAAGTTAGTGGAGAAAGGTACTGTAGCTGAGGTTGAATGGCAATTAGGTAATCTTCCCAAAAAAAAAAAAAAACCATTTAACTAAGCTTAAAATCACGTGCTTTGGTTGATTAATTTACCTAACTAACACACATGTAAACCCATTAACTAACAACCGTACCTTATCTACCTATAACTACATGTACCTCCTATTTAATACAGTTTCTTACTTTTCATCCATGATTCCGTCCTTTTATGTTTCCTTTAAAACAGATGCTGCTCGAGATACTTTTCCCTTTTCTTCTTTCTCTACGATAAGTAAAGCTACCAGCTTATTCTCAAGATCAGCTCGAGCGATGGCCCGCTCTTGCTGAGGCATATTCATATATAATTCCATATAACGAGCTATTTCTGGGCCGGCAGAAACAGCTGTAGGACTAGCTAACGCTGGTGCGGGCGCTGGTGGTAGTGGTGGTAGTGGTCCTGCTGCTGCTATTGCTGCTGCTGCTACTTCCGCCGCTACTGCTGCCGCCGCGGCCGCTAACATTATATCAGTACATACGCTATGCATCGTGTTAGAAGCGTTACATACTCACGAAGGAACAGCGCGAGCCGCTGCCGTTGTAGTAACAGCAAGCGCAAGCGCCGCCCATCGGGTCAGTATTTCGACCCGGCACCACCGCCGGGGAGACCACGCACCCCCGCCACAAGCCGCGACCGCCTACACATTGGTTACATCGTTGATCGCCTACATGCAGACGGCCGCAGACTTGGGCACATAAGGCCAAGATATTTTCTAAGTACGTAGGTATTAGCTATATACTATATAACGCCATTGTAGGACGTACGGTTACCCCGTCGACCACTTACAGAGAACGGTTTCGTATGACCGATACGATTCTCGTTCTCTATGGGCTTGCGGCGGGAAGGAACGTCCAGCAAGGGAAAGGCGCCGCCGTAGGTGGGGCGCGGAAGAGCAGCGACGCAAGCATAGGCCCTTTGAGCCTCTTCCCAGGTAGATTTAGTGGCTATATAGCTTAAGTTAGCTACTTATAAGCGTTTTTCACCATGAATCCTTTTTGGTAAAAGACGTACACGGTGGGTCCTCTTCCTCAGCAGAACTGTGTCTATCCCAAACAGAGCGATTAGGAAGCATGTTGGCGGTGGTGGTAAGCTTGATGGCAATGGTTGCCTTGTGTCTAATGTATTCAGGTACTGTCACGTGACCACAGTCACGTGGCTCCCCAACACTGTTTCAAACACAGTATACTTCAATAATACGCAAGATAATCTCATCGCTTAATAACCTGCTCGTTTTATTATGATCATTGATCAAGCTAGGCTATTTTCAAGATATTCTTATAGCCATATTTTCATCTGACTACTTTAAAGCTTAATACTTAATCAGTTTAGTCGTAAGCGTTGCTTACAAGTGGGCCAGCTCCGACACCTGCAAAGTAATCAATTTACATATCATACTAACAGACTAAGATACCCATGGCTGGCGATTTGTATATAAATCATTGTAGAGTCTACGAAATGAAAATCTTTCCAGTATGGTTCATTTCCTATCCGTACTCATTACTACCATTTTCTTCAGGTCTCAATACCAGTCACACTATCAAGCTGATATACCATGGCCCCAACCATCGTGTTGATCACCGGCGCCAACAGAGGCATCGGTAAAGGACTCCTTAGCCTTTACCTTGCCAAGCCTAATCACATTGTTATTGCTGCCAACCGCGATCCTGAGCATCCAACTTCCCAAGCCCTTTCGGAGCTTCCCAGGGCAGAGGGGACATCACTTGTTGTAGTTAAGATCGATGCTACAGTCCGTACAGACCCACAGGAAGCCGTAAAGACACTTAGATCTCAGGGCATTGACCACATTGATATTTTGATCGCAAATGCTGGCATGGCACTATCGTGGCCCAAAGTCCGGGATGTCGACACGGACGAGATTCAAAAGCACATCGTCACCAATGTCTACGGCCTCCTATGGCTCTTCCAAGCCTTTCGTCCCGTACTACAGAAGGCGGCCAAGCCAATTTGGGTGACGATCGGTTCCAGTGCCGCATTTCTCACGGTAAGACTAACGTTGTAAAAATCCATTTATAAGTTGATCGAAAGCTAACGTTCAAACTTAGTGAGACCTGAAATCCTCCTCTGAGTATCGTAGTAAATCTAACCATATACGTAGGAATATGCTCCCAATACAAAACGCCTCTTATGCTCCGACAAAATTGATGGGGCACTGGTACACCAAGGCAATCCATTTTGAAGAGCCATGGCTTACAGCGTTCCCCATGGACCCTGGGTATGTTCTATATATGTATCAGCAACCGGAACCTCCATCCCAATTAACGTCTCGGATAGGTTTGTTCAATCTGACCTGGGTAATCGGGCTGCCCAAACTTTCGGATCAGAGAAGGCTACAATCACTGTAGAGGAAAGCGTTACGGGGATTGTAAAGGTAGTTGATGTTGCAACGAGGGATACGCACAGTGGGAAGATGTGGTCTTATGAAGTCAAAGAAGTGCCATGGTAAAGCTCATTATGTTATCTAGCAGAATTTTCGAATTGACATTTCAGTTTTAGAAATGGAAAGGCTTTCTTCAACATAATAATTGCTTTTTGATTGAAAACTATTTCAATTGTTGGAAGTGCTAACACATGTTTGTGTTAAAAACTATTTTAACACATATTAAATGTGCTCGGTCATTTATATATATAGTGTTTAAGTTTTAGAGGAGTATACAATTATATGAGGTTTTGTAATTACTTAAGTTGAGATGATTATTTGGGCGCTTAACTGATTAGTGTGTATGGAAAGTTGCTAGGAAGTTCTTCACGACGCCACAGGGTAGTTACTAGTTGAGAAATCTTGAATTCAAAATGTAAAACTACATGTATATGTCTATTAGCGAGAACATTGTTATAATATCGAGGTTCTCGGCGTCGCTTAGTTCCAAATCAAAAAACTTACCCTTTATTTACATCGACTTGCGGACTCATGTACCTAGGTACTTCTTGAACTGCGCTAATGCATGAGTGTTTACCATGCAATAGCGCTAAAGCTTATGTTGCATAAGGTTCACTATGGGTCTTGCTTACCTTGCATTAAATACTTCGTACCTAAGAAAATTGGCCGGATTGGACGGCATTTTCTTTTTATCACAATTTTTTACTTAAGGTTTTAAAGTATTGTAAAAAAGTAAAATGATGTTGATTTTTTAAAAATCTAATATGTGGGGCTAAACTTTGAAATCCCAAATAATAATTTATGTTTACGTAATATTTTTACATATAATTAAATTTTTTCATTAAATTTTTCAAATATAACGAAATTATTTAATTTTTTTATTTATTTTATTTTAAAAAAATATTTTTTATATATTTATTATTATTTTTTTATATTTTATATTGAAATTATATTAATTTTTTTTTATTATATATTATTTTTTTTATTTTTTTAAATATTTAATTATTTTTAATAATTTTATAATTTAAAATAAAAAATTAAAATTTTATATTATTTAAAATAAAAATTATTATAAAAAATTAATAAAATAATTAATAAAATAATTAATAAAATAATTAATAAATATTATATAAATAATTAATAAAATATTAATAATAATTTTTATTATATTAAAAATTTAAAATTTTTTAAAACATTTATAATTAAATATATTTTTTACGTATTAATTAATAAATAATTCATTTATAATAATTTATTTTAATATAATTTTATATAACGTTTATTTAATATAAATAATTTTTTTATTAAAATATATTTTATTATTAATTTAATTAAAATGTTTTTTAATATATTTTATTTTTCATATTTTATTATTTAATTAATAATTATTTTTAAAAAAAACACATTATAAAATATTTTTTTATAATATATAATAATTAATTAACCAAATATTTTAATTTTAATATAAATTATTTTATTTTTTATTTTTTTTTATTTATATTTATAATTTTTTTTTAATTTTTACAATTAATTTTTTTTTAATTAATATAAAATTTAATAATTATTTTTTAATTTAAAATATTAATAAATTTTTAAATTTATTAAATAATTTTTTTATTTAAATTATTAATCATTAAAAAAAATAATTTAAAATTTAAACATTAAATAATAATTATATATTAAATAAATTAAATGTTTTATTATTTTTAATACCGTTTTAAATATTTTGATTTTATATTTTTTTTTTAATATTTTATAAATTAATGTTATAACGGGGAAAATTTTATTTATATTATTTTTTTATAAAAATTTATTTAATAAATCATTTTTATTTATATTATTCATTTTAATATTTATGTGTAATTAAAATTAAAAATTATTTAATAAATTATTTTTATTTACATTATTCGTTTTAATATTTATACGTAATTAAAATTAAAAACCATTTAAAAAAATATTTTAAAAACCGTTTTAAATAATATTTTAAAAATTTTATTCAATTAATTTAATTAATAAATTAATATTTTAAAAATTTTATTTAATTAATTTAATTAATAAATTTAAATGATATAAATTTAAATATAAATTGTTAAAACCGTTTTAAAAATTATTTTAAAAATTATTTTAAAAATTATTTTAAAAATTTTATTAATTATTATATAAATCCGATTAAAAATGATAAATGTTGTAAAAATTATTTTTTACATATTTATAATTTTATTAAAAAACCACATGTATGTAATGTTTATAATTTTTTACCAATGATTTTATTTGTTTTCAATATATTTTTTTTTATATATAAATAATTTTTTTAATTATTTTATTTTTAAATAAAATATAATTATTAAAAAAAAATTTAACAAAACGTTAATAATTAAAAAAATAATTTTTTATTTATGTTATTAATAAATTTGATTTAATATTATATTTGTTATTAATAAAATTTATAATAAATATCATTATAAAAATAATAAAAAATAATAGGACGAATTTTTTTATTATTTAACAATAAATTATTTAAATTTAAAATTTGTTTTTATTTATTTTTTTATTTTTTTATTATTGGAAAAATAATTTATTATTTGTATATATATTAATATAAATATATATATTATATATATTTTTTATTAATTTTATTAAAATATAAAAAATAAAAATTTAATATTATTATTTAAATTTATAATTAATAATATAAATATTAAAATTATATAATTTATTTTTTATAAAATATTAAAAAAATTTATAATAAATTTTTTTTATTTTTTAAATATTTAAATATTATAATTTTTTATTTTTATAAATTTGAAATAATATTTTAAATAATTTAATAATTTTATATTTAATTTTATATACGAAAATATATAATTTAAAAATAATTAATTTATTTTTATATTAATTATTTTAAATATTATAATTTAATTATTAATTAAAAAAATTTAAATTTATTATTAAAAATATATATTTATATTTAATAATTTAAATATTTATAAATTAAAAAATTTAAAAAGTGTTAATGTTAAATAAAATTTTATAATAAATAAATTTACGTAAAATGATAATATTTATAATAAAATTATTATATTAAATATATTATTTAATATATTTAAAATAAATTTTTTTTATAAAAAAATATATTATTAAAATAAATTTAATAATAATAATTATAAAATTTTATTTAAAAATTAAAATTTTTATAAAATTTATTAAATATTTATATTTTTTTTTATAAAGTTTTATTAAATAAATTCAATTAAATTTAAACATTTTTTTTTATTTATTTTATATTATATTTTAATAAATTAATTAATTTTATAAAATTAAAATAACGTTTAATCAAATATTAAAATTATATTAATTTTATTATATATTAAAATGATAAATAATTCGTTAAACATCACATTTTTTTATATATTATTTTTAATATATTTATATGTAAATAAATTAAAAAATATATTAAATTTTACATATAAAAAAATTATTTAATTTTTATTATAAAAATATAATTATAAAAAATTTTTAATAATTTTAATAAATTTAAAATTTAAATATTTTTTAATTAAATATTATAATATGTTAATATATTAAAAAAAACGTAATTGTTTTAGTATTAATATTATAAAAAATATAAAATATATATATATTATTTAAACGTATTATTTATTTTTATAATTTTAATATTAATTAATTTTTATTAATAAAATTTATATTAATATATATTTAAATTTAAAATTTAAAAAATAATTAACAAATTATATGGTATAATAATATTACGTAAATTATTCCAAAAAAATCCATATATCATTATTTAACATTTTTATTTAAAAATTATAATATTTTAAAAAATTATTTTTTAATAAAAATATAATTTTATTAATTAATAATACCGTTTTAAATAATAAAATTATAATTTTAATTATAATCACAATTTAAATTAATATAAATTATAATTTAATTTTAATATAAATGAAAAAAACCATATTGATTTTATTAAAATATAAAATTATTATATTATTATTATAAATTTTATATTTAAATTTATTAAATATAAAAATAAAAAAAACTTATTTAATTTTAATTTTTTAATTATATAAATCATTTAAAAATAATTAAACAATATTATTAATTATTATTAAAAATATTATTATAATATAATTTATTATTTAAAATTATATAAAAAAAATAAAAAAAATTAAAAAAAAAATAATTATTCGAATTTAAATATTGTTTTAATTTTTTTAAAAAGTTATAAAATGAAATTATTTTGGTTAAATTAAAAAAAAAAATAATAATTTTTTAAATTGATTAAAAATAATTTTATTTTAAATTAATATAATTAATTTATATTATTATATTAATTAAAAAATATTAATATATTATTATATATTAATATTAAAACCATTATTATATATATTATAAAATATTATAATAAAAAAAAATATAAATTATAATATATATAAATTTAATTATGAATTTTATTATTAGCACATTTTTAAATTGTTATCGAGGGGTTTATTGGTATATCCAATATATGGGATACATCCCACCCATTTTAAATGAAATACAAGTTTTTTTAAATCCCACGTATTTTAACGATTTAAATTAAAAACATTATATTTTTATATTTATTTTAATTAAATTTTTTAAATGATATAAATTTTATTTTAATATAAATTTTATTTTAAAAATTATTTAAAAATATATTTAATTAATTAATATAATAAAAAAATTTATAATCGTAAAAATGTTTTTAATTTTAAAACGGGTTATATAATTTTTTTTAAAATTACCACCACCATTATATATAATAAATTTATACATTTATAATTTTTAAAATAAAATTTATATTAAATAAAAAAAAATATTAAAAAAAAATTTTAATTAAAATAAAAATAACAATATAATTAGTAATATTTAAAATGTTAAAATATATAAATTATAATAATTTTTTTAAAAATTATAATAATAATAACTTTAAAAAAAATTACGTAACCCACTTTCGTAATCATAAACTTTTTTATTTTTTTAATTAATTGAATATATTTTTAAATAATTTTCAAAATAAAATTTACATTTATATAAAATTTATATTATTTAAAAAATTTAATTAAAATAAATATAACGGTATAATTTTTTTAATTTAAATCATTGAAATACGTAAAATTCAAAAAAACTTATATTTAAATCAAAATAAATAAAATATATAAATGAAATATACCCCATATATTAAATATGCTAATAAATTTTTAATAACAATTTGAAAATATGTTAATAATAAAATTTTTAATTATTAATATTTTATTTTATATTATAAATGAAAATATAATGTTATTATTTATATTAAAATTAATAAATAAATTAATTAAAAAAAAATTATTTTATTTAAAAAATTTATTATATATTATTTAATTTTTTTTTAAATGGATAATTAAATTTATTAAAACATGAATTATTATTTATTTAATATTTATTTTATATTTATTAATATATAAAAAAAACATAAACATTTATAATTATTAAATATATATAAAAAATATTTTAAATATTTATTAATTATAAAAAAAATATTATATTTTAAATTTTTAAAATAATAAAATTTTATATTATATAATATTAATAAATAAATATTATAATAATATTTTATAAAATTTTATATTTTTATATATTTTTTATAATATAAATTAATTTATAAACATTTTCAATATAAAAATTTTTATTATATGAAATTAATATTAAATTATTTTTATTATAATTATATAAAATTTTTTTTCATTAAAAATGTAAAATTTTTTATATATATAATAATATATTTGTAATGTTAATAAATTTATGAATATATAAATGATCATTATAATAATATTAAAAATTTTAATTTAAAATTTAAAAAAAATAAATTTAAAATAAATAATATAATTAAAAAAAAATTATTTTAAAAAATTAGTAAAAATTAATATATATAATTTTAAAATTAAATTTTTAATAAAAAAAATTAAATTTTTTTAATTAATAAAATATTAATTTAAATTATAATTAATTAATTTATATTAATTAATATAAATATTTATTTTTTATTTCATTTAATTATTAAAAATAATTGTAAAAATAAATTTAAAAAAATTTTAATATTATATGGTTATTTTTAAAAATTTAAAATATTTTAAATAAAAAATAATATATGATTTATAATATAATAATAAACTATTATTAAAAAAGTTAAAAAAATGGTGTTATGTTATTTTTTTTTTATATTTAATTTGATGGTAAAAAAAAAATTAAAAAATTTTATTTTATTAATGTTTTTTTTTTATATTTGTAAATTGTTATTATATTTTATAAATCATTTATTATGTAAATTATATTTATTAATATAATTAATAATTTTATTATAAAATAAATTTTATATTTAATTTTACATTTTTTAATTAATTAAAATTATTAATTTATAATTAATAATTTAATAATATTAAAAATATTATAATATTTTTTTAATAACGTTTATTATTTAATAATTAATAAAAAAAACATGTTTAAATTTTAAATTTTTAATTAAATAAATAAACATTTTAATAAAATTTTTTTATATTATTATAATAAATATTTTAAAAAATTAAACATGATTATTATTAATAATTTTTTTTAATTATTTTTAATTTTATAAAAATTATTATTTATAATTGGTAATATTTTAAAAAATAATAAAATAATTAAGAAAAATTGTCGGTAGACCAGGTTTATACGTATAACCGAAACGAAACAACAAAACAACAAATGAAATAACGACGGTGAGGTTGACGATCGATCTTGTATGTGTAACCTGCTTGACTTGATCTTATTACAAATGTGTGGGAGAAATCCTTGTTGATACGTGGGGCACGGACCCCACGTATCACGTGTCACGCGAGCACGTGATTATTGTTCCAACACTGGTTATGTTTTCTTTCTCGCGTGACACGTGCCCACATCACGTGCCCACATCACGTGCCCACATCACGGGTCCACATCACGTGCCCACCTCTTAGTCATCTTCGTAACCTCATACCCTCAAATCCCCGTATCCTCATATTTTTCTTAGTCATCCTCGTATCCCCATATCCTTTTTCTAATCGTTTTTCCAGGCTACTTATATCCTCTCGCAATCTTTTATCTTATTGGCTGACTGGTCTTCGAATTGCCAGGCCTCGGCTAGCGGCTACGCTGGCGCTAGCCGCCTCGGATTCAGGCAATATCGGGGCCTTTTCCAACTTGATGAGCTCCGCTAATCTCTCGGCGTTGTGGCGGCCGAGGTTATCGCAGTAGATCCCTTGATAATACAAGTAATCAACGATTGTAGATCGTAGATGTGGTGACATCCTGGCGAATAAGGGGGTTGTCCAATCGTAGAAACAGTCTCGCATTTGATCAAAAAAGGCGTTTCTCGAACCACCGCCAATCTCAATACATAATAACATCGTCCCTGCTACGTATGTATTGAAGGCCTTTTTATTGGTGATTGGTTCGAGCTCCGTAGGGTTTAGATCGAGATTCGTCAAAGCCTTGTGCTCGTCAGCAATATAGCTTTTGAATACGTCGTCCCAGGTCCTTTCCATATTGATGTGTGAGGCTTGTCGGAATGGGGTAGGTAGGTAGGTAGCCAACGGGCTTAGTAAAAAGGTCGGCTCTTGAGATCTTGAGGTAGGTACGTAGCCAACGGGCTTAGTAAAAAGGTCGGCTATTGAGATTTCGTTGAAAGGAGCTATCCCTGTAATGATCGTTGCTGTTGGCCCACAAATTTGAGCCACGAGTTACTATGACTATCGTGATATCGACTCTTTCGTGCGTGATGGACGCAGGCGTTGTGGGCTTCCAAATGAAACCCCGAAAGCCTTCAAGGTAGCGAGAGCCGTTAGATTGGCTGAGGCTTTCCGCAACAGCTTGATCGCTGAAGCAATACACCCGTAACCTGATTGGACAAGAAGCTTTGCGCAGTAGCCTAATCGCTAGAGCAATGCACCTCTTGATCGATCATCCAAAGCTCACCTCTTCTAGAATCAGATCCTAGCTAATCTGTGTCTACTGTGTTGAGTAGGTAAACATCGTGTTCAACATCGTGTTTACCTGCCCTAGTCAAGTAGACACTGATCAGTGTCGGTAGACCAGGTTTATACGTATAACCGAAACGAAACAACAAAACAACAAATGAAATAACGACGGTGAGGTTGACGATCGATCTTGTATGTGTAACCTGCTTGACTTGATCTTATTACAAATGTGTGGGAGAAATCCTTGTTGATACGTGGGGCACGGACCCCACGTATCACGTGTCACGCGAGCACGTGATTATTGTTCCAACAAAAATGTTTATTATTTATTTATATATTTTGTTTTTTTAAATATTATATTATGTTAATAAAATAAAAAATAAATTGTTTTTAAATAAATATTTAAAAAATTTTATATGATTAAAATGTTAATTATATCATGGTAATTATTAATTTTTTAATGTGTAATAAAATTTTTTCTAAAAAAAATTAAACAATTTATTAAAATGTTATAAATATATTTTTTGAAAAAAATAAATTAATATTTATAATTAAAATTATATAATAAATTTAATTATTTTTATAATTTATATTAATTTAATAAATAATAATTTTAGAATAATGTAAATAAATTTTTAAATTATTAAAAATTTATTTAAATTTTTTTTTATTTATATTAAATGTAAAATTATAATAATTTAAAATATTTAAAATTAAATTAATTTAATTAATAATGTTTAAAATTATGTTTATAATATATTATAAATTAAAAAAATTAATATAAATCGTAATTTTTTAAAAATTATAATAATAATTTTTAATAAATATAAAAATTTATTTTTTATTTTTTTTAATAATAACAAATTTTATAATAATTATAATAATTTTATTATTCCAATTAAATATATATATTAAAAATTTGTTTTCCATAAAACAATTTATATTAAAATATAATTTTTTTTAATAATTTTTTATATTATTATAATTCATAAATTATAAAATTTTATTTTAAAATAAATTATTTATAACATTTTTAAATATAAATTTATTTTTAATTTATTATATGTTATAATATTATAAATATTTAATTTATTTAATTTAATATTTAATTATTTATTTAACTATAATTATATATATTATAAAATTTTTATTTTTTTTATATAATTAAAATTTAATAATAATAAATGAAAATAATAATAATAATTAAAAAAACCATTTTATATAATTAACCTATAAAAACATATAAATAAATATTAAATAAATTAATTCATTATTCATAATTATAAAATAAAATAATTAAAATATTATTTATATAATAAAAATACCGGTTTATAATAATAAAATTAAAATTATTTTATTATAAAATTATTATTTAAATTATTATAAAAATTTAATAATTTATTTTTTTTATTTTTATTTTTTTTTTAATTATTTTTATTTTTTTATTTATTAATTTTATTTTATTTAATTTAAAAAATTATTATTAAAAATATTTTAAATTAAATTAATATTATTATTTTTTATTTTTATAATATTTAAAATAATAAAAAAAATTATTATAATTATATTATATTTTAAATATAATAAAATATATAATTTTTTATTATATTTTTTTATTTTTTATAATAAAAATATTAATTATAATTTAGTTTATTACGTTATTTATATTGTAATAAATAATATATGATTTAATATTTTTATTTTTTTTATTAAAAAAATAAATATTAATTTAATATATATTATTTATTTTAATAATAATATTTTTTATAATGATTAATATTATTTTTATATATTTAAATATGAAAATTATATATATTAATAAATATTTATAATTTTTTATTAATTTTTAATAATTAAATATTTTATTATTGTTTTTTTTAATAATTAAATATTTTTTTATAATAATATTTTTTTATTATAGCGTAAATTGGTTATTAATTAAATTTTTTTTATAATATAAAATTATTTTTTAATATTTTTTTACGATATAATTATTTTTTATAACGTTTTTTATTAAATAATTTAATTTATTTATGTTTTTAAAAAAATTTATATCGTTTTTATTATAAAAAATAATTAATTTATTTAAAATAAAATAAATTAATATAATTTTAAATATATAATTAAATTAATAATTAATAATATTATAAATTTTTTTATATTATATAAAAATATATATTAATAATTTAATTAAAAATATTTTATTATAATATTAAAATTAATTAATAATTAATATTAATTAATAAATTATATATTTTAATTAAAAATAATATATATATATAAATAAAAATATTTTTTTTATAATTAACGATTTTAATTATTAAATAATATTATTAAAAAATTTTTATTTATTTATTTTATTTAATTAATTTTTAATAACATTATTATATTATTTTTTTAAAAAAAAATGTTTATTTATAACAATTATTATTAATATTTTTTCGTTTTGTTATTAGAATTTATTTGTATTTTTTAATATATAAAATATATTTTATTTATTTTAATTTAAATTTAAATTTTTTTGAATTTTTTATATTTTAATAATTTAAATTAAAAAAATTATATTATCGTATTTGTTTTAATTAAATTTTTTAAATAATATAAATCGCATTTTAATGTAAATTTTATTTTAAAAATTATTTAAAAATATATCCAATTAATTAATGAAATAAAAAAACTTGTAATAACGAAAGCGGGTCACGTGTTTTTTTTTCCTTTTAAAAACATTAATATTATATTTTTTTCAAAAATCATTATAATTTACGTATTTTAACGAAACAAATTGGAAAAATTATTTCGTTATTTTTATTTTAATTAAAATTTTTTAATAATATTTTTATTTATTTGGTATAAATTTTATTCGAAATGTTATAAATATATAAATATATTAAATATAATAATTTTAAAAAAACCATATAATTTTTTTTAAAATTAAAAATATTTTTATAATTATAAAATTTTTTACCATATTAATTAATTAAATATATTTTTAAATAATTTTTAAAATAAAATTTACATTAAAATGTAATTTATATTATTTAAAAAATTTAATTAAAACGAAAACGCCAATATTATTTTTAATATTTGAATCGTTAAAATACATAAAATATAAAAAAACTTATTATATTTAAATCAATTTGAATAAAATGTACCCCATGTATTAAAAAGTACGAATAAATGTTAATAATAAAATGAAAAAATATTAATAATAATTGTTTTATTTATAATAAAAATTTATATAAAAATAAATTTTTCATTTAAATTTATTAATTACATGGTATTATTTATAATTATTTTTTAAAATTTATACCAATTATTATTATCGTTATCATTTAATTTAAAACGGAAATATATTTATAATGAATTAATATAAAAAAAATAATATAATAATAAATAATAATATAATAATTTAAATTTATTTTATTATTATTATTATTATTATTTTTACATTATTATATTTATTATTTACATTTTATATAAATATTATTAATAATTTTATAAAATAAATATTTTAAATTAAAATTATATATTTATTAAAAAAAATTTAATTTATTTTAAATTTTTTTCGTTTATATTATATAATAATTTTATTTTTATTTATATTTAATTAAAATTTTATTATTTTAATAAATAAAATAATAAATAAAATTTTATTTATTTAATTTTAATATGTTAAATTAATTTTATTTTATATTTTTTTTAATTTTTATTTTTTTTTATGTTATTTTAATGTGGTTTATGGTTTTTATATAATTTAATACATTGTTATTTATGTTAATTGTAAATTATTTCATATTTTTTATATATTACGTATATTTTTTTTAAAAATGTTTTATTTTTTAATTTTTAATTTTAAGAAAAATGTAAAATACGGATAATTTATTATTAAATAAATAAAAGTTTTAAATTTATTATTTTTTATTTTTTTTTTTTATTTTTTTATTATTTTATTTAAATTACAATTTTTTAATTTTTTATTTTTATATAATTTTAATTTTTAAATTTTTATCATTTTTATTTTTTTTTATAATATTTCCCCGCGTTTATTTTTTTAAAATTTATAATAATTTTTATTTATACCATTATTTTTATAAAAATTATTTAAAACATTTTTTTTTAATATAATTAAAAATTTGGTTAAATTTTTATATAACGTTATTATATATTTTTTTTTAATTAAATAACATATTGTTTTTATATTAAAATTAAAAAAAATTATTTTTTTATAAATATTTTATGTTTTATATATATTTCTTTTTAATATATTATAATATTTTATTAATATATATAAAAATTTAAAACTTTTTATTTAAATTATTAAATTTATTAATTTTTATTTCATTAAAAATAATTAATTTTAAATATTTTATAATAATTATATTAATTAATTAAAAATAAATTTTTTAAATTATTAATTAATTATTATTTTTTAAATTTATTTTATAATTATTTTAAAATAATTAATTTATAATTTTATTATAATTATATTTTTATATAATTTTTAATTTTTTTTAAAAAAATTAATTTTATTTATATTTAAAAAAATTATTAACATTAAATTTAATATTATTATAATTACTTTTTCCAATTATATTAATAATCCAATTATAAAAATTTAATAAATACCCCAAACATTCCATTTTCATATTTATAATTACTTTATTATTTTATTAATTATTTCTTTTTTAATATTTTAATTTAATAAAAAAATAAATAATTATTTTTCAATTTTAATTTTTAAATAAAAATATAAAATTTTAATATTAATATATTATTAAATATATATTCCAATTTAAATTTTTTAATTTATTTTTTAATAAATTTAAAAATAAAATTATTTAAAAATTAATAATATATTTTCTTATTTTCCTAAATAAAATATTTAAATAAAATAATCCATTAAAATTTTAAAATATTATTAAAAATAAAAAAAAAATTTAATTTTAATAATAATAATAATAATTATAAAAATAAATTTAATAAAAATTTTAATAAATAAAAATTTATATTAAATTATTATTAATTTATAATAAAAATTAAATTATAATAATTTTAAAAATATTTTTATTTATTTAAATTTATTTATATTTTATTATTTTTTTTATTTTAAAAATTTTTATATTTTTTTTTTTATTAAATTAAATATTAATTTATATATAAAAAAAATTTATAATTTTAAAAATTATTTAATTATAATTTTTATTTTTTTTATATTTTTTATTATTTTTTTATAATTTTGTTTTATCCAAAATATTTTTAAAAATAATTTTTTTTATAATTTTTTTTTATTTTTTTAATAATAAACATTTTATTATAAAATAATATATTATTTTTATATTTTTATAATAACATTTTAATATTATAATATTAAATATTAAATATTTAAATAAAAAAAATTTAAATTTTATTTTTTTTATTTATATTTAAATTAAAATTAAAATTTTATATTTTTTTAATAAATAATAAAAATTTTTTAAATTTTTTTTTATTAAAAACATTTATAAAACAAAAATATTTTTTTTATATCTTTTATTTTATTTATTTTTTTAATTTTTTAATATTATTTTTTTTAATAAAAAATTTCCTTTTTAAATTTTAATTTATTTTTTTTTTATTTTTAAATTTTTTTTACTTTTTTTTATTATAATAATATTAAAAAATCTTTTTAATTTATTTTAATTTTTACATTTAAAATCTTTTTTCATTTTTTCCAAAACTTAAATTTATTCCATTATTTTTTTTTTATATATTCCATAAAATTATTTTCATTACTATTTTACTTTTCAAATTTTATTAATTTTTTATTTAAATATAAATATAATAAAAAACATTTTATTTCATTTTTTAAATATTTAATTATAATAATTTTATACATTTTTATAATTTTTTTTAAACACACTAATTATATCCCACCCATTTTATTTATTATTTTTTTTACTTTTTTATTTTTATTAAAAATATATTAAACCATTATATTATATATAATCATATTATATATAATTTTAATATATATTTCTTTTATTTTTAATATATTATCACCCCATATAAATATTATTAATTTAAAAAAAATGTATTATTAATATTTTATTTTAATTTTAATTTTTTTTAAATATTTTTTTTATTTAAATTTTTTATTTAATTATATTTTAAAAAATCAAATATTTTTTATTAATTTTATTATAATATTTTTTAATTTAATTTTATTAATATTTAATTTATATATTTTTATAAAATATATTAATTTATTTTTATATAATATAAAAATTATTTTATATTAAATTATTTATATAATATAAATAATAAAAAATTTTTTAAATTTTTTATAATTTTTAATTATATTTAATTTTATTATTATTATATTTATATTATTTATAAAATTTATTATAAAAATATTTTTTATTTTTAATTTTTTATACAAAATTAAAATATATAATATAAATAAAATTAAAAAAAAAAATTTTTTAAAAAACCTTTATTTTTAATTTAATTTTTTAATTTTTATTTTTTTTAAAAAACACCTTATTTTTTTTTTTAAATAATTTTTTAATCATTTTTTAATTTAATTAAAAAACTTTTTTTTTTAAAATATGTAATAATTATTTTAATATTATATAATTAAAAATATTTATTATATTTAATTATAATAATATAATTTTATTTTTATTTTTTTAAATTAAATATATTATTTTTATTATTATTTTTATTATTATTTTTATAAATTTATATTTTTTATTATTTATTTATTTTTTAAAAAATAATTAATTTTTTTTTATTATTTTTATAATTTATTTAATTATAATTTATTTAATTACTTTTTTTATTATATTAAAGAAAATTATAAATTAATATATATTTAAAAAAAATTTTTTTTTTATTATTTTTTTTAATTTTAAAAATATATATATTATTATTTTTTAAAATTAAATTAAATAATATTTATATTTAAAATTATTTTTTATTAAAAAAATTAATATTTTAAATAATAATTTTTTATATTTATATAAAAACTTTATTAAAAATTTATTTTTTTTTAAAATTTTCCATTTTTTTATTATTTTTAAAATATTTTTTATTATATATTATATTATATAATTATTTATTTTAAAAATTTTATTATAAATTATATTTAAATTTATATTAAAAAAATTAAAATATAATTATAAAAAAATTTTTTTTTAAAAATATTTGATTTATTATTATAATTTTTAATTTAAAAATATTTATTAATATTTTTTTTATTATTAAATTTTTTATTTTTTTATTATTAATTTTTCAATTTTTAATTTTAATTTATTTTTTTAATTTTTAAAATAATTTAAAATTTATGAATATTTTTATTAAAATTTGTTTTTAATTATTTTTTTTAATTATTATTATTATTTTTTAATATTTTTTAAATATATTAATATATTATTTTTAATTTAATAAAAATTTTAAAATTATTTATTTTTTTTTTAAATAATTTTTTTTTTAATTTTTATAATTTTTTTATTTTACTATTTTATTAATTTAAAAAAAAAGTTTTTTATTATAAAATAATTATATTAATAATTTTTTAAAATTTTTTTATTAAATAATTTATATATAAATTAAATTCTTTAAAATTTATAAAAATTTTAAATATTTTTAATTTTTTTATTTTAATTTTAAAAAATATTAAATTTAAATTTTTTTATATTTATTTTTTTTTTTTTAAAAAACATTAATATTTTTATTAATATAAATTATTATTATTAAAATTATATAATTTGAATTTTATTAATTTAATTTTATTATTTTTTTATAATTAATTTTAAAATTAATTTATATAAAATTTATTATTAAATTTTTATTATTTTAATATAATTTTATAATATAATTTTTTTTAATTATTAATAAAAAATTTTATTATTTAATAAAATTAAAAAACTTTTCCAAATTTTTAATAATTTTATTTTCCGCATTTTATAATAAATAATATATATTAAAATTATTTATTATTATATAATGTTTTTAACTTTTTTTTAATTTTATTTTATTTAATAAATTACATTTTAATTTTTTAAATAATTTTATATATATATTTTAAATTATAATTAATTTTTTATTAATATTTAAATAATAAATTATTTAATTATAATCCATTTTACTTTTTTATTTTTTTTTATTTATTATTTTATTTATATATAAAATAATTTTCTTTATTTTTTTTTAAATAAAATTATAATTATTATTTATAAAATTATATAATTTTTTTTTAATAAATTAAAATTTTTATAATATTATTATATTTATTTTATTTTATTATTTTATTATTTAAAATAAAAATTTTTTTTTTATTTTATATTTTATTATATTATTTTTATTTTTATTATTATATATTTTTTAATTATATATTTTATTTATTATTTTTTTAATTAATATTAATAATAAATATGAAATTTATTTAAAATATTATTAAAAATAAAAAAAAATTTTATTAATTTTTAATATATTTATAATATTTACATTTTTTTTTAATTTTTTTTTTATTAAAATTTTATTTTAAACTTTTTTTTAAATTTATTTTTAAATTTTTATTTTATTCCATAAAATTATAATTTTAAAATTATTATATATTATATAAATTACAATTAAAAAAAAACCAATATTTTTTTTTTAAATTATTTTAATTTATATATATAAATTTTCTTCACTTTTTTTTTATTTTTTACATATATTTATATTTTTTATTTTATATTAAATATAATTTTCCATAATTTCAATACTTAACCCTAATTATACATTTTTTTTTATTTTTATATATTATTTTTATATATTTATTATATTTTATTTATTTTTTATAATATTTTATTATATATTTAAATTTATAATATTTATAATATTATTCCATTTTTATATTTTATATAAAAAATTTATATTAATATAATTCTACTTTTTAAAATAATTTATTAATATATAAATATTAAATTATATTAAAAAAAATTATTTTAATTATTATAATAATATATTTTATTTTTTTATTTTTACAATATATTAATTTTAATAACTTTATATCTTATTTATTTTTATTTTTAATTTTTTTAAATAAATATTTAAAATTTATATAAATATTTTATAATTTATTTATTTTTAAATTTTTTATAATTAAAATAAATATTTTTTTAATTTTTATAATTTATTTTTTAAATATTTTTTTTATTTATTATTTTTTATCCTTTTTATATATATTAACTTTTTTTTAAAAAATTATTATTATACTTTTATTTTTAAATTTTTTTATTATTATAATTTTTTATTTATTTAAAATAAAATTAATAACTTTAATAATTTTTTTTAAAATTTTATTTATAATATTTAAAAAATTAAAATTTTTTTTAATAATAATTTTTTTTAATTTTTTTTTTAAAATTATTATATTATTATCTTATTATATAATTAAAATAATTATTATTTTTATTTAAAATTTTAATATTATATTTATATTTTAAATATTTTAATTATTTTTTATTTTATTTAATAATTTTTTTTTATTTTTTTTATTTTATATTTTATATTTTTTAATATTATTAATTTAATATATATTTTTTTTTATATTAAATCTAATTATATTTTACATTTAATATATTATTTTTTTATTTATTATTTTTATAATTTATTTTTTTATTTTATTAATTTTTTTTTATTATTTTTATTTACCATATTTATTAATTTTTTAAAAAATATTTTAATTTTTTTTTATATTTATTTATTTTAATTTATCTTTATTTCTTTTATTTATTATTATTATTAATATTAATAAAAAATATAATTAAATTTAATATAATATATATTTTTTTATTTATTTCCATTTTAATATCGTAATTTATATTAATTTTTAATTATACCACCATTATAATAACAATATAATAATTTTATAATTTTAATCTTATTATATCCTATTAAAATTTATTAATTTATTAATAAATTTCCTAATTTCCAATTAATAAAAATTAAAAAATTTTAATTTTTATTAAATTTTTTTAAATTTATTTTAATTTATTAAAAAAAATAAAATGATATATATTAATAAAATTAATTACTTATTTAATAAATTTAATTTTAATAATTCCACATTTTATAATTTCGAATTTAATTAATTTATAAAATGTAAATGTATTAAATAATTTTAATTATTATTTTTATTTATTTTTTTTTATTTCAATTTATTGTTAATATTAATAATAATTTCAAAAATAAAAATAATCATTTAAAAAAAAATAAAATCACAATTATATAAAAAATAATAATTTTAATAAAAAATATAAAAAAAAATAACAATAAAACAAATTTTTCATATATAACAATTATTAAATTATAATAAATTAATAAAAAAATAAATTTATACATTAAAAATATAAAAATTAAAAAATAAATTATTTAAAATATACGAATTGGAAAATTAATTATTTAAAATATAAATAAAAAATTAAATTTTTAAAAAATATAAATTATAAATTTTTATTTTAATTTTATTATTTTAATATATTAATTTTATATTAATAAATTTAAAATATATTATTTTAATATTTTAATATTTTAATATTTTATTTTAAATATTTCATATTTATATTAAAACAATTTATTATTTAAAAAAATAAAAAAATATTTATATATATACGTAATAATAATTTTATTTTTTTTTAATTAAATATAATATTACGTTATTATATTATAAATTTAAATATAAAAATTATAAAAAATATATATTTATATTTTATTAAAAAATTTTATATAATTTTATAATAATATTTAAAAATTATTAATTTTTTATTATTTAAAATTAAATATATAATTTTTGAATTTATATATTTTTTTTTAATTAAATATAATGTTATATTATTATATTATAAATTTTAACGTTAAAAAATATAAAAAAAAATGTAAAAAAAAATAAAAAATATATATTTATATTTTTTTAAAAAATTTTATATAATTTTACGTGTATTTTTATAATAATATTCGAAATTATTAATATTTTATTATTATAAAATAAAATAATAATTTATTATTATATTTAATTTTTTTTTAAATTTTATATAATTTTACGTTATTAAATAATAAATTTTAAAAAATTATGGTTTTTTATTAAAAATGAAATTTTTTCGTTAAAAATGCAATTATTTTTAAAATGCAATTATAACCGCTATTATTTCAACGTAAAAAAAAAATTATTACGTAATATTTTTTTCAAATATTAACAATTATTTTAATACGTCATTTACTTATTACAATATTTTATTTAATAAATTTAATTAATTTAATTAATTTTAATAAGAATAAAGTTAATTTCGCACATATAATTTTTAAACCACATTTACGTTCAATATTCTTATTTTTTTTAAAATATTTGATTAGTCAAAAACGCTTGTGGCAAATGAGGTACAAGAACATGAACGCAAAATGTGGTTTGAGCTCACTGAGATAAGTTACATAGATATATTTTTTATCATCTAAAGAATCTTAAGCCTACCAAGTAGGGTTCGTTGAGAGTACCGCAAATAACCCCGTCGCGAATCCCCATGGAAATATTAGTCGTACTTAATTCCTGAATTGTTCCTGCGGTGTATACCTCCACTTAGAAAAGTATGCTGGTGTGTCTCCCTCGTTACCATTGCTAGTAGCATAAATACCAAGAATAACACCTAAATGCTGTCAGCACCTACTGGGTCAACAAGAACCATCAGCCATACCTGTAAATCCCCAGCTAACTGCGGCATTGGACAAATCAAGGACAGTTCGCATCTCGGACAGCGCATCGGCTGGTCCGGCTGATAGGGAGTAGTGAGTCATGTTGTGTGCCTTGATCTCCAGTCTTAATTCCCTGTCCGACCAGGTCTCTGGAATTGGGATCACGACATCGTCTGGAACTGGTATATAAGAAATTCCACGGTACCTCAGGTGAGGTATTAGACCTGATGAGTTCGTCGAGGGGCCCTTGCCAGCGAATGTTGCAGTGCTGCTTTTCGCTGGAAGCATGACGATACCAAGGTCTAGGTGGTGATTTTGCGTTAGGAAAACCGAGACACCTGCCTCCTCTTCAAGTGACTTTGGAGAGAAGTCCACATTAACACTATATGTGAATAGCGTATCTTGCTGACGTCTTCCGACGAATGTTTGACCGCTAGGCCCGGCGTAGTTCCCGTTGAGTGCCGTAAGATTTAGCTTAGAGGGGCTCAGTCGGAGAGTGTTCGGGTGACCTTGGGGTGATATAGTATATGATTCAGAGATAGGAAACCTCCAATGCGTGAAGTGCGCGGGCAGTGTTGACCCTGGTTCGAAGTCGATGATATCTCCCTCTGTAATAATCGGGCTGCGGTTGTTAGATCTGGGACAAGTTATCGAAGGAGCCGGACACTTACCCAGGCCCGTCAATCTCAGTATCCCCCTCTGGAAATGCCCATCCACTCATCTCGCCATTCAATTTAGACCAAACTGGATACTCATTTTCAGGCCAAGTAACCGGCACCATGATAGTTTCTCGACCCACTAGAAATAACGATTGTTAACGCTTGCTCCTGTAGAGACGAACCGTCAGGGTAAATGACTCTCGGCACATACTTGGGTAATAGAGGTATTCAGGGCCAGATCGAGTCGAAAGTGCAACTCCCCACCTTGAATAAATAGTAAGTTTTAAAGCTTTCGTTCACTTCTAGTTTGTTTTCTTACCAATTGCCAGCGCCGTCTTGAAATAAATCTGCATGACCGACTGTCTGAACTAATAAAGTGTTAGATTTAACGGGATTCCCGCCTACATTACATGGCTGTCACTTACAATAGTTTGTTGTGTTAGCATTCGTTAGTACTGGGTTCGAAGGGTTTGCTTCATATGGCCCATGGATGCTCCTCGACCTTGCCATTGTAACCATGTGATCTATACCCGTACCCCCTAGTGAAATCAGTTTCTATTATGCTAGGTACGCCGTTCTTTCTACTTACCTTCAGCAGCTAGTAAGTAATACCAACCATCCTTCAAGTATATGTGAGGGCCCTCCGGTGCCTGGGTCCATTGTTAAGATCTGGCCCTCGATTATTCTTTCCTAAAGGGGTTATGCTTACTGTGCCACCGGTGCCATTCCATATTATCTCCCATTCTCCCACCTCGCCAGTCTCCAAATTAACCTCAGCTAACAGAATACCAGGGCTGCCGTATAAGCGTTAGTCTCATCCCAAGTCGTCAACCATTTTTCACTTACAAGACCTTCCAGGCATGTCCACCCACGATGTATACTTTTCCATCGGAATCCCATACAGGCGAAGTGTCGTAGCCTTCAAAGTCGAAATGGACAGCTTTTGACCACGAAGAAGAATCGTATGGGTTTTTAGATTTAAATATCACCTTAAATGAATTTTAGCTACTGGATTTGACAGCCGAGGATTGGACTATACATTGTCCCAACGCGATGCATCATCTGCTTCGCGATCGTCATCTACGAGAGTCGTTGCTAGCCAGAATGTGCCCTCATTAAACCTTAGTGTCGGCGCCCATATGCCACTATAACAGGTACCTAGTTAGATTCAGGTTAAATATTAATCATTTATCATCTTACCTCGTTGATCTGTTGGTTTCTGCTAAGCGAGGTAGTTGCTCTCGTCTATTTAGAACGTGACCTATAAGTTTCCAAGTCTGGAGGTCTTTGCTTGCATGCAATGGAATGCCGGGGAAAGCATTGAAACTCGAAGATGCACAGAAGAATGTATCATCCCATTCAGGAACGAATATGCAACTTGGATCGGGGTGAAATCCCGGCAGGATGGGATTGTAATATGTCGAATTCTCTGTCTGCAGCTCGGCTCCCCAAACAACGCTGATGAGTGCCCACAGCACGACAGATATAATCATACAGGCCATCGTCTCGTTGATATTGGATGCACATATAGATATTGCATACTCCAATCAAATTCACATCATAGGCAGCCTTCACTTGGGAGGGTTTCACTCTCTACAAGGGGGCACTATTGATACTCAGAGCTACCACACTTATTATGTATGTTAACATGATCCCCCGCATATCCTACTCCAAGAACTACGTGTATACGGTTAAAATGATGGGTAAATCCCAAAATTTGGAGACAAGCAATATTCGGTATGTATTGAGCCGAAAGGTCACATTAGCGACTAGTTCCAAATAGACCCTGTAAACTCCTTGGCGGGACTGGAAACTTGGTATGTACGCTTTATAGGATATGAGGTATTCAGTGACATATCAAAAGTATAATGTTCAACCTTCATGATGTTCTGCGTACACGTCCTTGCTCTTGTCTACCGTATTGTCTGGTGAACTATTCACTTTGAATCGTTGCTGTGCAATGGCCTCGAGCGATAACCCCCTTGTCTCTTTGAGAAACGCAAAAGCAAGGACTGCGATAACGGCGTCGAAAATTCCTAGAAAATGGTCAGCACCTGGAATATCTCGAAAAATTTCCTTACTAACCCCATAGTAAAAATGTTCCCCAGCCTAGAGAGGAAATCATGTAGGGAGTTGTTAATGAGAAGATGAAGTTGAATAGCCACTGTGAAGCAACACCAACAGCAACACCAGGCTCTCGTATCCTGGCGGGGAAGATCCTGTAAGACATTAGTTAAGCTCTAGTGGGTTCGAATAGGGAATTACAAAATATTTGCACTCACTCAGATACATATGGCCAAGGCATTGGGCCCCAACTAAAGTTATACGCGATGACGAATAAGTAAATAAGAGCGACAGTAGCAATACCGGATGGGGCTACGGAACTTCCCCCCTCCTTTGGAGCCGGAAAGGACTTGACCACGGCGGCCGTAGTGATTTGGCAAGCAGCCATGAAGGCAGCACCACCAATCAAGACCTGGCGTCGGGAAAGACGCTCAGAGAAGAACATAACGAAGATGCCGCAGGCTACAACCTTTACTGCGCCGAATATAGCAGTTAATAGGAGGCTTTGCTCATCGTTAGCCACGATGAGATTGAAATATTGGGGTCCGAAGTAAGCGAAAGCCGTTGCTCCAGTAGCTTGCTGCGCTGTGAATATAGCAAAGGCGGCGAATACCCGCTTAAAGTTTTCTCCTTCTAGGAGTTCTGCATTGCAGGTATATGAGAATCTGCTAGAATAATAATTGTGGACTGAAGCATAGAAACACTTACCTTGGAATCGAAAACCCTCAGTAGCCGCAGATTCCGCCGTGACGCCGGAACGTATCTCTTCCATCTCGTCAGCGGTCGCTTGGGAACTATCAGCCCGAATCCACTGCAGGCTTTTCCATGCCTCTTCATGTCTGCCCTTCTTCATAAGCCATCTTGCACTTTCAGGAACCGTTAGCATTCCTAAGCCGAGGAAAGCAGCAGGCGCAAGTTGAAGTCCGATAGGTATTTGCCACTGGGAGGGGTTGGTTGATGAGATGTTTCGAGCTACACCGTAGTCTACCCAGTACGACACAAATATCCCCTATGAATATTAGATCAATGTTCGTCGTAGTGTATGTCGATACTTACGAATGTGTAGAACCATTGGAAGAACGACCCAACCTGACCGCGCATCTCTTTCGGCATCATCTCGCTGTTAAACATTGGTACAACAACTGTCGCCGCGCCAAGTCCAAGACCAGCGACCACTCTTGCGACGTAGAATGCAGCTAGGGAGTGAGTATTGATAGTCTGAATTGCAGCACCAATGCAGAATATAAACGAGGATATCATGAGTGACTTCTTCCGCCCAAGTCTGTCAGTTAGAGGCCAAGCGAGGAAACAAGCGAGAAAGCCGCCTAATTGTTGAAGTCCCACTGAAAGCGAATTCGTATGCGTCTTGTCGGCGCTCCCGTACCGATAGTCGGACTGGAAAGAAGCCATAGTCAAAACACCACCTGCAGTAGTTCTCTGGTTAACGTTTTATGTCGTCTTCCTTAGAGTATAGAATAGCATAAGCTTGCTTACCAACACTATATTTGATGTTAGTGTACCTATGAGACGAGGTTAATATTGGGTTGCCACACTCACATTCCGCTGTCATATCCAAATAAAAATCCACCCATACAGACCACGGACCCCAGCCAATAGGCCCTGATCTTCCCTAACGTCGTACCTGTCATCTTTGTCGTGATAGATAGTGACTGCTCGTCTTCACTAGATCTTCGAAGCAAGGGCTGTATTTCATCCATGACACCCTCGGGGGTTTTCTACCCTTTTTATCTCCAACTCCTTTCAAATAATAAGGCTAGGCTGCCTCGGTAAATAAAAAGCTAGCTGTTACCGCACATTATAGCTACGCGAGATGTTGAACCTCGACAAGTTGGGGGAAATGACGTGACCGGGAGGTTGGAACATCAGCCGCGATCGACCAGCCAAGTGGTGTTGTCCAGGGGTTCTTTATATCCATTTAGATTCTCGAGCGACCGACAGCCGAGCATCCAAGAAGTCCCCTTGTCTTGGAGTTTGCGGGGGAGGCGCTAGGGGTTCTGGACTTAGAACCTGGGGCCGCATCTATTTCCGGAATCCTATAGGCGACAGCCAATAAGAATCAATATAGGCCGAGCAACCGAACATCTCGGAGAGACCAGTGTCACTGTTACTCCACAACACCTACAGTAGCTAAGGCTAAGGCATCGACTATCATTCCCAGTCAGCTCATTATCATCAGCTATGTGAGAAATTATGGGCTTTACATGTGACCCTTTCACGTTTAGACGTCGATAGTAGATTGCGACATCGCTGTGGGGAGCGACGACATCGGAAAAAGGTTAGATACCCTTCAGGCTGTTGGTATAGCTATATCTCGCAAAAAAGAAAAAAAAAGTTTTATATAACTGCCAAGATACCTCACCCTTTCTGTGGAATTTCCGGTCTTTTCGGGTGTGATTTCTTAAGGGAATAAGGGGTCATCAGAATCTATTCTATACCAAGAGCCTTATAGTAAAGAACTATCAACATCCGACTCAGTTACCATGGCATCAGGAAAAAGACCTAACTTTCTTATCGCCTTGGCTGATGATCTGGGCTTTTCGGACGTTGGATCGTTCGGCGGCGAAATAAATACGCCCAACGTTGATAAAATCGCCAAGAATGGAATACGATTCACGGATTTTCATGCAGCAGCGGCGTGCTCGCCCTCCCGAGCTATGATAATGACTGGCACGGATCACCACATCGCTGGGCTCGGAAACCTCATCGAGTGGACTAATATCTCTGGCCAAAATGACCCCAATGGAACCATGTCAACAGCAGTTCAGCGTGGCATGCCAGGATATGAGGGGTACCTTAACGAACGGGTGGTTGCACTACCTGAGCTGCTCCGTGACGCGGGTTATCTTACTCTCATGTCAGGAAAATGGCATCTTGGCTTGACATCAGAACGGAGCCCGAAAGCCCGAGGCTTCGAAAGAAGCTTTGCGCATCTACCGGCGTGTAGTAATCATTACGGATACGAGCCCCAATTAGAAGGAATGGACCAAATACCAGAGTTCATGACAATGAGCTTCATTGCCCTCCACAGTGAAGACGGCGAGTATGTGAAGAAATTACCGGAAGGGTGGTACTCTTCCAACGGGTACGGCGACAAAATGGTACAATACCTGAAAGATTGGAAGGAAAACAAGGACGAGCGACCATTCTTCGCCTACTTGCCTTTCACTGCTCCTCACTGGCCTCTTCAGGCCCCCCAAGAATACATCAAGAAGTACCGCGGGGTGTACGATGATGGCCCTGATGCTCTACGTCTAAAGCGCCTTCAACGCCTCAAGGACCTCGGTATGGTCCCGCAAGACGTTGAGCCCCACCCAGTCGTAGCCGATGAAGTTAAGGAGTGGAAAGACATGAGCGATGAAGAGCGAGCAAACTCGTGCCGTGCGATGGAGTGCTTCGCCGGTATGGTAGAGTGTATCGACGCCAACGTTGGAAAAGTTGTCGATTATCTTGAGGAAATTGGCGAATTGGATAACACTTTCGTCTGCTTCCTCTCCGATAATGGTGCAGAGGGTGCTGCCTACGAAGCTTACCCTATTGTCCAAAGCACCATGCTTCAGCACCTGAAGAAATACTACAATAATCACATCGATAATCTCGGGAATGGTGATTCATTCATATGGTACGGGCCAAGATGGGCACAGGCTGCCACTGCACCGAGCAGATTATACAAGGCATACACAACCGAAGGCGGCGTCCGTGTCCCATATATGATGAAGCCCCCAGCGAGCTTTAGCGGTAAGTTCGAACCTGGAAGCATAACACACCAATTCGCGACCGTAATGGATCTTGCACCAACGATCCTTGAAATGGCTGGAGTCAAGCACCCAGCACCAACCTATCAAGGCCGAGAAGTCGTCTCCATGCGAGGCAAGTCAATGGTCCCGTACCTAGAGAAGAAGGCAGAAACAATCCACGAGAAGGACTTTATCAACGGATGGGAGACATGCGGACGAGCTGCGTGCCGCAAGGGCGACTGGAAGATCGTCTTCATCCCTAAGCCCAAGGGCCCAGAACGATGGCAATTATACAACCTCGCTAAGGATCCCGGCGAAGTGCACGACCTAGCTGAACAAGAGCCTGAGAGACTTAAGGAGTTAATCAAGCTTTGGGACCAGTACGTTTTAGAAACAGGCGTGATCCCGCTCTCGCCAGACCTGGGAAATTGGATGGCCGCCATGGAGGAACAGATGCCAGAAAACGCGGTAAGTAACAATCAGTACCATCAAGTCCCCCATAAATCTCAGAGGATCTTACCTCCAAGTCGGGGTCCTGCAAAGTATCTAGATATGCTAACCTTGGATGTAGTGGATCGAGTACGAATACTGGAAAGAGGGTGCTAGAGATGACCCTGCGAAATTCACGAAGCAGATTCCCAGGTTCCAAAGGCAGGTTAAAGCCATATGAACAAGGAGTATATGACATCTCGGCAGCAATCAAAATAGCTTGACAAAGGAAATGACGACGTTAGTTAGTGGGCAAATATTTAGCATATAGTATTAGTCCATCGCCTCTATACATGCATTATCCACAGAACGTCCTATAAAACAACGCATTATTGTGCACTCAAGATGTTTCACCTATAATAGTGGTAGCTCATAATAGTAATGTAGGAGTTGTCTACGATTATTGTCATTATGATAAAGCTTTCTTACCTATAAAGTTTAGAACAATAGCAATTGTTATCCAAGCACAAAGGGTGCGTGACTTGGAGTAACTTAAAAGTGAATGCATCTCTTTTCAGACAGCTATTGAGTCACCTAAGCTAGCCCGGAATCTGACCATGGAAAACGGATCGAGGAAGAAAACTTCTAATAGAAGTGAGAGCCTTGGCCATGTTCCGTACATGAATAATGAGGGCTGGTCAATGCCAAAGGACTTTATTAAACCTCCCAAATTTGAGGGACGACGGAGCCACATTCCTAAACCATTAGTAATAGGACGCAACACAGAACTAACAGAAGCGAAGTTTTCGCAAGGAATTACTGGGGTAAATTTATCTCTACCAGAGCCTGAAGCTGATTCGGTATTAGGTTGCTTTAGTAGACCGAGAAAGCTGGCTGAAGCTGACAGAGGGAAGTTGAATGATCTTTGTTTGGCTGGCTTATACGGGATAGAGGCTGGCGTAGAGCTCAAAGAAAGAGAAACAGCCGGGAAAGATGAAGACTGGACCTCGGAAGCAAGGGAGTTCCTTGAAGGACTTGACCGCATGGAATCTGTGCCTCCAGATATCAGGGTTGATGAGAAAACAATTTCAACTTCCACTAACGACGGAGTCGTAAATTGCGTCATGCGGAAGCATATGGGATTTAGAGACTGGATTGAAGAGGCAAGCTTTGTAGAAGCTAGCGTGAGCGCGCCAGCTGGGACAAGGTACTACAGTGTTTCCAACGCATCCAAGGCTCATGATGTAACCTGATTCCTCTGGGACCTGTTATATGAGTATTCTTTTTCAGTATATATCAAAATAGGAATCTAGATGACGTTAATTAAGCATAACCTAGACATTTAGCTTCACTCTGCATGAGCCACCCCGTGCCTAAGATTATTTCTAAGCATGCTTCTAAGGCTTTCTATTATATGCTATGCAATGCTTTATAGGTAACTCATATTCTTAAGGCGCAAATACTACCTAAGTTACGGACTCCTATTAACACTAGAGTCTAATGTATGACCCTGCATACGACTTAAACCCGGCGCTGGAAGAATTTCGCCACTTGGCTCGGAGTGTGACTCTTCATCAACTCGATATCAACCTTGCTCGTTTCCTGCCAGGTTATAGCGGACCACTTCTCGGGATGCTTCTTCGCATCGATGAAATGCTTAATAGCCAGCACCGCCTGCTTCGCCCACTTTTCGTTAGAAATTCCTCCCACACCCGTTCCCAACGGCGTCATCAAGATGGACTCTATCTTGGCCGGGGGACCATCAGCACCAGCACCAGCACCATTTCCTCCTTCCTCTACAGCTTTGTTGTGCTGTTCGATGGCGTTGAGCAGGTTCCAGACGCACTCGTACACGACCTCCCTGTCCCAGTCGCACCGCGAGGGAACCCGCATGGTGGGGCACAGCGCGAGGTACCGACACCCCCAGCCGTTTCCGTCGTGGTACTTCAGCGTCCCGCGGAACGACTCTGGGATCCGGACGATGCAGCACATGCCCGGCGGCAGGTACCCGCTGTGCAGACGGTACAGCTCCTTCTGCCCCGCGCGCGTGAGAGCGTCGTAATGCGTCGGCGGGCTGAAAGCCAGCGATATCGCGTTGTCAAACCCGCCGTCTAGGATGCCGTACGAGTTGGCTGGTGATACTACTAAGTCGAACTTCAATGAGGGCGGCAGGCCCGACAGGTACGTGTTGTAGACCGTGTAGTTGAGCAAGGCGGGCTCGATTCCCTGCTCTTGGACCTCTCGGGTGAAGGCATCCGAGGCGGATTCATACATGCAGAGCAGGTGAATATACGGGATGGGCTGGGTTGTAGAAGTCGCCATATTGAAATAGATGGTTGGTAGCGTAGGATTTATGTGATGAAGTTTGCGGGGTTTGTAATTGTTGCCTTTGAAGTAGATAAATAGGCAGAAATTACAATTCCTATGGCACAGGATGGCTTATTTTATAAGTGGCTATATTGGTTGATCCTTCTCGAGTCACCTGACCTATTGAATTTACAAGTTGTTAGTTTACATACACGTTGGTGTTGTCTGTTGGTTTGATTTAATAGTTGGCTTTGTCTCGTACCGTACTTTGTCATGTAGGTTAGTCTTGGCGAGACTTCATTCAAGGAATAGATGCCTCTCAATCTAACTCAATTCCATTTATCATAACAGTTATCGAAACTAAATACTATTTAACTACCTCGATAATTGTTTAACAGCAACTCAAGTACCTAACCCTTTGTATTTCACTTTTGGCTGCAATTGCGGGCACTGGCATAAGATTGACTCTCTGAAAAGGGGGGCAGAGGGGGAGCTGTCAGGAGTACTTGGAAAAACTAAAGAGGGGTTCCCCATCGAGTCATGCACAACATAAGAGACACCACTCAAAACAAATCAATATTGATATCAATAGCAGTATATTTGTTAACTGTTTAGAGAGTTTTGCTCCTGTAGAGAACACGCACTATACTTCTCTAATTTACCTAGGTAGGTACCTAATTATAATTCCTGTTTGGACTTGACATAATCCTCTGGGCCGGTCTTTTAGACGAAGCGCAAATGTCCATCCGAGTTTCCGATGCGCTCATCCAAATTGATGCGACGGCGATGCCATTCGCCTCTGGTATCGCAAAGCTCCGCCTCTAGGACCCGTCCGCCGTCGACCAAGTGGATGTCCCGAGCCGAAGAACTAAAGTTTCCGGTTACTCGGCCCGGCACTTGGAGGGTTTGTCCCGGGTAGATCATGTCTGGGTTAGCAAGGTTATTTCTCCTTGCGATATCTTCGAAGCTGCAGTTGTGCCGCCGAGCAATATCTCTTAGAGTATCGCCTTGCTGAACTGTGATGGTGCTGGCACCGGATCCTCCACTCGCCCAGCGGAAATGACCGTCCTCGTTGCTGAGGATTTCGTTGAGGTTAAGGGTGCTAACGTGACTTCCTCCTTCGCGACGCTCGCAGGTGGCACGAAGATCGTAATCTCCTTCAAGGTGGATATCGCGCGACGAAGAGGAGAAGTTGCCAGCGAAGCCTCCAATGGACCTGTCACGAGTTGGGGAATGATGTCCACCGTGATGGCCATGGTGATGGTGAGAATCCGAATAGCCAGGTGGCGGTGTCGAATGCTGTTGATATAGCTTTTCTTCCTCCTTCTTCTCCTTGCGATCATGGACGTAGTCCTCTAGCTTATGACCAGCTATGGCGCCTCCGATAGCTCCAAGGATCCCATGTCCCATTTTATGACCACCGTAAGCACCAGCGGCAGCACCCGCAAGTCCTCCCATCAGACCACGGTCGCCATCTTCTCCCGGACCGGCACCAGGGGGTCCGGACTGATAAGGACCTTCGTTCTGTCGTTCACCGTACCCATATTGAGGGTTGCCAGGTTGTCCGTACCCTTGTTGTCCATAGCCTTGTTGTCCATAACCTTGCTGTCCGTATCCGGGCTGTCCCCCATATCCTTGTTGTCCTTCCGGACCGCCAGAGTAAGGAGGATATTGAGAGTTGGGTTGGCCACCATAGTAAGAGGAAGCTTCACCCTGTCGGCGATCGTCTCCGTAGCCTTGATTGCCGTAATTCGGATCCATCTTGGTATGCCGAGTTGTAGTTGATACAGTCAAGTTGGTTTTTCTTTTGAAGGAAACGGGAAGTGGTAGATGTAGGTTGGTATAGTTATTGAGTGTAAAAGAGTTGGAAGAGCCAAGAGGGATGAAGGATAGATATAGATTAATATATATATATATAGGTGCCTACCTATGTACCTAGGTAGGTGTATATAAATGTACTATGTAAGTGCTGGCAAACATCTTGCGTACTGAGTGATTCGGCTGTGCCACTTTGTCTGACGTGGGCACACACTACTAACGGTTACATAGTACATGAAAAATTAATGTATGGTACTTACACAGCCTCTAGCCAAAGTAATTAGATCTTTTCGTCCATATTATGTAGTAAAAGCGGTAACTTCCAATTGTTAGGTTGCTCGTTACGTTTTAGTCCCATGGAACCTCCTTCAAAAATCGAAACTACAAGCAGCTACAACTCACCGCACGTATCGATACACGTTGGTACACAACATGATTTGACTCGCCGGTGGATATAAAACGGATACTCGGCACAATGCTACGATTCTAGCAGTCAGTCTTGTGGCTGTGCGGGTCTTGGCATTTCCGAACGACTGGATATACGAAACTTGGGACTAACTTGGACAGCCTGGACTAGATGAAATTGTGGCTAGGGAATGCTCGAGACTTCGATAATTGATGCCTGATGTGCGCTAGAGTCGTACTAGTTGCGTTACAGAAGTGGCAGAGGTCGGAGCTCCTTTTTTTTCTTCAACGGCAAAGCCGGTGCCGTTGAGCTGATCATCGAAGTTGATCAAAACGGATGGGTCGCAAGATAGGCTATTACATCAGGGAGTTAGGTCCAATCACCAGATATGAGAAAAAAAATGATAATTAAATAATAATTAAATAATAATAAAATAAGTAATAAAATAAACTCTTGACTTACACGCCCATCTCTTTTATAGACAAGCGCATTCGTAGTATACCAGGTGTTAATTTATCTCATGGAAGGGACTAAACTAGAATACGGCAAATACAAGCAAGTGCTAGTTGGTCTAACGGGCTAGACTTATTAGCGCAAACTTACATCTCCTTAGCTCCATTCACTCCTGCATAAGCTTCTCAATTTTCTTTATAGTCAGGGGCATTTCTTCAATGATACTTCATCGGGTACATACATGTAGCTCGTTCAGTGGAAGCATCGGCACACCGCTGTGTACCTGTGTACCTGTTGAATAAACAAATGATGTGCTTAAGCAAATGGATACGTCTAATCCTGGAGAGTCCTGGAGAGGTTATACATACTAGGTATACATATTAATAGTTGTCTTATGCAACACGAAAACCCTATATAGAACCAACCACGAAATCGGCCAGGTCCATCAAGGTAGCTAAAACGGTTGTAACTCATGCCGCTATATAACGAGTGTCTCAGTAAATATCAACGCAACTGATAATCTACCTAACCAGTAAAACCAGATCAATTTCTTCATCACGTCATTTGGTCCAAACTATATGGCGCATATAGCGCATATTGCGCTGAGCAACAGAACCCGTCAAGAACTCATCCTCATAGGTAGGTAGGTCTCCGAGAGGGGCTTCCTCCCAGAAACTCCGCAGCAATCGTAGTCCCTATGATCATACGACAATTGGCAGCTTTCCTAACCCAGGGTTTCACTGCAGACGGTGCTTTCCGCAGAAGTACCATATTCTTAAGTATACCTCTAACCCAAGACGCGCTATACATATACACATTATACTAGGTAGCATTAAAACTGAGTAACTAGCTCACCCTGTCTTAAGTTTCCCCTAAAGAAAAGGCTCGTACGGCCATATTACATAGAAAATAGGTTTATAGATCGAGTGATAAAGAAATCATAGAACTTACAAGCAATCCATTAGTTGTAATATAACTTTTAAGTTGACTAAAGAGTACCAAGAAATACACTATTAAAAAAAGAAATAAGTTCAGTTGAGCTAGAAAGAGTAGAGATGAACATAGAACACCAGGAGAATAAACTCTGAAAGTTAAAAAAAAATAATTGACCAACCCTAGAGCTTAGATCTTTTAATAACTCACACTTCTAAGGGTTTCTGACTATTATATCAATTATATTAAAGCCTCGAATCTCTATTGTAGCGGCCACCTAAAGCTAAGGTAAAGGTATACCTCAATACGCTAAAAACGGCCCTCCACAAGGCTGGCTTTACTGCCTCCACGCCTGGTAACTATCGCATTCCTTTAAGAGGTGCTAAGGGGAATACGCAAACGGGTCCCAAGAGTGCGTCAGGCTTTGTTTGGTAACGAGGAAAGGCGGCTCGACGCATGGTGCGTAGACCACATTCGCCCAATGTTCCCGTTCGCCCTCGAGATCGACTCGGAACCTGACCCTGAAAAGAACGCGAGCGCATCTCTTGAACTCGTCCGGGAAGAGCAGCCTGGCTGTTTCCATCGCGTATACGGCAAGGGGTATACGCATCATCTCTTCGCGCGTGCGATTCGCTAGCATTTCCGCCTGGCCGTCGAACGCCGTATAGAAGCTCTGCACAAATACTTCGTAAGCCCAGACGCGCTTAGCTACGTTCTCGTGGAACTCCATGATATTGCGGAAGGCGGCCATCGTGCAGTATTCCGCCGGCAGGTCGAACTTGCTGGGGTTGAAGGTTCGTTTCTCGACGAGTTGGACCATGGCGTCGAGGGGACGCGTGGAAGGTCCTATTATGACATTAAGGCTTTCCCTTAGTGCTGGAATCGTACTGGCGTATCGGACTATACCATACTCGAAGAATTCCCGGCTTATTTCCTTGAGGCAAGCGCGATAGAAGATGGTCTTTCCGGCCCCTTCGAGTATGGAAAGGAATGAAGGTGATATTTCCGCGACCTTTTTAATACTATCCCAGCTAAGTTGGCGCATGATACTTTGGACAATTTCAACGGAAAGGCCCTTGGCAGAGCCTGCGGCTAAACCTTGCTTCAACTTCGTGTCCTCCATGGTAAAAGCTTAGTCTCCTTGGGCTTCTAATCGGGGTGGTAAGTCTATTATTCACTAGATCAGTAGAGGGTTTGTAAAAGAGACAACCTGCGCTTGATACCGACTTTGAGTAAGCTCTGATACAAGCGTGGCTACTTAAGTTATCTCCTAAGCATGGCTTATATATGTATCTAGACTTCGAAGAATACTATAATACGATATTATCTAAACCCATTACAACCGTATTGTTCAAGGCTGCAGGCATGCCTAAAAGTATGTAGACAAAGAGAGTGAGATGACTTATAAGTGGACTCGGTAACAATATCAAGTCTAGTAAGTTGGAATCCCCTTAGCCAACCTACCTATCCTTTGTCATGTCGAGCCGCCTCCATCCACTTTTACCCATATCATGATCCAAGTTACGAAAAGTTTTGAATTAGCCATAGCCGATATTATCTATAAGAGATGCCTACTTCTTGTCTTGTGACTTATGTTGTTCTATCTTGTATCTTAGGGGAATTCATCCAAAGCATGAGAACAAGGCATTGTATCTATCTAACTGTAGCAAACAAAGAACTTATTCAGGGGCTAGAATCTCGCAATGTTAGCACTATGTAGAGTACCTACACATGTAACTTCAGGCTATTCTTGATTCGCGCACTACCTCTAATTAGCGCCATCTCCGAGAGTAGCTTCGAGGGCTTAGATTCCGTATACCGATTTATAGACAAGCTGGGAGCATCTTTTCTCGCAAGGGAGGAAGAGGGAAGAGAGACTATAATTATAAGCATGATAGCAAGATATATACACTCGTGATATTGCAACACGACCACTAACCCCGTATTTCTCTTTATGTACAATTCCGACAAAAAGCAAACTCGTTTATCCGAGATTGAGCCAGCTCGCGGTATGCGTTATAACCTACTGCCGAAACTCCATATGAGGTACCTAATATATGGCCCACCGACTCTGGTATGCTTTTGACCTTAGTGAATCTGACATGTTACTGTCTATCATGCTACCCTTCCTCTGTTTCCGCGTCCTCGCCCTCTAGAACTGGAGCTGGGTCCTGCATCTGCAGCCTTAGTAGAGGCATTATTGCTACTTCCACCACCATTGGCTCGATTACCGTTACCCCCTTTTGACTTATTATTGCGGTTGCCTCTTCGACTGTTGTTGTGTTCCTTCTTCCTTTCCTTGCCCTCTTCGCGAGCAGCTCGTCTCGCTTCCTCTTCTTGCATCCGCCTGCTCTCCTGATCCCACCATTCTTGGAACGCCTGCTCTTGTTGAATTTCCTGGAGGCTGCGCTTAGCTACTGCTTCGCGTACATTTTCCTGCTCGCGTCGCTGCTCTCCAATGATGTCGGCTAACCCAAGACCAATCTCCTGTTCCGGTTTTGGTGCACGTTTAATATAGGATTTTGAGTGGGGGGTGAGATGTTGGGACTTGGACTGAGTAGAAGGCGTGGATATTTGTGTCCTACTATCGGATTTTTGACCGGGGAATCTAGTGTCTGGGGATGCCGTGCGCCGTGGTATGGACTTGCTTGACGATGCCTCTGCAGCAAGAAGTGGCTTTGGCTTCGGTGGGCCTGCAGATAATCCCGGTGAATGCTCCGAAATATCCGTCAAAGACGCTTTTGGGGCGAGTGGAGTCTTTTGCCAAGGCGAATCCTTCTTTTCGCCAACCTTTGTCCACGGCGACTGAGACTGCTGTGATTGGGATTCTTGTCGGGCTGCTAGCTCCGTTTGCTGTTGTTGTAGTTGTCTTTTCCTCTCCTTTTGAGATAGCTTCTGCGGTGTGCTCCTGCTACTTGCCTCCTTTTTCTCGGCCGCTAACTCGGCAGACAAAGCCGATTGAACTGGTCGAGGCTCTGCTAATACCTCACGTAGATCTAACCGCGAAGTTGGTAGCGAAGACGGCCCCCATGGATTACCTCCTGAGGGCAAACGCCTCGTAGGACCATTCTGCAACGCTGTGGGGGTGGGCTTTGGTCTTGGCATCGAAGTTGGCGTAGTAGAGTTTGGAATATCTTGATCTTCAACAACCTTTCCTTTTGAATCCCGCCAAGTACCAGCAAGTGTTGAGAGCTGGTCCAGTTCATTCTGCTCCCTGGACTGCAACGGTTGAGGGCTTGGAGAAACAGGAGCCGTGCCACCAGGCGATCCCTCTTCGTCCATAGCAAAGATAAGGTCTGCGTGCGAGTCTTTTGGTCGAAGCTCGGGGGTAAAAGGCTCATTCCTGACGGCCTTTGACTTTTTCCTGCTTCGGTCTGCCATTGGCGAAACACTAATAGAATCATCTAAGCTCCCAACACGAGATTTGAACGAGGTCGAGAACTTCCTCTCATCTTCTTTCTGCGTAACCTTATATGTCATTTCTTTTACTCGTCTGTGCCTCTCTTCTTCGATGTCTTGTGCTAGCTCAGGGTTACGCTCGTGGAGGAGTAGATCAGCTCTTCCACTTCGAGCAAAGGGACAGCTAGCTAGTTGATTATCTCTGACGACTTCATCTAACTCCAAGAGGAGATCCTCATCGAGGCCGTCGAGTAGACTATCCATATGTTAGTTTTACATTTGGTCTATGATAGCAAACCTAACTATCCAAGCAATGATAAAGCTTTTTAGCCCGTATATTGAGATACATAACCTCTTTATAACGGGTGATATCATGTAACATTTGAAAATAAATCTCCGGGGGAAACTAATACATTGATTGAACTGTTAGGGTAACTTACTGATTTTCAAGCATTGACTCCATCTGGAGGCAGATGTATTCTAGTCCCTTATCCTTGAATTCAGTAACTGAACAGGGGCTGATGACATTCAGCAAATTTGAAATGTTCCGAGTGTTGACTATTCATTTATATTAATGCATTGCCTCGATGTGGCAAGGGAATGTATAACTTACCAAAACGGCCAATGACCTTTTGGCAGATTTGTGACAGACGGTCGAGCATGAGTTCGTTAGCAATGCCCATTACCTCCATAACCAATTCAGAAAATTCGTCAAGGTTTTCTGCGACAACATCGTCGAAGAGCTCCTCTCCAATATCGGCGTATAGATGCTGAAGGACGTAATGGAATGGTTCCGGGTTCATGTGCTTTAAGTCGATCTTGATATAATCGCAATCTTTCTGCGCCGTACGGCGACTCTCCAGCCACATACCACGGGAACGACCCTTGAAAAGACCTTGAAACCACGGGCATCTTTGGCAAAGTAGATCGCTATGAACTAGGATCTCATCACCATCAAGTTCCAAA
This sequence comes from Daldinia eschscholtzii, assembly GCA_037126485.1. Lineage (NCBI taxonomy): Eukaryota > Fungi > Ascomycota > Sordariomycetes > Xylariales > Hypoxylaceae > Daldinia > Daldinia eschscholtzii. The sequence goes on from JBANMG010000002.1 coordinate 2,746,091, forward strand.
AGGGCGTCGCCATCTTCAAAAAATGCTGCATCCTCGATTGCCTTCTTGAAGTCCTTGTTCATCGAACGCGGCGGTGAGCTCTGGATCCTGACAGCTGCTTCTAAATCGACCATACCAAGTTTTGTAGCTATTCTCATGAGTTCCGTGCGGATTTGACGATATCTGTATGCTAGAGGCTTAGATTGCCTCGTGAAATTCCAGGCAGGGATGACTCTATCGCGGTATAGGTATACGACGAGGTTCATTAGAGTAATTATGTCGACACTGCCAGTAAGTTCCACAATTATAACATTGTCCTGCTCGCTGATAGTGAGTAAATCTGAAACCTCATAGGTTCCAGTTTCTCGGAACTGTTGCAATCCGGCTCGAAGTAACGGGCTTCTAGCTGATAGAAGCCAAGAGTGTATAGGAATAGCCAGATCCGGGAATGCAGCAGCACGAATAACCATTCCAAGGCTACCATGGTGAAAATGCCAGTTCTTAAGATGCACTTGGAGATCTTCCTCAAGGTCGGTTGATGTCAACACTTCGTATGCCAGCGTGTCTACTCGGCCTTTCAGCACATCGGGATCCTGGAACTTCCAAGTATCCTTATTTTCTCGCGCTCTGGAATTCAGAGCCCTAAATCCAGAAAGAGGAAATAGGGGAGCGATATCTTCCCACAGGGTGGGGTCATCGATCTCAAGTTGTTCCCGCGTTACGTTGCAGTCCTTCCGAACCGCAGCGTATGCGCCGAAGGCCGAGCTTCTAACAGCAACTATATCGGTAATATAGGGCACACGCTGAAATTTGAAGTCCTTGCGCTTATTAGGATCCGCCGTCGCCGGTGCTTTAGTGTCCTTGGCTTTCGTTCGTTTAACGCGATGCCAAACTGCTCCAGACTGCGTAGAGATCATAACAGAGCCATTCTCTCCGACGCTTACAGACCTGACACCGTCTTTCTTCGAACTCCAAATGCACTGTGGCGTTGTCACCGCATCCTTGATCTTGGAAGGATTAGTCGTGGAGGCGGCAGACTGATTACCATCGTATCTATGATTAATTGCCATTGTGAAGAGGTCACCATTCCCCGTAATCGCGGCTATGGTATCTCCACCTGATGTAATCTGATGAATCTCACGGCGTCCAGGATCATAACGGGAGGACATAGAGAGCTGTATTGAGCGCTGAAGGGGTGAACTTGTGAATGGATCAAATGTAGGGAATTTGATCATGTTATAGCCGTAACTAGTAAAGACACATACGGTATGGTCCTCGAACAGACAAGATGTTGCTCTATCGATGGCTGAAACCATAACGATTGAAGAATGGCTGGAAAGAAGGGTCGCTGCAACTTTCCTGGGGATGGGCTGAACCTCGAGAGATCTAGAGTCCGCATCCATCAAGGCAAGTTGACCGACATTTTTCCCCCAGCAGAACAAAGAGGATCCCGTGTGCGCTACAGAATGGATAGCAGAAGCTGCAGCCCCGAGTATGAATTCCTTCTTCAATGGACCAAATACTTGTCGAGGCGTTGTACTTATTGGCTCTTCATCCGGTTTTGCTGGTGCGGGTAGAGGAATGCCAAGCTGTGAATACGTATTCGAACCCCAAGTCCAAAGTTCTCCCGTGTTTGTTACAGCTAACGAATGATTTTGGCCTAGAGAGATTTGAACGACTTTCCTATCAGACAACCCACCCTGAACAGGCATAAAGCTAAACCTGGTATTCTCATCACCAAGTCCAAGGCGACCACCACGCCCAATGCCGCAAATATAGAGATTAGAGATGGGATCGGTCGTGAGGACTGCACTATGTAGCTTAGAGAGCACTACATCTTGAATCATCAAAGGTCGATTTTGAACCAGAACTGGGATCTGGGACAGATCGCGAGATATTGAATCCTCCACGTTCGAGTGGCGCTTCTTTTCCTCGAGATACTGATCATAAAAGTGCTGAATTAGATGATCAGGGCGTTTTAAATAGATGCGCTCTGGGAACTGCCGATCATCTTCATCGCCAAGACCAAGGGAAAAGTTGTTATTGCTACCGAAGGTGAAGACTTCTTCACCCAAAGCGGCCGATTTGCTATGATGCCTATACGACCTATTAGTGAGAACAACTCCGGGCACAGTTTGGGTTGTCTCTATCCTACCTAGTTTCTTCGCCCGCCGAACCCTCATCACTGTCTGATCCATCATCTTCCAGGCTCGCGCGCTCTTCTGAAACCTTCAGAGTTCGCAAAGCAATACTAGCGTTGTAAACGTCAAAAGGGCTGTTTCCTTCATGATCCTTCGTCTTAATTAACTGTCCCACCCTAGTAGAAGTAGCTCCGCCAAGAGAGCTTGTTAAGTCTTTACGTTCCTTATCAAGTAGCAATCGCGCAATCGAGATATTACCGTTATATAGGGCTCTATGTAGGGCATTCCAACCACTCTCGTAGTCCTGAACGTAAATATCGATAGCGGGATGGTCGAGGAGGGCTTCAACGAAAGTGATGGCATTCGACGAAGTCGAAGAAGCGGCTCGGAGGAGAATGGTTAAACCCGAATGATCGCGACTATTAACCTCACTCTTTCCAAGATTGCTTCCGGCATTCTTAGGCGTAACTACGGAGACGCCAAGCCCGGGGACTTTACGTGATTTGGTAGCGGCTCGCGGAGAACTTCCGAATGAGCCAGGACTACCTACTCCCGGACCCGTAACCTTGGATGAATTCTGGGAATAACTGGCCGGAGCCAGTAGCCGACAGAATTTGTCGACATCGTTCTCCCAATAATATTTCCAAAGTAGATGACTCATGTGTTAGTATATTGTAAGGTGTCGTTCAAAGCACTTCAAACTGCACCTCGCTGTGAGTCTCGAGGGATCACGGCTTATTTAAAGGTGCGATTGGAAGCGCTTCGACTTGACAAGATGTTGGAGGTGGGTTTATCCCACTGAGAATTATCACTCGGAGCTCGATATTATAGCGACGTATGCGCAGGTTCTATCTCAGGGATTCGATGCGGAATACTACGAAGGAGAGAGTCGGCGACGGCGTTAGCTTTCGATCTCGGCTTCGACTATGTGAGACGGAATGTGTTCAAATAGATTTTACGCTTCGGAGGGTTGTAGGTGAGTTCGTATCGGTTCGAATCGTGCCTTATCAAGGGCTGCCGCTAGGGGGGGATATTCGATGGATAACACTTCGTTTCGGTAAAGGAGTCGCCACTCGAAGATTTGACAAATAACAGACAATTTTATAGAGAATTTGCCTACGATAGCCCCCCCGTAGGTGTCTCAACGGTAATGTATTAGGGTTATTGTGTCTCGTTGAGCGTATGTGTCATAGATGATGGAAGATGATAATTAATGAGCAATAAGCGAAGATAAGAAGGAACGGGTAAGTACCTAGCTACGATACCCTGTCTATCTGCGGTTTGTGCGTAAACCCCGCGACGCTGCCACGCTACAGAAAAGCCGGGTTCATCGGAGACATTAATTTTAGCCAATCATAATTCAAGCTGATAGGGCATGGCAAATCCTCAGGGCATCAAGACCAGCTTATACCTAGAAAGTACCGAATACTTGTTACCTTAGTACTAACCTATACTTGCACAAATCGACCCGGAGCTTTTCCATCGATTGTATGAAGTTCCAAGCAAACTTTAACCGATCTTTATTACACGCACAACAGCCAAAGTATTCAAAGTGTTTTAGTAATTAGTAATCAGGTAAAGGTAGGTAGTTTAAATGGTATAAACTAAAATCCACGAACCAACTAATGGCTACCGCCCACGTCTCCGTAACCATTGGATGCTGTGGAGTTCACATGCATATCCCCCCAACAAAGTCTCCAGTGTAAGCTCTGGGCTTCACTACATCGGGCATATGGATGAACAAAGCAATCGCGACAATCTCTCAGCCGAACCATAGGGCTACGAATAGGAATCCATACCGAGAAATCGACTTGGCATAGCTACTTCTTAAGTTATTACTACGCCCAGAAACATTATCTAGGTATATATCTAGGATATCTAGGATATCTAGGTGAATAGTTTAGGTCACCTATTTTTAGATGATCATTATGATTTTCTCATGTAGTTATTTTCAACCTCGGTATTATGGACCTTCAACATGAACACACGAAAGATAACGCTTGACGCAGGTAAGAGACAGACAGAACAAGATATTTAGTGTCATTCTTTCATATCTTGACAGGTTTACTTTACGGTCGAGTACCTACTATTTAGATGTATGCCTACATCTTAAGAAATTAGGTGTAATTGTGACGAGTCTTAAATCCCTACATTCCGTAAGCTTTCTACAGTTACACTACATGATCCGTTTTCGAGCTTTCAACCCGGGGAACGCTCAAAAGACCAAACACGACAGGTGTGATCAAAAATACCCCCCAAAGTTGAAATCCAACTTGGGTACCTGCTTACATGTACAGACTAGGCATATCTACGCGTGAAAGGAACACTAAGGAACACGAAGGTACGTAATATTAATAGATAAAGGGATTACCTAAGTCCCTCGAAGATTTGGGGTCATTCAAGGGTTGTGGGGTTCTTTGATAACTCCGATCCGGCGGGCATAATGGGCGTTCTGGGATTAGCGGGTTGTAAGTATGCGGCCGCCATCGCAATAATTCAATAATTTAATTATAATTCGAAATTCGTTTCTCGTCAGATCAAATAACCGCCAGTACCCGCACGTACGTGTATTTACCAAACACAATATTTCTTTGCCTTCAATTGGGCCCTAAAGCAAGTTGCTCACTGTAATTTAGAGGTCGAATTTGCCCAAGATGTCTCAAGATCAATCTCTTCCCTTCATATACACCTTCGCCGCAGGTTTGTCGCATCCTAACCATCTCTGCTAATGATCATGCCATATATCTATGGACTAACAATTTACCTTAGGTGCGGTCGCCGGCATCTCGGAGGCAAGTGATGACACTCGAAGCTCTTGCGCGGAAACGACGAGCTAACCTTTTACTCGCCTCTTCCAGATTCTGACCATGTATATACTATGACACACCCCGCTTGAGTCTGTCGCGTGCGCATCGTTGACATAGACTAGGTACCCTCTGGACGTTGTGAAGACCCGAGTGTGAGCGATAACGGGACCCTCCCAGTTACCCCATCCGAGACTTACCACAGAATAGACAACTCCAGACTGGCAAGGGGACTGGCGCAGACTCGTACAATGGCATGTTAGACTGCTTCCAGAAGATCGTTCGCAATGAAGGGTAGGGTATCTATCTGCAACGTGCGGTTTTCAGGCTCATCCCCAGCACAGATTTTCGAGATTATACAGAGGTATTACAGCACCCATTCTGATGGAAGCCCCGAAGCGTGCCACCAAATTCGCCGCCAACGACGAATGGGGAAAGTTCTACCGCAAGGCATTCGGTGCTGAGAAGATGAACCAATCGCTATCGATTCTGACAGGTGCCTCTGCCGGAGCCACCGAGTCCTTCGTTGTCGTACCCTTTGAGTTAGTCAAGATCAGACTGCAAGACAAGGCCTCCGCAGGTAAATACACCGGCATGATCGATGTCGTCTCTAAGACTATCAAGAACGAGGGTGTTCTAGCTATGTACAATGGTCTTGAGAGCACCATGTGGCGTCACATATTATGGAACGCTGGTTACTTTGGGTGTATCTTCCAGGTTAAAGAGCTCCTGCCTAAGGCCGAGACCAAGCGGGGCGAGATCATGAATGGTCTAATATCCGGTTCCATTGGTGGCACTGTTGGTACAATAGTCAACACGCCAATGGATGTCGTCAAGTCGCGTATCCAAAACAGTCCCAAGGTTGCCGGACAAACCCCTAAGTACAACTGGGCTTGGGGTGCTTGCGCCACTGTGATGAAGGAAGAGGGCTTCGGTGCCCTATACAAGGGTTTCCTGCCTAAAGTCCTGAGGCTTGGCCCAGGAGGAGGTATCCTCCTAGTTGTTTTCACTAGCGTTATGGTAAGCCTTATTGCGTCGTCCTATAATCACATTGATTTGATCAGCCACTAATATAATTAATAGGATTTCTTCCGCTCCATGAAGCAAGTATAGAACCCTGGAATGATCTCGATACTAGGTATAAGAGAAATACTTAAACATTAGCATCACCCTGTTTGATTAGCGACTTGTATATTGGCTACAATCCATGTGTCCTATAGATGAGAGAGAAGACTACCTACCTTGTATCTAGCACGTCTTTCCCGAAAATTTAGAACATGACCTTATAAAGTTGGCATTAGGATTAATCTTACACGAATGGCCTCCGTTAAAGGCCTCTTAAATATTCCAATATCGAAGGTCCAGCCAAAACAAGGAAGTTGCCTCGTAAGGAGATGTTACCTAGGTAGGTACCTACATGTAAGTGCGAGGCATGCCTTAGAAGTTATTCACGTCACAGGGAGTTGCAATTCGCAACTTAAACTTCTCCAACAACTAGAACAATAGCAGCAATATACGGGGTCGTTCTCGCCATCCGATGACCAGAGTTTACCCCTTCCGTATACAACCGCTTATTCCTCCCCTGTCCCCTACGCACATAGCCCACCTGAATCTACATCCAACTAACCGAATCTTTGCCTGTTTATTTTATTCGACTCTTCCAGTATTGCTTTTTTTCACTTCTTTCCCCTCATGCTTACATTTCGTCGTAACCCTGGTCATCTACACAATTTTACTACATATCTACCACTAACCACGACGCTAGATCATCCCCATTGTTTTCACATCTCCATAGACAGTAGGTCGACTGACATATCTGACGTATCTAATAATTACTCCCTACTGAGTCGGTAAGTTGCCTATCGTAAAGCTCCTTCCCCTCTTGTCTTTCCTACTTCTCCTTATATACACTCAACCTGTCCGTCACCAAGCACTCCCAACCACATCCACACCCATCACCGCATGTAATCTACCTCCAGCCGTCTACGTTAAGAGATTCTTTCCCTAAGAAGCATCGACCTGTCTCTCAACATGCTGAGCATCATTTGGAGTTTACTCATTTACTTGCGCTAAACCTAACACCTCCCTACGTTCCATCTTCTTCATTCAATTGTGACTTTGATACTACAATCGTTCAATACCGAAACACGATCGCAATTCTCCTTTCATACTTAGCTCATTCGTGGGTCTCACCCGCCACCACATCTTGGCACATCTGGTTTCTTCCCCTGTGACGAACAACCTAATGCGAATAGCCGGATATTGACCATTAATTAAATTAGATCTTTCTAATTTCGGAAGAATAAGCCTCGCGTAACTTGATAAAAATACTCTTCACGCTACTCGTTTTTATTGAGTGCGATACGTCATTATGCCTCCCGTAAATAACGACGATGTGGAGGATCACGATGAACATGATATGAAAGAAGAGGAAGCTGCTGTCAATGAAAGTGCGCCCATAAATGCTGCTCAAGACATAGCTGCAGAAAACGTCGGCGATGAAAGGGGACCAGAAGAAAGTGATTGTAGGACGTTGCCCCATTCCTCTCAGAAGTGTGAAGCTAACTTTTTCAGCTGATGAATCAGGCAGTCCAAGTATTCTTGGAGGCATGGGTCAAGTTGGATTCGATGAAGCCCATGAAGGTCACAATTATGCCCTACTCAAAGAACAATTCGATCGCCAGCAGAGATACATGGACAGGTTGGCGGAGCACATCACGAAAATTGGCAGAGAAAACAGAAAGAACAAAAAGGAAATCAGAAAGAAGGAGAGGGAGATCCAAGTACTAGAGGACCGTTTGAGAGGAATTCGTGAGCCTCCTGTGGTGAGTACCACCCCCGACCTCCTTATTCATGCAGGGACATGCTTACACTCATATATAGCCATGGCAACAGCTACTAAGGGCATATCTTCGTGACGAAGGACTTAACCCTTATAGTAAAATATACCATGAATGTTGCAAGCAGGAGAATATGTCTCAAAGAGAGGTGTTTCATCCCGACTTTTCTATTCAAAATGAGGTGATTTCAGACGAGAGGCGCGAACTAGAAAAACGACTATTGGAAGAGAGGAACGCACGACTTCTGGCACAAGAACGAGCACAGAGCGGGGACGAGCCAGATTTCTCTGTATCTCTAGGCTTCCCATTTGAAAAACTTCCATCCAAGATCCAAGCGCAAATATTTGGACTAGTATTGGTCAAGGGCACTCTCATCCATTGTCTTTCTCGTTTGGATCCCAATAACCCTCCAGTTGATTTCCCCGATAAAGATATTAAAGGCCAGAGCCAGCTGCCCACGAGATTCCATTTCGGCACATCTCCTTGTCAAATCATACTAGCTCGCAAGCCGAACGACGTACTTAGTCCTCTAATGGTATGTAAGCGCTGGTACTTCATCGGCGCCCATATCTTCTACGGAGCAAATACGTTTGCCTTTAGCTCTCTTGGGGAATGGCATCGCTTTTGTCAGGGCATTGGCAAGGCGCGTGTCCAGCGGTTGGTGAACGTGGAACTGATGTGGCATGGAGCATCAATGCCTAGGCACGAAACGGGAATCTCGCAACGTACGCTGGGTCTCTATTCGTTTACTGAAACCAGTCGCCTTCGCACACTGGTCGTTCACATATCTGAGGGACAGGTAAGGCGAAAGTATGAGATTCAAAAAGGTAAGAACAAGGCTCAACCTACCAGGGACGTATCCAATACAGATAAAAGTGAGCCAACCGAAGACAAGTCCAGCAAGTATGAATCGAATGAGAACGAGTCGGACGATAGTGAATCGGATGAGAATCGAACTCTAGACAAGAGCTTCGACCCTTTCGAGGCTATGGTTAGCCGCACTATAAAACAACCGAATTTTCGGGGATTCAGATCAATGCGGACAGTTCAGGGGATAGATTGCCTCTATCAACTACGAGGTATGAACTGGATCCGCTTTGAAGAGAGCAACGGCCCCAACCACCGTCAGAAAATTCGGGATTGGTCGTTTATAAAAGACATAAATACCGTCGTAACTCTCCCAAAGCAACCCCGTGACGCTCATATGAGCGAGCTGGAGAACCTGAGACCGTTAACATGCCTAGAAGATTTTATTCCATCGAAGGATGATACAGATATGGTCCAGGAGCTTTACGACGATGCACCTTTCCTAGACTTGGTCGGCGGTTCGGAAACGACCGTATCAGCTAATGGATATTCTAGCGACACCCCTCCATGGGACGGCGCCAGTACTGGTAATGATGGTGATGATGGTGACAGCAGCGGTGATAACGCTGGCAGCTCTGGTAAATCGCGCAAACCACGGAGCACCAATACAGTTCCATTAACCAAGACGTCCCGGCAACGTAATGGCCAGATACAGGGTGAAGTGAATAACAATGAAGAAGATAGGATAGATATTGACGACGGCAGAAGTTCCAGCGCGTTGTTTGTTCCTTTGGGTTCGGGCTCAGGAGGCCCTTCATCTGAGAGAATGGTGGTAGACAACCCTACGGAACAGGTAAACAGAGAGGCAGTAAACCAGACCGGAGGCGGCCAGTCTATAAATCAGGCCGGTAATGACAATGAATCGGAATCGCTTTTTGTGCGCTCAGAGCCGGACGCCCAGCCTAATACATTAGAACCTAAACTCAAGTCTGTGAAGTCGGAGCCCGATGATAGCCCCGGAATAAATAGAGCTATTAAACGTATGATGATCGATGACGATGATTCTGATTCTGATAATGATAGCTACGCTAGAGAAGAAACTCCCCCAGGCAGTGACGATGACGATGATGACGATGATTCTCCCTATCTTGCCCCTCCTACCCTTAGAAGTACCAATCCCAGTCCTCCAAATCCCAATTCTTCATCTAAAGTGAAACGCCGCAAACTAGCGTGAGAGTTGTCAAATGGCGCGCATCCTCTTTTGCATTTATTACACGTACTCGGCATGAGCCCCTGAAAGTGAAACTGCCTCTTTGCTCTGATGATGAGGCATATTCGAGATGCAATTTCGGCACTTTCATCTTATTCGATCTATGCGGCAGTTATGAAGTCATGAGTTTAATTTAGTTCAGCCTCTCATATCCCTTTCTCATCACTGCTGCTTATTCAACTTCAATATCTAACCTTTCCGGAAAGTCCCATTCGAAGATATGAAGTTATATCACATTCGTTTCCTCTCTACTTTATGTCAACATCGATATCAGATCAGACAAGATCACAAGCAATGATCTTGTTGTTTACTGCGAATATACTGGAAGCTATCCACGATCTACTTCCGGGGGTCTTTCATACCATCTCAGCATAGTTGCCAACATCTAATCTCAAATTCACCAATATTCCTTCTCCGTCTCTATACAGCATGCGAGTTCCTAGAAACACATCTTCTTTACATAACTGATTTCACATACTGATCTTCCGTGAAGCTCGCCTTGAAATCTACTACATATACGCAATTCAATAATATCGAACCGCTATACTGCAGAAGTGTGCCCTCGAACCAATTACCTGTTTGTCTAAAACACGTTGAATATGTCGCTGCATTGGAGGTGTCTTGCTACTGCGAAGAACCTTCGGATTCACGAACTCCAAAGAAAAATCACTTGGTATGAGTAGCTTCAACACGAGTAATGCCATCCATGATATTCACGAGGTCATCAATGATGAGAAATGGGCCGAGTTAAAGTTTGCGGGCAAGAGACATTCGCGCTGATTTTCTTACTGGTGCGATTTATAACACATAAAGAGTAGTTAGTAGTTAGTTTAAGCATCCAATATAATCGATGATTTCCTACAATTCGCTTTGGTTCTCTTAATAGTTTTCGTAGTATATTAATGTCGTATCTGTTAATAATTTAATCGAACACAACCTTACGCCCTTGAAACTCGATCTTTTGGCCTTCCTCCTTAGCCTTCTTGGCCGCGGCCCAGCTCGGGTGTAATGGGCCCGTATCATCTCTCTTAGGCACCGCTTTTGGTTTCGGCCTATCCGCTACGGAATTTCTTCCGCCGGCTTGTTCGCGCCCACCCTGAAGCTGCTGCTGTCGCTCGGGGTGGATGTGTTTATTATCAAAGGGGTTCCGGATGCCCTTCTTCCAGGGCTTGTTGGACGCCTCCTCGTCCCCTACGGCACCTCGCCGCATGTCCCACCCCTGGTCTCGGCCGGCCTTGGCCTTCTCCTGCTGCTTCTGCACGTGCTTGGCTTTCTCCTTGTACTTCTTCTCCCAGATGGCTTGTCGCGCCCGCTGGCCCCGGCGGTTCTTGCGCGCGGGCGCGAGGTCGAGGTCCGAGGCTTCGGACTCGGAGCCGGATATATAGCCTCCCATTAACGAGGGCAGAAACGCTGAGTTACCGGCTGATATAGGGGCCGCCTTGGCAATTTTGGTTCTCTTAGGTGGTGGAGATGCGGAAATTTCGCTATTTACGTCTTCCTGATCCCTATCTTCCTCCTCCTCTTCTTCTTGGTCCGACTCGGAAGACCCAGCTGATGATATCGATATATCGTCAGTCGGCGCTCTTTTCAGCGATATCGTTCTACTGTCTGCGGCGGCCTCATTGTCGTCACTCCCGTCGTCTTCGTCGGATTCCTCCTCGTCGCTAGAAGAGCCGGCTACGAAGTCGTCGTAGCGCGACCAGGCCCTCTCCTCAGCCTCGCTGTCGGAGAAACCTTCAAACGGCTGCTCATCGCCAGCCTCATCCTCCTCGCCACTGCCTAGCTCCGCTTCCTCCCCCTCATCTTCAACTCTATCTTTTTTCCTTTTCAGAAGTACTAACCCCGGTTCATTTTCTTCAGCATCAGACGACTCTTCATTATCTTCTTTCTTCCCCTTTGTGCTTTTCGTCGTTATCGGCTTCGGAGTATCTATATCGTCGGCCTGCTCCTCTTTACTGGCCCTACCATCCTTCTTCTCCTTCTTACCCTTTCCTTTCTTCAGTTTCTCCGGCATAGGTACCCTTAGCGCAATGCATGTGCCCATGATAGCCTCCTCGATAACGTCGCGGATTTGCTTGCGGTTGCATAGAGCGCTCGTTACATTGTGTAGCGCGGCCTTCTCTTCTTCAGACAACCCCTCGGGTTTAGGTATGGGCTTGATAATATCGGCGGGTATCTTCGGAGACTCGGTGACGCCTTTGATCTTGAGAAGCGACGAGCATAGGTGCGCGTGCGCGGCCTGTTGGAGGTCGAGACTCTGACGAGGTTGAATGTTAGTGCACGTCCAATTTTGTCCATTGGGCTTTCAAATGGGAAACATGTATATACCTTCAGTACAGCAACCTCCCTCTCAAGTCTCGTCGTCTTGTCCGGATCGTTCTGAGCTTCGCGAATGCGCTTACTCAATCGCTGGCGCTCGAAGCCCTTAGCGGTTTTCATACCGCGCGCAAGCTCTTTGTGCCATTGCGATAGCTTCTCCTCGAGGCTAGGCTCGCGATTCCGTTTTCGCTTCGGCATGTCGAGCGGTATTGTGAATATTGCGATTGGTTACATGAGACGTGAGATTTGAGAAATTGCAAAGCTCGAATTTTTTTGAAGACGTAATGCTTGTTACACGAATAATACAGTACTATCTTATCATAGATAAGTATCTCATTATCAATTTATATGCGCTTATCAAGGTCTACGCTGTTTATGCTGTTCACGCTGTTCACGCTAAAATCTTATGATCATCATCTAGATTCCAAACGACTTAAGACGATATTGGAAGGTGCGATTACAATGACCCAAAGCTTAAACCTAGAATGACAAATCTTGTATGCGTATAAGCTCGATAAGCATCTTACCAAATACAACTATTTCGGATTCTAGTACAAACCCTCTCTCAGATATTTTTACCTCTTTACTACCTAATCCACCTCGACCACAATGTGCATAAATCCCTGTAACGAATGGTGCCATCAAGTGTTCAAGAACGAGAATCTACTACACTATATCTAAGCGTATCGCGATTCCAAGATCCACTGAGGGGTGGAGAAGATATAGTCATCAATGATATGGCGGGGTAAACCCTGGAAAACCCATAACGACTCTTCCTAATAAAAGGGAGCGACTTATTCAGATCGCGGTTGTATTGTCCAAATTGTATCAGTCAAGTGAGCAGCGAGCAACTAAGGAGCACTATCTACAAGATATAAAGATCTCTATACTAAGAGAACATCTATCAAACTCGATAGAAATGGCGGCTTCGCAGTCAACATTGGCTTCGCTAGGTGCAGAGAGCCTGTTCAACGCTAAGGATATCGTTGCGGTTGTTACGGGCGGCGGAACAGGCACGTAACAAGACCCAAGTTAATGATACAGTCAATACAATAAAACCTTTCCTAACAGACCCGCTTTAGGGATCGGACTCATGATAGCTAAGGCCCTAGCTGTTAACGGTGCTTCTAAAGTATACATACTGGGGCGACGTCTCCAAGTCCTCCAGCAGGCCGTACAGAAGATCGGCACCGGCAATGTAACTCCGATCACCTGCGATGTGACATCTCAGGAGTCCCTAAAGACAGCAGTTGCTCAAATACAGCAGGATGCCGGCTTTGTCAACTTGCTGGTTTGCAACTCGGGTATCACTGGCCCGTATGGAGTCCGTCCCACGCCTGAGACCACTCTAGATGAATTCATAGAGGCCAATTTATCTGTGCCCATCCAGGATTATACTAACACATTTGCTGTCAACACGAGTGCTGTATGGTACACTACCATATCATTCCTAAGGCTCTTGGATGCTGGCAACAAGAAAGGCAACGTTGAGCAGAAAAGTCAGGTCATTGCTATAAGCAGTATAGCCGGCTTCAACAAGGTGAACACAGGCGGGTTTTCTTATGGACAAAGCAAGGCTGCTTGTACGCATCTGATGAAGCAGTTGAGCGTGTCGCTACCCCAGTGGAATATCAGAGCCAATGTCATATGTCCCGGCCGTAAGTAATTCCAACCGTCCAACTCCGAGATTCACTCAACCCTTATAAAAGGGAAACCAGTCCGGGAAAGGGGGGTGCAGAATAAGTTGCTTATATTATACTAACTAATATATAGTCTACCCAAGCGAGATGTCAGCCCCTATCATCGAAAGAGGAGGAATCGGCAAGAACATGGTACCTCTCGAGCGTCCTGGGGATGAGAAGGACATGGCGGGCGCTATCCTCTATCTTGCCTCCAGGGCTGGTGCTTACTGCAACGGCACCATCCTGCTCACCGATGGAGGAAGATTAACTACGTTCCCTTCGACATTCTAATCCTAACTGCATATAGCAAATGACTTTCAACCAACAATGATGATTGGATATCCTAAAATATGCTTAATCTCCGTAGTCGAGCCGCACGCCTCACTAGACATGAATCGCAGTTCCCACATTCCATGCTAAATTAGCTGGAAGGAAACGTCAACGTGCACAGCTCCGTCTCGAAGAGAGTGGATAAAGATGCTACATAGGGGCGGCAAGTCCCGGCAATTGTCGTCGTGCTGGTCCGGTCACCCGAACCGAAGACCGGTTTGTTCATAATAAGACTATACCCGAGGTCAGTCATTCCTAGCTGGGTGTCGCCAATAGGTGACGGACCAATCGCGGTCCTGCAAAGAATATGAAATCATCGTTGTCTATATAATTTACTCCCGGGAGGCTATCCCAGCTGGTCCACTAAAGCCGGTTCACCGCATCACAGTAAATGTTGTGTCGGGACTGCTGTGAAGAAGATCACTGTGATAAATGTTGCATTGGCAACTGTATCTTGGATAGGGGTAACCTCACATAATACAATGGCAATTGGTTAGAAATGCTTACCAATTCAACATGCGAGGCATAGGCCGGAAGAGTAGATAAGTTAATGGAACTTCGAGGTATCAGAATAGATCATTTGGTACCTGTCGATTAATTCCAGGTGGTGACACCGGTATGCCAGCACCTATATTTTTCGTCGATAGGTTCTCTTAACCTCGCGGTTCTGGACCAATCATGAATATTTATATCTAGAAACAGGTGACATTATGGAACACAATAATCTAGCAGATACGTGTAGGCGGCCTTAAAAGAATGACCTATACGGTAAGATATTTATTGACCTACCTTGCATTCACTGCACTCACTGGGTGCCGGTTAATAGCGGTCCGGGTAAGGTGCGATTCAAGATAATAGACCTGACCATTCTCTATTATCCCGAAGGTTGCACACATGATATATCTGTATAGCATATTGGCCTCGGTGTCCTTCTATCAAGAACGATAGCAGACAATCTGCTTTACCATTGGAAGTTGGCTATTTGCTCGCAGCCGGTATAAGCACCTGTGTTTAGACAGCGGCCCGGTACTTTCGTGAGACCCCAAACCAGGCCACCCAAGTAGCTACGTAGTTAGGCCGGCTAGGTAGGTAGCTATATTGGGACTGTTGATGAAAACCAAGGAGCAATTGGAGCCGAGCTTGTTATTCCGACCCGTGACAGCACAAGCAACCTGTCCGGCCTGTTAGACTTGCAGGTGTGGTTTGCTATGAGAGGCGCTCACATAAGCTTGGCTTCGAGTGGGAGTAACAAAGCGAAACGAAGTTGGAGTTTCCCAAGTTCTAGATTGGAGGGACGAAAATGCAGGCGTCCTTTTCGGGAGGAGATTTGCCCTGCCCTTGCCTGCACGTCTGTACCTATCAGATTCAACTAATTTTTAAAGCGATGGAAACCCCCAGTGACCTGACGTCACTTGTGTAATAGCTGTATCATAGCTATTCCCTCTTTGAATTCGAAAACCCACACATGTCATCCCGAATGGGTAGTATACAACCAAGTAATATTTTTTGCAGTAATACCCTTCAGCTTAAGCAACATACACTAGAACAATTAAAGGAACGGTGAAGGCGATAAACTGGTTCCATCTCAAAGACCAAAAGTTAGCACGTGCTTATCGATAAATACATAGCTGTTCTGCGCTACGTGGGTCCACGCGATACACGCTAAAATAGCTAGTACAGTACATGTGCATAGGGACTTTACCCCGCAATCCGCCAACTCTCGGGACAAGGGACGAGGATATCACGGCATTGATAAAGAAAGGTTCAGATGTCAAAGTTGAGAAGAAAAGATGATAGTGCTTGTTTTCCTTTGGATACTTTTGTGACTATTCCGAGGATGGGCTTAAAATCTACTAACAGCATCTGATCCGAGATTGAACTTTACCCAACCACCCTGGACTCTTTTTTAATCTTTTTCCTCACGGACTTCCGCAAGTTTAAACATCAGTCTCCCCGGCCGATAAGAATTCCGGTTGAATGGGCAGATCTCAAACCACGCAATGCCGAGACCCATCCCATCTAAGCTTACGTAGGGTGCCACTTTTGACGTTTACCTAAGTACAAGTACCTAATAATAGGCCATGATTATAATGATTATGAGGGTAAACGGTGATAATTCTTCTCTCGTTTCTTCTAGCTTAAACTATTAGGTACACTACTACAACAGGTATTACCGATAGTTCTTCGCGACTCCAAGTAAATAACAACAACCAGTTAGATAATGATATGAAATTGAATAAATTATCGACACGATGTTACCTGAGACATGAAAACAGCGTAGTATAAGTGGTACTTATAACAAAACTAACTGATAGGTGTAAGTAAAGAGAGTGGTTGATTCATATCAGAGGTATCAGAACCACACAATAGGAAACTATTACACAATATTACACAGCGTGACCTTATTCCCAGTTTGATGTCGGCATGATGAATTGTATGCGTCAACTCCGCATTCGATCCCCCTCGGTAGTACAGCAGGTATACTACCTAACCTTATGTACCCCTAACCACCACGAATTATACGCGGCAGGTATAGAGGGGATATAGAGGGGATATTAACTTTTAGTCTCCAATAAGGACTCGAGATAATCGAGGAAAGGACGACGGGTTGGATCGCAGGTACTTCTTATTCACGCACTCGCCTCGGGATTCCTTTTATTGTTTCTTTCTCTTTACATAGGTAGGTAGGTAGTTACTTACTTATACATACCCAGCTGTAGCTTTTAAGTCCCACTTCTCTTTCCTTTTAATTCCTTCATCTCACATAGTAGAGTTTGCACTTGCGCGCATAGGTACTTGGGGGACATGAAGGTAGTCGACACCCGACCGACATAACATCCATAAACATACCTAACATACAATAGTACAACAACGTTCTTCCAAGTAGCAACAAGACAATACCCGAGGTCACCCTCCTTAATTAAGATTCCATTCAAGGACTGGGTTCCTTCTTTTCATAACTACATTTGGCACTACATACCTGTACCTATATATCCTGCACATGTGCCTACCAAATCCAACTCATTAAGCTTTTTCCCTTTTTTTCTTCTCCAAATCTTCAGAAGCCAAGTATTGTCCTTCTCATCTACTATGTAATTGATGCTTCACATCGTCAATTCTTTACCTCGCTTAACTCCCTGTTCCTAGCCACACGCGCTTATAATCGTGTGCTTTTACATGCTTGGGTTTTGTAAATTCGCTGATTATCATTCTGTTGATTCTCCCCACCAAATCCGATAGCTTTCGTTCGATTTTTGAGGCGGAATATTCCTTCTGCTGACATCATCCGCGGCTACATACACACCGGCGTCCCAATTTACCGTTATCAAACACTTACAAGCTCTCCCTCGCCTGTTGAGCTCAACTTATGATCCCCGCCGGTCTCGGTGGCTTATTCGATTTTTTCTCAATCTAGGGCTGAGAATTGTAACAAAATCAGCTTCTATTTGGGGAGGGACAAGAATCCCTTTACCGGGGGATCTATTAGTTTTCTATTGAGACATTGTTGCACATGTTGGTGCCCCCCATTTCGTTTATTGTTTGCCCCGTCACGGAAACGCCATCCTCAACGGTTTAGCTACTATCCCGCTATTATCAACTTATTATCAACTTAATACCCTATTGGCGCAGCCTTACAAAATATGACCTTGAATATGGAGCGGTATCCGAGATGAAGGCTCCAACCTCTTTGGCCTCTGTCCGGGGTCTAATAAGTACACTCACCCCACTTCCTACCTTTCCCGACCGGTCCACATCTATATCTATCACAACAGATACCCAGATACCCGCTAAATGGAGCCGAATTACAACATCGGCTATTAGCTAGTTGTACACCTCGGTCATGGGCTATGGCTATGCCTTCGAGCGGATGTTGAGCGCCTCAGCCAATGGCGCTTCTCCGGACCTTGTCTGGAGTTCCCTACCTAGTCCGGCGTTTCTTATAAGCTTAAAACCATCTCACCACAATGGTGTTTACGGACATACTGCTAACTATGTGTTGTTAATACTAGCTTTCTACCTTTCTTTTTTGTGGTCGTTCCCAGAGTTTAAACGGGTCTTGGCTTTGTATCAGTATACGATTTCGACGACTCTCTGCTGTCTTGACTCTCGATTGGAATTACTGGAATTATGAGCTCCAACACCTTCAAGCAAGCCGCGGAAGCAGCACGAAACAAAACGTCCGCTATGGGCAAACAAGGCTCGGAGGCAGTTTCTGCTGTAGGAAATGACTTCCTACATACGCCTATCATGCGGGCGGCCCTCCCGTTCCTTAACGGCGGCATTTCTGGGATGGTTGCGACCACCGTTATTCAGCCCGTAGACATGATCAAGGTCAGACTGCAACTCGCTGGCGAGGGCGTTGCTACTGGGCCCAAGCCTACTCCTTTGTCCGTTACGCGGGATATTCTTGCACAAGGCAAGGCTCTCGACTTATACACTGGTCTCTCAGCCGGTCTTCTCCGCCAGGCAGTATATACCACAGCGAGATTGGGCTTCTTCGACACATTTCTAAAGGGCCTATCAACCCGTGCCAAGGAGAAGGGCAGGCAGGTCAGCTTTGTTGAGCGAGCAGGCGCTGGCCTTGCAGCCGGTGGAATAGCGGCCTTTATCGGAAACCCTGCAGATCTCGCGCTTATCCGAATGCAATCAGATGGTCTCAAGCCTATCGCTGAACGTAAGAACTACAAATCGGTTATTGACGCCTTATCGTCGATAGTCAAATCCGAAGGCGTTACCGCTTTATGGGCCGGAGCGACACCGACGGTAGTACGAGCCATGTCGCTTAACTTGGGTCAACTAGCATTCTTTTCGGAAGCTAAAGCACAACTCAAAGCGAATACCCAATGGTCTCCTCAGTCGCAAACTTTAACGGCCAGTGCTATTGCCGGGTTCTTCGCTTCATTCCTCAGTTTGCCTTTTGACTTCGTGAAGACGAGGTTGCAGAAGCAGCAGCGCGGTCCGGATGGCAAACTTCCGTACAAAAGCATGACGGACTGCTTCGTCAAGGTCGCTAAACAGGAAGGTCTCACGCGCTTCTACCGTGGATTCGGTACCTACTACGTGCGAATTGCGCCTCACGCGTAAGTTTATCCCACCCGAAAATCGGAACTGGTGGGAATAATTATTTGCTAACGTCACATTGCAGCATGGTGACCTTAATTGTTGTAGATTATCTTGGTTGGTTGACGAAATAATTTGTCAGCCTCGGGTGTTGATTACCCATCTTTTATTATCTTTGATGAGTTCGCTTAAATGTCATGTATGTAGAAAGTATCCGGGGCGTCTAGCGGTTATCATGGGAAAGCATTGTCAACGTCATTTACGGGGGAATGAGGAAAATACCATTCGTACATATTATCATAGCTTTCATATATTTTGTACCTTGCAGAATGCAACGAAGAGAATTTTTTATACAAGGTGTACAGAAGACTGTATCCTGTCCTATGCTTTACGCCGACATACCCCCTACGCTACGGCCCGAATATTTTCGGTCCTTATGTAGACTTCTTGGTGCAGATAATCCAATGTAAATATCCGAAGGGCCAAAGAAACTGCTCCTTTCCGCTCTTCACCTCCCAGCCATCGCTGTTCGCGCCACAGGTACGTAGTAGCGCCTCGACCTCGTCAGCGGTGCGGGTACGTAGACACGAGATAAGGCCGTCGAAGACGAGTACAAATGGGACGACAGGGATAACGTAGACCCAGAACAGGCGCATGGGCGACCACCAGTAGAGCAGCGGAGCGATTAGGAAGATAAAGAAGCCGAAGGCGAAGCACGTTAGCAGACCGGTGGGGGTCCGGTCCTGGAGTTCGAAGATTCTAGCAGAAGACTTGATTAACGTAATGTCATCTTCGATAAAAGAACAAATGATGGAATAGGTTGGTAGATTACTACTTACCCGAAGCCATCGCTGGTCTCGACCGTGTTCTTTAAGATAGCCCTGGCTAATTCGTCGTCGAAGTGGTGGAAGGCCAGGTTGAACAAGCGAAAGATGCCCTTCCCCGCGTACCGCTGGAGCAAGTCGGCGGGGGCGTTTGCGGCGTCGACGGGGCGGGCGACGTAGGACAAGCGATCGCTCTTCTTGGAGGCGGCGTCCCAGGACTCGACGTGGGGGTGCAAATCGGTCAAGACGAAATCGACCTGGCAGTCGTCGTCCTGGACGGTGGCGGACTTTGCTTTTGGGTCGGCCACGGCGGCGTAGCTGGGGGTGTTATCGGCGGCGGCGCGGCTCTCGCCGTCGACGACGCCCGAGCGGGCGGTCGCGGGGACGCGGTGGGTGGCCGCGCGGGAGAGCTGGGCGTTGAGGGCGCGCTCGATGGAGGGCGTGGGACCGCCGGCGCCGGCGCAGAAGTCGATGTAGGTGTGGCGGGAGGCGGAAGGGCCGAGGACGCGACGGAGGGTCTCGGCGACGATGGTCGCGGGGCTGCTGGGTTGTAGGAGGGGGATGTGGACGGTCCAGGCGTGGGTTAGGCCGGCTTGGACGTATGCGCGGAGGAAGGAGGGGAACCTATTATTAGGTGCGTTGTTCAGTCAGGTGAGTGTGCGTCGACGCGGGATTTGAGGCTGACGGCAAAGGTCAGGGTCATGGTCATGGTGGTGCGTGGTCGTTCGTGGGTGGGTGGGCAGGTTTAGACAAAAAGCCAAGGAATAAGACCTGCAGCTTGCCGCTGCGACAAGGTAGCAGATGTGTTGGACTTGGGGAGGTATCATTCAAACAAGAAATCTGTTGACCCAACGCGTGGCGCTTAGCCAATTGGTATGTTGATTTAGAAGGAGGCTGAAAATCCGGAGCTCCGGTGCTGGCGCTGGTGCTGGTGGTTCTAGTGCTTATGATTGTGGCCTTATTTTGTTTTCATATTGCAATGTGTGTGAATGTATAAGTTGGTATATATTAGAAGGTACTTACCACGGCTGGTCATCGATCTCCCACAGATGTAATCGAGGGATTAAAGGGGCTGTTGACATTGTGATGGTCTTGATATAGCAATTGTTTCTCGGCTCACGATATATACTTGTTATGTTACAACTAGGCGTAGGTCTCGAGTAATTCGTCTCAAAGGTGAAGTAAATCTAGTTTAGTTAAGTCAAATCAAGAGCAGATGAGCAACTTCGTATGTCTTGTGAACCGGCACAATCAACAATTGAAGCTATCTTCTAAAGTTAATATGGATTTGGGACGACCTTAAAAGAGACGAGCGGGGATAAGTTATAACTGTGGAAGTTGTCTAGCTCCCCTTGTCGCCGTCATCATGACAACTTCATAATTGGCAATTTTGTTGAGTTTCGAGTTGAGCTTTGACGCGATGGAAAGCTACAGGGGCAAAGATAGGAGCTTCGAGCCAATGGGATTTACGAATTACAAAATACGTACCGAATAGGCCAGGGGAGAGACGGCTTTCCAACAGGGGCTAAGAAGGATACCCACATGCTCTGTTGCGTCACTGACGTAAGGCTGAACCCCTGACGACATGTGATAGAAGGTAACGCTTTGTAACGCTAACCATTAAAGCTTTTGTAACCAACGAACATCGAACATCGAACAATAATAAGCTACCTATCATAAGTAACAGTGTAGCAGGTTTACAATTCCCCGTCCCCAAATCATACTAACTCTAAGCTTCTAGTAAGTTACAGAATTTGGTGTGATAGAATTCCATCTCAATTAAAATCTATCTTTAAAAAGAATGAATCCCGGACGTTTTACGAATGGAGCTAGCCCCTTTTAAATTAGATCGGATCACATGAAGCCATCCACCTACTAAAGTATCTACACCGAGGCTGTCCCAAACGCTCAACTGTGATATCAGTATGGCTCTCTTAGAAGGGTACGGGCTAGCTTGGCTTGGATTACTTGGGGCTCTGCTTTGCTGTCAACTCGTATTACGGGCCCCAGTTATTAGACGGAATGGTGTTCCTTTAAGGTAAGACATGTTTCCAATACCCTTCCATGAGACTACAGCCCAGTGTTTAACCTTGACACAGAAAGCCGCCAAATACCTTACCAATTGTGGGCAATGGGATCCTCTTTCTTCGGCCGCGCCAAAAGCTATTTTCCTGGTTCGTCAAGTGCGAAAGACGGTTTGGCAACGAGACGTTCCAAATTAGCGTTCCCACACTGCCTCCAGGCGTAGTCATTAACGATCCCAAGAACTTAGACTACGTCTTCAAGAATGAAGGTATCTTCTCCAAAGGAGATTTTTTCAAGAAGCTTTCTTGGGACTTGTTTGGGAATGGAATCATCAACGTCGATGGTGAGCTATGGAAGGCCCAGAGAAAAGCCGGTTTGGCTTTTCTCAATGCCTCCAATTTACGAGTCCTAACGGACATCGCACTACCGCGGTATCTTGGCCGCGCTGTAGAACATCTACAGATTCAGGCTCGTGCCAGGAAGGTCGTAGGCTTACAATCCGTATTTCACGAGATTACGAGTCAGCTTATGGGAAAGATGGCCTACGATATGGAGATGCATGCCAACGATGACTTTACCGTTGCCTTTGACTATGCCTCAGGTGCAATCACTGAGCGCTTCCAAAATCCGCTATGGTCTATTACGGAGCGCTTTACCGGTTCCAAGTTCAGGGAAGCGCTCGATACGGTTCGCAGTTTTGGTTATAAGATCGTAGACAGTGCCGCGGATTCAAAAGCTAAGAAACAGGGTAACCATAGCAACCCGGAATCAACTCCTGATAAACTAGATGAGGTGTCTGGCAGCTTAATACAGTCATTACTGGAGGTTTTTGGGGATAACCGAGAAATCGTATCTGACTCTGCCTTGAACTATTTATCTGCCGGTAGAGACACTGTTGCGCAGGCGCTGACATGGTGCATATATCTTCTTATGCAACATGGCTCCATCATCGAAAATATTCGGGACGAGGCACGGGCCTTGCTAGAGAATACCCAGCAGACATTATTATCATCTCATAACGAGGGCGTCAATTCAACCATTTTCACCCCCACGTCACTACCATACACCATGGCAACCTTCTACGAAGCCCTACGCCTATACCCACCAATTCCTTTCGAAATCAAGCAATGCGAGAGGCCTACCACACTGCCCGACGGTACTTTCCTCCCGGAAAAGTCAATAGTATTTTGGTGTACTTGGGCTATGAATAGATCGACAACCAGGTGGGGAGACGACGCCGACTCGTTCCGACCTGAAAGATGGCTTACGGAAGATGGAAAACTGATTACGAAGAGTGCTGCTGAGTTCCCGGTTTTCAATGGTGGTCCACGATTATGTCTAGGGAAGCGAATGGCGGAACTATTGGCTGCCCAGGTCATTCCAACGGTGCTGTTGACATTTGACTTCACACCAGCCTATGGAGTTGAGAGAGTCAGCAAGAGCAGTCTCACACTGCCGATGAAAGGTGGCTTGCCGTGTCTTGTGAAGACCAAAGCACTTTAGAGGAATGAAGCCAGCTAGCTATATATCAAGCAATCATGTGTTTCGACTTGACTCGTTATCCAGTGCCGATGCCTGGTACTCGGGCCTTTCCATGTATCATTTCTACCTATCCATGACCCAGCAGCTACCGGATAGAGTAATGCTGTGAGATATCATGATATTGGGAAGAAGTAGGAAATTTCTTGTAGCGTAGGTGCGAAACTCTAACTCTAACTCCATTTTAAAGGGGGGAAAAGATAAATAAATAAGCACTAAACGTTCTATAGTATCACTTATTAGGTACCTACTAAGATAGGTATACAAGAGAGGCAGGTGAAGCTTACTCTCTTCTTCGTTCCCAAGGTTACTGCTATCTGAGAAGTGTCATAGCAATGTTTATTCTTGAACATAGGTACTTTCCCACCAAGTCTAACGTTGTACAACGTCTGCTCTGTTTCTAAAGAAATCAATTTTATTATTTATATCTGAGTTCCATAACTCCTCTTCTATCAGACGATCTACATTTATTCATACAAACCACCAACATCTCAAATCGATCCTACTCACATCAAAATCCAATTCAGAATTAGCACGCTCAACCAAAGAAAGACATTTTTACGTTTAGCGATCTTTTCAAGATGGCCAAGAACACATTTCCTAAGTTCATGCAACACGTGACCTTATACGGAAATCGTATTCTGGATGAAATAGATCAGTGCATGGAGCGCCTCAGACAGGGACACCGTGTAGATTACAACCAGGTTCTGCAGCTATACCACATACAAGCGGCTGCCGAGGCTGTTTTGAGATACTGCAGAATAGGCGCAGAATTCCCAAAGCCGCACAACTTCGACAAACTTGTAGAAATGCAAAAGAAACAGGACTGTATTGCTGCTACAGAGGCCGAGTCCAAAGTGTCGCAGAAGAAGCAATCATGCGTAGAGGCCGAAAAGGAGGAGGAAAAGGAGGAGGGAAAAGAGAAGAAAAAGGAAGAGGACCAGGACCTGAAGCCAGAACAGGAAATGGAAACCAGCTTTTACTCTGCTCGTCACCCTGTCCTTGCGGAACGCCAGCGGCGACGATCATGCTCACAGCTCGACTTTGCGCCACTGGAAATGAACTTCTCTTTATGAGTACTCACTAGGCAGGACGTCGATAAACAACCTAGGTACCTACATAGGTGCAAATAGGGGTTGGGGATTAAAGGTTCGTCATTCAAAGCAGTACTATGCTCATGGGATGATTTGTTTATTTCGGATCGCACACTCTTGGGCTATGTTCATTTACAGTCTAGTGGTCGAAGATAAAAGTTACTGGTAAAGAGCTAAAAAGTATTGTAGCGTCATGCACGAATTGTGTCATTTTAGCGGACAGCAGATGGGACGATTGCCAGAGGGAATCATTAATGGATTTCATACGTACTAGGTAGATTTAATACCAGAAAAAGCGACTATATAACTATATAACTTAGTAGTTCACTGCCAACTCCTAAGCGATATATTTCCATATTTTCCCGTTCATATATTCCCTACTCTCTCTTCTTCTCTTTCAATTCCTTTTCTTTACCTTATTCTAATTCTTTTCGGTTAGTTGTTAAGCATATAAACTTGTAATATACCTCGGGTGACCCCTTAATTTCACCATTTAACCAACTTGATGTCAAAAGCTCAGAACCGCCCCCCCCCCCCCCCCAAAGAATGTGGAAGTGGTATTATCACACACATTAACTACCTCTCTGTTATCTAGAACAAAGTGTTTTTAGTTACTGAAGATTTATTCTTTGCTTTTTAATCCACGGCCGCATGTCCTTTGGGAATACTTGTGCCCACACTTGTTCTTATTATAAAAATGATACTTTAGATACCTATGGACGACGTAGGTAACGTTTCTGTCCCAAGTGCCCCTGAGTCCTATAATACGACTAATGAGATGAATTTTAACCCAGTAAAATAGTATCGGGACAAGTGATTACATGTACTTGAGCATGTATGGCTTAATACATGTCTAGAAGTACTTTATGTTATATAGTTAACTTCCTTGTCTTCATAAGTCTCCAGTATGCTGTCGTCTGAGGGTATCACTTATAGTCGCCGATTATAAGCCTGTGTATCATCCACAACGTCTATTTCATCAAGGTGTCATTTAGCAGGAACATAACTAGGCGTAATTACGAAGATAATTATCTCATTTAAAGGACATGGTACTCTATAGACATGGCTCCTGGGTGTATTACCCGGCATTCATCGTCGACGAGCTTGTTGAAACGCACCCGCCTTTCCCCCTAATGGGTCGTAGGGCACTTCCAATTCCCTTCCGATGACTTCCCCCTACACCTCCTAATCTTTTGTATTTAAATCTGCCAAACATCCACCCAGTAAGGTAGATAAAATCTATCCTCTCCCCCCTCCATCCTTCGCGCAATACAATATAAGTCCCCCTTCCATTCCCAACATCTTGACAAATAACATTTGAAGTTCCAGTCTCGAAATTCATTTTCTTATCCTCCTTCCATTTCATCTAAAAATCACTCTTATTTTTCGAATCCAGACGAGATGGAGTCCCGACCCGTTGCCCTCTATTCCTTCATCAAGCAGGTCATCCTGCTATCTCTAATCTTCCTCCTCGCCCAAGCCGCCTTCGTCAGCACGGTGATGGCGCGCAAGTTCTTCCTTCGCACCCTGCAGACTCTCGCACCGGATTTCCACTTCAAATACCGCCCCGTCATCTACGCCCTCGAACTCATCACTATCTGGTGGTGCTGGGTCCTCGTCCGCTATATCAGCCTGGCCCTGTTTGTGAATGTTGCGATGCTACTCGCCATCAACAACGGCCTCTTCTACGAGTCCCTCGAAGTCTACGTCTTTGTCGCCTTGATTGCTGGCCTCGGCTACTCCCTCTCCTGGATCTTGAACACCGCGGGAATCGAGGCCATGCTTCTTACCCAGTGTAATGATGTCGCGGTAAGTAAGCCCGTTCCCTGAATAGCCCATCATATATTCTGTTTTTCTAATATTTTACATAAAAACAGCACCGATACAGATGGGATCGAGCCCGCCTCCGCTATGCCGGACGCAACTGGCCGCAGAACCCCCTGTTGAAGAAGATCCTCTCTATCGCCGACTGGGTTCATCAGTGGAACAACGGAGTCCTCGATCGCGTCATGGCCCACGAACTTCAGTACCCTCGACGCTATAACCCGGACCCCGAATCGTGGCCTCAGCAAGACCTCGCGTTCCTCGACGAATCCGCGATCCGCAGCCGAGAGATCTACCTTTATCCGAGCAGCGATTTTTAACCAGTTGCCCTTGGGTTCTTGACAGAAGTTCACGTGGCAATAGAATAGGGTGAAAACGGTAAGAATCAACTCGCAAACCCAAATAGTCCCCAATACCTAGGTAGTTACCACTAACAAGAAACTATCAGGTTGCTAGGAACGGACACTAGGTCTGAAACTGGGCGCAATACCTTTGAGCACGGATCAGGGGTGATACGGTACGACGAACATCAGCAGAACGTTTCAAAGCTACTCATACTTTGAGGACATGTATATTGCTTTTGCTTACCTTGCTTATCAAATTTCATATGTCGAGTTCCCTAGTGAATCAAGACTGAAAGGGGCAATTATGTATCTGACTTTTGTAGCAAAACCGTCTCCTTCTGGTAAGGAAGAGAGATAGGAAATTAATAGTGATGAAGGGAATTTCATATTTCTTAGGCAGTTGCGTATTCTTGTCTCCCGTCGAGATATTTCTAATATGATTCAGTGTTTCGACCTAGGTATGCAGTGATATGAATGGAAGGGCGTGATAAGTATCCTGTAGGATGAATCTTCCCTAACTAGGTTTATTTTAAGTGCTGGTAAGATGAATGCCGCCCGCTTCTCGATCTTTACTAGAGTTATTTCTTCAACTGCCCCTTTTTCTGTGATAAAGCCAGAAAATATTTTAATCACCCATTGGACTTAACCATTCCCTATCTCTTCAACCCGAATTACTAGACAGATATAGGCGAGATACGGGGCGGCATGTATTCATATGAACCATCCAAGCTTCTCGAGATCCTGTCAACATTTCTACTAAATAGATGATGTATGTTGCTTAAGCAGCGTGATGATATAACATGGCAAAAAAATACCTCTGGTACCCTGCTGTAAGCACCTCCAATAGAATTAATCAAAAAAAAAAATAAATAAATCCCAAAGAAAATAAGTCGTCTAGTACACTAATCAAAGATACAGCCAACAAAATGTGCGATTAAGACAGCGCCAAACGAGATGCCCCCCCTTTGAATTATAAACTGCGAGACACAAAAAAAAATCGAAAAAGAAAGTCGACGTGGGCCTGATTCGAACAGACGCTCCCGAAGGAACAAGATTTCTAGTCTTGCGCATTAGACCACTCTGCCACCACGCCATTGGATGTCAATTAAACTCACTATGCATGCTTATATACCATATTTTACAAAAGGCATAGTTGATTGGCGGGGGGTGTCCTGTATGTGGATCCCGTAGTCATTAGCTTTGGCTGGGATGTGGATATACTATGTAGAACATCACATCACTCTACAATTCGCCGAGTTGATTATGGTGTATGTAGGTAGGTAAGGTAGGTATATAGGTAAGGTAGGTATATATTCCCAAACGATCCTCAACAACCGTAAAGCATCTTCCCCCTCACAGCCCTCACCTAGACCCAAATCTCTCCCTAGCAATCCTCCTCAACACCTCCATCGTATCTTCCTCCTTCTTCCTATATTCCCTAACCCTATCCTCCCTCTCCGCCGCCCTTATCCTCGCCTCCTCCTCCCTGCGTATCTCCCTCTCCGTCTTCCGCCTCTCCGCCGCCGCCTTCAGCCGCTTGTACTCGGCGATCGAGTCGTCCCCGCCGCCTCCCATGAGCTCCGCCTCCCCAACCTCCCCAATGGCGCCGGGGGACTTTTCTCGGAACCCGCGCATCTTCTCATTCACTTCGCGTTTCTTCTCCAGTCGCCGCTCTCGCGTGCCGGGTTCTGCGCGCGGGACGAGTTCTTCGAGACGCGCGCGCTGTTCGGCGCGGTCCGCTTTGCGCTCCAGGCGTAGATCCGAGATCCGCTGCATACGCTCTTCTTCCGCGTTTTCGCGCCGCAGGTCTAGGTCCTGCCGGCTTGGTATACCCGGTCCGTGCTTCGTGGAGCGAGTAGCATCAAATTGATCGCGAAGATGGCTATGTGCGGGTGCAGATCCAGGTAAAGTCGGTCCGTACTCATCATCGTCATCTTCGTCTTCATCCTCTTCCTCCCCTGCAAAGTATATCGAGCCTTCATCCTCACGGGATCTCTCACGACTATATCCGCTCGGCCGCTCCGACGGCGATTTCACTGTGATATTCCTGTCTTCAGTTGCAGACCGTGTGCCAGTACTACCGCCAAACCCAGCCTTCGTCGCCTCCAACAGAGTCTCAGGACTGTACCAACCCTCAGCTAGCTCCCCGCGATTCCACTTCCCAATGAAGCTCTTCCAACGGCCCTTCACCTCCCTCTCATCCAACGCCGTGATATCCTTGCGCTTCTGCACCTCGAGATATTGTGCGAACAGGGGCTTGAAAGTTTCGAAATCGGAGCGAACCAGCGCTCTTGCGCCTAGTGGAAGTTCGTTTGGAGTGCGGGTAGATGGGGTCGAAGAGCAGCGATGTCTATGATGGTGATGATGATGATGATGATGATGATCAGACGAACGATGGTGTCGCGCTGAAGACGTCGAAGGCGAGCGCCGGGAAGGGAAAGAGGTCTTCGAATGATATTCCTCTCTCCCTTCTCTCAGCGACAAGTTATTCTGTCGTGACACGGAATCAGACCGCCTGGAGGAGTGTCGAGATTCGTCATACCGATGCTCGCGCCCCTCCCCATTTCCCCTCTCATAATCGCCATATCTCCGCTTGACACGTTTCGCATCATCCAACTCGTCTTTGTCTCCCCCGCGTATCTCCCCACGCGTTCGCTTATGATTCGAATGACGTCGGTTGTCTCCCAATCCGCGGTCTCGGTAGCCGCTAGCATCCGCCATGAATGCAACGATAGTAGCCGCAACGAGGGGTTAAATAGGGCTGTCGAGTAGGATTCAAGTGCATCCGAAGCCGCAGCAGAGGGACCCCTGGTGCTGTCGCTCGTTCCTAGAGGACATTGTAGGTTGTAGGGTTGTGCGTTGTGCGTTGTGCGTTATACAGGGAGAAAGCTTACAGGCTAAAATGTAGTAATCTGGGGGGATTGACTGGCTAATGTTAGTTCTAGATTTGAACCAAGCAACGCCAAGCTATGCGGAATGTGGGTTATCCACGTTATGCATATATGACACTTACATAAGCGTAAATACGAAAATACCCATCAGGGTTCTGAGTACATAGGTAGGTATTTCTGACAAACACAGAATCTAAACGCAGATGCATTCTGCCTATTTCTTAACATCCCACTTACCCAGCTTACCTTAACCACAAAGCCCCTTTTAAGATGGAATCTAAAACCACAAAGAAAAAATGCTGATTCGTCGCAAGTAGGTAAAACACCAAACAGGCATCAAGTACGAGAGAGGTACAACAATTCTATTGTACGAAATCGTGTCGCTGCGCTATGTAACGGAGGAGCATTGTAGCTCAGGATACCTAGTTAACCGAAGTAAAAACTCGGGAAATTTTGCACAAGTAAATCGGCATAGCTCCGACCCGTATGTATATGGCCGTTACTATCAATCCGTTTCTCCTAAATTACGTATCGAACATAATAGGTCACACCACGAACCCTGTTGGTAAATCTGCGCC
The DNA here is from genome assembly GCA_037126485.1 of Daldinia eschscholtzii. Lineage (NCBI taxonomy): Eukaryota > Fungi > Ascomycota > Sordariomycetes > Xylariales > Hypoxylaceae > Daldinia > Daldinia eschscholtzii. The sequence goes on from JBANMG010000002.1 coordinate 2,776,443, forward strand.
GAGTCTTACTCGTCACGTCCCACCAAGTCCTGTGAAAGTTCCCGATAAGCGTCGGGTGAGCCGGTTGAACGCCGACTCGTACAGAACCAGCGTAGGACGTAGACAATCTGGCTCTGAATTCTATTCGCCGAATCTGATCAAGGCTCCGGAAGACGCCAGGATAGCCGATTGGGGCTCGTCGGCGATAGTATCCCCCCACTAGGTGGGGGTATGCCAACAGACGAACGTCCACTGATATTCATTGAGTATCGACTGCTCAGCCTCCAAAACTCCGGTCGAGTTTGCTGTTGCAGGGTCCATGTTGTTGGTGTTTGTCGCCGTTACTGCTCTCTCGACAACCGCTAGAATCTCTTCCTGGGAATAAGATATCTCACGTTCCTTTGTTGGTTCCTTAAATATATACATCCTTTGCTCCCTGGCTATATACGTCCGCAAGTTCGGTGTTCCTGGGTTTCATCCGTAATCCTCGGGGATATTAATTCATCTATCGCATTATCATGTCTGAGAGGCGTCGTGCAGTTGGACGTTAGTCCATACGCGAAAAGAATAACCATATTATCCTTCTCCCTTAATTTGGAGTCTTGTCCTGGGTCCCACCATGCATCTTCGCGTCCAAGGGATCTCGATGAATCATACAATTTACACATGCGCAGTCGTCGCCGCATCCACACATTCCATGGCCGTAATCAACAAAAAGAAATTCGCTAGGCGATAAATTTAAATCATTCGCGCCCGGTGACTCCGTATCGGCTGGGCTATGTGTCGGTGGTGGTGATGCCTCGCCTACCGCCAGCGGCGGGTCCGGTATAGAAGAACTGCCCGTATCGACCTTCCCGTTCATGGGCTCTTCCTGAAAAGCCATGATGTCTCGAATATACTGGCATGTTGCCTGGTTGTACGGGTGGGCAGGGCACCCAAGACAGTCGCATTCAGGGCCACAGTGACATACGTGACTTGTGTAGGAGCCCGGGACGCCTCCGTTCGGTTCAATCGGAGGCAAAAGGTTTGCTACTAGCTGCTCCCATTGCGACTGCTGCAATGGGAAGTGGTACGTTCCAAATGAGGCCTGCTCCGAGTATAGAGCTGGTTGATGGAAGTGGTTCATAGGGTATACTTGCTGTTCAGTTGACACTTGTGGCGGAAATTGTGCTGTCATGGAGCCGTTGCCCGTGGGGACCTGGGGTATATAGCCCATCATATTTGATGACTGTTGGGATCCAACTTGGACCTGGCCATGGCCCTGGAATTGTATGTGAGTTTGTACCTGTGGAGGTTGTTGTGCTCTTCGAGAACAGCAGCTTCCAGGTTGGTCTAATGATGGTTCCTGAGAAGAATCCCCAGTGCTTGAAGTCGGCGTATGGTATGGCGAGCCAGATGCGCCAGATGTCATTGTTTCCGAACTAACCGTTGAGTTATTCGAGCGATCTGGAATCCCGTTTCTGGAAGGTTGCGCTGACGACAAGTTCGACAGGCCATTGTTTAGGGCAAGGAGAGACGAGTCTAATGGCCTGTCTAGGCGAGAGGCTATCTGCGGATAAGGGGGATATTGGTGGTTCCCATTTTGTAAAGGTGGGATGTAATTCGTATAATCAGAGGAAGAGATGATATTCGCGGAAGATGTCGGTAAAATACTACCAGCGCCAATCAAGTTTAAACTGTTGGCATTCATGCGCTGTAGAGCGGAAGCGGAAGCATCAGCAGATTGTTTCCGGTTTGGCTTCGCTGTTGATTTCTGTATTCGAAATGACGCTTGTTTCGTAGGTGATTGCGGCGGGATGTCCGAAGGCTCGGCCTTGACGATGGCTGGTGTACCGTTAGTCTTGGTAGGCGGACTACCACCACATCGACATGCGCCTCCTTTAGGGAGCGCGGCCGTTACATTCCGGCATTGACACGACTTGCCCGGCGGATGAGGACAGGTGCTCAGCGGTCGACCCGGCTTTCGCACAGGCAGTAACATACGATCTCCCAAATGCGCGCATTTGGTCGATCGATGCCCTCGTATGCATGGCTCACTGAAAACACGAAAAATGGTCAGCAAATGAAGATAGCCAAGGCTATAGCCACTCCTCAAATATACTACGATAGCCCTTTGTTACACAAACTCCTACTGTTAAACGGAGACAGTTCGCTAGGAGGAACACCCTAAGCTTAGCGTGACAACATGCAGCTTTCCGAAACTCTTCATATGACACTGCGCCAAAGGAAATAATAGGAAATTGTAATTGACTCACCAGGCCATCTTTTGTCCATTGATGATAGGCATCTTCCGTGACGTCGCGCGGCAGCACCAGCGCGACTGGCTCGAAAATATGCTGGAGAAGAAATGTTATAGATCATGTAAGAATCTCCAAATATCCCAGAGACAACTCGTCCCAACCTTACGATAGAGATTGACTTTTCAATGTATTAGTCGTGGACGAGGCGCATAATAAGGAACCCTTCTGATCAGGGTTGCCGCGCGGTGGGTAGTGGTTCTTCTAAGTTGTACTTGGAAAGACAGGATAACCACCGTAGCATGAGGTGAGAGTGGCTGGCGTCGTGGAACTTGAGGCTTCGAGAAGATCGAGATGAGTTGGAACGAACAACGCCCAAGGTCTCACAGGAACCTTGAAATGAAGTTGATAAAGTTAAGGCTCAGGTCGTGCGAGATAAGGATAGAAAGTATGGTATAATAGATATTGTCAATAGGAGATGGTATCTTAAAAGTTGGGAGGGTAAACGAATGAAATGCAATATGTCCGGCAGAGAACCGTCAACCAATATGACTTGGTATGAGTTGAATATCGAGGCGGAGTAAATGGGAATATGACGGCAGTCACCCAACAGCAGATCTCTGGGGGGGTCGGCAACTCGGGGTTCCGTCACAGGTTGGAAATACCGGGAAGGTGAATGAAGGGGTCCCGCGGTGAGACGATCCGGTGTAAGTAGCGACTAATACTCTGAGAAGGGACTCCGGAGAGACAGAGACAATTCGCAATGTTTATGATCGATAAGGAAGAATAATTGTCCAGGGGAGGGGAGGGGGAAAGGCTGTTTCTCGTCTGATTCCCACATGTAACGTCCCCAGCCAACAATGTTAGGTAGGTACCCAAGTAGGTAAGACTGGTGCTTTGAGTCGAGGCTGATGACAGGACAAGACCAAATTACAAGTCTGTACCTTCCGGGGAAAGTCTCGGCCCTGCGGTTCTGGATGGCGGTAAGAAAGGGGATTTTATGATTTATGACCGGAATCCAGGTTTGGTATTTTTTTTATAAAGATGCCAATGTTCTTCAAGGGTAATCAGACGTTTATAAGCGTCTGCAATCCAGGAGAGGCTTTCTTCTTTTTTTCAGTTGGTGGTTGTGTTGATGGCGGCGGTTCAATGCTGCTTTCTATATAATACCGGAAAATTGTATGTGAACTGTATGTAACTTGTTAGAGATCTTGTACCTTTTTTTTTAATTCACAACTTTAACGGGTTCGGTTTCATTTGATAGCCAGATCAGCAAATGACCCAAACCGTTTTCCCAGTGAAGCATACCTAAGGTCCCACCACAAGGAGATAGTCGGTTCGAAAACCATAGCAAGACCACAAAAATGTTTATGGTGCTGAATCTATCTAAGGAAAGGGTCAAAGGGTATTAGCAAAAGTGAAAGATGATTGGGATGGTGACTGTCGTGTTGTCTGTGGGGGTAGCCCAAAACGAGCAAGTTTTGATTGGCTGCTTGACCCAAATGGTGCTGACTTCGAGTTAGATCCTTCACTTTCCCTTTCCTCTTGGACAGGGATTATAGCGGACTACAGTGTATACATAAATCATGTACATTGGCTTATATAAAATATAAAATACCTAAATACTTAACTACATGTAGGTACCAACTTAATGTATAAGTACTAAAGTAGGTCAAGTATACATCCATACCCTATATAGGTACCCTGTATAATGGGTGCCGTATAAGTACCTGCCACATAGACAAATACATCGAAAATGTACCCGACCTTAGGTACCTATACCTAAACTTGCAGAACGCGCCAAATCGGGGGCAACGGGAGCATTAAAGGGTCCTGCAGAAAGATGCGTATCAACGACCACGGGCTGCCATGGAATCAACTTTATGGAGGGGCTGAAAAGGAGGGGCAAACTGGAGCTCGCAAGTAGAAAACGTGAAGTTTGGTCTCGGGAACGTGGGGCTAAAAATCTAAAGCACGTACCTGATAGTGGTAACTAACTAACCTGCTATACCTTGTTTTCGTAGCCTTTTGACCTTAAGAATCTTTTACAGTATAAAAAACGGATACGTCATCTGGTCACATATCGACTTTTTTTTATTTTTCTTTCAAGCTTGTTTAGGACGTACCTTTTCGGCACTTGCTATGATATCCGGGAGAAAGTACGGTACGAGCTTATGGAAGCAACGAACGATACAATGTAAATGTAAAATGCTAGTTATGCTAAAAAAAAAAAAAAAAAAAAAAAAAAGAGTCGACCCGTTTCCTATTCGGGTATGTGCCTAACATCCAAAGCCTCAACCTTATTACCTTATTACTTTATTATGTGCCTTACAGGTAACCTCAGATGCGATATACATGTACTTAAAGAACCATTAAATTTTTGACAGCAATTTCCTTGTGTCCTTGTGTTCTTGTATCACTACCTTTTGTAAGTACCAGTACAGGTAATTGAAGATGCGGCTCTTTGGTCAGAAAATACATGCATACCTACCTATACCTTGAATCTGTTCATCCTATTCATTCTATATTACTAGAACGCTAAGCACCTTATCTTAAAGAAATAATTCAACAGATCTATGGCATGAGTAGTAATTACCCAGTCCCCGAGATAAATCAAACAAATATTACTACAGATTACTCATTTATACATGTTATACAAGACCTGAGTTTGATGAGAGTCTAGGTCGCTAACTCAACCATCTATCTATCATGTACACGATACATCATCTTGTCCACTTATACATAAGCCAATACCACTTTGCCCGGCTATCCACAGTACCTCGTCGATGCTAAAGAAGTTATTGAACTTCGTATAATCTAATACCATAGCGGTACAAGCTTTCTGGAAACGAATTAAAGCAAGCAGGTCGAAGCAAGACTGAAACCTGTTACGGAGCCATCTTGTGCCGTGTTTCCATACCCAGAATTCTAACAAAGATTCAAATATATTAACTAGGTACATAGGTACCTCAGAACCCAGGTAACCTCAGCGAACGTATAACATCGTAATGTTATCATCAGTATTAGTTAGAGTTAAAAATATCCCGGGGGGAGGAGAAATGATACATGTACGACATGCGCCTTTAGCTCTGCAGATCTAATACGAAAACTCGGATATCAAGTGATAGTCCCGCGGCGCTAAGTGGCATCTGACTTCGATCAGATTCGAGATTCGATACCGCCGGGATGGATAACCGAAATCTAATTTTATCGAACCAAGGGATAATTCCAATTGGCCCATCTAGATGCTATCTCGCGTGCTTTCTACCTCCCGGTATTTGTAATGGCCCTAGACCTATTTAAGCAAAAATCACGATAGCTACTCAGGTAATCATTGGTGATATCTCCGGTTTCCAGGTAACAAGGCAAATAGTATGCTCGAATTTACGTTTGCTAGCAAACTGAAATCTGTTGGGTTTCTTGCTTTCCTCGCACAACATCTCGTTCTGGTTCGCCGGCGAGATGTATCCCTAAGCAGCAGAGTTACACTTTGCGAAATGATATGGTCACCTTGGATCAACTATCCAAGTAGGTACCTAATTTAAACATACCATCTTGCTTTGCACGTGAAGCTAGCCCTCCTAGTGCTTGGTTTACTATTTGGTCGGTCCATAGGTTTTACATAACATATCGTTATGTTGTATAGTACAATGCATTTATCGTGCGGGAAGATATATCATATCCTCCAACCTGTCTAGATCGTCCTGCGAATAACTGGCGAGCCGTAGGAGTCTACTGAGAATTTTTGTCATCTCAAACTCTAGGCATCACGCCAGAGAGACCTCATAGTCGCGGCACGTTACCCTTAATACTTGCTGATTAGCTTCGTGCATGATCCAAAACTATCGGATCCTATTAATCGGGCGGTTTTAACTTGATAAAAAGAGGCGTACTACCGGCGTAAAACACAGTCCAGGTTCAGACCATCTAATTCGGAGGGACCTAATCTTGCTAGACGAACCCGATTCTACCGCTCAATGATGTCCAAATGAGATTGGATATATTCGTTTCGTTACGCAATCATATCATTCCCCTTTGTCGGAGTTATCAGAGTCTGCGAACATATCGACAGCTCTCATACGCCTCCGAGGCTGGGACACGGCTGATTGCTCCTTGGAGGAGTTGTTCGAACTGGCATTGCCCGTATCTTCGCTGCCTTTCCCTTCACCGCTTTCGCTTGCCTTATCATCTGTGTTGGCAACAGAATCGCCTTGTTCCGTGACTTTCGTTCCGCTTTCGTCCATGGGTTCTCCATCTTCACTATCATCCATCGGGACGCCATCAATGTCGGTATCCATGTCCGCCTCATCCATTAACATATCTTCGTCCATCGCCTCGCCATCCACATCATCAATCTCCATCTTAGAAGCCTCATTATCGTATCGCAACTCTCCTGTTGTGGACAATGGCACAAACCCTTTCCCTTCAGTGTGCGTAGTGACCGAGGCGCCAGCTTCTACAGTTTTCCATTTACCCTTCTTAGCGGTCTCATCAACCTGCTCTTCTTTCTTCGCACTTGGAGGATTCTCAAATGTTTCATTGAAAAGTTGTTGACTTTCGTGTGGAAATGCGCACCAACCTTCCCATAGACCCAACACAAGTTTGACACTTCGCTTCCATTTATCCGCTCTTAGACGGCCCCAGTTGAGACGTTCCGCTGTAAGGCCTAAGATCTCGAAGACGTTACTATCTTTGAGAGATGTCTCGAAGAGCTGGCGGTACCGCCAGGCATGCCGAACCCCGCTCGTGGCGGATGAAGAGAGAATGTCGCTCACGACATATAGCCCAATAAGACTTGCAGCACTCGTGTCTTGGGTTTCACTCGCCTTCGTGTTTGTGTCATCGGGGAAGGGCGTTGAATTGTGCGACTCGCCGTTATCATCACCATTCTTGTTAGATTTACTACGCTCCGGGTTTGCCAACGTTAACGCGAATGGTTTGATGATGTTGGTCACAATCATGTTTACAATCTCATCCGCACCCCTACTCGCATGCGTAATAGCAAAAGCTGTTACCCTGGCGATGTCACCCTTCCGGATCTTAGTTAATGTTGTAGGGAGGCGAGCTAGCAGGTGTGTTAATCTCGCCTTATCAAGCGGATTCAGGTAAGTGTTATCGTTGTCACCGCCGTCCACCGGTTTATGCCCTTCATCCTCATAGTCTTCTTCATCAGAGGAGTTGTACTCCGGGTCTGACACGAATTCATCAATGGCGGTAGCGTACTCGTATGGTAGGTCCTTCTCAGGTACCCTCCAAGCATGGCTGCCTTCAAACAACGGTATGTATTTTCCTTGTCGTCCAGCTTTAGCGTGGCCGCCTGTGATGACCTCCCAGAGTCGCCATCGATACCAAATTCCACCTTCACTACGTGCATCCCACAGCCAGGCCCATTTCTCATCTTTTTGCACATCTGGTCGTGACATTAAAAGAGCCTCAAACTCTGGGCCATGGGCTAGTACTGATTCAATCACTTTATGGATGAGTTGGAGCTGTTTAATGTCTTTCGGCGCTTGCACTGGGACATGAAAGATATTTCGATTTATCGGCCCTCCCCCTGTACTATACGATGATGGGGGAGCGAAACCGCGGTGGAACCCGCCCGGATGGTGAGGATTGCTATCATTAGCCTGCGGGACTGGTTTTGCACCGAAGGGGTGGGAGGTAGATGAGGGTGTGAGACTTGATGTAGCCGTACTAGATACTACGGCAGAGGACAGGTGTCTATGTAACGATAGATAAAAACCGTAGCCAAGATATCGATTCTGCAAGGAACTAACCGTTGCGTCGATTTCTGTAGCGGGAGTCTCTTTAGACAGTGTAACAATCGCGGCAATTGACTTTCTCTCTGTGCTTCCTGTAGTAGAAGGTAGGATCTTCACATTCTCTACAGTCAAGCTTGATGGCATGAGAGCCTTTATGACAGCAGGAGATGTCCCCGGCGGAAGATTTGCTAATCGGAGTGTAGGCTTGGCTATAGCCTTTTGCTCCGCCAAGTCCCTAGATCTCGTGTCGCCTTCTTCGTCGTCGCTCGCATTAAATACTTTCGAAATAACTTTAGGGCGTGAGACATGGCCATCGTCACTATCGTCATCATCGTGAAATCCAAGTCGACCTCGGGTATTATCCGCGCCTCTTCTACTGAATCCTGGCTGGTCATTGTCAAACCTCCTCTTGCTGCCAAAGGATGATGGCGCAGGGCCCAGAGACCCAGGACCGCTCTTCAACCCTGGCGCACCGCTTGGCCCGGCACCAAAATGTCTCTTTGGCGGTATTGGCCTGACACCTTCGCGGCCTAAAGGTGCACCGAGAGGTCGAGCACCAAACGCGCCATGTTGACGGGAAGGAGGCCCCGTGTTGTCATCCTCGTCATCGTCATGATCGAAGCTCTTCACAAAACTCTCGTATACTGCAGCGGTCTCGGCGGCTTCTCGCTTACGTTTAGCTTCAGCATCAGCCTTCTGCTTTTCAAACGCGGATTGCTTCGACGGCTTTTGAAGCTTCGCCTCGACGTCCGGAAAGTCGGTAAGTTTCTTGGAAGACATGATCGCTAAATTGTTTGGAGTAAGGTTACGTTGGACGTCGCATTTTGTGAATGATTTGCTCTGGCATTGGCTGGTAGACGAATGCGTAGTTGGCGTTGGAGATTCAGAGGAATGGTTGTTGAAAGGTTGAAGATAAGCCAATCGAAATGGGTTTGCAGGTACTATGAGGTAGGTACATGTATGTTGTACGCGTTACCTAATCTCACATGTCTTGTCTTTCCCTTTAGTCAATGTTACGCATACCTTAAGCACTTACATAATACTGCATGTAAAGCAGGGTTTAGCGTAGGCTTCGGTACTTTGGTACAGACTGTATACAGTGGGTCTTGGCTAATGTCTCCACTGAACTTCGACCGCACAAGTTCGCCGGTTCGCCGGTTCGACTTACACGATCCAATCGTATACATTATTGGCCGAGTTATCATACATATAATATAACTAGTCAAATCAAAGGCGCCATTCAGCCAGTCAAGCCATAACCTAAGAATATTCTATTGTGGGGTATATTCGTTTTGTTTCCACATCGGCGCCGGTGCGGGGAGTATAAGAAGTCAGGATAGCTTTATCGTCTAGCTATAGCTCGTATTGTTAAAGGGATACTACCTATCCTCATTATTACTAACAATTACTATTATTAATCTTGTCACTCATTAAGTCCTTTTTTAGCTTCAAAATAATTCTTATATTTCGAGCAATGCCAGTACCTCCAGCAATCCTACCCATGGTCGATGTTTTGTCGTGCCCAACTCCCGTGCTTCAGGATATTAATCTCGATACAGATATGAACCCCAAACGTGAAACCCCCGCCAGTATTTTGATTATAGGAGCTGGAGTCTTCGGACTTAGCACTGCCCTCGCGTTAACTAAGCGTCCGGAATTGGCATCTTCTTCCATAACCGTCCTAGACCGGTCCCCAGAGGCTGGTGTGTTCCCGTCCCGTGATGCCTCTTCCATTGACTCATCGAGGATTATCCGGGCCGACTATGCAGATCCGGCCTATGCGGCCTTAGCATCAGAGGCACAAGTCCATTGGCGGCAGACTAGCCCAACTTCTCTCGGTGGCGAAGGGAGATATACCGAATCCGGATTTATACTAGGAGCTGATTCCGAGCCATTGGTGCGTGATGACGGGTCACCAACTGGTCTTGCGTATGCTAAGAAAAGCTGGGTTAATGCAATGGCACTTGCACATAAGGAAGGACGGCCTTTAAGCTCGATTCGCGTTTTAAAGAACTCGTGGTCTATCGGCGGTACGTAATATTGAAACCCCTTTCCGTATCATCAGGGCCTTCTACCTGAACCATTTAAGCTCTTTACCAAAATTAAACAAATATTAACATACTGCTACAGTGGTATCCGGCACAGGAGGAGAGTTCGCTTACTGGGGATATATGAATACGGCGAGTGGCTGGGCAGATGCGGAAGCAAGCATGAAATGGTTCTACGAGCGTGTTACCGCAACAGGCCGCGTAACCTTCATAAACGGGACAGCTGAAAGCCTCGAGACAGACGAATCGTCAAGAAAGGTCACCGGGGCGCGACTTAAAGACGGAACCACGCTATCAGCCGATCTCGTCGTGGTGGCCGCGGGTGCCTGGACGCCGACGCTGGTAGACCTTTCGTCGCAGGCCGTAGCCACAGGCCAGATTTTAGGTTATATGGACATCACGGAGCAAGAGCAGAAGAGACTGGATAAGATTCCAGTTATGCTAAACGTTTCAACAGGTCTCTTCGTAATACCTCCGCGCAATCGGGTTCTCAAGATTGCAAGGCACGCATATGGGTATTTAAACCCTAAACCGGTGTCAAAACCTCCCCTAGGAATTCCTGGCACAAAAGCTCCGGAGATGGTATCCCAGCCAATTACACATCTCGACGATGCAAACCTCTCGATCCCACCAGACGCCGAGAAAATACTAAGAGAAGGTTTACAGAAAATGATACCCTGGCCAGAACTGAAAGACCGGCCTTTCTCCCGGACTCGGCTTTGCTGGTATACGGATACAACAACAGGAGATTGGTTAATAGACTATCATCCATACTGGCAAGGCTTGTTTATCGCCACAGGTGGGAGCGGACATGCGTTCAAATTCTTGCCAGTTATAGGCGAAAAGATTGTGGACGCTATCACAGGAAAATGCTCCGAAGAACTTCGAAGAAAATGGCAATGGAGATCCACGGAGAGTGAGATTATAGCAACAGAAGACGGGAGTCGAGGTGGAAAACCAGGACTAATACTAGAAGATGAAATGAAAAAATGAACAAATAGATTCTAAATTAATCAGAATCAGTCGCGAATCACGAGAAGCACAGACGAAAAAATTGGGAACGCTTTTTATGAATCAATGGGTGAAAAGATGTATGCTCTACCTAAGGAAGTACCCTCAAGCAAACGACAACCCATCTGGGAGTCCAAATGATGCCTGCAATGAGTCGTGTAAAGAATACGCGAGACGTTACTAAGCTGTCCAGATGGATCACGATGCATACAGCCAAGATCACCCTTGTTGTCATGCTTTGCGGAACAGTATCCGCCAAGATGGTTCACATCCACCTCATTACCTCCCTCGTAACATAACCACCGATGCTGACAGGCAACTCGGGGTATCACAACCTCCACCGACGCCGTAAGACCAAGTATACAGCCCTACCCCCTGCGCGTCGAATTAAGACGGCACCTTCGACCTGCGCGAATGCCGCCGGAAAGTATCACGGTGCAATCTAAGCCGCCAATCCGGATCTGTAGAGGTTTTTCTTTTTTGTTTTTCCTTGTGATGTAAAATCATCCTTATTCCGTCCAGTGTAGGTCCTTCCTATGTTTAACGCCGATGCAATGCTATGTGGAAAAATGACAATGATACAATTGACGTAAATTCGTGGGCTTTGGTCTGCCCAGAACGACGTCATGACTCGTAAGGCGAAGATCATAAAATCATAAGGGAGTCGGTTAATTTACAAATCCCATATGGGAACCGAAGGGAAGAGTCTAATGACAAGGGCGGATTGAAGAACACATGCGTCAACGATCGAGCCAACCTTCTAAGGCCTTAGATCTTGCGGAAGTCTAAACAAGGTTAGTAAATCATCATGACCATAGGCTCTTTATGACACATACCTTGCAGCACGGGGTAGATCATTTCGAAGGCCTGATAGATCTCCTCTCGTACCTTCGCGCCTGTCAAGACAATCTTACCGCTGACGAAGATCAGGAGAACTATCTTCGGTTTGATCATGCGGTAGATGAGACCGGGGAACAACTCAGGTTCGTAAGAACTGAAATTGTGGTGGCGCGAGGCAAGACCTTCAAGTCGAATAGGAAACTTGATATCACAGCTGCCAACGATGTTCTGGATCTTGAAATCGCTGAACTTGGCGTTGAAACCAAGCTTCTGAATGATACGAGCATATTTGCGCGAGGCAAGCTTCGAGTCATCTTCGGACTTAGCACCGGTAACAACCATCTTGCCGGAAGCAAAGATCAGTGCAGTTGTCTTAGGCTCGCGGATACGCATGATAACAGCAGCGAAACGCTAGAGTTTGTCAGCAAAGTGTTTCTTTGAACAAAGGACTAAGTTTGCAGTACCTTCGGGTTGTATTCGGCATTGCGAGCATGGAGGGCAATCGTCTTCAAATCCAAACGGCACTCAAGGTTGACCGTGGCGACGATATTCCTTTATCATGCGCGGTGAGTCTAAATGTCTATAAAAATGCGACACAGGTTATACATACTGCAAGGTAGGAGTCAAACCACTTCCCCCTTGAACAGCCGCAGGGGTAGCAGCGGGTGTGGCGGGAGTCACCCCGGTACCGTTTGCAGCCTGCTGAGGAGCGCCGTTTACGGGTCTCTGGCCGTTCGCCTTATCAGCGTCGTAAGAAGGCGGGGTGAGTTCACCAGCACCTCCAGGGAAGGATAGAGAACCGGGCGCGGTAAAAGCCTTAGCCTGTGCGGCAGTAGACGGGTGGGTATGAATGGTTTCCATCTTGCAGATGCACGCTCAAGCTTGTCTGGTAGAGTGGATCGGAAGAGTAAACCTGCTGATGATCCGAGCGGTTAGAAGATGAAGTCCCAAGAACAAATATGCGCACTGAAATCCAACAGGCGTAAAAAGGCCGATGGAGAATGTGTGTTAAAGAATATGGATAAAAAAGGTAAACAAATAAAAAACCAAGAAAATGACGCTGCGTTTAAGTAGAAACTGGTCGGTGCTGTGGTAATTGAATGATTCAGGTGTTATGAACTGTGTGCTGAGGGGCAACGGAGCGACAGTGAGGTGTAAGTGGGAAAAGTGGGGTGTTGCTAGGGTACGGGAGTAAGGTTGTGAAAGTGGGAACAGGGAAATCTTGAGGCAGTCAGGTTTTGTCCAATCAAGGGACTTATTTCTCTACAGGCAGGTGGTAGTCGGTCGTGGTATCCTTAACACCCTCAAGGTGTCGCCTAGGTACTGGGACCAAATAAATAAGGAAAAAAGGCAGCCTTACCAATAAAATATGCGTAGGAGATAAACAAGTAAATGTCTCCCCCACACAAAAGTAGCTAATACGACGAATGCGGTCGTTAGATCTTTCGATCGGTTGACCTGAATGGCACGCACACGAGATGTAGATATCAGATGTCAAGAGAGTCACTTCCCGATAACAAAATCGAAGAAGTTCGTGAGCTTTCCTTCCACTGATTCGAAGCGCAAGATATACGAGTGACTGTCGAGGTCGAGGTATCTAAATAGGATTCGACGACAACGACGGCGGCGGAAACTCGGATCTCTCGCAACGACGGTATCGAGGGGAAGGCAAATCCTCAGCCTTGTGTAGTTTTTTCTTCAATAAAAAACTCGTCTTCTATTGTTGATCTATCTTCTTGGCTACACAGCACCGTGATCCGTGCGGCGTGAATATGCTCGAGATCAGGTGAGACGGATTAATTCTTTCCTGATGCAGATTGCTCGGATTCCTGAAATAGGCGAGCAACTGATGGAGACAAAGGATCAACCGAAAGGATGATGCCTTTGATTTACTTGGGTCGCCTATTGGCCTAATTTAGCGGACAAGCACGTCACACAAATAACAACTTCGTTGCAGTCCCAAAGCAGACGTTTGTAGTTGACAGCGGTCCGCGGTGTGACGTTGAGATGATGTGTGCAAAGGGTTGGAAGAGGAAGGACGCGGGAGGCGGGGTACGGGGTAAAAATATGGAGGTTGAGGTGTTGCGGAGGTACGTACTCTCTCAACTCACTGTTAGAAGGAAGGTGGGGTCCAACAATGGTGACGCGGTTATGAGAGAGTGAATAAAAAAAAAAATAAGATATTATGAGGCCCAGACTCAATTGGCAGTTGACTCGCTGACAAAAGGTCGGTTGTGGCTAGTGCACAGATTTGTTGTGGCTGAGGAGGATTATGAAGAGGGGGACCTTCGGGTCGGGGATTCCGCGCGCAAGAATTTTCGAAACATTGAAGTTGAGGGGAAGCCGGGCAATTTATAATTTTTGGAGGCAAGCGCTCTCGTGCAAGTCCGCACTGACTTTTTAGGTAGGTACGCCCCAGTGTGGCGGAAACCTACTACCTACTGCTCCCTGCTTCCCATCCTTAGCGGCCACGCTAGCATTGACTCGTCCAATCATTTTCCCTCGCTTGTCCCTTATTTTATCTTCCTTAATCTTTTTCTTTCCTTGCTAGTCACTCTAAGTTCTTACCAAGTCTTTTTCATGTTCCTCGTCATCGCACTATTTCTTCCACGCAACCTTTCCATCTCGTACACTTTTGCGACCGTATCAAACATCACCTATCGTACTACTACGTTCCAATGAACATTTCTTCACGCACATTCAATATCTCACACGTCCTTATCTTTCTCATTGCTCATTACTCACTAAATATATAGGCTAGCATTATCATCGACGAAAATTCTCGTACTGCTTTCGTGGCTGCAGAAACCCATGACTCGATCGATTTACATCCACAACCTACGCAGAAGTATCGTCAGTCCGTGTCACGGGTAGCCGCTCGCACTGGGGATGGGGCTATTGGACAGCCACCAGTCCAGGCTCCTAAAAAATCTTGACTGGTGGGTGTGAGCAGGACGGAGTTTTAGACCCCAACCATACCACACCCTGCGAGCCTGCCACCCTAACCCTCCTCTTTCTCCCTGAAACGCGCACAATGCCTCCTCTTTTACCCCTATTATCATGCTTTTTGTGTTTTGATTGACGCTTGGCCAGTATCTCGGGTTTCGCTGAGCCTCCACAAGAATGCATATCTCTTGACATTCTATTGTGAATAGGAAAATCCCAAACAATGGTTCAGGAGATGATTACGTGTATAGATGAGCTCTTTCTTTTCCGCTCTGCGAGTTGACGGAACGGCAGATTGTCAGGTTGTGCTGCTGTCGCACTCGAGCATCCTACAAATTTTATTTTATCCCTCCCTTCTTTGTTTGGCTGTGATGATCCTTTTTTTTCGTGGATCAATTGCAGGTCTCATTTCGGTGGTTTCGGAGGTACCAGCCGCAATCGCAATCGGAGAACGCCACCCTTGACCAACACCTTTTTTTTTTTGTTATTTTTTTTTCTTTTGTTGTTGTTTTTTTCCTTGTCACTTTTCTCTTTTGGGTATGGTAAACCCGCGTCGAATCCAGAACAAAGTCTTACTCATCGAATATCTCACGCCCTTCGAGACCTGTATTCGCTAGAGCAAACATATTCGAAAACCAGAGGTTATTATCTCGCATTTACTTATTATATGTGCACTTATCGTTTGAGCTAGATTGGCTGAGGGAGCAGGCTGAAGACTGAACGACAGGATACTTGATCCCACGGTTGTGCTCACACCCCCCTTGCTTTTGGTAACTCATTATTGTGGTTTCGTATTCTATCGGTACACAAGGCGGAACCTGTTCTAGTGCACAGTAGCCTTCCAGCGAATCCCTGCCAGTGGCCACCAGCATTATTTTTTCTACCTAAAGGAAAATTTTTCATTTTTTCAAGGAAATATTTTCTCGGCTACCAGCCTCATTCAGCTGTACCAGCCAGACAGCCAAAGAAAATTTCCTTGTTATGCATTCCTTCTTGGCAACCCTATGACTCATTAATTTCCCTTCTTCTTACAGAATTCAAATGCAGCGATCGGTCTTCTTTTTTTTCGTGCATATGCGTACAACTTAGACTTTTCCTTCTTTGCTACAGTAATATGGATTTAACTCACAGTAAAGCCGTCTTAGATCATATCTATAAGCTCTCTATTCAATCGGAACCTCAAGTTCGTGTTGGTAAGTTGTGATGATCGTGGGCCGCTGCTGCCTGAGCGCTAATTTTCGCGCTGGTAAGAATGCGATATCCCTGTAACTCTAAGAGGCTTGGCTCCCTCGGCTGGTATGGAATGTATGCAAATGCTCGGTACTCTTAAATCACCTGATGTAACGATAGCGGTCTGACAATGCAAGCTGCACAAATTTTGCGGCTTGAACATGCAAGTAGCCTTTAGTAGCCAGTATACGCGCACTGTGTTTCTTATCAACCCAGAAACTTAATATCAAATTCACTCTTTCACATGACCGATAGACCGATAGGATACGAGTCACAAAAACCTTGCTTGACTTATCAATAGTGTGTAACTATGTTTTTTCTTGAATAATTATTGAATCATACTTATCACAACTAGCCTTTGCATGTAGTTTTTAATATTAACGTTTTTACAAAATAGTTAATAGTTAACCAGCTTTTCAAAGTCATAAAGTTGTGAGCATTAGGTCCCGAAACAACAGTTGACACAAACCAATAACTTGATAAAAATTGATTGATATAATTTTTTTAAAAGTTTATTATTGTTTTTTAGATTAAAATATAATAGTTTATTGGTTTCGATATTTAATTATTAAGACGTTTATTATGCCCCGGTTATATCGATGTTATAAGTTGTTGTTTCTAAAAAATAAAATAATAAATGAAAAAAAATTTATGGATTAAATTTATTTGAATGGAAAATTAATTAAATATGTGTGTAAATTTAAAATTTTAATATAAAATATTAAACGATTTGTATAATATATTTTTGTAAAACCATATAAAAATGAAGTTATAATATAAATATAAAAAATATTTAATAATATAAATTATAATGTTTTTAAAGTTTTAATAATTGATTTTAAAATTATTTTTAAAAATTTTTTATTAAATATAATTACGTTCGAATGATGTTATTTATTTGAAATATTAAAAATTATTATTGTAAAAAATTTATTTATTTTATTTTATATTATTTATATTTAAATTTTTTTAAAATTTAATTTTTTTATTATATTATTTTTTTTATTAAAAATATTTTTTAAATTTAAATTATTTTATAAATTTTTTATATTTTTTTTTTAAAAAAAATTTTATTAAATTATTTGTTATTATGATTTTTGTTTTTATATGTTTAATTATAAAATTATTTTAAAAAATTTAATTGATTATTTATTTATATTATATATTAATATAATAAATTTAAATAATATTATAAAAATTTATTATTATTATAATTATATTAATTAAATTTAAAAAAATTATAATTAATTTATTTTATTTATATTTTATTTTTATAAAAAATTTGTTTATTTAAATTGTTAATAAATTTATAGGTGTAAAATTAATGAATTTAATTTTAATATTGTTTAATATAATAAATGATTATTTTTTTAAAAATTATTAAATAAAATATTTTATAAAAATAATAATGTAAATTTTAATAAATTTTTGAAATTTTAAATTATTAATAAAAATTATATTTATTTATATTTGTAATTTAAAATTTTTAATTAAATATTTATTATTTAATGTGATTTTAAATGATTTTATTAATTTAATATATTGTTATAAATATTTTTTAAAATTAATATAAATTTTTTTAAATTTAATATTTATTTTTGAAAATAAATTAATTATTTTTATAATGTTAAAATATATATTTATTATTAATTAATTTAAAAATTTTATTTTTTTAATATAATTTTTTTTTTAATTTAAAAATTAATGTTTAAATTAATAAAATTATAATATTAAATTTTTATAATATATTAATATATTTAATAGTATTAATATTATATTTAATTAATATTTTATTAATAAATTTTTTTTTGATTTATGAAAATTTAATGTATTTTTTTATTTTATTTAATTTAAAATTTAATGAATTTTAATATATTTTTTATATTATTTAAATTAAATTTATTTATAATTATTTATTTAATTTTATTAATAATATTAATAATTTTAATTATAATTAATAAATTATTAATATAAATTAAAATTATAATTTTAAATTTTTTATATTTAAATAAATATATTTTTATAAATATAAATTTAAATTTTAATTTTATTATTTTTAATAAAAAAAATTGAAATTATTAAATAAATGATTGATGTAAATTGTATAATGTTTAATTAAATTTTTAAATTTATTTAATTTTATTTATATATTTTAAAATTTATTATATGTAAATTAATATTTTCGAAAAAATATTAATATTTAAAAAAATTATAATAATATTGTATTATCAATATTTAAAATTTAATATAATGATAATTATAAAAAATATTTTAATTAAAATGGTGTTTATAATTATTGTATAAAAATTTTAAATTATTTAATTATTTTTTTTAAAATTATTATAAATTATAAATTTTATTTTATTCTTTAAAAATTTATTTTATGGATTAAATTTTTAGTTTTTTATTTATTTGATTAATAATGTTTTTTTATTTGGAAATAATTTAATTAATTTGAAAATATTATAATTTTTTAAATTTTAAAATTATTTATTAAATGTTAATTTTTATTATTTTTATAATTTTAAATCATTTTTAATATATTTAATTGATTTTATTAAAAATAATATAATTATATAATTTATTATTATAATTAATAAAATATATTTTTTTATTTTATAAATATATTTATTTATTATAAAATAAATAATTTTAATTATTATTTTTTATAATAAAATTAATAAAAATATTTCTTTTTTAATTTATAATTAAATAAATTATTTTATAAATTTTTAAAATTATTTTTTTTTTATTTTAAATTTAATAATTTTAAAATTTTAAAAATATTTTATTATATTTTCAATTAAAATTAATTTTTTAAACCAAAATTATTTTAATCATAATAATTATTATTATTATTATAATAATAATTATTAATTTAATTATTATTTTAATTTTTATTTAATTTATTTTAATTTTTATTTAATTTATTTTTATTTTAAAAATTTTTAAATTTAATATTTTTTTTATTTTTTTTTTAATTAATATTATTAAATATATTTTAATTAATTTAATTAATTTTAATATTTTTAATATTATTTTAAATTAATTAAATATTTTTAATTTTATTTTATATAATTAATATTATTATGAATTTATTTAATAATAATTTATTATTAATATTTTAAATAATATTATTAAATTTATTTTTTTTTAAAGTTTTAAGGAAATGTTTTAAAAAGAATTTGAATTAATTTTTTTTTTAAAATTTTATTAATTTCATTAATTTTAAAATTATTAAAAATATTGATTTTTTTTAACATAAAATTATAATTAATATATTTAATTTTTAATATTATTAAATTTAAATTAATTTTGATATTATTATTAATTATTAAATATTTTTTTACTTAATTAATTTCAAAAATGTTAAAAATAATATAATTTTAATAATTATTTTAAATTTATTAATTTTTTAATAATTAAAATTAATAAATATTATTTTATATTTAATAAATTTTTTATTTTTTATAATAAATTAAGTTTTTTTATTAAATTTAATATTATAAACATAAATGATTTAATATAATTTTAATATTTAAATTTTATATATTTTTATTTATTTATTAATATAATTAATTATATAATTTTTTTTTATTTAAAATATTTTTTTTAAATTATTAATACATTTATATATCGGATTTATGCAATTATTTTAAATATTTAAAAATATAATAAATAATCTTTTTTAATTTTTTTATAAAAATTAAAATAATTATATAATTTATTATATAATAATTCATTTTTTTGATTAAATTTTATTGGAAAAAAATTAATTATATAAATAATTATTTTTTTAATATATAATTATAATGAATTAAATAAATTTAAATTAATTATAATTAATTTTATTAAAATAATAATAATGTTATTAATTTTTTTGTTACAATTATTTTATTTTAATATATATAAAATTATAATTTTAAATTAAATATTTTTTTTAATACATTTTTTTTTAAATAAATTTTTTTTTTAAAAAATTTTTTTTTTTATTAAAATAAAATATTTAAATTTTTAAATTTATTTAATATTTAATTTTATTAATAAATTTAATAAAAAATTTAACCATTAATAATTTATTTTTATTAAATTTAATTTAATAATAATTTAAATATTTATTTATAAATATGTATAAATATTTAAAATTTATAAAATTTTTTTTAATATATATTAAAAAATTAATATAAATAATTTATAATAATTTTATAATTGGAATTAATAATTATTTTTTAATAAATCTTTTTATTTTTAATTAAATATAAATATTATAAAATTTAAAATTTATAAAAATCTTTAATTTAAAATTACATTTTTTATAAATTAATTTTATTTTTTTAAAATTTATATATATAAAATATTTATATATTAAATTAATATTAATTATTACAAATATAAATAATATTTAAATAATTTTATTAAATATATTTGTTAATTTAAATAATTATAAATAATAAAATTATTAAATATATATAATTTTTTTATTTTTATAATTTTAAAATATTATAATATTTATATTATTATTAAAAATGAT
Source organism: Daldinia eschscholtzii (assembly GCA_037126485.1). Lineage (NCBI taxonomy): Eukaryota > Fungi > Ascomycota > Sordariomycetes > Xylariales > Hypoxylaceae > Daldinia > Daldinia eschscholtzii. The sequence goes on from JBANMG010000002.1 coordinate 2,797,027, forward strand.
TTTATTTTTACATAATTAATTAATATTAATTAAATTTATTAATATTAAAAAATAATAATAAAAATTAATAAAATTTATTATAATTATAATTTTATTTTTATAATAAATTTAAATAATTATAATATTAATATTATATATATATATTTATTATCCATTAATAATATTTATAAATAAAAATATATTAAATATTTAATAAAATTTAAATTATTTAAAATTATTAAAAAAATAATTAAAATATTTTAAATTATTAATTATTATATTTTTTATAATTTTATTTTAAATTATATTAAAATTTAATATTATTAATATAATATTAATTAAAAAAAATGGATTATTATTATTTAAATTATTTTAAAATTAATATATTAAAATTTTTATATTAATTTATAAAATTTTTTTTAAAACATTTTTTATATTAAATTAAAATTAAAATTTTTATTTCAAATTAAATTTTAATTTAAAATATAAAAAATAATATTTATTTATATTTTTTATATAATATTAATAATAATAAATATATTAAAAAAAATTTAATAAATATTTTTTATTATAATTATTTATTATATATTTAAATTAATCTTTTTTTTATTATTACTTAATTAAAATAATTATTAATTTTAATTTATTTAATAAATATTATTATTTAAAATTTTATTATTATTTATTAATTTAATTAAAAAATTTTTATTAATTTTTAAATTTTTATTATTTATTAATTAAATAATTTCCATTTAAAATATTTTTATTATAAAAATATTTTTTTAAAAATTTTTTTTAATAAAATTTAATTATTTTAAATATTTTATTTTAATTTATTTTATTATAAAAAATATTTTTATTTTATTAAACATTATTATATTAAATTATTATAATTTATTAATAATTTTATAAAATTTTATAATATATTTATATAATAATATTTTTAAATTAAATTTAAAATTTATTAATTAATAATATAATTAAAAAATTAATTATTTTAAAATTTTTAAAATTATTATTAAAATAAAATTATATAAAATTTTAAAATCTTTTTTATCTTTTTTTTAATTAATTATTTTAAATTATAATTTTATTATTTATATTTTTAAAAATTGTAAAATAAAAAATATATAATAAATACATTTTTTATTTTATTATATACATTTTTTTTAATTTTATAAAAATTATTTTATATTTTTTAAAAATTTTTTTAATTTAAAATAAATATATTATTATTATAATTTATATTTTTAAATTTTTAAAATATTTTTATTTATTAATTATATAATTATTAATTAATATATTATTTAATTTACTATTTTAATAAATTTTAATAAAAATTAAATAAAAATAATTTTTAATAATATAATAAAATATAAAATAATAAATATAAAAATATTATTATTTTTTTTTAAAAATTTTTAATAATTAAAAAAATAAAAAAATTAAAAAAAAAATATTAATTTCAATTTATTAAATTTTTTTATATTAATAAATTAATATTTTATTTTAATATTTTTAATTTATTATTTAATATTTATTAAAATTTTTTAATTTAATTTATAATATAATATTTAATTTTTAAAATTAAAAATCATTAAATAAAATAAAATTAATTATTTTTTTTTATAAAAAATCATTTAATAATTTTTAAAATATATAAATCATTAATTATTAAAAAAAAATTAATTAAAAATAATTTAAAAAAAAGTTTTTTTAAAAATTTATAATTTATTATTTTTAAAAAATAAAATAATAAATAAAAAAAAATTTATAAATTAAATTTATTTAAATAAAAAATTAATTAAATGTATGTATAGGTTTAAAACCCTAGTGCGGGGCACTAGGCGGCCCGTGCAACATAAGTCAAATATTTTTATGTTCGATGTAATATCATCATTGCTTTCACGATACCGTTCAAAAGTGTTTCGGGGGTATAAAAGGCTAGATATTTTGCATGTTGCACTGTAAAACACTTTCGATATTAGGTAATAGAGTTTGAAGGGTATTTCTATTAACCTTGTTAAACCTACCGGCCCGAAATATCCCGATGCCCGAGGGTATGCAAAGAGAAAGTTAAAGATAAAGTATAGTTTTACCGGCTTGCGTTATGTAGGATGGGCCTATTGACGAGTATACGTAACCAGACCTACTGTAAGCTATCAGCGTGATGGTTATAATAATATTGTTAAGCAGGTAGTAAGTGATAAGTCCACAATGCTCTATAATAAGACCCTATGACTATGCTCGAATATAGAAGCTAAGAAGTTAGATATAATATCAAAAGAGCCCCATAAACAAATATGCGGTTGCTTAGCCCTCTTCTATGTTTTATTCTGTTTGTAAGAAGGCCCAGCTATTGACACGTTCCAATATGGGACCAGATAGCACATATATCTCAAGGATCGCGAGATATCCACGACCTTCAGTTTTATTCGCTCAACTCATGTTTCTCCTTATAAGGAGGGCTCTTATTAGTTATACTACGGCGCGTCCTGGAAGTGGAGTTTACGTGGCTATACTGTAAACGTCTTGATCCATATTCCTGACACTTGTTTCCTAATATACCTCTATTCCAATATTAAACGTAGAGTCTGATAAATTCAGTACATAAGTCTTGCTCTACTTGGTAGGTAAAACTTTGTACTAGAGGACTATCTAATTTACTAGCACATGCCATATATAATACCCAAATACGTCCGTATTAATACTGTCGTGTCATGCTCATTCACTTAAGGTGTTAGCTCCAGACCATTCTAGATTGCACTTTTATCAAAAGATCCCATCTGTTAAGCCTAATAATTTTATATCGCACCTCCGTGACATCTCGTTATTATTTCAAGCTCGAATCATTATAAAAGCTTAAGTGCAAAGTCGCGAATAACATGGTAAGGAATTGCGCACCGATATCAAGAACTAGGGGAAACGAAACTTGATAGAATCCCTTGATATTGTCTTTTTACGCAGGGATATGTGAGATCTTCCAGTTACGGTGTAGCCATCGGCCCCGTGGTGTCGTGGCACGCTCCCCACGTCCGATCTGTGATTTGTGCACAACGTTTTGTTACCTGAGTTGTATCTCCTTGGTAAATTTTATACGCGGGTATAGACAGTTCCTCGAAAAGTTGTGTAAAGAGAGGAAGCGAGGTGGGCACAGATTAGCGTCAAGTTGTTAATACTTGAACTCTTGTAGTTACAATTGTAGTTAATGAAAATCTATATCTTATTAACATGCCCATCTGGTGTCACGAGGTTTCAACATGTGGTTCTGCGTGGCTCTAAAGCTAGTGAACGTTGAATGATAACACGTGTTCGTGATGCAGGACGGAGATGTTGTATTAGATAAGTTTAGCGAGGAACCCAACCTCCGACCGCAGGAGACCGGGTCGTGGTCACCGACGCCAAACCCCGATCGTCGTTCGGTGTGCGGTGGGGTCTGGCAGAACGGGGGTGGGGGTAGAACGAGAAGGGATCGCTGCAAAAGACTTTTGGCTGGCGCCGGTTGAAAAAAAAAAGAAAAAAAAAGAAAAAAAAGAAAAAAAAAAAGAAAAAAGACAAGAAAGTGATGATGTGATTAAGTGGGGGGTTCTTCCCACCCAGACGGCTCTGACTCTCTGAGGCTTCTAGACTTTTATCAGTCTAGGTATCTGGATTCTGGACTTACACTATCCTAGACTTGACTATCTATTGGACATAATCGTGTCCACTCAGCGTTCGCTTGGAAAACTGCCCCTGGACAATCCCTGCAATAGTTTTTTATATTCGCCGACGAGCCGCCCACGTCTGTCACACAACTTCTACCATGTATTGTTAAAAAGTAGCCCGATGAGAGGCGAATTGGGGGTGCCCGTCCTAAGTTAAAGATAGACCCCCTAAGCCGATCGAATACGGTCTTATTACGTATTGAAGGGGGCATCTCGCAACCAAGAAGTTCCTTGTTTGTAAATAGGTACTTGTGATAGGCAACGTTTGGAAAGCTGGCAATCCAGGACTGGATGGAATAGTTGAGAATAATAGCACACATTGTCGGTGTGTATTTGCTGTATTTCGGATCATCCCCATCGGTTTGCTGGCCATCTCTCTAGAGTCTATATAGTTTAAGTTTTTTTTTGTAAACGTGTACCTAAGAAAAGCCAGCAAATCCCCGTCACCGCTAGTTATATGCAATAGAACACATGTAGGGAGGTAGTACCTTATTGCTTTTTTTTTCTTCTCTCGGCTTCCATTAAGCTTCTGACGATAACACGGATAGAAAACCTGCAAAGCTCCGTTTACGGCGGCCCGCCACAAAGGTACTAGCTACGATAAGCCTTACAAGTTACTGGAAACTTCCCGCTCCACATCTAATGAGATACACTAGATAGTAGATATGTATTGTACCCTCTTTTGAATTTCTTCTGCTTCACATCTACTATGTACTATGGTAAGCCCGTAGTCTAATCCGAGAGACCCTCTAAAAGTGACCCTCCTGAGCACACTCCCGGCCCTCCCTTACGATCCAACAGCCCCATACTTACGGATTTTGTGTTTTTGGCTTTTACTACTGCTTGATCCGGTCGTCTCTATCAAGAAATAAGTGGTCACGTGTCTGTGCTCGGAGAAGTGCTGGACGGCTTGTACGACCGGACTTTACTTGATTTCCGGGTGTTAGTGTTTGAATTGGCCGGGAAGAGCGGGAAGAGCGGGAAGAGCGGGAAAAGATGACTATCATCGATACCAGCAAAGACCTGTCTGCCCTATTCCTTCAGCAGGTCAAAGCTACTCCTGATGCTGTTGCCCTAGAAGATGGACCTACGACGTTGACTTACGCTGAGCTCGACCGCAAGGTAGATGCGCTCGCTACTCGTCTTCGTCACGACGGCGTTGGTCGGGATTCTCTTGTCGGTGTTTTACTCGGACGGAGTGCGGACTATGTTATTTCCTGTCTTGCGGCGCTTCGTGCCGGCGGAGCATTCCTAGTTCTTGAGCTTGCGTACCCGCCAAGTCTCCTCGCTGATGTTATCGAAGATGCAAGACCTATCGTCGTAATAACACACACTGCACATGCTGGCAAGATCAGGTCTGAGACTCCCCTGATAATTCTTGACGACAAATCTTCGTACACAAACGGGGATACGCCAACGAACGGAACCTCCAAGGAGCTACCCCCCTTGCCTGCCGAAGATGACTTGGAAAAGCTTGCCTTCGTCTCTTACTCTTCTGGTACCACAGGGAAGCCGAAAGGCATTGCGAACCCTCATAGAGCAGCGGTTCTGTCGTATGACCTAAGATTTGGAGTCAATGATCTCAGACCCGGCGACCGTGTGGCCTGCAATGTATTTTTCGTCTGGGAGATATTGCGGCCTTTGCTACGCGGAGCAACTGTGGTGACTGTTCCCGATGAGACAAGCTATGACCCTGTAGCTCTAGTCGGATTACTTCGTTCCAAGAACATCACGGAAACTCTTATGACCCCTACTCTGCTCGCAACGGTTCTTGCTCGGCATTCACAGCTTGGAGCTCGGCTACCGGATCTGCGTACAGTATGGCTCAACGGTGAAGTTGTCACAACTGACCTTGCGCGACGTGGTCTTAAAGCACTCCCCAAAGCACGCTTATTAAATTGCTATAGTGCTAGTGAAACTCACGAGATCGCCTGTGGGGATATAAGGGAGATGGTTAATGACGAAGCTCGCGTTGTTCCAGTTGGCCCTCCCTTGGACCCGAAACACACTTATATTCTTGATGAGGAGGGTAAAAAGGTTGAGACGGGTGTTAGCGGCGAGTTATTTGTTGGAGGAAAACTCTTGGCGCGGGGGTATCTCAACCTACCGGAGGCGACAGCAAAAGCTTTTACCGATGACCCCTTTGACCAGACTCCCGGCGCACGGATGTACAGGACAGGAGACACTGCGCGATTGCTTCCTTCAGGGCTTCTTGAGATCACAGGTCGCGTAGGAGCGATGATTAAGATCAGGGGTTACAGTGTACAGCCCCCAGCCGTGGAGAATGCTATAATAAAGCATCTCGCGGTCCGGAACTGTGCAGTGGTCGCTCATGGAGATGGCCTCGATCGCCAACTACTCGCATACATCGTCCCAGATGAAGAGCCCGGTAACCGAACCGTCGTCAAAATCGACGAAGCTGGATTTAGCCCGGTTGCGCGACGCGCTCTATCGGACCATCTCGCGCATTATATGATTCCAGCGCTTTGGGTCGAGCTAGATAGCTTACCTACCCACGAAGTGTCTGGTAAAGTTGATCTCAAACGTCTTCCCACGCCAAGTAGGTCACGAAGCCCTGCATCAGGACCCGAACATCGTAACCAGAAAATCACCATCGAGGACATTGCGAAGATGTGGGCTGCATCCCTTCATATCCCCTATAAATCTATAATGCAGCAGGAGCACGACTTTTTCGACTTGGGCGGCCATTCCCTAGCGCTTGTCGACCTCGTGACTAGGTTAACTGCTACTTATGGCTTTCCTGTGGCTTTGAGCCGCCTTGCGGGTAACCCAACGCTAAAGGGGCATCTAGAAGTTGTCTGTGACGCGCGAGATGGATATACTGCATCTGTGCAGGCTGATCTTCCTGCTGTACTGCGCGCGGACTCCGTTCTCCCGCCTGAGATTAAACCTTCAGGAGCCAAGATGCAGCGCATCAGCGACGCAGACACGATCTTGCTCACTGGTACAACCGGTTTCCTCGGAGCCTTCCTTCTAAACACTATTTTAGAAACCACTTCGGCGCAGGTCGTATGTCTCGTCCGTTTCGCAGACCTTTCAAAAGATAACTATTCCGCCGGAGTGGCGCGAATTCGCCAGAATCTTCTTGACTTAGGTCTCTGGAACGATTCGATTCTGGACCGCATTGAAGTCGTCCCGGCTAACTTGGCTCGAAAGCGTTTTGGCCTTTCTCCAGAGGCCTTTGAGGATCTGGCGTCTCGCGTGCAGGTTATCATACACTCGGCTGCTACCGTCAACCTTGTGTATCCTTACGCTGCTATGCAGGGAGCTAACGTCTTTGGCACGAGAGAGGTTCTGCGTCTTGCGTGCCGAGGCGGCGCGACTGTTCATCACATCTCCACCAACGGCGTGTTGCCGCCGTCCGTCGAAGGCTGGACTGAAGATGCTATGTTAGATGTGGACGAGGTACCCGAGAAATTGGTTGACGGATATGGTCAGACGAAGTGGGTGGCAGAGCAACTTGTGCTCGAAGCCGCGAAACGGGGTCTACCAGCGAGGATATACCGCCCGGGGACAATCAGCGGCCATAGTGTCTCTGGGTCGTCGAACACATACGATCTTCTCAATGCCTTGATTGTGGAATCGCTTCAACTAGGATACGCCCCTGACATTGAAGGCTGGTATGCTGAAATGACTCCCGTCGATTTCGTCAGCAAGGCGATTACCTCTTTAGCCGACCTTGCGGACACGGACCAGCGCATCTTCCATCTGGGTGACCCGTCCCCATTACCAACGAAGGAAGTCTTTGGAATCCTGGGCGAACTCGGATACCCCACCAAACCGCTCGGATGGGACGAATGGGTCGGCATGTGGGAGGAGCAGAGGGGTGCTAGTAAGGGAGAGAGCATTTTCACCGTCGACATTCTTCGTCGCGGCATGCCCACGGTCGATTTCCTGAAATGGGTTACCGTCCTCAAGGACCCAGCAACAGCACCCGCGCTGGCTAAGACCGGCCTCCAACGCCCCAAGATAGATAACAAGTTGTTCGAGACTTATACCCGGCATTTCTGCGCTCGGGGCTGGTTACCGCGTGCTCCGCGACGAACCCAAACTAACGGGGTCGCAAAGACCTCGAAGCGAGGGCCACTGGCTGGACGTGTCGCGGTCGTCACGGGAGCGTCGTCGGGTATTGGTGCCGCCGTCGCTACGGCTCTAGCGAAAGAGGGCGCCCACGTAGCCATCGCCGCTCGACGCACCGAGGCTCTCGAGGACCTCAAGAACAAGCTCTCCAAGTCCGGAAGCAAAGTGCTAGTGCAAAAGACGGACGTCACGGACCGGAAACAGGTGGAATCGCTCATCCAAGCCGCGACGGAAAAGCTTGGTCCCGTCGACATCCTCGTGTGCTGCGCGGGCGTCATGTACTACACGATGATGGCGAACGCGCACGTCGAAGAGTGGGAGCGCACCGTGGACGTCAACTGCAAGGGCCTTCTGCACTGCCTCTCGTCCGCGGTGCCGTCGATGCTGTCGCGCGGCGGGGGCCACGTCGTCGCCATATCGTCGGACGCCGGGCGCAAGGTGTTCCCTGGCCTGGGCGTGTACTCGGCGAGCAAGTTCTTCGTGGAGGCGACGCTGCAGAGCTTGCGACTCGAGACGGCTGGGTCCGGCTTGCGCGTGACTTCCGTGCAGCCTGGAAACACGGCCACGGACCTTCTTAACATGTCGACTGATGCCGAGGCTATTAAGAAGTACGGCGAGCCGACTGGCGCTAAGGTCCTTGATCCCGAGGAGGTCGCTGGCGCTATTGTATATGCTTTGCGCCAGCCTGCGCATGTTGCTGTGAATGAGGTCCTGATTGAGCCTAGGGACGAGCCTATCTAAGAAGTGTGAAGGCTAATGAGTATATAACTTAATATTTAACATGATTGCGAAACGGGGGAGGGGTGGAAACAAACTAGAAGTGGATTAAAGGGGAACATTGTACCATGATCTGGGTTGCCCGAAGCATCCCTTGGGTTTCTTACTACCTCTTGTCTTTCATGAAACCTACTGGTGGGCTTTGGTGTGTAATATTCTTGCATATTAGCGGCTTCATGACGGTTATGACGGTCGGTCCAGAACAAAGTGGGTGTACGAAGTACAAGGGGGGCTTGTGAGAGTAAAAGGGCCTTGAGAAATGGAAAAGCGATATGAAAGAGCAAAGAGATATACTACTGTATGATGTATACGAACATGCGAGGATGATTTAATAACACAATGACGCTTACCCAAAGATTGGGTCTTAAGACTCCATGCTTCCGAACCACTTAGGGGAGTGGATTAATAGACCCTTGACTCGAGCAATAATACAAAATAAGAGGCAAGCATTCACGAATACTGGAATAGGCTCAACGGCCCGGAGATAGTTTGTTTCCCACATCCACAACTTTCTATTGGTGTTCTTGTTTAACTTCTTTTAGAAAAAAGACGCGCGGATCGAAGACCTCAAATCCAACCCTCTGACACGTATGTCAGTTTCCTGTGGTGATGAAAATAATACACCCTTAATCAACATGTCTAGACTTGCTAGAAGATCCGAAAGGCCGTGTGTGCATCCGTCATTAGCCGTAACATTCCCGGAAAAGTCCTGATAAAAAACCCCCCATCTATGACCTATATTTACAAGATACCCTCACCCTAAGAGTTTGGAACCTCTTAGTTGTTCTTTCCCAAGAGACCTTGTAGGCCTTGTAGGAGGCCACCAAGACCGCCACCAAGACCACCACCGATACCGCCTTGTTGGCCAGCGCCACCAGCAGCACCATCAGCGGCACCACCGGCAGCGTCGTCACCGGCGGCACCATCAGCTGCGTCGCCAGCGCCACCTCCGAGAAGATCTGCGAGCGGGTTCTTGCCATCAGCACCGCCAGCTCCGCCGCCGAGGAGGTCTGCGAGAGGGTTATTGCCGCCGGCGCCACCGGCACCGCCGCCAAGAAGTCCGCTGAGTAGGTCGGTAAGCTTGTTGCCGCCTTTCTGTTGGTCCGCACCGTCTTCAGCGC